>OU342536.1:15045000-16341250 GCA_910589475.2 Bembecia ichneumoniformis | reverse complement strand
TCTTTTGCATTAACCATCATTTCGGAATGCACAGTATTAAAAAAAATCTGAACAACATCTGGTCTGTTCCAAACTGTGGCCTCCGTTATATATGACTTATTATGACTATTCATAGCCTTAGTCACATAGTAAATGTGACTTACACAGTTATATGACTAGCGGTGCGTTACTGGTAGCCTGAATTACGGCTTAGTGGCAATAGGGGCACCCTGTATGGGGTGTGCGGCGCTGCACCCCATACATTTCTAGCTTTGCAGCGAAAGATGACAATAGGCATGATGACAGATTTTGAAATTCCCTTCCATAATATAGATACACGTCTACCATACCCGATAAAAACAATATTTCAGCAAAAAACTAAATTTCAACGCGAATTATTGAATGTTTTTAAATCTATTTTGAATTACGCGCGAAAACGCTCTTAGGTGTCATGGCGTCGCGTCTGATGAACCGTGACGTCACCGACATCTCATCAGATTTTTCATTCTGTCAAAGCAAAGTCAAGCAACACGATGGCACTTACTTGGTCGTGACGTCATTCGCTCTGATTGGTGTTTCAGTTAACATAGCCGATTGCAGTTATTTTAAACTTCTATTTTATTGAAAATCTTATTAATAAAATCTTATTAATGAGTAATTTTTTAGACTCCTTTCAATATATATTTTTCTCCAAAACCATTTATTCTTTGATTCTTTAATACCGTCATCATGCCTATTGGATACCGTACGGTGTCTTTTGAGGCGGCTACTTTACTGGCACGCTTTCGATTATAAATTTTGCTGAGAATCAAAATATATTGTAATTTGGTAATGGTGTTTCATAGATATTCAAGTTTGAATGTATTAAAAAACTAAATTTAATTGATTTATTTTATTTTCAAATACTTAAATATACCTACTTAACGTATATTAGGTATATAACAGCAATTTTTTTATATAGATACAAAACAATAGATATATTTTCATCTCTCCCTGCAATGGCGTTGTTCAACGGATATAATGACCTCTCTGGCGCTTAAATGTAAATTTTTAATAAAAAAATTTAAAATTACCCGAAAAATCAATCATTGTAGTATTTTCCTTTAAAATTTCGAAACGAAATTAAATTACAAAACATGCAACTTCTCTATTGAAGTTTTTTAATAAGTTTTGCCCGTAAACATCAATCTGATTTTCTAGTTCAGAGGACAGTAAAATATCATATCAACGTAAATATCAAACGATATATATCCGCTGATATATATCAGCGAACCCTGGGCATAACAAAAAACATTGTAAACAAATGCTATGCAAATTCACACCGAAAACAAATCACCAGCTTCCAGTGTTAGTAAAATTCTTCTGCTATTTAATAACATTTACTTGGTCAATAATGCTTTAAAATTGCCTTTGAATACACGAATATTTTCTTTGGACTAACAGACACAAGCAAAAAATATAATAAAAAAAAATATTTTAAAATTTTAAAAGACCAACAATCGCTCAATACACTATTACGTCTATATTCCGAGAATTTAGTGACGGTTGTAAATCTATTTTACTGCCACTATTTTCGTCAAAGCGTTTTTATGTAGGTTTTAGTTAATGTTTCGTAGTGCCTCCCGGGGCTACGGGAGCCAGTTGTAAAACAATAAATGTACCCTTGTATACTCTCACATTATACCCTGCTTTACTGTTATGCGAGTAAGTCTTTGTACTGCGTCTTGACAATCGACGGCGTTGGCCTTCCCTCTATTGTTCCGCCGGTGACAAATGAACACGTTTAAACAAAAGATATTGCCTTAAACATCTTCACTTGCAGGCTCGTTATGCAACCTGATAAGTGAAGCGATTGTTGTGCTTACAGCTTATTTTTAAACTTCCTTTTAACTGTGGTCTTTCTCGTTTAAATTTAATTAAAAAATTTAATTCAAAATTTGGTGTAATAGCGTTAACAGGGAACGCTAGCAGCGTTTTTCCATACAAATGTATTCCCCTATTTTCTCCCTGGATAAGGATTCTATAGCCATAATTTTTTGTCATAAAATCTAGGTCTGCTAATGCTCCGGTCTCGCCTCCCTCAGACGCAGGCGGCTGGGCATACGAAGCCCGCTTTCAAATGCCTTAGGGGACCTGCGCACATGGTTGGCGAACTATTTGTGCCTGCAAAAGGTCCCCCCCGTCTGGGGATTGCCTGGGTGTCTCTGGGCAATCCCCCATTGGGCCTAGTCAGCAATGACTAGGCCGCCCTGGGGTGGATCGGAGTTGTTGCCTCGGCAGAACCCGGTCCGCCCCGCTCAAAGGGCAAGGAGACACCGGGGAGTTTTAGTGGGTATTCCCAGTGCCGCTATGATCAGGTGCTGGGCGACCCCCACATACTCCTGTCGCCTAGCCAGCGGCAGGAGATCTGTTAAAAAAAAAAAATGGTCTGCTAATGCTATGTCCAGTGGCGTAGCTACACTTTCAGCGCCCTGGAGCAAAATTTTTCAAGCGCCCTCTATCATTTTTTGAACGATCGATTGTAACATTGTAACTTTGCGAACTTGTAACTAAACATTGCCTGCATATAGCTAATAAAATTATTATTGTTATCAAGAAAAATATGCTGAAAGATTATAGATTCAATATCATTATTTATTAAAACTGAAAAAAATAATCATACACAACATTTCGAGGTTTGTGTATAATTACTCACGTGTCCATATGAGAGAGAGGCGTTTGAAAAATTTTGCTCAATTTTGCGCTAAAAGTAAAGGTCACATAATACGCTTTTTTGCTCTGAAATTGATTTTAGTTCCGTTTTCCGCTACCTTTTCTGGAGTACATTTAAGCTACCGGCTATTTGTTTTATTTATAGATATCTGTTCGAAACTAAAATGTTCCAAAAAGTGAATAATGAATATTTATAATTAGGTGGGCATTTTCGATTGCCTATTGACAAAAGTTTAAGAAAAAAAAATTGCACCCCTCCAGGCCCCGGAACCCTGGAGCAACTGCTCCCACCCGCTCCCCGACGCTACGCCCCTGGCTATGTCCCTATAATTTCTTTTTTCCACCAACTAATTACATAAGAAAATATGACTCTTTAGAAATGGTAATAAATGGCTCTTTTATACCACCCTAATCAGACGACTATGAAACAAATTTGAAAGATTTTTAAGATAAAAAAAATTGATAGTAACATAGACTCATTCATCTTCAAAATATTTGTGCAAGAAATTATTCGTTAGGCTCAATATTTAGGGAGAAAACAGGGGAATACGAAATCCAGATTTAGTCAAAAATCTAGTAGGTATAATCGGTTTGAGCTGCATTTGTCCCTATCGCACTCTACGGGGGAAGGCTGAAGGCGAGCGGGGTTTTATATAAAAATTAGTAATTACAACAAATATCGACAAATAATCTCACCAGTAACTATAATCACTTATTATACTAAAAATCAAGAATTGTCTTTGTTTTTAGTGTTAAAAAATTGTGTTCATAGTCGATAAAATATGCTAGAAAAGGGCCAACAGACTTGTAAATTGTCAATTTAGTAATTAAGGCATGGAATTAAAAATGGGCTAAGTGCCAAAATACAATAGGGGATTGGACAGTAATCAGATTAAAATCTAAAATCTACTTAGAAAGAAACTATATAATTTTTTACGATTATTTATCGAATAATAATTTAATATAATTCATTTAAATATTTTTAAATGAAGAAATAAAATTTTATTATTTACAATATTTTTAATCTATACTGAAACACCAATCACATTGCGTGACGTCATTTGTGGGCAATCATTGTCTTATGTCAATGCAGCTGTTTTGTTATGATATGACCACAAATGACGTTACGCGCTCTCAGATGAACTATTGTGGCGTTTTGGCGGCAATTTCAAACAAACAATATTAAAACATGATTTTGAGTACCTAAAAGGCTATAAATAAAATGGTATTTTTTATGAAAATAAATATCCAGCAAGATTAATATGGAGAAATTAAATAAAAATGTATTAGTTTTTTAATCAACGTTTTATTTGGTTCAACAATATGATAAAATATATCAAACAGGTACTATTCAGACATATACCATTTAATAACATTAGTTGTAAGTTATTTCTGAAGAGAAATCATTATTATTTTAGCAAATAAAGAAATGGGTTAAAATACAAGATATTTTCTTTACGTATGGGCTAAGTACAATACTAATTATATCATTATTAGGGCTAAGTACCATACTAATTTTATTATTATTGGGGCTAAGTGCCAATATATTCAAATAATTAATTATTACACAAATTCCTGTAGAATTCTTCACAATTTTCTGGCAAGTATTCGATCATACGATCAACTACGATCGGATACACGCACGACCCATTTCTAAAGAAAAAATATTTGGCACTTACACGCAACGCTCTATCTATGAAACATTCCCAAAATTATAAACTTTTGTTGGCACTTTGCACCTTTGCAATGAAATGTCTGTACAACATAGCTCCTATGAAAGGTAAAATTTAAATTTTGCTTTTTTTGGCACTTAGCCCATTTGTAAATTCAATGCCTCAATTGTCATTAATGTCCTGTCACAATTTTCATAGCAATAATATAAACCTATACCTACCTGACTCGTGTAAAGCGAAAGAAATCGTATGGTCCTTCTCCAGGCTCAGATAACTACCTAAAACTAAGTTTAATTCAAATTAATTTAATTATTCAGCCCAGAAAAACGTAACAGACAAACAGATACACTTTTTTATTTTCTTACTACTAGTATTTCTTGCTAGTATTATTATGAGTAGATTGTATAAAGCTTTCCCAAAGACAATTCAGCCATTACAAGGCATTTCTATATAAAGTTCTATATAATGCAGTGTCTGTAAGAATAGCACTGGGAATTTTGATGTCAACTAAGCACGAGTTTACGATACTACACTCGCTAGCGAGAGCGTAAAACATTTATATGGAAAATTGATAATTTGACATTGACAGTTCACGATTTTCCATACAAAAGTTTTACGTTCTCGCTAGCGGGTGTAGTATCGTAAACTCATACTAGAGCCTCTGGTCGCCCTGTTACGGATAAAATGAACGCCATAATGTAGCTTTCTACAGGTGAAAGATTTTTTAAAATCGGTCCAGTAGTCTTTAATTTTATTCATTCGTTTATCAAACTTACACACGAGTACATACATACATACAAATATTTTCTCTTTACAATATTAAGTCATCGAACTATAATAAACAGTAATAATAACTATGCTTATTATAGTTCAAAGTATAAATGTAACTAACACGACTTTCTTTTATATTATGTTATGTTATATTATATTATATTATATTATATTATATTATATTATATTATATTATATTATATTATATTATATTATATTATATTATATTATATTATATTATATTATATTATATTATATTATATTATATTATATTATATTATATTATATTATATTATATTATATTATATTATATTATACTAGCTGACCCAGCAGACCTGCCCGAACCCGAAAATAATTCTTTAACCAGATTATGGTCTATCGGGTCTAATTTTGTTTCCAACGACGGTTAAATTGTTTGGATTTTGTTGGGGGGTGGGGGTAGGAGGGTGAAAAATACTTTACGACCTCATACCTACCAAGTATACAAAAAAAATATCATAAAAGTCGGTCCAGCCGTTTCGGAGGAGTTTTGTTACAAACACTGTGACACGAGAATTTTATATATTAGATTATATTATATTTAAAATAAAAATACCTACATTTAACATGTTGTGTCACGTTGGAATTGATTTTGTAAAGATTCTCGCTCGTTACAATGATTTTAAATTGATAATTTCTATTACTCTCGCAATAAGGCACACTTTCGCATGAATTATTTGTACAGTTTGATACAATAGTACACGTAATAGATATAACTTAAACAATGACGGCACTGTTAATCACTGTCAACGCAACAACAATTTCACCTTCTAAAGGAGCCATTAAACACAATATCTCAATAAAATGTTTGTAAACACCGTGCACTCAAGCTGCGAGGATCCACGCTGAGAGCTGGCTAAATGTAAGACAATGGGCACATAGCGGCTTCCGATGACTCATGCCATAAATAAATCACTGTTTTCACGAATGTACTTACAGGAATCACGAGCGATTGTTGTCCTCACTGTGCTAAACCAGACTAATAATTTGTTGAAAACAAGTCACGCTAAGGTCTCATCAATAGGTCTCTGTAGGACGTCCGCGTCAGAAACTGTCCCGTTCATTGTTGCATAGGTTACAAAACGTGTCGACAGCGACATCATGTCGACATCCTTTTTTTTTTTTATTACTTACAATGCGCTTTTCTAAATCAGTTTTTTGTGAATTCATGAAAAAAACTATTCACGATTTTTTTTTTTTCAAAAATAAATCTAATGAAATATTTGCAGAAAATTTCGAAAATTTACAGGAAACGCTGCCAACAAAAAGATTCAATATATAGAGAGGGCATTGGGAAATTTTTCCTATAAAAATATTGATCCTAAACGCCGTAATCGGAAAGGCCATGGCCTTGTAAATTTGATGATGGACTGAGCGATCTTGTACCACGTGGTTCTAAATATCATAATAGGGATTCTTTCGTCTTGCCCAATCTATACAGTTGAAATTCTTTGGCTGCCAATTAAAAAAGGAACAAAAATAGATAAACAATGGTATTCAATAAAAAAAATGTCATTATTGTTATAATAAGACGAGATCATAACTTATATACGAGTATATTTAGTGACAATCTAATAATGTTTATTCTAATCGTATACCCAGTAAATAAAACTATATATGGGAGACAAGTACCCAGGCGCAAGATTAAAACGCCTTGTTATCCCCTTTTTTATGTTAGGGTCGGCAGACAGGCTAACGGACCACTTGATGGTAGGTGGCTACCGTCGCAACGCCAAAGCTGCTGCAAGTGCGCTACCGATTACAGTAGGATTAAGGATACGTTATTAGGAGGGGATAGGGAAATTGGCTCTGGCATCCCTTACTCACTCACTGAAACACAACAGCACACGTGCTGTTATTTCACGGTGGTCTTCTGTAAGGGGGTGGTTACTTCCGCCAGACGGGCTGCCCAAATAACTGCGAAAACGCAGTGTGCCTGCCACTACTTTCCAAATCCAGACCAGAGCCAAATTTGAAAAGTTGATTTTTCAAAGCTGACCCTGCCGGGAATCGAACTCGGGAACCCTAGAACAGAGTGTTAAGGCAAGCACCCTAACCACTCATCCAACGGGCTCATTCCGTATCTAAATGACTGTTTTATATGTATACCTACATATATCGTAGTGCATGTTTGGCGTCATCTCTAACAAATGTCGAAGTTTTTCGTCGAATGAGATAGGGATAAGTGCTAAGAAAGACAAAGAGAGGAAGCTGCAATATTTCGGCACGTGATGAGACGAGAGAGATACCGTAAATTCAACTAATGATGTAAAAAAAATGTGACACGGGCAGAAGAAAGAAGTCCTGGTTGAAAAATTTAAGAGAATATTTTGGTATGATCATTCGATCCCTCTTTTATCTCAACCTTTCAAGGTTGAGATATCTTTGATGGTCGCCAACCTTCGAATATTTTAAGAATAAAAGGCACTTTAAAAAGAAAATGCCTTAGTTGCACCAACATACAAGCGTTGTTGTTCACTGGGATCACTCAATGGGTAATCAGATGGTGATAACAAGATGCCTACAAATGTTACTGTCATGGACATCATCATCAGCCTGTTTCTCTCTACTGCTGGATGTAGACCTCTCCCAAGCAACGCTCTCACTACGCACGGTCTTTTGTCCTTCGGATCCAGCCGCTTCCCATGAAACTTTTAAAGTCGTCTGTCCACCTGGCCGCAGGGCATCCCCACGCTGCGTTTTCCAATTCGTGGCCTCCACTCGAGAACCCTTCTATAACATCAGTTATTCGCTCTTCGACAGATGTGACCGGACCATTTTTAGTTTTATTAGTTTAAATATTCACATTTTAATTTTAATATCACAAAATCACATCAATTTATTAGTACTAACTACTAAAACTCTCAATTTAGTAGATATGTAAAACTACTGAAAAATATAATTATATTCATTACAACATTCACGTTACTGGTCTGTAACATAAAAACCTATAATAGGGGATCGGACAAATTTTCAGAAAGTGTTTTAAATTAATCTTCATGGATATTTATTCCCATAAAAAATACTATTTTATTTATTTATAGCCTTTTAGGTACTCAAAATCATGTTTTAATATTGTTTGTTTGAAAATGCCGCCAAAACGCCACGATAGTTCATCTGAGAGCCCGTAACGTCATTTGTGGTCATATCATAACAAAACAGCTGCATTGACATAAAACAATGATTGCCCACAAATGACGTCGCGCACTGTGATTAGTGTCTCAGTATAGATTAAAAATATTGTAAATAATAACATTTTATTTCTTCATTTAAAAATATTTAAATGAATTATATTAAATTATTATTCGATAAATAATCGTAAAAAATTATATATTTTCTTTCTAAGTACATTTTAGATTTTAATCTGATTACTGTCCGATCCCCTAAATCATAGTTATTTATTTAAAAAAAGTTGTTGTTAGTTGTTAGTGAGATGTTAATTTAAAAAAAAAATACTGGAATATACATATTTCTAACTAAGAAATCTAACTTCAAATGTTACATAACTTAGACAAGTTAGAATTTAAAATTAAGTTAGTGTAAAAAGTCCAGTCTAAATTCATTTAAAATTTTTAAATTATGGCGTTGATTGATCAGAAATGTTCATGAGTAGGTATTGTAACATTGGCCTTCTATTGCTAAACTCTAATCTTTCCAAATCGACACTATCAGTATGCGAAAAGTAATCACCGCATTACAAGTCAAAAAAAAGTGGAAACTGAACGATGTCGAAGTTAGTTTTTTGGTCGAATGATCAGTTGACATGCACGACTTTAGCGTTTCATCGAAAATTCTGTGGACATTCTGACGGAATGTTCGAATCATTTCTCGTGAGAACAAACTTTATTGACGACTCTGTGGAATCTAACAAGTGGGTTCGGCTAAATCAATAATTTCGTCACGTTCATTAGCAGTATTCACTATTTAAACTGGAATTAGATTATTAAAGATTTGGCCAATGTGTGCTGTTTATAGATTTAGC
This sequence comes from Bembecia ichneumoniformis, assembly GCA_910589475.2. NCBI lineage: Eukaryota > Metazoa > Arthropoda > Insecta > Lepidoptera > Sesiidae > Bembecia > Bembecia ichneumoniformis. The sequence goes on along the minus strand of OU342536.1, from coordinate 16,332,094 downwards.
TTAAAAAATCTATCAGTTCCTTGGACCAACTACCCTAGGACCAGGGTAGTTGGTCCGAGATTAGTTTACTTGATGGTCTTGCCGTCCTTGGTAAACAAGCAAACGGGATAAAGAATAACAAATACGGTGATAAATAATGACCTAATACTTCCACATACCTTTTTGTGTAGATCTATAGACAGAGAGACGGCTAACTTGTTGAATGGTAGCTACCATTACATACGCCCTATAGGGATGCCCTTTATGGGATAAATTATAAGGGATGAGGACATGCCTTATCTAAGATTTCACGGTTTTTCACTGTTCACTAATTTTTTCTCCTTTTTTAGGGTTCCTTACGTCCGAATAAAAAAACGAAACCCTTATAGGATCACTCGTGTGTCCGTCTGTCCGACCATTTCCCCCCCCCCCCCTCCCTATCTCCGAAACTACTGAACCTAAAATTTTGAAAAAAAAACCGGCGGGGTCAAGTTTGGAAATTTTAATGTAATTTTCAAAATTGACTCTGGTCTGGATTTGAAAAGTAGTGGTAGGGCACACTGCGTTTCGGAGTCATTTGGGCAGCCCGCCTGGCGGCAGTGACCACCCCCTTACAGAAGACCACCGTGAAATAACAGCATATACGTGCTGTTGTGTTTCGGTGAATGAGTAAGGGATGCCAGAGCCCATTTCCTTATCCCCTCCTAATCCCTTATCCTTAATCCTACTGTAGTCGGCAGCGCACTTGCAGCACCTGTAGCGTTGCTTGTGTTATAGGCGACGGTAGCCACCTACCATCAAGTGGACCGTCAGCCTGTCTGTCGACATAACATAAAAAAAAAATTAGTTTTCTACTTACAGATTATAGGAAAACTATGATATTGTGCGGATAGGTAACATCGTACGGAACCCTCTTCACGCGAGTTCAACTCGCACTTGTCCCGTTTTTTTTTTATAATCCGCACTGTTACTTCGATTCCTTGGGGTTGCGTAGGTTTAAGGACGTTTTATGGAAGCATCCCATTTCAAGGACGCGTCTGCCTTTAAATATAAGCTTTACAGAAAAAAATTAATAATAGCTACTTGTTTACCTTCTACACTATTTTGAATTGCTATTAAAAGAGTGAGTTCCTTCAACCTGCGATTAAAAGTAGGGACAACTCAATCACGGATCGACCGATGGGCAAGTGTGTCCAATTTCCTTGAGACACGTGCGTGCACTATCCGCTGTGAAAATTGATCCGATGCTGGCTTGATTTTCCCGAAAAACCGTAATGTCGTCGACCGATTATACCATCAATTTACGACGCCTCCAAATCCGAGAACCACGATATCCACCTGCGAACACACGCTATGCACTGTAACTGTCGTTGCCTTTCGGTTATTTAATTATCGAACTGTTAGTCATATTATTTTAATTCGATTTGAGTTCTCACGCGGTTACGTGTGGGAAAAGACTTATAGATTTTAGGCGTGAACAATACTAGAAATTTTAATGGGAAGGAGTGTGTATATGTTCAAAATTGTCATACAATTTAATGAAACACCATAAAGTATTCAATATAAAGTATTCATAAAGAACTTTTATATTTTTACAATAAACCGGGATGAAAAAGAATATTTTCTATATTCTTTTTCATCCCGGTTTTTCTGCGTATATTGTACATTATACATATTTATATACTAGCCGAGTCCGCAACTTCGTATGCGTGGTATTCCATATAGCACGTAACTTTTTTGTTAGTAAACCGATTGAAACAATCACTAAATGTTAGGAGAAGCTTGCTGCAATACATCAGTGAAAACCGTATTTAAATCGGTTAAGCCGTTTCAGATATTAGCGTGCACAAACGCACAGACAAACAGACAAAACTATTTTTTTGACCTCGGTAACATAAGTACAACGTGTACAAATTGTTTTTTTTTATCTTTAATGTAGACACGGCTCGTTAACGATTTTATTATATGTCATATATATACATATACATATACATATACATATACATATACATATACATATACATATACATATACATATACATATACATATACATATACATATACATATACATATACATATACATATACATATACATATACATATACATATACATATACATATACATATACATATACATATACATATACATATACGATTGCAATGTGATTTTCAAAATTGACTCTGGTCTGGATTTGAAAAGTAGTGGTAGGGCACACTGCGTTTCGCAGTCATTTGGGCAGCCCGCCTGGCGGCAGTGACCACCCCCTTACAGAAGACCACCGTGAAATAACAGCATATACGTGCTGTTGTGTTTCGGTGAGTGAGTAAGGGATGCCAGAGCCCATTTTCCTTATCCCCTCCTAATCCCTTATCCTTAATCCTACTGTAGTCGGCAGCGCACTTGCAGCACCTGTAGCGTTGCTTGTGTTATAGGCGACGGTAGCCACCTACCATCAAGTGGACCATCAGCCTGTCTGTCGACATAACATAAAAAAAAAATGTTAGAGTAGAAGCGGCATTTGTCATAGGAGAGAGGAGGCATTTTCCAAGTGTATGTATATATGTATACATAAGTGTGTGTGTAAAGTATTATCAAAAGCTGATGCCAATGACATTACTTACAATTATATTTTGCAGTGCTTGGAAAATGCCTCTCCTCTCCTATCCTATGACAAATGCCGCTTCTACTCTAGACTAAGACTTCTTTGGATAAGCCTTCTAAGGCAGGATAACATGCCTTAGAAGTAAGGTAGTCCTTTCGAGCAGCTTTATAAAATAAGTAATATCGAAAAAGCATGTAAGAGGAACGAGGAAGCTCTATTAAAAATGGATTTTCGATTAGCAATTGAAATACCCTTAAATAATTAGTTAACATGTGACGAATTAGTAGTAATTTTAAGACCGCAAGCGTAAATTTTTCACTCGGCTGTCACGAATGATTACTGACACCTTGTGTCCTTGATCTTCCTCCGAGTTGGATCCTTTAGATACGAGATGCGTGTGTTTTACTCTTACTAGTGGAATCTGAGGAGTAGTCCCAGTCTTCATACCTGTGCCTTCGTCATATTGTTCCAAGAAACGACAAAAGTCAATGTCGTTTTGATAGTAGAAACGCTTAGATGATATCCGCCTCCTCAAACAGTCTCCTCCCAGTTTTTTCTGATAAACACGATTCGTCATGTTCAATTAAAATTGTAGCACGACTTTTCTCGCTCACAATAACAGATATTATTCAATACATCACAACTGCCGAGTAGTTCAAAAAATTAAAGGGACTATTTTTATTTGATATGATACTTTATGTGTCAAATAAACACAGTTTCTATAATTACGAGTTTATTAAAAACTAGCTGAGTCCGCAACTTCGTACGCGTGGTAACGGTATTGCGCATAACTTTTTGTTTGTAAACCGATTGGAATGAAACAAATGGTACAGGAAGCCTGCTACAATACATCAGTGAAAACCGCATTCAAATCGGTTAAGCCGTTTCAGAGATTAACGTGCACAAACGCATAACACGCTAAAATTCTAAAAAGTATTTTTTTGACATCAGTAATAATTACAACGCGTACAAATGTTTTTTTTTTTTTTTTTTTTTTTTAAATATTTAATGTGTCAACACGACTCGTCTACGATTTTATTATATACTAGCGACCCGCCCCCGGCTTCGCCCGTGGTGCAATTTTTATATATAAGAACATTCCCCGTTTATCCCTCTTTCCATTAGTGAAAATCTAATTAAAATCGGTTTACCCGTTCACGGGTGATGCCGTGACCAAGGGAAATGGGGATTCATTTTTATATATAGAGAAGATATTTAATGTGTCAAACAAATATATGTGGTTCTTATAATTACGAGTTTATTAAAAACTAGCTGAGCCCGCAACTTCGTACGCATGGTAACGGTATTGCGCATAACTTTTTGTTTGCAAACCGATTGGAATGAAATAAATGTTACAGGAAGCTTGCTACAATACATCAGTGAAAACCGCATTCAAATCGGTTAAGCAGTTTCTGAGATTAGCGTGCACAAACGCACAGACAAACAGACGGAGAAAAATTCTAAAAACTATATTTTTGACCTCGGCATCATAAGTACAACTTGTACAAATTGTTTTTTTTTTTGAAAAAATGTTTAATGTACAGGCACGGCCCGTTTACGATTTTATTATATTTGTATAGATTGATATATAACAAACTCAATATCAATTAAAAAAGATTTCTATTTCTAATCTTTTTTTTTTCTTTTTATTAGATCAGGGTAGCACTTGACCACTATCTCACCTGATGTGAGGTGTAGATGCGGCCGAAGGTGGACCACGCTTACCCAGTAAATGCCCATTTACCCTGGTTTTGAAGACCCCGAGGTTGTAGTTCTGTGGAAACACAGACGCAGGCAATGAGTTCCACTCCTTAGCAGTCCGAACAAGGAAGGTGGAACTGAAACGCTTCGTGCGTGATCGAGGTACATCGACCACGAAGGGATGAAACCCCCGCCCACGCCTAGTGTTCCGCAAGTGGAACGGTTCCGGTGGGATTAATTCGTACAGAATAGATGCACACTCTCCTTAGTGTAAACGATAGTCTAATAATAATAAATAGCATGAAAAAATTAGCTGTCCGCCTCTTGTCTGTTTCTCCGTTTACTTTTTAATATAGAATCAGCGATAACCGAGGAAGTATTGTGTATAAAATTCCATTCGTGAAAATTGGATCGGGTGGCTAGTCTTAATATTTAAAAACGGGACAAGTGCGAGTTGAACTCGCGTGAAGAGGGTTCCGTACGATATTGAGTGATTTACCATGTTATTTTAATGCCATGGACTTCTTATAGCTTTTCCTATAATCTATAAATAGAAAACAAATTTCTGTATTTTTTTCAAAATTTTAGGTTCAGTAGTTTCGGAGATAAAAAGGGGGGAGGAGGGGGGAATGGTCGGACAGACGGATACACGAGTGATCCTATAAGGGTTCCGTTTTTTTATTCGGACGTACGGAACCCTAAAAATCACATGTTAAAAATCAAAAGTTAAAATGACACGATGTTAACCCTTATCTCTGAAACAGCTCAACAGATTTCGATAACAATTCGTGTATGTATAGGTCATAGGTATAGTTAGTACCAACTTGAAAAGTAGGATATAATTGATATAGATATGTGGAAGAAATCTCGAATTCTACTTTTAGTTAGACTTTGCCACTCAGAGTGCTTATGGTAAACGTTTCATACAATAGACCACAATATACTTAGTCTGTTGGTAGGAACGTTTTTAGTGTTGTGAACTACTTTTAAGGAATACTATTATCAATTGGCAACGCTGTTTTGAATAAGGCAACACCACGGCAACCATTTTTTGCAATTTTAAGAGGGCACTTTCCAACTCGAACAGCTTACTTATGCCATACTACGTAATTCCATGATTACTCATTATTTATAGGTCGTAGCAATACATAAAAAAACATGACATTTCTAGGACATAATATAAAGGTTTGCATCGCAACAAAAAACTGAAATTAATTTTATATCGAGTATAATTAATTTCTAAAATGTGCAGAATTTGTGACATTTTCGCGGGTTGAATACTTGTATTTACTGACTAAAATCCAAAAATGTTTTTCGATGGAAACATCCTAACTATAATGTACATTTAAAATTGGGATGTCAATAGCTACCATCTATAAAGATTTTTCTAAAATATTGGAATTGCTGGCGTATGTTTTATTATTTTCGCGAGTTGAATAAGTGGCGCGAATGTGTTGCGTCGCATTCTGTCTTGGGTCATTCGCATTATAGTAAGTTGAGACAACAAATTCTCACAAATACCTATTACTGAGTTCCCACGCTCGTACAGCGCCACCTTAAATTCAAACTCCGTTAGTCACATAACTTCAAAACTAATCAAGAACTTTAACATTTTCGAGTGTAAACATCGGATCTAAAATTTGCTTATTTTAGATATAATATCATTATAATATATTTAAAATACGCAAATTTTAGATATAATGATATTTTTATAGTAAAGAATGGATTTATTACCTTATAAATGCCATAGTCATAATCGGTCACCGTTGCAGCGCCATTCTATGGCCCTAGTGTTTGAATTGTGTCTCATAATTTTGTTGGCAAAGTTAATAGATTATGTCGGCCAATATGGCGATTTTGCCATATTATGTGGCCACCTAAGTTTGTACACAACCAAAAAATAAAAATAAAATTTTGGATAAAATATTTTTTAAACTTTTAAGTGCTAGTTTAACTCAATTAGTCCACACTACCACTCATCGATAAAACATGGAGATCTTACTCAAACAGATCACGTTTATACTTACCCGAATAAAGTTAGCTGTGGCACCATTGAGAAGGTGTAAATTTATTTTTGATGAATCATAATAATTTCTTCTTCTTCTTCAACAGCCTACAACAATCCACAGGCCTCTCCGAAAAATAAAAAAACATCTTCTCGACGATCGGTTTTGTGCTACCCTTTTATCCTGCGACCTTCGCCAGGCCCTTTAGCAGCTGTAGGTGGAAATTTATTTTTGACGTGATACGTCTAATAAATTTCGATGACTCACAAAAAATGCACAAAAAATGATGACTCATTGTCCCGTTACATTCGAGCCGATGCACGATCCGAGCGAGAGCGCGGCACGAGCGAGCGTAAGGCACGATCGGCTCTCGCCGCATCTATCTCTCTTCCACTCGTCATAAAAGTATGCAAGCATTTCATCAATGTTTTGTTATGACATTGATCGTCCGTAACTTTACAACCATTTTTTTTAGGAAAAATAGATTTAGCCGTTTGTCTAATAACAAATTTACTAAATTGTTTTTACGTTATCCTGAGTTTTGGTTGATGTTCTAAGTGATCCACAATTAAAAGCACTGAGTTTGGGCCGCCAAACTGTTTAATTTTATAAGAAACATAAGAGAGAGAGCGGTAGGTACCTACGTGTGTGCGCGCGGGGATAGACAGAGACACTTGACATGTCGATGCGTCACACTCGTTATCTTAAAATTTGGCTTAAAACTAATAGCATTTAAATTTTCTAATTACCCTATAAAAATACAAAAGGAAATAAAAATATTAAAAAAAAAGAAAACCTATTTTAAGCACGAGCACAAATTGTGACAAACTTGACCACATTCACTAACTGTCTATGAAAATTTCTTAAACGGGTGATCAACTTTGCCACTGTTTATGCGGTTTATATCATAATCTCTATATATAAAAATGAATCCCCATTTCCCTTGGTCACGGCATCACGCGTGAACGGGTAACCGATTTTAATTCGGTTTTCACTAATAGATGGAGGGATAAACGGGGAATGTTCTTTTATATAAAAATTGCACCCCGGGCGAAGCCGGGGGCGGAACGCTAGGTGGCGAAATATATCACAAGATTCCTAAATTACTGTATTCTAGCTATTAAATAATCTCTACTTATATTGTAAGTAAAAATTACATTTTTTATAAAGTGAAAACAGATTGGCAAAGTTGCCATATTATGCCGGTTTTATTTTTGACCTTAATCTTATTATCCTTAATATTATTTACAAACCATTTATATACGCACTGTTTCATACATACTTCAACTGTTTCGTACAAGTTTTTTTTTTTTTTTTGTTAAAATTGACTGTGATTTTATTATTTAACTAACTGTTGCAACATTTCAGCTAATCTGTATCCATATTAAACCTGAATTAACGATTCCCTAGAACCAGTCTGCCATCAGACTATAGATATTACAGAATTGCATTGTTCCCACGCGTGTGCCTTACCGAAACCTTTTTGCGTCGGAGACTATTTTTGAAAAAAAAAAAGTCTACTCAATCACGTTTTCCATTCAGAGGTTTTTTTTATCGATGATTGGGTATTACTGCGACATGACGCTATCCAATCCGATCCGCCGTTGAACTTGTTTAATTAAGAATCATATTCTGATAAATTCTGACAAACAAATTTTGGGAGTAGCTCATAGACTTGTGTATATTTCGGACGGTTAAATGAATGATACAGAAATAATAATTATATCGATCACCATAGACACTGAAGTCTCCGATTTTGGTGCTGCTGGCGTCGACGTCAGTAACTGTTAGGTAATAATTAAGATAACAGTATTTTTTCGTAATTTCTCAAATCCTTGCTACGATGTTACAAGGTTACCCCAGGAGCCTTTTTTTTGTAGATCTAGTGATGTGCCATGAAAATATTATATAATCTGTCGATTAAATGTAAGTCGAAAGACTATGTTTTATATAATAATTTCTAGAGTCACTGGTAGGTACTAATTTTGAATTTTGTCATTACTTGGGAAGATGTCGACAAGCGTTTTTGAAATTCCTTATTAATTTCCCTTAAAACACTTTTAGGTACTTTTGTACGAGCCCATTGGATGAGTGGTTAGGGTGCTTGCTTAGGGTTCCCGGGTTCGATTCCCGACAGGGTCAACTTTGAAAAACGAACTTTTCAAATTTGTCTCTGGTCTGGATCCGGAAAGTAGTGGCACCACCGTAAAATAACAGCACGTGTGCTGTTGTGTTTCGACGAGTGAAGTAAGGGATGCCAGAGCCCATTTCACTATCCCTTCGCAATCCTTTATTCTTAATCCTATTGTAGTCGGCAGCGCACTTGCAGCAGCTTTGGCGTTGTTTGTGTTATAGGCGACGTTAGCCACCTACCATCAAGTGGACCGTCAGCCTGTCTGCCGACCTTAACATTAAAAAAAAAAAACTATATGGGTAAGATTATACGTTTTCCACCTGCTACCTGAGATTCGGCCGCCTATCCAAGCAGGTTATAAGTACCTACTTAAAACAGCGTCCATACTTGAAATTTCGGTTTAGTAGTGGTTTCGCAGAATTTTGTTTCGCACGAATCGTGCGAAGAACTGACTTTAAAAATAAATATAATAAGTATTTTTAATCATTGTTTCGCACACTTTGCTTTTTATAGAAGATTTTATTTATATTTCGAATAAGTAATTCGAAATATAAATAAATTACTATTTTAATATAAATAAATTACTATTTTTATATAATAAATTACCTACTATTTTAATAGTAATATATTTCAGCCATTGCAATATATAGATCTGGGGCCTCATAACTCTTATCTCTATATATAAAAATGAATCCCCATTTCCCTTGGTCACGGCATCACGCGTGAACGGGTAGACCGATTTTAATTCGGTTTTCACTAATGGAAAGAGGGATAAACGGGGAATGTTCTTGTATATAAAAATTGCACCCCGGGCAATTTTAAAAAAATACTATATAAAAATACTAAAAATACTATATATTTTTTACTATATAAAAAAAATGTTTATCACTGACTACTCTCTTGTGTTTTCTTTATTGTACAAGTCACACTATATTATTGACAGTACCCAGGTTATTCCCCACAAAATAAATGTATTTGTTAACTGAGTGTTCTTTTCATCCCATATTTTCAAATATCAGTTAAACATTAACGGATAACAACTGCCACAAACAAGGATATTATTTAATAAATACCTACTAGCTTTTCGAATTCGTCTGCGTATCTTTATAAATGATAGTCTATCTTTCAAGCTGAAACAACCACACATTAATTTTTTGTTTGTTTTAAAAATAATTGTTTAATGAAGTAGGTAGTCCAAATCCTAAACAGCGGCCAAATAGCTGGGCATCCTAAACAGGATGAATCTTAGATCAATAAATACACGGGTGAACCGATGCTTCACACCTGGACACCTCCTCTCTTCGTACAAGGCAGAAGTCCGATCTTGCATGGAGTATTGCTGTCACCTTTGAGATGGCTCAGCGAAATACCTACTTGCCGCACTCGACTCGGTGGATCAAAGAGCTAGGAGGCTCATTGGCGGCGGTACGCTAATAAGAACTAAGCTGCAGAGCCTGGCACATAGACGCAAAATTGCCTGTCTTTGTGTATACTATAAGATGTACTTCGGAGAGTGTGCTCGGAAGCTGCATGAGATCATACCGCCTTCCCCTTTCTTCTATCGGACATGCAGACGTAGGAACGCATGTCTTTTCAAGGTTCGAGTGAATAGGCATCTTCTGGGTGATCTCGCTCCATCATCTTTCCTACACGGATAGATGCTGGCCAAGAGCAAACTCATCTTTAATAACTAAATAAAAAACGATAGGAATTTCAGCCGATTAATATTATTTTCTTGAGTTTTGTCCTGGCGTTGCTTGTGTCCTCAGATGACGGTAACCACTTACCATCAAGAGAACCGTCAACCTTAGGTCAACCATGGTACCCTTCATAAATATTTAAAAAAATCTTAGTATTTGTTCCTAGTTAAAAGAATTGTTAAACATATAGCACAGTCTAACCATACTTACGTCATACAGTCAGGCAACGAATGTACTCGGGTAGAGCAACGTTCGGCGAACTCGCTTCAGTTTGCAGGCTCGAACATTGAGCGTTGCCCGACTGTAAGACGACATAGTTAGACTGTGATATTAGTGAGGAGAATTATATTTTTTGTAACAAATAAAAACTGAATTTATTTAAAGCGATTTTTATTACTAATAAACTTATATTTTTACAACTAAAGTGTTTACAAATATATTCACATCAATCAGTACAATATAATATCTATCTGTTTTCATCAATAAATATTTATATAGTTAAGGCAATCACAATTTAAGGCCATTTTATAGTTAATGTACTACACGAATTCGAATGATATTTAATAGAAGTAATACTAATTGTTATCACTGTATATACAATTATACATATTACACACTGATTACAACAGGTACCTACTTTTATATGAAAAATGATATGCACATCACATGCAGTCCTCTGATAACAAGGTAAATAATTAATTATAGTATCTGCCTAGGGTTCCTGCATTTCAAATTTTAACAGTCTCTTATTTGTAGTAATTAAATTAGAATTAGTTTTTTACTATCATTATAATTTTTACAGTAATTTTTTTTATAGTCTTAATACGATGATAACACTCAACAACAACAAAGTTTTTGTAAACCTGTCCTAATTTTTTAATAATTCTGACATGTCTTTTTATTGAAGTGAGATTTATAAAAATTAAAAATTGTTATAATTTTTGTGTTACATGATTATTTGTTATTGATAATAGTTTGTTTTAAATCTCTGTTATCTATTTATATATATATATATATATATATATTTATGTTATGTCGACAGACAGGCTGACGGTCCACTTGATGGTAGGTGGCTACCGTCGCCTATAACACAAGCAACGCTACAGGTGCTGCAAGTGCGCTGCCGACTACAGTAGGATTAAGGATAAGGGATTAGGAGAGGATAAGGAAATGGGCTCTGGCCATTTTATATGTTAGTATTACCTGATAAAAACAAAAATAGGGCAAAATGGCAAAAAAAATGTAATTTTTATATTAAAATAAAAAAATATGTTCATAATTTTATGTTTAATTCTGCCCCTGTTTCATTCATGTGTAATTTGACTACGGAACAATTTAATCTAATTTAATTTTCTCTAACATCTCATACCGCAAATGAGCTGTAAATGCACATACAATTATTTTAAAAAAAATCCGTAAATCATAGTAAAAATCACATCAATATACAGTAGGTACAGTATACTGATATAGAATTTATAATATGTATAACTATAATAATATAATAAAAATCTGAAAACATTTATTACTATTTATTACAAGTATTATTTTATTTGGTAAGGAATGGTCCTCAATTCTGTACGCAGTTAAGGCTCCACCAAAAGCTACCACTTAAATTATTGACCAATAATATGGAACGATTATACCGAAAAGAATTAGCAGCCGCCACTCAATATACGAACTGATCTATCAGAAGAAATGACATGAATAGAGCCGCCTGTCGAGCCCGTTGGGTGAGTGGTTAAAGTGTTTGCCTTAACTTTCTGTTCTAGGGTTCCCCGGTTCGATTCCCGGCAGGGTCGAACTTTTCAAATTTGGCTCTGGTTTGGATCTGGAAAATAGTGGCAGGGCACACTGCGTTTCGCAGTCATTTGGGCAGCCCGTCTGGCAGAAGTAACCACCACCTTACAGAAACACACCGTGAAATAACAGCACGTGTGCTGTTGTGTTTCGGTGAGTGAATCCTAGTCCACTCCTAATATATCCTTAATCCTACTAAAGTCGGCAGCGCACTTGCAGCAGCTTAAGCGTTGCTTGTGTTATAGGCGACGGTAGCCACCTACCATCAAGTGGACCGTCAGCCTGTCTGCCGATCTTAACATAAAAAAAGTATCATCGCATTATTGAAAACCGCTATATAGCAGGTTGCAAGTCGCGCTACTGTGAGTTAAAAAATATTATCGCGGTTGAGTGTAGAGGATGAAGAGAACTGGTCTCAGAGTCGCAGTTGTTTATAAGAAAAGCCTTTATAATGGTCACACTTTCAAAAAATACAATAACTACCTATATGTGGTTAAAATGTAAGACACATAATATAGCAGGTCATACGGTTATTTTTTGTTATTTAAAGGATAGGCAGGCGAGTTGATGGTTCAGTTGATGGTATGCTGGTTGTAAATGCTCTGCCGGCTTTGATAGGATAAAGGAAGGGATAGGATGGGTTGTGGTATTCTATACTTAACCCATCTAAACACAACAACACAAGTCTTGGTTATTCGGTCACACGTCTTGGTTATTGGAGATTTCGGCCACCAAACAGGCTGCCTATGTATTTGAAGTGTGACCTACAGATATCACTCCCAATTGTATACAATAATTTGTCTAGTATTTCTATTTAGTATAGTAGGTACACTGTCATTTCTTACGAAATATCGAATTTTGTTACACTTTTCTTTTATATGTATGATTAATTTTACAATTTTCTACAAATTATCTTTTAAGAAAATAATATTTTTATTCAATTACAAGAAAATCGAAATTCAATACTGGTGGTTCTTTAAATTATTTAAAAGAATAATTTTTAAATTTTCTATGTGTTCAATTCCATATTCATGGGAGTTACAAAGCAGGAATGAACCCTAGATTCTTCAGGTGTAGGGTAATCACTGATTTGAATTTGTCTTCGTTGGAATCTAATTATGTCTTTTATTGAAATACATATTTAAAAAGTATATATATAATATCATACATTAAAACAAACCTGCAAAAGATGAAAAACCAAATTTCGATTTTTTTTTTCTTTGTAAAACTTCATCTCATTTATGTCAGTAAAATACTCTAATATAATACAACAAACATGTAATTAAATGCTAAGTTTTATTACAATAATGATACATTGACTTATTTTCTCTCCTACCTTAAAACTATAAAAAATATAAGTACAATTTAATTACAGACATATTTTGCAGGAACCGTTAACAATATCAGGAGTAATCTATGCAAATTAGGAGACGAAATGCATTTTTTAAGCATGTTGAAAAAAAAGGCACATTTTGATATGTTTTGTGTAACGGTTGGTATGTTTTCAAGTGAAAGGTACCTTATATAATAAAGTCTAAAACGAGACCACATTGTGATTGTTCTCGTGGTTTATTTATCCGGGTGTAATTAGTGAAGCCTTCCCATATCCATGCCACCGAGCTGTCCTAAGTAGGGATACCCCGACTTTGCTTCCGTCGGTGAGTGAGCGTGCGATGCGTAATGAGATGAGTTTGTACCGAAAAAGGAACTGCAACAAAACAGGTATCGTTAATATTCAATATTTTAATCTTGATCAATATTATAGGAATTAATATATAATTATAAGAAATTGATTTAATATAACTACAAAAATACAACATTTATCGTATATTATAAAAAAATACTTCAAACCTAATAATATAATTACTTCCTATCTATTGTGTGTTTCGGTAACCTCAATCTAGGTATCTTTTAAAAATTCCTATGGTTATTTGTACCCCATAAGTTAATTTTAAAAATAACTTGTTAATAATTAAGCAATGTAAATACCTAATTAAATTATATTGCATGTATAATAATTAAATATACTTATTATTGATTAAATAAATCTCTTAAATTTTTCTTACAAATATGTTAGAGGAAAGCTTATGAAGCTTTTACCCTATAAGATAATTCCATAGACATAACACTTAATGCTTTTGTTTTCTCTCCAATAAATATTTTATTATTTGTTGTTTAAGTTGAAATAAGCACACATAAGTGTTCTTATATGAGTAATTATCTTAAATGGGTGGTAATTGTAATAATAATAACATTTTAAAAAGCGCCATTCGAGCCATCTATCAACTAGATCCGCAGTCTTCCCTCAGAGAAAAGTTCAAAGAAATTAAGATTTTAACTGTTACATGTCAGTATATTTATGAAAATTTAATTTACGCGCATAAAAATATTAGTCAATTTAATAAAAAATGTGATGTACACAATATAGGTACTAGGTTTAAAAATAATTTAGATTTACATAAGACGCGACTCCACAAAATAAGTAATTCTTTTATGGGTCAGTGTATACGGTTTTATAATAAACTGCCTGAGATGATCAGAACCTTATCTATAAATAAATTTAAAGTTGTCATTAAAACTGAACTCCTCTCGAAAGGCTATAAGGTCACTGATTATTTAAGTGACAATGAAGCCTGGAATTAAAGCCTGGATTCGGAGCTCATACTATGCTTAGTATTGTATATTTACCTTAGGTATTAAGTGTATGATTATAATTATTGTAATTTTTTTATATTGTAAAGATGACAAAAAGAATAGTATCCTGAGTTTCTTTCGGGGTTTCTTCTCAGGATCGTCATCTTGGCTTTTTTTCCGAAACCCTGGTAAATTTAAATTTAACTGGTAATTCCAAATGACGACCATAAGAGTTTCTTGGAGAAACCTAATTGATAAATAAATATTTTGATTTTTTTTTATTTTATATATGAAATACTTTCATGTAACTTGTATATGAAATATGTATGTGTGTATATGAAATATGTATGTGTGTATATGAAATATGTATGTGTGTATATGAAATATGTATGTGTGTATATGAAATACTGTTTGAAATTGCTTTTATGTACTCGTATATACATATTAATGCTAGTACATTTTATAAGCGTTCGGGAAACTCCGAGACATCTTCTCTTCAAAAATTCCTTAGCAAAAATTTTCGACCAATGTGTGTTGGCCAGTGGATGAGACATGGCCCTGAAACGAGGCCTCTAACTGTGGACTTCGTAAGAAATCTCAACGTCGCTCAACGAGCTATGAAGATGGGTTACACTGCGAGATTGAATCAGGAATGAGGAGATTCCAACGAACAAAAGTGGCAGTGGGCAGGACCCATAGTACGGAGAGCCAACAGGCGTTGGGGCCGGAAGGTTCTCGAGTGGAGGCAATGACTATAAATCCTGGTTGGTGCTCGGTGAGTGGAGGCCTCGGACCGACATGCGCAGCGTAGGACGTCGAAGCGTAGGCGTAGGACCCACAAGCCGAGGGTCGACGGTGGATCCAGGCTGCTTCTGATCGGTCCTTTTGGAGAATTAGTGGGGAGACCTTTGTCCACCAGCAGTGCACGTCCTACGCCTTGATATTTTATAAAATGAAGTCGCTCTCCGCTTTTGTCTAACCACCCAACGGATTATCATACTATTTTCATGGAAAGAGCAATAAAAAAGGCAGGTTTGTGTGTGAGATTTTCACAACAAAATGCATAATTAACTGCAAAGCTGGTGGCGGGTCGCCAGTCTCCAATAAAACTTTATTAAAAAGCATATTTTTTTTTGGAAGTATACACGTTTATCTTATTAAAAATAAGTACCAATTTATAAAATGTTAATTAATTTTAATTGAAATATTTAATTAATTTCTCTTTTATATTTTATAGTAGCGGTATAGTAATCGATCACTCAACAGAGTGTCTGTCAAAAAAATTCAATATATAGAACACATAGAGAGGGCATTGGAAAAATTTTGGATCCTGATCACCGTAATCGGGATGGGCATGGCGTAGCTAAGTGGTCTTGTAAAGGTGATGGACTGAGCGATTTAGCACCACATGGTTTTAAATGTCACATTACGGATTCTTTCGTCTTGTCCGATCAATACGGTTGAAAATCTTTGGTGTCGGTAATTAAATCTGTACAAATTACATTTAAGGTAAAAAACTCATTGAATAATTTATTTATTTAAGTGGCAAGTGTATGGCAATACTCAACAAAGAATGAATAATGACACAGTAGAAGCTATAATGGTTTGTAATTGCTACTCTTTGGTCTTCTATACCAGCTAATGTGTAATTTAAAAGACGATACTATCACGCATTAGTCTAATAAGAAAAATCGCTGCACCTCATTCGTGACTATTGTACATTGTTGGTACTTCTGACATTAATATAATAAAAAAAATTGTTTTAGAAGTTACTTTAAAAGTATTAAATGTGACATTTTATGGCTATTTAATGAAATATTATAATTCCCAGACATTTTTCTCATAGACCACTTTCAAAATTTAGCTGGTCCCTGTGGACCCCTGCAGCTACAATTCTACCATATTCCCAAAATTAGACAAAAAAAATGTGAAGATTAGATCTAACTGTGGAAATATGCGTTGCGGCTGAGTTCCAACCACGAATGGGAAGTCTTCTAAATGAAATAAGTGAGAATTGATTGTTTTTTTCTTTGTCACCCCCATTTTTTGTCATGCCAACGTAGATCCCCATCGAGTCTTGCGCGGACCCCTGGGGGTCCACTGGACCACTTTGGGAACTAAGGATCTAAAGCAAGGCATATTAGAAAAATGGAAGAATGAAAAGGAAATATTATTTTCACAAAATAATAATAAAAATAAGTATTTACTTTTTAATAGAAACACATGAAATGCAATTATTTTGACCCCTGTGGGTCCACCTGGACCACTTTGAGAACTAAGGATCTAAAGCAAGGCATATTAGAAAAATGGAAGAATGAAAAGGAAATATTATTTTCACAAAATAATAATAAAAATAAGTATTTACTTTTTAATAGAAACACATGAAATGCAGTTATTTTCGTTAAATTTTAAGACTCCGCCCTAAGAAATAATAAGAAATTTAAATTATCAAAATTAATGATTGTGTTATAACTGTTTATATTTATTAATTTAAAAAACCCATATTAATATTTACACACTAAACTCGGTTTTACTAAAATGCATCAAATACTGTCAAGAACTGCAGATACCTACCATAACATCGTAAACACATTACGGTAACAAAAGAATTATGTATTCAGGTACCCATTTAAACAATAAAATACGGAAAATATTAAAGAAGCAAAATTAATTAATATTTTCTAAAAAAAAAAAACAACCAAACTCAGATATTGAATATTTTGTAAATAAAATGGCAACATTTGAATTGTTAATTAAAATTTTATTTAATTAAAATATTTTTAGGCCGACCTTAGTATTGGTATATTTTGATAAATTTGCATTAAGGAATACAAATTGGCCGAGTTAGGAAAAATATATCCCGATATTTTAACAAACTCCAAGTTAATCTATAAGTAGGTACATATAATAAAATCGTAAACGAGCCGTGTCTGTACATTAAATAATAAAAAAAAAATTGTTACTTAGTAAAAAAAAGGTTACTTATGTTATTTTGTTATGTTATGTTATGTTATGTTATGTTATGTTATGTTATGTTATGTTACCAAGGTCAAAAAATAGTTTTTAGAATTTTTGTCTGTTTGTCTGTGCGTTTGTGCACTCAGATTTGAATGCAGTTTTCACTGATGTATTGTAGCAAGCTTCCCGTAACATTTAGTGTTTCTTTCATTACGTGTACGTAATATCGTTTTTCATAATATCGTTTCATGTGTATATGTCGCAGGGAAATGAGGATATCAGGGATTTCACGAAATCCCTATATAGATTAACACTTCTCTCATTTTACTAGATTTAGTTTAGTGAAACGACATATCACTGAAAATATATTAGCGTTTTGTCATATCACTAAACATTTTTAGTAAGAAGACGTAATAAACAAGAATATTCGGCATCTACCGTGATTTCGTGATATCCCTAGGGATTTCGTGAAATCCCTGATATCCTCATTTCCCTGCGACATATACATTTTTAAGTCACATAAACAAAGATTTTCAACTGTATAGATCGGGCAAGACGAAAGAATCCGTTAGAACCACGTGGTACAAAATCGCTCAGTCCATCACGAAATTTAAAAGACCATGGTCATTCTGATTACGGCGAACAATACGAGTTAGCAACAGTTAGCAAATACGAGTAATATTATTGACCAAATCGCAAACATTTTTTCTTTATAGACAAAATTCATGCTTTCTTTAAGGTAGGTATATCAATACTAAAAGATACAGTAAATGTATCTTTTGAACATATAAAAATATGTTCAATTTTGCAATTGAATTGTTAAATTGAATTTGAAAACAACCAAGCGAACAAGAACAACAAACGGAAAACAATAGGGAGGAAATGAACTCGAGATTCTATTCACGTTTAAAACACACTCCGTGGCGTGGTACTGAAACAATTATTACTTTTAAATCTAAATTTATGTGGCATATTATTTTCCTTGTATCCACAATAATATTGTAGCAAAACGAATTTGTAAAACTTGCTCAGACAACATGTCGCAAAAGTATTGCGACATGCACTAGACATGCAATTAGATAGACCATTTAAGGGGGCGCACAAAGCAAAAAAAATCTAATTTCACCCGCGTGGCCCCATAATTGAACGGACACGATACCGACACAACAGATTTCCTTTTATTAGCAATATATTTAAGCAATCTTGTTAAAATAATATAAAAGAGTTTATAAACAGTCTATACACGCTTATAATAATCTACTCATAAATCAGTCTTATTAAAAATTTTACGTGCACAGAAACATGTTCTTCCCGTCTCAGTGGAGCGGTTGTGACTAATCATGATCATGTGAACACATTGAAATATGCATGACATCAGACGGAAGATAGCGCATTTCGCGGAATAAAAATGTTATAAATGCCAAAATTATTAATTATATTATTAATTACTCGTAAACTATAATGTAAAATGAAAAATTAATCCTCAAAGGCCTAGATAATCTCTGAAGTGAGATTACTGATAATTTTTTTAGATTTATAATATGTGTCATTTTGAAAATAAAACAAGAAACGATAAAATGAGAGGTAACTTGGTGATTATGTTCTATGGAGAAAATTTCATTGTATAATATTTTCTATTGACATTTCACTTTTGTTTATAATGTATTAATCTATATATAAATATTTCTTATTTGGACTTTATATCTATACTAATACGTATTATAAAGCTGAAGAGTTTGTTTGTTTGTTTGAACGCGCTAATCTCAGGAACTACTGGTTCGAATTGAAAAATTCTTTTTGTTTTGAATAGTCCATTTGTCGAGGAAGGCTATAGGCTATATAACATCACGCTACGATAAATAGTATTATATATAAGCAGTGTCCAGTACCGAGCGCCCCTGTGCACGCCGCCGCCGTATAGGCCGCAGCGAAGCGTGGTCGAGTTCAGCTAGTACTTAGATAAAATTTATTGTACTTCGCAGTATGTACATAAAACACCGTAAATAAATTAATGGATAAACGTAAGTACAAATTTATATTCTTTATTGAGTTGTATTTTGTATTATTTAGTTAGACATTTTTTTCCTTGACACCATAGATACTGGACACAGCTCAAAAGTTAACATGGGATTGCCAGTTGTCAGGTTATGACAGGTCAGGTCTATGATTATCTATTTCTATTTATACGCGCTCTTAAATGAGTCTTCGTCCACGCGGTACAGGGACGCGGGGGCGAGGACTCATTTAAACGGCCTATCCTATACATTGAACGATTTCATTGACGTGTTTTATGATATCAACTTCAATAATCATCTTATTTGATCTACTTGCATTCTTAGGGACCTTTCTTATATGAATGTTTATTATGCGGTGGATGAAATATACCAAAGAAGAATTTTACAAAGGCACAAATAACATAAATATCTATTTCTGTAAAAATTATAAAATTATAAACTTATAATTTATAAAATATAAATTATAAGTCGCTGTCCAATTGGCTCTGCTGTTTTTCGGATAACTTCTAAACTACTTGACGATTTTGATAAGGTTTTCACTAATCGGAAGAACGATAAATGAGGAACATTTGTGTATTTAATTTTCAGAAAATTATTCCACCCGTGCGATGCCGGAGGCGGATCGCTATACTCCAGCCATTATATGATTTTGAGCCGTTTTGACAGGTGTCAATCTCCATACATTCTCAATAACGTTTAATCGAAAATCAATTTTATGCAATGGACATAAAGAAATGTTTAAATCGCATTCATAGAATGACGATATTATAGTATATACCTACCTACTATACTAATGTTATGAAGAGAAAAGTTTGTAATGAATAAACTCAAAAACTCATAAACTGAAAAACCGATTTTAAAAATTCTTTCTCCTATAGAAAGCTACATTATCAACGAGTAACATAGGCTACTCACCCTCGCCCCCCCCCCCCCCCCACTCTCCCCCTCCATACAAATGTATGTGTGACGTGGACGAAGTCTCGTGCAAATGCTAGTATATAATGTAGTAAATAATGTTAATTTTAATTAATTCTAATTCTAATTTCTATTAGGAAAATATTCATTTAAGTTATATAATTGCAGCATTAATAATTTATAGAAAAAAACCATCGCGAAATAAGTTCGCGAAAATTGCTAGCACTAAAGTAATTTTAAGTATATGTTTCCCAAGAAAAAGTATGTACTTATACTTAGAACCATTGCTAAGTGGAATTTTATACCTAGTAATTTCAAGAAGCAGGTGCACACAAAAGCGTAGAATTACTAAAATCCTGACAATATCATTCTTAATTGTATCGAGGTTGTTAGCATTATCTTATAGTCAGAAGCACGCGACGAAACAGCTTTCCAACGGCTATAAGCAATTAAATAAGCACTCGGCCCATGTCAATCTAATATCAGTTGCCGTTTAAAGGGAACCTTTGTGTGAATATAATTTAACGGCTATTCGATTAGCGAAATGAAAAGTTTCATTCTTTTTGTTACAGTCATAAATCCTTTTGAGATGCTATATAAATTTAAATTTTTTTAAAGTAAATATTCAGTCGTTAAAGATTGTTTCTGCATTAGTGAAAACCGCATCAAAATCAGCTGTATACCGCGAACAGCGATTTTATCTTCTATACATATACATAATACAATAGGCATGATGACGGTATTAAAGAATCAAAGAATAAATGGTATTGGAGAAAAATCTATGTTGAAAGGAGTCTAAAAAATTACTAATTTTTTGTATTAAAATTGAGATTAATAAGATTTTCAAGAAAATAGAAGTATAAATAACTGCAATCGGCCATGTTAAATGAAACACCAATCAGAGCGAATGACGTCACGCCCAGGTAAGTGCCATCGTGTTGCTTGACTTTGCTTTGACAGAATGAAAAATCTGATGAGATGTCGGTGACGTCACGGTTCATCAGATGCGACGCCATGACACCTAAGAGCGTTTTCGCGCGTAATTCAAAATAGATTTAAAAACATTCAATAATTCGCGTGGCATTTTAGTTTTTTGCTGAAATATTATTATTTTCGGGTATTTACATTATGGAAAGGAATTTCAAAATCTGTCATCATGCCTATTATAATGAAATCGTAAACGAGCAGAGTCTGTACATTAAATATTTTTTCAAAAAGCAATTTGTACACATTGTACTTATGTTACTGAGGTCAAAATTTTTTTGTCTGTAAGTTTGTGTACGCTAATGTCAGAAAGGCTTAACCGATTTGAATGCGGTTTACAAAAAAATAAGTTACGAGCTATACCGAATACTACGAGTAGTAAGTTGCGGGCTCAGTTAGTTTTATAGGATGTATATAAGTAAAATAATTATAGAACCTTTACCATTAAACGCATTCCACGTTTTTTCCTTTTCTCCTTTGTGTCTAAGACTATATAAGTATATTGAGAGTAGTTTAGATCAGTGCTTTGTGGCAATTCATCTAGTTATCTCTCGGCAGGACCAAATTTTAATTTAATTTTTATCTAGGACAAAATTTTACCGATAGAACCAACTAGGAATTTTAATTCAATAACAATTTATAAATAAATAAATGAATTATATCAATAATAGTTAATATCATTGAAAAAGTTTCAGTGCAAATAATTTGCAAATAATTACGACTACTATAATATAGTAAAAGCTATTTTACTATACTCCGGCCATTATAAGAGTGCTGTTCTGACAGGTGTCAATAGGGGATCGGACAAATTTTCAGAAAGTGTTTTAAATTAATCTTCATGGATATTTATTCCCATAAAAAATACTATTTTATTTATTTATAGCCTTTTAGGTACTCAAAATCATGTTTTAATATTGTTTGTTTGAAAATGCCGCCAAAACGCCACGATAGTTCATCTGAGAGCGCGTAACGTCATTTGTGGTCATATCATAACAAAACAGCTGCATTGGCATAAGACAATGATTACCCACAAATGACGTCACGCACTGTGATCGGTGTTTCAGTATAGATTAAAAATATTGTAAATAATAACATTTTATTTCTTCATTTAAAAATATTTAAATGAATTATATTAAATTATTATTCGATAAATAATCGTAAAAAATTATATATTTTCTTTCTAAGTACATTTTACTGTCCGATCCCCTATTCCATACATTTTGTGTATCATTTATTCGGAAATGAACTTTATGCAATGGACATAAAGAAATGTCAAAAACGCATTCATAGAATGACCGTACACAGATCAAATATATATTTAAAAAAAAATTGAAAATTGTTAATTTCAGAAAGCGAATGGATCATATGAAGAGTCCAAAACGCCATAGCGACCGGTAAGAAGACCATTTGAGAGTGGTTAGGAAGTTGAATGCAAATAGCTGCAGATAAGTTTTAATACCACAGACTCGAGTAACTTAATGCTTGGCTTCGGTACAGTAATGTCACGTTCCGTTGCCATTAATTGCGGTTACGATACAAAGTAACATGTGTTTATCTACGTTTCCCGCTGACTGTATTGTACTCGTATGGCCAACCTTCATGTTTCGAAGAAATGTTAGGTTCAACAATCAGACGTAGCTACACCATTTGGGTTCGCGTTTGCTGCTATTAATTCATGCTTACGGTCTAGTTAAAAGGTTTACTACTGGACTTTCCTAATATACTTGTAGATCTAAGTCCACTAAGGATTGCTAAACTAGCTGAGCCTGCAACGCGTGGTATTCGGTATATCGCGTAAATTTTTTGTTTATAAACCGATTGTAATTAAACTGAATCCTACTACATCAGTGAAAACTGTATTCAAATCGGTTGAGCAGTTCGGTGCGCGAAACGAGCTAATCTCAGAAACTGCTCAATAGACAAACAGACAAAAATTCTAAAAACTATTTTTTGATCTCGGTAATATAAGTAAGTACTTCTTCTTCTGAGTCGCATTCTCGTATCTGTGTGCTCAACACGCCTCCATCTGGTCTTCAGCTTCTCTCAGGGCAAGTGTTACGGGAAGACCAGTGAGAGCAGTTACTTGGTCACACCAGGCAGCGGCTAGGTGATCGACCGCGAGGTCTCTTTTCTTCGACCTTGCCCTTTCTGGCGGACGTCGGCAATTTGACCAAAGTAACTGAGGTTTTTTAATATCTTTCTCCAACACCATAATATACGGCCCGTTGGATGAGTGGCAAGAGTGCTGCCAAACGTTTCAGGGGCCCCGGGTTCGATTCCCGGCGGGGTCAAGTTTGGAAATATTAATGTAATTTTCAAAATTGACTCTGGTCTGGATTTGAAAAGTAGTTGTAGGGCACACTGCGTTTCGCAGTCATTTGGGCAGCCCGCCTGGCGGCAGTAACCACCACCTTACAGAAGACCACCGTGAAATAACAGCACGTGTGCTGTTGTGTTTCGGTGAGTGAGTAAGGGATGCCAGAGCCCATTTCCTTATCCCCTCCTAATCCCTTATCCAATCCTACTGTAGTCGGCAGCGCACTTGCAGCAGCTGTGGCGTTGCTTGTGTTATAGGCGACGGTAGCCACCTACCATCAAGTGGACCGTCAGCCTGTCTGTCCAACGTGTCCAAGTACAACGTGTCCAATTTGATTTTTTTAAATATTGAATGTACTGACACGGCTCGTTCGCGATTTTATTATAGGTATGTATAGATGTCAATTTGTCAATGATTCATGCTAATTATATAAAATCTAAATTCTACGTAGATTCATTTCCATCCCAAAGAGTTAAAATATGATAAATTTAAAAAGTTCTAGATATAAAATACATTCTACAAAAAACGCGAGTAAATTTGAAATTTGAAATTGCTGTGAGCCGTGCGCCATATGGGTGGAAATGAATCGTTGTCGAATGTCGATACAAAATGTATCCATATTTTACTAAATAGACTTTTCCACAGTATTTTTAGGCTAGTTTCAGAGGAAGGTATGGACAATACATGCAACCTACCAAACATTAGTTGCTCTGTCACCATACAGCGCGTGATATTGTGTGTGGTCCACATCGACGACTAAGTTTATAGATGCGCTTTGTCCGGATAACACAGATAAATGTCCACTCCGTATACAACACAAAGCGACAATGACTTAGTTTCTCCTCAACAAAATCACTCCAATAAAACAGTTACTGTACTATACATATCATCCAAAACGAATGCGCTTTCCTTGCCTTCTTTGTTAAACGCAATCAATATTGCGTGAGGAAAATAAGTAAGTAAAATTTTAATTAAAAGCCGATCGAAAATCTCTATAAAATTCGCAGCCCTATTGCATTCACGATCGGACCGGCATTTTATGGAACGCAGCCTGTAATAACCACCCGCGCGCCGTATAATGGTCAACTTCTTACACTCTTAATTGATTAGCGGCCGCTCTGGCTAATGATAAAGGAAGGTGAAAAGAAATAAAAAGAGCAGACCCCGATTTGCGATCGAGCTCCACGCCCGTCTGATAGCCACTGCGCATTGCGCTCCCAAATACCCTACCACTGTTTGAGTCATTTGCGGATTACCAGCAATTGAAACCCACAATTTAAATGAGTCATGTTACAAACGGAATACCTACTATTTACAAACCTAACATTATCCTAATAAATAGCTATTTAAATTGTCGGCAGTAAAGGTCAGTTTAATAATTGCATATTCATCCACAAACCAAGATGGAACATGAGTAGCTACATCAATAATTCATGAAGGCAAGTTGCCATTGCCTCTAGGGATTATTGAGACGTTATTGGTCTCTGTTTATCAATTCTAATATAACATTGTGACGTTATAGTCGTATGGTTGTTTCATAATATTTTACATACTAATATATTTATTAAGAAAAGCTTACCTGTAATTTTCTGGCCACGCACTAACTTCTGACAATTTATTTTGCGGATGCGCGCCGAGTTGTCTTGAGGTCCAATGATTGTGCGCCGACATTGCAGCGTGTTCTTGTTTCGAATATTCGCCATAACCATAAGGATGAGGTATGGCTTCGCTTACATTCGAATAAGTGGGATGTTGATAGGAAATTCCACTGCTTTGTGTGACTGGACTGTTTGAAGTTGGACTTGAACTAGGAGGTGTATCAGTCGTCGCTTGTAAAGGTGCAGGTAACTCCGAAGAATGAGATAAAGGCGTAAGGTTACCGGAAGAAAAAGAACTAGACGTTGGAGGGTGTAATGAAGAAGCAGCTAATGCTGATTGACATACGGATGGTGCACTTAATGCTGACTGATGTAAAGAAGGAGCGAGTGCGGAATTCAGCACTGAGCTTGTGCCTAAGGCAGAAGAGTAGGATTGTTGCCACGATGAGCACTGAGGGTTAAATGTAGAAGGTGGTTCATATTGCTGATGGACGGAAGGGAAAGCTGACGGTAAGGACATGGTATTGAAAGCACTGAGTTGCTGGGAATTAAGCTGCTTCCGAAGACGAGCTCTTCGGTTTGAAAACCATACCTAAACAAAAATTAATAGATTTTCGTTTATTGCCTTTTATTTATAAATTAAAATAAACAAAATGGAGCTATGAAGCAAATATGAATACGTATTGTTACTTATAATTAATCCTCTGAATAATAAAACGCCACTGCATCGCTATTGAAATCACATTTCAGCTGCTAGTACTAAAATAAACCTACTCAGCTAATTGTTTCAGTTCGATTGCACAATTTAATTCTAAATGCCATTCATTTGATTGCTTCGAAAGGATTCTAAATAATTAATTCTGCTTTAATATCCTCTCCAAGCTTGATGTCTTATTAATTAATGGAGGGATTGAGTTCCTAAAGATACTGTAATTACAATATAAGCCAAACTCATTTCCATTTTGTATCTTAACCCACAATTATTGGAGGCAAATAAAAAGAAGTAGGTAGGAAGAAACGGTAGCGAAGCGCAACATATGGGCGCTCGCTTATGTTTGTATCAATTAATTATAAAGGTAATAACGTCATTTTTACGTCACGCCTTTTGTAGGGGCGAGAAATAAATTAAACTCAACAATGAGTTCGTTTAATTGCGTTCATCCATCATTACACGCATCCATTGTACTCACCTGTACTCTGGCTTCCGTTAATTTGGTTTTCTGTGCTAACTCCTCCCTCGTGTACACATCTGGGTATTGAGTTCTTGTAAAAGCTCTTTCCAATGCTTCTAGCTGATCCCCAGAAAATGTCGTTCTTGACCTTCGCTGTTTCCTTTTCAGCGTAATGCCTGGCTCCGACTCCGTATCTGATTCTTCACAGGACGATGGACCTTTAGAGACAATCCACATTTTGTAACCATACAATCAATAAATTGGAAATACTAATATTTTTTATTGCATCATCTTTGCCCGATTCCTTATATCATTTAAGTTTATTTGTTGACGAACAAATTAAGCTACCGCACGGACCACACGCGATCGGACCCTATAAAATAAACTGTAACCACATTGTATTACGAGTATTGCATCTAATGCGTTTTCTAGTTTTTTTTAGACATCGTCTCTACAGTTGCTAGCGTGAAAGAAAATGTATTACTCGTTTCCAAATGAGAAATAAAAAATCGTTACAAATTACTGAGTGTTGCACTATCAAAATTCTTGTGTATTAAAATCAACCGCAAAGCATGATTTCGTTCGTATACATAATTCAATTTTCGTAATTTTAAATCTTGTGATTTCGCGAAAGCATATTATGTATTTTCCACGAAAAAGATACCGTTGTTTTCTGCCGTTCGTTGGTGAAGAAAACAACGAATCGAAAAGTTTTCAATGCGTCTTCCTGGTGGTAAAGGAGGCCGCTTTTCCAGTGTGTAGATATTACTTTAGCCGCGCACAACTTAATAATATGCATAATCTTATCGCCGAGCAGAATCTCTCAGGCAAAAGCGCACTCCGTCGCCGAACGGGGATATTAGGAGCGCCATTTTATATTGGATATCTATACAGCACAAGACGTGCAGTACGGACAGATTGTCGTAATGCAAGCCTCGGGGCCAAACGCGATGGGATAATAATACCTTTGGATACTAATTTCATTTTTATAACCTACAATTTCGAAGCCGACACAAGGGGCGCTGCCGTAGCTTGCGCGCGCGCCGCGTCCGCTTCACTTTTGCGTACATTATTAACTTTATACGCTATTTTGCGAAGTTTGCAAATGTTCCGACAGTCTCATTATAGGTATTAATTTATAATAATAATCTGCTTTGAGCTAAATTAAGTGATTATGGTCTCGAATCAGCGTTAAGGACTACGATGACACGGCGAGTTATTTACGCGTCATTATGTTGAAGGTTTTCATTGGCGATTTGTGAAAAGCCAGCTAATTGGGATTTCTGCAATTCTCAAGGATTCCTAATTGTTTTCTTAATGTAAAGATTTAATTTGAAACTACTTTTTGTTAAAAGCATAATAATAATAATGCTTTAATTGCTTCAACGATGTTATTTTGTATAAGTATCTAGTTTACTATGAATATACTTTTCATTATGAAAGACAAGTCCTGTAATGATCTGTATTACAAAATTTACAAGTAAAATGAAGTAGCCTAGTAAGGACTTATAACATTATATTTAATAATTTGAGTATCATCATTTTAAATCCCAATATACCTATACCTTAATTTTTCTTAGTTTACGTATTATGCATCCAAAGTTCAGTTCAGCATGGGAATTCATACCATAGAAAAATCACATTAAACATCAAAATAGTCAAGGAAATTTGCATTCGTTTAGGAAAACTTTGTGTCTGAGGTAAGTGTTACTTACCTAGAATACCATCGATGCTGTGATTTCTCCTTGGATCTGATTCATCCCTTTTGCCTCCTCTTATTAGTCTCGATATAGAACTGACAGATGGAGCAGTGTTTTTATCACAAATGCCTTCTTTAATTAGTTTATCTCTAATTTCCCAGGAAAATATACCTGGGTTTAGTCTCTTCAGCTCTTCGATCCTATTCTCTACTTCCGGTGTTGCTACTCGCGGCTTCGATCCTCCGATTACTCCTGGACGAATGGAACCAGTCTCCTAGTAAAACAAATGTCAATTTTAAAAAAAATTGTTAAATGATACACTTAGATAGAATGACGTCAACGAATCTGTGCATCCCGTGGGGACTCTAGCGAGCATAAAGATAGGAAAATCTTTAGTTTTTGGCTCAAATATTGAAACACCTTAAGTATGTTCTGTTTTTTCACGTTGATCTTTAGAGAGTGCCGCAAAAAGTAGCTATGTTTAATACAGTCTCCTCTGCTACTTAAAAAGTCAAAAACTATCACTTTCTTGTAAGAGGACATAGTGAAAAGAAGAAGAGGTACTGAATATTTACACGTGAAGTCTGCCAACTCATAACCCAAAATGCACATGTCACCGATTCGAAAAAAAAATCAGAAGAGACTCGACTAGAAATAATAGAAAGTCCATGGGCGTGAGATGAAGTGCCGTCAAAAAAAACGTAGGTTCGTATCCTGGTCAGTTCTTCAGATCTACAGATGAAGTCGTTCAAGTTTGGTACGTAGATGATAACTTACTTTGCTGCTCTAACGGCGAAGAATAAATGTCAACAAAAACCTTAACAATTTCCGAAGACCTTTGTACTAACAATTTAACGTCGGTCGGAGAATGAGGGTTAGGAAAGTAGAAAATTATGACTTGCCTGGTATCTGTTGAGTATCTTAGAGACGCATCCATGTGAGACTCTTAACTGTCTTGATATGACGCAGGGTCTGACTCCGGCTGCGGCCATTTCGACAATCTTTAGTCTGATGTGGTTTGGCAGTGGACGTCCATTGATGAATACTCCACCTAACTGATTCATTCGACCCTGACCTGAAAAATGAACTCAGATGTATAGGTTGCAGATATATTTTATCATTTTTGCAATATTTCAACTTTTATTTCATTTACCAGAGGTTTGTAAGAAATTATCAGCAAATCGGCAATAAACTTCTTTATTTGGTCTTATGGAAATTATCTAGATATAAATACATGACTTATAGAACCTTTAATATCATTATATTATCAAAAGTTGTTTATTCCTCATCTATATAATCCGAAATCTCTATATATAAAAATGAATCCCCATTTCCCTTGGTCACGGCATCACGCCTGAACGGGTAGACCGATTTTAATTCGGTTTTCACTAATGGAAAGAGGGATAAACGGGGAATGTTTATATATATATATAAAAATTGCACCCCGGGCGAAGCCGGAGGCGAATTGAATTGAATTGAATTGAATTGAATTGAATTGAATTGAATTGAATTGAATTGAATTGAATTGAATTTAATTTAATTTAATTATACAATGTAAGTATTTATTTTTTAGTTGGTATATACATACTACACTCTATTTCATAATCATTGATTGATGAATCATTCTCGAGACAGTAACTATCATCTCAAAGAAGACCAATATTAAAAAAAAGAAATTTCACCACTGTTTTCGCAAATTGGATAAATCGTCCGTTTTTGCTACATACATAATTATTGTAGAAGTTATACTTCAAATTGATTTCCTGTTACATATTTATCTACTACAAATTTTTAAATTGAACACTACAAAAGATGCATTGAAAGAGGCTATGCTCATAATGTTTTGAACGAATTATAATAGTAACTAAATAAAGTTGAAAAAAGCAGCTATGTTAGAAATAATAAAATAATGCGTGCGCACAGTAGCTACAATGGATCACAAAGCGACGTACGTCCGTCGAATAGCTTTTGAGATTCAAGCCTCTCGATCATCTCCAAATTTCACGTTTCATTGGATGTGTTCTCAAGCAGACGTATCCAATTTCTTGTAACGAATGCGGTCACACAGAAACGATAACATTTCGACCAAATGTGGGATATGAAGTGTTACATTTACTGGTCATTGTTTTTTTTTTCCTATTCCACCTTTAAAATCAGTTTCATTGCAAAACTTAACTCAGCTGCTAATGTGAGTTGCATTAAGTTTAGTTTTATTCATGATTTTAATATCATCAAAATTTAATATGATAATCGGAACTATCACAGAAACGGTTACAATTAAGTTCGCAGCTATGTTAATTTAAAAATAATTTATTCGATAATAAAGCGATATATGTATTTCTAAATTTATTAATGCATCTGTGCAAAGTGTCGCTATTATAATCACATCAACGCGGTCAGTCCTGGAGACCACCTATCGTCAAAGGGGACCGCCGTTCGTCGATTTCTGCCGTGCTTTTGTGAATGCACATTAACTTCTATTGAGATTGGATGACATAAAAGAAAAACATGCAGTTAAAATATAAGTAACTGGGGACCTCCCTCGTCTTAGCCAGTGAAAGATAATTTTAATCTACATTAAGCAAACTAAGAATTAAGATTTATCCATCAATATTAAAAATCTTAAACTTTTATAAATTTATAATCATAATCATAATGATAAAAGCTTGTAGCAAATGTTTCATATTTAGGGATAAAATAAAAGCCTTTTTAAAATATTTTATTGCTCCTTCACCTTCCCTTCTTTTGACATCTGGCTAGTAGGTATTTAGGAATTAATATATCTATCTACTACTCAGAAAATAAAGCCTCATAAAAACACTACAAAGAAAAACTAAACATTAGAAACAACATAACTGCCTACATTCCTTTAGGATTGATAATCGAATTCCATTAATTCGATCAAAATTTGAGTGACATTACCTAATTCCTACAATAAAAAATAACAGTGGCATCTTCCACTTGTGAAGGCATTAGTAGTTTATCAATAATTCCATAAAGGTGCCGCACCATGTAGAACCCTAGACCCCTGCCGTGAACCACCAATCAATTAGACAACATGTCAACAAGTATGTCCTTTGATAAGAAATGAAACCGATAGCTCCGGTTATTACACAAACAAATACATGCCCTAGTTAGAACAACATACGGTTGCAAATTACATTAGCAAGACCGCAGTAATAGAAGCCACGGGATAAAAGAAGATACATTTTAAATTTAGATCTTGCGTGGAGAGGTTAAGGTTTTTATTCAATTTCATTTGTGTTGCGTTGTGGATGGACTCGGCCGTGATTCTGCATGCGATCCCCATATATATTTTTTGTTTGGACCCGTAGACGTTGCGGTGCCTCGAAAGGCCATGTTTTTGAGTGTTAATTTTATGTTCCCGAAATATTTATGACGCATAACGTGTCCGTAATAACTCCGCTATACAAATGTGGGTGGCTTCTTAATAATGTATCACTTCATTATACTTATTCCTATGCCGTAAATAATTATATTAGACATAAGCTTTATAGCATTGTATTTAAAAAGAGCAATCGTGGCTTCGATTTACAAATTTATGTTTAAACTTTAAAAAGATTGAAGAATTCTAAAACATATAAGTTGCGTTTTTACGTTCGGATTTTTTGTTTATTTTTATTTTCATTAGTAAAATTATCTTGTATTATCTTGCTTTCTTATAGTTTACGTGGAATTTCTTTTGGGAAATATCGATAAGTAAATGAAAATGGTTTTTTTCTGGAATGTCCGGCCCAATGTCAAATGTTTTTAAAGTATCCCTTCGACGTCGGCACTACAATATGATACAGTCCTACACAAACAGGATCAGTCAAAGATACAATTGATAAATAAGCATTCAACAAAAGTGAATTAAAGTGCACAATTGCTAATAGAAATCACAAATATTGTAACGATATTAAAGCAAAGTAGGTGATGTTAACAACAAATTCAAACATTCATTGGTGGCTAATCGTCCGGAAGCGCTTTTCGATCATGCACAAGTTATTTCCAACAATAACTCCTACCCGGGTGGTACAACCATAGAGAGACTATAAAATAATAACGACAATGGCTTTCAAAAAGTTTTAAACCATGAATCGAAATTTTTTTTTATCCATTTATTTTTTACTCACGCATTTTATCATGAATAAACAGACTTGTTGCCGCAAAACATTATCGAATACTAATAACTTCAGCAACCTAGACACCGGTCATAAAGCATAAAATTTTCTCACAATCAGGTAATCGTGTTGTGATTCGTTCAACCGACTCACTCTTGTTATTCGAAATTGAAACAAAGTCGACCATTTAATGCTAGACGTAAGACGCAAACCGTGACCAGATAAACGGAGATTTGGAATTCACTATTTGCATTTCGGTGTCAACTTTAATTAATAATTAGAGATTTTTCATCAACCTCCAAAACACTTTTGAATTTATCATGGAAATTACCTTTAAATTGATTTCTTGTTTCTCTTTTGTTATTATTCTTTTTAAATTGAAGTTCATTCTAACCTAATAGCAATTCTTATATTTGTAATATGATTTCGATTTATCCCTCGTTCGTCCCGATTTTTTGTCCCGCATTCCAAAAAAATCATCCTTCATCCCAAAACAGTATTAGATTCCAAAAACTTAATCACTCTGTATAGATTTTCTTTAGTAGCTCCGAATGCAGAAATTCGCACATCTACACTAATTTAAAGAGAAAAGATTTTTATGTTTGTATTTTTGTATGTTTGCAATGAATGAACTCAAAAACTAATGGCCCGATTTTAAAAATTCTTTCACCTATAGAAAGCTACATTATCAGCGAGTAACATAGGCTACTCACCCCCCACCCTTTACTCCTCCATACAAATGTATGTTTGTAACGAATAAACTCAAAGACTACTGGACCGATTTTAAAAATTCTTTCACCTATAGAAAGCTACATTATCAGCGAGTAATATTTTATAAAGAGACGCGGACAAAGTCACGTACAACAGCTAGGTCAGTGTGAAAAAAGGCTCTATGAGCAACGTTAACATATTAATTTCTTACAATTCCAATGGAGGAGTAAAATTTTCACAAACAGTTGCTTACGACGGTGTACAATGATAGCTTGTGGTGTTTTTTAAAGTCGATATTGTATTGTGTAAATAAATCGTAAACCCCATTTTCACAATCATAATATGTTTCTGCTAGCAAATCAATTTCACGTAGCGACATTAATGTGGCTATAGTAAAATTTATATGGGGCTCCACGTCACTTGCGCGCCGCTTTGCTTCCATATGAGTTTTATGCAGCGATAACTGTTCAAACAATTCTGAAAACACACCTAATAAGTTCAATTCAATGGGATCGTTCATTATTGATACCTGGGCTGTTGTGATTCTTATTATATTGATTTAATTTTAATTAATACAAAGTCACACAGCATTTAATATCGAAATTTTTTTTTTTTTTTTTTTTTCAATTTACAATTTAAAAACAGAAATAAATCGTATCTAACAGCCAATTAAGGATTTTACATCTGTATAAAAGGAAAAAAAAGAAAAAAGCAATAAAAAGAAAGAATAAAAAGAGAAAAAAAATTAAGCAAAATACCTACATAACTAAGTCATACATCATCACATAAGTCTATTACAATATCACTCACATACAAATGTCACAGTGCTCATTGTCTTAAAAAATAAAAATATATAACATAAGGAATGTTGCCAATGCTACTCACGAACAGAACAAAGAATGTTGCAACGAAGAACAGAACAGAATAGAACGGAACAAATAATAATAAAATACAATTAGTAGTGGCAGGGCACACTGCGTTTCGCAATCATTTGGGCAGCCCGTCTGGCGGCAGTAACCACCCCCTTACAAAATACCACCATGAAATAACGGCACGTGTGCTTTTGTGTTTCGGTGAGTGAGTGAGGGATGCCAGGGCCCATTTCCCTCCCCCCCTAGGTGGGCCATGACCTTGTCGTGGTGGGGGGGCTTACCCTTGGCAATCCGGGCGGTTGCAGGGGTCGGTGCTTTTTTTTCCTCACCGGCCTTTGCTCGACCGATCGGATTGGTTTTGGGGACAAAGAAGGCCCACACCGAGGTGGGCTCCGAGCGGGCTCCGTTGAGCGGAGCTCGTGGCGGAGCACTCAGAAGAGGAAAGCAACCCCGACGGTCCGGGGCAGGGCAGTATCCCTCCCCTCTGCTGTTCTGTCAGCTGTCGTCGGGGGAATGAGTTCTGGGGACCTGGGCAACCCGGGGGGCGGACCCAGGCCCCTGCTCAGTCGCCGGAGGTGGCACCGGCCCTTGGTCAAGGAAGAGGTCCAGCCTACGGTCCCCGGGAGTTTCTGAGCTCCTCTGGGTGGTCAGACCGTAGGTAAAAATCAGTGGCTGGCTCCGCAGAGGTGTCCGAAGAGATGGTGGGTCCGTCGCTTTATCGGCGGCGGCGCTGTCTGTTTCAGGCGTCAGAGGAGGACATCTGGCGCCTGGAACTTAACAGATGAGAGGTGTGGTTGGCCTGCAGATGTTCCGCAGGTCACCACAGGAGTTTTTATGCGGCTTGCCGCGATGGAGCAGGGTCCGCAAGGACGTGGCGGTGCGTGGGGCCCGGGGATAAGGCCTCGCTGTGATCCCGGGTCCCATTATCACTGCCGATGGTGGAACATGGAGGGGTTTTAGGGGGTAGGACCGGCGGGGCGATTCGTTCCGTCGGGTGAGTCCCTCACACCCCCTCGCCGACCGTCCTCGTCGGCGAGGGATAGTGCGGAAATGCATTTCCCCTCCTAAAAAAAAAAAAAAAAAAAAAGGGCCCATTTCCCTATCCACTCCTAATCCCCTATCCTTAATCCTAGCTTTGGCGTTGCTTGTGTTATAGGCGACGGTAGCCACCTACCATCAAGTGGACCATCAGCCTGTCTGCCGACTTGACATAAAAAAAAAATACATAATGTATGCTTTAAATGTTAATGCCAATAACGGATTTTATGGAAATATTAAGAAGATACGTATGTGTAGTGTGTATATTATGTACCTATAGTGCGCATTTTGAAATACATGTGTGTATATGGGTATGTATAGAATGATTATTAGCTCATTCTTCATCTAAAGTCTCATATTATATTTTATTGTAGCTTTTCAATTCAATGGGATCGTTCATTATTGACACCTGGGCTGTTGTGATTCCTATTATATTGATTTAATTTTAATTAATACAAAGTCACACAGCATTTAATAACGAAATTTTTTTTTTTTTTTTTTTTCAATTTTCAATTTAAAAACAGAAAAGATTAGTGAGTTCAGGGCTATCTTGCAGGTTGCAGACGTTGTATAAAAAGAGCATATCCTGAAGGGAGCATATGTTTCTGAGACATGATAGGCATGGTATACCTAGTAAGATCTATTATGTGACCAATAGAAAAATAAATTATTTCTCTAGTAAGCAAATCTAATCAATCCATCTGAATCTCTAAATTCTCTGAGTAAAATCTAAAGGAGGACGCAGGACTGCCTTAATTTGCATTTTTATAAAAATAAGCTAAAATAACTAAAAATAAGAAATAACCATGCATCAGGGAGACTACTTACTTACTTGCCCACATAAGCCTAATCAATTAGTAAAAGGTTTTACAAATATGCAACTTCGAAAGAATGATATGATATAAGAATAAATATTTATTCATAATGAAGAATACTTAAACTGTGACTTCGGCTAGACTTCGTTTGACGTGTAAAAAAGGATATTTTGAACGAAAATAAGGAATGAATTCTTTATGAATTGTACCTAATTGGAGCAAGTAATATCTTCAGATTATAATAAAATCTTAAAAGAGGCTTGTCTGTACATTATAAATAATTTTTGTCTGTTTGTGCACGCTAATCTCAGAAACGGCTCAATCGATTTGAATGTGGTTTTCGCTTTTGTATTGTAGCAGGCTTCCCATAACATTTAAGATTTTTTTTATTTCAATTGGTTTACAAAAAAAAAACATTGTGTTGTGTGTGGTTAATATTAAAAATCATAATACTTTATGCATAATAATTAAAATCCTATTTTTGTTGTTTTATAACAAAAAATAGGATTTCAAATGTATGACTATCGGAATTATATGTTATTATCGCTATACGAAAGTTGTTTAATAATTTAATATTTATTCAATATTAATAGTTACTTAGATATTAGTTTAATTTTACGGTACATTTAAAATCTCAATGGTCAATTGAATAAACAAATATCAATAAAAAAAATAATTTTAAATCTATAATGGCGACAAGTCAAATTAAAGTATTTCTGAAAACAGTTACATTTAATTCTTATCGATTGTTATTGCTCCTAGTACATGCGAAAACGTATTTTATATTTAAATAAAATAAAGGTTACTTTAAAATTTAATAGCAGAATTGAATTCTTAAAAGTGGTAAAACAGCTTTATGATTGCGCTATTGAGATTAGATGTCTATCGGGCCTGTTAAAATTCATCTATACTAATAAAATAATCTATTACTATCCAAAATGAAGCAACAAAGCATAGAAATGCCATCTGAATAGGCATTCGAATTGGGCGGCTTTCACAAAGCAATGTCATTCCATTAAGCCTTCTTCAAAGCCTTCAAACTGCTATGTGTGGCCCGTGGTCGCGTCAAGACGCGTGGCTCGCGTCGCGCTGCCCTCAAATCAATTCTATTATACTCGATGTATCTAACTGTAGCATATTTTTATTTTAGGCATTAAGTCAAATTATTTACATACTGAACATAATGCATATTAAAATAATGCAAGCGAAACAGATATAAAGTTCATATTTAAAGGGTATTTATCCAGGAATAAACAAGGTCCAAAAATAAACTAATAACTGAAAAACGGAACAAGTGCAAGTTGAACTCGCGTGAAGAGGGTTTCGTACGATGTTACCTATCCGCACAATATTGAGTGATTTACCATATTATTTTAATGCCAATGGACTTCTTATAGGTTTTCCTATAATCTATAAGTAGAAAACTAATTTCTGTATTTTTTTCAAAATTTTAGGTTCAGTAGGGGGGGGGGGGGGGGAATGGTCGGACAGCCGGACACACGAGTGATCCTATAAGGGTTCCGTTTTTTTATTCGGACGTACGGAACAGTGAAAACGGAGAAAAAATTAAAAAATTAGTGAACAGTGAAAAACCGTGAAATCATAGATAAGGCATGTCCTCATCTCTTATAATTTATTCCATAAAGGGCATCCCTCTGGGGCGTTGCTTTTGGTCATATGTAATGGTAGCCACCATTCAACAAGTTAGCCGTCTACATTTGTATTTGTAAAATTGTAAAATCCCAAAAGACCAAAACTTTACATCAACCTGGGGTCTTCTTCCATGAATCGAAACAATAGATAGGATGGCCACAAATAAACAAAAAATATTTGAAAATTAAACAAAATAAAAAGTTGACAATTTTAACTTTAAACTTAAAAATATTAAACAATAAAAAGCAGTGAGGGTATAGGATACAATAATAAAAATTATTGTTCAAAAAGATCTACTTTGTTATGTTTTTATACAACACACTTTTGAAAAAAAAAAAGGATGCATCAAAGCTATAAAGGTGACATAAGGAAGTGAAATGACAATGCGCCGATTAATGATTATTGTAATTA
Organism: Bembecia ichneumoniformis; assembly: GCA_910589475.2. Classification (NCBI taxonomy): domain Eukaryota; kingdom Metazoa; phylum Arthropoda; class Insecta; order Lepidoptera; family Sesiidae; genus Bembecia; species Bembecia ichneumoniformis. The sequence continues at coordinate 16,294,256 of OU342536.1, read as the reverse complement.
AATAATTAAGTAATTAATGATTATTGTAATTAATAATATATGTAAGACATACAAAAAATAACACCTATCCTTCACTTGCTAGAAGTAATACAAAAGAGAGTGAACGTCAACCTTCAATGGAAGCGTAAAGAAAAATAGAAGTCGTGGTAACTCTTTGAAAGCTAAATGTTTACTCAACTTGACAAAGCGACGTTGATATGAAATAACACAAAAGCTAATGGTACGTACATGGGCTATGACTGTATACAGGACCGGAAATTGGCCTGTAATTAGGACATTGAAAAAGATTGCATGAGCCCAATATTCACAATTAAAAGCAATATGCACATTTGAAGTTATGTCGTGGATGCGTGTTACGTTTTCTTATACGATGGGAATCGTAATTGCAATGATATAATGTCATAAATGTCATATTTTATGTCATATAATTACATTAGGTATATGCCACTTACTATACAAAAATAATCGTAGTCGTCGCTTAGCAAATACATAGAATGAAAATCCTGGGACCAATGTACACACAGAATTTAAAAAAGTAGATAAAACTAAAATAAGTTTGTAAATATCTTTATAACTACATATTATCACAGTCTAACCATAACGTCATACAGTCGGGCAACGTTCAATGTTCGAGCCTGCAAAATGAAGCGAGTTCGCCGAACGTTGCTCTACGCAAGTACATTCGTTGCCTGACTGTATGACGTAAGTATGGTTAGACTGTGCTATTATGATTATTGCATTTTATTTACGTCCCGCTTATCGATGTACCGTTTTGCCAATTTACGAGTATTTTTATAGAAAAAAACCTTTGAACTCGAAGGTGCGTTTATAGAAAACCATAATTTACGTATTTTTTTTCATTCGGCCATTGTTATTGTTTAGTTTTAGTTAGGTTAATCTAGAAAAAAAAGTGCTTTTTTTGGTATAATTTTGCTTGTATCTTAATTTTTTTAATGTTAAGGTCGGCAGACAGGCTGACGGTCCACTTGATGATAGGTGGCTACCGTCGCCTATAACACAAGCAACGCCAAAGCTGCTGCAAGTACGCTGCCGACTGCAGTAGGATTAAGGATAAGGGATTAGTAGGGGGATAGGAAAATGGGCTCTGGCATCCCTTACACACTCACCGAAACACAACAGCACTCGTGCTGTTATTTCACGGTGGTCTTCTGTAAGGGGGTGGTTACTGCCGCCAGACGGGCTGCCCAAAGTGTGCCCTACCACTACTTTCCAAATCCAGACCAGAGCCAAATTTGAAAAGTTGATTTTTCAAAGTTGACCCTGCCGGGAATCGAACCCGGGAACCCTAGAACAGAGCGTTAAGGCAAGCACCCTAACCACTCATCCAACGGGCTTGTCAAAATAATAATAGCCCAAAATGGGGGTTCTCTTTTAGTGTGTTTAATATTAGAAATATAATTTATTGTTCCACTTGCGGACCACTAGACGTGGGCAGGGGTTTCATCCCTTCGTGGCCGATGTACCTCGATCACGAACAAAGCGTTTCAGTTCCACCTTCCTTGTTCGAACTGCTAAGGAGTGGAACTCATTGCCTGCGTCTGTGTTCCCACAGAACTACAACCTCGGGGTCTTCAAAACTAGGGTAAATGGGCATTTACTAGGTAAGCGTGGTCCACCTTCGGCCACATCTGCACCTCACATCAGGTGAGATAGTGGTCAAGCGCTACGTCGATTTCAAAAAAAAAAAAGAACTCATTTTTGGCAGACGCCATACAGAGCGGCGATGAAAAAGACAAAAGCTATTGTTGAAATTTTGTTGAAACCCATGTGGGTATGCGTCTCTCCTTTTGAACTCCACAGTGCCAACTGTACAAATGATGGCGACGCCTTTGCTTTAGGCGCGTCACCACCAAATATATGTACCGACAGCTAATGAATGGAACTGAATATTTTATTTCGATATAATGGTGTGTATTTTGAAAATGCTCCGGTTGACCTCATTTGTATTCAGAACGCGTTGTTCCTATTGGTTCGGTTGGTTGCCTCAAAAGATAAATGCATTCCTTGGTGTTATGAGTGGCGGAAGAAGCCAGGCCAACAATATGGATATACGTACAATTTAAATGCCCCACAAAATATTACAGTTAATATGATGTTGTCTGCCTATTGTATACATAGGAATTAAGTTAACTTGAAATATAAATGCAATTATAGTAGCAATTAATTAAGTAATAATTAAGTAGAATTAATTAATAATACTTTTTCTATTTTTGGGAAGGAATTGCTCAAAAAAACAATATCTTTCTTTTTCTATTGGTTTTTGTTTAACTGTCACGAATAGTGTGTTTTAAATAGCCAAATTAATAAGTATCAAAGTTAATCTATCTTATATATAAAAATAAATCCCCATTTCCCTTGGTCACGGCATCACGCGCGAACGGGTAGACCGATTTTAATTCGGTTTTCACTAATGGAAAGAGGGATAAACGGGGAATATTCTTATATATAAAAATTGCATCCCGGGCGAAGCCGGGGGCGGGTCGGTAGTGTACACTAAAAATCATTTATGAATTTTCACATTAATATCAGTATTTAATTAATAGCCCACATTTAAGGATTTAACATATAATATCTAAAATCATCTTAAATCAAAAGTTTTCGTATATTTTTTAGGTTACATTTTAAGCAATTTATATGCATCTTAATATAGATATATCTTAATTACAAATATTGCTATAATTTGCTATTAGTATTTTAAGCAAAAAATAACATACAGAAAGATTTTAGGTGGAATATGGCTGTCAATAGAAAGAGTTTAAACATTTAATTACTTCAACAAAAATGTTACCATCAAGACAGATATTATTATCTGCAATGTTTTGGTCAATGAAAACTAAACTTTTTTTATATATTATTAAGGGTGGCAGGCAAGCTGACGGTCCACTTGATGGTATGTGGTTAGCGCCCTAAAGATGTTAGAATAATTTTGTTTCAGTTTAGTATTTAATTTATGAAACATTATTTTTGTTTTATATCCATTTTTATTATTATTTTTATTATTTTTCGCAATTTTTACATAATTTCAAGGATACACACTCACAGAAGAAAACACAGGACAAGCAGAGAGAGAACAGACACATAAAGAATTTAGTCTGTAGTGTTGCCAATAAAGAAAAAAAGACACAAGCAACACCGCGTTGGCTACCGACCCTGACATGGTCTAAAATTAATCCATTTGTTTGGCCTAAACCAACACAATTGCATCTACAAGGGTTATAAGTAAAAATTATCGGTTTTGTAATTCATATTCACACGAGCAATTTACGTGTGTAGTTCCGCTATCGCTGTCTCGACTCTCGTCTAACCCTTGAATAATGACGATCGTTTATCGCTCAGTAACTTTTCATGGTGCCCACAGGTAATTGTGGTGAATTTACGTAATTTTAATGGAACAATGATACCTTGATCGATGACTGAACGGCGCACGTGAGGTGTTTTGCGCCGTCGTGTCAGTGTCGTTGAAGAACGTCGTATGTGATTTTTGTTCAGTGCGAGTTTCACTTTTTTTTTTAAGTTAAAAAGCAACAGTCATCGCTTAATAGTGCCAAGGAAAGGTGCAATTTGTCACGAAAGCCACGGACAGCCCCTAAAGCATTCGAGATTCAAATCTATTGGGTCTCGATAACATCATATTTCAACGCGCGCGCGCACGCTCGAGATTACAATCTATTTTCTTACTGCAAACCACATAATACGTTTCATTCTTGAAATTCTTGGACCTACAGGTTGGTTGGTTAAGGGCCCCAAGGCCTATTATGGCTACTAAGGGGCCCCAAGCTCAATTTATGGCTACTTGGGGTTGGTTGTATGTTTTTTTTATGTTAAAGTCGCCAGACAGGCTAACGATAGATATATTAAAAAGGGAAACAAAAATTTTGGTATATGCTGTACTTTGCCATCGTAACGGCAGGCTTTTGGTCTTCTTCCATGCAATCTGGTTCATGCCCGTTTCTAGTTCCTGAAGCAGGAAAATGACCTCTTTTTAACATATCTCCGATCGCCACCTATAACACAAGTAATGCCACAGGTAGTGCAATTGCACTCCTGACGATTAAGGATAAGGGATTAGGAAGGAAAATGGGCTCTGGTATTCCTTACTCACTTACTGAAGTACAGCATTAAGGCAGTGGTTACTGCCGCCAGACGGATTGCCCAAACGACTGCGAATCTGTATTAGTAATGCCCTACCATTACTAATACAGATATCCACAGTACTTACTAAGGAAATATTAGGTCATGCGGTATGTGTTTTTAAAAATTAATCTGCATTATCAAAAAATCTAATTTAAAATTCGCGCCGTAAACATTCGTAAAGTATATCAATTTGTATATTAATAGATCGGCATAAGTAATGGCAAGTAAGCGCCCCGGAGGTTGTTGAGGCAAAAGATTTCGCGGGCCGCGGGCGAAGGCGGGGGGCGCGTCATATTATGCGGCTAAAAGAGCCTGTCGGTGCCTTTGATCTGTACAGGCGTGCCGCGAAGCTGTGTGCGTGCACGCAGAGATGTGCACCGCTTGTCGGCCCTGATATGAATGTGACTAAACTTTGATTACGGCATGAACTCTTTATGGAGGTCAAGAATCCAGTGTTTTGTTTCTTATTAACACTTGTTTAGCATAAACGCTAAATCATTAAATTGTTACTAAAGTTTCTAATAAATCTACGTTTAGAGAATTTGAATTTAAATTATTCAACTTTTAGACATGAATGTTAGTTCTGAACTTATTCAAACGATGGAGCAGGGAACCCGGAGGAGACAGGTATTTTTGTTACTGAACTATTAAGTATTCGTCTTAGTTATTCATAATATAACGGAACTCGTTAATAACTTTTAATGTACATAGATATTTGCCATGGTTTTCCCCAATGAATTAATCGCCATCATATTTCTTTATTCTTACAATACGAAATTCAAATTCAAACATTTTGTCACCCACAAGGTGGACACAGGACTTGTCGAGCAGTGGGCGTCCAATGACCGAGATGATTGTGAAATAGACTGTAAGGACTTCCTATTATCTATGTTTTTTGCCTTACTGATAGGACATGACAGTCTTGCCATTTCACAAAAAAAAAAAATACGAGAGTTAATCGATCTTAGCAAGTGTTTTCATTATTTAATACTCACGATTCATCTTGAATTGGAACTCCTAGAAGTTTTACAATAAAGTTGATTGTAGTTTTATAATCAAACTTTTTATAATCGAGGCTACTTAAAGTGTTTATGCGAAAGGTTGACTGTATTGTAGCCATCTGTTGCTGATTTATTCTGTTTGCGTTATTCGTTTTTTAGTAACTTACGATTGGAAAAAGCTATTTTAAACCTATAAATAGTGACTCCGACGATCCTCCGATATTTGACTACGAAGACCTGGACATGAATCACATTCATTTTGACCCTAGTTCTCTACACAGCAGTCATCATCAACTTGTTACAAGCGAACTTGTTACAATCACAGCGGTCATTGTTACAAGCGAAAAAGTACGCTGTGTTAATTCTAGAATGCGAAAAACACTTGCTACAAATAAGAAAAGTCCAACGTTGGAACCATTTTAAAATCGCTGAATATTTAAGCGATAATGAAGCCTGTATTTAAAGGCTTCTGAGCTCATACTATGTTTAGTATTGTATATACCGTGATTTGTGTATAGTAATTGATATTGCTAATATTATTTTAAAGATGACAAAAAGAATGGTATCCTGAGAATGGTGTCTTCTCAGAATCGTCATCATTTTTGCTATTTTTTTTCTGAAACCCAGGTAAAATATACAATCGACTTTAAAAAAGCCTTTTTTGACATTTTTTGACATTTTTTGACAATCCTATTTTTTGACAAATAAACGATTTGATTAGATTTGTTGGATTGAACCGTTGCTTGGGTTGAACCGAAATTGTACATTTCAGCAGTACAAGCTAATTAAATTGATATTACATATTATTATACAGGACCTTCAATTTTTGTTTTGAAATAGAAAGCAAATAAACTAGATAGATAATCTACTTATACTAATAGATTCATTGACCTTGATTTTATGAAAAAGAAAAAAATATTTTTAAAATGTATATCCCAAGTTTATTTTAAATCTTTTCTTTATCAGTTAATTATATTTATTCATACACAATGTTATTTTCATATAATTTTATGTCATATAAAATTTAGATCTTATGTAATCGTTTTAATAATAAGCATTTACAAAATTATCGTCGCACATAAAATTTATAACAAAATAAATCCCCTATCAGCTTTGCGCATTAAACAAATGTTTTCTGATGTTCAACAGCATATCAGAACGGCGTTTGACACTAAGCCCGACTTATACTTCAGAAACTCATATAATTTGGAGCCGAGTTAAAAATTTAAGACATTTTTAATAACCAGAAAGGAACCGATCTGACTCGCACGTTTAATGTAGGAGCCGATGTCGTAGATATGACACATTTGTCAGGCCAACACTTCTATTAATTGAGAATATCAATCACAAAGTAATTTCTAGTTAGTAGTTTTTAATTAGTAAAAACCTAACAAACCCCAACAAACTAATCCTAGAAAATTGGTGATTTTGATGGTATACTGTGAAACTCAATTAACACTGACTGACAGACTGATTGATATAATAATTGTTCTCCCAGAAGGAGTGCCGGGAGGGTTCCCCTTTACAGCGGGTTGTAGAGGGGGTACCCTAATGACCATCAAAGAAATCTCAAAACCTGGATATTGTAAGACCAGGAGGTTGGGGTTTGCGACATGTCATAGAGGGTCATCGCGGGCAGAAACTAGTTAGGTAGTTATATATAATGCAACGGAGTGGGAATAAATATTTGGAAACAGTTAAGCCGGTAAATAACACAGATTAGGTAGGTACTTTCACCCAAGAAAATACGCAGCGTCTAGTTAAAATTATGATATTTTTAATTGTAAATATTCATTCTCCACTTCTCCTTCCTACGGTCACTTTGGATTCTGGAGCTATAATTTCATGTAGATTTTTTTTTATGTTATGTCGACAGACAGGCTCACAGTCCACTTGATGGTAGGTGGCTACCGTCGCCTATAACACAAGCAACGCTACAGGTGCTGCAAGTGCGCTGCCGACCATAGTAGGATTAAGGATGAGGGATTAGGAGGGGATAAGGAGATGGGCTCTGGCATCCCTTACTCACTCACCGAAACACAACAGCACGTATATGCTGTTATTTCACGGTGGTCTTCTGTAAGAGCATCAAAATCTGTACATCTTCAAGAGCTAACCTGCTAACCCTCATCGGAATGGAAAATTAAATATTACCTCCGATTCAGAATGTGGAGTCTCTAACAAAGTGTATAGAAATAAACAAGTAACTTTCTAGGCTAGGTACATAGGTATTTTTAAACACGCGATGCCTACAAATATAATAAAATATTTTGATACGATTAGGTGCGTAAATAGTAAAGAAAATCTATGTTTTGTTAAAAAGACGATAATTAGGGTCGTCCCCCATCTAGTGTTGCTTGTGTAAAGACGACGATCCCTAACCACCTACCATCACGTAGACCGTCAGCCTGTCTACCGATCTTAACACGCTTAAATAAAAAGGTAGATATTGAAATGAAAAAATATCGAGAACTAAGCTGTCGGCATTCTTTAATGTTGTCGCTCCCTTTTTGACCAACCCGTTGAATGCATTCCCTCTCTTTCGTTTTAATTTAACTTAGACGAAACAGGTCATAAGTCGCAGTGACATTTTTAACAATACGCTCGAAATGTTTTCTTATTGTAATGATTTATGCGTTAAACCATCAAAGCGAAAGCTTTCTGGAGCAATATTTCGTTGTATTTGTACCCGGCGAGCCTTTTAAACAATCTTAAACAATAAACAAAACAATGGAATATTTAATTCAAATGCATAATACTTATTCTTATTTAATACACATTTTATATTAAAGGAAATGTTTTGTGTTAAGCAATACAAAAACATTACTTTCAAAGTTAGGTTTCAAAGTTAGCATTTATGTGTAAATTACAGCCTCACCTTCATATGAAAAAGTAATTAAAAAAAGCAGAAAGGAGAGTCTGTCAAAAAAGATCCTTCTTTTTTATTTTATTTTTTTATGTTAAGATCGGCAGACAGGCTGACGGTTCACTTGATGGCAACGCAAAAGTTGCTGCAAGTGCGCTGCCGACTACAGTAGGATTAAGGATAAGGGATTAGGAGGGGATAGGGAAATTGGCTCTGACATCCCTTACTCACTCACCAAAACACAATCGCATACGTGCTGTTATTTCACGGCGGTCTTCTGTAAGGCGATGGTTATTGCCGCCATACGGGCTGCCCAAATGACTGCGAAACGCAGTGTGCCCGCTGCCAATACTTTCCAGATCCAGACCAGAGCCAAAATTGAAAAGTTCATTTTTTCAAAGTTGACCCTGCCGGAAATCGAACCCGGGCACCCTAGCCCCTCATCTAATCTCCTCCCTCTCTCATCTAACGGGCTCGTGGATGATTGAGAGATTGATTGAGAGTGAGAAACTCCTTTTAAAGGTTGAATAAGTATACAATCTATTTTTAATTACTAATTCAAGTTATTTTTTTTCCAACTTGGTATATCTACTTATAAAAAATTACAGCCTGCGCTGATGGCCGAGCCCGCAACTTCGTACGCGCGGTATTCGGTATAGCTCGTAACTTTTTTGTTTGTAAACCGATTGGAATGAAACAAACACTAAGTGTTACGGGAAGATTGCTACAATACAAAACTGAAAATCGCATTCAAATCGGTTAAGCCTTTTCGGAGATTAGCGTGCACAAACGCACAAACAGACAAAAATTCTAAAAACTTTTTTTTTTGTCCTCGGTAGCATAAGTACAACGTGTATACAGAGTGTTGTTTTTTTATATTTAATACACGGCTCGCTTACGATTTTATTATATGTATAGGTAGATATAGATGTATATGTACCTTGATAACAATCTATACTATATACTATAACTAATATTAATCGGAGATAGTCGTCCTTGGATTAGGACAGGTAACCTATAGTAAAGAGTGTTTAAGCACTTGATATAAGCTAAAATATTGATAATAAATTTGATAACCGTATAAACTAACTATACGCTTTTAACTTACTGTGGGTCATAAAGCTAAAAATTACTGTTGCTTACGGGTCCTTAAATTTGGATTTGAAATTATAATAACCCAATCTTTTTCCTTTACAAAAATTGGGTTAAAGAGTCTATGGCAATAAAAATAGGTAGGTAGGTAGGTACCTACCTAGAAGATTTTTACTTTTTGTCGGTACATCTTTCAATTATCTAAAAAGAGAATAGGATACATTTTTCTGTTGTAATTTTATGGGGGTCGTAAAATGAGTCACTTTTAAAGAATTTACCTTCCTTTTTAAGTAACGGCATATATTTTATAGTAAAAAAAATGTATATTTCGGCAAATAACGTATAAAATACATATATTAAACACTCAAGATAACAATTTTCAATAGTAGTTCACTCCATTTAGAAACTCATTATTTAAAAATACGGGTGGTTTCTGATTGCCCTAAATCCACTCTCGCTTGACCAAGTTTAGTTACAAATGACTAAAAGTCTTAGAAAATTTAGATCTTAAATTATTTGATTGTTGTTGGATAAATCAGTTAAATAAAGCTAAAATTTAAAAAAAACGCAAAGATATGGTCACTTTGTGTTATATTTTTTTATTGAAATTTAATCTGCTTATAACTTAATTACCCAACGAAGATAGCATCCTTAATCCAGTCGTAATAGTTTTTCATTTAGATTTTTAGACATTTTGCGATCCACGCATAGTCCTACGATCCTAAGTAATTATGCGAATTCGTCATTTTATGATTTAGACATTTTGGGTTTGCTGACCTATGAATTAACTAGTTAAGAGAGTGTCTTCCAGAAGATTTAAATAATTAAAGCATGATACATGATTAATCCAATTATTGTTCCAAACATAATCAATAAGTAAGTAGATTGGCTATAACATTCTTGATAGGGTTGTTCACCGGTTCATGATAATTTATTGAGGAAGTAACCAGTAAGAATCTCCCGAAGTTACTTTTTCAATGATTATTATAGTTTATCATATAGAAGTTAATAATTACAAATCAATCATAACAATAGTGCAAGACAATATCAATATTTTAAAGGTAAGAATATATTTAATAAAATTAAATTTCATAATATACCCTACATTAACACAACTTTTATTTTCACTTATAAAGAGTTAGACAAATAAACTATAATAAGTAAGTTTTAAGTTGTCAGTGAGAGTTGTACCTATATAATAAGTAATAAAGAATGCAAACGTACCTTGAAATGAATATCCTGTGAAGTAAGGGGTCATGTTTAGTGCAGAAACGGCCATCTATGATGAGTATGATAAAAAACAATCAACTATAAACATAAGTTCAATTTTAACATACAAAAAAAATCCCAAAAGTTCACTGTTTCAGTCCATCACTATCACTGGTTGCACGTCATGAAAATGATGACATTGATTTTAAACTGCGTGTGTTTAATCCGTGTTACTTTGAAGACAGCTCGGTGCCCACTGACGTGTGATGTAAAGATGTATTTCGACTCTCAAGTGTAATCTTTCACAATCAACGGTGCAACAAAAAATGGTCAAACGGCCGCCTCCGCAGCCTTCTAGATCCCTGCTTTTAACTCTCCATCTCTTTCCCCCAATGGACCGAGTTCAGCTGAGGTGTGATTGGTAAACAATTTTACATCTAAAACTAATTCAGTGGTCACGTAAACTGCTTCCTTATTTGAATGTGCCACAGTTTCAGCTGCTATATCATCTTGAATCATTTATTTTAAAATATCTTCAGTGGATTCACTTGTGGGAGGTGTGAAAGGGACGGCGACAGTCCTGATGGGATCCGGTATTTTCAAAGCGAAGAGCACTTATTTAACAATGTGTGAGTCGCGCCTGAGCAAGTCGTCGTTCCGTGACGAGGTATAGGCGTGTTGCCAGCACGATCTGTGCCTACGGCGACTGACGATTGGTCAAAATTTGTTTTAGGCGTGGTCTCTATGCACACCATGGAAATGGGATGTGGTGGTTGTGTGCGTTAATTGCATTGTCGACTGTGTTCGTGTACATTACGATTTTTATTTCGAATGTCGTTTCATTCTTCAGGAATATAATGACATTAGTTTATTTAATAGGACCATTCATAACAATGTGCGGTTTACTTAGTTTCTTTCATTTGTAATTCTACTGACCTGGGCACTACCTATTTGGGCCGCTGACCATTTTTGATATAATTCCTATATTATATTTTGTATGTTGATCATATGCTACTTTTATTAGTAATCATAAAGGGTACTAATAAGAGAAGGATCATAGGTGGAGTCCACTGGCCGTTACAAAAGACTGCCGTGAAGTAGGTAAGAGCGTAACTGGTGTCCTGATTGCATTTTGATGCGTCTAACAGGTAAGGGCTTCAGGGACCATTATCCATATCCCTATCCCTATCCATATCTTGTGGGTACATTTTCTTTATTCAATTAAGGATCGGCAGCACAATTGAAGTTCCCACTTATTGCTTGCAGGCATCTAACAAACACAAACTTAATATTTATTAGATAGGTACGAACATTTTCTAACTCAGTTCACCTTGGAATATTTAATAATGAGTTTCTTTATTTTACGTTTTAATAGGCTATTGTGAAATTAGAATTATACTAACCAAGACAATAATTGTGAAAATTATTTACAAATACTAGCAGCGATTTGTTGTGGTTAATCTATAGTCATAATAGTTCATAACTATTTAGGTAGGTATACTTCAAATGAACATTAAATCTATTTTTAAAAAATACCTCACTAGAATTTAAGAAATTATATCTAAGTTGGACGGTAGGTATCTAATTCTTTATTAAAAGCAATGATATCAGCAGACCTTTTTTATTGTCATTAAAACCAAACTCCTCTCGAAAGGCTCATTATTAAGGTTACTCATTATTTAAGTGACAATGAAGCCTGGAATTAAAACCTGGATTCGGAGCTCATACTATGTTTAGTATTGTGTATATGTACTTTGATTTAAGTATTAAGTGTATATAATTGTTGTAATTTTTATATTTTAAAGATGACAAATAGAACAGTATCTTGAGTTTCTTCTCAGGATCGTCATCTTGGCTTTTTTCCGAAACCCTGGTAAATTTAAATGACGATCATAAGAGTTTCTTGGAGAAATCTAATTGATAAATAAATATTTTGATTTTTTTGATTTTGATTGCAAAAATCCAAATTATTACTTTATTATTGAATAGGTACTCAAAACAGTAACAGACTTTCCAGTGTTTAAAAAGAGGCACACTGAAGGTTAACATCATATAAAGTGGTTTCCGAGGCCAATTAACACAAAAGACCCCATAGAGGTTGCAACTGCTTTGCCGACCATTAGGCAGCTGAGAGGGAGCGAGAGGAAGAGGCCGGTCTCATTTCCCTCAGACGCAGGCGGTTGGGCAGGAGAAAGCGGGCATACCAAGCCCGTCTTCAAATGCCCTAGGGGACCTGCGCACATGGTCGGCTAGCTATGTGTGCTTGCACAAGGTTCCCCCCCCCTCCGTCTGGGGATTGCCTCATTGGAGTTAGCCTAGTCAGCAATGACTGGGCTGCTCTGGGTGGATCGGAGTTGTTGCCTCGGCAGAGCCCTGACCCACCCCGCTCAAAGGGCAAGGAGACACCGGGGAGTTTTAGTGGGTATTCCCAGTGCCGCTATGATCAGGCGCTGGGCGACCCCTGCCGTCTAGCGGATTACTCCTCGTTAAAAAAACAAAAAGTATAAGACAAGTACTAAGAAAGACCGTTCCATGAAGGAATTGAAGTTTATATTAAGAAAACCCTTTGCAAAAAGGGATATAAAATATTGGATTATGTAAATGATGAACATCCTTGGAGTTAAATTATAATATTGCAATGTTGGTACAATGTTGCTGAATTTTGTTACAAATCATGTAATTGACGATTTATGAAAAGAGCAACTAGGGGGTTTCTTGCCGAGTTCTTCCCCCTAGAAGCAGCATTCCGAACCGGTGGTATTTTATAATCATATAAAATTATATTTGACGAAGATAAAGGTTTTGTAAAAAACTTACATTGAATAAGTGATTTATTATTATTATTATTATCATACATTCATTTGTTCCATATATATTCGAAGACTAGATGAGCCCGCAACTTCGTACGCGTGGTGTTCGGTACAGCGCGTAACGTTTTTGTTTGTAAATGTTACGGGAAGCATCAGTGAAAACCGCATTCAAATCGGTTAAGCCATTTCTGAGATTAGCGTGCACAAACGCACAGACAAACAGACATAAATTCTAAAACCTATATGTTTTTGACCTCGGTAACATAAGTACAACGTGTACAAATAGTTTTTTCCGAAAAAAATATTTAATGTAGGAAAAGACACGACTCGTTTACGATTTTATTATATTTATAGATTGGAATAAACGTTGATAGAAGTCATTAAAATTAAATATTAATAAATAAGTACTTATTTATCATTAAATAAATAAGTAAAGAGAAATTGAATATAATTTAATAGATTGATAAATACTGAAATGGATTATTGGAAGCATTTTAATTATTGTGTTATTGTGTTAAATAAATAAGTAAAGAGAAATTGAATATAATTTAATAGATTGATAAATACTGAAATGGATTATTGGAAGCATTTTAATTATTGTGTTATTGTGTTAAATAAATAAGTAAAGAGAAATTGAATAGAATTTAATAGATTGATAAATACTGAAATGGATTATTGTAAGCATTTTAATTATTGTGTTATTGTTTTTTTTTTTGTTTTTTTTTTGTTTTTGTTTTTTCTTATTAAATTTTTAAATTTGAGATTTATGCAAGACTAGTTAAAAATAACATTAAAAAAGAACTAAAGTTGTATATAGGTATGTCATGTGTCTTTTTTAATTTAGTGTATAATAATAAAATTACATTAATGTGTGATAGATAATGGGGTGTTAATTGAGTAATAATATCTATCAATTATGTGTCGATTATTAATGATGTCAAAATTTGCACACCGAATATCTATCGGTTGACCATGTAGGAACAAAAAAAAGCTAAGTGTCATCTCTGGTATACCGATACCCATGGTCATGGCAAATAAATTATTATTATTATTATTATTACCCGTCTCTGATACTCAGAAATTGACAATATTTAATAATAATAATAATAATAATAATAATTTATTTGCCATGACCATGGGTATCGGTATACCAGAGATGACACTTAGCTTTTTTTGTTCCTACATGATCAACCGATAGATATTCGGTGTGCAAATTTTGACATTATTAATAGTCGACACATAATTGATAGATATTATTACTCAATTAATTTATAGAGGAATTAATAAATATTTAAAAATACAAACATTTTCGTCAAGCAGTGTACCTATAAACAGTCAGCTATTAATACAACACACCGTTTACAAAATCTTAAAAAAGCAAATGAGATAGGAAACAATGGCGATAACGAAACAAACAGAAATCGTCAACTCATTAACCGCATAACCTTGAGCTGAATTGAAATTTTTTAATTAAAAACCAACCAAACGCTTCAGCAGGCTTGAGGCTTACAAAACTACTTCTTTGATTGGTCCAAGTGTCTTTAATACTGATAATACAGAGACACGCACTCACAGATAGCAAAACTTATTTCCTTCAGATAGCAAAACACGAACAGTCCATTGATTTTGATTTTTCTAAGCTTTGATAATTGTCAGCCAATACTGGATTCCTTGATGGAAGTATGATGATCAATTTTATTATAATTTTTTTTTAAATGTAAAGATTGTCAGACAGGCAATTCGGACCAAGCGCTTTGGAATGTCTTTTGTGATGCGCACTGTTAAAGATTTGGAACTCCCTTTCCGGCGTCTGTATTTCCGGGGTCATACAACCCAAATCTTTTCAAAGTTCGAGGCATCTTCTACGCGAGCTCGCTCCATCGTCGGCCTCATCCTTCCTACATGGATAGATGCTGGTCAAGAGCAAAACCATCTTTAATATAAAAATAAAAATAAAAAAAAGGCAGACGATCCACTTATTGACAGCTACCTTCGCTTACAACACAAGCAACGCCACAACTGCTGCAAGTGGAATGCCGATCATAGAGGATTAAAGGTAAGGAGTTAGGAAGTGCACTGCCGACCTTGAAAGGATAAAGAATAAGGGATAAGGATAGCATAGTCGTGCCTATGTAATCTGGCAATTTCAGTCACTCACCGAAACAAACAACACGGGATGTTATGATTGCAGAACGCGTATGCATGCACTGCTACTACATGCTAAGTTTACTTACATAAAAATTGTATTAAAAATAATCTAAAACCTTTATATAATATTTAATGAAAGCAATGAGAGCATCACAATTCTTATTAAAATAAAATGCTTCAACATAAAACTACTGTACTAACATAATTACATTTTTTTTTATGTTAAAATCGGTAGACAGGCTGACGGTCTACTTGATGGTTAGGTGGCTACCGTCGCCTATAACACAAACAACGCCAAAGCTGCTGCAAGTGCGCTGCCGACTACAATAGGATTAAGGATAAGGGATTGGGAAGGGATAGGGAAAATGGGCTCTGGCATCCCTTACTTCACTCAACTAAAGGTCAATTAAAGTTGACTCTGGCCTGGATCTGGAAAGTAATGGCAGGGGCTTACCCGTTTCGCAGTTATTTGGGCATACCGTCTGGCGGCAGTAACCATCCCCTTACAGAAGACGACCGTGAAATAACAGCCCTTGCTGTTGTGTTTTGGCGAGTGAGTAAGTCCTAACCTTTCCGAATCAATTAATCCCATTGTAATCAGCAGCGCACTTACAGCACCTGCGGCGCTGCTTATGTGGCTACTGCGTAGCATCAAATGGACAGTCAGCCTGTCCGCCGACCCTAACATAAAAGACCCTAAAATAAATACTCATATATTTTTTTATTTTTAAATATTATTTTTATTCTTACTCATATAATATTTTTATTCTTAAATTATACCATGAACACAGAACTATTTTTCTAGAGGAAAGGTACTTGAAGTCCTTTTCTATTTTCCTGATAACGTGTATGCAAAATTTCACGATAATCGGTCGAGCAGTTAAGGCATGAAAGCGTAACAAACAAACTCACTTTCCCATTTGTAATGTTAGTTGGGATACCAGCCGGAATTGCCATAATACATAAGTACCTACTCTAGTGATTGGCTAAAACGCTGGTTGTCATTGCAATCTTCAATGAGAAGGGGGCGTACAAAGCAAAAAAAAATTTCACCCGCGTAGCCCCATAATTGAATGGACACGATACCAACACAACAGGTTTCCTTTTATTAGCCATTTATTTACGCAATCTTGTTGAAATAATATGAAACAATTTATAAACAGTCTATAGAAAATACACTTATAATAATCTACTCACAAACAAGACTTATTAAAAAAAAATTACGTCTAAATATTCTTGCGCACAGAAACATAGTCTTCCCGTCTTAGTGGAGCGATTGTGACTGATCATGTGAAGTATGCATGACATGAGACGGAAGATAGTGCGTTTCGCGGAATATAAATGTTATAAGTGCCAAAAGTATTAAATATTAATTACTCATAATTTTTACTGATAATTTTTTAGGTTTGTAATATGTGTCATTTTGAAAATAAAACAAGAAACGATAAAAATAAGAGGTAACTTGGTGATTTCGTTCTATGGAGAAAATTTCATTGTATAATATTTTCTGTCCACATTTCACTTTTATTTATAATGTATTAAATACTTTCTTATTTGGACTTTATACACTCAGATAAAATTCAAATCTAAGATTTCTATTTATACGCGCTCTTAGTCCCTCAACTATGGCCCATATACCTTATCGTTGGAAAAGGCTGTGTCTACCTGAAGACATAAAGTAACAACCGATTTATAACACACTACCCAATTGAATTTCATGAAATTTGGCGGAAGACATAGCCTATGAACCTATTACGCGCCTGTTACGGTATACAAAAAGTTTACACCAACTATGTGGAGTTGTGAATAAAAACTAAATTCAAATAAAAGAACTCAAAGTTCCCATAACCGTATGGTAACCGTTGCGGTTTAGAAGCTTAGCATCTAACCGCAGAGCAAAAAAAGCACTCTTTACACAGCTCAAGCAATTAGCTTGACAGTTGACACTTCACGCGCTATTAAGGATCTTCATACGAGAGCGGTCGAGTCGTACAAAAAAGGCGTGAAATGCTCGCTGAAATCGGTGCGTGCCGCTTCAGGGCCCATTGAACGGCAAAGATACCGCTGAAATATGCGTTGATGGGCCGCACACGTTGCGTTTCGTCTGTGATGTTGACTCACAACTAGGGTTGCCAGGCCTCAAAATCGAAAATCCGGACCGAGACTCATATTTAGCCGGACATTTTGCTATAAAAGCCTGACACACTTGGTTTTTAAAAGAAGTAGTTCTTTTTATTTGTACATTTATTACTTTAAGACTTGCTCTACTCTTTATTATGTATCACATACATGTCCGTGTGTTTCTGGCCGCTGCGAGGTTGACCAAATCCTAACGAAAGCCGTATGGGCCGGACTTGTATATATTTGGCTGGACACGACTGTAAAAAGCCGGACATGTCCGGCTAAAGCCGGACAACTGGCAACCCTACTCACAACACACAAACAGGAACTTAGGATCTGACTAATTAAGGCCAATAATATTATGTGACATAGAAAATTGCAAAAAAAAATTTTTATAATTCACAAAGGGTAATTTTTAGGGTTCCGTACGTCCGAATAAAAAGACGGAACCCTTATAGAATCACTCGTGTGTCCGTCTGTCCGACCATTCGCCCGCGCGCCTTAACTCCGAAACTACTGAACCTAAAATTTTGAAAAAAATACAGAAATTAATTTTCTACTTATAGAAAACCTACAAGAAGTCCATGATATTAAAATAAAATGATAAATCACTAAATATTGTGCGAATAGGTAATATCGTACGGAACCCTCTTCACGCGAGTTCAACTCGCACTTGTCCCGTTTTTATTTTATAAACTATTGAAGTATGGTTTTTAAAAAAAAATACCTAATTTTGAAATAAACTACCAAGAAGGCTTACTTTTTTAAATTCATTAATAATAAAACACTTAATTTTTGAGAGCAACTGTTATATTTTTATTATTTAAACCTTACATTTCATTAAATTTAAAAAAATATATGAACGTTGTAATACTTGCTAAGAAAATATCAGACATTGATGCATAACCACAGAATATATTTGTATTTTCGTGTACACTTTAGATGAGTTTAAAACAATCTATTTTATCTGAATATAATTCCGAAATAAATTTAAATTAACTTGTTTAGATTGTACTCTTTAACAATGTATACCAAGTAAAAATTACTATAAATCTTGTGATTACCTATTTAATTTTAAGACATTTTCTTAAAACATATTTCATTTAATGCTATTAAAAAAAATACTAAAATAAGCCTAACAATTTTTCAAGTGTAATTTTGAATTCTTTTTCAATTAATTTTAATCTATTTAATCTATTAAAAGGTTTTTTTTCCCATTCTTGACTATTCATTCATAGCATTTTATCGAAGAACTCTGAACAGGGGTTAACTATGTTACATTTTAGTAATTTTAGTATATTTTAGTAACAGTAACGAAATATTAAAATCACTTATTAAGTATAGGTATACCTATGCCAATGCCCTATCATTGACAATAAACTAATGAATAGTTAACGCAGTGTTCGGCAGATTCGGGACAGAACTTAAGATTCGGGACTTAAGAACTTAAGAACGGCAGATTCGGGACGTGTAAGACAGAAACTACAGAAAAATTTCAATGAATAAGACAGTTCAGGAGATCTTTTAAGAGTCGTTTGCGCTAAATTGACGTTGAGATTAATTACAATACGTCATATTTTAATGTAAGTCGTATAGGCCACATGTCACAGCAGGTCACCGGGTCCCCCGTCTAATTATTAGCTTTCGACATGCCGTGCGTGGTTCCGGTATAACTTAGGCCAATAAACGTATTATACAGTTGTGTAGCTACCTTGTTTTTTTATTTTATTTTAAATGTACAGAAATTTCTCAACACAAATGTCTAATGTTAAGTAGTGGCAGGGCACACTGCGTTTTCGCAGTCATTTGGGCAGCCCGTCTGGCGGCAGTAACCACCCCCTTACAGAAGACCACCGTGAAATAACTGCACTTGTGCTGTTGTGTTTCGGTGAGTGAGTAAGGGATGCCAGAGCCTATTTCCCTATCCACTCCTAATCCCTTATCCTTAATCCTACTGTAGTCGGCAGCGCACTTGCAGCAGCTTTGGCGTTGCTTGTTTTATAGGCGACGGTAGCCACCTACCGTCAAGTGGACCGTCAGCCTGTCTGCCGATCTTGAAATAAAAAATAAAAATAAAAATATTTTTTTTCCTAATCATGTCAATTTTTACAGGAATTTTACATTTCGTTACTTTATCAAAATTAAGTATCTGCTTATTGAATATTTTGCTTACTAATATTTACATAGTCATTAAACGCACTAAAAGTTATTAGAACTGGCCAAAAAGTAAAGACAGAATTAAAAAATTAATATAAATTTCAAATTTTCAACTCTTTACGAAGCTTATCATGGGTATTTTCATTTGGTTAAATTTGTTACAAATTTGTTGTATAATTTAAAAGTGTGTGTCGTTTGAAAAAATGAATTTGCCAAGAAATATTTTTCGCTCAGTGATCTAGGCGTGAGGAAGCTTTGTGCTAGATAATACTCCATAATTTGATAGAAAATAAAAAACCCCATCGCTTAGATTGGTGCCGCGAAATGATTGTAAAATATAACGAAGATGAGTCAAATGCTGTATTTGACTCACAGGAGATGAAACCTGGTTATATAGTTACGAACCCGAGACCAAAAGGCAATTTGTGCAATGGGTGTTTCCTTTCGAGGGTTTACCAACAAAAGTGAAGAAGAGAAGGAGTGAAGTGAAGGGAAAAAGATGATTGCCTAATTTTTTGGACGGACGGGACATTTTGCAACCATTACGTTAGAAGATTAAAGGACCGTCACTGCAAACTGGTATAGTACATATACTAATTGTCTAGGAAAATGTTCGACAGAAGCGCCCAAGCAGTAGGATCCTCCTTCACCACGACAATGCTCCAACCCACTCCGCCTGACGAACAATCGAATATTTGACTGTATCCTCCTCATAGTACCGACTAGGCACCATTTGACTTCTATTTACGCCCAAAAATATAAGACAAACATAGAGTAATTGGCTTATGAACCCTGAAGATGCAGTGAAAGCGTTCGAAAACCTCGTGAAAGAGACCCCTGAAGAAGAGTTAGCTCATTGCTACAGTCAGTGGTTCCATCGCATGCGACGGTTTTTACAAAGAATGGAGACTACTTCGAAAAACAAAAAGAATACAAACAGCTTCCTACATTATTTAGTTTTCGAGTTTCTAAAACCTTTCAGTCTGTTCCTCGTATGAAAGAAAATCTTCTTTAAAAAGTTATTTTATGATAAATGCTGAAAATAGACGCAAAGTTACCTGTCTGTGTGTATTCTATAAGATGTACTTCGGAGAGTGTGCTCCGGAGCTGCATGAGATCATACCGCCTTCCCCTTTCTTCTATCGGACATGCGGACGTAGGTACCGCTGGTTACCAACCCCACCTTGTCGAAATCCCTCTAATTCGAACCAAGCGCTTTAAAACATCTTTTGTGATGCGCACTGCTAAGATTTGGAACTCCCTGCCGGCTCGACGTTTGTGTTTCCGAGCTCATAATAACCCAAATCTATTCAAGGTTCGAGTGAATAGGCATCTTCTGGGTAAGCTCGCTCCATCGTCGGCCTCATCCTTCCAACATGGATAGATGCTGGTCAAGAGCAAACCCACCTTTAATAAAAAAAAAATATACTTTTATGTTGCATACATAATAATCTATAACTCATTAAAATGTAGTTAATTGCATGCTATGCAATGGTGTGCAATGTTTAATAAATAAACAAACGTACAACTTGTTGTTCTTATGATATAAACTTGAATCAACAATTAATGTTAAAGGACACTGTTCCTTAAATTAGGAAAAATTGTTATACTTAACTTTACAAATTTGGTAATAAATCCTTTTTCCGATTAAATTTTCATCAATACAAAAATATTTCTCATACATATGCGAAAGTAACACTATTTGTCTGTAATTTTACTGCAGTAAAAAATACAAAAATATTTTTATAAATATTTTTTGTTGATAGTAAAAATGCTAACCTGATAGTATTTTGTGTAGTTTAATATTTTTGCTCGCATCTTATACCTGCAAGGTATTATTTTCTTAGACAGTAAATAGATTTTTTAATGAAAGCTATCTGCTCAACTTTAAAACTTCATAAGGGCAAGCTTCTTATTTAATTTTCCAATATCTAAGTAATCTGTAATATTAGTTTATTAATTTTATACAAAGAAATAATAAAAAAACTTCATATAGGTAAGTGTATCCTTCTTCATAAGCTAGCTTTTCAGTATTGCCAGTGTCATATTTAACTTTTTGTAAATCTCTATATATAAAAATGAATCCCCATTTCCCTTGGTCACGGCATCACGCGTGAACGGATAGACCGATTTTAATTCGGTTTTCACTAATGGAAAGAGAGATAAACGGGGAATGTTCTTATATATAAAAAATTGCACCACGGGCGAAGCCGGGGGCGGGCCGCTAGTACGATATAAAATTCGATACCTAAGTATAGATAAATTTTATTACCCTATTTCAATAATATCAACATCACATAGACATTCTCGTACATATATGTACTTACTTAAAATAATATTCTATTAAAAATGTCACGATTTAAAAAGAGTAGGTACTAATTCTTTTTTTATATTAAGGCCCGCCCATTGAAAACAAACACTCATAGAAATATGTCCAAATGACATGTAAAATTTTTCTACGTCACGAGGAGATAATGTAATGGCCCGTTACGAAAAATCATAATGTGGCTCATGCAACACCGGCATCAGACCGCCCTTGGAGACATGTGCGACGACGGATTAGAGTCCATTATAGTAAGGAAAATCCCATTCACTCACTCACTGTAAATTGAATAACTTAATGGCCTACACATTCAACCAGACAGATGGAAGTGACATGAGTTTACACTTTTTTAAAATAATATAAAGAAAGTTTTTATTTTTAAGGGGGAGACAAACGCTAAATACTAAAAATATCCATTGTTTAATGAAGATGTTACAAGAAATAGGCAAGACAATTGCTTTGAAAAAAATATATATTATACTTAAACACGTGAAGAACCAATTGTATTAATTAGAATTTTCGTTAAAGTAATAGAAACTCCATAAAAAAAGTTAGAACACAAGAAGAATTTGACCTTTATTGAAAATTCTCTCGAAAACGGCTTATTGCACGCATATGAATCCTGTACCTATTAATAAGATGATATCAGATTAAAAAATTGTATTGATAAAAAAAAAATTTTTGTGTAATGTTCTAATGGTAAAAACAAAAAAACACCATTTCTAGGCCCGTTGAATTGTCTCCGCCGCCAGCGAGTTCTATAGTAAATGTCATTTGCCTCTGTGAATCCCTTAAGTGAAAAGTCTAGTTTTCGTCACAAACTTAGCCAGATCGATACATATTACAACCTAGAAAAAAAATAGAGTGTACTGGCTTTTACCCGCGACTTCGACCTTTTTCTTATTTTTTTATGTTAAGATCGGCAGACAGGCTGACGGTCCACTTGATGGTAGGTGGCTACCGTCGCCTATAACACAAGCACAAGCTGCTGCAAGTGCGCTGCGGACTACAATAGGATTAAGGGTAAGGGATTGGGAAGAGGGTTTCTGGCATCCCTTACTTCATTTACCGAAACACAACAGCACACGTGCTGTTATTTCACGGTGGTCTTCTGTAAGGGATTGGTTACTGCCGCCAGACGGGCTGCCCAAATAACTACGAAACACAGTGTGCCCTGCCACTACTTTCCAGATCCAGACCAGAGACAAATTTGAAAAGTTCATTTTTCAAAGTTGACCGCGCCGGTAATCGAACCCGGGAACCCTAGAACAGAGCGTTAAGGCAAGCAACCTAACCACTCATCCAATGGGCTCGTCAAACTTTATCGCTCATATGTTTTTGTCAGGCGCTGAATCTTTTATTCATTAGAGCAATTATTTGGATAGCAGTAAGCCTCTATTTATGGTGTATATATGGAGGAAATGTGTACATTATTTGTAAATTTTTTACACGATGTAGCGACCAGTCAATGCATATAATAAAATCGTAAACGAGCCGTGTCTGATATTTTTTCAAAAAAAAAAAAAACGATTTGTACACGCTGTTTGTCTGTGCGTTTGTGCACGCTAATCTCAAAAACGACTTAACCGATTTAAATGCACTTTTCACTGATGTATTATAGAAAGCTTCCCGTAACATTTAGTGTTTGTTTCATTCCAATCGGTTTACAAACAAATAAGTTACGCGCTAAACCGAATACCACGCGTGCGAAGTTGCAGGCTCATCTAGTTTAATCATATAAAATACATTTATGTTCAATAAATCTGCATTCAGTAAATAAACTATTATTTTATTTTTAGATGAACCCTAGGGAACACTACTTTTTTCTGGATGAAAGGTACCCTTAATCCTTTACTGTATCCCTAATAACGTGTATGCAAAATTTTACGATGATCGGTTCAGCAGTTAAGGCGTGAAAGCGCAACAAACAAACAAACTAACTTTCCCATTAATAATATTAGTTAAAATACTCAACAGTAAATAATTTGTAGATTACTGTAGGTATTATAAATTTTAATAAGTAATAATATTAATAATTTTTTTCTTTAGAAGTGGTCTGGAATATTTTAAATAAATCGCAAAAAAATTAATAAAAATTTCGTATTAACACGTTCAATTTTGAGTATCATATTTTTAATAATAGGGAATATGCACATTTTTTTATATTTTCATACGATAGGTTATATCGTTATATAACCGTAAAAAATATTCAGCGCCAAAAAAACAGAAATTTAGTTACAAAAAATATGTTAAAATTAACAGCTACGGGCACTTTAAACACCGGCCTTTTTAGCACGCTTGTGACGTCACAGTCTACAATAACAATCAAATGTTCACAGAATTTGACGTCACATTTTGAATCTCCCACAATTTCTTTGTACTTTTTAATAATTATTTTCTTAACTAAAAAGAAATAATATTTACATAGACATAATTCTAAAGCAAAAATGTTGATAAAAAAAATATTTAAGCTTTTTTGAATTAAACGCATATTCCCTATTATAAAAAAGGAAAATTAACATAAGTACTTTAGTAAGACATAAATGAAATTTCTGAAAGTTTGTGTGAATTCCTTTAAATTAATTACAATCTGCAAATATCTCTTATATGCACAGACATTCAACTCAAAATACCTTCTGTTTTCTGTTTTCTGTTCAGCCTGTATCTCTCCACTTCTGGTTGAAAGCCTCTTCCAAGGCTCACCACCACGTACGGTCCTCTGCGCTTCGCATCCAACCGCTTTCCTCGTAACCTTTCAGTTCAGGTCGTCTGTCCATCTGGCCGCAGGGCATCCCACGCTGCGTTTTCCAATTTATGGCCTCCATTCGAGAATTCATATACCTCATTGTTTATCCTCTAAGCGTCAAATATGACCGGCCCATTGCCAGTTTAATTCTTCAACAATTTCTGATCCTATCCACCGAAGAAACTCCGAGCATAGCCTACTCCATAACTCGCTGAGCGACTTTGAACTTGTAGATCTGTTCTGCAGTGAGAGGCCACGTTTCGGTACCATTCCTGACCTTGGTTCTTCAGGCATTGCGGCAGTGATTACGAGAATAGATGACGTAGCTCCTGAATTCATACATTTCATCATGTAAGTATATTATCTTTTCATATAATACTAGATGACCCTGCAGACGTTGCCTTGCCAGAACTCGAAAATAATTCTCTAACCCAATTGTGGCGCCACCTATCGGGTCCAATTTTATTTTCAAACCAACTGACGTTCATTGACGCGACACTTCACGTCAATGAACGTCAGTTAAATTATTTGAATATTCCATTTTTATAAAGAGAAGAAGTATTTGAATATTGTTCATAAAAAAATACTAAAATCCCGATTAATAATTGGGGGTGGGGGTAGGAGGGTGAAAAATACTTCACGACCTATTCTCATACCTCCAGCCGTTTCGGAGGAGTTTTGTTACAAACACTGTGACACGAGAATTTTATATATTAGATGAATCCAAGCTTTTACAGTTCGTTCCAGTAATGTTTAGTTCCGTGTTGTCGCCTTCCATATTTAACACATTTGACTTGTTTCCACAAACATCGGTCGCGGGTGCAGGGGCGTGCGCGGGCGGCGCGATCACACACTTTTTCTTAACTTTTTTCAATGTCGGCATCCCTTTTTCACTCTCGGCTAATGATTTTAATTAACCTTCACATATTTTATTAATTTCTTCGAAGATGACGAACACTCGAGTTGCGTTAGGTCACGGATGCATAGATACAAGATATTTTGACACCGACTAATCGTCCGCGTAATTTTTAGAATACTTTGGAACTATTTCTTTCTTTTTTTTAAGATGTCGTTTAAGAAAATTAGCTTTACTAGCTTTAGATCACTTGTGCCGATACTGAAACAGGTGCATTCCATTGAATAGAAAATTTGCTCTTTTTTTTAATTTTTCCATACAATAGGTTATAATCGTCATATAACCAATAGCTACGGGCACTTTAAACACTCGCCCTTTTGGCGCGCTTGTCGTTACGTCACAGTCTACAAAAACAATCAAATGTTAAAAATCACAAACATCTATACACGCTTATTTTCTTTAAATATTTTTAAAGAATTTTTTAAAAAAGATATTTTCTTTAAATATTTTTAACATAAACATTTAAAAATGCCTATAGTTATTTAGATACCTACCTTAAAAGAATTTGGTAACAACTTATTTGGTCACAAAACAAACCGACTTCCTCGAAACGTCGAATATTGTTTTAATATATACATAATATAATAGGTACCTAAAGACGCGAAGTATGAACACATGTTAACGGAGACTTATGTTGGTAATGAGGGTGACGTTGAACGTGTAAGACGATTTGCATGTGCGCTCGAGTCGAGGGAAAGTGTTCCTGCTTTCGAGCACTTTCGAGCACAACAAGCACTCTCAGAACAATGCAAACTGGCCAACTGAATGTTGTGTTTGTTCAACTACGCAGCTGTACTGAGGCATAATGATGTATGCAGATGAAACGAGGGCAAAACTTCTATAATATAATATAACTGTGGCCTGTGGGAGTTCGAAGTACTACTTACTGTCTAGAGAAAATGGGCTTGCTTTTATCTAGGAGTGAAAATTCAAATAATTCTGACTGACTGTTATGACGGCTACGCTTTTGTTGCAAAATATAAATAGACATTGCTTTATTTATTTTACTTCAAACATTTCAAGTACATAGTTAATGACCACAACAAGATACAAGTAACAAACATAAACTATGATAAAAATTACATTCTAGGATACAATTAATCTTTCTATATATAAAAATGAATCCCTATTTCCCTTGGTCCCTGCATCACGCGTAAACGGGTAGACTGATTTTAATTCGGTTTTCACTAATGGAAAGAGGGATAAACGGGGAATTTTAAAAATAAAATTTGGATAATTTTAAATTATAAATGCCTGTGTAATAGCTTGCCTCATAAATAGACAGTCAGTCCTGTTCGCAATAACGCTCAGAATGCTGTTGAGACTGCCACGTACACGACGCACCATCGAAAGAGCTTTCTTCTTAGGATGGCATAAAAATCATGCGTTCGTGTATCCGCAAAGCACAGCAAAAAAGCCAAGGCGATGGACAATCCTGAGAAGAAACCCCAAAAGAGACTCATAATACCATTATTTTTGTCATATTGGTCCGTCTCATTAAATATAGCTTATCATTACGAATGATTTCATTTTTTATTTTTAGGACGAGGCCGTGGAACTGTTTTATTGTGCAATGGATTTGAATTGTATTTCAAACAAAGAATGAAAACTATGACAGCATTTTGAAGTGTCGAAATTGCAAAAATTCTAGATTTACAGGGTCGATTACCATTTTAGAAGTAGATATACCGTTACTACTTTCCGTACAAGACGCAGTCTAAATGCCCTGGATACTTTCTGTCCAGTCTACGGGAGTTCTTTCATTTTGCCCATAATTATCAGACGATATTTGCTTACTTCATGAGCTCTGATGCAGCCGAGAAAGCATTAAAGCATATAGTTTTTTTATATTATTAATGGTGGCAGGCAGGCTGACGGTCCACTTGATGGTAGGTGGCTACCGTCGCCTAAGGACACAAGCCGAAGCCGGCTATCATAAGCCGAATAAATAGATATTTAACATGTTTAACTTTAATTTTATGTTAAAATGTCATTGGTACTTACTATTGTATAATATTTTGTATAGGTACAAGTGAAGTTTGGACATTTCAATTAGTATTTTAGTCAGTACCTATATTGATAGGATTAGTATGTGCTAACCAAAATGTTACTAAGATTTTTACTTACAACTTTTACAAACCATTTTGAAAAACAAAATATTTACCTAAGTATTTAATTTAATTTTTAATTTTGCACAGGTTTTATTCTGTGAAAAATTATAATAGTTTTTATTTATTATTTTATTATTTATTTTGTTTTTAGTAGTGGCAGGGCACACTGCGTTTCGCAGTCATTTGGGCAGCCCGTCCGGCGGCAGTTACCACCCCCTTAAAGAAAACCACCGTGAAATAACAGCATGTGTGCTGTTGTGTTTCGGTGAGTGAGTAAGGGATGCCAGAGCCCATTTCCCTATCTCCTTTCCCTTAATCCTACTGTAGTCGGCAGCGCACTTGCGGCAGCTTTGGCGTTGCTTATGTTATAGGCTACGGTAGCCACCTACCATCAAGTGGGCCGTCAGCCTGTCTGCCGATCTTAACATAAAAAAAGTAAATTTTAATTAATTAAAAATACTTAGATATATTAATTTTAAATGATTCATTTTTGATTTAATAACAAGGAATTGAGAAAATTGTAAATTAAATTTGTCGGTAAAAACTATTGTCTACATTTTATTTAATTCCGTAAGTCATTCTAGTTGGAAATTGAACGTCTGAGTTGAAAAAATAAAATATAAAGCCTGAAAAAATATGTAAAGCAATATAAAACCTGCTAAGGATTGGAACTCTCTGCCGGCGTCTGTATTTCCGAGCTCATATAACCCAAATCTTTTCATGGTTCGAGTGAATAGGCATCTTCTGGGTGAGCTCGCTCCATCGTCGGCCTCATCCTTCCTACATGGATAGATGCTGGTCAAGAGCAAACCCATCTTTAAAAAAAAAAAAAAACATACATTGACGTCTGACATTATACATTTATTTTTAGATAGCGTTCGCGGCTTCGTCCTTGTAGAATATTTAGCCTACGTCTGTACTGAAATTCTATTCTAACTACTGACGAAAGACTTTTATCAATCGGATGAGTGGTTTCGAAGATTATCTCCCACATACAAACATATACAAACTTTACATCTTTATAAAATTAGTGCATGTAGATTATTAATAGAACATTGGAAAACCTTTCACATAGGCTTTGTACGAGAAATGAATAATGCGTTTTAAAATAGGTATTTATTTATTTATTTTATTTATTTAAACTCTATTGCACAAACGTACAAAAGGCGAACTTAATGCCTTAAGGCATTATCTACTGCCTTAAGGTCTTAATGCCTTAAGGTCAACCATTGGATAAATCAGAGAGAATGACGGAGGTGCAATTGAAAATTAACATTGAAAATTGTATAATTAATTACACAGAATTCATTAATAAAATTCTCACATAAATATAATACATACTTATATACATTATTCTTACAGGTATTCTTATTTTTCAATAAAAACACAAAGACGAGATGCACAATGTTTTTTTTTTACAAAAAATCTTAAGTGTCCTCCACTTGATATCGAATTCGTTTATTCGCAATCTCTGCTTTCAAATAAACACTACAACAGCTACCAATCCCTGGACGCTACTCGATTTTGTTATGACACACGTCAAGAAGCCAATCAATCGTTGTTGTTGGACATGATCTCAGAATCCTTCTAAAGCCCGATCGAGGACCTCATTCATTTTTTTTTAATTTACTTGAATGAACCTACATGCACACAATCACCGATGAATCAGCTCTTCCTTACAATCAATTCAAGAGGAACGCTATAAAAATATTACTTTGTCAGTTTTATAATGCATGGATCTTTGAAATTTGTAACCACTTACAGTTAGAAACTTTTTGTGAAAAGAAAAAAAAATCGCACCTACGTTTAATATTCTTGTCTAGATGGCAAAAATTTGCTAAGAAACATTGCAATAAAGATGTAAAGCCTAAGATCTTTATTGCAGTTATAGATTTGCCAGGCGTTAGATGATCCTTCGGGAAAAAACTTTTTTCTGGATAAAAGGTACTTTATGTACTTTCCTGCATCCCTGACAACGTGTATGCAAAAATTCATGAAAGGTAGCAGACAGACAGACAGAGTTACTTTCACATTTATAATATTAGTAGGTTTAGATTTCTCTTAGGTAATTTGTCCCATTAGGTAATAAAAAATTATAGATTACACTAGGAAAAGATCAAGTAATTTAATAATTTTTTAAAAGCCTTTTTATGCTAATTCCCACTAAATACGTACATGATGTCTTAAGTAGTTATTCCTTAAAACAAAAATTAATGTAAATTTGTCTTCAAATAAAAATTCAAATAAAAATAAATTAAAATAGAATTAAAATAGAGTGTTGACCGCTTGAAAGCAATGACGTTTTATTTGAAATATTTTTATTAATTCTCTTCTAATGTAATCTCTTCATATCTGATATTTAATGCCTAAAATAGATTATTAATTATATAAATCTTATAATATTTACTTAAATTAAACATTACAATAATTCCTTATAAACATTAATATATTATAAATTATAAAGGTTCATAAATACATTTGATAATGGGGTTTCATAGATATTTTAGTTTAAAGGTATTAAAAAAATCCAATTGATCCATTTAATAAATAAGTTTTTTTAATTTTCGAATGGCATCCCCATTTACAAAATCTGAAATATTCACAGAAAATTACCTCCCTATATACTAAAATTAAGACTTTTATTACCAAAATCTCCAAAGTGTATAAATTAAAATAAAAAAATGGCCTGGTTTTGAAAGATGTCCTTTATAAATACGGATGAGTGGTTAGGGTGCTTGCCTTATCGCTCTGTTCTAGGGTTCCCGGGTTCGATTCCTGACAGGGTCAACTTTGAAAATGAGCTTTTCAAATTTGGCTGTAGTCTGGATCTGGAAAGTAGTGGCAGAGGGCATACTGCGTTTCGCAGTCATTTGTGCAGCCCGTCTGGCGGCAGTAACCATCCCCTTACAGAAGACCACCGTGAAATAACAGCACGTGTGCTGTGTTTCGATGAGTGAGTAAGGGATGCCAGAGCCAATTTCCCTAACCCTTTTCCAATCCCTTATCCTTAATCCTACTGTAGTCGGCAGCACCTGTGGCGTTTCTTGTGTTATAGGTGACAGTAGGCACCTACCATCAAATGGACCGTCAGCCTGTCTGCCGACCTTAACATAAAAAAATGTGTCTTCAATGCGAGACGTAGTAAAGTGTTAGGAAAAGCATAACTACATGTCGTTTAGGTTAACTGCCGCACTTTTATAAAGTCCAGTTAAAAGCCGTGCCACATAAAATTGAGCTGAAACGAGCAAGCTTTTAACGAAATTAAATATTGATATTGACATCGAACGTTTAGATTTTAAAGCTTTTTGAATATAAATAAAAGGATTCCTGAATTTGTGTGTATATTTTTCTGTTTAGAACATCATTCGAAAAGGCTGCTCTTTCACTCGGAATAGATCCTCCATTCCCGCAATTCCGGTCCGCTGGCGGATGTTACGCAGCCATGAACGTGTTATAGCTTTGCCAGGCGTTATCTTCGGCCTTCTTCTGCCATCTTCTGCGCACCCCTCTTCGTCTCTCAATATTGCCCCCCATAATGAGATGGAGCATATTATGGTTCTTCACACCTTCAAGACATGACCCAGATATGCTACGTTACCAACTCTAATATTAGCCAGTAGCTTTCTAGCTTACCCTAACCACTCATCCTAGAGGCTCGTCAAACTACGTGAATAATGATGAATCGATTAATTGACTTTGACGATATATTTAATTCATAATAATAACAATAATAACGTAATTGTGAGGTGTTATTTTTTGATGTGATTGACATTGTTTTGACCTTTTGGATTCTTAGTTTGATTTTATTGTTGATTGGTGTAATTTATATTGTTTGACATTTCTTGACTTTTGTAATTGATTAGATTTTGAGTGCACACCCTTCTCTTCCAAATTGTTTTTAATATTAATATGTATTTTTAATTGGTATTTGTATGAAATGGTTGACAATTGTAAATTTTTTTTTTTTTAACTCTTAACATAGATGATAATATGCAATATATACAGCTGTAGATACCTGTAATTGGCAAGTAAATGTAAATGTGTCTATATATATATTTTTCTGTGTGACTTGATGAATTTTTGCTGTGCTGTTGGTATTTCTATCGAATAAAATAAAAATAAATGAAATGAAATGAAATGACTGATTAAACCAAGTAAATCAAATATTTGTACACTAATATTTGAATTTCTTTTAAGAAATTATTCCTTTATTCCTCGATAGCCTTAATGCATAATTATTCTGATCTTCCATTACCAAGTCTCTGGATCAACCGTGTTCGAAACCATCAGTTCGAAACCGTGTTCTAAAATTGGGTTTCAGAGTTATTCTGAAACCCATTTTTCGAATTGAAATTTCTTATATAACTGAAATTACTGAATTCATTAATAATTAGTTACATGTCGAGTTTTTATTACATATTCCTTTAAACTCTTAGCTTGCAAGAGTTCAAACATTACCTACATAGAAATTAAGATTCCAACTGGCATATGATAGAGATCTTTATACCTCGATAACCTTAATGCATGATTATTCTGATCTTCCATTACCAAGTCTCTGGATCAACCGCGTTCGAAACCATTAGTTCGAAACCGTGTTCTAAATAACTCTGAAACCCATTTATCGTACATATCCCTTTAAATCCTTAGCTTACAAGGTTTCAAACATTTCCTACACAGAAATTAAAATTCCAACTGGTAAATGATAGCTGATATTTCTACATCGAAACATCTGGTGCCATATTTGTGGAGATTCCGTAAAAATGAGACGCGAAACGAATCAATGCATTCGCAGGACACTGGCTTACGTTCGGAATACACAGCTAATGGTACAATGCGTCGACACAAAGGCCTCTAATTTGCATGACGGCTTTTTATCGATACACACCATTGTCGGAACGGCACTAGCAGCTGCAGTTAGCGGCGTTGTCGGTGTCAGCGATGACATTGATATGAGCTCTTAGTAATTAAAAGAAAAACCTCTATCAAAAGTACGACCGTGAGTTTTTCTAATCATTTTTGTGCTAGTACATAAAGTCGCTCTAATATATCTTAATATATAAAAATGAATCCCCATTTCCCTTGGTCACGGCATCACGCGTGAATTTAATTCGGTTAGGCCGATTTTAATTCGGTTTTCACTAATGGAAAGAGGGATAAACGGGGAATGTGTTAGTATATAAAAATTGCACCACGGGCGAAGCCGGGGGGGGTCGCTAGTAATATATAAAAATGAATCCCGATTTCCCTTGGTCACGGCATCACGCTTGAACGGGTAGACCGATTTTAATTCGGTTTTCACTAATGGAAAGAGGGATACATTTTTTTTAAATATTTAATTTACAGACATGGCTCATTTACGATTTTATTATATGTAATAGGAAATAGATTTCTATGGGCGGTTTATTAATTATAAACCATGGTCAATATTAAATTTAAGTTTATTAAAGTGATGATTTTAGTAGTTATTAAAATTATTTTTTGTATTCAAGTTTTTAGAGGGGGGCATCAATGTATAAAACTGTCACTATAATGTTCAGACACTTGTCTCAGTGCAAACGACTAGTGTAAAGAATTTATTTTTAAGCTAGTAATAAAAATGAGTTGGCTACTTTTTCTGCTAACCAAAGGAGTGGCGCCAATTTTTCCTCTAAAAGTTTTTGTCATTGTGACGAAGCTAGACTCGCCTTTTAGTGGAATACGATAGTAAGTTATACCAGGATCTATACCTACTGGTGATTATCTAAAGAAGTGAAGTTCATTGGAGCGAAAAATAAACCTCAATCCTTAAAAAAATATGTATTGGGTTTGGTTTCGTCTAGTTTGAGTAACTTTTTCGTGGTTCGGTTTAGCTTGACTTGAATTAATTTAATTTGATTAAAATTAAATTAACCTGGTTTTGGCTGATCTGATGAAACTTAGTTATCGGTGTAAATTTTTCATTTAAATGTAAATAGGATTAAATGCAAATTAAATTTTATTTCACCTAGGGTATTTGTTTATTTCCTTTCCTTTTGTAATTTAATATTATTAGTGTAATAAGTTTCCTCCATTTTTGTAGATAGCAACTTTGAGTAGGTGCCTATTTACAAAAATTACACAATAATAAGTATTTAATTATTATTACCACACTAGCTGAGCCTACAACTTCATACGCGTGGTATTCGATATAGCCCGTAACTTTGTTGTTTGTAAACCGATTGACATGAAACAAACACTAAATGTTACGGGAAGCTTGCTACAATACATCAGTGAAAACCGCAACCAATCCGTTAAGCCGTTTCTGAGATTAGCGTGCACAAACAGATAAAAAAAATTAAAAACGATGATAAGTAATGAGTAAATTGCTATGAATTTGTAATAAATATATATGTATTACAAATTTCAATAATAACTTATTTTGGTAAAACAATAATTTGTTTTGGTAGTAAAAGGAAAAGGTACCGAAAGTCTTGAATGCGAATAGAAACCTTCACTTTCTAACCATTATTTGTTAATTTTTTAAAAATGTCTGCCTCATTTAATCATAAAAGCAATTAAAACAGTACATAGGCACCCTAATATTTTTTCTTCTTATCTAACTATATTCATTAATTTATAAAAAAAATCAAACCTTTTTTTTTTTTTATTTCAGTCTTGTAACTGTAATGTCTTAACCAATAGGGGATCAGACAGTAATCAGATTAAAATCTAAAATGTAGGTACTTAGAAAAAATATATATAATTTTTTACGATTATAATTTAATATAATTCATTTAAATATTTTTAAATGAAGAAATATAATTTTATTATTTACAATATTTTTAATCTATACTGAAACACCAATCACAGTGCGTGACGTCATTTGTGGGCAATCGTTGTCTTATGCCAATGCACCTGTTTTGTTATGATATGACCACAAATGACGTTACCCGCTGCCAGATGAACTATCGTGGCGTTTTGGCGGCATTTTCAAACAAACAATATTAAAACATGATTTTGAGTACCTAAAAGGCTATAAATAAATAAAATAGTATTTTTTATGGGAATAAATATCCATGAAAATTAATTTAAACACTTTCTGAAAATTTGTCCGATCCCCTATTCTAATGATATTATTTTGTATTTTAAATAATCAAAAAAAAAAAAACAGTTGTATAGTTTTAAAAACTTATAAACTTTTTATAGTGGCTAGTTATATGTAGCTATTAGTTTTATTTGACTTACACACATCGTTGTCAGCCATTACGTATACTCGGCAACCATGGTGTTATTACATAAATTTACACCCTTTTTAAACGGGAGCCCCGCTACATACACGGCTGTTCCGAGTGATTTACTATTATTACTCGTAAATAAAAAGTAGTAGGGGAGAAAATAGGTGGAGCAAAATAGTATTGTAACGTGGGATGTGAGTAGGGTGGAATAATACAGAACTCTGCCGACTTTATAATTGATTCGGTTATGTCACAATGAAACAACTAATATCAGTTCGCGACAAACGGTTTTTAGTTAAGGCTGGACCTTTTAGTGATTCCTTTAGGTTTGTGAGTCTCTTAGTTGGAAAACCTGTGTTGTAAATTGTGTATGTGGTATTGCGGTGTTTTTTTTTTTCTAAAAGAGTGCGTGAACGATTTTTAATAATTGGTGTTAAATAATCCAAAATGGATTATACATCAGGAACTGCGTCTTCCATGAACAATTTGAGACCAATTTTCGGCGCGTACGCCTTTCAAGGTTAGTCTTTTAATTGTTATAGTTCGTAGGCACGAAAGGATTCGGGTATAAAGTTAGAAAAAAAAACCGAGATATGGTTAATTACGATATTCCCAGGCTGCAATAAAACAAGCAATAATAGTTTGGAATCGAAGATCCGAAATCAATATCGACCATTGCCTGAATATAAAAAAAATTAAACAGTGCGCTCAATACAGCTAACGTTATAGCAGAGGTTCCGTAAGGTTGTGAAGAAATCTGACCTCAAATTTACGAGCCCGTTTGATGAGTGGTTAGGGTGTTCTAGGGTTCCCGGGTTTGATTCCCGCAGGGTCATCTTTGAAAAACTTGCAAATTTGGCTGTGATCTGAATCTGGAAAGTAGTTGCAGGGCACACTGCGTTTCACAGTCATTTGGGCAGCCCGTCTGGCGTCAGTAACCACCCCCTTACAGAAGACCACCGTGAAATAACAGCACGTGTGCTGTTGTGTTGAGTGAGTAAGGGATGCCAGAGCCCATTTCCCTGTCCCCTCCTAATCCCTCATCCTTAATCCTACTGTAGTCGGCAGCGCACTTGCAGCAGCTTTGGCGTTGTTTGTGTTATAGGCGACGGAAGCCACCTACCATCAAGTAGACCGTCAGCGTGTCTGCCGATTTTTACATAAAAAAATGAATGAATGTCGCGATAATAACGATGTTGCAAATTTAAATGGACTCTCCATCCTTAATCCAAAATCCAAAATGTGTATATCCATTTCGATGTACGCCTATTTTAGTCTAAGCCATCAATTTTTATAACGTGCCTCCAGTTGGACCCCATCTCTATTGCGATATCGTCTTTGCATCTCATCTGTTTTCTATCCCTTAGTCGCTTGATACCTAAAAGATTTTTAGCTTTTGAGAAAGAACAGTTACTGTTATAGGAAATGTGACCTTTAAGCTGCCACTTAAGACTCGCTATTCAGTGAATGCTTCCTTTACTTTTCTCGAAGACAAGAATAGAAGAAACAAGAATAGAACAGACAACTAAAGGTCACATAGGTAATATACACAAAATAAAATAACATAATAGAACCTCTAAAATTGTGACGTGGTCTTGGGTCTGTGATAAGAATACGGATCCCTAAAAACGAAGACACGTTTCAAACGTGCCGCTTATTAACCTCTCATCGACTGCGACCGTAAAATGTAAACTCGATAAAGCCACCAATTAAAACTAAATATGAGAATTTCAACAATCAAAGCTCGAGCCGCTACATCTGACACTAAAAAACATTTCTCCCAAAAAACAAATCGCGTTTTTGTATAAGGTCGCGCAGACGCAGCATGATTTTTGCCTTTCCACGACCAATAATCATGATCACACCCCAGATACACAAAGCCAAATTGAACCTTGAGCGAACGACGCAACCAATTTACGGTTGAAATTTGCCGATGATACGAGACGGGGTAGGTGGTGATAATAACAATGCTTTATGAAAAGGTTTAGCCAACTAATTTATTTTTTTACTCCGGCTACTGTCGATCTCGGTAGCGACGCAACCTTTTTTGTTGGTGTAGATCAATCAGTCAAAATAACAGTGTGATACCGCCTTTGAAGCGATCCGGCCGGTCTGTTTTAATCTCGCCTTGTACATGATTAGAACGCGGATGATGCAGCACACCCAAGTAACCAAGTAACTGATCCTAAATTAGTAAAATACAACGCTCCACTTGTGAGATTAACTCACCGATGATAAATGTTTTCGATCGAACTGTATCTATCATTTGCTTCATTGAATGTGTCTTACTATTAGATTCTTCATCACTCGCAATGAACTATCAAATTGAAACTTCAAACAGTTCAGTATTATAGATTTCTATGCGGTTTCCATTATTATTAGTTTAAGGGCTTTCCTTTCCAAAGCCCTTCTCCCTTTTCAAAAAAAATTTTCGACCAATGTGTGTTACCAGTGATCATCACTGGTGTTACCAGTGATCATTGAATTTTTTTTCGTGAGACTGAGGATTTTTTTTTAAGACACTGAGGAATTTTGGACGAGAAGATGTCTCGGAACTTCCCAAACGCTGCCCATCCGAACTGGATTCGACGATTGACCTCCTCAAGTTGTTTCTACCTAATTAGACTGTTTGTCCCAAATAGATGTACTCGTCAACAACTTGAGGTTAAATTTCCAACTGTTACTGGGGTGGGCACAACATGGGCATTGGACATAACTTTCGTCTTGTCCATATTCATCTTAAGGCCCACCCTTTGGGAGACTCGGTTGGTGCCTTGTTCTATTATATTTTTGGTATTCTTTTATAACAGATATTGCTGGACTATTATCGTTCTAGAAATTAATTAATCCTAGGAAAACTATTATATCCAATATCAACACAGTCTTACAGTAAAACTTTACAGTGGCCATTTCAAATAGATTAAAGTTCTTCTGTAATCAATTGTCACTGAAGGATGACTTGATACAGTCGCTATCAAAGTAAAACGAAGTCACTCATCCGATTTTGTTTTTTTTTTGTTTATTTAGTTAATTTAACCGACATAATAATTTTTTTGTAAATTTTTTACATTTTATTTATTTTGTAAACATTTTTTCAAGTCCTATACTTGCGTCTCTTAATAAAGAATAAGTTAAATCAAATTTAATCAAAGTAACAAATAATCTATTTGTCACTAATAATAAATACTTATTTAATAAGTAGAAACGTTGCTGTTTTTAAAAACAGATACAGTCTATTTAATTGAAAAAGATTGTAACATTGTTTAAAAAAAATTCTAAAAAATATATACCTAATATTTAAAAAAAAGAACAGCGAATTTAATCCTAAATATCTGGCTCAGTTAATTCAATGTAATGTAAATTCGATATGTCAATAAGGAATGGTATTATAAGAATGGTATTACATGGTATTATCAATCACAAACTCAATAATCGAGATTTGGAGTTTCAAGATGTCAAGATTTGAACACCGAATAACGGTTGGTCATGAAGGAACAAGAATACTAAATGTTATCTCTGGTATCAGTTACCCATGGTCTTCGCAAATAAATTATTATTATTATTATTAAAAAATGAAACTGCCTTTTAGTCTATTCACCATGAAGTCAAGATTATAATGTAATGAATGACTATTATTAATGATAGCCATACATTATTAATTGCAATTAATAATTCAATTACTAAATTAATTTGAAAAATAATTATCCAAGATTTGGACGACAATATAATTGGTGAAACAATATTGTGTGCAGCCTAAGAAGATTTAACGAAGAATTCATTCATTCGATTCATTCGATGCCTAAGAAGATTCATTCGATTTAACGAAGATTTTATTTCCGCCATTTCTAAAACAGTAGTAAATAAAGCTATTTTCGTATGTTAACTGGTTTTTGTTGGCGAAACCTTTAAATCAATCAATGAAATAAACTGTTTGTGCATTCATTACAACGTTTCTATAGCTTACACCAAAACGTACGAGAAACAGGATAAATTATAAAATGATGTCAATGACATTGTAATGACCGTCCATCATAAACATCTCCGCTGTCACAACTGTTCCATTCTACTTATATACGTAAGGATACCAACACGTTGTCGGCCTCTTTTTTGTTCATCACAATTTTTTTTGCTGCATCTGATAAATTTCGCGCTGATGTATTACGTGGAGGACCATGAGTAATAGTCTGTCTTATTCGAGACGGTACAACGCTCTTCGTCACTTGGAACTCTTAATTACTTATTATTGATATGAAACAATCCTCTACCTACATTGGAATCCGCTAGTCTCAGGCAAAACAACGTTAGTTGTTTCGGTTGCTATTGCTGCCTTTTTTTGCCAATTATCTATATTTCAATCTTATTTCTAGAAGAAATAATTACACTTTATTAGGGTTATGGATAAAATTGATAACTCAATAATTTTGTTTGAAATTGTTCCTAACTACTGCAGTGAGGTACAGACCTCAATGCAAGTTCCGAACCTATTTTAAAAAAAGTTTATATCGAAAAAGAACACAAATGTCAGATAGAAAAAAAATTAAGATAAATTTGGTAGGAGGATGAATCGAACAGTTAAACCACGAAACATGTAAATATTTTTTGAAATAAACATTGGAAAAAATATATATATAATAATAATTAATTTGCGATGACCAATGACCATGGGTAACTGATACCAGAGATGACAATTAGTTTTCTAGTTCCTTCGTGACCAATCGGTATTCGGTGTGCAAATCTTGACATCTTAAAACTCCAAATCTCAAACAGGTATTGAATGGAAACAGTAAATACGTATAAATATGTACTTGACTCATAATGTTTGAGTCCTTCCTGTTCGATCCGTCGTCTTTGATCCGATTTCCCGTTTGTGTCGGTATTTGTAAATTTTTAATTCCGTTGGATCCGGTGGATTCCGGATCATAATAAAATCAAAATATTAATTATTATATTATTCCCGGTAGTGCCTCCAAGGAATTTTAAAAGATAACGTGTACACTTGTACAGTGAGGGCGAAAGTGCGAATCACATATTGTTCTTTTATACTAGAAGATATGTAACCAATGCATTATAAGAAGAAAAGATTTTTGGTACATTTAAAAAGCTCGCTGGATGAGTGGTTAAGGTGCTTGCCTTAACGCTCTCTTCTAGGGTTCCAGAGTTCGATTCCCGGCAGGGCCAACTTTGAAAAATGAACTTTTCAAATTTGACTCTGGTCGGGATCTGGAAAGTAGTGGCAGGGCACACTGCGTTTCGCAGTCATTTGGGCAGCCCGTTTGGCGGTAGTAACCACGACCTTATAGAAGACCGCCGTGAAATAACAGCATGTGTTCTGTGGTGTTTCGGTGAGTGAGTAACGGATGCCAGAGCCCATTTTCCTATCCAATACCTTATCCTTAATCCTATTGTAGTCGGCAACGCACTTGCAGCAGCTGTGGCGTTGCTTGTGTTATAGGCGACATTAGACACCTACCATCAAGTAGACCGTCAGCCTGTCTGCCGATCTTAACATTAAAAAAATCACAGACTCCTTAGAACTGCACCTGGTGCTGACGGGTGCGTGTTACTTTTTAAATAATTCTATATTCTAAATGTTTAATGTCATTCTTCTAATGGTATTTAAAGCTTGATATCTATTTGATCTATTTGTCAATCGGTTTCCAGTCCATTATGTGCAATCTAACCACTGATACTTAATCTAAGTCCTTGCGATTTTTATTGTTTGTCTCGTGATTATTAATTTTCGAATATCATTCATTTTTAAACAAATATTCCAGTTTTACTTAGATATTCCTTTTTTTTGTAGGTATGCAAAGAATCCTAAAACATTAGTCCTTTAAATATTGGCCGAGTCAACCATTCATAACCTCGAAGTTTTAATGGTCACAAAATATAAGGTCAATATCTTTAATATTGTTATAAATGCAGGTTTTAAATACCGTTGCTTGAACGTGGACATTGCAAACTTGGTGACTATCTGATGACTATCCCGGTACCGTTTAATCCGTTTCTTAAATTATATAGTGCGTTTGGTTTTGAATTCTCGTATGTTCTATATTATCATCACCATCATCTCAGCCGTAGGACGTCCACTGCCTTCCCCTTAATTATATTAATTGACGCCTTATTGTACTTTGTTTTAATCAACATAAATATATCTTTTAATTTAAAAATATAATCCAAATTCAAAAAACATTCAAGTACTCAAAGTCACATTCAAGGGAGCCCATTTCCCTGACCCTTCTCAATCCCTTATCCTCAATCCTACTGTAGTCGGCAGCCGCACTTGCAGCTGCTGCGGCTTTGGTTGTGTTAATAGGCGACTAACCATCCAGTGGACCTTCAGTCTGTCTGCAGACCTTCACATAACTTAGGTTCTCCAGTTGCCAAAATCAACAGGATTTCTTATGACGTTTAACAATAAAATTAACTATTAATTAATTTAACTTTCACCTTTTCACATTGAAGCCCTATGGCTTCTTTGAGATTGTATCCGCGTGCCTCATATCTATAATAATAATATTGAATGTGATTTCTAATGTAATGCCTCATAAACTCGAGGCATGCCTTTATTGTGACACATTGTGCCGACAAGAATGCATATAATGGTTGAAAAAGTGTTACATTCCAATCGAGCCACGCCGCCAGCTGAACGCGGTTGATTGAGTTATATAGCTTTAATGGCAATTCCATTTTGTTTTTGCACTGTTTTTCACTTGAATGCCATGTGGCGAGGCGTCTTCTCATATTTAAAATACATTAGGAGCTACCTCGGTTCCAGCTTTCTTGCTGCCTCTCCATACGAGAACACGACTCTTGTTTATTTTGTCACCTTTGATATATGAATACCTTTTTGTGATTAATCTTCTATCGAGTCCAAGGCCCAAACAGCGGCCAAAAAGTTGGGCATCCTAAATAGAGTGAAGCGATGCTTTACATCTGGACAGCTCCTCTCTTTATACAAGGCACAAGTCCGATCCTGCATGGAGTATTGCTGTCA
The DNA here is from genome assembly GCA_910589475.2 of Bembecia ichneumoniformis. Classification (NCBI taxonomy): domain Eukaryota; kingdom Metazoa; phylum Arthropoda; class Insecta; order Lepidoptera; family Sesiidae; genus Bembecia; species Bembecia ichneumoniformis. The sequence continues at coordinate 16,252,411 of OU342536.1, read as the reverse complement.
CCTTTGGGATGGCTCAGCAAAATACCAACTTGCTGCACTCGACTCGGTGGATCGCAGAGCTAGGAGGCTCATTGGCGATGATACACTAATAAGAACTAAGCTGCAGAGCCTGGCACATAGACGCAAAGTTGCCTGTCTGTGTGTATTCTATAAGATGTACTTCGGAGAGTGTGCTCGAGAGCTGCATGAGATCATGCCGCCTTCCCCTTTCTTCTATCGGACATGCAGACGCACGGCTGGTTACCATCCTCACCTTGTCGAAATCCCTCTAATTCGGACCAAGCGCTTTAAAACATCTTTTGTGATGCGCACTGCTAAGGATTGGAACTCCCTGCCGGCGTCTGTATTTCCGAGCTCATATAACCCTAATCTTTTCAAGGTTCGAGTGAATAGGCATCTTCTGGGTGAGCTCGCTCCATCTTCGGCCTCATCCTTCCTACATGGATAGATGCTGATCAAGAGCAAACCCATCTATAATAAAAAAAAAACACATTATTATGGATGAGTGGAGAACTTGATTACCTTGCTTTTGAGTCTGCGATTCTATTTCAGTTTTATTGTCGAGAAATCCAATAAAAATTTCCCATAAGAAGCAGAGTTCTCCGATCACGGATTAGATCCGAGTGAATAAATCAAATGAACGAGGTAGATCTTTGTCAATAAAGCATTTATTGCATAAGTGAGTATTTTTCAACGTCTAAATATAACAGTCTTTGATGTGAATGAATGCAAAAAGGTTCAGAGTAAAAATGAGATCTTTTACTCGTGTAAAAGTTGTCACACAGGCTGACGCTCCATTTGATGGCATGATCTACCGTGATTTAATGGCTGATAAGCACTTAATCAGGCTTAATACTCGGTGTTCACAAGCAATACCACAAGTGCTACAAGTACCCTGTTATGTGTGCTCTGGTAACCCTTACTCACTCGCCAAAACACAACAGCACACGTGGTTTTATTTCAAGGTGGGCTTCTGTAAGGGGGTGATTACCGTCGCCAATTTATGACTGTGAAAATAGTGTGTCCTGTCATTAGTAAATACAAAAATTCAATATTAATGTAATATCTCTCTCTAAATAATAGAAAACAAAGTTGTCGTGTGTATTAGAAGGCTTGTTTTTTTATGTTAAGATCTGCAAACAAACTGACGGTCCACTTTATGGTAAGTGGCTACCGTCGCCTATAACACAATGAACGCTACAGGTGCCGCAAGTGCGCTGCCGACTACATAGAATTAAGGATAAAGGATTGGGAATAGGCTCTGGCATCCCTTACTCAACAGCACACATGCTGTTATTTCAAGGTGGTTCTGTAAGGAGGCGGTTTCTGGTGGTTGACGGGCTGCCCAAATGACTTGACAACGCAGTGTGCCCTGCCACTACTTTCCAGATCCAGACCAGAGCCAACTTTGAAAAGTTCGTTTCCAAAGTTGATCTTGCCGGGAATCGAACCTGTGAACTCTAAAACGGAGCATTAAGGCAAGCATCCTAATCACTCATCCAAAGGGCTCGTCAATTAATGCCTTTTAGTCAAATGTAAAACTTTCCTTATCCCCCCTCCTAATCCCTTATCCAATCCTACTGTAGTCGGCAGCGCACTTGCAGCAGCTGTGGCGTTGCTTGTGTTATAGGCGACGGTAGCCACCTACCATCAAGTGGAATGTCAGCCTGTCTGTTGACCTTAACATAAAAAAAAACTAAAAAATTACCACTTATATGAATCTAAATCGAAAAGCCTTCATGTAAGTTTGTATATTAAGTCCAAATAATTACTTTACCACAAACTCATACCTAAATTATATCCTTGTAATAAAAAACGCCATCAAACTCGAGACAGCCGGTCGCCGATACAGAGACGAAATCTCTATGGCCTTACTGCACGTAAATAGAGTTCGTTTTTGTTTGTTTTAAAACAGAAATTCAGCGGCAGGTAGAGTCATCGGACACAAAAGCCGAGTAGCCTGCTTCATATAAACGAGAGTGCCTCCAGTTTGATAGTTAATTAAAGAAGTGAATAACACGCGGCACTGCAAGTCAGCTGCAATCTTCGACACTCTATAAGTATCTACGTACATAGAGTTGTTAATACGCGTAAGATTATTTATTCTTAAGGCGACGCCAGCCCCTAATGATAAAAAAATCCACTTATTTGTAACCGTTTTCCTTTTAAATTATCATAATAATTATAATTTAAAAAATACTCAAATCATCTGCAGGATATATGAAAGGGGATCATCATAATTATTTTTTAAATTATATTTAATTAAATATATAAAAAAATTACTAGTATGCGGTCTAATATCGATGTCGTAACCGTGCGATTTGCTTAATAATCAATATTTTAAATAGCTAATTCTTAAGATAAATTTTAAGATCCACTATCCGAAGTCTCGTCAAAAGAAAAATTTGAATTATACTTTATTTAATTTTTAAATAGATATTTCCGAGATTTGCAAGTAGCGACTCCCCCTCAGTAGTCCCGTCAATTCAGTACAGAACAAGTTTTGCGGCTGGAGTCGCCTTAAGAAAACTATTATTCTTAATTAATAAAATATGGGAACTTTTGTAGTTATATATATCTATAATTTGAACACTAAAGCACACGAACTATACTTATTCAAGACTTTGTCTATCTACAGTCTATTTAAATCTGTGATCTAATTCTTCACAACGACAACACACAATTGGTTAGGGTACTTGCCTTAACGCTCTGTCCTAGGGTTCCTGGGTTCGATTCCCGGCGGAGTCAACTTTGAAAAATGAACTTTTCGAATTTGGTTCAGGTAGTGGCAGGGCACACTGCGTTTCACAGTCATTTGGGCATCCCGTCTGGCGGCAGTAACCACCCCCTTACAGAAGACCACCGTGAAATAACAGCACGTGTGCTGTTGTGTTTCGGTGAGTGAGTAAGGGATGCCATCAAGTGGACTGTCAGCCTGTCTGCCGACCTTAACATAGAAAAAAGTCTTTAAAATTAGTTTCAATTAAAGACTGAAGTCATTAAGTCTTTTAATCCAATTGAAAATATTGAGTGAAGCCCAAAATTAATTAATTATTAATTCGTTATCATTAATATTATCTAATTTTTAGTTAATGAAATTTATTTAATAATTTTGATTAAAGTAAATATCATCATTAGCTCTAGTTGTTCCGTAATCTTCTGGGAAGCCCATCTGGAAGACATAATATGTGTTAAGGAATCCCTATCCCATCAGGGCCAGCAACAAAGAGCACATTAGTCCAGGAAAATATACTGTTACGTGCGGGGTGAGTAAAAATGCCGGGTAAGGGCGAAACCAACGATTTATTTTCCCAAACCAAAATGACTTCCAAAATCACTAGACTTGTCCGATAAAACCGTTAAACTTCAAACGCCTCAATGTATTTCGAGTTTTCCAGAAAATCTAAACACCATGTAAACAAGCCATTGAAATTCGGGAATGCTATTTCTGTTGTAATGTAAACTCTATGTTGTAAACATAAGGACCAATTTCCTTTAACACTAGTCGGGAATGGGCGAGGCTATCATCGATAGGGTGGGAAGTTCGAGGCTTTCGGCCGCGCAAAGTTAGTCGTAACAATATTATTTTTTTTAATGTATTTTTTTTATTATAACGGCAAATTTTTTGGAGTAAATCTAAAAAAAATTAAAATAAAACTAGCATTTTTGGCTCACTGTGATTTTTTAAAAATTTTGTATCAACCCTTATCTTCTAACCTTCCTAACTCTGTCAATTTTAAATTTAGCAAAAAGAGTTATATATGAACTTTTTTATGTAAAATTAAATTCTCTACAACTGTCTGAAACTTGTTTTCTAACTCTTACCAGTTTTGTATAATTTGGAAAAAACTATTATTCTTTTTTCTACCTCTTCTACGGAGTGGAATTAAAAAATTCTTTCGCCCATCGATGTGACAATACCTTCTAAAAGCTTATATCAAAAATGCTCCTGAGGGCCTAAAATTTTAATTTGATATTAAATTTTCCTAGACTCAATGGTAGGTCCACCCACTCAATGGTAGGTCCAGTAGTAACCTACCATTGAGTGGGAGGACTACTTGCTTACATTGTTTAATATCTATAGATATAAAATTATTTTTAAAATTTAAAATTGTTTACCAACATCAACTCTTAATACTGCCATAGACTGTCCGATGCAGAATAACCAACTTCAGAAGATGAATTCATGTAGATAGACAGAGTTCATAATAAAAACTGCTCTACTTTAAATTATTGTACATTATTAAGTATTTAAATGGAGCAGTAATTTCAAATTAATTAATTTAATTAATTACTCGAACTTGTGGAAGGGACCCGTTGTGATTAATGTATCTGCAACCCTATTTATCAGGTGATTCGGTCAGATATCGGTGTTGGAAGACGGGTCAGACAGTAAGCAAACCCAGAAAATTAATCAAGGAATCATCTGAGGAATTTATCTTCCATTTACGAATGACCTCAATTTTCGTATTAGGAGAAATTGTTTTATTGAAAAGCAAAAACTCTAATGCGTCTATTTTGCAATATACGATTAAAAACCCTATAAATGTTATTTTATTTTTTAAATAAAAAAAATGTAACCTCGGGGTTCAATTCACTCTTTCAGAGTTCACGCGGTGAGAGACATTGGGATGGATGAGTTGGATTAGTGGTTAGGGTGCTTGCCTTAACGATCTGTTCTAGGGTTCCCGGGTTCGATTACCGCCAGGGTCAACTTTTAAAAATGAACTCTTCAAATTTGGCTCTGGTCTGGATCTGGAACGTATACATAGACCACTTAAATGAGTCTTCACCCGCGCGCTATAGGGGAGCGGGCGTATGACGACAAAGGGGAGCAAAAGTGGTGCGGGCGGCGGGCGCAGACTCATTTAAACGGTCTATCTATAGTGGCAGGGCACACTGGCGGCAGTAACCACCCCTTACAGAAGGCCACCGTGAAATAACAGCAAGTGTGCTGTTGTGTTTCGGTGAGTAAGTAAGGGATGCCAGAGCCCATTTCCCTATCCAATTCCTTATCCTTAATCCTACTGTAGTCAGCAGCTTATTTGCAGCAGCTTTGGCGTTGCTTGTGTTATATATAAGCGACGGTAGCCACCTACCATCAAGTGGACCGGCCTGTCTGCCGGTCTTAACATTAAAAAAAACATTGGGAGAAATCTATACATATAATAAAATCATAAACGAGCTGTATCTGTAAAAAAAATAATTTATAAACATTGTACTTATGTTAATGAGGTCAAAAAATAGTTTATTAGAATTGTTGTCTGTTTGTCTGTGCGTTTGTGCAGCTAATCTCAGAAACGGCTTAACCGATTTGAATGCGGTTTTCAGTGATGTATTGTAGCAAGCTTCCGGTAACATTTACTGTTTGATTCATTCCAATCGGTTTACAAACAAAAAAGTTACGCGCTGTACCGAATACCACGCGTACGAAGTTGCGGGCTCAGCTAGTTTTTATAATATATTTTTCTGTAGTTATTGACAAATAATAGGGAATATGCGTCTAATTCAAAAAAGGCTTAAATATATTTTTTATCAACATTTTTGCTTTAGAATTATGTTTATGTTAAATATTTTTTAATATTATTTCTTTTTCGTTAAGAAAATAATTATTAAAAAGTGCATAAAAATGTGGGAAATTCAAAATACTTGAAACGGTCAGATCGAATGTGACGTCAAAGTCTATGGAATGTGACGTCAACGTCTATGAAATGTCAACAAACGTGTAGATGTTTGTGATTTGTAGACTTTGACGTCACGACAAGCGCGCCAAAAGGGCGGGTGTTTAAAGTGTCCGTAGCTGTTAGTTAATTTTAACTTTTTTTTGTTACCAAATTTCTGTTTTTTGGCGCTGAATATTTTTTTACGGTTATATAACGATATAACCTATCGTATGAAAATATATAAAAAAATGTGCATATTCCCTATCATAATTATATAATAATTCTATATTTATTATATTATTAGCTGTGTCCGCGACTTCGTACGGCTTAAAAAATGAAAACATGTGAGTTATAACGCCTGTCATCTTTATCGCTGCGATAAAGATTTAAACGAGCCCTCGGGAACTTAACATTTTTCCAGGATAAAAAGCCTTTTTGCATTATCGAGGAACAAACATCCAAATATCCAAACGCCACCAAAATACAATCGTGTTTGTTCTCTGCTAAAATGAGCCCTTTCGATTTGGCTCCAATTTTCCGAGGTGCATGACCTGAGGCCAATGATCTAGAGCTCTTTGGCTTGAGGTTGTGCTCAAACCTCAAATTCCGCACTTCTGTCGAGTCCAAAGCTCAAACAGCGGCCAAAAAGCTGGGCATCCATTTGGACAACTCCTGTCTTCTTCAAGGTACAAGTCCGATCTTGCATGGAGTATTTCTGTCACCCTTGGGATGGCTCAGCAAAATACCAACTTGCCGCACTCGACTCGGTGGATCGGAAAGCTAGGAGGCTCATTGGCGGCGGTACTTAGACACAAAATTGCCTGGCTGTGTGGTTTCTATAAGATGTACTTCGGATAGCGTGCTCGGGAGCTGCATGAGATTATATGCAGACGTAAGGCCACCGAAAAACAACAGCACACGTGCTGTTATTTCACGGTGGTCTTCTGTAAGGGGGTGGTTACTGCCGCCAGACGGACTGCCCAAATGACTGCGAAATGCACTACTACTTTCCAGATCCAGACCAGAAAAGTTCATTTTTCAAAGTTGGCCATGCTGGGAATCGAACCCAGGAACCCTATAGAACAGAACGTTAAATATTTACAGTCGTAGGTATGAATGCACACTCGATATGGACAGAGGAAGTCTCGTTAAAACTACTGCACCCTTTATTACATACTACATCCCGAGTAGATCATGGTAATTAAATTGAACATAAATTATTGACTCTTCCATTGTCACTATGGGGCTCATACAAAAGGCAGCCTCGGATAAGCAAACAGTTAATATTTGAAGCAATAAAATCTTTATCGTCGAAGTTATATCGCAGCGCAACGGAGCGCATTTTACACGCTTCTAATGAACGCCTTATGAAATAGGCAATTTATCACATGCTGCCTTATCACGAAATGCACTGATAACATTTTTATATTTAAAAAAGTCTGAAACAATGGAAGCGTCCCTGCATTGCGATTCTTCACGGTGAGCCATTTGACTAATAATAACTTTATTTTTATAATTAAAATATTCAGTAAGTAAAGAAAAAAAATCAGCAGCAAAGAAAATATTTTTTTAATTAAGCAATTATTTTTATTTTCACTATAATTGGTAATTATTGTTTAAAACGGTATAATTACTTTTAATTAAATTGTCTGAGCTGTTCATGACTGGCAAGCAGTGTTAAAATAAAAAAAAGTTTGTATATATATATATAAGTTTTTTTGCATTGTTTAATTAAGAATTTTTTTTAAATGTTAAGGTCGGCAGACAGGCTAAAGATCCACTTCATTTTATGCGCCTACCGTCGCCAATAAACACAAGCAAGGCCACAATTGCTACAAACGCGCTGCGGACCTTACTAGGATAAAAAATTAAGGATAAAGGATTACGAAAGGATAGGGACATGCACTGTCTTACTCACGCACCGAAACACAAAAGCACAAATACAGTTATTTCATGGTGGTCTTCTATAAGAAGGTGGTTATTGCCGAGAAGGGGCTGTCCAATTAATAAAGCTGCTCAACGCTGCGTTCAACATTATATCTATTTCTATACATATAATACAAATCGTTAAAATATAAAAAAATTGTACACCAAATATACCGAAAAAATTGTTTTTAGAATTTTTGTTTGTCTCTGTGCGTTTGTGCGCACTAATCTCAGAAACGGCTTAGCCGATTTCAATGCGGTTTTCACTGATGTATTGTAGCAAGCTTCCCGTAACATTTTGTGTTTGTTTCATTGCAATCGGTTTACAAGCAAAAAAGTTACGCGCTATACCGAATACCACACGTACGAAGTTGCGGGCTCAGCTAGTTTTTAATATTGTCAATAACAATAGCGCTGGTATTATGCCTTTATTTGTGAATTTTTGAATTAGTTATGTTTGAATGAAATATTTATTCATTAAATAAATAACAAATGGTTAATTCCTATTATTTTTGGTGTGTGAAAAAATACATGGGTGTTTTCGTCTTATTCATTTTGTTATGTAAATATTTTGTTGATGTGCCTACTCTCAATAGTTACGTAATCTGTACCTACTTAATATTATAAAGAGAAAAGATTTGTATGTATGTTTGTAATGAATTAACTCAAAAACTACTGGACCGATTTTAAAAATTCTTTCATCTATAGACAGCTACATTATCAGCGAATAACACAGGCTCACCTTCCCCCATCTCCCCCCTTTACTCCTCTCCATACAAAATTGCCGTTTTCCACGAATAATATTTTATAAAAAGAAGCGGACGAAGACGCGTGCAACAGCCAATAAAATATATGACGGCGCTTTTGATTAACGAGAGTGAACAGCAATGACAACTGTCAGTTGTCAACTGAACAGTGGGATCGGAATGTCATTGTCGTGGACTCTGACACAACACCGAGCAGAGGCATGTCAGTCGGGCAGTACCACACGAAGGCTTACATCAAGGGACTTGTGCTACGTGTATGGTGGAGTGTTATCTGATTTGGTGTGATTGGCTGGTGGACAATGCGATCGAGGACTTATTTTGTGCCGATTATAGCGTTTGGTTTACAATTACAACGCATGACCTAACGTTGACTTTTATTCTCCGCGTCCGACTATTCGCGCCTATCTGTGATCAAATATGGAGACCAATAATACGGAGAACCCTAATCGTGTCCCTTCAAGACCAATGATACCGAGGACCTTGATCTTGCCCCTTCATATAATTTAGAAACATAATATAGCCAAATAATAATAATAATAATAATAATAAGTAATAATAATAGTACCTCGACTTGGCCCACGAGATCGTCGACATTTGGGCTGTGGCCTCCGCTGAAATCATCCCAGTTGTTCTGTCCGTGAATGGTTTAATCCCAATCAGCCTCAGGGACAACCTGAGGCGGTTGGGATTCCGTGGCGGTTCCCTCCCGGGCCAGATGCAGGGAGCGGTGCTACTCGATACGGCCAGAATAGTACGTCGGTTTCTGTCCTTGTCGCCCTGAACCCCGACCGACTGTGCTTCTGTGGGGGGTTACACCGTCTCCCTCTCATTTTGGCTTTTGGAGGGGGAGACGAGTCAAAATTTCAATATCATAATAATAATAATAATAATAATGCATTCCATAAATTTCAATTCAATGTCAATTTTCAATTGAAGTTAAACCGAAGAAACAGACAGACAAATAGTCGGCAGCGCACTTGCAGCAGGTATGGCGTTGCTTGTGTCAAAGGCGACGGTAGCCACTCTTTTTTACGTTGGGAAATCCATCATGCCGGACTCCTTCTGGCCGTAAATGGACGGGGTCGCAGGAACGTTCGGCGACCAGCCACGGCTGTCCAGCGCGGGGAGGACTACGCTCCCTGTCGGAACCTCGGCGTACCCGACAGTGGAGGTATGCCGGCCATCTCGGGGACCTCACAACGGGCGTTAGTCTCCCCTTAGACTACCGCCCAGGTCCTGGTCAAGAAGGAAAGTGGCGGATATAGGCCAGCCTCCTCCGGCGGATCGACTGGGAGAGGGGATCCTCTCCACCGCTTCCTTGCGCGACATAACGTGCTCACATAACGTGAGCACTGCTGACCATCGCTTTCACGACGGCCGGCAGCGAGAGGTCGGCGCCCACAACGACGGACAGAGCGGCGCGCTGCTCTGCTCATTCGGATGACGATATAGCCACCTAGAAAACCGTAACTTTTAAAAAAATAGGCATACACTTTCTTTTCATTGGCGTTTCTCGTGTTAAATTAACAGCCAGCCCACCTGTTAGCCTTTACAGGATAATAATTCCAAAAAACAAACAAAACAGAGTTGATATTGTTAAATTTTGAACAATTAATCAGTTTCACTTTAGGTAGCCGTACGTGTTTTGTTATTCAATAGATATTGTTTCGCTCATTACCAATTCGAATAAGCTGCCATTTCTTTAAAAGTCCGTCTCTACGTCGGCGCCTTGTATCTTCCACCTGACCATGAATAAATCTATGAAAACAAATACCTAGCTATTCGGCTACCAGGTAACTTCAAAACTTTTTTTTAATTGTCTACCATTGTTTCAGCTCTCGTTTTGTTCCACGTCTTCTCACATATGATAATTTATTCCAAACGAAATAATGGGTAGAGCATATTTTCCTGCCGAGATTTGAATGTGTCGTACATATAGATAGGTTTGAGGCGTAATTTGGTAGACACCGAAACTAATTTATTTAACAAAGGACGGGCCGACCGATAGAGCGCTTTTTACATGTATACAAACACATTACCCACATTCAATAGATATATATGTAATTACAAATTTTATTTACGCGCTCTTATCCCGCGGAGATTTTGATTAAACTCGCATAAAGATAAGGACTTCGAAACCTTTTTTGTTCTTAGATTAATGGATTTCTTTTTTTGTTTAATCAAGCATTCCACGTCGCCTGCCACCGCGGTGATAAAAAAATTTAGCCAAAACTCTTCCGAGAATTTTTATATGGTTATCCATCCGCAACGGTTTGCCAGGATATTAAAAATTCTTTGCAATGAGTCAAACGTAAGACAAAGTTCTCTAAAATCAAGTAAACCGTTTAATAAGTAGAATTTATTGCAAAACTTAAATGTTTGAAATTAATTTTAAAATACATATTTAAAACAAAACCGTCAAGTCATGACGCCGCAATTTTGTGTAAATCAATGGGTTTTTTTTTAACAAAAATGGTGAGAATGAACACGGATCCTAAATGAGAATTAAAAAACAGTGAGGAAATGAGTCGGGAACGATCAAATGGGGGTCGGTACCAGTAATGAGGAGTTGTCGCTTCACTGGCCATAGGCAGCTTCCGGTAGACGCAATAAGACGCTATGAAAATGACCACACAGTAGAAAGAAGTTATACACCTGCTGTGATTTATTTTGTCTGTGTAATATCGACAAAAATAAAGTTATTGTTGTTGTACTTAGTATTGACATATAGACATTAGAAAAAAAGTGGATCCAATAGAAAAGGTCCTATAATGTCTGAACAGGGTCATCTATAGGAAGTCTCCTTGAGTAATAAAAGAGATAGTGTCCCTTAAGGTGGCGCTGTACGAGCGTGGGAACTCAGTAATAGGTATTTGTGAGAATTTGTTGTCTCAACTTACTATAATGCGAATGACCCAAGACAGAATGCGACGCAACACATTCGCGCCACTTATTCAACTCGCGAAAATAATAAAACATACGCCAGTAATTCCAATATTTTAGAAAAATCTTTATAGATGGTAGCTATTGACATCCCAATTTTAAATGTACATTATAGGTAGGATGTTTCCATCGAAAAACATTTTTGGATTTTAGTCAGTAAATACAAGTATTCAACCCGCGAAAATGTCACAAATTCTGCACATTTTAGAAATTAATTATACTCGATATAAAATTAATTTCAGTTTTTTGTTGCGATGCAAACCTTTATATTATGTCCTAGAAATGTCATGTTTTTTTATGTATTGCTACGACCTATAATTAATGAGTAATCATGGAATTACGTAGTATGGAATAAGTAAGCTGTTCGAGTTGGAAAGTGCCCTCTTAAATAAAAGGACAATGCCCAATTTCGCCTCCATTGGTCCCAGAGTAACAACTATATTAAAAAAAAGGCTTGAATACTTTAAGGCACTCTGTGTAGTTCATATGTTATATAAGCGAGCGAAATCAGATTTAAAAATAAAAAGTATCTTTGCGTATTTCGTTTTATAATGGATCAAATATTTTGTTTTACTTTTTACCTTTTTTTTAATATTTATTTATTTATTTATTTATTTATTTCTACGCTTACAACTTAAGATCTTAAGATTTGCTTAGTATTTCGAATCTGTTTCTATGTATTTGGTCAAAAAGGTTTTATAATTACGTATTCAGAACACCGAATACCTTCACTGGGCGTAGAATTTTATAAGTGGGGAAAATCTCCAATATATTTTTGGTCATTTTCTATTGATCAACATATTTTACTTATTTATTGCTAATAAAATGTCTCATTTAAAATGGCAATACTATATTTTATAGGTTAAATTAAGGTTAGCGTGTATTTCAATTAATTAATTGCACAGCTGTGACTACAGTCTCCGGGTAACTTTTAACAGCAGGTAACATTATACAAATATTTTTGTATGAAATTTTACATACACTTTGTCAGGGATACAAAAGAAAGTACTTCATCCAGAAAAGAGTATTCTTCCCGAGGCTATTTTATACATAGACTAGGGACCCGCCCCCGGCTTCGCCCGGGGTGCAATTTTTATATATATGAACATTCCCCATTTATCCTTCTTTCCATTAGTGAAAACCGAATTAAAAGAAGGCATACCCGTTCACGCGTGATGCCGTGACCAAGGGAAATGGGGATTCATTTTTATATATAAGATAGAAGATATCGATTATGTGGTCCTCACATGGCCTACATTCAAATTTATGTGTTAATATAACAACGTGTTACCTAAACAGTTTTAAAATGAGTCAGTGTAAATCGTCCAAGTTGACCCATAAAAACAATGATTTCAAAACCGATGACAGTATGGAATAGGGGATCGGACAGTAATCATATTAAAATCTAAAATGTACTTAGAAAGACAATATATAATTTTTTACGATTATTTATCGAATAATAATTTAATATAATTCATTTAAATATTTTTAAATGAAGAAATAAAATTTTATTATTTACAATATTTTTAATCTACACTGAAACACCGATCACAGTGCGTGACGTCATTTGTGGGCAATCATTGTCTTATTCCAATGCAGCTGTTTTGTTATGATATGACCACAAATAACGTTACGCGCTCTCAGATGAACTATTCGTGGCGTTTTGGCAGCATTTTCAAACAAACAATATTAAAACATGATTTTGAGTACTTAAAAGGCCGTAAATAAATAAAATAGTATTTTTTATGGAAATGAATATCCATGAAGATTAATTTAAAACACTTTCTGAAAATTTGTCCGATCCCCTATTCAATCCGCACCCATAACTACAAAGTTTAGAAAGTCGAAAGCTCTCTAGTATTATAATAAAATTAATTATAATACTATTATTAGTATTATAATACTAGAAGCCTCTAGTATTATAATAAAATGAGGAAGCAAATAAAAATAAGGATACACAGGAATTCATATCGAAAAAAAAAAATTCGAAAACACTTTTTATTTTGATTCCCGGCTACATCCCAAAAATTGTTGTGGAGCGGATAAAAAATTCGGCGCTTAAAAGAATAACACCGTGAGTCTATTACTCGTAAAGCTTGTCATCGACGGTTCATTAAAATACGATGACTTAACACAAACAACTTCAGTCGACTTCATTGATAGCCTCTGACTTAGTGCTGCACTCATAAAAACTACATCAACCTGCTAAACCAATTTCGCTCTTAAGCCAAAGCCTTAAGACGCAAACGCAGACACCACTATCTCTTCGAGGATCGTTTACAATAGCACTTCATTCCGTGGAATCCATTGATAAGTTTGATGCTACCAGTGTTACAAGAAGTTGCTCTCACGAGCGTTCCAAAATCAATTACTTTTGAGTGTATGCTATAGAATGTTATAGTAAAAACGAAAGCAGATCCAAAAATCAAAATTCCTTGAATGAACGCCGGATTGATGTCGCTTATTTTAGAATTTAATTTGAATTTTAAATATATTTTCAACGAAACTTGTCACTTGCCTTAACAACTTTATAAAGACTAAAACTTCGGTAGATTTCACTTTTGAATTGAAAATTTGAGACGCTCTGAAATAATTTAATACAATTATATCATCTCAGCTAGATTCTTGTTCAGCGAAAGGTTTCCAAGATATAAAAGTAGGTATTATAATTTGTAACTACTTGAACAGTCCAAATAAAGCTTAATTTTTATTCTTAAGGGATTCACTGAGGCAAATGACATTTACTATAGAACTCGCTGGCGGCGGATCCCATTCAACAGGCCTAGAAATGGTGTTTTTTTGTTTTTACCATTAGAACATTACACAAAAAAAAAATTTTTATTAATACAATTTTTTAATCTGATATTAACTTATTAATAGGTACAAGATTCATATGCGAGCAATAAGCCGTTTTCGAGAGAATATTTTAAAATTTCAATAAAGGTCAAATTCTTCTTGTGTTCTGACTTTTTTTGTGGAGTTTCTATTTACTTTAACGAAAATTCTAATTAATACAATTGGTTCTTCACATGTTTAAGTATAATATATATTTTTTTCAAAGCAATTGTCTTGTCTATTTCTTGTAACATCTTCATTAAACAATGGATATTTTTAGTATTTAGCGTTTGTCTCCACCTTAATGTAGTTTTTCTTAGTATAACACGAGCTTTAGTGACAGAAAGATTTTTTTTTTAATATTAAGTCATAATCAATATCATATCATATTAATTTTTAAAAAAATAAGCCGTCACAGGACTCCTGGTAGATGTGAAACATAGAGTGAAATAAAATGATGACTGTTTATTTATTTATTTATTTTTATACGTTTATTTTTATTGAATACAAAAATTTAAATATTTATTACTACGCATAGAATATATGTATATACTATGTATATACCATTGTGTATATACCATCGGCGACGCGTGGTGACGCCTCGCCACGGACTGCGTCGCCACGCTATCAATCGGTTTCACCCGCGCCTATTGTCTGTACATTAAATATTTTTTAAAAAAAACAGTTTCCATTTATGTTACTGAGGTCAAAAAAATTGTTTTTAGAATTTTTGTTTGTTTGTCCGTGCGTTTGTGCACGCTAATCTCAGAAACGGCCTAAACGATTTGAATGCAGTTTTCACTGATATATTCTAGCAAGCTTCCTATAACATTTAGTGTATGTTACATTCCAATAGGTTTACAAAGAAAAAAGTTACGCCGCGCTACACCGGATACCACGGGTACGAAGTTGCGGGCTCAGCTAGTACTATATTTCAGCTAAATAAATTACTCGCAAAATTCCAAAGGTCTGTTTGGCATAGGTAGGTAAGCTTTTACGTATATTAATGTGATCTGCCAGAACTATAAAAGAAATGCCCCCGCGGTCATTCGATTCCCGGCGGGGCCAAGTTTGGAAATTTTAATGTAATTTTCAAAATTGACTCTGGTCTGGATTTGAAAAGTAGTGGTAGGGCACACTACGTTTCGCAGTCATTTGGGCAGCCCGCCTGGCGGCAGTGACCACCCCCTTACAGAAGACCACCGTGAAATAACAGCATATACGTGCTGTTGTGTTTCGGTGAGTGAGTAAGGGATGCCAGAGACCATTTCCTTATCCATCCTAATCCCTTATCCAATCCTACTGTAGTCGGCAGCGCACTTGCAGCAGCTGTGGTGTTGCTTGTGTTATAGGCGACGGTAGCCACCTACCATCAAGTGGACCGTTAGCCTGTCTGTCGACCTCAATATAAAAAAAAATCTTGACCAGAAAACGGAACAGTTGGTTACGAACATATAATATCCTTCTGATAGTATTTGAAAATATTATTTGGCTTACTAAATAATGAGAGATCAATTGATTGGACAATTTCGTAGTGTGTAGAGGACTTAAATTCAGTTTTATGACACTAACTAGCTCTCATACCTGCCGAGATCCCGTCGCCGACTTTTGACCAGGTTACAATCTTTTGACCAGGTGCTCATTAAGGAACCCCCTCTACGACTGACATAAAGTTGACATAAAGACTCTACATAAAGGGGAACCCCCGGCATTCAAAAATCAATAGCTATCACTATCAATCAAAAATATAAGTAACTTATCCATGAAAATATACATGTTTTGTGTTTACGTGCGAACTGTTGGATGAGTGGTTAGGGTGCTTGCCTTAACACTCTGTTATAGGGTTCCCGGGTTCGATTCCCGGCAGGGTCAACTTTGAAAAATCAACTTTTCAAATTTGGCTCTGGTCTGGATTTGGAAAGTAGTGGCAGGGCACACATTTTCGCAGTCATTTGGGCAGCCCGTCTGGCGGCAGTAACCACCCCCTTACAGAAGACCACCGTGAAATAACAGCACGTGTGCTGTTGTGTTTCGGTGAGTGAGTAAGGGATGCCAGAGCCCATTTCCCTATCCACTTCTAATCCCTTATCCTTAATCCTACTGCAATTAATGTAAATGAAATTTTGAAAAATAAAATTTTTATAGCCCTAGTTCGCGTATTTATTGGACACACTATGTAGTGTTCTAAGTAGTGCTAATAGAACTACTTTATGTTTCACAAACTACAAAATAACACCACTAAATCAAAACTATTATAGAGACTACAAGGCTTCAAAGGCTACAAGGAATCATCTATTTTCCCTTATTCGTAAAAAAAATAATTATTCGTAAAAAAAATGCCAAATCTTACATGTTGTTTTATTAATTGTCGAATAAGGGACAATAATTTTAAAATATTTTTTTATATTCTTTTAATTTAATTAACACCTGTGCAGCTAAAAAATATATTTTGTTTCATAGTTAATAAGAGAAGAAATGATATAGTTGTTCATACAAAAATAAGACCCTAAAAGACTGGCTTAAGACTCCTGATGCAAATATTCTTATTCTTATACTTACTAGGAGTGCCCTTACAATGTAAATTTGTACCTAAGCTAAATTTGTACATAAGAATAAGGACTTGACAAAAAATTAAAATGGCATAAATGGCATAAACTTCACTAAAACGTTACTTAGAAGCTTAGATTTAATTACATAGTAGTGTAGGAAAAATCGGGATTTGTAGATATTTGTCTTGCCTTTCTTTTACTCAAATTTTCTTATTCACATTCGTAGTTTTCACATGGCAACACTCTGTGGTATACTATCAAGTAGGCATTAAAGCCGGCGGTAATTCTTATCAATAAAATCCCATAGAAACCTATTGGAATTTTTACATTAAGCAGTGGTTACGGTTCACGGTGCCTATTTCGATATTACTTTTTGTAATCAGACAATAGCAACAATCCGAATGTAATATTATAGTGATTTTATTCAAGATTTATATACCACTTACGTTTCGTAGGGACCAGAATATTTCGTAAGATATTAAAAAGTTCAAGGAAAACGCAATTTGCGTCCTGCTTACTACACAGGACGAGTAAGCCTCTTGGGAGTTTACAGATAATGATGGGGTTAAAAGCGATTTGCAAACTTGTACTGCTGAAGAAAATATTTTATTTTGTATAAAAAATGGATGTTCGTTTTTTTCTTTTTCTTTTTTTATGTTAAGGTCGGCAGACAGGCAGAAGGTCCACTTGATGGTAGGTGGCTACCGTCGCCCTATAACACAAGCAACGCCAAAGCTGCTGCAAGTGCGCTGCCTACTGCAGTAGGATTAAGGATAATGGATTAGGAGTGGACAGGGAAATGGGCTCTGGCATCCCTTACTCGCTCACCGAGACACAACAGCACACGTGCTGTTTGCTAGCTATTAGAAAAAGTCTTGACACAATTTACCTTATGTTGATATCGAAATAATTCATGTTTGCAAATAACATATCATTTAACATAAAAACTAAAATTATCTAATCTAAAAATAAATTAATATTAAATTGATTAAAAACTAATAATATAAAAATGGACCCTGCGGCATTGTACCAAGTACGCTGGCAGCATTTCCTCGTTGAATGGCCAAACTAATACGTTGGCCGAGGAAAGTGCCAGCTCTTCGGTCTCCCGTCGCATCAATAAGCCTCTTCGAGATGTCTTTGAAGAGGCTCATTGCTGCAGGCCCCCACGGACCGAGTGTCTCGACACCGAATGGTACAAAACCATATTCGGCGCCGAGGCCACTATATTTCGAGATTTTATTTTTTTCCGCCGCCTCTGCTGCGGCTGCTGCCTTAGTGGATGTTCCATGGAGATGCGAAGGGGCTAGTGTGTCGAAATAATTAATGTTCATTTTTAGACCAACACGCGATAGAAATGCAATGAAAGTTATCGATAACATTAACGGCATAACATCGAGACCGTGAGAAAACTATCACCAAAGTAATGACTAAACCAAAAAAAAAAAACAAAAAAAACAGTAAATCGAGAATGTACTGTTACAAATTATTGTGCCGTAGAAATTACCAAGCAAATGCAAAATTGAATGCTTTATCTTTTTGTGGAGCATTCTGTTTGGAATAAATTAATTAAGGCGATTTAAGACGATTTTCCATCCTCACTATAGCAGCCTACGCCACCGACACCGTTCAAATTACGATTTTGTACTTTGGCCGCCCGTTATTGTCTGTCTCGCGACGAAAATTATTCTTATCCTTCCTATTAAATAATTTATTGTTTGCTAGAATAAAGGGGGCGAAATGTTTAAAGCTTCTGAAATAAATCGTCATTAATGCTCGCTTAATAATTTCGACCCACGTGTTCATCGGGAATTCGTAAAATGCGTTTCTTAAATAGCTTCGTATTACTTGAAGTTAGCGAAGCATTTTAATAAAGTTATATTTTACGGCCCGTTGGATGAGTGGCAAGGATGCTTGCCTAACGTCTCAGGGGCCCCGGGTTCGATTCCCGGCGGGGTCAACTTTGGAAATTTTAATGTAATTTTCAAAAAATGACTCTGGTCTGGATTTGAAAAGTAGTGGTAGGGCACACTGCGTTTCGCAGTCATTTGGGCAGCCCGCCTGGCGGCAGTGACCACCCCCTTACAGAAGACCACCGTGAAATAACAGCATATACGTGCTGTTGTGTTTCGGTGAGTGAGTAAGGGATGCCAGAGCCCATTTCCTTATCCCCTCCTTAATCCGTTATCCAATCCTACTGTAGTCGGCAGCGCACTTGCAGCACCTGTAGCGTTGCTTGTGTTATAGGCGATGGTAGCCACCTACCATCAAGTGGACCGTCAGCCTGTCTGTCGACATAACATTTAAAAAAATTAGATTAAATACGCATTTGAAAACAGCTAAACAATTAATAATAATAATA
The DNA here is from genome assembly GCA_910589475.2 of Bembecia ichneumoniformis. Classification (NCBI taxonomy): domain Eukaryota; kingdom Metazoa; phylum Arthropoda; class Insecta; order Lepidoptera; family Sesiidae; genus Bembecia; species Bembecia ichneumoniformis. Next base: position 16,233,366 of record OU342536.1, on the reverse strand, counting down.
ATAAAAAGTGTATGTGTGTGTGTGTGTGTTTACCTATAAGCGTATAAAGTTAAATGTATAAAATTTTCCTCGTGTATATAGATACTATGTTTTATAAGTTTCATGCGTCAGCTGTCGCACAAATGTCAAAGTGACAGATAAAGTGACGCTTTCTAGTTAACGCTTGTGTTAGTTTTACTCCTCATAGAATTTCCATACCGGGCCTTATATGAAAATCGATTCTTAAGGAATAAACTTCGATAAATGTGGTTATAAATTGCATCGATGGGTCAATTAGTGTTTTATTTACCCAAGAATTGATATGTTTTTGAAATACGTGGGTAAAAACCAATTTTAATATTTTATTATTTAAAAATAAAATTTCTAAATAATAACTGTTTCACTTATTACATTTCAGTAGTTTACCTAGTAATGTTTTAGAGATTAATTCGAGTTGAACTCTGCGTGGAGTAGGTATTTATTGTACAGCAAAACCTTTTTTTTTAATTAAAGATGGGTTTGCTCTTGACCAGCATCTATCCATGTAGGAAAGATGAGGCCTACGATGGAGCGAGCTCACCCAGAAGATATCTATTCACTCGAACCTTGAAAAGATTTGAGTTGTATGAGCTCGGAGAGACGCCCGCAGGGAATTCCAATCCTTAGCAGTGCGCATTATAAGATGTTTTAAAGCGCTTGGTACGAATTAAAGGGATTTCGACAAGGTGAGGATGGTAACCAGTCGTATGATCTCATGCAGCTCCCGAGCACACTCTCCGAAGTACATCTCATAGAATACACACAGACAGGCAATTTTGCGTCTATGTGCCAGGCTCTGCAGCTTAGTTCTGATTATTGTACCGTCGACAATGAGCCTCCTAGCTCTGCGATCCACCGAGTCGAGTGGGTCTAATGTATCTATATTCTGGGGTGTGTTCCAGCACTTCTTCGGCCAAGGCTAATTTTGCACTACTGTCATTTGATCATGCCCGTTCCGGCAGACAGAGCATAACTAGGTTTATGCTGATCAAATCTTGTCCAGATCAAATTATGCTCGGAGTGCTGGAACACACCCAGCATATAAAATACTAGCTTTTTTTCGGTGCATTTAGGAAAATTAATATTAGATTATTTACCTTTCAAACAGTATAACATATTTTATAAATAACCTCCCCACTCTGTCATTACTATACAATTAGTGTTTATTACCAAGTGTTAAAATTCATATGTAGGTAATAGTCAGTAAACAGGTTAACTGCGCCTGCGCCTATTGTATAAGCAACGAAAGCTACATATGGTGTTTCGCGGTCTTTTGGGTAACTCGTCTGGAGCATTAAATAACAGCATTCATGCTGTTGTGTTTCGGTGTGTAAGTAAGGGATGACAGAGCCCATTTCCCTAACCCTTCCTATTCCCTCATCCTTAAACCTACTGGTTGCTTATGTTACAGGCGACGGTAGCCATCTACCATCAATTGGATCGTCAATGAATAAGACAAAAGCACAAAAGCACACGTGCTTATATTTCGCAGTAGTCTTTTTGTAAGGGAATGAGTACTGCACTCCTTCACACTAGCCTTCAATTTTATTTATATATGTACCTATCTGTATTAGATAATAAATAAAATGTGTCTGTTTGTAATGTCAAAATAATTACTTTTAAAATTTTAGTCTGTCTGTTTGTTCCGGCTAATCGCCAAAACGGCTAGACCGATTTTGACGGGACTTCCACTGGCAGATAGCTAATGTTATGAAGAGTAACTAATAATAATAATATAAGCAGTGTCCAGTAACGCTCGCGCTCCACGAGCACGCCGCAGCGAAGCGTGGCCGGGTTCAGCTAGTTAAGAATAAAATTACTTCAATTAAGGATCTGAATGAGATTATAACGAAACATTCGTTTTACTGAAAACATTTATATTTCACATTTCTACCTTGAGGTAGACGACAAAAGGAAAATTCTTTTGCGACTTTTACATCAATGTTGTTAAGTACCTACCATAGGTATTGTGTACCTACGCATAATGCAAAATAATGAGAATTCCTTTTCAAAGAGAAAGCTTAGCGCTTAGCGATAAACCGACTACTCAGAAGGAAAACAAAATAAAACCTTTTGAAAGAAAATATGGGTCAGTTATTTTTCAAAGCGGATAAAATATTATTGGTTTGTGAAAGAGGATTTAAAAAATAATATCCAAGAACTTTGTATCAATTCTAGGTATTCATTCTCGTTTTAATAATGACTAGGCTTTCCGAGCTCATATAACCCAAATTTTTTCAAGGTTCGAGTGAATAGGCATCTTCTGGGCGAGCTCGCTCCATCTTCGGCCTCATCCTTCCTACATGGATAGATGCTGGTCAAGAGCAAACCCATCTATAATAAAAAAAAAAGGTATCGATCGTTCTTATTCAATTTCAATTGGAATAAGCATAATAAAATATGTTGCTTTAGGTACCTACACTTTTTCGTACAATAAGGAATATGCGTCTAATTCAAAAGAGGCTTAAATTTTTTTTTTATCAACGTTTTTGCTTTAGAGTTATGTCTGTTTAAAAATATTTTTTAACTTCTTTTTCGAAGCTAATCTACAATTTTAATCACTAAACTGGCTGTTGGGGCGTAAATCTCCGAGTCTATAAAACAGTCATAAAGCCCATATGGACTTATGGTATAGAACTCTGGGGTTCGGCTAGCAACTCAAATCTAGAAATCCTACAAAGATTTCAGAACATTGTATTAAGAACTGTTTCTGGCGCGCACTGGTTTATAAAAAATACAGAAATTCAAGAATATTTGCAGATGCCAACTGTTAAAGAAGAAATTAGCAAAACCAATAAAAGATACAAAGAGAGACTAAGGGAACACTCGAATAAATTGACGAAGTGTCTCTTGAACACAGATGGCAGTGGCACATAGTTGACTTGGATCAAAGAACATGAATTCCATCATATTACTAGGGTGTCATTCATAGGAATGCCTCCTACAACTGCGAAATTTGGGAACATATCTGATTAAGGCTATATAGCCGATTGCATATTATTTTTGAGAAAAAAAAAAACTTCTTTTTCGTTAAGAAAAAGTGCTAAAAAATTGTGGGAAATTCAAAATACTTGACACGATCAGTTCGACCTCAAAGTCTTGAAATGTCAACAGACGTAAACGTGTAGATATTTGTGATTTTTAATATTTGATTGTTATTCTAATTGTGTTATTGCGACAAGCGCGTCAAAAGGGCGGCTGTTTAAAGTGCCAGTAGCTATTAGTTAATTTTAAATTTTTTTGTTTTGTTACTAAATTTCTGTTTTTTTTTTGCGGTTTTTTTTACGATTTGTTCCAATGATTTTACCGGCGTCTTTTTCCCATCTTTTTGCTGCCTAACTTTTTTTTTTCTTTTCTTTCCAATTCTTTTCTGTGCCTCGTACAATGCAATGTAGTATATATTTATATGTATATTGTGTATATGCATATATGTATATTATGTATATGTAAGTATTTAAATTTTTAGTTTAATTTCGCAAGTGGTGTTCACTTATAAATGTTGTACACATTTATTATAAACTATTTTAGATTATTAAGTACTTACTGTAATTATAATAATGTAGTCAACGTAAGTGAGCCAAATAAATAAATAAATAAATAAATAAATAAATAAATACCTATATCCTATCGAAAATATTAAAAAAATGTGCACATTCCCTATTAGTCAAACAGGTCAACCAAAAAATATTGTGTAATTACATAAAATGTGCTAAATATTAGCATTCTACGAAAGGATGTGAAGAATGAATCTTGTCAGTACCTATAGTACGGTCATTCTATGAATGCGTTTTTGACATTTCCTTATGTCCATTGCATAAAGTTCATTTCCGAATAAACGATACAGAAAATGTATGGAATTGACACCTGTCAGAACAGCACTCTTATAATGGCCGGAGTATAGGTAAGTTGGTGACGCCCTAACCTACGAGAGGCTTTATTCTAAATGTGTTAGGTGAGAATTATTTGGTTTATAAAAATGGAGTAATAAAATATATCCCATTTCAGAGTTAACAATTAGTTTCTGATATTTCTAAAAAGTGAGATTATTGTACGCCTTTGTAACCATACTTTACTATAAGCTTTTTTAGAACCCTTGTCTATGAATACTAATTACTGAGGTTTCGCCCATTTTGAATTTAAACGTAACGACTTATGGTGATCGTCAGCCTGTTAGCTTATTTTGACATGGGAAGTTCGTGTACTTACCTATTATTAATGTTTTTATATTTTTCTACACTTCGTCGACAGAGTTAGGTTTACCCAGAAAACGGGTGTTTAGGAATTGAATTTTATCTAATACTATCATAATCTTTTACTAAAATATCATATATAGATAAGATATTTAGCATACCTGGTTTACAAGTAATGTTACTGATTTAGTTTATATTTTTTCATTGAAATTTTTTTTATACTCTCAAACTTCGAGACGGGCGGACCTTGGGGGTTTACCTACATTTACCTAAATGGTAAATTTAATATTAAAGAAAAAGTTCACATATATAGGTAGTATGTATAAACTTGTAATAAAATGTCTTTGGTTGTACTATTTTAATGGCAATAAGAAGGTTACATTTAAAAAAAAATAGTAAAATGTTGTTTCCAGCTATTTTTCATTTTTTTTTTCTTTCTGTCAAAATAAGTTAATCTAATGAAGAAATGTTATATATTTTAAAATTTTATTACAAAAAAGGAAAACGCAAGCCGCGAAAAAAATTTGTGACGGTAATGGACCTAATGCAGTGTCAGTAAAAGTAGCACAAAGTTGATTTAAGCGTTTTCAATCCTGGAATTTTTATGTCAAAGATGCACCTCGCTCTGGTCGCCCTGTTGCGAATGAAATGGACTCCATTTTTGTAAAAGGGGAGCAAGATCGACATATCAGTTACGATGAAGAACTGGGAATTGACCACAAAACAGTTTTGACCCATTTGAAAAAGGCTGGGTACACAAAAAAGCTCGATATATGGGTGCCACACAAGCTCACTGAAAGAAATCTTATGAATCGTGTACCTACTCATTTGTGATTCTAGCCTTGCACCTTCAGATTTCCACCTGTTTCGGTCTCTTCAGAATTTTTTAGGCAGTGTCAAAGTAACATCAAGAGAGGACTGCCAAACCTATAGGTACTAGTCTTTTATTTATGTTAAGGTCGACAGACAGGCTGACGGTCCACTTGATGGTAGGTGGCTACCGTCGCCTATAACACAAGCAACGCCAAAGCTGCTGCAAGTGCGCTGCCGACTACAGTAGGATTGAGGATAAGGAATTAGGAGGGAACAGGAAAATGGGCTCCCTGATCCCTAGTCGCGTTTTTTTGATCAGAAATCCCAAAATTTCTACAGAAACGGGATCATGTCACTAGCTACAAGATGGTAAAAAGTCATCGAACAAAATGGCGCATATATACCTACTATAATGAAATGTAAATAAACTGTAAATAATTGGAAAAAAAGTGTCTTGAGTTTTAATATAAAATGCGAAGAATCTTTTCCCCTAACCTAATTAGTAGAATATAGGTAGCTATAGTACCTATATGCTTACATTATCAACCTGAAAGGGGATTTTAAAGAAAATATACCTACAAATTATTTTATAAAAAATAGCTAATTGGGTCCAAAATAACTAGGCAAGTAATTTCTTACTAAGACCAAAATGTACACTGTGACTAGGCATAGATATAAGTATAGGTAACGATAACTATACTATAGATATCTATAGTTATAATTATATATAACTAGATATAATAATAGAAATATTTATGTATGACAATTAAATCATTCAATAATCTTAACCAATCATAGAATCCTTTATTCACAAGAAATTTGACATAATGGTTATTAAACTGTTGATACTAGGTACAGTTTTAACGAATTTTATAGTAAACACAATTCGTTAGTAATTCTTTTATTTATTACAATAAAACATATTTAGTTTTTAGAAAAATAAGAAAATTGTGAGCATGCCCTTGTGGAGTAAGAACATAAATACTTTGTAGGTACTTACTGTAACTGCTATATATGTAGGTACCTACACACATGGTGCTTGTGCAAATAAAAAAAATTATTATTTGACACATTATATCTCGAAATAAGCCGGATACTTTTTTTTTCCAAAATTTTAAGGAAGTAAAGAATTTAGTTAAACCAAATAAATGTATCGTCGAATGGCTGAGAAATTGTCAACAAATGGCTGAGAACTTTTCAGTATTAAATGACTGCTAAATTAAAAATAAGACTGTTTGAATTTAGAAGGCATTAAAAAAATGATCTTTTTTAAACAACATTTACTTGATAACCTCAGATGCTGAATTCAACCAGTTAAATATCACACAGCACGTGAATAGGGAATTCTTATTCACAGTTTAAATTTAGTCAGAGAGAGATGGATATATTTCCGTCACTGCGTTACGTAGCAGTGGGCAGAACTCGTTCCCCTCCGGTGATGTGCGGGAGTACATTTCATGTCAACCGGTCTTTAACCGAATGTTATTTATCTGTAAAACAAATGTATACTTTTCGTTTAAAGACAATTCTTATATAATCTTATTTTTATGAAATTATAACACAAACAGGAATCTGTAATTTAAATTTTGCAGTTCTATAGAAAAAAACTAAGCGGCAAGCAAATTAAAGATCACCATTTGATTTTTACTACCTAATTAACGACAAAAGAACAAAGTGAATCCTATTTTTGTTTTTGCACACTTCACACTCGGAAAGGGGGAGTGTATCGTGCGCAAACGCACACAGACTCAGAGAGCTCTAAATACAGAGCCTCTTTAAGCTCACCCACACAGCCTCGCCATAACCCTGTCCGTACAAACACAGCGGCACTCTCAGTCAACTATACAACCTCCTCTACTGCACTCACGCGCAGAAAAAAAATCTAAAACGCGATCTTAAAAAAAAAGACCGATAGGCTTCATAGCCCATAGTCGGAAAAGGCTGACGACTAAAACCGAACGCGTCAATCGAAATTAAAAATTAATTCCGACCACAATATTTACGACAGCGACAATTAATTAAATACGTCGCCTTAATTATATACAAACAGATGGGCAATAATCAATTTTAATTATGTGATCTCCGATCTCGTTCCTTTAATTTAATGTAAATAGATATTTATCATTCTGTGACGTTTTTACGGTGATAATGTTTTCATTGTAGGGAAGTAAATTGTTGTGTTGAGTCGAAATGGAGTTTCGTACCGTTTAGTGTTTTTTTAATGGTTGTGTCAATTCAGCTGCCGATGGAAACATTCTGACATACCATTATGGAACGCCACCAAAATGGTATGGATGTGTGGGTAGGTAAGGGTACCTATATACTTAAGTAATTTTATATTTCTTACTTACACATCTCTAAGTATTCTCAAAGATAATATTTTAAAAGTGCACCCATTTAATTATTATTTTAGTTTATATAAATTAACACATTAGTAATGTCATTAGCCTGTTTGGAAGCAGTAACCAAACCTTTACAGAAGACCACCGTGTACTAACAGCATGAGTAAGGGGATCCTATCCTAGACTCACTTATTTCTATCCCTATGAATTTGTTTGTATTGTAATAAACAGTAGCCTCATTCTATCAAGTGGACCGTCAGCCTGTCTGCAAGTCTTTAACATAAAAAACTCGCTTATCGACATCTGTTGCTGATGTCAGTGAAAAAGTAAAAGTATATAAATATCTTCATTTGTCATTAGAGATCATTGAATAATGTATTTGATGTATTTAAGTTAATACAAAATGTATGTAAGTAAAGTTGAAGTCTATTTCATGAGATTAGTACAGCGAAGTTAAGTTATGTCTTAAGTTGGTTATTCTTGGGTTCGCGAACCAAAGAATCAACCTCTTCTTAATTGGTCATAATGAAGTAATATAAAAATCAAATTTAACGTACTTAAATAGATAAGTAGATAATTAATCATGTTAAATTGTTTAATAACATTTAGCATGATCATAATTTAACATAATCAAATGTTATTTATTGAAATAAAATTTAATTAAATATATTTATTATTTAATTAATAAATCAACTAATTATTATTCTATCAAATTAAATTATCATATTATTGGCATAGTAAAATTTTACCTTTGATTTGGTATTGTGAGCTCTTTGTAACTATTTGTGACAAAATAATGCAACAGTTGTCAGTCCCATTAAATTATTTTCATTACTATTACCAAATCAAATTATTGCAAAGCTTTTAAATAAATTTAAGCTATGTCAAATATGCTTTTAATTAAAACTAATTAGGTGCTTCTATTTTTTTTAATATTTTTCTGCAAATTATAAAAACCTCTCTCATTTAACACTGTTTCCATTGGTGAAAACCGCATCACAGTCCGTTTCGTGGTTTATAAATAGTTAGAGAACATACAGACAGATAGACAGCGACTTTAATTTATGTTACGTTTATGTAAGGATACCAATATTTACAGACCCGGAATTGTTTTTAATTTTTCAAGATTTATTAGCTTAATTATATGAGGTATATCTAGGTAAATTTCAAGGTAAATATAATAATGAAACTAAATGTATTTATTCGCCGTAAAGTTGTTAATTAAATGAAAAGAATATTTTAAAAAAAAGATTTTAAAAGACTTGGCATTTTTTTTTACAGATAGGTAATAATTATTTTTTGTAAAAAGGGAAAATGGATGATTCCAAAACTAACTTCACCGAACAATGTGATTTTATGGCAATATAAAAACAGTTTTTGCATTTATTTAATCTATTTATCTCTTTGTACATAGAAACTATAAATTTTTATACCCGTCTCCTTTTGTTACGGGGGACACAAACGCTAAATACTAAAAATATCCATTGTTTAATGAAGATGTTACAAGAAATATACAAGACAATTGCTTTGAAAAAAAATATATATTACACTTAAACATGTGAAGAACCAATTGTATTAATTAGAATTTTCGTTAAAGTAATAGAAACTCCACAAAAAAAGTTAGAACACAAGAAGAATTTGACTTTTATTGAAAATTCTCTCGAAAACGGCTTATTGCGCGCATATGAATCCTGTACCTATTAATAAGTTAATATCAGATTAAAAAATTGCATTAATAAAAAAAAAATTTTTGTGTAATTTTTTTTGTTCTAATGGTAAAAACAAAAAAAACACAATTTCTAGGCCCGTTGAATTGTCTCCGCCGCCAGCGAGTTCTATAGTAAATGTCATTTGCCTCAGTGAATCCCAATTAATATTATTCCTGAAAATAAATATTTTTTAAATATGAAATATTTAAAATGACACATCGAGATTGCGTTCATGACAAAGTTTTAAAAAACAGGAATGTGCCAGCCCTGCATATCTATACTAATATTATAAAGAGAATAGATTTGAATGTATGTACCTACATTTGTAATGAATAAACTCAAAGACTACTGGACCGATTTTAAAAATTCTTTCACCTATAGAAAGCTACATTATTAGCGACTAACATAGGCTACTCACCCTCTATAAAGGGGACCTTTACATTTTATAAATTTACGCGGACGAAATCGCATGAAACAGCTATTAGTAAATATTTTGATGAGTAAGATTCACTGCGCAAGTGTCAAATAGTACAGTCTAATGATGTATTATTTTATAGCAATATAAAATATTATTTAATAAAACTCTTCGGAATAAATTTGGAATCATGTCAGTGCTCTATCCCTGGATGGGATAAAGAAACCCCATAACACATTAAAGTGTTTTAATTTAGATATATTAGATTCTCTGGGCAAGTACGCTAAAACTTTCCTCCTACACCACAGGTATCCCTAAAGCTTATGGTGCGACTTATGGTGCTTTTTTCCTGCAGGTCAAGGCAGAGTCAATCAACTAGGAGGTTTATTTATAAACGGGCGTCCGCTTCCGAATCACATTAGGCTGAAAATTGTTGAGATGGCTGCTGCCGGAGTAAGACCCTGCGTCATATCGAGACAGCTACGCGTGTCCCATGGATGTGTCTCCAAAATACTCAACAGGTACCAGGTGAGAGAGATTAGACTGGATTTTTTTCCCCTTTGTTGGTAGTTTTTATGGACAAAAAAATCAATACTTGAGTTCTGCGCGAAAGAACATCGTATTGTTTATAAGTATTATGGAGCGCGAGTAATTAACTTTTATTTATTTATTTACACACACAAACTTACAATCTACCATTACAGGTTTTCACCCAATGCGGTAGTGTAGCAACAATATGTACAATAGCAACAATTATATACAAATGCAAACTACATAATTCCTAATATTCATAACTAATTACGTATAGTGCTATTTTTGTGAATTCATTCAGAGTACACCAAAAAACATCCAATCTACCACCTATATTTTGCTATTATTTTGATCTCATTTGCCTATCCTCAACTTAAATCTTATCCTTAATTCTATCAGGCGGCAGCTACCGTTTACAATCAAATGGAACATCGTTGTTCAGCTCTACTTGACGCCCGCCATAAGAAATTAAAAACAAGTTAGGTATGACGGAATTAGGGAAAACCTCATTTTCTTTGAAATTATTTAACGGTATATTTTATTTTATTTTATTTTATTCCCACAAAAACACAGCAGAAATAATATACAAAAGAGACATCACCAAGCGCATTGCCACTAATGAACATTGATAAATAATGTGGGTTTCAAAAGAAGGAAAAGCTAATAGACCAAATGTTCTCAGCACGCAATTATAGTCTTTTTAAGCTTTTACAAACTCCAGTAATATGACGGGGAAAAGTATCTTCACATTTCCTATGAAAATTCAAGACTTTTTTTCCAAGTTTATTTACATTTAATTACAGTATATATGTGCCATTTTGTTCGATGACTTTTTGCCATCTTGTAAGTAGTAACATAATCCCGTTGTTGTGATAAAAAAAACGCGACAAGTAGTTTTGGCAGTCCTCTCTTGTTGTTAACCTGACACTGCCTAAAGAATTCTGAAGAGACCGAAACAGGTGGAAATCTGAAGGTGCTAGGTCAGGGCTATATGGCGGATGCATTAACACCTCCCAGCTAAACTCTCTCAATTTTTGCTGAGTGGCTAAAGGTGCGGGTGGTCTAGCGTTGTCGTGATGACAGAAAAACAAATGAAAAATAGCTGGAAACAACATTTTACTAATTTGTTTTTTTTTTAAATGTCACCTGTAACCTTTTTTAAGTCATCAAAACCAGCCAGGCACAAACAGTACAGCCAAAGAGATTTTATTAAAAGTTTATATATGTGAAAATATTTTTTCCCTGACCTAAATATCGGCATAACCCTCTAAAATATTGGTTTAGCATAAATTATTGGATGATAAGTATTTTCGTCTGATAACTTGACATTTCTTTCTTCTTTACATTAAGTTTCAACAAATTGCGTATACTAAAGGAATTTTTCGGCCAAGAAGAGTCTAGACGTTTTTATTACCAACGTATTTTTTTTATTATTACAAAAGATAGCAAAAATACCCAACATACGATATTTAATTTTAAAAGTAGTATCAGAGTCATCTAAGGAAATACACGCGTTCAATAACGAATTTTTTTGACATAATTAGGTTTAACATAATTAATAAAACAGTGTTTTATTAATTATGTTAAATTGTTTATTTAACACAATTAATAATTATGTTTATTATTGTTTATATTATTATAAAATTTATTATTGTTTTATTATTATGTATTCCTGAAAACGATTTTCTGGTATTTTAAACCGCTTATGACCTTCGAGGCATTTAATTGATTAAACTACTAATGGATGTTACAAGATGGATCTTTAAATGTATATTTGAATAATGTAGACAAAACTGCAATAGTGAAGAGATTATATCAGCACACTTTGAGCTTAGATATAAAACAGAGCTTTATTTTATTAGTAGCCTGTTAATGGGAAGTCTGAAAGTAACTGAAAGCAAAATATTGTAGATCAATATAGCGAATACATAAACTGTAAGGATTCATAATCATTCTTTAAAAAATCATTTATGCTTATTAATACCTCATATACTTACTATTTCGCCTACGCAATATCCCCGTTATTAAAAGAACTTTCCCTCTGTCGTGACTTCCTGTTTACGATTTAAATATTTCAGAAAGAAGTACCTTCCCTGTTAAAATTATTTCATTACTGTGCGAGGTAGCGAAGTAATGCCATATTTTGATGAATATCCTAAATATTGCATAAATATTTTAACGAAATTATTCTTCACAATGATTCTGCTTAAATAGACTTGCAAAGTAAAACGTTATCTTGTAAATATTTTTATTAATTTTTTTGCAAAACTGCCGACACCAAAATCAAATATCAAAATCAAATTTAGTTGACGAGCCCGCTGAATGGTTAGGGTTCGATTCCCGGCAGGGTCAAAATTTCAAAGTTGGCTCTAGTCTAGAACTGGAAAGTAGTGGCAGGGCACACTGCGTTTCGCAGTCATTTAGGCAGCCCATCTGGCGGCAGTAACCACCGCCTTACAGAAGACCACCGTGAAACAACAGCACGTGTGCTGTTGTGTTTCGGTGAGTCAGTATGGGATGACAGAGCCCATTTCCCTAACCCTTCCCAATCCCTTATCATTAATTCTACTATAGTCGGCAGCGCACTTGCAGTAGCTATGGCGTTGCTTGTGTTATAGGCGACGGTAGACCCTACCATCAAGTGGACCGTCAGCCTGTCTGCCGACCTTAACATAAAAAAATGTATTTCCATAGTATGAATCCATCTATTATATCCGAAAACTCCTTTTTTATTTTACCAAAAATTTCACAACTAAACTAATTCACGTCCAATATAATTCCTAAGTTATGGGGTTATAGTTATTTTATATCTATACCGGTGCTCGCGACTTCCTCCACGTTAAAAAAAAAAACAAAAATATAATACTATTGATGGCGCCATCTATTATACTACAATAGAATTAGGTGAAGCGGCGTCATCTATCGGATTGAAGTAGAACTGCTTGGTGCTACACCTCTGCATTATGCTCTAATTTGCAAACCCTCGGGAACCTAGGGATAAAACCTTAACTAATCACTCTGTTGATAGATGAAAACCGCGTGAATGAATATCCGTTTACTAGTTTTTGAGATTATTCCGAACATTTGTTTTATAATATGTATAAATACATAGAACCAAGTGAGAGAGATGGGTTCTCGCGGACAAAAGTCCTAAGGGGCTATAGTTCACGCACTCTTTGTTTATTTATTTATTTATTTTATTTATTTATTTATTTTCAACCATCGAGGGTCATAATAATAACAATAAAATTTAAAATTAAGATACCCAATTAAATAAAATATGTACATAATAATAAGATAAAATCTTACACACTAAACAATATACAAATCATGACTTGGTGGTCAATACATGAATCATAGAACAATGATTCAAGTATTGCCCATCTAATCTCCCAGCCAAGGCTTGAAGGATGTGGCCGGGGCCAACCCGAACCCTGCGTACGAGGGATGTGCACCGTTTGCGCATGATGGCGTAAAAACAATCATTATATATATATATATATATTCATTTCATCTCACTATTTCTTCACACTGTTGAGCACAAGGACAGGGTATGTGGAAAGTACGATAAACACACTCTGAAGCGGCAAGGCAATGTGCCATTTTTCGTGTGAATAGGCATGTTCTGTGTGAGCTCGCTCCATCGTCGGCCTTATCTTTCCTACACGGATAGATGCTGGCCAAGAATAAACCCACCTTTAATAAAAAAAAAAGTGAAAACCAAATAGTTCCGTAACTTTCTTTTGAAATTTGGACGAATTTGGTAACCAAAAAACCAGTAGGCCAACGCTATAGTAGTGAAAAATATGTAAGTGTCAACCGCGTGTACAGAGACTAGTGAATTGGCAAAACAATCGCCATTGATGCCGGTGCAACGAAGCTTGAAGGTTTGTTTCCACAGCCCTTCCGAACGATACTATAATAGAAGTAATTGTTTCACCCAGGAAACGTTTCTCTACGCTACACGAGACGGGTACAACCTCCGCTATAGCTTTTCGTTGCTATTGTCATCAGTATTTAAAAATACAATCAGTCTTCAGTATCATTCAGTCCGCAAGCCTACTCTGACGTGTAAATACTACAGCATTGTATTTGAGTGAAAGGGTGAACGGCAGGCTGACATTTTACTTGATGGTATATTGCTAGCATTGAATCTAAATATAAGCAAACTGCCGATCCTCTAGGATAAATGGTATAATACGGTGAGATCTTACCGTTCAGACGTGGTCATAGGGGAATGGACTTTAGCCATCCGTTATTTATCGCTAAAAGATACATGCTGTTATAATGTTATGGTGGTCTTTTGTAAGGGAATGGTTACACCGGCCAAACGGGCTACCCGGTTTATAACTGCGCAAGTGTGTGCCTTGCCACTTTTAAGTCTTCAATATCTTAAACGAGCCGCAGAATTGATTTCGAATGAAATTTACGAATTCCTTATCCAGAGCCCATTTCCTTATCCCCTCCTAATCCCTTATCCTTAAGTCCGTAGTCGGCAGCGCACTTGCAGCACCTGTAGCGTTGCTTGTGTTATAGGCGACGGTAGCCACCTACCTTCAAGTGGACCGTCAGCCTGTCTGTCGACATAATATTTAAAAAAAACCCACTAGAAACGACTATTACTACACTAGAAAACACTATTCTACGATTATGATCTGTTCCATCTCATCAGTAATTTATAAAGATTAAAACAAGACCATTATTTTTAAAAATATTTTTAATTTTAATTTTAAAACTAATTGTCAATTTTAAAAATATACAATTAAGGTTTAATTTATTTAATTATAACTAACAAGTTTCACCACTTAAAACAAAACTTGAAACGTGTTTTACTTTGTTTTTAAGAAACTTGTTTGGGTATCTACCTATGCCTTGTTAAATTCATAATATTTTTTTGCTTATATTTAAGTTTGAGAACAAAGTTTGTTTGTTACTAATTTTGATTTTATTAAACTTAAATTGTAATGACCTTTTCGGTGCTTAATAACAACCTTCAGAACTTTAGTACAAGAAAACTTCAAGATGGAAGCATAATAAATTTTAAATTAAATTTACCCTATTGAAATTTGTTGCTAAGGAGGCGAAAACATTTTAGGTAAATTGGAAAGTATTATTTAGTAATAAACAAATTGATACTTGACGTATACAACAAAATATAATACAATAATTAGTTTGATATATAAATAAACATATTTTTTTAAAAAAATGTATAATCTGAAACGAGCCCAATTAAGTCTTCCATTTAGAGGATTATTTTAAGGTATACATTTATAAAAAATAAAATAAAAATTAAATGGCAAATTAATTTATCTTTTGTGTCCATAATGATTTATATTATATTAATAATTATAACTTAAACATTACAAATATTCCTCGAATGAATCTAATGGCATGGCATGGTACCCAGCATGCTAATAGCTTTTATAAAATATAGGCTATGTAGATTATCATAGTTTTTTTTTTATGTTGAAATAGACAGACAGGCTGATGGTCTACTTGGTGGTGGGTGAATACCGTCGCCTACGACACAAGCAAAGCCCTTGCTGCAAGTACGCTGCCTAACAAAGGATAGGAAAGGATAGGATAGATTAGGAAAGGATAGGAAAATGGGCTCTGGCATCCGTTGCTCAAACAACAAAACGAAACACCACACATGCAGTTATTTCAGCATAAGGTCTTCTGTAAGATGGTGGTTATTTTCGCCAGACTGGCTGCCCAAATGACTGCGAAAACGGATTTAGGACTTTTAGGCCCGGGCAAATTTTATAATTTTATTAAAATTTACATAAAATTACCCATTCGTCCGTCTCTTATTTTATATTCCCCACACTGGCCCGAGGAACATAAAATCGGTACGGTTACCAAAATAAAAAATAACCACAATTTATTTTTATGTATTTTATTTATGAAAATAAAATAGGTTTGTGTTTCATATATTAAATAAATATGCAGTTCACTTTAGATATATTAGTTCAATTTTCTCATAGATACGTTCATTTTACAAAATACAAATTTAGTAAAATGTTTCGTTCGAAAATTCGAATCCTTCAGTATGAACATTTTGTGTTTGGAAATATGTTTTACATTGTGGATTCACATAGGTACATTTCTTAGAATTTCCCAAAAATAAAAATAATACTTAGACAAATGTTCATCGACGATTAATTATGTGCAATGGAATCGTCACGACAACCCGGCAATTCTAAATCTTGTGATTTAACCTTTGATGTATGATTGTTCATCAAAAGAAAACCTTGTAGTAACATGAATTACTTTACTGAGACTACTGAGAGAATATGATGGACTAGCACCAAAGTGAAGGTGCAAGAGACTTTTTGTTCAGGAGAATTTTTGTTTCAGGAGACTGGTTCCATAAGACCGGGCGTGATTGGTGGTTCAAAACCGAGAGTCGCAACGCCTGAGGTCGAAGCAAGAATAGAGGAGCTCAAAAGACAAAATCCTGGAATTTTCTCTTGGGAAATACGAGAGAAGTTAATTAAGGTTAATTATCCATCGTTTCTTCTAACTACTATAAAAATGTTTATACACTCGAGAGCAATAATTCTGGGTCATTTATAAAAAAAATGAATATCTCGGAAATTAGGAACGCTAGCTTAGTGAAATAAATTTTGTTTGAAAGACAATTAAATACCCCTTAAATAATATTAATAAAATTTATTTGCCATTAAGTATTTTATTTATAAATATTTACTTCAATAAAAAATAAACAATCTTACCTTAAAAAAGGAGAACCTCATTTTTCTTCGATTTTATAATTTTCTGAAATTTTAATAGTTCATGTTGCCCACGCGTTATGTCAACACTGCGGTCTAGCTGTGTGGCATACTGTGCACCAAGTTTCTGATCCGATATTGGGGAATATTCTCCTATTCCTCTACCAGCACATATTTGACCTCTCGAAGCGTAATCGGAGAGAGGTTAAGTTGTCTCACACATCCGAGCTTGTCTCAGGTATGCTCAATAGGATTTAGGTTAGGGATGCGTGCTGACCACTTTATGCTAGTATGAGGACGGGCATTGTCATGCATAAAAACAGCATTCTCATCTAAATTGATCATAAATGGACCAACGTGTTGAATGTGTGATTTCTTCGACGTATCTCTCATTGGTTAAAGAGTCAACAAGCACCAGCTCTGTGCGACTCTCTGAAGAAATTCTAGCCCACACAAATAAGGATCCATTGCCTTAAGGTACTTTCTCTCGATGCATGCTTGCTTGAGTCGTTCCCCTGGACTTCTATACCCTTTTTGTTCTTCCGTCGTGCTTATTAAGCATAAATTTTGATTCCTCTAAGAACATGACTCTTGACCAATCTTAAACGGTCCAATCTAAGTGGTCACGTGCATATTCTTGTCTTGAAATACGATGACCACGCAACAGTTTAGGGTCGTTTAGGGGTCTAAATGGTTTCAAATTATCTTCCGCAAGTCGTCGTCTTGCAGTCCATGCACTTAGGTTGGTTCACTGCACTGATGTGCAGGTGTTCCCGTGAGAAAGCGATTTCGAAATTATTGTGTTGACCAGTATCGATCTTCTCGTGCTATGGTACACCTGTGTCTGGCATTTCCTAGTTTTCGTAGGTTAGAGCCGGTTTCCTCATAACGTTACAGAACTCGTACTTTTGACAGAAACTGTCCTTGCTGTATAACGCTGACTCCAGCCGTGTTCCAGCATTGTGAGAATTTTGGTACATTCTTCGGATGTATTTACGAAAATTAATAAGGACTGCGGTGACTTCCAGTGTACATATAGGGACTTTAGTGGAATTAAAGTGTGGTGTTTCCTCAAGTCTCTATCTTTCCTTCCATCCCGTCACCTCTACAGTCATTCTAGAATTGTTACACTACAATGTATTACATTTTCGTGTGTTTGTAATGAATAAACTCAAAAACTACTTGACCGATTTTAAAAATTCTTTCACCTATGGAAAGCTAAATTATCAGCGATTAACATAGACTACCCACCCTCTCCCATTTCCCTCTTTACACCCCCTCCATACAAATATATGTTTCCAATGAATAAACTCAAAGACTACTGGACCGATTTTAAAAATTCTTTCACCTATAGAGAGCTACATTATCAATTAGTAATATTTTATAATATTACGTATAAAACACGGACGTAGTCGCGTGCAACAGCTAGTTTCTTATAAATGTTAAATTTTGTATTTTATTTCTTAGTCAGTAACAATAACCTTGATAAAGATTTAAATTCTGTTAAGAATAATAACATTTTTATTGCTGTATGTAACTACTGTACAAGTCTGACGTTCTCTGCATACGTGTACACAAAAAGTGAGTGACATGGTTTCGTTTTTAAATTAGCCCATCTATCGACTTCATTTCATTATAACTATAAGAGCAGCAATGGAGTTTCTGTCTGATTTCACTTGATTTTCCTCAAAAACCATCCATAAATCACTTACTTGCTGCAACACTGTTAAGTGTTTAATTTACTTTTATCACCAGCAATTAATTAGATTGCAAAACAACAATTGTTTATAAATAGAACAGTGTCTAAGGTTTTTTTTTAAACAATCGCCAAATCTGTAGGCGGTCTCCAATCGGCCAGTTAATTTAAGCAACTACGACAAAAAAGGTTGACAAACCTTTTTGTTCCATTTTTTTTCCATAATGAGGCAGTGAAAGACAATCATGTATCGTTGTAGGAGGGCGTGTCGGACCCGCCCAGCATTTCGTCGATTTCGAGGCTGCTACGCGGCGGTGCAAGGGACCAAGATGGGAAGAAAGATTACAGCATAGATGGCATTCTTGGTGGTGAGTTCGTTAAACCCGATAAATATTTAGCTGCCCAACTAGGGTTGCCAGGTGTATACAATCCGGCCAAATATATACAAGTCCGGCTCGTCCGGTTTTTGTTAGGCTTTCGGTGAACCCCGCAGCGGCCAGAATCACGCGGACACGCATAATTCGCGTTCTTACAAATAACTTTAAGAAAACAATATATGATTCATAATAAAGAGTAATAAATACAGAAATAAAAAGAACTGATTCTTTTAAAAACCAGTGCGTCAGGCTTTTATGGCAAAATGTCCGGCTAAATATGAGTCTGTGTCCGGATTTTCGATTTTGAGGCCTGGCAACCCTACCCAACAATAACTATTTATAACATATCTACATAATTTAGAAGAAGTGTTTTTATTTTTATTTGACGAGCCCTTCAGATGAGTGGTTAGAGTGCTTGCCTTAACGCTCTGCATCCGGGTTCGATTCCCGGCAGGGTGAAACTTTGAAAATGAACTTTTCAAATCTGGAAAGTAGTGGCAGGGCACACTGCGTTTCGCAGTCATTTGGGCAGCCCGTCTGGCGGCAGTAACCACCCCTTCACAGAAAACCGCCGTCAAATAACTGCACGTATGCTGTTGTGTTTAAAGAGAGCCAGAGCCAAATTTAAAAAGTTCATTTTCAAAGTTAACCCAGCCGGGAATCGAACCCGGGAACCCTAGAACAGAGCATTAAGGCAAGTACCCTAACCACTCATCCAACGGTTTTAGAGATCGTCACAGTCACATGTTTTAGAAGCATGGAAACACCTTAGCGAAGATTTTAGTTCATTTTTATAATGATTACAGTAAATTCTTTATTCTAACCATCTATTATCAATTATACAACTTAAAGCTATGTTCGCACAAATATTTATTTTAAATTGACTTACTGATGTCCTCATTAGTTAAAAACTGAGCCATATAGCATGGATTAGATACATAGTCAAACTTTTTGGCAAATAGTCACACACACACATATATACACACGCACATACACACAAACACACATCCTATCTCTTTACCTATATCATAGATAAAATACTACTTAACCAGTATAGATGGTCAACTTCCATATAACGATCTGAAGCCAATTTCATATTGGGATTTGCACTCCCTAGATGTCACTAAGAGTCTCGAATTTAACATTAATGTGTATTTTGTTAAAAATTATAACCAACAAATTCAATCACGCAGTTATAGTTCCTTATTATCGTGGTAATAACTAGAGGGCGACGTTGCTGAGAGGTACTTTTATCATTAATCTGTGACTTTTATGTATGATATTATTGCCCTATTTTTTAGAACAGAACCTATATCGTTCATACGGCCCTTTTATCGTTGTTCGTGCCCACTTTTTTTATATTTTAAATAAATTTCAGTAGTGCCATCTCTTGTACATGAGAATTGACTGAATGGTCGACTGCAGCGACTCTAGCGGATTTTTAATGACAACAAATAAGCGACAAACTACACAGGCGGCATCTAGATATAAGCGAAATTGGATAGGGTACGGATTCAATGTACGTGAGTGACCATCTATACTGGTTAAGTAGTATTTTATCTATGCCTATATCCTCTTCACCATCGTCTAAAATTTTTTCAACATAATTTGAGTACATAATGAAGCCCTGAGTGACAATGTGATTGGTGACGCTGTCTCTCTTATGTATTATTTTCTGCAGTATTTTTGTTTATTTATTTATTTATTTATTTTATTTAAAATTTAAAAATTTACAGATAGATTACACTTATAATTATTCGGTGACCTTTACACTAAGCATAGCTTGAATTGCTGTAGGGTTTTTGTTCAGAATAAAATAAAAATAAAATAAATTAAATAAATAAATACGTTGACTGTTATTAGTCCTATAAATGAATTTTTTTAAACAGTCTACGTCAGTGTTCGAAGTATGAAGCTTTTGAAAGCTTCTCTATATGCTTATGAAAGCAATCGCGTTCGAGGCACGCCCGCAGGCCTCGGCAACGTGTCGTATCGTGAACTACATCCCATTAAAGGGGAAAATCAATGGCTAACTGGGAACACAGAAGATAATCTCTCCAACTACCACATTTCAAAAGACCAAGACAATTTAGTTTGAATAGAAATTTAATAGCAAGCTCACTTCATACATTTTCTCGACTTGAAACTTGCTAAAAACAATAACTATTTCAGACACACACATTGTAAATGCATATTTCTTACAAATGTGTATTTTCGTAAGCAGATGCCTCCTAAAGTTTCTGAGGTGTTAGTTAACTGACATTCTCCAATCAGAAAGAATTGCAAATTTTTAACTTATTTTATCGCTCGTTTGCGAAATTTTGAACACTCAATTCAGATGCTATTAATTCATAATGTATAGTTTGTCGGGGAAGTTTAAATTTTGCAATGAACTCTTTTTTAAAAAAGAACTTAACGTTGTGTCTAGTTACGAAACCATACGAAACTGAAGTGCTAACAGTTTACATAAATAAATTTTACCAAAAAATATATTTTTTTTTATGTTAAGATCGGCAGACAGGCTGACGCTCCACTTGATGGTAGGTGGCTACCGTCGCCTATAACACAAGCAAAGCCAGAGCTGCTGCAAGTGCGCTGCCGCCTACAGTAGGATTAAGGATAAGGGATTAGGAGGGAATAGGGAAATGCGCTGTGACATCCCTTACTCTCGCACCGAAACACAACAGCACACGTGCTGTTATTTCACGGTGGTAAAATATATATAAAGCACATCAATAGGTAATTTTTTAGGTAATATGAATTACCTAAAAAATTATTTATTAAAAAAATTAGAAATTATTGTTAGGTACTAAATTATTTGGAATGTCTAATATTTCAAATCAGTTTTAAGGGCTTCACTGAGGCAAATGACATTTACTATATAAACTCGCTGGCGGCGGATCAAATTCAACAGGCCTAGAAATGGTGTTTTTTTTGTTTTTACCATTAGAACAATACACAAAATAAAAAAATTTATTAATACAATTTTTTAATCTGATATCAACTTATTAATATTTTCAATAAAAGTCAAATTCTTCTTGTGTTCTAACTTTTTTTGTGGAGTTTCTATTACTTTAACGAAAATTCTAATTAATACAATTGGTTCTTCACATGTTTAAGTATAATATATATTTTTTTCAAAGCAATTGTCTTGTCCATTTCTTGTAACATCTTCATTAAACAATGGATATTTTTAGTATTTAGGGTTTGTCTCCCCCTTAATATGTTTATTTCTTTTAAAGAGCAGGTAACATCCCAATCTACTTTATTAAATAATGATAAATGTTAATTTGAAAAATATTTGGCAAATTTTGTACTCGATAGAAAGAGAATGGTTAGGCTGAACAAAAAAAACTACGAATGTAATGTTTTCAATGCATCGATGTTTCAATGGAGATTGGTATCGATGTCACTGCCTTGTATTCTATCCATACATTTGCACAATAACTTCTCACTCGGAGGGCTATTTTGCGATGTTAATAGCCCCCCAACCTGTCAAAGCTTTCTCACGGCGGGTGCTAAAAAAAATTCAATTTCCGCACACAAATCTTACGAAGTCATTGTTGGCGTTTGAAATATTGAAGTTTGCGCTCGAGGCTTCAAAGCGCGGCTCGCGTTTGGCGATCTCTGGCGGCGAGGCGCCGACAAAGCCTTACGAGGGGACGCCCGCCGCGAATTTCGATAGTGCTGAAAGTGTTTACAATCCACCTAACTTGTTTTGCTTATTGTGACATTGTTGCATTATACCGTCCCATTTTGTCGCTACATTAATTGTACTTTGTAGTTTTAGTTTGCCGGCTTTTGCAGTTTGTAGTTTTAGTTTCAACAGGAACACGTCCATTGCTCGCTTACAAAATTTATTCATATAAAAAAGATTAATTATATAGAATATATAGAGAGGGCATTGGGAAAATTTTCCTACAAAAATATTGATCCTCATCGCCGTAATCAGGATGGCCATGGCATAGCTATATAGCCTTGTAAATTTGGTGATGGGCTGAGCGATTTTGTACCACATGGTTCTAAATGTCGCATTACATTTGCATTACGGATTCTTTCGTCTTGCCCGATCTATACAGTCGGAAATCTTTGTTCATGTATATATATATTTTATTATTAAAGATGGATTTGCTCTTGACCAGCATCTATCTGTGTAGGAAAAATGAGCTCATTCAAAAGATGCCTGTTAACTCGAACCTTGAAAAGGTTTGGGTTGTATAAGCTCAGAAATACAGACGCGTCGTCGGCAGGGAATTCCAATCCTTAACAGTGCACATTATAAAAGATGTTTTAAATCGCTTTGTCCAAATTGGATGGTTTTCGACAAGGTGAGGATGTTAACCAGCCTTAAGTCTGCATGTCCGACAGAAGAAAGGGGAAGGTGGTATGATCTCATGCAGCTCCCGAGCACACTCTCCGAAGTACATCTTATAGAATACACACAGACACACACAGAGCACTTAAATCGTCACCAATGAGCCTCCTAGCTTTGCGATCCACCGAGTCGAGTGCGGCAAGTTGGTATTTTGCTGAGCCATCCCAAAGGTGACAGCAATACTCTATACAAGATTGGACTTGTGGCTTGTACAAAGAGGTGTCCAGGTGTGAAGCATCGCTTCACCCTGTGGCATCATTCATCGGCAATGATAAATTAAATTTTTAGTTTAATATTGCATCTATGATATAATATTAGACTAAGTGCCCATAGTAGTAAGTAGCAAAACTGCCGCGAGACGGGCTGCCCAAATGACTGCGAAACGCAGTGTGTCCTGCCACTACTTCCCAGATCCAAACTAGAGCCAAATTTGAAAAGTTCATTTTTTAAAGTTGACCCTACCGGGAATCGAACCCGGGAACCCTAAAACACTCTAACCACTCATCCAACGGGCTCGATAGAAACATTGATATGATTTTTTTTTACTCCAAATTAGCCAATTTTGTGTAAAAGATCTTAAAGGCATGTTTCGTCGTAAAAACATCAGTCACGTTACGCTATTACAACAGAAATATTCTAATTTCCATTTGACCTAAATGACATACGAGTATTGTTGTGTTAAGACGGCACTATGCAAGACGCAAGACAAGGAACCTAAAAATACAGATCGTCAACTGGCGAATCATTATGTAGCGAACGAACGGGTGGAACAGCCTACTTTCACACTAGCATAAAAAACAAAACAAAGGTGGGTGATAAAATCTCCCATTTGTTTAATAACGCCGGTCGTTAGAATCAACTGATGTGTTTTCGAGTGACGAGACGACCATTACGGCAGAACCACCAACCGCGGTACTGATTCAGAATGGTAATTCAGAGCATTTTTTCGTATTATCGTATTAACTATTTACCAGTATACATAAACAGGTAGGCAACTGCCTACCTGTTTATGTATACTGGTAAATAGTTATGTACACAATATTATGTATAGTATGAAACCATATGTATAACTATATATAGAACCAGCGACCCGCCCCCGGCTTCGCCCGTGGTGCAATTTTTATATACTAAAACATTCCCCGTTTATCCCTCTTTCCATTAGCGAAAATCGAATTAAAATCGGTCTACCCGTTCACGCGTGATGCCGTGACCAGGGGAAATGGGGATTCATTTTTATATATAGAGATAACGGATATAGGTAGGTGTGAGACAAAGAACTGAAAAAAAATTTCAGTTCACAAATTTTTTGAAAAAAAAAAAAACGATAAGTATATTATTTTCGTAGCTGAGCCCGCAACTTCGCAGGCGTGGTATTCGATATAGCATATAATTTTTTTATTTGTAAACCGATTGGAATGAAACAAACAGTTATTGTTGAGGGAAGCTTGCTACAACACAAATACATCAGTGAAAACCGCATTGAAATTGATTAAGCCGTTTCAGAGATTAGCGTTTCACAAACAGACAAACAAACAAAATTTTAAAAGCTATTTATTTGACCTCGGTAACATGTACAACGTGTGCATTTTTTTTTTAATCTTTAATGTACAAACAGGGCTCGTTTACGTTTTTATTATATTATGTATTATGCATTATGATGTATATTATTTTTCAAATTAGGTTTTATGCCCTTATATTTACTGATATATGAACAGCGAAAATACTGATCAGTGTGTCTACACTTTCAGGGGCTCATTTTTTTTTTTTTTTTTTGTAATAAAAGCAAGAACAAATAACTATTACATTTCAAAAAACAAATAACTACGACTTAACTACTGTTACTATTTTATAACTAATGCGATTTAGATTAATCTATACATATAAAATGGGGTAGTAAAGGGGGGAATGGGTGGAGGGTGAGTAGCCTATGTTACTCGCTGATAATGTTTATTATTTATTTATTTATTTATTATACATGAATAATTGCAAAAAATATTTACAAAGTCCCATAAAACTGGAATGCAGTTTGTCTGTGGGATCAAGTTAATGATGTCAAACTAAACATCAAAAATAAAATAGGACTAAATTTAAAAATAAATATAACCTAAATTAAAAACCTAAACCTAAACCTAAATTTCATTAATTAATTTAAAGAAAGCAGATAATATTTCATTAACTTATTTTTATATATAGTTTTATTTTTCCCAAAGACATTGCCCTTGTATTGTGCGTATTTATCACCTTATCTAATACTGAGTCACGATCTCGATTGCCATGACTATTAATTAAAAATAAGTATTTATGTTTTATACTAATAGGTAATATTTTACAAATTTTAAATAATTTTGTGTAGTCGTTGTTTAATTAATTTTTTACTTTTTTGTTAACTAATAATTTCAAAAATCTAATTTGGATATTTTCTAATTTTTCAATATGAGATTTAAAAGTTAGTCCATAGCAATGTAGCTTTGTATAGGTGAAAAAATGTTTAAAATCGGTCCAGTAGTCTTTGAGTTTCTTCATTACCAACATACATTTATATGGAGGGGGGGGGGGGGGGGGGGGGGGTAAAGAGGGAGAGTGAGTAGCCTATGTTACTCGCTGATAATGTAGCTTTCTATAGGTGAAAGAATTTTTAAAATCAGTCTAGTAGTATTTAATAGCATACAAAAATACATCGTTTTCTTTATAATGTTACTAGTATAGATAAAAATAATAATTCGGACATAATTTTTGGCCCTCCCATAACGTGAAACGTCTCCGGAAGTGCACAACAAAGGCCGACAAAGAGAAGGCGGAGTGACGTCTGAATGGAACTACAGTCACACGTCTACACGTCTCACCATTTTTCTACACTTTTAGTAATCATTGGAGGTATTCACGTGATAAATGCACTGGAGGTCTCCAAGTATGTTACTTATATAAACATTTATCGCCTCGAAACTATGAGGTAGAAGAAAAACTGAAACCAAAACTACACCTCTTCGATTTACGTACGAGGGCGGAGTGATAAGTCTGGTTATTAAAAAAAAAATTATTAAAAAAATATTTTTTTATATTATTAAAAAAAATTTTTTTATATATTTTTTAAATTCTTATTAGGTATTTATATTTCATTACAAACATACAAAAATACATAGGTAAATAATTAAATTATAAAATAAAATAATTAAATTATAAAATTTTGTGTATTTACCCAGTAATTTTATTTGATCGACAAATATTGTGGCAAGCCCCAAACGCCCCCAAAACAGACGTGATAATCCGCACATCTGTTAAAAACGCAACGACCTGCTGAAACAAAGGCGAGCCCTCAGAATCGACCATTTTAATGAACCCAGATTATGAAGGTGTTAAACCGTCGGGCGCTGCTCTTTCAACTTCCAAATTATGACTTTGAGCTAAGCCGCGGTCTTCACGGGGTCGCGTTTCGGCATTCGCCAAAGTTTCGCTCTCCCGTTCCCACTAAGCAATCAACGCGTTTTACCTCTCGGGTTCCTTCAAGTATAAAAGCCTTAGCGACTTTTAGTGTTTACAATACGGAACCTATAAATTGAATCCTACCGCTGTGGTCTTAAAGCCGCAAATCCCTTAGACAGTTGGTTATTCGATATACGCACTAAAAGTTATTTAATCTCATACGTTATGATCAGGTCTCGGGAACAAAAAAGGCTCTGAATAAATCTGTCCCTGTCTCGCGAGCCCGCCGGAGAATTTGAGCAATGTAAATCATTTTATTACAATGCCTTATTTTTTTTTATCGTGTCGCGGGCTTTGTGGTTGGATTTGTTGCCTCGTGCTTTTTTAATGATTCTTCCGACACCTATACGCGACATAAACACGATTTCCGTTCACTTGAAAACCATATATCAGTGTTAAATAAACTAAGGTTTTTGTTAATATTTTACGAGTTCTATTTTGCTTGATAATTTATTTATCTATGAATAAAACTAGCCGATAACTGCGGCTCCGCTTGCACCAAATCCTGCTAAAATTAAATATACGAAAATTTGCGAGGATATGGGTTTTTTTTAATGTTAAGATCGGAAGACAGGCTGACGGTCCACTTGGTGATAGGTGGCTACCGTCGCATATAACACAAGCAACGCCAAAGCTGCTGCAAGTGCGCCTCCGACCACAATAGGGTTAAGGATAGGGCTCTAGCATCCCTTACTTCACTCACTGAAACACAAAAGCACATGTGATGTTATTTCACGCTGGTCATCAGTAAGAGTGTGGTTGCTGCCGCCAAACTGGCTGCCCAAATGACTGCGAAACGCAGTGTGCGAAACAACAAGGGTTGTTGTGGATGTTTTTTTGTTACTCTTTCATGCAACTTTAAAATTTAAAATAAAATAGTTTACACCACAGAATGACACATAATTAAAGATAATTAAGAATATATTAAAATTTTATATTAAGTATTTATAATATTAAAAAATATATATTTATTCACTAATTAATATAAATATAAATAACAATTTCATTCCTACTATAAATTAAAATCTAATCGGGGGCCCCTTGGGAGGGTCTCCATCACGCAGGCAGCATTCCCGCGCTGAATTGCAATTGCAATTCTTTGCGCGAGAAAGCCGCCAGCGCGAGGGTCACCTGTTGCCTCCCTCAGGTTTGCATAGGTCCCTGTGGAGCCCGAGCGCACCCTTACCCCAAGGCCCCAGTGTCTCGGCCCCAAACGGTATGAACTGATATTGGGCGCCGAG
Source organism: Bembecia ichneumoniformis (assembly GCA_910589475.2). Taxonomy (NCBI): domain Eukaryota; kingdom Metazoa; phylum Arthropoda; class Insecta; order Lepidoptera; family Sesiidae; genus Bembecia; species Bembecia ichneumoniformis. The sequence goes on along the minus strand of OU342536.1, from coordinate 16,205,445 downwards.
ACAACTGTATTTAGAGGCCTTGAGGAGCTCCCGGGCATCTGTCGCTGCACCCGCGCGTTTTGTGGTCGCTGGCAGGTAGGAAGCCGCTAGGGTGTCAGTGCAGGTCGCGTCCCAAACCAGCGCACGGCCCACCCTCCAGGGTATCAATGACATCCCGTCAGGGCGCTTGCCATCGCCCCGTATAATCTGGGGCTCCAGAGCGGCGGGAACGTTGGCACTGACGAGCGCCCTTCTAAGGATGTCGTTGAGGGCGGCGTGGCGGGACAGGCGACCGGCGCCCGAGGAGCAAGAGAGGCCATGGTGGCCAAGTCGGTCCACAGGGGCCCCACATTTATTAAAAAAATAATAAATAAATTGTCAATAATTAAAATTGTGGCGACCTCCGAGTAAATCGGTCGGGATCTTTCGGCGTAGTTCAAAGAATCGATGCGACATCGAGAGTAGTTGATTTTAGCTGCCGAAAACAAGTGCTTGATATATGTATATATATTCTTGGTAATTGTCTGTAAATAATATGTATAATTAATTATTAACTTACCTTTATTACCTTCATCATGTTTGTCGACAAAGACTAAATCAAATTTTAACTGTTATCCCACAGCCACACATTATAGGAACTGAAACATGTTCTGTCAGTATGTCAAGTTTCGTGGAAATCCGATCTGTAGTTGCGTACGGCTGAATAACGTCAAAATATTAAATAAAGACTACCTACTTATCTTAGTACGGGTCCTTGCTCGAACAAAAAATAATTTTATGGTCCCATCCGGAAGAAAGCATGAAACTTGGCATGAATGTAGCGTTGATATATGTGCTTCAATATCGATATGGAAACACGTCGAGAAATGATTGTTTCCCACCCCCCTCCCCCCTTTTATGTACCCAATCGTCTTTATTTTAATTTATTATGAAAACGGTTAAAGCTACGAAAAAATTATCAAAGACCAATATGTTCTTCATTAATTTCTCTACAAGTAGGCGGTGGAGTGGGGTGTACGGTCGATTTGAATACCCGCACTCTCCACTCCGCCCGCTGCTCCCGCGCTCGCGTCGCCGGTCGTCTTTATTCCACGTTTATGTTATGGGAGTGTTAACTAAATAGGTAAGTCAATCCAGACTCCATTACTTCGACTATTGAATTTATAGGTATAAATATTTAGTATATGTGTTATGTATAATAATTTTTTCACTTTGTATAATTCCCGGCACCTAAGTTGGCAAGAATGGCGAGATGCGCAGAAGTCGTTTTTAACGCTTTTACAAAGCGACTAAGTGATGAAGACGCCATATGACAGTATCTTTAATAAATTATTTAATTAAATTTAATCTTTAATAATAATTTAAGTATTTCGTTTTATAACAAATTTCTTAATTAAATTTAACTAATTGTTTTTTATACCTCACTCTAAACATTAATTTAAAATGTTATGAAAACAACAGTGACCATATTTATTGTACGTGAGTGTAGGATGCGCAAACTTTCCTCCACTACGTTCAAATCTTGCCAAGTTATTTGCCGGTCACTATAGTTGTATGCAATTTTATAAAATATTAGATACTAATTGCGTCCTGCGCGTTAACCGCGTAGATGATGAAAAATGGCGATGATGAACACTATGCTAGATCTATCATTTTAGTAGATCATCATCATTATAGATATATCATCATCATCATCATCGCAGCAAGCGGGCAAGTGTACTTAATTTAAGCGGTCTATCTATAATTTAAATTTTCGAGTGGGTTTACTTATATTTATTATTTATTTACAGTTAATACACTCCACGAAAAGCTCCAAGCTCAGACGAACAAACTGACTGGTGCAAGTGCTTGTACTGTCAATTCAATTAGATCCGCTTGTTTGCCCTGCGTTGTCTAAAAGGACAGTTGTAGGAGCTGGCTATATAAGTCTGGCCGAAAATGCTTCGACGTTAAATGAGCTTGGCAAGATACCTGAAGATGTTGTGAAGAGACTAAAAGAAGATGGATCATTTTTGGAAACATTGCAAACCAGACAAGCAAAATTTCACAAAAACTGTCGTTCCAAGTATAACAAAACTATGATTGACAGGATTCGAAAAGCCAGCTCTAAAGTGAGCAATAAATTATTGGTGGACATGTCAAGTAGCGCAAGCCGCCTAACAAGGGCTACAACTTCTAAAATAATTGAAGTTTGTTTTTTCTGTAATAAGCCTGCGACCGATAAGGAAACCCTGCATGGTGTCGTCACTCAAGAAATTGAGAAGCGTATTCGAGATGGAGCGATCAGTCTTGAACGACAGGACAGTGAATATAATATATAATTATATTCAATGGACTTGACTGGTAGTTTTAATATGTTGCTTGAATCTCCGTACTTTCACCAATAAAATCAGCTCCCGTGCTTTGAAGGCACGTTAATCCGTTGATCAACATATTGTAAAAACGGAAAAATAAAAGTTACTTTTTTCATGGAGTCAAACGCGGTACCACAGCCTCTACTATAATGAATTAGGTGTCGTATTGTAGCTCATTGTTGAAGGTATTTAATCTCTTCAGCCCATTTTATCACAACTCTTGTCATTTTCCTTTAAATGGAGCAAGACAAAAAAAGTGTACCTATTTTTATAATTTTATAATATGTTGATGCCTATATTTAAAAAAATATTAAACTTACCACTATAAATTTAGTATCGTTTTGTAGGTAATTTATCGACCATGATTTGGTCCTTGGAAAGTAAACTCCATAGTCCTACTGTTTTTGTAGAAAATGAAGAAAACCAGAATGAGGGAGGTAAAAGGGGGAGGGGGGGAAGAAGCAATAATTTCTCAGCGTGTTTCCATATCAACATTGAAGCACATATATGAAAGCTACATTCGTGCCAAGTTTCATTCTTTCTTCCGGATGGGACCGTATTTCAAGTTATGGACCCGTACTATCTAAGTAGAACTTAGAATATTGAGTAGGTACAGAATTTTTCGATAAAAGACATCGTTCAAAACCAAGCAATATTTTTTTAACTTACGCTTTTGGTAATAAAACACTTCTGGTGATTTTGTTAATAAAAGTCTTTTTTAATTTCAGTAATTTCCTGTGTAGGTATATTACAGATTTTGTAAATGGGGTTAACATTTTAAAATAAATAAAAATTTAAAAAAAAAATTAAAATCACTCGGATAACTACGCGCAATTCAAACAGATTTTTTAAAACTTTTGAAATTTAAATATCTATGAAAGCCCATTACCAAATTACACAATATTTTCTCAGTAAAATTTATAATTTCTTCTTACCTAATGGTACAAATTTCAACCGTTAAAACGAAAATAAACTTATGGCCTGATCTCCATACAAAGCCGAATGTTCTCCTATAGGACTAAAACATTTGAATAAGGGAAGCACTGAATAGATTTTATAGATTCAAGATTCAATATTCAATACCTATATTATATTTCAATACAATTTTATAGATTTTATAGAACAATGTTATAGAACTCAGTACAGTATATAGACTGGACTGTTTACTTCTAGATACTTCGTACCTACTTGAGCAAACAGGAGAGGTTGAGTTTCAATTTAATTGATTTCGAAGTTTGTACGTTTGTCGCGCTTGCACACCTACTTCTGAGGCCTAAGCTTAACTACTGAGCCGTTCATCATGAAATTTTGCATACAGGACATAGGGTAACTACCTTTCATATAGAAAAAATACTGTTCCCGGGGATATATCTAAAAATTAAAAAAATGAGTAATGACGAATGAATAAATTATTGTTCATATGTTTTTGTCAGGCGTTGGATTGTTCAACGCTTAAGAAAAAGAGGAGCGAAAAAAATAGTAATCGATAACTTTCTATTAACTTTTATTCGTTAGTGAATTCTTTCAAATGATAAAATAATTTTGATAGAATTTTTGGCGTCATTTCAGAGATTTTATAAAGGTTTATAAACCTTTATACATATAAAAAATATAAATATATTTTAAAACTAATCTAAATTATTTTTTTAGATAATTTTTAAAATTATATTTAAAATAATACTAATTTTAATAACTTACCTACATAGTTTATAAGCAATAAAAAAAATATAATTATTAATAAAAATAACATAAGTTATAGTCGTACATTTTTGTCATTTCCTAAGATTTTATTTCCACTGAGCCGATTTTAATGCAATTTGGTATTACGTATAGCTTGAATTCTGAAAAAGGAATTAAAGTCTATATTTAAAGCTTAAGGCCATTTTATCTATCACTAGCTTTTACTCGCGACTTTAGGAATTATTACTCGCTGGTAATGTAGCTTTCTACAGGTGAAAGAATTTTAAAAATCGGTTCAGTTGTTTTTGAGTTTATTCATTACATACAAACAAATCTTTTCTCTTTATAATATTAGTATAGATTACAAAGTCAACAGATTAGCTGTTGTACACTGGGAAATATTCCGATAATTTCTTTAAAGTTGATTTATCAGAAGTAAAATTAGATTATACGTTTTACGTATTAACTTAAATCCAGATCGCGACACCAAAATATTGTATGGTGGCAAAATGTCACATAAAAGGGCAAAGAAGCCGACAAAGAGGCCGCCGCATTGGGTGTTCCTCGTTCCCCGCACCACCCGCTACACTGAGCCCCTATTTTTTCAACTCATTCAATTTTGACTTCTTTCAAAAGGCTATTAATATAAGTCGCATTCTTTAAAATCGGTTTTTAGATCCGAAGCCGTGTATTGTTGCGACTTTTATTTTAATCTGTTTCCGTACGATTACGCTACCGATTTTAAATGAGATCGACCGACCCACCTCAACCCCCACGAGTAATCGAATTAATGCGATGTGGGTTTGTTATGTAAAAAATATATTCCTTACTAGCTGGGCCCGCAACTTTGTTAGCGTGGTATTCGGTATAGCTCGTAACTTTTTTGTTTGCAAACCGATTGGAATGAAACAAACACTAAATGTTACGGGAAGCTTGCTACAATACATCAGTGAAAACCACATTCAAATCGGTTAAGCCGTTTCTGATATTAGCATACACAAACGCACAGACAAACAAACAGACAAACTGACAAAACCGACAACCGAAAAAACATAACATAATTTTGTCCTCGTTAACATAAGTACAACGTGTACAAATTGCTTCTTTTTTTTTTTAAAAAAAATCTTTAATCTTTTATAATTTTCAATGTTAAGATCGGCAGACAGGCTGACGGTGCACTTGATGGTAGGTGGCTACCGTCGCCTATAACACAAGCAACGCCAAAGCTGCTGCAAGTGCAATGCCAACTACAGTAGGATTAAGGATAAGGAATTAGGGAAATGGGCTCTGGCATCCCTTACTCACTCACCGAAACACAACAGCACACGTGCTGTTATTTCACGGTGGTCTTCTATAAGGGGGTGGTTTATACTGCCACCAGACGGGCTGCCCAAAATGACTGCGAAAGGAAGTGTGTCCTGCCACTACTTTCCAGATCCAGACCAGAGACAATCCTACTGTAGTCGGCACACAATCCTACTATACTTGCAACACCTGTGGCGTTGCTTGTGTTATAGGCGAGGGTAGCCACCTACCATCAAATGGACCGTCAGCCCGTCTGCCGATCTTAACATAAAAAAAAAACAGAATTTGAAAGATCTCTTCGGCTACGTTAATAATTTTAATTCATAAACTAATCTCGAAATATGTCGTTGATGTTTAATTTTACTATTTACAGGCAGAGGATCAGATTCTTCAGACATAGAATCAGAACCGGGTCTAACATTGAAGAGGAAACAACGTCGTTCCCGCACAACTTTCACAGGGGAACAACTGGACGCATTAGAGAGAGCGTTTCATAGAACGCAGTATCCGGATGTGTACACGAGAGAAGAATTAGCCCAACAGACGGGATTGACTGAGGCTAGAATTCAGGTATCAACCATTTCGTATCCCATTCGTATTCGCCTCTGTCTGAAGCTTTATGGGCTGTCCATCAGAAAATCATTAGGCGAACTGTCAATGCGCTCATTGACAGGACTTGAATTGCAATCATTTTCATATAATGCTAAATCTTCTCATACGCATTAATGTTTTTCTTCACGATTAATGCAATAGATGTGACTGGAATTCGAAATTGCTGTGCCCATAGCATATCCTTTGCCCTACTGGGCTATTATTGTCATCAAATTACAAAAGAAATATTATTTAAAGTTATTAAAGAAGATTGAGAAGTCACAGACAAAATCTAGGCCTTAGGATGTAATAAAATGTTAATTCTTTAATAAAAAAAAATTATTATAGGGTGATCAAACCAAATTGGTCAGTGAGGACAAATCTGAAACCATAAGAGGTACGAAAATCTACGAAAATGCCAAAGACTTAATTAAAGCTTCGATTTTTTAATTTAAAAAAATATGCATTCAAACTTTTTTTAAATTAAGCTCATACGAAACCAGGAATCGAACCCGGTTAAATATTTATAAAAAAAAATTCTTTTATTACCGTAGTTGATAGTGTAGGTGGTGTAGGCCAAAGGGAATAAATTTTGCTTTAGTACCTTTTATAAATAATAAACAGAAATTTTTACAATTTAAATAATAATTGGCAAAATGTCTGTATCATGTCAGTTCATTATAATGAATCAATTGTTTGAAAATGTTCATAAGGCGAAATATAATAGCATACTTGCTGTTATATCATAGTGTAAGGCTATTATTCTGTAAGAGGGGGTTTACTGCCACCAGACGTGCTGCCCAAAGTGCAGCCTTTCATATTTACCGCTAACTGGTGGTGAAAAGTTCATTTTCAAGATTGACTCTGCCGGGAAACCAGAAACAGAGGACTAACCCTTAGGTTTGTGTCTGTAACCGAAAGCTAAAACACATCAGTGAAAATCGGATTCAGATCGATTAAGTCGTTTCTGAGATTAGCATGCACAAACGCACAGACAAACAGACTAAAAATTATTTTTTTGACCTCGGTAACATAAAAATTTGAAAAAAAAAATTTAATGTACAGACACGGCTCGTTTACGATTTTATTATTGTACGTATATTTTGTTTTATGGTCAAACTGAGAAGAGATTAATATAGAACTTAAAAATTAAAAGAATTACGGTGGAATTTCGACCACTGGGCAACCACTAGTAATTACAAATTTACAAAACGATTTGTTGCCACATGCTTTAACTCCTCTTGCTGCGGTCCAATGTATTTGCATATTACAGCCATGTCTTAAAAATTTTAAATTTAATTTACTGAAAGATGTTAATCGACTGATTTGAATGGAAAAAGCATTTTTAAAGCAAATAAATTATCTGTTTGATTCCAGGTGTGGTTTTCAAATAGAAGAGCTCGTCTCCGAAAACATACAGGTTCCAGTGCACCGCCCAGCCTCGCGAGCTACTCGACGTTACCTATGCCTCAAATTCCGTGCCCGTATCCCGCAGGGGAAATACCTTCGCTGACTCAACATCACTCACAACACCCTGACACTTGGCATCACCAAAAATATGCCAATTACAATCAAATTATGGCTCAATCTCAGCATTTAAACCAAGCTTTTCAGAACGCAGCCTTTCCAAGTACATCGAGCACTGCGTTCAGTCATTTAGTAGGCGGTGCTAACGGACCCACTCACAATCAAGTACTAGATTCAAATTTGCCAAGAAACGATTACACGCGGTATCCTAACAATGATATTTATCAAAAACCTATGACTTATCTACCCAAAGAGACAGAGAGTGACGACAAGGTGAACAGTGACGAAGTTATTGAACCCAGAGACGATGTGTTTTCGAAGCCTGAACAATATAGTAAAACTTTACCTAACAACGACTTTTCGAAAGTGCCTACTGATTATTCTAAAGTATCAGTAGACGCAGCGTCTTCTAGTTGGAGTCCGTCTCACAACTCTCTAAATATGAGCTTGGCTGGTCTTCCGGGAGAATATAAATACATGAACGAACCTTATACCTTTCCTAACATAGTTGATCCTTTAACTCAGCAAAACTATCCAACCCCTCCAAACGCAGCCAACAAATATTGGATTTGACGGTGTAGACGAAGTTTCATAAATAGTTGTTCTAGCAAAAATAAATTTGTTATGTTATTTAAATTATATTATTACTTACTTAAGCAATATGTAATTATAAATTAAGAAATTGACTTGTTTCCGCATTCCTTAGCAACTTAAACACCTATCCTTATACCAAACATTGTATATATTATGCTAGGCATATAGAGTAAGGAAAGTCATTAGTATTAAATAATAATAAAATTTTAAAAGTTTTTTATTCTGCAATTTCCATCGCATAACTAGATAACAACAAGTAATACGTGTATTATGTATATGAGCCCGTTGGATGAGTGGTTAGGGTGCGTGCCTTAACGCTCTGTTCTAGGGTTCCCGAGTTCGATTCCCGGCAGGGTCAACTTTGAAAAATCAACTTTTCAAATTTGGCTCTGGTCTGGATTTGGAAAGTACTGGCAGGGCACACTGCGTTTCGCAATCATTTGGGCAGCCCGACACAAGACCACCGTGAAATAACAGCAAGTGTGCTGTTGTGTTTCGGTGAGTGAGTGAGGGATGCCAGGGCCCATTTCCCTATCCACTCCTAATCCCCTATCCTTAATCCTACTGCAGTTGGCAGCGCACTTGCAGCAGCTTTGGCGTTGCTTGTGTTATAGGCTATGGTAGCCACCTACCATCAAGTGGACCGTCAGCCTGTCTGCCGACCTGACATAAAAAAAAAAAAAAAAAAAAACTCTCTTCTCTACAGTATAATTTACTAGTTCATATATTTTACAAACATTTCAGTCACACAAAAACTTGGTTATTTTAAGAAAAACTAATTCAAATGCTTTATCTATTTTAATTAACTACATCTCATTGTAAATGCACAGGAAAAGCTTTAAGACGCACTTGACTTAGCACAAATGACGTCGAATCACAACTGTGATGATATTTCCAAAACTGTTGCACCGGATTCAACTGGTGTAGGCACATCGGAATAGCTTACTTGCGAATTATTTACTACGTTACCAGACAAGATATCTGACAACGTAACTGTTGGTTCAGTTGGAACTTCAGTGATGACGAAATTATTTGTACCAGCAGCAACAGCATCAGTTGCGCTAGCGGATGGGGTTTCGTTCCCGGCAGCAACATTACTTGGAGCAGCTACAACACCGTCAGCTCTATTATCAGCAGAAGTCGCAATTGGGTCATTGGTACCGACGGAAACTTCTGAAACCACTGGAGCACCAACCGACCCGTCGGATGGAGCGCCAGCAGATGATGCGGCTACGTCGTTTACAAAAGTACCAGCAGCGTCGGGTGCATTATTGGCTGAGACTTCTGAAACCGCAGGAGCAGCAACAGAAGCGTCAGATGGAGCACCAGCAGATGAAGCGGTTACGTCGTTTACAGCAGCACCAGCCGCGGCGGGTGCGTTATTAGCTGAGACTTCTGAAACCGCAGGAGCAGCAACAGAAGCGTCAGATGGAGCACCAGCAGATGAAACGGCTACGTCATTTACACCAGCACCAGCAGTGTGGGACGCATTATTGGCTGAGACCTCTAAAACCGCAGGAGCAGCAACAGAAGCGTCAGATGGAGCACCAGCAGATGAAACGGCTACGTCATTTACACCAGCACCAGCAGGGTCTTGTGCGTTATTGGCTGAGACCTCTGAAACCGCAGGAGCAGCAACAGCCCCGTCGGATAGAGCGCCAGCAGATGATGCGGCTACGTCGTTTACAACAGCACCAGCAGCGTCTTGTGCGTTATTGACTGAGTCTTCTGAAACCGCAGGAGCAGCAACAGAAGCGTCAGATGGAGCACCAGCAGATGAAACGGCTACGTCATTTACACCAGCACCAGCAGTGTGGGACGCATTATTGGCTGAGACCTCTAAAACCGCAGGAGCAGCAACAGAAGCGTCAGATGGAGCACCAGCAGTTGAAGCGGCTATGTCGTTTACACCAGCATCAGCAGCGTCGGACGGTTTATTGGCTGAGACCTCTGAAACCGCAGGAGCAGCAACAGAAACGTCAGATGGAGCACCAGCAGATGAAACGGCTACGTCGTTTACACCAGCATCAGCAGCGTCGGACGCGTTATTGGCTGAGACCTCTGAAACCGCAGGAGCAGCAACAGAAACGTCAGATGGAGCACCAGCAGATGAAACGGCTACGTCATTTACACCAGCACCAGCAGCGTCGGGTGCGTTATTGGCTGAGACCTCTGAAACCGCAGGAGCAGCAACAGAAGCGTCAGATGGAGCACCAATAGCTGAAGCGGCTACGTCGTTCACTCCAGCACCAGCAGGGTCTTGTGCGTTATTGGCTGAGACCTCTGAAACCGCAGGAGCAGCAACAGCCCCGTCGGATAGAGCGCCAGCAGATGATGCGGCTAAGTCGTTTACAACAGCACCAGCAGCGTCTTGTGCGTTACTGACTGAGTCTTCTGAAACCGCAGGAGCAGCAACAGATCCGTCAGATGGAGCACCAGCAGATGAAGCGGCTACGTCGTTTACAGCAGCACCAGCTGCGGCGGGTGCGTTATTGGCTGAGATTTCTGAAGCCGCAGGAGCAGCAACAGAAGCGTCAGATGGAGCACCAGAAGATGAAGCAGCTACGTCGTTTACAGCAGCACCAGCTGCGGCGGGTGCGTTATTGGCTGAGACTTCAGAAACAGCAGGAGCAGCAACAGATCCGTCAGATGGAGCACCAGCAGATGAAGCGGCTACGTCGTTTACAGCAGCACCAGCTGCGGCGGGTGCGTTATTGGCTGAGACTTCAGAAACAGCAGGAGCAGCAACAGATCCGTCAGATGGGACACCAGCAGATGAAACGGCTACGTCGTTAACAGCAGCACCAGCTGCGGCGGGTGCGTTATTGGCTGAGACTTCTGAAACCGCAGGAGCAGCAACAGATCCGTCAGATGGGACACCAGCAGATGAAGCGGCTACGTCGTTTACAGCAGCACCAGCTGCGGCGGGTGCGTTATTGGCTGAGACTTCAGAAACAGCAGGAGCAGCAACAGATCCGTCAGATGGAGCACCAGCAGATGAAGCGGCTACGTCGTTTATAGCAGCACCAGCAGTGTGGGACGCATTATTGGCTGAGACCTCTAAAACCGCAGGAGCAGCAACAGATCCGTCAGATGGGACACCAGCAGATGAAGCGGCTACGTCGTTTACAGCAGCACCAGCTGCGGCGGGTGAGTTATTGGCTGAGACTTCAGAAACAGCAGGAGCAGCAACAGATCCGTCAGATGGAGCACCAGCAGATGAAGCGGCTACGTCGTTTACAGCAGCACCAGCTGTGGCGGGTGCGTTATTGGCTGAGACTTCTGAAACCGCTGGAGCAGCAACAGTCCCGTCTGATGGAACGCCAGCAGATGATGCGGCTACGTCGTTTACAACAGTACCAGCAGCGTCTTGTGCGTTATTGACTGAGACTTCTGAAACCGCAGGAGCAGCAACAGATCCGTCAGATGGAGAACCAGCAGATGAAGCGGCTGCGTCGTTTACAGTAGCACCAGCTGCGGCGGGTGCGTTATTGGCTGAGACTTCAGAAACAGCAGGAGCAGCAACAGATCCGTCAGATGGAGCACCAGCAGATGAAGCGGCTACGTCGTTTAGAGCAGCACCAGCTGCGGCGGGTGCGTTATTGGCTGAGACTTCAGAAACAGCGGGAGCAGCAACAGATCCGTCAGATGGAGCACCAGCAGTTGAAGGGGCTACGTCGTTTACAGCAGCACCAGCTGCGGCGGGTGCGTTATTGGCTGAGACTTCTGAAACCGCAGGAGCAGCAACAGAAGCGTCAGATGGAGCACCAGCAGATGAAGCGGTTACGTCGTTTACAGCAGCACCAGCCGCGGCGGGTGCGTTATTGGCTGAGACTTCTGAAACCGCAGGAGCAGCAACAGTCCCGTCGGATGGAACGCCAGCAGATGATGCGGCTACGTCGTTTACAACAGTACCAGAAGCGTCTTGTGCGTTATTGACTGAGACTTCTGAAACCGCAGGAGCAGCAACAGATCCGTCAGATGGAGCACCAGCAGATGAAGCGGTTACGTCATTTACACCAGCACCAGCAGTGTGGGACGCATTATTGGCTGAGACCTCTAAAACCGCAGGAGCAGCAACAGAAGCGTCAGATGGAGCACCAGCAGATGAAGCGGTTACGTCATTTACACCAGCACCAGCAGTGTGGGACGCATTATTGGCTGAGACCTCTAAAACCGCAGAAGCAGCAACAGATCCGTCAGATGGGACACCAGCAGATGAAGCGGCTACGTCGTTTACAGCAGCACCAGCTGCGGCGGGTGAGTTATTGGCTGAGACTTCAGAAACAGCAGGAGCAGCAACGGTCCCGTCGGATGGAACGCCAGCAGATGATGCGGCTACGTCGTTTACAACAGTACCAGAAGCGTCTTGTGCGTTATTGACTGAGACTTCTGAAACCGCAGGAGCAGCAACAGATCCGTCAGATGGAGCACCAGCAGATGAAGCGGCTACGTCGTTTACAGCAGCACCAGCTGCGGCGGGTGCATTATTGGCTGAGACTTCTGAAACCGTAGGAACAGCAACAGAAGCGTCAGATGGAGCACCAGCAGATGAAGAGGCTGCGTCGTTTACTGCAGCACCAGCTGCAGCGGGTGCGTTATTGGCTGAGACTTCTGAAACCGCAGGAGCAGCAACAGATCCGTCAGATGGGACACCAGCAGATGAAACGGCTACGTCGTTTACAGCAGCACCAGCTGCGGCGGGTGCGTTATTGGCTGAGACTTCAGAAACAGCAGGAGCAGCAACAGATCCGTCAGATGGAGCACCAGCAGATGAAGTGGCTACGTCGTTTACAGCAGCACCAGCTGCGGCGGGTGCGTTATTGACTGAGACTTCAGAAACAGCAGGAGCAGCAACAGAAGCGTCAGATGGAGCACCAGCAGATGAAGCGGTTACGTCATTTACACCAGCACCAGCAGTGTGGGACGCATTATTGGCTGAGACCTCTAAAACCGCAGGAGCAGCAACAGATCCGTCAGATGGGACACCAGCAGATGAAGCGGCTACGTCGTTTACAGCAGCACCAGCTGCGGCGGGTGCGTTATTGGCTGAGACTTCAGAAACAGCAGGAGCAGCAACAGATCCGTCAGATGGAGCACCAGCAGATGAAGCGGCTACGTCGTTTACAGCAGCACCAGCTGTGGCGGGTGCGTTATTGGCTGAGACTTCTGAAACCGCTGGAGCAGCAACAGTCCCGTCTGATGGAACGCCAGCAGATGATGCGGCTACGTCGTTTACAACAGTACCAGCAGCGTCTTGTGCGTTATTGACTGAGACTTCTGAAACCGCAGGAGCAGCAACAGATCCGTCAGATGGAGAACCAGCAGATGAAGCGGCTGCGTCGTTTACAGTAGCACCAGCTGCGGCGGGTGCGTTATTGGCTGAGACTTCTGAAACCGTAGGAACAGCAACAGAAGCGTCAGATGGAGCACCAGCAGATGAAGCGGCTGCGTCGTTTACAGCAGCACCAGCTGCGGCGGGTGCGTTATTGGCTGAGACTTCTGAAACCGCAGGAGCAGCAACAGATCCGTCAGATGGAGCACCAGCAGATGAAGCGGCTACGTCGTTTACAGCAGCACCAGCTGCGGCGGGTTCGTTATTGACTGAGACTTCTGAAACCGCAGGAGCAGCAACAGAAGCGTCAGATGGAGTACCAGCAGATGAAGCGGTTACGTCGTTTACAGCAGCACCAGCTGCGGCGGGTGCGTTATTGACTGAGACTTCTGAAACCGCCACAGAGGAAGGTCCAATGGATGGTGAACCTGGAGTTGGTACAGCATTGGTTGCACTGGGTACTCCAACTGGAAACACATTCGACAACAATTGTACAATCGCTTGCAGTAATGATCTTTTTTCGTTAACATTATTTTTTTCTACAGAGGCCCATGTGGAATTAAGGTTGCCTAGAAGTACAGTTTCATTATCAAGTTTAGCTATCTTTCTTGCCAAACCTGCGCGCCATTGTTGTATGCCCGCAGAACTAGTACGGTTTATTATATAATTTCTTAAGTTGTCTAGCGCAATGGCATCATTACTTAATGTATTTTGAATGTAATTTCTGAAAACTTGACGTCTTTCGTTCTTCGTAGTATTTGCATTTAATCCCACTACTGTCTCTAAGTATGTATATAATACAGATTTCTTTTCTAAATCACTGCTGTTAAAATCTAAACCATGCTTTTCATATATGTAATTCTTCAAGACATCACTGAATTCAACACTGTCTTCACCAGACTCAGCCGAATTATTCACTGAATTATCTTCCTCACGTTGTTTTTGTTGTTTTTCTAGGCGTTTCTTTTCTTCCTTTTCCAATTTTTCTTTCAACTTACGTTGTCTTTCTTCTTCCTTACGATGTTCCTTCTCAATTCTCTCTTGCCGTTTACGCAATTCCTTAGCTATTTTTTCATTCAGTTTTTCTTGTTCTTCTAAAAGCTTTTCTTCTTGTTTCTGTCTCTCTTCTTCTAACTTACGTCTTTCTTTAGCTTGTTTTTCTAGCAACTTTTGACGTGCTTTTTCAATTTTTTCAAGTCGTCTCTGCTTCTCCTCCCTAATCTTTCTTTCTGACGAATCGTCATCATCATCATCGTCATCGTTGTCTTCCGCTGAAGGCGCGGACTCGTCTGAATGAGATCTTCTGTGACGCCTTAATAACACTTCAGAGTCATTTAAGTCATCGGGAAGATATTTCGCACTCACTAAGCATAGTAAGTATGCCTAAAACAATGGAAAAACTCGTTAAATAAATCATTAATTATTGGTATAATAGGTTATAAATGTATTTATTAACAATTGTGTTGTAAATATTTAAAATGTATTTAAACAAACAATATTTTACAGCATTTTTTTTTAGTTAAGATACTAATAATGAAAAGTTATAATAATTTTTAATTCAAAATCAGCCAAATAATATAAAGTGAAAGAAAAGAGAAGCCACCAATTAAGAGAAAGAAAAATATTACTATTGATTATTGGATTGATTGTAACAAAACCGGTAATCAGTTAATATGTGTGAGTTCCAAAAATTTTATAAAAAAACTAGCGTTCCGCCCCCGCCTTCGCTCGGGATGCAATTTTTATACTATATAAGATCATCGGGATCACTAATATAAGAACATTCCCCGTATTAGTGAAAACCGAATTAAAATCGGTCTACCCGTTCACGCGTGATGCCGTGACCAAGGGAAATAAGGATTCATTTTTATATATAGAAAGATTAAGAGCACTGTTTTCGAATATATTATGACAAATAATTAATTTCAGTTAAATTTAAAAAAAGTAGTTTTCATAATATTAATAATCTAAAGTTTTCCAAAAAAACAACACTGGCGTTAAACATAAACACTAAACACATAAACTTCACTTATATCTTGGTTTAACTTACAGCAAGCAAAAGATACAATAGTTTCATTGCGGTGTTTTTTTTTTAATTCATAAATGAATGCAAAATTCGTTCGCTTATTTGTAAATTATCGTATTTCTATTACGAGCTCGTTCGTTAAAATATGGTTTAACATCGACAAACATCTCTTTTATAGTGTACGTACTAATTAGTTTAGATAAGGTTTGATAAAGTCTCGTCCCGAGATAACTAAAATCTTTTTCAAACATGTTTTTGCGAGTTCTGACTCAAGGCAAATAACTACCCAATTAAGTAATACTGCAGTATAATTATTAATAGTCGTTTAAAAGCCATATAAACAACCGGATATTTGCGTAAAAGATATTAGAAATATCAATAGAAACGGAAATGGTTAATCTCTCTGCGACAGATCACGTGAGTGATGTGTCTTTTCTAAAAGATACTTCTAAACTAAACACACCCTCGGTTTTGGATGAGGCAGGATGCTTGATGTTTTTTTTTTTTTACTATAGATGGGTTTGCTCTTGACCAGCATCTATCCATGTAGGAAGGATGAGGCCGAAGATGGAGCGAGCTCACCCAGAAGATGCCTATTCACTCGAACCTTGAAAAGATTTGGGTTATATGAGCTCGGAAATACAGACGCCGGCAGGGAGTTCCAATCCTTAGCAGTGCGCATCACAAAAGATGTTTTAAAGCGCTTGGTCCGAATTAGAGGGATTTCGACAAGGTGAGGATGGTAACCAGCCGTACGTCTGCATGTCCGATAGAAGAAAGGGGAAGGCGGTATGATCTCATGCAGCTCTCGAACACACTCTCCGAAGTACATCTTATAGAATACACACAGACAGGCAACTTTGCGTCTATGTGTCTATGTGATGCAATATCATTGGCGAATAACTAAATTGTGTGAATCGAAGATCTCGAATCTCGATTAAGATGAAATACTTTAGTAGTTCCTTTCCAAAACAGCAAAAAGGTTGGGAAATTAGGTTGGGGAAAAAGTTTCTTGAAATTTTGTATGAAAATCGAAGACTTTTTTTTTTTTCAAAGTTTATTTACATTTAATTACAGTATATATGTGTCATTTTGTTCGATGACTTGTAGGTAGTGACATGATGCCGCTGTGGAACTTCTGATCAAAAAAACGCGACAAGTAGTTTTGGCAGTCCTCTCTTGATGTATGTTAACCTGACACTGCCTAAAGAATTCTGAAGAGACCGAAACAGGTGGAAATCTGAAGATCAGAGCTATATGGCAGATGCATAACACCTCCCAGCCAAACTCCTTTAATTTTTACCGAGTGGCTATAGATGTGTGTGGTCTAGTGATGTCCAAACATGCGCATATTTTCCACCAAAGAGCAATTAGCAGCTTACCGAATTTCGCAACTTGTTTTTAGAGTCCAAAGGCGTAGAATGCCTTAGATAGGACCTGCGTCAAATTGTGTCGATGAAAGTCGTTTATTGCGCCGAAGCCCAAATAGGAACCCCGGGTAAAGATTTTTTTTACAAAAGAAACAAAGAAGACTGAACCCAAACGTTAAGCTGTCGTCAGTACGCTGATCTCCAAACTTTAGAGTTGATTAAAAAGTTGATTAAAGTGCGGATTAAAAATTTTAGTGGGACACCCGAGGATTTACATACACCGGGACCCCTGTAGCTCGGGATTCACATGATTGAAATGATAGGGCGGTGGCTACGCCCCTGCAAAACTCAATAACGTTAGATATTTGAAGTGCGAGTTAGTGGATTTCACATGCGCCTTAGAATTTCTTCTTTGGCGTATGCAGGTTTCCTAACCATGTTTTCCTTCACCGTTTGAGAGCAGTCAGTAAATGCACTTAAGTTTTTAGAAAAATACCCATTGGCACATGGCATGACCGTGGATCGAACTCGGACCTCTCGACATGACGAGCCGCGTCTCTCCCACTGCGCCACCAATTCTCTATACATATGTTATGGTTAAATAATAAAATTATACTCGTTACACGTCGTGATGTTTTCGAATTTTGAAATATTATTGTCATAATTCATAATTTTTTTCAATCCAATTTTTATGACAGTTTTGCATACCACAGTCGTAAACTGTCTATTAGTTCATATTTTTTTCTCTGAAACTATTCTACAATAGTAGATCTGCTATTATACATATCAAAATATTTAAGATAAACACAGTTTTCATAAAAACTACCTTTAAAAATAAAAAACAGCGGCTCACTATTAACTCCAAGGTTTGAGCACCTCCCTTCTAAAAAAAATGTATGAGTACCTAAGTCGCAACTTCGTTCAAAGTTGGCCTGTTAACTGGAGATTCTAAAATGGTAAAATACATGGTGCTTATTATTCATAAAAAAAGTTGTTTTTAAATAAGTGTGATATCACTTGTGACTTAGGTACTCAAAACATTTTTTTAGACCAGAGGTGCTCAAAGTTTAGAGTTAAAAGTGAGCCGCTGTTTTTTTTATTTTTGAAAGTAGTTTTTATGAAAACTGTGTGTATTTTAAATATTGTGATATGTATGATATCATCAGATCTACCATTGCAGAATAGTTTGAGAAAAAAATATGAACTAATAAACAGTTTAGGACTGTGGTACGCAAAACTATGATAAAAATTTGATTTATTTTTTTTAATTAATATCAGCTCAAAATTCCGTGCAAATAAAAAAAAAATTAAAGCAGTTTGGATAGACCTTTGTCTACAAGTATGTACAAGGTTATCCATTAATGATGGGACACCCTGTATAAGTGACGCCAGAATTATTCTTAACTAATATTTTATATTATTATGTACATTGGACAACTCTATTAGGTTTCTCTTATCCTGCAATCCTACTAACTGCTATATATCTATTAGATCCCAAGCTTAAAACATTATGGTATGATCTTATTCAATCATATGTAGACCACTGATCGCTGAAAGTAACTATACATACGTAGATACGTATATTTGTGTATATCTTGCCACATCCATGTCTGGATTTAACTTAGTGTTAGATCTCACTCAATATTTAGAACTTAGAACTGAGTATTTAAAACTTCCCCATTATTGTGCTGAATGGCGCTTTTCCTGTAATTGAAACAAAACAAAGCTTATGACTTCATTTAGTTTAGTCTAGTTCCCAAATGATAATAATATTCCATAAGATAATACTTGAGTTATCTAAGTCCAAATTACTTTAAAACTGAATTGTAGTCGAACGAAACCACGGAAACCACAGGAAACCACAGGAACGAAACGTATAAGTATTTGTTATGCTTTCACGCCTTAACTACTCTACAGATTATCATGAAGTTTTGCATACACGTTGCCAGGGTTGTAACAAAGGACATGGGGTACCTTTCATCAAAAACAAAACGGGAAAAGTGCGAGGTGAACTCGCGTGAAGAGGGTTCCGTACGATGTTACCTATCCGTACAATATTGAGTGATTTACAATTTTATTTTAATTTTTAGTTGTTGATTCTGTAATAATAATAAAAAAAATCATAGACTTCTTATAGGTTTTCCTATAATCTATAAGTAGAAAACTAATTTCTGTTTTTTTTTTTTCAAAATTTTAAGTTCAGTAGTTTCGGAGATGCCCCCCCCCCCCCGTCGGACAGCGGACACACGAGTGATCCTATAGGGGTTCCGTTTTTTTATTCGGAAGTACGGAACCCTAAAAAGTACTGTTCCCGAGGAACGAAGTTGGGGGCAAAAGCAAGTATTATATAATTTACAAGAGAACAAATTACCTAACTACCCCCTTAATGCTAAAGTATATTTAGCTACCTTTACACATAATTTCAGGGTTACAAGAAAAATTACGCAAATAATGATAGAGTCACGTGTGGCTTTACTGTGACTACAGATCTTATCTCAGCGATTATTATGTTTGCATTCTTCGCTTATTGTTCATTTACAGGAAATTGTATAATTGATGCAGATAAAGGAAATATGTAACTAAAATGTATGCAAGTATGACGTTTGAATACTCCCGTTGTATGAGTGGTTAGGATGCTTGCTTTAACGCTCTGTTCTTGGGTTCCCGGGTTCCCTTCCCGGCAGGGTCAACTTTGAAAAATGAACTTCTCAAATTTAGCTCAGATCCGGATCTGGATAGTAGTGGCAGGGCACACTGCGTTTCGCAGTAATTTGGGATGCCCGTCTGGCGACAGTAACCACCCCCTTACAGAAGACCACCGTGAAATAACAGTATGTGTGCTGTTGTGTTTCGGTGAGTGAGTAAGGGATGCCAGAGCCCATTTTCCTATTTAATCCCTTATCCTTAATCCTACTGTAGTCGGCAGCGCACTTGCCGTTGCTTGTGTTATAGGCGACGGTAGCCACCTACCATCAAGTGTACCGTCAGCCTGTCTGCCGATCTTAACATTAAAAAAAACATAGCAGGTCAATTGATTAGTAACTTAAAAATGTTACTTATTTTACGTGTTTTGGTTTACAAGATGGCAGTTGAAGTAGGCAGTATATAAAATGTGAATTATTAATACTTTAGTCATTTAAAAAAAACATCCATACTTAACAGATTAAAATACTTATATTTCTTTTATTTTATTCATAAAGATATCTCAATACTCTCAGTACATAAATCTGAAAAGATAAAGAAAAAATACAACTGCTATCAATGTGAGAACGTGAAATCTTTGACGTCATAGTGTCATTATGACATCATCTAGTCGTTATCTACAACCTAAAACTTACCTAATATATATGTACAGTAGCATGTAAAACAGGTTGTCGGGGGTATCTATTATGTAACTAGCTGAGCCCGCAACTTCGTACGCGTGGTATTCGGTATAGAAGGACTTTTTTGTTTGTGATCCGATTGGAATGAAACTAACACTAAATGGTACGGGATGTTTTAAATCGGTTAAGCCGTTTCTGAGATTAGCACAAACGCACAGACAAACAGACAAAAATTCTAAAAACAATTTTTTGACCTCAGTAACATAAGTACTACATGGACAATTTTTTTTTTTTTTTGTAAAAATATTTTATGTAAAGATACGGCTTGTTTATGATTTTCTTTATTTTATGTATTGATGATTATGAAACACAATGTCTAACTTATAAATTAGGTATAACTTAGTTTCTTCTTAAGTTGCCGCACCAAAGAGTGATCGAATGCATGAGCATGAACCAAACCATACTTCCACCAGGATGTCTTTCTCCTGTCCCTGTAACTTTGCCCTATATTTTTCCTTTCGTCTCTCATTTCGTGCCGTAAATAATGCAGTTTTCCTTCTTTTATAGACACATTTCGAATGCTTCCAATTTCGAGCGGAATACTGAAGTTAGTCCCACTTATTTCGTATGATTTTATTATATCGTCCTACTTATTTGACGAGCTCGTTGGATGAGTGGTTAGGGTGCTTGCCTTAACGCTCGGTTCTATGGTTCCCGGGTTCCATTCCCGGCAGGGTCAACTTTGAAAAATTAACTTCTCAAATTTAGCTCTGGTCTGGATCTGGATAGTAGTGGCAGGGCACATTGCGTTTCGCAGTCATTTGGGCAGCCCGTCTGGCGGCAGTAACCACCCCCTTACAGAAGACCACCGTGAAATAACAGCACGTGTGCTGTTGTGCTTCGGTGAGTGATTAAGGGATGCCAGAGCTTATTTCTCCAACCCTTTCCAATCCCATATGCTAAATCCTACTGAAGTCAACAGCGCACTGGCAGCAGTAGTGGCGTGTTATAGGCGACGTTAGCCAATTACCATCAAGTGGACTGTCAGCCTGTCTGCCGATCTTAACATAAAAAAAAGATTATTTCGTTTCCGTAATAGCTAATAACTTGAATAACTTGAAACTTTGAATACCTAATGCTATTGAATATCAACTTTCTTGGTAAGATTTCTGTTGACTATAATGATGAGATACTTAATTAATTACATACATTAATTAAGATAATACAAACATCAAAAGTGTCTAGGGATCAAGTATCTTTTAGAGAATTGCTGCATTTGTGATTTATTGTTTCAACTTTCTGAAAAGTTAATTATATACTCACCAAAGAGTTACATTATTTAAATTAAAAAAAAAGGTTTAAATTTCGATTTAATAATAATAATAATAATAATCGTTTATTTGACATAACCATATTTAACAGCAAACATTACCAGGGGTTCCCGCACTAGGCTTGGCCTGTATCGCGGGGAACCAGTTGAAATTACAAATCAGAATCAAGAAAAGCCCGAACAAAACAAACTATAAGACATAACTTTATACAAATTAAATTTAAATTTAAGACATGACAATAGTTGGGTTACTTAGCTAGGAAATTCTCTGTCTCTGCGTAGTTTAGAGAGAGAAGCACCTCAAAGATTAGTTTTTTTGCTTCATACATAGTGCAATCCTTAAGGTCACGGTGTTTGAGAAAGGCATTATACATTGAAGCCCTTATGTAATCCCCGAAACGTTAATTTAAAACAAACAAATAACTGTCAATTGGACAAAATTATTACAATTTCTGCATCGGGACTGAAAAGAATCACATTGAATTTGACATCATTTGACTCGAGGAGAGATGATGAGAGCCGTCGGAATGCTGGAAGCTGGTTCCAGGCAACGGACTATAGTTATCGCTCTTGACACTACACAAAGCGTTATAAGCCGCCTCTGAACAGCTATCACATCACGGGTAGCGTGGCCGAGCGACATGGAGGACGATCACGCAGCACCACTAGCAGACAGGAACGGTATATCCAAATTACTGCTCGACGGAATCGTACAACGACTGCCATGATGTTTGTTACGAGCTCTTCAGGTTTGTTAATAAGCGATCAAACAATCCGGAATCCTTTACGTAAAGTGGATGTGCGATCCCGAAGACCGCTGAGGGTCCCACCTATAGCACCCCGCAAACACAGAGATTGGGAGGAAGAAGACTGGCGTTGTGTGTGCTTTTCCGATGAATCTCGTTTCGGTATGAAGCCGGATACAAGACCTAATTTGGGGGAACTCTGGAACTCAAGAACGCTTGAGATTTTGTCAGGAAGTTCATCCCAATTATGATATGGGCCGATATTTGGATCGGTGGAAGAAACGATCTCATTTGGATTAGGGGCAACCTCAATGCTCAAATTTACGCGGAGAGATTGTTTCAGACGTAATAATCCTTTTGCGAGGCCGGTTGGGTGATTCGTTTCAACTCTTGTGATACACGTTTACACGCGGCCAGAGTCGTAACAGGCACTCTTGCCGAAGCTGGTATCAACGTTCTGCCGTGGCCTGCTCAATCGTCAAACTTCAATCCTATTGATCACGCATGGGATATGCTTGAAAAATAAGCCTTGCTGAGTACCCGTGGATGCCTTGCATACCTATCCCACAACAACTTTTTGAGTTGTTAGAAATCACGTGGGCGGGCAATTCCTCTGACATTGATGAATTCATATTAAGCATGTCAAATCGCTGCGATTGTGTTATTTGTGTTTATGGTGGAAACACATATTATTAATTTTTTCATTTTTACAATAACAATTTTAAAAAAATCTATATTTTTGCCCTTTAATTGATGCCGTTCACATGGGTTAACTTCCCACAATTTGCAAAACTGACATTTTTCTTTATTTTTATAAATGATACCTAATAGGGCTAGGTACATTGTTATCTTAAATAAATATAGGAGTTAAAGTGCAAATATCCTCCTCATACCAGAAGTCCTTGATGCATGTTCAAGGCCATCTTTATTTTGATAAACAAGCAACAACATGATTTTGATCAAGAGGTTAAATTTCAAGGGCCTCGTGTTCCACAAAAGTTATATTTAAACATAACTTTGTTCATTATCGTTAATTAATTTTCCCATTGGTACCGACTAACATATCATCTCAACCGTATGAAGCCCCTAACCCTCCCACATCATTTTCCAACAAGACCGGTCAAGATTAATTTTATTCAAACAATAAATATAACACACAAAGGGAGATAGATAAATAAAAATTGTAAATTTAATTTTGTTATACTATGCTACTAACTAAGCATGTATAATTAATATTAAAATGCATTAAGCTACATTGTATAAATAAGATTTGTGAAAATTAATAGTTATGTAGTTTTTTTATTCATACAAATATTATAAATGTGAAAATAACTCTGTCTGTATGTCTGTTACCTTTTCACGCCTAAATCACTAAACCGATCATCATGAAATTATGCATACACGTTGTCAGGGATGCAGGAAAGGACACAACAAGAAAAAAGTATTGTTCCCGAGGGATCATCTAACGCCTGGCAAAGCTATAACTGCAATAAAGATGTTAGGCGTTACATTGCTCATATATTAAGTCAGGCGTCATTTTTTTATTTTTCAACGCGTGCGAAGCCGCGGTCACCAGCTAGTAATATTTTGTTTTATGTTAAAGTCGGCAGACAGGCTGACGGTTCACTTGATAGTAGGTGGCTACCGTCGCCTATAACACAAACAACGCCAAAGCTGCTGAAAGTGCGCCGCCGACTGCAGTAGGATTAAGGATAAGGAATTAGGAGCGGGATAGGAAAATGGGCTCTGGCATCCCTTACTCACTCACCGAAACACAATGCGTGCTTTTATTTCAAGGTGGTCTTTTGTAAGGGGGCGATTACTGCCGCCAGACGGGCATCCCAAATTACTGCGAATCGCAGTGTGTCCTGCCACTACTATCCAGATCCAGACCAGAGCTAAATTTGAGAAGTGCATTTTTCAAAATTGACCCTGCCGGGAATGGAACCCGGGAACCATAGAACCGAGCTTTAAGGCAAGCACCCTAACCACTCATCCAACGAGCTCGTCAAATAGTGGGAAAATGGGCTCTGGCATCCCTTACTCACTCACCGAAACACAATGCGTGCTTTTATTTCAAGGTGGTCTTTTGTAAGGGGGCGATTACTGCCGCCAGACGGGCATCCCAAATTACTGCGAATCGCAGTGTGTCCTGCCACTACTATCCAGATCCAGACCAGAGCTAAATTTGAGAAGTGCATTTTTCAAAATTGACCCTGCCGGGAATGGAACCCGGGAACCATAGAACCGAGCTTTAAGGCAAGCACCCTAACCACTCATCCAACGAGCTCGTCAAATAGTGGGAAAATGGGCTCTGCCATCCCTTACTCACTCACCGAAACACAATGCGTGCTTTTATTTCAAGGTGGTCTTTTGTAAGGGGGCGATTACTGCCGCCAGACGGGCATCCCAAATTACTGCGAATCGCAGTGTGTCCTGCCACTACTATCCAGATCCAGACCAGAGCTAAATTTGAGAAGTGCATTTTTCAAAATTGACCCTGCCGGGAATGGAACCCGGGAACCATAGAACCGAGCTTTAAGGCAAGCACCCTAACCACTCATCCAACGAGCTCGTCAAATAGTGGGAAAATGGGCTCTGCCATCCCTTACTCACTCACCGAAACACAATGCGTGCTTTTATTTCAAGGTGGTCTTTTGTAAGGGGGCGATTACTGCCGCCAGACGGGCATCCCAAATTACTGCGAATCGCAGTGTGTCCTGCCACTACTATCCAGATCCAGACCAGAGCTAAATTTGAGAAGTGCATTTTTCAAAATTGACCCTGCCGGGAATGGAACCCGGGAACCATAGAACCGAGCTTTAAGGCAAGCACCCTAACCACTCATCCAACGAGCTCGTCAAATAGTGGGAAAATGGGCTCTGGCATCCCTTACTCACTCACCGAAACACAATGCGTGCTTTTATTTCAAGGTGGTCTTTTGTAAGGGGGCGATTACTGCCGCCAGACGGGCATCCCAAATTACTGCGAATCGCAGTGTGTCCTGCCACTACTATCCAGATCCAGACCAGAGCTAAATTTGAGAAGTGCATTTTTCAAAATTGACCCTGCCGGGAATGGAACCCGGGAACCATAGAACCGAGCTTTAAGGCAAGCACCCTAACCACTCATCCAACGAGCTCGTCAAATAGTGGGAAAATGGGCTCTGGCATCCCTTACTCACTCACCGAAACACAATGCGTGCTTTTATTTCAAGGTGGTCTTTTGTAAGGGGGCGATTACTGCCGCCAGACGGGCATCCCAAATTACTGCGAATCGCAGTGTGTCCTGCCACTACTATCCAGATCCAGACCAGAGCTAAATTTGAGAAGTGCATTTTTCAAAATTGACCCTGCCGGGAATGGAACCCGGGAACCATAGAACCGAGCTTTAAGGCAAGCACCCTAACCACTCATCCAACGAGCTCGTCAAATAGTGGGAAAATGGGCTCTGGCATCCCTTACTCACTCACCGAAACACAATGCGTGCTTTTATTTCAAGGTGGTCTTTTGTAAGGGGGCGATTACTGCCGCCAGACGGGCATCCCAAATTACTGCGAATCGCAGTGTGTCCTGCCACTACTATCCAGATCCAGACCAGAGCTAAATTTGAGAAGTGCATTTTTCAAAATTGACCCTGCCGGGAATGGAACCCGGGAACCATAGAACCGAGCTTTAAGGCAAGCACCCTAACCACTCATCCAACGAGCTCGTCAAATAGTGGGAAAATGGGCTCTGGCATCCCTTACTCACTCACCGAAACACAATGCGTGCTTTTATTTCAAGGTGGTCTTTTGTAAGGGGGCGATTACTGCCGCCAGACGGGCATCCCAAATTACTGCGAATCGCAGTGTGTCCTGCCACTACTATCCAGATCCAGACCAGAGCTAAATTTGAGAAGTGCATTTTTCAAAATTGACCCTGCCGGGAATGGAACCCGGGAACCATAGAACCGAGCTTTAAGGCAAGCACCCTAACCACTCATCCAACGAGCTCGTCAAATAGTGGGAAAATGGGCTCTGGCATCCCTTACTCACTCACCGAAACACAATGCGTGCTTTTATTTCAAGGTGGTCTTTTGTAAGGGGGCGATTACTGCCGCCAGACGGGCATCCCAAATTACTGCGAATCGCAGTGTGTCCTGCCACTACTATCCAGATCCAGACCAGAGCTAAATTTGAGAAGTGCATTTTTCAAAATTGACCCTGCCGGGAATGGAACCCGGGAACCATAGAACCGAGCTTTAAGGCAAGCACCCTAACCACTCATCCAACGAGCTCGTCAAATAGTGGGAAAATGGGCTCTGGCATCCCTTACTCACTCACCGAAACACAATGCGTGCTTTTATTTCAAGGTGGTCTTTTGTAAGGGGGCGATTACTGCCGCCAGACGGGCATCCCAAATTACTGCGAATCGCAGTGTGTCCTGCCACTACTATCCAGATCCAGACCAGAGCTAAATTTGAGAAGTGCATTTTTCAAAATTGACCCTGCCGGGAATGGAACCCGGGAACCATAGAACCGAGCTTTAAGGCAAGCACCCTAACCACTCATCCAACGAGCTCGTCAAATAGTGGGAAAATGGGCTCTGGCATCCCTTACTCACTCACCGAAACACAATGCGTGCTTTTATTTCAAGGTGGTCTTTTGTAAGGGGGCGATTACTGCCGCCAGACGGGCATCCCAAATTACTGCGAATCGCAGTGTGTCCTGCCACTACTATCCAGATCCAGACCAGAGCTAAATTTGAGAAGTGCATTTTTCAAAATTGACCCTGCCGGGAATGGAACCCGGGAACCATAGAACCGAGCTTTAAGGCAAGCACCCTAACCACTCATCCAACGAGCTCGTCAAATAGTGGGAAAATGGGCTCTGGCATCCCTTACTCACTCACCGAAACACAATGCGTGCTTTTATTTCAAGGTGGTCTTTTGTAAGGGGGCGATTACTGCCGCCAGACGGGCATCCCAAATTACTGCGAATCGCAGTGTGTCCTGCCACTACTATCCAGATCCAGACCAGAGCTAAATTTGAGAAGTGCATTTTTCAAAATTGACCCTGCCGGGAATGGAACCCGGGAACCATAGAACCGAGCTTTAAGGCAAGCACCCTAACCACTCATCCAACGAGCTCGTCAAATAGTGGGAAAATGGGCTCTGGCATCCCTTACTCACTCACCGAAACACAATGCGTGCTTTTATTTCAAGGTGGTCTTTTGTAAGGGGGCGATTACTGCCGCCAGACGGGCATCCCAAATTACTGCGAATCGCAGTGTGTCCTGCCACTACTATCCAGATCCAGACCAGAGCTAAATTTGAGAAGTGCATTTTTCAAAATTGACCCTGCCGGGAATGGAACCCGGGAACCATAGAACCGAGCTTTAAGGCAAGCACCCTAACCACTCATCCAACGAGCTCGTCAAATAGTGGGAAAATGGGCTCTGGCATCCCTTACTCACTCACCGAAACACAATGCGTGCTTTTATTTCAAGGTGGTCTTTTGTAAGGGGGCGATTACTGCCGCCAGACGGGCATCCCAAATTACTGCGAATCGCAGTGTGTCCTGCCACTACTATCCAGATCCAGACCAGAGCTAAATTTGAGAAGTGCATTTTTCAAAATTGACCCTGCCGGGAATGGAACCCGGGAACCATAGAACCGAGCTTTAAGGCAAGCACCCTAACCACTCATCCAACGAGCTCGTCAAATAGTGGGAAAATGGGCTCTGGCATCCCTTACTCACTCACCGAAACACAATGCGTGCTTTTATTTCAAGGTGGTCTTTTGTAAGGGGGCGATTACTGCCGCCAGACGGGCATCCCAAATTACTGCGAATCGCAGTGTGTCCTGCCACTACTATCCAGATCCAGACCAGAGCTAAATTTGAGAAGTGCATTTTTCAAAATTGACCCTGCCGGGAATGGAACCCGGGATCCATAGAACCGAGCTTTAAGGCAAGCACCCTAACCACTCATCCAACGAGCTCGTCAAATAGTGGGAAAATGGGCTCTGGCATCCCTTACTCACTCACCGAAACACAATGCGTGCTTTTATTTCAAGGTGGTCTTTTGTAAGGGGGCGATTACTGCCGCCAGACGGGCATCCCAAATTACTGCGAATCGCAGTGTGTCCTGCCACTACTATCCAGATCCAGACCAGAGCTAAATTTGAGAAGTGCATTTTTCAAAATTGACCCTGCCGGGAATGGAACCCGGGAACCATAGAACCGAGCTTTAAGGCAAGCACCCTAACCACTCATCCAACGAGCTCGTCAAATAGTGGGAAAATGGGCTCTGGCATCCCTTACTCACTCACCGAAACACAATGCGTGCTTTTATTTCAAGGTGGTCTTTTGTAAGGGGGCGATTACTGCCGCCAGACGGGCATCCCAAATTACTGCGAATCGCAGTGTGTCCTGCCACTACTATCCAGATCCAGACCAGAGCTAAATTTGAGAAGTGCATTTTTCAAAATTGACCCTGCCGGGAATGGAACCCGGGAACCATAGAACCGAGCTTTAAGGCAAGCACCCTAACCACTCATCCAACGAGCTCGTCAAATAGTGGGAAAATGGGCTCTGGCATCCCTTACTCACTCACCGAAACACAATGCGTGCTTTTATTTCAAGGTGGTCTTTTGTAAGGGGGCGATTACTGCCGCCAGACGGGCATCCCAAATTACTGCGAATCGCAGTGTGTCCTGCCACTACTATCCAGATCCAGACCAGAGCTAAATTTGAGAAGTGCATTTTTCAAAATTGACCCTGCCGGGAATGGAACCCGGGAACCATAGAACCGAGCTTTAAGGCAAGCACCCTAACCACTCATCCAACGAGCTCGTCAAATAGTGGGAAAATGGGCTCTGGCATCCCTTACTCACTCACCGAAACACAATGCGTGCTTTTATTTCAAGGTGGTCTTTTGTAAGGGGGCGATTACTGCCGCCAGACGGGCATCCCAAATTACTGCGAATCGCAGTGTGTCCTGCCACTACTATCCAGATCCAGACCAGAGCTAAATTTGAGAAGTGCATTTTTCAAAATTGACCCTGCCGGGAATGGAACCCGGGAACCATAGAACCGAGCTTTAAGGCAAGCACCCTAACCACTCATCCAACGAGCTCGTCAAATAGTGGGAAAATGGGCTCTGGCATCCCTTACTCACTCACCGAAACACAATGCGTGCTTTTATTTCAAGGTGGTCTTTTGTAAGGGGGCGATTACTGCCGCCAGACGGGCAATCCCAAATTACTGCGAATCGCAGTGTGTCCTGCCACTACTATCCAGATCCAGACCAGAGCTAAATTTGAGAAGTGCATTTTTTCAAAATTGACCCTGCCGGGAATGGAACCCGGGAACCATAGAACCGAGCTTTAAGGCAAGCACCCTAACCACTCATCCAACGAGCTCGTCAAATAGTGGGAAAATGGGCTCTGGCATCCCTTACTCACTCACCGAAACACAATGCGTGCTTTTATTTCAAGGTGGTCTTTTGTAAGGGGGCGATTTACTGCCGCCAGACGGGCATCCCAAATTACTGCGAATCGCAGTGTGTCCTGCCACTACTATCCAGATCCAGACCAGAGCTAAATTTGAGAAGTGCATTTTTCAAAATTGACCCTGCCGGGAATGGAACCCGGGAACCATAGAACCGAGCTTTAAGGCAAGCACCCTAACCACTCATCCAACGAGCTCGTCAAATAGTGGGAAAATGGGCTCTGGCATCCCTTACTCACTCACCGAAACACAATGCGTGCTTTTATTTCAAGGTGGTCTTTTGTAAGGGGGCGATTACTGCCGCCAGACGGGCATCCCAAATTACTGCG
Source organism: Bembecia ichneumoniformis (assembly GCA_910589475.2). Taxonomy (NCBI): domain Eukaryota; kingdom Metazoa; phylum Arthropoda; class Insecta; order Lepidoptera; family Sesiidae; genus Bembecia; species Bembecia ichneumoniformis. The sequence goes on along the minus strand of OU342536.1, from coordinate 16,175,464 downwards.
AATCGCAGTGTGTCCTGCCACTACTATCCAGATCCAGACCAGAGCTAAATTTGAGAAGTGCATTTTTCAAAATTGACCCTGCCGGGAATGGAACCCGGGAACCATAGAACCGAGCTTTAAGGCAAGCACCCTAACCACTCATCCAACGAGCTCGTCAAATAGTGGGAAAATGGGCTCTGGCATCCCTTACTCACTCACCGAAACACAATGCGTGCTTTTATTTCAAGGTGGTCTTTTGTAAGGGGGCGATTACTGCCGCCAGACGGGCATCCCAAATTACTGCGAATCGCAGTGTGTCCTGCCACTACTATCCAGATCCAGACCAGAGCTAAATTTGAGAAGTGCATTTTTCAAAATTGACCCTGCCGGGAATGGAACCCGGGAACCATAGAACCGAGCTTTAAGGCAAGCACCCTAACCACTCATCCAACGAGCTCGTCAAATAGTGGGAAAATGGGCTCTGGCATCCCTTACACACTCACCGAAACACAATGCGTGCTTTTATTTCAAGGTGGTCTTTTGTAAGGGGGCGATTACTGCCGCCAGACGGGCATCCCAAATTACTGCGAATCGCAGTGTGTCCTGCCACTACTATCCAGATCCAGACCAGAGCTAAATTTGAGAAGTGCATTTTTCAAAATTGACCCTGCCGGGAATGGAACCCGGGAACCATAGAACCGAGCTTTAAGGCAAGCACCCTAACCACTCATCCAACGAGCTCGTCAAATAGTGGGAAAATGGGCTCTGGCATCCCTTACTCACTCACCGAAACACAATGCGTGCTTTTATTTCAAGGTGGTCTTCTGTAAGGGGGTGATTACTGCCGCCAGACGGGCATCCCAAATTACTGCGAAACCCTGCCACTACAATAAAATAAATAAATAAATTTCTTTACATATGCTTATCTCTATAATCGAAAATTTTAAAATCTAATGTAGAAAAAGGAGGTAGTTTGTTAAAACAAATAAGTACAGCTTTTCTAAGAATTCTTTTCTGAATTCTTAGAATTTTAAATTAAAAATTTTAAACATTCTATTAATCAAATTCCAATTGTAGTGTTTCTACTTTTTTCGCCACTAAAAATCACATTGAATAACAATTTAAATAAAACAATATGTACCCATTACGTGTACGTTATACGTATTTACATTATTTTACGTCAAAAAGATTTTATCAAGCCTGAGTGGCATTCACAAACAACGAACAATATCAAACAAAACATTTGTGTACTTAAAAGGAAATTAAGGACTGGTTACTTAAGGAGCTTATATCGTTATTCTTGTTTTTCGAATTTTAACTAACAGTTTTTAATGTCATTAAATTTAACCCAACTTCGATATGCGTAACTAACTTAGTCAAAAGGCATTTTTTTTTTAATGTAATCGAGGTAGCGCTTGACCACTATCTCACCTGATGTAAGGTGCAGATGTGGCCGAAGGTGGACCACGCTTACCTAGTAAATGCCCATTTACCCTAGTTTTGAAGACCCCGAGGTTGTAGTTCTGTGGGAACACAGACGCAGACAATGAGTTCCACTCCTTAGCAGTTCGAACAAGGAAGGTGGAACTGAAACGCTTTGTTCGTGATCGAGGTACATCGACCACGAAGGGATGAAACCCCTGCCCACGTCTAGTGGTCCGCAAGTGGAACGGATTTAACGATTGTTACTTCCCCATTTGTGAATGTAAATGATAAGCAGTAATACTCACACCAGTGGGAACAGACAAGGAACAGATTCACAACCCAGTTGGACACTCTAGTCCTTTCAATTTCATTCAGTTGGATGAGTGGTTAGGGTGCTTGCCTTAACGCTCTGTTCTAGGGTTCCCGGGTTAGATTCCCGGCAGGGTCAACTTTGAAAAATCAACTTTTCAAATTTGGATCTAGTCTGGATCTGGAAAATAGTGGCAGGGCACATTCCGTTTCGCACTCACTTGGGCAGCCCGTCTGGCGGCAGTAACCACCCCCTCATAGGAAACCACTGGGAAATAACAGCACGTGTGCTGTTGTGCTTCGGTGAGTCAGTAAGCCGCAGTGTGCCCTACCACTACTTTCCAGATCTAGACCAGATTCAAATTTGAAAAGGGCGAGAACCCTAGAACAAGAGCGTTAAGGCAAACACTCTAACCACTCATCCAACGGGCTCGTCAAATTTAGACTTTTAATAAGTTTTGTAATGTCTGCGCAAAATCAAAAGGCGACTTGAACTATTATTTTTTGTTATGCCTGAGATACACACGCTTATAAGCCTATGTGTTGCTATAGTCAGTTAACTTGTAATTTAAGCAAAAAAATTGCAGGCATTTTTTTTAAATTTTTCTTTTCAATGGATATTTGAAAAAAAAAATTGCTCAAATGTCTAACTGTTCTCAAGTTTTACGCATAGCAACACATTTAGCGATTCATGTTTATTTACAAAACTAAATTAAAAAAATTAGTAATTTCAATCAATTTGTAATTTATTAGTTCTTAGATTTATTTTCGAATTTGAAAAAAGTATGTACTTAAAACAAGAACTGAAAAAATATTAAAATACCTTGTCTTCTAGTCTCCTAATTATTTAAATTTCATAGAGACAAAACTCTTATTGGGGAAATCTTCATCAACAAAAACTTTTGGTTTTATATGTGCACATTTATTTCATATTCAAATATTTATATATATATTATAAACTAGTTCATATAACATAACAATACAATTAAACCTAAACGAAAACCATTTTTATGTCCCTATCCAACTTCTCAAAAAAAACTTCTATCAATACATTTTGTTTTTATATTCTTTATTCTTTTTAAACAATGAACTATATAAAGTTTTATATGCCAGTACAAATTCTCATCTCTAACAAAAACTCGTTACGAACACATGTTGCTATTATTTTTCTAACAGGCTCCTAATATAAATTCTGTGTAAAAGCAATAGATACTTTGCGAACGAAAGATTTATGTAAATAATGAAGCATCCTTATTTACAAATGTGTCTGTAAAATGTAAACAGACCACAGTATCGCCCCCCGTGAGTTTCCATCATTATCTTCAAATAAACACTAATCTCAAAGTCAACCGTTCTAATAAATTTTCCCCTGATAAGTTACAGGTTAACTGAAAACAACGCGATAATTATCGAAATTACAATTGGTACCGTCAGCATATAAGTGAATCTTATTTCACCAGAAAATTCAACAAAAATATCTCCGAATCCAGATCCAGCCATATCCAATGTGATGATCGAGTGACGGTGGTAGCATACGACAAGTCCGTTGGATAAGTGGTTAGGGTTGCTTTAACGCTCTGTTCCCGGGTTAGATTCCCGGCAGGGTTAACTTTGAAAAATGTACTTACCAAATTTGGCTCTGGTCTGGATCTGGAAGGTAATGGCAGGACGCACTGCACTTCGCAGTCATTTGGGCAGCACGTCTGGCGGCAGTTACCACCCCCTTACAGAAGACCACCGTGAAATAACAGCACGTGTCCTGTTGTGTTTCAGTGAGTGAGTAAGGGATGCCGGAGCCCATTTCCCTATCCCCTCCCAACCCCTTATCCTTAATCTTACACTAGTCGACAGCGCACTTGCAGCAGCTTTGGCGTTACTTGTGTTATAGGAGACTGTAACCACCTACCATAAAGTGGACCGTCAGCCTGTCTGCCGATCTTGGATGGACTTTAACTCTCAGAAAACCAAGTAAGTGAATGGTTTTCTATGAACCTATGAAACACTAGTGTTCATAGTGATCGTTAATCGTTGTTCGTTTAAGGGTAAGTTGATCGCTTTGATTATAGTTGATCGTGTAAGGGTAAGGGATAAAAAAGTGAAAATGGAAGTAGGATAGTAAATGAGGAAGTAGTACACGATAAGCGTAGAAAATTACTTACGCAAATGACTGACAATTTTACCTCTACATTTATATAGAAAAACTAAATCTCATTTAATTTGCAAGTCCTGTTTGTACCTCTATTTTATATGTTTTTAAGAGAGGCGTGTTATAGTATGTACAAAAATCAAAAACAACTTTAAATTAAAAACTTAACTTAACCGTAACTTAACCGTAATGAATCTGTAGGGATTCATCTAGGGCATGTCCTATATACATATCAACGATAAGCACCGAGCTTTAGGTCTTGTTTTAATAGACGCGACAGAGTACTAGCGGGAATTTTCAGTTCTCGCTATAAATTTTTTTGTTTCCTTATGGGGTTTCGGCGAATTCTGGCTTTAACAGCATTAAACAGCCTAACAGCAGCCGCCCCGATCTTTTATGGTGATCAACAGAGGAAGTGTTGGTACATATCTGTCGATAGTACGATATACGAACATACCGCTGATATCAAGCTTCTGAAGTGTCTTGAATTTGATCCGACGGCTCCATTCCCATTCTGCGTGAGGCAATCACTGCAATCCTATTTTCTTTAACACCCCATTCCCCCATCAATTGTAATTTGACAATAAACACAAAAAAAATGTGAAATGGCTAGGTGGAGTCTAGGTGTCAAGGTTGAATTAGACTCTTCATGCAAAATCGCTCGACGTGTCAAGGTTGAATTAGACTCTTCATGCAAAATCGCTCGACGTGTCAAGGTTGAATTAGACTCTTCATGCAAAATCGCTCGACGTTCCCTTGCGTATTTGTAGGACAAATTTTGTTCGCCCTTTAAAACGCCTACCATAATTTTCAGGTTCTATTAAGAAAATTACTTACTGCCTGATGCGATCGTCCAATTCTTTTTGTAATCGCTCTATTTGAATATCTTTCTACATTGAAAATTATAATGTTTCCTCTTTCTTCTGGAGACAAACACTTTTTCTTACCCATATTTAAATGAAACTAATATTTATAATAATAATAATAATACTTGGCTCACGAGATTGTTGACATGTGGGCTGTTGCGTCCACTGAAATCATCCCAGTCGTTATATCCGTCAACGGTTTGATCCCAACCAGCCTCAATAGTAACTTGAAGCGGTTGGGGTTCCGTGGCGGTTCCCTCCCGGCCCAAATGCAGAAGGCGGTGCTGCTCGATACGGCCAGGATCGTGCGTCGGTTTCTGTCTTTGTCGTCCTGAACCCCGACTGACTGTGCTTCTGTCGTGGGTAACACCGTCTCCCCCTCATTTTGGCTTTTGGAGGGGGAGACGAGACCAGTTAAAATTATAATAATAATCATTTATTTGCTGAATATAGGTTACAAAGATTTTACAATAGATATTTCTCGCTACATTCTACCCTTCGAGGGTGTGCAAATATTTTAATTACATTAAATGAATGAAGCTAATATTTACTACATTAAATGAATAAAGCTAATATATTATTAATTATTACAATGAATTATCTGACATGTAATCTTTTATACTATAATAACATTTGTCGACGAGTAGATTCTTCATTTTCTTCTTGAATAAATTAATATTAAGCTCTTTAACTCTATTTATTTATTTCTTTGATTATATCAAGCACATCTCTAAGTCATACGTTTGCACACCTTCAACTGTCCAGCAATAAGTTAATATTGGTAATATTAAAGTGGCGCGCTGCAACATGCACGAACTTGTCTCTAGATGCAACCATGCAAACTATTGCCACAGTATATTAATTTTTTTCATACAGTAGGCTGACGGAGACGTCTAGTCAGGGCAACAGTGCGGGGCGTGAGGGGTGAGACGCGAGTGGAACGGTACCGAGCTGCATACTTCTTCGTTCTTAGTAGCTCGGTACAAGTTTTCTAGGGCTACCGCGTCTTTAAAATTTAAATTTCTTAAATTAATATGGTGCGTACGGACGGCATCTTCATGCAAATATTTCTCTCGCATAAATAAAGAACTAAGATTTCATCACATATTACTTACTTAATTCAATTTAATTGCACTTTGTTGTATCGTGCCCTGCGTGTGCGTGCAACCAAAATGGCGATTGTGAAAATACGTGTGTATTTGATCATTTTGGAGAATGTTTTGAGGTGTTTTGGATTTATATTTTATTTATCAGAAACAAACAGCTTAATTTAATACATTTAAGTATTAAAATCTAGTGTTCATAAGCCATTCATTGATAAATAGAAATGGGTGTGATCGAGGTTTCTTGGGGCGCTGATTACGAAAATGACACCCATTTTGAAATTCAAGATGGCGGTCATGCATTTTTTGATAAATACAGATAAACATTATATTCGATACTTCATACTTTAATACATTATATTAAAGGATGCTTAATATTGTGCTTGTAAGTGCTTTAATATTACAAAAAGTCATTGTCATTCAATTTGTGACAACCCTACCGTACTTTCGTAAATACCTACACAGGTGGCGGCATCGCCCAACTTCAAATGCGTCGGCCTACTGTATGAAAATTAATATACCGTGCTATTGGGCAACAAAATACAGTCAATATATACAGCTTACAAAAAGAAACGTTTAGTGATACAGTGACGAAATTTTATTCGTAAATATTAAAAATAAATAGTAAATATGTACTAGTCTTATTCAAGTTGCGGGGAGTGTATAATTTGCTTCACGAAATAATTTAAAAATGAAATTACATAAAATTAAAAGTGTAGTCATGCAATTGATATCTTAATTTAGGAAACTGCTCGTAGCATTGCAGTGAACCCCATTACCATAATAACCCATGACGGTAATAGTTCATCTACCCCCATAATATTTTTTATTAGATAAAGTAATGTTTTCAGTGCAGTCTCTGACTGTACATCTGTTCAAAGTTGTTATCAGTTGAAAACAGTTCCCACTGGGAAAACCGCGTATCTATGGAGGTTGGTAAGGTTTAAATTTGTTTATTTTGTGAGTCGTTAACGCCTATATAAGGGTATCAACGTTCTTGTTAGAACATTACTAATTGAAATTTAACGACGAATTTAAATTCGAAAATAGAAGATACGAAAATAAAATGGCTTTCAAAACAATTGTAGCCCTTTGTGTCTTGGTTAGTAGTACATAATTTCTAATTACATTTATTTATTCATTTTCCAAAATATTTACTTACCACAATGACAGATTTTCTCATTAATTTGTTTTTTTTTTTTTCACTTTTCACTTGTGTTATAGGCGACGGTAGCCACCTACCATCAAGTGGACCGTCAGCCTGTCTATCGACATAACATAAAAAAAAAAAAAAAAAAAAAAAAAAAAAAAGAACTTGCTTCTTTGTAACAATTTGAGTGTAAGAAGAAAAACTATACCTCAAAAAACAATGTGCTATTATTGTTTTTTTTTTTTTTTTAAATATTTTTTAGTTCTTAATTAAAGTTATATAATCAAGTTTCTGGTTTATTTTAATTGAGTAATAAAATAAAATATCTTCTACGGTTCTAAGCCTCACAAGGGTTAGATAGAAAGTTGCAAGGTCCTTGAGGTGGTTCAAGTGCATGAAATAATATGTGTGATTTGAAATGTTAGCAGAATATTATCACAAACAAATCGAGATAACAAATATTTTCCTTTTTAACAATAACAAATGTGCTTTTTGTTTAGTTTGCTGTGACCTCGGCGTTACCAAACAGCCCCGCTGGTGCAGGCGGCCCAGGGGGCTGGGGCGGTTGGGGTAATGCGGCCGGTCCAGGCTGGGGTGGAGTCGGAGGCTGGGGCGGAGCCGGTGGTGCTGGCAACCCCTGGCTTCCTCCCTGGATCGCTTCTGCTCCCTGGTACCCACAATGGACACCTTGCACCACTATAGGATCCACCTGCTCAGACTGCACAACGAAGCTGGTTTGCACCAAGATCGGTGGCTTGCAACGTGCTTGCACTGATCCCACTCTACCTTATTGCAACTTGGGCGAATGTTCAGCGACACCAGCGACCGAATGTGCCGAACCCACACCTCTCAGTGCTGATCCTGTCGCGCCTGCTGCAGCAACCGCATAAGTGCTTACTAATCCATAAATGTTCATAATTTTATTTTTCAATTGCTTATAAAATCAAGGAAAAGTTAGAATTAATCTGGCTGTGAATCATTTTGAAGTTTGCAATATACTGTAATTCAATTCGCTTAATAACTGTAGAATGAGTATTAATTTTGAATAAGGGTTGTAACTTAGAATTTTGTATATATTTTTTTTTAATTAAACATTTTATTTATGTGCAAGCACATATTGTTTTAAATTGAATTTTCTTGTATGAAAATATAATATTTTGTATGAAATATAATATTTTGTCCTTATGCTTAATCTTACTATAGTCGGCAGCGCACGCAGCACCTGTGGTGTTGCCTGTGTTATAGGCAACGGTAGCCACCAACCATCAAGTGGACCGTCAGCCTTTCTGTCAACCTTAGCATTAAAACCCCGTGTGGTTTCCGGGTTAGGTTAGTGTGTATATTGCCACTCCATGTCATCCCGTGGATATCGTAAGAGGCGACTAAGAGAAAAAAAAGGCTTGCCCATAAATCACACCGGGGTCACAGTGTTGGGGTCGCGCCGTGAATTGCACTCCTCTTTGGCCTGCTGCGTATTTGTGCCGTGCGCGGCGACCCAAACGGGAGGATGAAGGGATCCTGGTTTATGAGGCGGCAGCAAGTCTTCGGATCTTTTAGGCCAACACGGCACTTTGACTTGACTTTCTCCTTAAACGGGCGGTCCCCACCTAGTGGGACCTTAACATTAAAAAACTAATCGTGTGTTTGAAATATTGTTTCCAACCATAGGTAGATACTCTAAAACAGAGTTATGTATTGTATTGTAGTCGGTTGCAGCTATCTATGATTATATTATTTTGTGCTACGCCAAAGAAGCTGCTTGTATTATAAGATAACAATATTAGCTCCCTACCCTCAAGTGTAGCGTCAGCTTGCTTGACGAATAAAAAACACAAGTAATGTTCATACAGTACACCCATGTCTTACAATTGATAAATTAAGTGTCTCCCATGTCTTACAATCTACTATTTCTAAATTACCTATGTTGAAATGAAAAATGGCATAGACATAGCTATAGACAGACCTTTAAGGATACATACAACCTTTTGAACCGGGCGAGGACTCATTTAAACGGTTTATCTATATATAAAGGTAGGAAATCATCAAAATCAAAATCAAAGGTAGGAAATCAACTAAATCGGGAAAATCCTAAGGGAATCTGAGAGAAATGGTGAAATCGCCTCGTTCTCTATAAGGCCCAAATTAGGCCCCACATGGAGTACTACTCTTACCTCTGAGGTGGCGCGCAAAAATACCAGGTAGATACATTTGCGTCGCATTGTTCGCATTGTCCTCTGCCGACCATATTAAGATTAAGGATAAGGGATTGGGAAGAGATAGGGAAATGGGTTCTGGTTGCCAAGCTGCCAGCTGCGACTCACCGAAAGCGAACAGCACACATGCTGTTATTTCACGGTGGTCTTCTGCAATGAGGTGGTGACTGCCGCCAGACGGACAGCACAAAGGACTGTGTGCCCTGCCAAGTACTTTACAGACTCCTCAGCTCCATTGGGAAGCTCTACGAGAGAATCCTAATGGCGAAAGGTGTCCTTATTAACGAGCAGTTTGGTTTCAGAGCCAAACACTCGAGTGTCCATCAGGTGCATCGCTTAGTCGAGCACATACTCACAGGACTGACGAACAGACGCAAACGTGTTAGCACCGGAGCTGTCTTCTTTGACGTGGCGAAGGCCTTCGACAAGGTATGGCACGCCGGTTTGATATACAAGCTATTTCAAATCGGACTGCCTGAAAGTCTCGTACTTATAATACGGGACTTTCTGACCGATCGTAGCTTCCGTTACAGAATGGAGGGCACTCTCTCAACACCCCGACCCATCAGGGCTGGTGTCCCCCAGGGCTCAGTCCTCTCCCCTACCCTATATTCCCTCTACACAAACGACATCCCTCGCACCGAAAAGGCCGAACTGTCCCTTTTCGCTGACGACACATGTCTTTACTACTCCGCCCGACATCGAGGGCTACTAACGCGTACCCTCCAATCCGCCGTCACCTCCCTGGGTGACTGGTTCGTCAAGTGGAGGATCGAGGTTAATCCCGAGAAAAGCGCAGCAGTGTTCTTTTCTTGGGAGCCGACTCGTCCCCTCCCTGACGTCCCTCGTCAACCTAAAGCCACTGATCGACTCACTCTCGGTCAGATCTCTCTTCACGGTCAAGTCATCCCATGGGTGAACGAGACCAAATACCTCGGCGTCACTCTCGACGCGAGGCTCACCTTCCGACCCCACATCAAGCGCGTCCGCGATCGGGCAGCGTTTATCCTCAGTCGCCTATCTTGTCTCCTAGGTAGGCGCAGTAGAATGTCCCTTCTTAATAAGGTGACACTATACAAGGTCTGCGTGAGACCTATTATGACTTACGCCAGCACTGTGTTCGCACATGCTGCCCGCACCCACATTAATACTCTCCAACGGATTCAAAACCGTTTCATGCGAAATGCCGTGGCCTGTCCATGGTATGTCCGCAACGTAGATCTTCACTACGACCTGGATCTCCCGTCTATAGTCGAGTGCATTAAGGATTTCGCCCTTAAGTACTACGATAAAGTCCCTCATCACCCCAATCCACTAATCGTGGATTCATTATCTTACACCCCCGATCCCGATGTTAAACACATCCAGTCCTGTAGGAGGCCCAGGCACGCCCTCCTCGACCCCGACGACCACATCACGGCTGCAAATGCCGTCCTTTATGCTCTAGATGATGCCGTACAACCGGCACCTAGACGTCCACACGGAGGCAGAAGGAGAGGTAGACCTCCCAGACGTCTCCGTGGCCCCATGCGTTAGCGCTTCTCAACGCTAATAGCCCCCGTCCTCATACAATGAGGCGGGGATACCGATGTCCCCATTCACGGCCATTAAGCCGCTCCCCACCGCCTAGTTAATGTCGTTCAACCGACAACTAGGCCTATACGGAGTGCCAGAAAGAGGTTAACCTCCGTGACCCTCCCGGGTCTCCATATAGCAACAGTTAAGCTTCCTTTAACTGTCAGCTTCCCCCTTCCTATTTCGCGATTTTCCCGATCGCTGTGTTTGCAGGGCTGAGTGTTTTTAAACGCTCGCGGCAAGGTCCGTTTACGCTTTAAAAGTCCTAGGACTAAAAGCTAAGCAAACCGGGAGAGGTTTTAGTGTGTAAAAATCTCACATAACCATGAGAATATAAGCAGTCCACAGTGCTGTCTTATCCCTTCGCAGGTACCTTTTGAAGGTTTCCTCTCTCGAAAACAAAAAAAAAAAAAAAAAAAAAAAAAAACTTTACAGATTCAGACCAGTTCATTTCCAAAGTTGATTCTGCCGTGAATCAAACCCCAATCCCCTGAGACAGAGGCTGATCACTCAATCAATGGGCTCGTCAAATTTTTCAAATTTCGAATTATTACGATGATAAGTAAAGATACTTAACGGTGCAAAGAAAAACATTCAAATTAACTATAACAAAAAATATTTAATTTCAACATCAAAAAGGCATATAGATGTTTATTGAAAACAATTTTCCACTATTGACTTATCACTGTCGGAAAACCCAGGAAGGAAACAAGTTATTTCTTGGTAGCATTGACATTGTGAAGTATTGTGATAACGGTTTCATATATAAAGGAATAGAAATGATATACCTATTGTGTCAACTGTAGAGACAGTAAAACATGGCTTCATACAACAATGCCTTTCTGATTCTAGTGCTGGTCAGTTAAAATTATTGTATAGAGATTCTAAGGCTAGTCTGGTATTCATATCAAAGACCAAGCTCTGCTGCGGGCAGATACACACCATTTCGACTAAATTATTTCAGAACCAACTTGGGCCGTTTTTCCCCATTAAATCGTATTATGGATGTTGCCAACTCCCTGAGTCACGATGTTGACCTGTTTAACGACGCATTTTCCAAAATTAAAAGACTCATTCTTGTCCGTGATTCAGATAATTAACACTAGTTTATTTTTGACATTTATTCCAAATTTCCGATTTAATTATATTTCTATGTATGTATGTTTTTTTTTTGATAAATTTTTATAAATTTTCATAATTTTTTTGATAAATTATGTTTTTTTCTAACTTTATTGCCGGGATGCTACTTCGACTTTCATTGGCGTAGGCTGTGCCTCCTTTAATTGCGGCGGCATCTGCCATGTTATTTCTTCCTGTTCCTTGTTGTGTGTTTTTTTCGGTGCCTGCCCCGTTGGAGGCCATGTAATAATAAATAAATAAATAAATTCAAATTATGTCGGGCCCACTACTACTTTTTTATCACTTGCTTCAAGAGTAAAGAAAAATATAATGATGAAGCTGTGCGTGAAAGAGGAGGATGAAAGAGGATGAATTACGATGTCCTGCCAATCAGCTGTGGACTTATAATAAATACTTCCTTAAACAAAAGAGAAGCCATACAGAAGTAGGACTAGTAAGTCTCATTTCTGTTTTGTGTATCCACAATAGGGAATATGCGTCTAATTCAAAAAAGGCTTAAATATATTTTTTTATCAACATTTTTGCTTTAGAATTATCTCTATTTAAATATTTTTTAATATTATTTCTTTTTCATTAAGAAAATAATTATTAAAAAGTGCATAAAAATGTGGGAAATTCAAAATACTTGAAACGGTCAGATCAAATGTGACGTCAAAGTCTATGGAATGTGACGTCAACGTCTATGAAATGTCAATGAGCGTGTAGATGTTTGTGATTTTTAACATTTGATTTTTATTGTAGACTGTGACGTCACGACAAGCGCGCCAAAAGGGCGGGTGTTTAAAGTGCCCGTAGCTGTTAGTTAATTTTAACTTTTTTTTTTGTTACCAAATTTCTGTTTTTTGGCGCTGAATATTTTTTTACGGTTATATAACGATATAACCTATCGTATGAAAATATAAAAAAAAATTTGCATATTCCCTATTGTGGAATATTTACAGCAAATAAATTAGTTTAAATTTCTGGTTTCAATAACATATCGCATCGAACCTATTCGCTTTCCTTTCATGATTTTGCACTAATTCTTAGAAATTCCGAAAAAATATATAGGCTAGTGCCTATATATATTTTCAGAATTATTTTCAGAATTATTATTTTCAGAATAAAGAACAGCGAAGAAGTTAAATACCCTAACATATTTACAAAAAAATTATATTGTCTAATGTCATCATATTTCATTTGACAGTTCGCAGTACTGGCTGTAACTTTCGGTCAAATATTTCAAGGGGGTCCTCATAAATCTCAAGGCAAACCCCATGAAAATCAAGGCAGGATTAAAAGGCAAGCTGATGAAGGTGATCGACAAGGTGACCAAAATGAACAAACTGATCAAATCTTAGAGCCAATTGCAGGAGTCAATTTGACAACTTGTGACTTCACCGTGAGACCGATTATATCCTGCCACGATTGTAATACTCGTCTTATTTGCAAGCCCTTGGGTGGGATTCTAAAAGGCTGCAATAATCCTTATAAACCATATTGTTCTAATGGTATTTGTTCTCCACTTCCAACACCCGAATGCGCTTAAATAATTACTCCCAGTAATATGCTTTGTTAAATTATAATTTATCTGTTGCTTTTTATTGTTAATAAATTGATAATATATTGTACTTTTTACTTTTTTAAGGTTCCGTACGCCCGAATAAAAAAACGGAACCCTTATAGGATCACTCGTGTGTCCCTCTGTCCGTCGGTCACAGTCAATTATCCCCGAACCTACTAGACCGTTTATATCAATTACTGTGACCTAAACGCAGTGGTGTGACGTGAATAGATGAAATCTGTATATGGGAGGTCATTTTTGGGGGGAAGGTGGACATATCAAATGGAAGTCTTGTTGTGAAGATTTATTTTTTTATAATTTTAAAATAAATAGTTTCCAAGTTATTCAAGAAAATAGACGAAAATTGACCATCTCCCCCCCCCCTTATTTCCGAAATTACTGAACCTAAAATTTTGAAAAAATACATAAATATCAAAAATATATACCTATCAATAAAAATTGAACTATCTGGCACATATTTCTAATATATTATACTAGCTATTGCACGCATTGAACTATGCGACTTATAAAATACTAACTGAACTCGGCCACGCTTCGCTGCGGCCCATACGACGGCGGCCGGCGTGCGCGTGGGCGCGCGGTACTGGACACTGCTTATATATAATACTATTGATCGTAGCGTAATGTTATATAGCCTATAGCCTTCCTCGATAAATGGACTATTCAATATAAAAAGAATTTTTCTATTTGAAGCAGTAGTTCCTGAGATTAGCGCATTCAAACAAACAAACAAACAACAAGCTTTATATACATATTAGTATAGATGTAAAGATCGACAGAAAGGCGGACGATTCACTTGATGGTATGTGGCTACCGTAGTCTATTAACACAAATAACACTACAGCAAGTACTGCAAACGTACTATTCAAGGATTAAGACCTAATTCAAATGGACCATCAGCCTGTCTGAGGACCTTTACACAATAAAAATACATCTAATCATTAGGAAAGGATATGAGTATTAAAAAATACCATTAAACAGTAATAAGTGCACATTATCATATTAATTTATTTATTTATATCACAATCGTCATCAGCTTCTGTGGTACACGTATTGTTGTTACAAAATGGCCTCGTTAAAAGGGGACATGGCGCCAGGAGACCGCCATTAGAAGCACATTGCAACAACGTGGTGCAGTCGTAGCAGGAATACCCCGGTTGGGTTTCATAATCGCAATCGATCCATTGAGGCTGAGGTTGAATCACCCAATCGTCGATATGTTGCGTTCTTGTTTCTCCTAATATCTGTTTGTAAAGATAATGCTTTAATAAGATTAAATGTTAGTGATGAAAATATCTGATTAAACTTGACTTTTAAATCATGATGCAATTTTTTTTATGTTAAGGTCGGGAGACATGCTGACGGTCCACTTGTGGAGGTGGCTACCGTCGCCTTACACAAGCAACGCTACAGGTGCTGCAAATGCGCTGCCGACTACACTACATCAGTAGGATTAAGGATAAAGGATTGGGAAATGAGCTCTGTCCTCCATCCCTTAATCACTCACCGAAACACAACAGCACACAACTGTTACTTCACTGTGGATTTCTGTAAGGGGATGGTTACTGCCGCCAGTCGAGTTGCCCAAATGACTGCGAAACGCAGTGTGTCCTGCCACCACTTTCCAGATCCAGACCAGAGCAAACTTTGAAAAGTTAATTCCCAAAATTGACCCAGAATCGTTGCCCAAATGACTGCGAAACGCAGTGTGTCCTGCCACTACTTTCCAGATCCAAACCAGAGCAAACCTTGAAAAGTTAATTCCCAAAATTGAACCCCGGGAACCCTAGAAGAGAGCGTCAAGGCGAGCACCCTAACCACTCATCCAACGGGCTCGTCAAAATGCATTGTTTAGAGTCGTCGATGGCAACTTGTCGATAATACACGGTGTTTTACATGTACTCTGCCAGGCGACCATTCCCTGCAGTAGAGCTCCGTCAACGCATGCATTACCATCGTTGAATCCGCTCTCTGCGACTCGATCCGCTCTTCGTGCGCAGAACCGAGGATGAACGGAGCCAACTCGGAACACAAACGCATGTGCTTTCTTTATTCCCCAGCGACAACCCGATCAGCCAAGCGAAGGCCGGTGACCCCACCGACCCCTGCAACCGGCTTGTCGAGGGTTAAGTCCCCCCCACCACTACAAAGGTTACACATGGTACATGGTGGGAAGCCTGGCTGTTTCCTACACGTGTCTCAGGCGCACTCTCACACAAATCGACATCGGCTTGCCTATTGTCGTTAGAAACTACAAATATGTAAACAAACTTAGTCTATGAAGTAGGAATCTGCATGAAATTAATCCTCCAATAGTGCGCAAACTGTATTTAATGCGTTGCTCGAAGTTTATGATTCAAGGCAGATAGATGGCTTAAACACAATGGAAGTTCACCGACTAGAATCTGACTAGTTTGTCAGCATATCAGACTTGAATTGAACGAAATTTTCCAACAATTCGAAAGCTTCAGTTATGCGACAACAGTTTCTCGAACACAAGTTTTCCCTAGTCGGGTAAACAGACCGACAAGGCTAAGTCCTCTAAAACTATTCTCGTACACAGCAGGTGTTGTAGGGTTCATCATCATTCGCTTTTCTCATTCATTATAAACCTTTTTGTTTCCTTTTTATAATGTGACCTTTTTATTTACTTATATTACATATACCTACACTGGTCGGCGGGATTTCAAATGGAAAAAGAACAACAGAATTGAAGAAAAGAAAAAAGGGAGATTGACAGGGTTTTTTCACGAGAGAGGATTCTGGAGAGAGATTCTAAAAAGAGAAGGTGTACGGAAATATATATATGATTCATTTTTATATATAAGATATATATATCTTATATATAAAAATGAATCCCTATCTCTCCTGGTCACGGCATCACGCGTGAACGGGTAGACCGATTTTAATTCGGTTTTCGCCAATGGAAAGAGGGATAAACGGGGAATGTTTTAGGGTATATAAAAATTACACGCCGGGCGAAGCCGGGGGCGGGCCGCTAGTTTTTTATTAAAGAGATTCAGATTTTCTTTAAAAGGCGATCGAGTTGACGATCTTTTGATTATCACATCCAGACTGGACAAATCCAACTCTTACTTTCATTAAGTCGACGAGACCCGCTTATATCCTATCTTTGCCTGTGCTCCTGTCGAAAATGGAATAAAGATACTCCAGAACGACGTGATCAACGGAAGACATAAGAAAATACATTCTTTTCTTATAACCCACCACCCCAAGAGTGATTCTAGAATTGTTACACTACAGTGTTCGGAAGGCTCCGAATAAATAAAAAGCCATGGCCAGGGGTATGGCGAAAGAGGGCGTGTAAACTATGTTTTTGAATTGCGTTAGAGGATCAAAGGACCGTTACTGCAGACCGGTATATTAAAAATTGTTTGCCAGTCAGGTGTCTTGGAAAATTTTCGACACAGAAGCGCCCAAGAAGTAGGATACTTCTCCACCACGACAATGCTCCGGCCCGGTCCACCAGACGAACAATCGAATATTTGACTATGGAAGGAGTTTAATTAGTGAATCATCCGACTTGGTACCATGTGATTTCTATGTATTCCCAAAAATAAATGATAAACTTAGAGGAATTCGCTTTCGATTGAGCCCTGAAGATGCAGTGAAACCGTTCGAAAACGCTGTGAAAGAGACCCCTAAAGAAGAGTGATCCCACTGCTTTAGTCAGTGGTTCCATCGCAAGCGACGGTGCTTACAGGAATGGAGACTACTTCGAAAAACAATAAGAACACAAACAGCTTCTTACATTATTTAGTTTTCGAGTTTCTAAAAACTTTCAGTGTTACCCTCCTATTATCAAAGCTAATTATTAATATACTTAGAGATACTTTGGTGATACCAAATCTAGAAATAGAAGAGAAATTTTTTACAATTTCAACTTAGGAAACTTTCAAACGTCGACCAATCTATAAACAAGCTTTTAAATTATTTCCAAAAAAAACAACTTCTTTTACTTAGCGATTCTTACTAACGAGCTCGTTGAATGAGTGGTTAGGGTGCTTGCCTTAACGCTCTGTTCTAGGGTTCCCGGGTTCGATTCCCGTCAGGGTCAACTTTGAAAATTCAACTTTTCAAATTTGGCTCTGGTCTGGATTTACAAAGTAGTGGCAGTAGGGCACACTGCGTTTTCGCATCATTTAGACAGCCCGTCTGGCGGCAGTAACCACCCCCTTATAGAGGACCACCGTGAAATAACAGCACGTGTGCTGTTGTGTTTAGGTGAGTGAGTAAGGGATGCCAGAGCCCATTTCCCTATCCACTCCTAATTCCTTATCCTCAATCCTACTGCAGTCGGCAGCGCTCTTGCAGCAGCTTTGGCGTTGCTTGTGTTATAGGCGACAGTAGCCACCTACCACCAAGTGGACGGTCAGCCTGTCTGCCGACCTTAACATAAAAAAAAGAAGTGCTCCCAACTGACACACCCATAGTTATTGAGTTCGATAAAATACTTTTTACTTTTTACATTAAACGCATAATATACGTTAACTTTTAACTTGGAATTAAAAAGTTTAAAAATATAAGAAAAAGATAATCATATACATACTCTTGAAACGTAAATAGTTAATCGTGAGACACATCTCTTTGTTCCAACACATTTATAGACAATTTAACAGCTTTATTTCACCAGGAATACTAATTAAAAACATTTATACTAATACCTAATTCTGACATTTATTGACTATAGTATAATGATAACACTTACTAGAAAAACTATTGCAACCGAAAACTTTAACATTATTCTATTTAAAATAAACAATTATTTGTTTCCAAGTTCTGTTTCAGTATAACTGAACAGTCGTGAACTCGTCTTCATTTCTGAGCCAAAAAAAAGATATGATAAGATTAATGAACTCCAATCTACTGCAGATAACATAAACAAAAAAAAAACTCTATGTTGTTGATAAAGAGATAGGTTCGGGTAAATTTCGCTATGAAAGACGAAAATGCAATTTTTTTTTATAATGTTAATATCGGCAGACAGGATAAGGGATTAAGAAGGGATAACGAAATGTGCTCTGGCATTTCCTACTCACTCACCGAAAAACAACAGCACACGTGCTGTTATTTCGCGGTGGTGTTCTGTATGGGGGTGGTTAGTGCCGCTAGACGGGCTGCCCAAATGACTGCGAAACGCTGTGTGCCCCTGCCACTACTTTCCAGATCCAGACCAGAACCAAATTTGAAAAGTTCATTTTTCAAAGTTGACCCTGCTGGGAATCGAACCCGGGAACCCTAAAACAGAGCGTTAAGACAAGCACCCTAACCAATCATCCAACGGGCTCGTCAACCTTTTTACTACATCTTTTAAAAATTTCATTTTAAATATTCTACATGAAATCAATAAGCAAACTATTTAATATTTTCACAATCTTAATATATAAAAATGAATCCCTATTTCCCTTGGTCACGGCATCACGCGTGAACGGGTAGACCGATTTTAATTCGGTTTTCACTAATGGAAAGAGGGATAAACGGGGAATGTTCATATATATAAAAAATGCACTACGGGCGAAGCCGGGGGCGGGCCGCGAGTATATTAATAAAACCATTTTTAAATAACCACCCAACTCGTTTTTTTCAATAACCTTTTATTAGTTTATTAGCTGAGCCCGCAACTTCGTACGTGTAGTATTCTGTATAGCGAGCAACTTTTTGTTTGTAAACCGATTGGAATGAAACAAACATTATGTTACGGGAAGCTTGCTACATACACATAAGTGAAAATAAGACACATTCAAATCGGTGTACCCGTTTCTGAGATTAGCGTGCACAAACCAGACAACAGACAAAAATTCTAAATAACAAAAAAACGTAAATACAACGTGTACGAATTCCTTTTTGGAAAAAAAAAATTAATGTACAAACATAGCTTTTAAGGCTTCTGTATCTGCCAACGGCCTTGAGGTTCTGGACAGAGATAGATAGATACAAAGATAGATAGATAGAAGCGAGATGTTTCCCCGCGCCAACCGCGCTAATTTGTACAGAAAACAAATAATAGTTATTTTTAGCCTAATAAATCATTATTTTGACTCGCCAATCGTACACTTTGTGAAAAACATCTTGTCAAAAATTTATGCGAAAGAAAAATGCTGAAATTCAATGCCGTTTAGAAGTAGTTACAAAAATTCAAACAAAAAAGGCTTTACTTTGGGATTTTTTTTCAACTATTAATAATATTATAAGAATTATTTCCAACGTTCAAATTAAAATTTAATGTCCAATAAATAACATATATTTTTTTGTACATTTAGATCCACTCAGTAAAGTATAGTTACACGGAGAAAACCTCTTGTTGGCATATACAAGGAGCCTTAATGTAAATTTTTCGATTTTATTATATATATGTATTAGGTAAAATTACAGGTACATTACAATCGTACGCTTAAATAGAAATAAATTAATACAAAATAAGATGCAAATGACATTTACTATAGAACTCGCTGGCGGCGGATCCAATTCAACAGGCCTAGAAATGGTGTTTTTTGTTTTTACCATTAGAACATTACACAAAAAAAAATATTAATATATTTTTTTAATCTGATATTAACTTATTAATAGGTTCAGGATTCATATGCGTGCAATAAGCCTTTTTCGAGAGAATTTTCAATAAAAGTCAAATTTTTCTTGTGTTCTAACTTTTTTTGTGGAGCTTCTATTACTTTAACGAAAATTCTAATTAATACAATTGGTTCTTCACATGTTTAAGTATAATATATATTTTTTTCAAAGCAATTGTCTTGTCTATTTCTTGTAACATCTTCATTAAACAATGGATATTTTTAGTATTTAGCGTTTGTCTCCCCCTTAAGGATAACAATACTAAATAACAAAACCAGTAAATGTGATATTTTTTTATTATTTTTAAGCTAAAGAAATAATTCGTCGATTAGAACTTTTCTAGCTTTAACTGTAGAACTCTGGAATAAATCGATATCTGTTTCTTCCGATAGGGTACAACAAAGCTTCTATCAGCCGAGGACAGGGCTGAATCTATGCAAGTCGTAATTTGTGGAAGACGGATTGCAAGCGGTCGACAAGGAAAGGCGTACAGCGCTGAACACGCCTGTTTAGCGCAAAAGCTGAATAAACTCGGAAAGCTGAACGAACGCATCTCCGTACAAAACTGACTTTTTCTATGAGCAAAAGCAAATGCAAAACGCGCTTAAGGCAACGCCAGCCCCTAATGATAAAAAAATCCACTTATTTGTAACCGTTTTCCTTTTAAATTATCATAATAATTATAATTTAAAAAATACTCAAATCATCTGCAGGATATATGAAAGGGGTCATCATAATTATTTTTTAAATTATATTTAATTGTATATATAAAAAAAATACTAATTTGCTGTCTAATATCGATGTTGTAACCGTGCGATTTGCTTAATAATCAATATTTTAAATAGCTATTTCTTAAGATAAATTTTAATCTGAAGGCTCATCAAAAGAAAAATTTGAATTATACTTTATTTAATTTGCAAATCTCGGTAATATCTATTACCAAGATTGTAGCGACTCCCCCTCAGCAGTCCCGTCAATTCAGTACAGAACGAGTTTTGCGGCTGGAGTCGCCTTAAGTATGATTTTTGTAAGAATAACAACTACTGATTGTACCAATATTCAATTTTTTTTATTTTTTATTATAAAATACAAATCAAGGTGGTGTTAGATTACTTATTATCAATTTCAAAACAATTGTCTGATGCTGTGGCGCTACAGACGCCATTGTTGCAGTAAGGTTTGGCTCCCAAACAGTTTCTTAGAATACCACCAATAGGGGTGCATTTAACGACGCTATTGCAGTCGTAACATCTGGGTCCGTTGTCAAAAGTCTCCCAGTCAAATTCGCAGCTAACCCACTGTGGTATCCACTGCCAGAACGATTTTAAAGCCTCTTGAGAAGTTAAATCCTGATCTTTGTTACCATCTGAATCACGATTAAGGGAGTAGTGACTCTTGGATGCCGCTGAAGTCGCCAACAACACCTGGAAATACAATTAATTAATTTGCTTAAATAATTTTATATGTTTTTGTTTAGGTTAAAGTAATTTTAATACAATCGAAATTAATTGAAATATAAAAACTATCTCAAATTAATTTTCAATTAAATTAATTTTTAATTTAATTTTCAATTATTTAAATAAATATTTTTTCCAATCTATATATATCTATACATATTATTATACTCAATTAAATCGTAAACGAGCCTTAAAAAAATAAAAAAATTGTACACGACACGTTATACTTATGTTACCGAGGTCAAAAAAGTAGTTTTTAGAATTTTTGTCTGTTTGTTTGTGAAACGCTAATCTCTAAAACAGTTTAACCCATTTTGAATACGGTTTTCACTGATGTATTATAGAAAGCTTCCCGTAACATTTAGTGTTTGTTTCATTCCAATCGGTTAGAAACAAAAAAATTACGCGCTATACTGAATACCACGAGTAAGAAGTTGCGGCAGGCAGTGTTGCCACCTTAGCCCTTTTGGGGCTAGATCTAGCACTTTTTACTGTAGGTGAACTCGTTGTTTAATGATTTAGCCCGAAAAGGGCTATCTAGCCCTTTTCATTTACTTAAAAATATTGTACGAAAATCTGAAATTTGCGCCATGCTAACATCGCGATAAAATCGAACTTTCGCAATTTTTTTCATATATATTGTATTTTTTTTGGTAGATTTAATCAAAACCAAAATGAGAAACAGGATGGGGTTGAAAACAATGACTGCAATTTTAAACATAAGATGGGGATTGAAACGACTCAAACAGTCTTGCTTTTCTCACAAGTTTCCTAAGGACATATTTCAAAAATGTGGGAGTAATTTAAAATACACTTTCAAATTATCGAAAAATACCACAGATTTAAATGAGCCATCTACTTCTTCTGCTCCGCCAAATGAGATTTTGGAGGATTCAGATGAAGACTTTGACTTTTGATTATTTTTTGGTATTTTCTGTTAAATTTTGTTAATTTTTTCAGTTGATAGCAAGGTAAATAATTATGTTTTAAATTTTAAATCTGTTTAATTTTGATTTGTTTTGGTTAATAGCTAAATGATTCTTTTAAAATTTTTAAACGGAAAATTTTGTTAATTTTAGTTTGTAAAATAACTAATATTTTTAATTTTTAAACCTAATTTTGAAAAAAAAAATATTGTGATTAAAACTAAAATATAAATACATAATTGAAATCATTATTACAGGTGTTTTTTTAGCCTTTTTTATATTAAGTCTTTTTGTGCTCCATTTAGCCCGATCTAGCCCTTTTTAGCTTCCTCAATTGCCCCAATTACTAAAACTAAGGTGGCAACACTGGCGGCAGGCCTCCGTCACTCGCCTATACCTACCGCGATAAGCACCTACAGCGCGCGGTACCTAGAAGGTACAAATCAGTCGAGGCCGTCCCGCGCTTGTTTGTACACACGTACGTCGATCATTTATTGCTCCAACAGCACTGTACTATAAACGCTACTGTTCTTTATAATGAGGAATCGTAATAATTGCTGCGTGGACGGCTGTCGCAATAAACAGAAGGATTTAAAGTTTTCTTTTTTTACTTTACCGAAAGATCCTGAAAGGTAACAAATATTTATTTCTTTTTTATTTTACTCGTAATTTTTTTATGAGTATTTTTGATACTATAGGTAGGAAGGCGTGTACTTACAATACTCTTTTCGTGGGTAATTCGCTCAAATTTCTTCTTCATTCTTTTTTTAGCAAATTATAAAATAACAAAAAATTGTTAAATAAATTTAACAATAATAAATAAATATCTATATTGGATAATTGGGCGTGAAATATTATTGGCTAAATTATATTTTATTTCTACCCTCTACTAATATTAAGGCATAATATAATTCGCATTAGGTAATACGTTTTAGCGAAATAAATCGTAATTGAAAAAACTTGAAACTCTTCTAGCAGATATAAAAGCTTCAAATTTAGAACACAATTAGTGTTTAGTGTATAAATCAAAGAAAAACTAAAATATTTTACATTTTCGGTCCAGTTTTCTAGATACACCAGCTGCATAAATAAGTTTGTAATCCCATATAAATATATAGGATTACAAAGATATTTATGCAGTTGATGTATGTGTTATATATATAGATATATAGGATTATTATATGTATAAATATATAGAATTAAAGAAGTAGAAGGTACCAGAAAGGAAAAAAGTAGAACGTAGAACTATCTACAAAAAGAAATGAGATACCATCATACGAACCTTTTTTTGAAAGATATTAAGATGCATGTTAACCAAATAAATAATAATACCTAATGAACCTTTTTTTATGTGTCCGATGTTACAAATAGAAATGCACGTGCGCGAACAAAAGAAGCTAAACATTCTTTATATTAGTCTTTATATTAGTCGACAAAAGATTTTATTTGATATTTTTGGAGCAAGTTCTAGACAATTTAATCAAACAATAGTATGTAGCTGTTATTCTTAGCAGTCTGGAAAGTAATCTTTCCAGACTGCTAAGAATAGATTACTTTCGCTCCTGAAAAACATTAATTTTACTACACCATGTCCATGTTTTCCGTCACTATATCTTTTAAAATTGTTTGTTCGATTTAGAATTTTCGCAACACTAAAGTTTAATAATAGGTACTTTAGTGATGGTGAGAAATACATTCAACACTACATTAAAGTTAAACAATTGTAAATACAATAAATACTTATTAAAATTACGTTGTTATTTATTTTACTTTGCTTGTACAACCCTGACGCTTGAGCTGTGGTGTAGGTAAATTCTGAACACAAAGAAATTGCGCTCTTGTGAGCGTAGTAGTAAGGTGCGATTTCGAATGCACCAGGTGCGTTGGAAATTTTGTAGGCTATTAAAATGGCGGCTTTCTTTGAGATCAAAGGAGTGCAACTTCTGTACGTCCAGTACTAGTATATATTCTGTGGTTGCGGGCTCAGCTATTATATAATAGATACAATAGATTGCTATGAATACACAACTAAGATATATGAGTGTGTATCGTGTGCTTCAAAATATATTTAATTTGCATAAATAATATTTGATGCAGGCTATATGGTCCACCACGCTGGCCCAGTGCGTAACGGTGACTTTACATGCGCCTTGAAATTTCTTCTTTGGCGTATGCAGGTTTGCTTCACCGTTTTGAGAGCAATCAGTAAAATGCACTCATTGGTACATGACATGACCGAGGATCGAACTCGGATCTCTCGACATGACAGGCCGTGTCTTTCCATCGACGCTCTACTAAACAGAATAGGGAATATGCACATTTTTTTAAATGTTTTCATACGATAGGTTATAAACAGTAAAAAATATTTAGCAACAGGAATTTAGTAACAAAAAAAATGTTAAAATTAACCAACAGCTATGGGCACTTTTCAAACTCGCCTTTTTGGCGCGCTTGTCGTGACGTCACAGTCTACAATAACAATCAAATATTAAAAATCACAAACATCTACACGCTAAACTACACGCTTGTTGACATTTCAAAGACTTTGACGTCACATTCGATCTGACCGTTTCAAGTATTTTGAATTTCCCGCAATTTTGCACTTTTTAATAATTATTTTCTTAACAAAAAAAAAAAGAAACAATATTAAAAATATTTACATAGACATAATTCTAAAGCAAAAATTAAAAAAAAAGCTTTATTAGTGGCAGGCCTGCCAGTAGTGGCAGGGCACACTGCGTTTTCGCAGTCATTTGGGCAGCCCGTCTGGCGGCAGTAACCACCCCCTTACAGAAGACCACCGTGAAATAACTGCACTTGTGCTTTTGTGTTTCGGTGAGTGAGTAAGGGATGCCAGAGCCCATTTCCCTATCCACTCCTAATCCCTCATCCTTAATCCTACTGTAGTCGGCAGCGCACTTGCGGCAGCTTTGGCGTTGCTTGTGTTATAGGCGACGGTAGCCACCTACCATCAAGTGGACCGTCAGCCTGTCTACCGATCTTAAAATAAAAAAAATAAAAAGATAAATAATTTAAGAGATTTCATTTCATATTATGAATGCAATGAAATCGAGTGATAAAACTATCGAATGAAACTTACACATAGAGCAAAACTGCAAAATACGCGCACTGAAGCCATTATTTTTAATTGTAATAAAACGTTTGTGTTTACTCAACAAATCAAGTATTAGGTATGTTATTGTGAAAAGTTACCAACATTTTTATACAGATCCATATCTATGTTTATCGAAATTATCTACAAATCGAAACCCAAGTTGGGAAACCATTGGAAAATTTATCAAAAGAAAAACCTTGATCTCTTTAAAGATTCATTCGGTCATTAACTACTTATATTAGTCATGAAAAATGACTCATAACGATGCTCAATTGGTCGTTTTCGTTCGTCTGTAAACGATTTGTTCCAATGATTTTACCGGCGTCTTTTTTCCCATCTTTTTGCTGCCTAACTTTTTCTTTTTTTTCCAATTCTTTTCTGTGCCTCGTACAATGCAATGTAGTATATATTTATATGTATATTGTGTATATGTATATATGTATATTATGTATATGTAAGTATTTAAATTTTTAGTTTAATTTCGCAAGTGGTGTTCACTTTTAAATGTTGTACACATTTATTATAAACTATTTTAGATTATTAAGTACTTACTGTAATTATAATAATGTAGTCAACGCAAGTGAGCCAAATAAATAAATAAATAAATAAATAAATAAATAAATAAATAAATAAATAAATAAATAAATAAATAAATAAATAAATAAATAAATAAATAAATAAATGAGTCATTTACGAAGAATAAATATAAAATAGAAATGAAATTGTAATAAAATCGTAAACGAGCCGTGTCTGTGCATTAAAGTTTTTTTCAAAAAAAACAATTTGGACACGTTGTACTTACGTTAACAAGTTTAAAAAAATAGTTTTTAGAATTTTTGTCTGTTTATCTGTTTGTCTGTGCGTTTGTGCACGCTAATCTCAGAAACGGCTTAACCGATTTGAATGCAGTTTTCACTTATGTATTGTAGCAAGCTTCCCGTAACATTTAGTGTTTGTTTCATTCGAATCGGTTTACAAACAAAAAAGTTACCCGCTATACCGAATACGACGCATACGAAGCTGCTGGCTCAGCTACTATACATAAAATGAAAATAAATGTGATAAAATAATTACCAACATTTTTGTTGTGTATCGATACAATATTTGGTACAGGAAAGAAAATGGTAATCAAATCCATACTTAAGTATATTATAAATGTAAAAATAACTCTGTCTGCCTGTCTGTTACCTTTGCACGCCTTACTATTAAACCAATCAACATTAAATTTTACATACACATTGTCAGAGATAGAGAAAAAGACATGACCGTACCTTTCGTCCAGAAAAAAGTGAATACTGTTTCCGAGGGATCATAAAAATAAATATCCAACGCCTGTCAAAACTATAACAGCAAGATTGAATAAATTATTGCTCATTTATTTTGTCAGGCGTTATACTTTTATTTTTTTCAACGCCGACGAAGTGTAGTGGCAGGGCACACTGCGTTTTCGCAGTCATTTGGGCAGCCCTTCTGTCGGCAGTAACTACCCCTTACAGAAGACAACCGTGAAATAACAGCACGTGTGCCGTTGTGTTTCGGTGAGTGAGTAAGGGATGCCAGAGTCCATTTCCCTATCCGCTCCTAATCCCTTATCCTTAATCCTACTGCAGTCGGCAGCGCACTTGCAGCTGCTTCGGCGTTGCTTGTGTTATAGGCGACGGTTGCCACCTACCATTAAGTGGACCGTCTGCCTATCTGCCGACCTTAACATAAAAAAATAGTTAATTATATATTAGATATCGTCAACATTATCCTTTATCCTATCAAGTTCGGCTCTGTACTATCAAGTAGAATTGTTGTCCTCCTAGAAAACGGATCGTAGATATGTCTATCTGCCTCCTATACCTTATTAACAGCTCGTTGAATGTTTATTGTAGAAAGATTCTTAATTTAATTTTAAAAATGTTTCATTCAATTAATTCATTTTAATTCAATTAAAATTTTGACGAACCCGTGGATGAGTGGTTAGGGTGTTCTCCTTAATGCTCCATTCTCGGGTTCCCGGGTTCGATTCCCGGCAGGGTCAACTTTAAAAAATGAACTTTTCAAATTTGGCCATGGTCTGGATCTCTAAAGTAATGGCAGGGAACACTGCGTTTCGCAATCATTTGGGCAGCCCGTCTGGCGGCAGTAACCGTGAAATAACAGCCTATCCCTATCCCTACCCAATTCCTTTTCCTATATCCCACTGTAGTCGGCAGCGCACTTGCAACAGCTGTGGCGTTACTTGCATTATAGACACCTACCATCGATTGGATCTTATCATAAGGAAAAATAAAAAAAAAGTATTATTTTTTTAGTTTATTACACTGTATTTATTTTGTTTAATATTAAAATTTATTTTGTATATATGGAACTTTCTGTTACGTCGTAACAGAGAGTTCTGAACAGTAAAAAATATTCAGCACCAAAAAACAGAAATTTAGTAACAAAAAAACTCCGCCACGAGCTCCGTTGAACGGAGCCCGCTCGGAGCCCACGTCGTGTGGGCCTTCTTTGTCCCATAAACCAATCCGGCGGGACGAGCAAAGGCTGATGCGGGTAACAGGCACCGACCCCTGCGTCCCACCGGATTGCCAAGGGTAAGCCCCCCCACCACGACAAGGTCATGGCCCACCTGGGGGGGGGGGCTTGTCGTGACGACACAGTCAATAATAACAATCAAATCATCTACAAGCTCGTTGACATTTCATAGACTTTGATGGCACATTCGAACTGGTCCTTTCAAGTATTTTGAATTTCCCACATTTTTTGCACTTTTTAATAATTATTTTCTTAACGAAAAAGAAATAATATTCACATAGACACAATTCTAAAGCAATAATGTTCATTAAAAAAATTTTTAAGTAATCCGTTTTTGAATTAGAATTTTTAAGTAATCCCTATTATATTGTATAAAAAATTATGTGCAATTATTGTTTCCTGTATAAAGCTAAAACGCCTTTATCTCAAAAAAAAAAATTTCATAGACTTTGATGGCACATTCGAACTGGTCCTTTCAAGTATTTTGAATTTCCCACATTTTTTGCACTTTTTAATAATTATTTTCTTAACGAAAAAGAAATAATATTCACATAGACACAATTCTAAAGCAATAATGTTCATTAAAAAAATTTTTAAGTAATCCGTTTTTGAATTAGAATTTTTAAGTAATCCCTATTATATTGTATAAAAAATTATGTGCAATTATTGTTTCCTGTATAAAGCTAAAACGCCTTTATCTCAAAAAAAAAAACTCTATTAAAATTCCTTTACATTTTATTGAGATTATTGTAACCTACCTGGGCATGCGACACGACTTCACGACAGCATTTACTCTATTGTACTTGATATGTACAGAAACGACAACGTTTCATAAAAGGCTTTTTCATACAAAGCGAAGCGAACGTATGTAATACTCTTCACAATAAAGTTGTTTACAGGAAGCGAGTGCTCTCACGGAGTTTGCTTTCGTCTTACACGTGTCAGGGTTGGAGAGTAAAGAAAACATGAAATACTACCTTTCGTTCTTATTAAACATCTAACAGGCTAATGGTCCAATTAATGCAAGGTGCTGACGCCAAGACTTACAACTGCGACCCTGAATGAATATACTTAATGTTTTGTTGTGTCTGTCTTTCTTGTTGGTGGCTGGTTAGTGCAGCCAGAGGGACTGCCCAGGGGTGAGTTCCAGCACTGCTTCGGCCAAGGCTAATTTTGCACTACTCTCATTTGATCATGCCCGTTCCGGCAGATAGAGCATAACTAGCTTTATGCAGATCAAATCTTGTCCAGATCAAATTATGCTCGAACGGAGTCCTGGAACATATCCCTGTATAATATAGATTACTAGATTAACCATCGACGTAATATCCAACTAGACTTCTAGTACAGGGCGAACGCATTCAGACAACACATTAGAGAAATAGATATTATATAATTCCACGCCCGGTAATGTTCGACCAATAAAAGTTACTATGGGCAGTAACGTGACCTTGATCGGACCAATTGGCGTTCAGTACCCCGCGCCCGCGCACCTCAGTTAGTTACCAGAACAATTTGCATTGTGAATAAATAGGTATTAGCCGTCTACTTGGATATTACGTCGATGAGATTAACACACCACGGCTTTTTTCGGATGCGTTTAATAATAATTTAATATGTACCTTTCAAAGAGTATAATATATTTTATAAATAACCTCCCACAAGTGGCATCCTTGATATAAAAATTAACATAATAAAGTACCAATGCGTAAGCAACACCACACGTTCTGTACCTGATCTGAGTTCTGTACAACTTGTATATAAACATTATTTAATATTTCCAAGAGGCTTATCGTTACCCTTCCGGCTCACAAACCAACAATTTTGTGCTTTTTCCAAATAAAAATGTCGTTAAACAAAAAACTTTTCATTTATTTTTGGTCTTATTGGTAAGTAATTTTTATCGCCATGTTATGAAATTATAATACATTCTCATGAAGTTCTTTTGTTTTATGACAGGCTACTGCAAATTTTATTTTGGCACAAGAAGCATCTAGCCATGAAATTTCACCAAGTCCTAATGAATTTAAAGGAAATGTTAAAGAGCGAATACCCACAGCAGCAGAAATAATGAATTTGTTGTCACAACTGCCAAAAGAAAAGGAGATTTTCTCTCAAAGTCAAGAGAATGGACAACAACGGTTCCCTTGGTTCGCCCTGACATCAGCTGCTCTTAGTGCGTTTAGACGTCAGAACAACGTTCCTCTCTCTGATATATCTTTAGAAAGATTCAGACGTGAGAGTAGTATTCCACAACCTGAAGTGTCATTTGAACAAGAATTTGATGCAAAAAAATATCCTTGGAGAGCCATTTTATCTGGAATAGCTAGCAGCCTCGCAAATCGTGACGAATCTGCACCTCAAGCTGCAGATTCTTTAATTGAATCGACCGGAGAAGAAGAACAAAAACGTTTTCCTTGGGGAGCGATTTTATCTGGAATAGCGATCAAGCTTCAGAAGGTACAAAATTCAGACGTGAGAGTAGTATTCCGCAACCTGAATTATCATTTGAACAAGAATTTGATCCAAAAAGATTTCCTTGGGGAGCCATTTTATCTGTAATATCTAGTGGTCTCAAAAAATCGTGAGGATGGAGCACCTCAACTTTTAGATTCTTTAAATGAATCATCAGGAGATGAAGAACATAAACGTTTTCCTTGGGTTTCTGGAATAGCCAACGGTTTCGCTAATCATGACGATGCTGCCTCTCTAACTTCAGATGTTTCAAGATATAGACGTGACAGTGAATCATCAGAGCAAACGGAAGAAAAACGGTTCCCTTGGGGATTGATTATATCTGGAATAACCAATGGTCACGCGAATCGCGATAATGATATTTCACAAGATGCTGAAAATCCGTCAAGCAATCGGTGAAGAACAACCATAGAGCAGATTATTCTTTTCCACTGTGTACTATTCAACTTGTGACTATTCCACTCAGGTATTTATTTGTTTTTTCTTACTAATATATATTAGGAGACTAAAGTCAATAGCCATAGTTGAACTAGGTATCTTATAATAGTCAACATAAATGTTATAATATTGTTACGTAAGCAAAAAGAACGATTTATTTTCACAAACCAAGATGACTGCCAAAATCACCAAACCTGTCCAATGAAAGCGTTAAACTTGCCTAAAGTCATCAATGATTCTCTATGTGTCACCGGTTCACTGTCGCACATAACTTCGCGAAAGCTCCGAGAGTCGCTTTCGTATCGCTGGTTGTCACACCACTAACACATCTCTCACGCCTGCTCTTACATTACTAAGTTACTAAACTTTACAGGATCACCAGCTGGGCTAATTTGCAAATTGCTTGAAAGTGGATTTTGAATCCACAGGGAACATACATACATACATCGACTTTTATATACATTTATAAACACCCTTTTTTACAGGCTGGTATGAGTTGTGCAAGTTGCACAGTAACCCGCCGCTGTTTGCCGAGGCCGTGGCCATACAAAAAAGTTGCCACGGCCTATTCCGTCACTGCAACAACGGACGCTGTTCACTATTCCCGGGAGCAGCTTGCACTTCTACCAGCAGTACCTCGAGCACAACCAGCAGTACTTCGAGCACAATCAGCAGTACTTCGAGCACAACCACCAGTACCGGAGCCACAACCACTACAGCCCCTTGAAAATTTAATATTCACGCAATAATTTCAACGAAATCTTGACATTAAAAGTAGCGGCTTCAAAATATATCTCGTATTATTTCATTCTTCAGTTACTTAAGTACGTACATTCTATAGATTACGAAATTTCCATTTGCAAAAATATAAAAACTAAACGTAGTCATTTTTTATTAACTGTTGCTCCTACCGTGCCCATTTAGCTGTGATTTTATATTGCAATAAAACCTACATATCTACAATTATTTGAAGTTTTCAACTGAACAGTCAAATAAGCTTCATGTTTCATTGCAATAAGAAAAATCCTTCCCACTTGCTTATATTATTTTAATAAGTACATCCTAAAAACAAGAAACTTTGTGAGAGTCTATGGATATTTATTACTTTTTACGCAATAATTACTGAACAGATTTCGACGAAACTTTAGAGTAATATTGTTTATACATCGGAATAATATATAGGCTATGATTTATAAGGATAAATCATACAAAACCCACACCCCACTCCTCGCTAATCAACTTTGTCTTCCCCAATTAAAAGATAGGAAGACCTTCCGTATATCACTTCCAAAAGGTATTGTGTTATATGATGAAACTGCATATTCTATCCACTACATAAACTCATGGAACGCTGCAGCCCACAGAAGACCACCATGTGGGCCAAACCGCTGTCATATTTAGAGACATCTCAAGACTTTATAGAGGTTCATGTAATGCATCCTCCGTGATGTACTGGCATGCATTCGAATCTGTTTTGAATATTTAAAATCGAACGAGAAGTTGACACGGAATGAAAAGAAACAAGTGCAGAGAGACGACGACGGGCATTCAGACGGAGACTGCGAGGATGGAAAGAGCAGACACAGGATTCAAGATTTTCTCATCTTCACATTGATTAGCACAAGTTCTGGAAGATACCTAGAGGAACATTTTTAGTGATAGTGTTTAGTGTATATATATAAAGTGTATATAGTGATGTGTGCAATGTAAATATTTTGATTTTTTATGGTGAAATTTTATTCTTTATATTTGTGAGTGTCGAGTGTTTATTTTTTGAATATATATTTCCCTTGTGTACAGTCAATAAACAGTATTATTTCTTGTGTTTTGGAGTCAATTTATAGAATAGTTGAAAGTAGGACAACCGCTCCTACAACATTTAAATCTCTATTTCGAAAGCAATCAATCCTATAACTGCACAGTAAAATAAAAATGTCGGGAACTTTTAATGAGACACTGCGTTTCGCAGTCATTTGAGTGTGAATAACAGCATGTGTGCTGTTCGATACGTGAGTAAAGGATGCCAGAGCCCATTGCTTTATCCCTTTTTTAATTACTTTATCCTTTCATGGCGTTGCTTGTATTATAGCCTACGGTAGCTACCTACCGGTAAGTGGACAGTCAGCCTATCTGACGACTTTTACGAAAAAAAAAGTTTGACAACCTACTTCTTAGACAGTCAAATATCGATACTGAAAGTAAAAAACCTCTCCAAGAAAATACAAAATTGTTACACTGAATTGTTAAGGTAAACAGACACGCTAATGATGGTAATTTACCGTCGCCTGTAAAGCGAGCGAGTAATTATCCTCTAGGAATTGTGGTTGGTGGTTACTGCCGCCATACGAGCTGCCATCAGTTTATGACTTAGATATACCGTACTTAGAACTGAAATTAGTGAAATTAGTGGATGAGTGGTTAGGGTGCTCGCCTTAACGCTCTGTTCTAGGGTTCCCGGGTTCGATTCCCGCCAAGGTCAACTTTGAAAAATGAACTTTTCAAATTTGGCTCTGGTCTGGATCTGGAAAGTAATGGCAGGGCACATTGCGTTTCGCAGTCATTTGGGCAGCTCGTCGGGCGGCAGTAACCACTCCCTTACGGAATACCACCGTGAAATAACAGCATGTGTGCTGTTGTGTTTCGATTAGTGAGTAAGGGATGCCAGAGCCCATTTCCCTATCCCCTCCTAATCCATTATCCTTAATGCTACTGTAGTCGGCAGCGCACTTGCAGCAGCTTTGACGTTGCTTGTGTTATAGGCGACGGTAGCCACCTACCATTAAGTGGACCGTCAGCCTGTTTTTGTCGATCTTAAAATTAAAAAAGAACGGATTATTAAAAGATTAAAAGAAAAAAAAGCACTTTTTATTTTAAAGGTAAACATTCTCAAAGATTCTTTCACACCTCAGACCGACAAAATTAAGTTCACACATGTAACTAAATGAGTGATGTAGGCCCCACCTTTTTCCAAACAGCGTCTGCAATTTCGTCTCCGTCTAGATTATTACAGCTTTTGATCAGTCAAAGAAAACTTTAAGATATAGGGTTGATATTATCGTTATAGCTTTAATATATAGCTAATAA
This sequence comes from Bembecia ichneumoniformis, assembly GCA_910589475.2. Lineage (NCBI taxonomy): Eukaryota > Metazoa > Arthropoda > Insecta > Lepidoptera > Sesiidae > Bembecia > Bembecia ichneumoniformis. The sequence continues at coordinate 16,141,388 of OU342536.1, read as the reverse complement.
CCTCAAATGAATAGGGTGTACGTTGACATAAATTAAACTCAAGCCTTGTTCTTGTATTATAATTTATTTACATCAAAACACGACACTAAAATTTAATACAGTTTATATTCGCTTTAAAAATATTTGGCATAAAAATTAGATCCTAAGACGAGAAGGTTTATTTATATAAATTATTTGAGACATTATTGTCGATTTATTGTCTAAAATCTTTAATAGAGCGACTCGCTGGTATAATCCTTTGTAAATTTAAATGAATATTTCCATATTCAATTTTAATGAATAAGTTACAAATACATATTTTAAAACTTTATAACTATAAGAAAATTTAATAAATTTATTTGTCACACACAGCTAGTTCTAGTCGAAAAGAGACCAAATAACATTATCACAAAATTTTAAACATCTTTCAGTTAAGGTTGAAAATGCACCAATTTTGATGTTCACGAACCAATTTTACTTATATTTTTAAATTAGGGCGTTGTCTATTGTAAGAGATATATTTTCAAATAAGTAATACTCTGAAACATATTGATGCACCGTTTTTTTTTTTTTTAAATAACATTATTTCATAATTTATTTCACCCCGTGTCCGGAAGCTTTTTTATTTATTGTCTACAAATATTTTAATGACCAATATAGTAGATGTCTGTCATAATTGGTGTACAATTTTAAGCGACATGTAGGTATTTCAAAATTTTGTGTCATATCAAAATTGGTACATCTTTCTTTAGTCCTTACTCTTTTTACTGGTATATATTTCTCACCACAGCGCACGCTGTAGTAAGTAATATACCCAAGCAAGTACAATCAGCATCAGATGTCTTACTTTTCTTCAAAAAAATATTTGTAAACAAACAGACTGTTAATATTAATGTAAGTATTATCATATGTTTATCGAATTAAAATTTCTAATCAATTTTTAACCTAGTTAGATTCAAAGTCATCTTGTGAATTCGTCATGAATCATGTATTTCTAAAATATTTCCATCATAGTATAATATCATAGTATTATAATTAATAACTATTGATTATTATAAATAATAATTTATAATAATAATAACTTGCCCTTCGATACGGTCTTATTGGGTCTGAGATGCCGTGCTACAACTATGTGCCTACGACCGTTCTTGAAAATGGTCATGCTACGCTCTACTGGGATCGCTCAATAATCACGGACAGGACTATTGTCGCCAATAAGCCTGATATCGTGGTTACAGAGCGATCTCAGAGCCGGACGATGCTTGTTGAAATCGCTGTCTCACATGACTAAAACCTCGTGAAAGCCGAAAAAAGCTGACCAAGTACATTGACTCGGCTCACGAGGTGACCGCCATGTGGGACGTCGATTCGACAATTATCGTCCCGATATTCCTCTCGGCGAACGGTCTAATAGCGAAGAGCCTCGACCAACATCTCAAAAGGCTCTTACTAGATGGCTGGGTCAAGAGACAGATACAGAAGGCGGCACTTGTTGACACGACACGAATTGTCAGGAGGTTCCTCACTCTGTAGCTTGGGTCTTTCCCCGCTATCTGCGGAATCCTAGTTTTTTTATAAATATATTGTTTTTTTTTATATTATATTGTAAAAAAATTTAAATTAAGAAATTTAATAATTAAGTGAATGATTATAATAAATAATTATAATAATAATAATTAATAGTTACAAATACTATGATATCATAGCACGGAATATCATTGTATTCCGTACGATGATAAAGGACAGTGGACAGTCGTATTATATATATATATATATATATATATATATATATATATATATATATATATATATATATATATATATATATATTTTTTTTTAACATTTGATGATGACTATACAATCGCATTTTCCTTCATCGACTTTCAGTATAATTTACCTAAAATGGATGAGTATATTTCAACTCTTACAATAACAATTATTATAATAAACACATTAAAGTACGCGCCATTTAAAAATAATAAGGAGCTATGTATCTTTCAAATTTTTTTTCTTACAATTTATATTTGCGATTGACAACATAAACTACAATTACAATATTTAATAACCGGCCAAGTCGTTTCGTAAGAGTGATGCCCGTGTGAATGATTTTTATACATGTTGCTTACATACTTCTGGTTGTAGACTATTTCTGGTTGGTTTCAGCCACGGAGCATATACAAAGAGGAGATGTTGTTATTGAATTTTTCTATAGAGCGGCGCGTGACTACTGCGCGGGGCAAGGAGGAAGTTAGACCCCGCCCAATTATCTTAAATTGCCAATGAAAATTGACTGTAGTCTACAACAAACAAGCGCCGCCACACCGTGACCAGTGCCGACAGCAGACTGACCAAGACCACGCCCACAAAAAATGACGTCAGGACCTAGTTTGAAATCAGTGCACAGTTGTTTAGGCCATCTCCTCTTTGTATATGCTCCGTGGTTTCAGCTAGTTTGTCCAGATATTCGCCTAGAAGTTTATATTTTTAATAGATATATAAAATATAAATGGCAAAAATGTTGCTTACCAAGTCAATAGCGGTTTAACTACTGAATTTTTTAAGGAAAACATATAAATAGTGGTTTTTAAGTAGGTAGGATATTCTTTTAGACTTACTTTTTGAGATTTTTGGTTTTAAATTTAAATGTTATTAAATTTATATTTCGCAAAAACAGCAAGCATTGATTTTTTCCATAGACATGCGTTTTACAGGAATGAACCGCATTGATTAAAATTGTTAAAACCCGAAAGACCAATCCATGAAGATGTAATTAGTTTGCCCGATCTAAGCTAGCATCACTTCGCCTAGCGAGCACGGACACAGCTATTGGTTCTTCCGACGACTCGGTAAACTCCTGTTGGGGTAAACTTTTGTTATTTTATCATCCGAGGAGTAGAGATACCTCTTCCCGAAGTCCCGGTGCGGTATCTTCAGGGACCTGAAGTAGTAGAATTTGGATGGCGGTTGCCAGTTGTTCTTCGCATAGGGTTCGATGTAATTTGGCGGTAGGAGCGGTGACATCGATGGTGCTATGTTATTTGTGGGCAAGTCATTGTTTAACGGCCGCCTGAGGATCCTTCCTGTCGGGTGCGTGTAAGAAGGTACTGCCTGCGTCTGTACGTCGGAGTTGTCTGTATTGATGGGATCAATTTCGGAACCAGTGAGATATTGCCTGCGTAGAAACAAATCAATATTAGTGACGTTTTAGGGTTCCGCACGTCCAAATAAAAAAACGGAACCCTTATAGGATCACTCGTGTGTCCGTCTGTCCGACCATTCCCCCCCCCCCCCCCTATCTCCGAAACTACTGAACCTAAAATTTTGAAAAAAATACAGGAATTAGTTTTCTACTTATAGATTATAGGAAAACCTATAAGAAGTCCATGATATTAAAATAACATGGTAAATCACTCAATATTGTGCGGATAGGTAACATCGTACGGAACCCTCTTCACGTGAGTTCAACTCGCACTTGTCCCGTTTTTAAGCTTCAGTGTACCTATAGTATTGTCACTGTATGATGATATGCGTGACAGTTCGTAACTGACAATTTTAGTGATGCAACCTAACGACATTTAATCGATTGTTTAAAAATATCGAATCAGTTGGCAAAGCCAATAGAACTACCGGTTTTAGGTTTTCAGATTTAGAAATAAATTATTAAATCTTAAAAAAAACGGGTTATATTAAATAAAGAATAGAATACAATGCAGTCTGTTGAAAATATTAATTTATTTATTCATTAATGTCGAACTTCGAAGAACCCGAAACTTGACAACTCGTATCAGACTCAGAACAAAATTTACTTTTGTTTTATTGTTATTATTAGTCAGCTTTAGTTTTATTATCAAAATACGATGTTTTATAAATATCCAGAATAGAAAAAATATTTGTTAAATCTCCAAATATCCTATGGATAACATAGAATACTTTCGATATATCGAATATAAGTGAATATCCCTAGTGTCAATCCCAATTGACACAAGTTCCGTTCCACGCGTTTAAAATATATATTTTTTTATCACATTTACCTATTATAATAATAAAACAATTATAAAAATGATAATTCCTTTTGTGTTTCTCGAATAGATAATTTTTTTTTCATACATTTGTTTGTTTAATTGTTATTTTTTTGTGCCAGTTTTTTTTTTTAGTTGAAAACAGTTTGCGTGACATGAAAAAGTGAAAACTGTCACGCAAATCATCATACTGCGAATCATAAGGTGTAACTAAAGCAACGATACAAAACCATTCGATCTTCTATACCTACTAGATATATCATGGTGTCTTGCATAATTAAATTCTACTGGTAGCATTGTATTTAACTTGTACACGACTAGATAGGGATATAACAATAAACTTATATGTAGTTCGGTCAATAGGGAAGCGAGCTTAGTGTCACCCGCTGCAAAACTCCCGGCTGCCTTGCCACTGAACATCCGGGAAAATGCCGTTCACTATCTGTAAATACTTGCCATCTACTTGTATACTTATCTTTGTGTAAATATACGTTTTATCTTTACATTGCATTAGAAATAGTTACGTAAACAAGTTCTGTTTACCACAAAACGTTACGAAAATTGATAAGGACAATGGAAAAAGTTTGTGAAATTTGTAAGGTAAATCGGTACTCACCTAATTCCGAAATTCTCGTTAGGGGAATACTTCCTGTAAAAGATAGTTATTTTAATATAACTCCAAATTCACCTGCAACTCAAGGAACATCATTAGCATAGATCCTTAGGGGTTCTCAAACAAACTTCTTTAGAGTTAATCTTAAGAAATTAAGCGTTTCATTACAGTTTGTTATTTAAACACGTCAAACACTTAAATTAACTAGGTACTGTAGATTTATAACTTAAGTGTAACCTTAACATTAAGTGGGACCTTCAAAACTTAATATAAAAAATATCACTTAGTTTAAGATTATCAAAAAATAAGTACGGATCCGAAAACGGTTTCTAAAATTGTGCAAGGAATTCAAAACTAGCCGCAATTTGGTAGAGAGCGTAACTTTTTTGTTTGTAAACCTATTGGAATGAAACAAACGCTAAATGTTACGGGAAGCTTGCTGCTATACATCAGTGAAAACCGCAATCAAATCGGTTAAGCCGTTTCTGAGATTAGCGTGCACAAACGCACAGACAAACCGACAAACAGACAAAAATTCTAAAAACTATTAGGTATCTAAACTAACTATGACTATGGTTTTGAACGATGTCTTTTACATATTTGAGTTTATAAAGAAAATTGCTCGTTTTTAACTTCCAAAAGTAAGTAATGACAACAAATAAATTAAGTAATTTAATGATAATTAATACAAAATAAATAAGTAATTTTGACGATCCCATTGGTCGAGTGGTTAAGGCGCTTGCCTTAGCTCTCTGTTTAAGAGGTTACGGTTCCCGGCTAGGCTAACTTTGTAAATGAGCTTTTTTTTAAGTTCGCTCTAATCTGGATTTCGAAAGTAGATGCAGGGCACACTGCGTTCCGTAGTCACTTGGGCAACCCATGCAGAAGACCACCGTAAAATAACAGCACGTGTGCTGTTGTGTTTCGGTAAACGAGTAAGGTGATGCTAGAGCCCATCTCCATATCCCTTCCTAATCCCTTATCCTCAATCCTACTTGCAGCGACGGTAGCCACCCACCATCAAGTGGACAGCATGTCTGACGACCTCAAAATAAAAATAATAAGTTTTTGACGTGCTAAAATAATAAACAGTGGCTCTAGCATGAGTTTACGATACTACACTCGCTAGCGAGAGCGTAAAACGTTTATATGGAAAATTGATAATTTGACATTGACAGTTCATGATTTCCCATACAAAAGTTTTACGTTCTCGCTAGCGAGTGTAGTATTGGTGTAGTATCGTAAACTCATACTAGAGCCTCAGATGGTCTTGGAAACAATTTAACGAAAATATGGTTCTAATGCTCGACCTTAAAGCGAATACAGATTTTTAAGTTCTATACACATATTTCATTTGTTGTTTTCATCTAACATTTACCTGCACATCACGTTTCGCTCTAAAACATCTAATTAGCAGCGAATCTAATACAATCAATTAACATGCGACACCGGCTTCGCCATTCTCTCTAACGTAATTCTAAACACAATAGGGAATATGCACATTTTTTTATATATTTTCATACGATAGGTTATATCGTTATATAACCGTAAAAAAATATTCAGCGCCAAAAAACAGAAATTTGGTAACAAAAAAAAAGTTAAAATCAACTAACAGCTACGGGCACTTTAAACACCCGCCCTTTTGGCGCGCTTGTCGTGACGTCAAAGTCTACAATACAATCAAATGTTAAAAATCACAAACATCTACACGCTCGTTGACATTTCATAGACGTTGACGTCACATTCGAACTGACCGTCTCAAATATTTTGAATTTCCCACATTTTTATGCACTTTTTAATAAATTATTTTCTTAACGAAAAAGAAATAATATTAAAAAATATTTACATAGACATAATTCTAAAGCAAAAATGTTGATAAAAAAATATATTTAAGCCTTTTTTTGTATTAGACGCATATTCCCTATTAAAAATGTACCTAATTTATTTAGAAATAGACCAGTTATCGCGACGTACCTACACAAACATAACAAAAACATCCGACGAATCCAAAATAACAATCATGTCATGGACTGATTCTAAGGTTCTAAGGCTGTTAAGAGGCTACCTCGACAAATTTTATTATAGAAAATACCTTAAGTTTCATGCATATTTTAATCAGCCGTTGACGAGCCCGTTGGATGAGTGATTAGGGTTGCCTTAACGCTCTGTTCAAGGGTTCCCGGGTTCGATTCCTGGCTGGGTCAACTTTGAAGAATGAACTTTTCAAATTTGGCTCTGGTCTGGATCTGGAAAGTAGTGCCCTCTGCGTTTCGCAATGATTTGGGCAGCCCGTCCAGCAGCAGTAACCACCCCCTTACAGAAGACCACCGTAAAATAACAGCATATGTGCTGTTGTAAACACAGTAAGTGAGTAATGAATGCCAGAGCCCATTTTACTATCCAATCCTACTGTAGTCGGCCGCGCACTTGCAACAGCTGTGGCGTTGCTTGTGTTATAGGTGACGGTAGCCACCTACCATCAAGTGGACCGTCAGCCTGTCAACCGATCTTGACATTAAAAAAGCCTCCCACCAGATTTTTTTTATCATGATGAAGTGTAATAAATAAGTACAAATTCCAAATATAGTTAGTTACAAGGTAGCGACTTACTACACACCAATTCACATTAATCATGCCTCAATTTTCATAGACATAGTTATTTTAAGAAAGCGTCGAAGCGATTTTCTTTATTGCACTACTCAAAATAAACATGAAAACACAAACTAACACCGATTTCAACATATTCGGACGAGACCTGTATAACTCCTGGACAGGCAACAATACTTTGGCCCTGCCAGATCTACTATAGCGACCTGCTGAAAACCTAAAAGATGGCAGTAAACCTAACCGGGCCAAAGAACCAATGTGACGCTTTTCAAAATTATCGCGTCCGTCTTCATCTGCAACAGACGTAACACAGCAAGAGAATTTACCAACATGTCACATGTAAACACATGTCAAAGAAGTGTTTCTTTCAGACAGACAAGTCATCTTCACAAGACCTTGTGTAAAGGTGTACGGAATTTACAAATAATCGCTAAGTATAAAATGACACCAATAACGTACGGGTCCCTCTAGCCAAATATTATTGTGCCACGATAACATTTGGCTATTATCGTAGCCTCTAGCCAAATCTAGTTATTGTGGGTTTTAAGGTCCTGAATGTTACCTAAATATAAGTTAGTGTTAAATTGTAAAAAAAGCCTAATAATAGCAGAATTCTTCTGTAAAGACATTTTTTTTTTTATTAAAGATGGGTTTGCTCTTGACCAGCATCTATCCAAAGGAAAAGATTTACATTTAAAATATACGTAGATAAAGTAGATACCTCGAAAAAAAAAATTAAACAAAACTTTAAAATTGCGCTCGTATGGTTGACCAACAATTCATAGCACATTGATGACACATTTGCATATCCCAATGCGTGATTATACAAGAAATATAATGCTTTCGCTTATATCTGGTCTTCCAGTGGAGTTGCCTAGGTATGTTTTGATCGCCGATAGACTGAGTTGTCAGTATCAAATCGACATTCTTAATGCCTATATAAAATATCTTTTTTTTTCAATCGCAGACACTTTTGACCATCAAAGGAAGAGATTTAGTAGCAAAGTTAGGTTTCCCAACCCTCCCAGAATGCCCGGGAGACTCCGGTAATAATGGTTAACCTCCCGAGCTCCCGTTAACAAAATCTGCCGCCTTCGCTCTGCGCCTTGAAGCAAGCAAAGAAACCGGTTGAATATTTCATTAGTAGAAGCAGCATATTCCTAAAAGCAGAGTTACAAATATTAACAAACTTCGATTTTTCATGTAAAACCTTTTATAATTTTGTGTTAAAAAACCCTCAAATATTAGATGCTGCTCGAAAGCAATGTAAATATAAATTTAAAAATAAAAATTAATAACTATACAAGTTTTTTTTCCAAACTCCACCCCTGCCTCCGATTTGTTAAAATCCTCTGGGGTTGTTTCTTTCGAGAGTTGGCAACCCTAAAAAGTCCATTGCCTGTGTCAAACTGCGTTCCTTAAAATGTTAGCATTAATTTACTGTAGCAAGCATTCTTGACTAGGGAAACCCGTAACATGAAATTCGCAAACGTGATTGGTGAAATATTATATTTGAGAGAAATTATTAGGCAATTGTTTTTTAATCACTTTTTTTAATCATCCTGTCTGGTTCGGATATCTAAATGACAAATCATTTCTAGTACGAAAAATGATTGGTTTATTCCATTTATAAAATGTAATAAATTTGAGTTAATTCAGTAAATAAGTTAAAATTATTTGTCATTAAATAAATTATTCTCGCATTAACACTTCTTAACAAGTAGATACATAAAATGATCTCTTGTTAAACAAACTACTTACCAACAGAACGCTTCTCTTCATTGTCATCATCATCGTCCTCTGGCACGTTTATATGATTGCGATCAATGATATCAGGCAATGAAAGGATGTATCTCTTGTTTCTGACACTGGGATCAACATATCCAGGTCTGAAGAGTCCATGTACAGGCATACCTGCAGCACCCCTTTTAAAAAAAGCATTATTATCATAGTTGTCGTTAACTTGATACGGATTTTGAATCATTCTTTCGACTTCATATTCTGGCATTGTAAAATCTGGCACATCTTTTTTGTAGACTTGGGTTAGAGGCGGAAACATATCTGGATTTATCGATTGTTGGAAGTCATACATTTCGTTTATGTCAAACGGTCCATCCATTTCTGATAAGGGTGGAATGGAATTCTGATAAAACGGGTAGTAATACTCATCACCATCACCATTCATATCGTCTCTCTTATGAATCAGCAAACCATTACGAGCCAAAGCAGCTATGTTCCTCTTATTATTTTGCTGGCTTTGTCCTCTGCCACCACGGTAACCGTCTCTGGCCAACGCTTGTATATTCCTCTTCATAGCAGAATAGCTTCGAAGTCTAGCTACAGAAGCAAGATTCCTTTTATCGCGCGTCTCGTCTTCGTCTTGTTCGTTTTTGTCAGTTTCGTCATAGGGAGATCTAAATGTAGGTAACTGGCCATTTTTGGCTAAAGTCGAAATGCCCCTTTTAAAGCTATTGGGCGAACTTTTAAGGTAGCCGTCTCTCGCTAAGGCGGCAACATTTCTTCTGGGAAATGATGGCCAATGATTTGCAGCAATGTCGGTAGGAAGACTCTCCACCTATAGAAATGTTTTAAAGAAAACAGATTTATTTGAGCAGTAATATAAGAGAAACTCCTCCGTTGAGTGTGTAACTTGTCCAACACTAAATGCCTGTTTCAACATACAAGATGACCCTTCAGACCTCAAAGTAAATAATTCGCTCGGGGTTTGAGATTCACTTTTCTCTTATACAAGGGGATTGTAACGTTCTAACCTTCATTGTTTAAATAGTTTAGTGAAATATACATAGTTTTCTATTACTTATATTTACTATAATATTATATACTAGCTTTTGCCGGCGACTTCGTCCGTGTTCCATTTTCTTAGGTGTTGAAACATTTATTCAATCTTTATTGCTCATATATTTTTGTCAGGTGTTTATTTATTTATTTTTAGATGAATGACAGCAGTACTTACTTTTTTTCCGGATAAAAAGGTACTATGTCTATGTCCCTTTTCTGTATCCCCAGTTAAGGCGTGAAGGCATGACACACAAACTCACTTTCGCATTTACCTATAATATTAGTTTATCCATACTAATATTATAATTGTGAAAGTAACTATGTCTGTCTATTGTTACCTTTTCACGCCTAAACCGCTGAATCATCATAAAATTTTGCATACACGTTGTCAGCGATGCCGGAAAGAACATAGGGTACCTTTCATCCAGAAAAAAGAAATGTTCAAACGCCTGGCAAAGCTATAACTGCTATAAAGATGTTTATTTATTTATTTATTTATTTATTATTACATGGCCTCCAACGAGGCAGGCACCGAAAAAAAAACTCACAACAAGGAACAGGAAAAAATAACATGGCAGATGCCGCCGCAATTAAAGGAGGCACAGCCTACGCCAATAAAAGTCGAAGTAGCATCCCGGCAATAAAGTTAGAAAAAAAAAAAAATTTTTTTCAAAAAATTTATCAAAAAAAAAATTACATTGCTCAATTACATTAATTATTACATTGCAAGTTAGGCGTTACATTGCTCAATTACATTAATTACATTTAACGCGTTACATTAATTAGGCGTTATTTTTTTTTTAACGCGGGCGAAAACGCGGGCAACAACTAGTTTAACATATTTATGTCACTTATTATTATGTCACTATCATTTAGAAAACAAATAAATGTAATAAATCAGCATTAACAGTAGAAATATTATAGTAACGAGGTTAATTTTGGTAAAAAATTATAGAAAACGTCTCGTTATTAATTACCTTACCTGATCGACGTATGTAGAAAACGCCAAAGCCAGGTTGACAGCCAAAAGAAAACAGCCGCGTGGACGTCCCGCTCTGTCACGTCTAACATTCCCCATCTAATAAAAGAAGACATCAACATCATTATCTGTTTAGCCGACAGCATAAATTCTTCAAAGTTGGCTCTGGTCGGGATCTGAAAAGCAGTGGCAGGGCACATTGCGTTTTGCTGTCATTTGAGCAGCCAGTCTGGCGGCAGTAACCACCCCCTTACAGAAGACCACCGTGAAATAACGGTACGTGTGCTGTTGTGTTTCTGTCAGTGAGTTAAGGGATGCCAGAGCCCATTTCCCTATCCCTTTCTAATCCCTTGTCCTCAATCCTACTGTAGTCGGCAGCGCACTTGCAACACCTGTGTCGTTACATGTGTTACAGGCTACGATAGTTACCTCGACAGCTACAATAGTTCGGAGTTGTATAAAATAAAGTAGGCAGCTTTTCAAGTGGCCCATCAACATGCATACAGGTTTCCTTTGACGTGTCAACAGCCGAGCGTTCGTCCCATTAGGCTGTAATTATGTACTATGCAATTGTTAGATTTTTGATGTGAAACATCTATAAGCGCGGGTGAAACTAATTGATAGCGTGGCGACGCAGTCCGTGGCGACGCGTCACCACGCTATACGATGGTATATACATATACAGTCTATGCGTGGTAGTGTGTACGGTATGGCGACGCGTGCTGTGGTGATTGTTGGTGGTTGTTGCAACTTGAAATAAATTTTTATATTCAATAAAAATAAACTTTAAATAAAAAAATAAACAGTCATCATTTTATTTCACTCGATGTTTCACATCTACCAGGCGTCTCGTGACGGCTTATATTTTATATGTAAAGGTCGCCAGACAGGCTGCCGGTCCACTTGATGATAGATGGTTACTGTCCCTCGTCCACCAGTTTACCGAACTCCAGGCTCGTATACTCGGCGGGGTGGGGACCCTCGATTGCTGAGGCCATCCGCTCGACCTCCCTGTCTTTCAGCTCCAGCCGGGGCACCCCCCTCTTGGCCTCGTATAGCGCCGCGGCTTCGCGGACGCGTAGGTCAAGGGGGAGCAGCCCAGCCAGCAGCAGGGCCGAGTTAAGGGATATCGTGCGGTAGCCTTTGCACAACATTTGCGCGAAGCCCCTCTGTACAGCGTTTAATCGCTTGGCCACTCCCAATTTCCGGGCTGCGGGGGCCCATGCGCTCGCCGCATACATTATTACGGGTTCCACCGCGGCGACGTAGATGAAGCGGATCACCTCGGGGTGAAGCCCCCAACTAGTTTTGGCGGCTCTCCCCAACTGCTTATATAAACCTATAGCCTTCCGACACACTCTTTCGACATGACTGTTGAAGGTAGATGGTTACTGTCGCCTACAACACAAGCAACGTCACAGGTGTTGCAAGTGCGCTGCCGAACATTGGAATTAAGAAGGATAAGGGATTAGGGAGGGATAGGGAAATGAGCTCTGACTTATGCTCTTATATTACGGTGTTCTGTAAGAGAGTGGTCACTGCCGCCAGACGGGCTACCCAAATGATTGCGAAACGCAGTGTGCCCTATGCCACTACTTTGCAGATCCAGACCAGAACCAAATTTGGAAAGTTCATTTTTCAAAGTTGACCTTACCGAGAATCGAACCCGGGAACCCTAGAACAGAGTGCCACTCATCCAACGGGCTTGTTAATATATTTATATTTCACATAATTTCATTAAAACAATATAACTATAGTAGTTGTTTAATAACTAGTTATGAAACAGTGACGAAAATTTCCTTTTTCGTAGCTGGTTACGAAAGTGGATAAAGGGATATACCTAGCTGAGGTTGTAGCCTCAATTGATATAATTTATTGAATTTGTTTTATATAAAGTGTTCAGGCCCATAATTGAAATATTCCAATGTATTCGCCCTCGTTATAGACAGTAAACCGATAATGGCCTGTCGACCTGAACATGCTTCAGATATAAACTGAACAGATTCAATTACTCTGTATTCTCCTTGAGACACCTGTGTTCCCATCAGTTATAAATATACAGAGTGAACAAACTGAACAATATTTTTTTCTTCGTATACCTACTTATATAATAGACATTTTTTGAAATCAATTTGTTTTTACCCACCGATTGGGTAATTACGCTGGATAGAAAAAATCCTAATATAACATTTTAATATTTTTACGATCTGAAACCACCTTTTTTTGTATGTAAAATTATAATTTTTACATAATTAAAATAAAATGCTACCAAAACTGATGATTCGTGAATATAATCAATCAGATAATGTCGTACTAAGTGCGAATGATTCAAGCCATTCCTTTTATAGTCCAGAATTATCGCAGTTTTGCGTCACAGACAACCACCGTGAAATAAAAGCATGCGTGCTATTGTGTTTCGGTGACTGAGTGAGGTATGTCAGAGTCCATCTCCCTATTTCTTCCTAATCCATTATCGTGAATCCTACCGGTGGATTTTTTTGTGTTATAAACGGTACCATCAACTGGCTTTAACTGGACGGTCAGTTCGTCTGATAACTTTTATCTTTACATATAATAAAATCGTAAACGAGACGTTTGTGTACATTAAATATTTTGAACAATTTGTAAACAGTAAAGATATTGGTTTTCCGGGATGATGGCCCAGGTCTGTTGGAAATTCTTCCAAACGTTTCGTCAACAACTGCGGTTGACATCCTCAGTGGTGTAGTCCAAGTTAGAAGAAAAAGTACATCACATCACTGCACTTCACTTCTGCACTTTTCGACTTCTCGAGCGAGACTGATTTGTCGACTGGAATGTGTCTATATTTAAACTTAAATTTATATCCCCACCCCGTGGTTGAATTGGTGGGGTGTGGTCACATAGGAGAGGGGTTATAATGCCCTCTCTTTCTTTCATTATTATTATTATTCCTGCGTAGTGCCGGATACCAAATGTTGTGTAGCCTTAGATTTTCCTCCTTCCTGTTGAAATTATTTGGATGCTTGAAAATTTCAATGGCTTCCCGATTAAGGCGTGAGTGATAGTGTACCTCGGATGACAGAACTAATGTGTTTTTGAAAAGTATTTTATGATTGCCTTCAGAAAAGGCGTGTTCAGCTACTGCCGATTTTTCGGTCTCTCCTCTGCGACAGTTGCCCTTGTGTTCTTTAATTCGGGTGTTAATGCTGCGTTTTGTGGTGCCGATGTATACTGCGCCACATTCACAAGGTATTTTATATACCCCTGTCGAGGATAACGGATCCCTTGGGTCTTTAACTGAACCGAGCAGGTTTCTGATTTGGCTCGTAGGCTTATATATGGCCTTGATGTTTCTGCTCTGTAACATTTTTCCTATGCGATCCGTTACTCCTTTAATATATGGGAGGAATGCTCTGCCTTTATCTGGGTTTTTGTCTTCGGTATTAGTCCTGTTTCTCCTCGGTTTTATCGCTCGCTTAATTTCAGTGGGTGTGTATCCGTTGTACCGTAGAGTATGGCTTAAATGTTCCAGCTCTTTTTGTATCTGTGTTGGTTCGCAGACTCGTTTCGCTCTATCAACCAGCGTCTTAATCATAGCTCTTTTTTGTTGAGGGTGATGGTTGGAGTTTTTGTGTAAGTACCTATCTGTGTGGGTGGGCTTCCGGTAGACTTTATGTCCCAGGCTACCATCCTCGTTTTTAGAGACCAACACGTCCAGAAATGGGAGTGTGCCATTTTTCTCTGTTTCCATAGTGAATTGTATTCTTGGGTGGATGCTATTGATATGTTTAAGAAACATATTCAGTGCTTCCTGTCCGTGGCTCCATAATACAAATGTATCGTCTACGTATCGAAACCAGCATGAAGGCTCGGTTCAGTTAAAGACCCAAGGGATCCGTTATCCTCGACAGGGGTATATAAAATACCTTGTGAATGTGGCGCAGTATACATCGGCACCACAAAACGCAGCATTAACACCCGAATTAAAGAACACAAGGGCAACTGTCGCAGAGGAGAGACCGAAAAATCGGCAGTAGCTGAACACGCCTTTTCTGAAGGCAATCATAAAATACTTTTCAAAAACACATTAGTTCTGTCATCCGAGGTACACTATCACTCACGCCTTAATCGGGAAGCCATTGAAATTTTCAAGCATCCAAATAATTTCAACAGGAAGGAGGAAAATCTAAGGCTACACAACATTTGGTATCCGGCACTACGCAGGAATAATAATAATAATGAAAGAAAGAGAGGGCATTATAACCCCTCTCCTAGTGACCACACCCCACCAATTCAACCACGGGGTGGGGATATAAATTTAAGTTTAAATATAGACACATTCCAGTCGACAAATCAGTCTCGCTCGAGAAGTCGAAAAGTGCAGAAGTGAAGTGCAGTGATGTGATGTACTTTTTCTTCTAACTTGGACTACACCATTGAGGATGTCAACCGCAGTTGTTGACGAAACGTTTGGAAGAATTTCCAACAGACCTGGGCCATCATCCCGGAAACCCACAACTCATATGGATACCGGCCGAGAAAACCTACATTCTACTAGTAAAGATATTTTACAAAAAAAAAAAAAAAAAAAAAAAAAAAAACAATTTATACACGTTGTTAGGAGGTCAAAAAATAGTTTTTAGTATTTTGCACGCTAATGCACGTTGTACGTTTGTGCACGCTAATCTCAAAAACGGCTTAACCGATTTGAACGTGGTTTTCATAGACGTATTGTAGAAAGCTTCCCGTAACAGTTAGTGTTGGTTCATTCCGATCGGTTTATAAACAAAAAAGTTACCAGCTATACCGAACACCACGCGTACGAAGTTGGGGGCTCAGCTAGTATAAAATAAACTTATCTGACATGGAATAGTTGATTTAACGAATAAAAATACTAATTTCAAAGAACAGTTAATATTTAGTTTAAAAAAATGGGGATAAAAAATGGCGATTTAATATCCACGTCTACTTTATCCTCCCATGGTGATGATAGTGATGATCGTTAGGCCACTGTGACATGTTAATTTCAAATACATGAATGCTCTGTGCTCTATATATTTCTTCAAAAATAACGCTGCATTAAATTCTAATAGAGCTCGTATTTCTCTGGTTCACGAAGAAAACAGTATACTGAGAACATTAGATTTAACGATCCTCCAAGTAATTGTCTTGGAGCATTGGAAAAATGAAAATCCACCTTCCATTGCGTAAAGCTAATATGCGGGAAGTGATGGGGCTAAACTCGGAAAATAGGATTTATAAGGAAGTAAGTAGCGAAGCAGCTGGAAATAAGAGAATCGCCGGCAATGAAGTAATTTTTTGGAGCGGAATATTGTCTATTGCAAAAGTAAGTCTATTTTTTATAAGATATTATTAATTGCACATCAACTAAATGCTCAACTATCAATTACCGTAGTCGGCAGCGCACTTGCAGCAGGTTTGGCGTTGCTTGTGTTATAGGCGACGGTAGCCACCTACCATCAAGTGGACCGTCAGCCTGTCTGCCGATCTTAACATAAAAAAAATGGGACAAGTGCGAGTTGAACTCGCGTGAAGAGGGTTCCGTACGATGTTACCTATCCGCACCATCCGCACAATATTGAGTAATTTACCATGTTATTTTAATATCATGGACTTCTTATAGGTTTTCCTATAATCTATAAGTAGAAAACTAATTTCTGTATTTATTTTCAAAATTTTAGGTTCTGTAGTTTCGGAGATGGGGGGGGGAATGGTCAGACAGACGGACACACGAGTGATCCTATAAGGGTTTTTATTCGGACGTACGGAACCCTAAAAAGAGTTAATAGGTATAATGTGTGTTAGTCATTATTAGCAGTGCATTAATAAAGGGTATGTCACGAATATAAAATGCAGTTTATTTAATAATATTTTGAGTTGAGTATTTTGCTGTACAATCAGTAATTTTGATATGAATTCGGATTATTTTTTGGATACAAAAAGTATTTTTTTTTTTTGATAAGCGTTTAAATACTACCATTTTTTTTAATTAATTTATGTAATAGTAATAATTGTACTCCAATTATTATTAAGGCGATAATGTATCAAAGAAAACTAAAAGGGCGTCGCATTTTGAAAATACATAATATAAAATTGTTTTGATGTTTTTAAATAATATCACTAAATAACTTATATTTATTTAACATAGAATTATAAAATAAATGAATTTAGAATAATATTAACAATAATTATATATACTAAATTCAGTAAATAAGATTCCATGGAAAAGATTTAAAGGAAGTGGGTGAAGAAGCAGCTAGGAATGAAAGGAATAATGAAAACGGTTTGAGTTTATTAACTTAGACAGTCAATAAAATATCTATTTTTAAGTATAAGTTTACTTAAAAATAGATAATAATCGGTGATAATCAATTTTTAAGTTTAAGTCTTTTAAGTATAAGTAAGATTCTATTTTGCTTATTATATTAAAAAAATATATAACAAAATAATAATAATAATAAAAGCAACTAGCGAGCTACAAATAACATTCCATTTTGAAACTTACAAATAATCGGGCTGGCTGTAAATACTATGCAATAAAAGAACATTATTATATGAATTTAGAAGTTGCCATTATTAATTCCTGTTAATATTTGTTAAATATTGTCGTGTTATTAAAATGAATTCAATTTTAAGAATTTCTCATTTCGACTAATAATAAAGAAATTTTATGCAACATCTTTCCAGTATTTTATATAATTTTGGCAACGCTGTATGTATAAAGTGTTTTACATTATGTAGGTAATTAGAACATATCTTATGGATTTATAGTTAATTCTTAAGCTGAGTTTGTTATACTTTTTTGGTTAAATAAATTATTTAAAAAAAAAGGACCGAGCTATTGATTTATAAATAGGTAGGCACGGTGAGGCAGAAAAGACTGAAAAGGCGACGAAAATAGCGAAGTTTCTTGTCTAATTGTGAAGGACATCTGAAAAAATAATTTCCGGAAGGAAAAAAATCTCGAGAAATTAATATAACGCCAACAACCGTAAAATAAAGGACTTTTAGAAATTGCTTTTAAAGAACTTTTAAGAAACTTTTAAAGAAGAACATTTCGTTAATTATTCAATAAGTAGTTGGTGCCTGCGGCTTCGCCCGCGTTGAAGAAAAAAAAGGACGCCTGACTAAAAATATGTGCAATGTAATGCTTAACATCTTTATTGCAGTTATAGCTTTGCCAGGCGTTAGATGATCCCTCGGGAACAGTACTTTTTTCTGAATGAAAGGTAACCCATGTTCCTGCGTCCCTGGCAACGTGTATGCAAAATTTCATAATGATTGGTTCAGCTGTTTAGGCGTGAAAAGATAACAGACAGACAGACAGAGTTACTTTCACGTTTATAATATTAATAAGTATGGATTTAAAAATTAATAAAGTGAACGAGTGAACCCTTAAAGGATCACTCGTGTGTCCGTCTGTCCGACCATCCCCCCCCCCCCTTATCTCCGAAACTACTGAACCTAAAATTTAAAAAAATACAGAAATTAGTTTTCTACTTATAGATTATAGGAAAACCTATAAGAAGTCCATGACAGACAGACAGACAGAGTTACTTTCACATTTTTAATATTAATAAGTATGGATTTAAAAATTAATAAAGTGGTAAAAATAAAACAACTTCTTAGATACGCAAAGAGAAATTTCAATAAGCGGATCGACCGAGTTTTTCTCAAGATAAAGTATACGTAGATAAGCTTCTCAATTAGACAGTAGCCATAGAGCGTATTAAATTGTCTATGACAGTAGCATACAATGTTTTCAGGGTTATTAGATGGGGTGTTACCTAGCTACAGATCTCACAGGAGATTTTATGAACCATATTTTTTTGTAACTAAGGTATTAAGTCCTCTGCTCCTGTGTACCAAGATACGATTAAAGCCTGTGTAAGATAAGGTTGATTAAAGCCTCTGAACATGTTTCATAATTAATTTGGTTAATTATGACCAAAAATGATAGTCTAGGAACATTTCTGACTTAATCAGAGCTGAATATAAATGGTCATAGAGCCTTATAACCAATACAAAATACAAAATACAAAATAATTTATTCATACACTTAAGCATAGGTACAAAAAGAGGTGTAGGGAGCCTCCTATTAAGTATAAAATACTTGTATCAGGAGAACCCCGCTTCTCCAACACCCTACTAAATTCCAAAGAATACAATAAAGTGTGTATGTTTGAATGAGTGTGTGAATGAGTATGTGTGTGTGAATATATATGCCTGTGTGAATGTGAATGTGTATGTGTAGCATTATCTATATGAGTTAAGTGTAGCTTTTACATAAGTCCCCCTTCATAATCAAATTAATGTTTTGATAATAAATGTTTAATTTAGTTAAGTAATAGTCTTTAATAAAGATTCGGTTTCATTATAATTTAGGGTCTTGAGCCAATCGGTCAGGGTCTTTTTGCAATTAAAGTGTGTCATAGGATAAATATTAAGTTTTTTATTTAATATGTTGTATAAATAAGAAGTTTGGGAAATATATTGCCTTCGAGCAAAGGCGGTTTTTACAATTTTTGTTTCAACAACTATATCATTTCTTCTCTTTCTAATTAAATTAGGGTCATAATTTAAGGATTTAAATTATGACCAATCGATTATAACTTATGGTATCTTTTAGGGAGTATATAGGTAAGGGTGAACTTCATGATAAGCTAATTCTAAGCAACAGGCCCGGTCTGGCCAGGGCGGCTGGTCGGCGATCGCCGAGGGCCTCCGGCTCAAGGGGGCCTCCAAAAGTCAAAAAATTCAAGTAAACAATTTTATTATAAAAAATTATTTTGTTTTACTGTTTCACAGCGACGTAATACAGCAAAAACAATTTTAAATAAACAATAACCTACTTTTTATTAAATTACAGCTAAGGGTTTTTATCGACACTAGGCCATATTTTAGTATCAATGTACACTAGAGTGTTGCAATAAAGTTTTGTTTAATGTAAAATGCAGCGTTTTTTTCATTGTGTTTTTATTGTCATGTTAGTAGTTGACCTTTCATACAACTATCGTTCTGTTTTAGTCAACCATTCTTAAACAGTACTGCATTTAAAATTGATTTTTGAAGTAGTAACATTTATTAATAAATTAAAATTTGGTGCTGATGTAAAGGTAAAATATTTTAATCATTTTAGCCTCTGGATTGTTGATATACGATGTCAATGTCATTTAGAGGTACAGTATTACCTAACCAAATAGCCAAATCGCTAAGATCTTCAAATTGCATTGTAAAATATTTAGCAATTATTCAATTTCAACCAAATTATTAAAAATTTAAAAGCATTTAAAACCACGTTAGCCGCATGCAGCAAACATAGGCTAACTATTGTTGCCGTGAGAGGACCCTGTGGTCCTCGTTCTATTTCCGGGGGGGGGGGGGGGGGGGGGGCTCAAATCACCATCTAGCCGAGGGCCTCCAATGGAGCCAGACCGGGCCTGCTAAGCAATGAAAAAGTGAATTTTGCAATCGATAATTGAACACAGCGTTTAAAGCAATATAATGCTACTGGTATTATGTTAGGGTATAAAATGCTTCATCAGACAAACTTTTTGGCCACATTAGATATGTACTTATCAGATTAAAGTTAATTTATTTTAAGAAATAGATTTAAAAATTTGAAATTTTAATGAAGTGTTCTAATAATTATCATACAAAAGGTTTTTTTTTAAATATAATAAAACCTGCGACTTTTTCCGCGCCCTATTTGTTAAGATTTAAAAGGTTTATTCAATATTTATTGCTAACTAGCGTTCCGCCTCCGGCTTCGCCCGGGATGCAATTTTTATATATATGAACATTCCCCGTTTATCCCTCTTTCCATTAGTGAAAACCGAATTAAAATCGTTCTACCCGTTCACGCGTGATGCCGTGACCAAGGGAAATGGGGATTCATTTTTATATATGGAGACATATTTTTGTCAGGCATTGAATTTTTTATTTTATTTGTAGGTGATTTGTAGGTTTTTTTTTCTGTACTTCTGACAGTATGCAAAATTTCATCGTGATTAATAAAGTACTTGCGAAGATTTGCGAATTTGAAGAACGTAAGATATAGAACATTTATCCAGGAGAATCTATAATGAAACATAATATGTACATAATATATATACCTAATTTTCATAGTTCGCGATATCATTTTAAGAATTAACATTTTTAGGGTTCCGTACGTCCGAATAAAAAACCGGAAACCTTATAGGATCACTCGTGTGTCCGTCTGTCCGTCGCTCACAGTTGAAATTTGGTACACATATCAATTTCTGTGACCCAAACGCAGAGGTGTGACGTGAATAGATGAAATCTGTATATGAGAGGTCATTTTTGGGGGAAAAGTGGAAAAATAAATAATGAAAATTTTAAACTGCATCGTGTGACATATCAAAAGGAAGGTCTTGTTGTAAAGATCTTAAATGTATTTTTTTTTTGTAATTTTAAAATAAATAAAGTTATTCAAGAAAATAGACGAATTTTGAAATTCTGTATTTTGAATTAGTATTTAGTACTAGTATTCAGAAATTAGTATTCCACTTATAGATTATAGGAAAACCTATAAGAAGTCCATGATATTAAAATAATATGGTAAATCATCGTACGGAACCCTCTCCACGCGAGTTCAACTCGCACTTATCCCGTTTTTTTAATACTCGCAGTTTAGTAGTAGCTATTGACGAGCTTTAATGTTACCAATGAAAAAATATTTAAAATTAGTTTTTACCCCATTTACAATTATAGTCGAATTTTGACCAGTGAACAAACCATCTCAGTTAAACTCATCTCTGTATCCATATAGGTATATACATATACATATTATAAAATACTCCTAAAGTCGCTGTCTGCTTCAGATATTAATTGCCTTTTATACTTATTTCAATTTAAAGTTCCAAATTTTAGAATCATTAAAATTAGTAATTAAAATTCCTAATTTTACATTTTTTAAACAAAAAATTTCATTTCAAAATTTTCAATTACAATTCTTATTTTAAAATTTTCTCAAATACTATTAAAAATTAAATGCACGAGTCGCCTTGGTAAATCCAAAATAGGCATGAATTTTTAAAATCAATAAAAATGTCACATAATTAATTTGAATAAAATAATATAATAACGAAACAAATAAAATGAAAAAACTGTAAGACTCACCTTTAATTTCACAGACATCTAACTTAGTTCACTTTTCAAACTGAGTAAGTAAGCAAGCAACAAGTTTAAGAAAACTTAAATATTGTGAAGTTGTTTTTTTAGTTTTGTGTGCTTGGCGGGAATGATGGTAGGATGGTGGCTGTGTAGCTTTTTATACTTAAATTTTGCGCATGCTCTGTGACTCGTTGGGAGGAGCTTACAGTTGCCTTTGGTTTTATGTGCACTTTAATTGATACACTTGTAAGGTCAAAGGGCAGTATTATAATTTATAACCGATATGGAATTCCCTGGAAATGTCTCTTTCAATTTCCTTCAAACATTAAAAGATAAGTGAGATCAAGTAACTAAACAAGTACCTTATTTAGTGATTTGATCTTAGTTAAGTATCTTTTTATGCGATTGTGGGACGGGCAGAATACTTGATACAGATTTTGTATGTAAAGGTCGACAGGCTGACGGTCTACTTGATGGTAGGTGGCTACCGTCGCCTATAATACAAGCAACGCCACAGGTGGGATTCATGGTAGGGAATTCGGAAGAGATAGGGAGATGGGCTCTGGCATCCCTTATTCATTCACCGAAACACAACAGCACACGTGCTGTTATTTCACGGTGGTCTCTTGTAAGGTGGCGGTTACTGCCGCCAGACAGGCTGCCTAAATGACTGCAAAATGCACTGTGCCCTGCCACTTTCAGTTCCAAAATTGGCCTACCTTAATTTTAGCCTCCATAATTCCAGACCTACCGTCGAGTGAACCGTCAGCCTAATAATAATAATAATAATAACTGCAACGTTTGCAACAGAAATAATGTTAAGTGAGTAAGGGATGCAAGAAGCCATTTCCTCATCTTCTCCTTATCCAACAGGGTCGGCAATGTACTTGCAACCCCTATGACAATGCTATGCCAATAGGCGACATCGTCAGCCTGCCTGCATAACAATTCTTTATTTTTTTAGTACATTGAAAAAAAAATGGCAGTCGATAAGCCGTCTGGCAGTAGTAATAACGCTTTTACAGAAGACCACTGTGAAATAACAGCATGTGTGCTGTTGTTTCTAATTCTTTATCCTTAATGGTCGGCAGCGGACTTGCAGCACCTTTAGCGTTGCTTGTTATAGGCAACGATAGCTATCTGCCATCAAGTGGACCATCAGCCACTTTATATTTTTTTCCTTTGATTCCAAGGTCGAACAGTTAAATCAGAGTTGTCTGTGTAGCGCTTCGTCGAGTCGTTCGGTGCCATTCAACGGGCAACTCTCGAGTTGTGTCTTGGAAATTTGCGCCCTGATTTGGTAGTATTAACCAATCAGCTCCGCGAGTCTCGTGGATGCTCACCGCGAGGTGGCGCAAGAGCCTATAGTCGGGTTTTTAATACGGTGGACTAAAATGACAGCTAGAATCGACCTTTTTTTTTTAAATGTTGCAAGCATGAAGCGTAGTGATAGTAATAAATATAACTCATTTATAAGCGAGCACAGAGTGTCAATTAAGTCGATGATATTTTAAAAACATGTGTAGCGACATGGTAGCGACTGTTGTATTAGCCTTTTTCGTATACTTCTTAATATTTTTTTTTATGTCAATTGTCATATGGCCCGGGCATTTCCCCTGGCAAGCCCAGACGAAGAGGTCGTCATTGATGTGATTGTGGCTAGGTAGAAATTGAAATATTTTCATTACGAACCTGCAAATATCGAACAGATCAAATACAGTTTTTAAATTGTAATTCTACCAAAGATAAAAAAGGTTTTTTTTTTTAATATACAAAATTGGAAGACATTGATCTACCCATTCCCGTATGCGCCGTGATCTAAGACCGAGTGAGTTCGCACGCCCTGATAGAGGAATCTACGAGGCATCCCTTCAGTGGGTCGTGCAAATCCGCCGGTCTGCGGTCGGGCCCCTCGGCGCATTGTCAGCTAAGTTCGAAAAAATTTACAAATTTTCTCTTTCTATTCGGGTATTTTCACGTCGGCGGCTCTCCTTCGGTGATAAGGTTTCTTTGACTCCAAGTCTCCAAAGGTCCCTGGTAATTTTTTGTTTTTTTATATATATATATTTTGTATAGTATGTATATATTTTTATTTTATTACTGTGGTAGGTAAATTATGTAATTTAAATAAATATTTTGTGTTTTTTTTTTCTTGCCAGAGGCTATTTTTATTTCCTTTTCTTTTATAATTGTCCGCCCGTCCGCGCCTCACGCGGTAAAAGGTGCAACAACATAAAAAAAGAAAGTTATAAGGTGATCGTAATAGACTTTTTATGTATCGGTAGATACTTAAAATTTTACAAAGTGTAGAGCTTAAAATACGGTACGAAATAAAGTAAGTATAATAAATAAGCTGACCTTTTCAGATTATCTGTTTAGTTAGGCAAGTGCAAAAACATGTTCTACGAACCGAGAGACATAGGACACCGATCGATGTACCGTTAGGTACCCGACAAATCAACTTTGATTAGACGCTAAGGGACCGTTTCGCAGCGTCCCCAAGGTTCTCACTTCCTTCATAAATATATATATTTTTACTTAATGGTGGAAATTTCAATGATACCTACGCAATAGCAAAGATCGAATGTATCGAATTTCTTCATTAGATTCA
Organism: Bembecia ichneumoniformis; assembly: GCA_910589475.2. Taxonomy (NCBI): domain Eukaryota; kingdom Metazoa; phylum Arthropoda; class Insecta; order Lepidoptera; family Sesiidae; genus Bembecia; species Bembecia ichneumoniformis. Next base: position 16,116,642 of record OU342536.1, on the reverse strand, counting down.
CTCATTTTCATAGAAAGAAAAACAAACGAAAAATAGCCGGAAACAACATTTTACTAATTTGTTTATTTTTAAATGTTCCTTTTTTAATGTCGTCAAAACCAGCCAGATACAAATACAGCCAAAGAGATTTTATTACAAGTTTATGCTATATACTTTTTCTCCGACCTAATGTATATATACGTATATGCCATAGTTTGTACCTAAATATTATTATTATTAGATGTGTATTACTCAATCACGTTTAAAAAACGTGATTAGATCACTATTTAGAACTCAGTTACTAAATGTTGTATTAGATAGCGCTTTTCACTTTTAATTTGTGAAAAAAAAATTGTATGTTTTTATCAATAGCTCAATTCAAAAAGATACATGTACTAAGCATGAGCTATTTAATTTATTATTATTTTTAATTGTTAATTAATAATATTATTATTAAATATAATAATTAATATTATTAATAACTAGCGACCCGCCCCAGGCTTCGCCCGGGGTGCGATTTTTATATATAAGAACATTCACCGTTTATCTCTCTTTCCATTAGTGAAAACCGAATTAAAATCCGTCTACCCGTTCACGCGTGATGCCGTGACCAAGGGAAATAGGGATTCATTTTTATATATAGAGATTTAATAAAAATTTTTACATTCAATTAATTATTTCAACTGGGCATATAGAATCCTTAATTTCTTCAAGAGTATTTTCTTTTGGGTAAATTAAACTACAATTAGTATTAACTAAATAAGTTTTATTTTCCTTAGATCTTCACATCTTTAATAAAAAATAGATATAAAGGCTTAATAAAAACTAGCAAATACCATAAACTATAAGACTGACACTAAAAAAAATGAGGACAAAACACAAACTCGAACGAGGCCAAAAGATGAGTTATTTTACATTTGAGTATGTTTCAGGCTATATTAATTTCATTAAATTAAACTTTCTTTTTAAATCATCAGCTGTACTAAAAAATATAAATATAAAAAATATATATAATTTGAATAATATTTATAATATTACTTATTCACATTATTTATTTATTATTACATGGCCTCCAACGAGGCAGGCACCGAAAAAAACACACAGCAAGGAACAGAAAAAATAACATAATAAAATAATATAATAAAATAAATGTGGATAATATTATAAATATTATGGAAGTGAGTTTGTTTGTTTTTCTTTCACGGCTAAACTGCTACACCGGTTTTGATGAAATTTGGTATGAAGATAGCTTAAATCCAGGGGTAGGACATAGACTTTTCAACGAAATCTGCGCCGACTAGGTCGCGAGGGAAATGTTAGTAACTAGGTACATTACACAGAGTAAAAACAGCTGCTAAAATCTGGTTTACCTTAGACAAATTGCTAACCTCTCTCTTGGAGATATAGCCTTCCTCCAACAAGCTTTCTGAAGAAGAATATTGAAACAGCTTTCTGACATTCTAAAATATTAATTAATTCTGTGTATAGTGTCATAAATTCTGTTCTCTTAATTGCCATGTGCAACCAATTTCTTTTTTTTCCCTTGATGCTGCTCGAGCTTAAACCGCTAGACAAATCGGTTAATAAGTCATTGGAACATTTTTGGGATGAGAAGGTTTTGTTGTATGCATATCAGCATCCAGAACGTAAACTGACTAAAGTTCGTTTTATGAAATTTTTTGTCTAAGTCATCGCAGGACAGTTTAATCAGTGGGATTAGAGCGACCGGCCTCTTCCCGTACGATCCCAGCGCAATTTCTGAAGAAGCGTATGCACCTTCAGTACTTACACTAATGCCCGATCCACAGGTTGCAAATTCCTCAAGAATGCCTGATTCAGTTTCTAATTCATCAGCTTCAAGAGATTCTGTTCCCGGAAGTCCTGTTATGTACCCAAGATGCGACAATAATTCGGATGAAACTTTTTCAAATCATGAAGAAGAATACATTAATTTATCACCATCAATTTTAATTTACAATGATGTATCCTCAATTCATGCAAATTACGTCGAAATCGTTGATAAAAAGTTCCAGCTCCAGCTTTTGACAAAAAGTTAGTTGATTATAGCTCCTCTTTTGAAGATTTTAACATGGACGACTTGGAGAAATATAAAAGTATGTACAGAGTTTTGTTCACCTGTTCCTACTACCTCTGGCTTAAATAAGCAGCCTTTAATAGCCTTTCAAGTACGCCTGATTTATCTGAAAATGAGGATTTTGATGAAGGCCTTCAAAAAATTAAAAATTCTACAAAGCGTTTTAATATATACTTCATCTTCTCTCTCAGAAAACTTCCATCGCTCATAAAGTTCAACTTTATGATCCGGAAGATACTTTATCAGAACTGAAAAAAAAAACATGCTGAGAAATCACCATTCCACAGACAAATCCCCACTCCTAATTTCGCTACCATTAAATACAAACCGAGAAGAAAAGCGGTGAACTATATGTATAGGCCAGATAATAACTAAAGATTTGTTTGATACTTCTAAAGAAAAAAGGGTCTTCTGCTGACCACACGCCCGAACGGGTACACGGTGGTCGTCGATGCTCCGCTAGGATCTTCCAATCACTGCCGCGTTGGGGAATCTGTGCCAATCGTCAATATACAGTGCATGCCCGCCCTTCGGAAAAGCGAAGAGTTTGCATTACAGGCTGTCCAATTTTTACTATTTTTTAATAAAACTATGATTTATTTTACTACTTATCTAATGTTTTATTGTATTTTACTATCTAATATGTCATTTTATAGGAATAGGTAAAAATAATATTGAGAGACTGATCCCTCCATTGAGTACCGAGAAATACTTGTGTCTTTATTTTTCATTATTTTTATTTATTTCTTTTAGTATCACCATGGTGCGAAACTATATTTAAAAAAAGATGGACCCTGTGGAATGAAAAAACTTTACAACAAGCATTTTAAGCAATAAAAAAAGTTGAATTGTCCCTCTGTTCTGCTGGCCGGAAATTTGGAATTGCGAGAGCAACCTTGTTAGACCATATAACCGGTCGACGAGGACAAAAAGACTTCTGGGAGAGTGATACAGAAAATTCTCTCGCATGTTGCATCCGCACTATGGAAATGTATGGGTTTGGGCTTTCAAGGAAAGAGGTGATAAAACTTGTGTCAGAATATGTACAATATAGTCACCATTCAGAGACGGGATTCCTCGGTATGACTGGTTTGTGAGATTCATGCGTCGTCTAATCTCTATATCAAAAAACTACAATCTGTGGAATACGCACGGAAACAAGCTGCGGTTCTCTTCATTCTCTTCTCGAAAAAACAATACGTGAAATGGATGTACAAGAAAAGCCTCACAGAATGTGAAACGTTGATGAGACCAGTTACGCGAACGATCCGAAAAAAGATTATAGTTGCAGGTTACGGGGCTTTGCCTCTACCAGAACAACTGTCACGTCTGGGAAAGAAAATACAATTGTGCTCTTTGCAAATAACGGAGCCGATGGAAAAGGTCCACAGTTCATAATATTTAAAGGGTAAAAGGTCCGAAGCGAATGTACCTCCAAGGATGCGTACCCTGAAACTCTTTAACTAATAATGGCTGGATCGAAAGCAAAGCTTTTGCCGAGTTTCTCAGAAAATACAGATGAACTTGCTCTGTTGATATTGATATTTGATGGACACAGCTCATGTGTACAATTGATGGTGGTAGAAACGTTCAAAATAACGTTACAATTGAAGAACTCCCATCACATAAAAGCCATTTGTTGCAGCCACTTGCCTTGTCGGTGTTTAAGCCATTTAAAGTGGAATGAAAAAATGATGGTAAAGGTCAAATTATGGCCAAAAGCTATCTAAAAAGGAATTTTCTTTGTTATTGGATAAGTTTAAGCCTGTAAACATGAAAACAATGTGTAATATAAAATGAATGTTTTTCAGTAGTCATAATAATGTACTTGCTGGCTTTTTTGTCATTATACTTGTTAGCGACGTGCTCAAAATTGGTTTTCTTTTTTTATATTTTTATTCCTTTTCGTATTTTTATAGGGCAATTAGAGAATTTAAATGTTATTAATTTTAAAGCTAAATTTTAAGATAGATATGCGTGTGACGCAGAGTGTTAACTGTAGTCATCGTCTCGTTTTATCCGCGGGCGCACACACGTACTTACCTACCGCTCGCTCTTAATTTTATTACGTGTTAATTAAAATGTTTCGCGACCCAAACTCGGTGCTGTGCTCATTGTGGATCACCTACAACATTAACAATACTTTTTCAAAATTATTTAAAAATGTCATTTTCAACTTATGCATTAAATAACTATCCACAAAATTGTGGCAAATACTTTTGCTCAAATTTAGTTTATGTGAAAAGATGTGGTGAAGTTGCCACGTTTGACTGGTATAATTTCTCAGCTCATACGTTTAAATTGGCAGCACTCGCCATATAAGAACACTGACACTGACGCTGTGCCTAGAAACTGAAAGAGATTCCGTTGATTATTTCATAAATATTGTTTAAAAAGTTTTGTGGAAACGTCATGGCGATTAAGTATCTGTTACTTTAAATACATTAAGATAATAATAAAACCTCTTATTAATAACAATACTAACTAAATTACAATAACAATAAATCAATTACTAAAATAATTACAATAATAATGTCTTACGAAATGCCTATTTAAATATATTGTTAACACAAGGCCTATAAATTAGTTTCCTGCATTGATTTCAGAGTTGAGAGCTTATCCTCCAACATGTCCAAGTCTCTTAATCTTTCCAGAGTATTGAAGTCCGGACTGGAGTCTTCGAGGCTCACCTCCACAGTGCTCGCACTCACGGGGATATTCCATAAGCGTTTGGAAACCGTTACATCACCGCTATTTATATTGAGCGTAAGTATGTTCTTGTCTTGTGTACATTTTTTAGTAGTATTCTCATCAATTGTTTGCGAACAGAACGTACTGGTAATATTGGTCATTTGATCCAAGATTTCTAAAATAAAAATACAAACAATTTAAAAAATATAGGCGTATAAGCATATAATTTGATAGCAAAAAAATCAATGGATTAATCCATACTAATATTATAAATGTAACTGTCCGTCTGTCTGTTACCTTTTCACGTCTAAAACTACTCAGCGGATCATCATGAAATTTTGCATACACACTCTCAGGGATACAGAAAAAGGTACAGCACACCCTATCACCCTGATAAAAAGTACTGTTCCCGAGGGATCAACAAAAATAACAAATAAAATGAATAATAAATCAATAAAATAACAATAAAACTCTAACGCCTGACAAAACCATAACAGCAATAAAGAATGAATAAATTATTACATTGGAGTAATTAATCTATACTAATATTATAAAGCTGAAGAGTTTGTTTGTTTGTTTGAACGCGCTAATCTTTGGAACTACTGGTTCGAATTGAAAAATTCTTTTTGTTTTGAATGGTCCATTTATCGAGGAAGGCTGTAGGCTATATAACATCACGCTACGATAAATAGTATTATAAATAAGCAGTGTCCGCGCGCGCCCCATGCGCACGCCGCCGCCGTATGGGCCGCAGCGAAGAGTGGCCGAGTTCAGCTAGTATTTAATACTTTTGGTATTTTTATTGTTTTGCGCTGTCAAAACAATCACAACTACTCCACTGAGACGGGAAGACTATGTTTCTGTGCGCTCGCACCTAACCAAAAATATTTGATCGTAGAAGGCTTGTTTGTGAATATATCATTATAAGTGTGTTGTGTATCGACTGAAGATATCCATATTACTAATTTACCAAAAATTTGTGAAAATATGTCTTATAAATATAAATATTACAAAACTTAAAAAAGTGACCTGAAGCGTGCGGTTGCGAGATGTGCGTGTGAATTTAGGTTAGCTTTTTTTGTACTCACTCTTAAAACGCTGTCGTTCTTTGTTAAATCTCTGTATACATTCGATTTTTATATAAGGCCTCGGGTATGGAAATTTTATGAGGAGTAAAATTAATACAAGCGTTAACTAAAAAGCGTTCCTTTAACTAAAAAACTCGACATTTGTGCGACAGCTGCCGCATGTATTTATGTTCCGTGAAGTCCGTGGTGGGGAACGAAATGAACGTTATAACCTGTCTGCGCAGCGACTTCTATCGTCGAAAAAATGAACTATTTCAACTTATAAAACGTAGTGACATATGTGTATACCGAACATAACTAAAGTAACGTTTGTTGGAACACGAGACATCTGACTATGCACAGAATGTAACTAAATAATATAAAATAGGTATCCAGTTATCAATTAACACGAAAAAATATTTATACATTTCATTTTATACGTTTAAAATAGTAAACTCCAGTCGTGCGTCAGAGCTGACACACACACACACACACACACACACACACACACCTTTTTTTCTTTACATTAAGGTCGACAGACAGGCTGACGGTTCACTTGGTAGTAGGTGGCTACCGTCGCCTATAACACAAGCAATGCTAAGTAACAGGCATGCTAGCATTCCGGGGGAGGCGCGGTTTGTGAGCTAATTTGTGTACGAATACGGCTTTAAACCAATAGAAGACTCGTAATAGATGAAATGCATAGAAACCGTGAGAGCCATCTGCGCGGGGTCTGAAGTGCAGGCGGGGTGAGGTAGTGAAAGAATAGAGCGTAACTGTGTCGATTCTGGATTGTCGATATATCGATGAGAGATTAAAAGGATAAAAGAAAATTTAGTTTAGTCGTGTACGGGGTAAATTTACAAAACAAAATTTTAAATATTTTACAAAACACTGTGCCAGAAAACAAACTTGAAACAACCTTAGGAAAACTGCAGCAAGTAATTATAAATAAATAAAGAACTCCAAAAAAATTATAAATATAAATAAACATTGTAGGTAAATTACTTATTTTCAATACTATAATTATAATTTTTATGTAATAATAAATTAATGACAGTTCACAACAATACGGTTATAATTTAACACTAAACAAACTGTATTTTTATCAATCACAAACTTAATTTAATTAAATAAACATATTGCTAAGATATTATGTGTAGTAATAAATCTTGTTAATCGATATTTGTAAAAGAAGACGCAAGCACAGCACTATCGATGACAGGACACTATGGATGGCCGTCATATTTCGACATAATAATGGCGTATCAATATTTGTAAAATATTAAAATAATATGAAGTTTAAACTACTAACATGCGGAAAGTGACCCCACGAGATTTTATTTTGGGGTTCTTAGAATTGTTTTTGCACTGCTCAATTGCACAATTTGACATTTTTTCACTGAAAACTTTTAATTTTCTTCTGATGCGGATCTGTCAGTACGTAAGGGGACTGATGCTCGCGCAGGGCATACACTACTTTGGTAGTGTATGCTTGGTAAGACGACAAACGTTTTGTGGTGCTTCTATCCGGGCGCGCGCCTATTCATAATTCTATGCTTTCACACTTATAATATTAAGTATGAATTAATGAATGACATAAATACCTGTGATTTGGAGGCTAGTGTTATCATCTGTACGGCTATCTTTTCCGGCTTCACTTTCTCCCGATTCAGCAGTATTCAGCATGTATTTATTCTTGTCCAAATTGCGTTCCAAAACCCTTTTTCTCATACATTTTACACTCTTTTTAGGCGTAAAACCACACAGCACTGATGTCTCTGACAATTTCTTATTTTCTTTCGTCTGTTCTGAATTCACATTAAAATCAAAATTGTCCAATTGCACCGAAAAACTCAAACATTCGCTTTTCTTTGTTTTCAAATGTTTCAACAGTTTAGTGAGTGGATAATTCCTCTTTGACGAATGCGATGTTCTTGCGAAAACACTTCTGGTGAGGTTGTTCTGTTTCTTCGGTGAATTAATATAAGTTTCATTAACACCCTTAGAAATGGTGTGAGTCAAATTGTTGAATACCGGCATAACTTCGGTCAAATCGCCAAACAGTTTCTCTTCGTCGTCTTTGGGTTGCAATAAACGATCGATTTTGGTCACGAGGGTGTAAAGTAATTTTAATCTTTTCGAAAGCTGCGCCAAATCGGCCGTTTTTTTTGTCTGTTTTACACCATAAACAAAGTCATTTTCTGAACTTAAGATGTCACTTACTGCTTTACATTCGAGTTGAACTGAAAAGGACAGAACACGGTAATTTGAAAAATAATGGAAAATTACTATTGTTTTGAAGATATTTAATTTATTTCATGGACATGTTCTCAAGTACATATGAGGGGAGGTCAAATAGTTCACGGAATGGCGGGGTTGACGAGGGTGAGTTTACTCATCCAGATTGGCGCTAATTGAGTGACTCATTGTTAGTCCTATCTATATATACAAAGTTTCAGCCTAATCGGGTGAGGATAGGAAAATGGGCTCTGGTATCCCACCAGAGCCCATTTTCCTATCCAATCCTTAATCCTATTGTAGTCGGCAGCGCACTTGCAGCACTTGTGGCGTTGCTTGTGTCATAGGCGACGATAGCCACCTACCATCAAGTAGACCGTCAGCTTGTCTGTGCCGACCTAACATTAAAAAAAAATTGTAATTTTTGTAGTAGCCACTGTGTTTCAATGTGTGTGTCCAGAATTATTTACTCATCTTAATTCTTACTCTTCTCTCAAGAGCGCACTGCCATCTGACGATGCTTATCTTTACCACAGTCTCATTTCGCCAACTAAACATAAAAAAATGAAGGATGGCATATTACCTTTATTCAAATCAGCCAAGAGTCGCAATAACGAATATTTCTCTCTGAGAGCATCTGGCTCATGGTTGTTGTAAACCGTGAAGAAATCGTACATAAGGCATCCTATGTTTATAATAAAACACACTTTGGAGTTATTGTATTCTTCCTCTTTCAACACCTCTAGTAGTTTCTGATGCATTATTTGCTTGGATTTCTGTAATAGTCAAGTAGAAAATTACGTGAAAATGAAAAATCATCGCGGAAAATATTTGAATAACATTTCTTTAACAAAAATAAATCAATACCCTTTCAATAATAGGGTAATTTTTCTATATCTTCAAAACGTGTGTAAAAATTATTTAGAAGATGATGACGAAGACCTTTGTCTTGAATTCTTCTAAAAAGGCCGAAACAAATGTGTATGCGTGAGATCGTTTCAAGGAAAAATTATATGGTCTGGATCTGGAAAGTAGCAGCAGGGGACTCTGCGTTTCGCAGTCATTTGGGCAGCCCGTCTGGCGGCAGTAACCAACCACCCCCTTACAGAAGACCACCGTGAAATAACAGCACGTGTGCTATTGTGTTTCGGTGAGTGAAGTAAGGGATGCCAGAGCAATTTCCCTATCCCTTCCCAAATCCTTATCCTTAATCCTATTGTAGTCGGCAGCGCACTTGCAGCAGCTTTGGCGTTGCTTGTATTATAGGCGACGGTAGGTGGCTACCATCAAGTGGACCGTCAGCCTTTCTGCCGATCTTAACATTAAAAAAAATGCTACCAGCTGGTGCCCGCGACTTAGTCCGCGCTGAAATATAAAAAATTGAACAGCTGAGATATTATGTGAGTATGACGCCCGACATATTGCCCTGACAACGGTGGCGTCGCATTATTTTTTATATTTTTATATCAGATCGGGCACAGTACTTCTTTTTATTTATTTATTTATTTATTTATTTATTTATTTATTTATTTATTTATTTATTTATTTATTAGGCTCACTTACGTTGACTTCATTATTACAATTACAGTGAGTACTTAAATAATCTAAATAGTTTATAATAAATGTTTTTGCATGAAAGGTCCTATATCCTTTCCTGTATCCCTGATAACGTGCAAGCAAAATTTCATGATGATCGGTTGAATTTTAAGGCATGAAAAGGTAACAGACAGAGTTACTTTCACATTTATAATATTAATAGTAGGATGGATTTGGATTAAACCAAATAAAAACAGAACAAACCTCCGCAAAGGCAGCTGGATCGACTATAAGAAAGACATTGTCCCTTATCTCGTGTAACGCGTCGCGCCACCATCCCGCTAGCAGATATGCGTGAGCTCCCCCCGCAGAGGTCAAAGGGTCTCCAATATCCACAGCGCCCCTGGTAGCACCTCCAGACATTATCACGGCCGGCACTAGATGCGCCTCCAATGCCTCGAGACTCGCCAGCGCACTGCGTACTGACACCACTCCTACAAAAAAGTATTTTTAATTCTTAAGTATGAACCGGTCACACTGCATTGAAATTTCCAAGACCACAGTGATTCGTTCCCAAACTTGGAAATGAAATTTTCATAACGTAGCGGCAAGTAGCGGCAGCCAGTAACCACCCCCTTGCAGAAAACCACCTTGAAGAATCGGTGAGTGAGCAAAGGATGCCAGAGTCCATTTCCCTACCCCAACCTAATCCCTTGGCCTTCATCATAAGTTTGACAACGCACTTTATGTAATAGGCGACGATAGCCACCATCAGCATGCATGCAAACACTTAATAAAGAAAAAAACTTTCTTGAAATACAGGTAATAATTTTCTTAAAAAAATTGTTTTTTTTTAATTAAATACCCAGAGAATAGTAATAAAAGAGTTAATATATTGTTACGTTCGGGGTGAGTTAAACTGCCGTGTAAAGGCGAAATAAACTATTTAATTCGACAAACCAAGATGACTTCCAAAAGGGCTAAACTTGTCCGATAAAACCGTTAAACTTGCCAAAAGTCGTCAATGATTCCCTTAATGAGTCGCCGGTTCACTGTCGCAGGTAACTTCACAAAAGCTCCGAAGAGTAGCTTTCGAATTGCTGTTACGCAAACAACTATCTCGACCGCCCGCCGGCCCTCTTTTTTATCTTTGGCGCGAAACGTCTCGAACTATTTCGAATTTACTAGAAATATAAACAAAATTGTAAACACGTATATATTTTTTATTCCGTGATTGTAAACAAGTTCATTGAAAGTTCGGGAATGCTATTTCTGTTGAAAGTAAACTCTATGTTGTAAACATAAGGACCAATTTCCTTCGACACTAACCGGGAAGTGGCGTGACTACTATCGATAGGGTGGGACCTTCGAGACTTTCGGTCGGCGCGAATGCTTTTTTCAGAACATTCCATGGTTAGTCAAATTGAATCAAGATGAAATGGAACCGAAAAATGAAATCAAAACGTACTTCTTTGGTCAGACGAACACGAAACAGCAAATGATCCAATTTGTAATAGCCTCTCATTGTACAAGTCGAATTCTTTTACAAACACACAATATTCCGATGAATCGCCTTCAGCTCTTAAACAACAAGGGCATTTGTTATCCACAGCGTCACTGAAATGGTCAATCAATTGGTCGACAGGTGTCTTATTGGCGCTAAAGCAATGTATTAATAATGCCAGCAAGGCAGTGTTTGTATTGGTTTCTAATACATAAAGTACATCTTTTAGGACATTGATCAAGAGATTGATATTCGTAGGCATTATCGGTAACTTTAAACTATCTGTTGTTGCCCTGACAGCCTCACAATCATCCACTTCAAATAATTCACTAAGCAAAGTGTTTGTCTCTCTTAACACCTGTAATTTAAAACAAATAAATGTATCAGAGTAAATGAAGATAATGTGATTTAGTTCTAGTACTAAGGGTGTTCGGATCCAGCTTGGACAGGCAGTGTTCGGGAAGCTCCGAGACATCTTTTCCTAAGAGTTTTAAAACAAATGTTTTCGACAAATGTGTGTCGCCAGTGATGACAAATGGTCACTAACTGAAGCATGATCTCCAAGCCTAACCTCGCTCAACGAGCTATTGAGAGGGCTATGCTCGGGGTTAAACTGCGGATCGAATCAGGAATGAGAAGATTCATAGACCAACTGGCATAACCGGCGGATTAGTAAGTTGAAGTGGCAGTGAGCAGGACACATAGTAAGGAGAACCGACGGCCGCTGGGGCCGGAAGGTTCTCGAGTGGAGGCCACGGACCGGCAAGCGCAGCGTAGGACGTCCACCCACAAGATGGACAGACAGCCTGATAAGAGCCGCGGGTCGACGGTGGATCCACGCTGCTTCTGATCGGTCCTTTTTGAAATTTAGGACATCCACTGTTGCCTTTGTCCAGCAGTGGACATCCTACGGCTGAGATTATTAAGGGTGTCAACTGAATTGCTTGACATACTATACTTCATGTAAATAAGTAGTGGCAGAGCACACTGTGTTTCGTAGTGGATGACAATGACGAGGGTGCTTGCCGTAACGCTTTCTTCGACGTCCCCAATGAACTTTTTATAGTTGGCTCTGACAAGTAGCGGGACGGCACACTGCGTTACATTACACAGTCATTTGGGCAGCCAGGTTGGCGGCAGTAACCACCGGCTTACAGAAAACTACCATAAAATAACAGCATTTATGCTGTTGTGTTTCAGTGAGTGAGTAAGGAATGCCATAGTCCATTTCACTTTCTCTTCCAAATCCCTTATCCTTAATCCTACTATGGTCAGTAGTAGCGCTCTTGCAGCACCTGTGGCGTTGTTTATCTACGTACCACCAAGTAAACCATCAGCCTTTCTGACAACCTTTACTTAATAAAACACACAACTTATATAATGAATTACAATACGCACATATCTAAAAAAATAGGTGGCAAACCCTAGATTGATATAGAAATAATTCTAAAAAGACGACTTAAGCACACAACTCTTGCAGTTGAAATATACTTGGGAAAATAAGTAAATAAATAAAACACTTACCACTTGACAACGAGCTTTTACAATGTGCTGATCTGTACTGAGGCAGTATTTGCATAAAGTCATGGCGGACAGAAGTAACTCGTCTACAGAAGTATGCAAATCGCTAACACAATCTACTACCTGAAAAACAAGTCCCACCGAGTTATTAAGAGTTAAATGCTTTTTTTTTTTCAATAATATGACGTCATCCAGCCCACGTGACGATGTATGGGCAAAATTTTAATGTGATTTTCTTATTTTTTATATAAGACCCCCGGTATGGTTTGCCACCATTACCTATTACAATCTGGACTGGACATTTTGACATCTAGACTACATCAACCTAACCCGGAAATTTTATGAGTAAAATTAAATACAAGCGCCAACTAAAAAGCGTTGCGTTACGTTATCTGTTACTTTGACATTTGTGCGACAGCTGACGCATGTACTTATGTTCCCTAATTAGCGAAACGATAGCGCGTGCAGCGACATCTTTCGTCGAAAAAATGAACTATTTGGACTTATAAAACGTAGTGACACTTGTACGTATATATACTAAACGTAACTAACAGCAGTTCTACCCAAATCCGATAGATGACGCCGCTTCACCTAATTCTATTGTAGTAGGGTTTACAAATTGGAGCATACTGTGCACAGAGTTCTATCCAAATCCGATAGATGTCGCCGCTTCACCTAATTCTATTGTAGCATAATAGATGGCGCCATCAATAGTCCTTTATTTTTTATTTTTCAATGCGGACAGTGTCATATAAAGAGATTGTAGATCCAACATATTTTATTGTACCTGACCGTGAACATGAGTACTAACGTGTAAATGTGTCTTTATAAGCAAAAGTTGAAATAAAGCTCACTAAATAATTAACTAGGATTTTAATAAAATTGTACTTACATCACATTTCCATAGCTCATACAATTTTCTATCTTCTATAGTTTTAAAAGAAGTCACATGATCGGACAATTTTGATAAAATATCAAATGTGTGATCAATCCAATTGATAAAGTACATAGGGGTTGACATTATAGAGTCATCAGAATCATTGCCGTCACTCAATGTAGAATTATCAATGGATTTATACGGCTTTTCCTCGAGTAGTAGAAGTCGGTTGACACACCACATTAATCTCTCTACTGTAAATTGACGACTTTCCTGAAAATAAAAAATTGTACTTTACATCATAAGCACAGAACAAATACACCAAGTTGCTCACATAATCGTACAAGCTCTAGAAAGGTGGGAATATTATTTGGCTGTATTCCTAGACATTTAACAGGCTATCACTCTTGTAATAGGTCTTCTATATAAGCTCAGACTGCCAAATCTGGCTAACATAATTCTAAGATTCTACTTTGAGCAAAGGATATTCGGTTTACATCCCCACCAGTAGGGATGCCGAGAATTTATTCTCAACATCCCAACTTCTGTGGGCTAGGATTTTGCTCTCAGTGTTGCCACTTATATTTTTATTCCCTTGGACTAGGTACATTCAAAAAATAAAATATAGGGGCGTAGCTACTACAGTATCAGCCATATCAATTATATGGGGCATGCGAGCGACAGGCCCACCAATGTGTATTTTTAGAACCTGCACTCAATTCTAAAGGTTAGAACTTAGTTGCAAGGCTTACGAAATCAGTGCTTAAGAGTTTAGAGGCTAAATGCATTGCATCTAAAAACATGCTCATTGATTTTTTTAGACTAAATGCATTGCATCCCAATTTTGATGAAACTTTCGCTGGAAGATAGTTGATGTTATAAGGTGTAACTTAGGCTACTTTTATTTTGGCAAAATAAAATAAAAACTATAATGTTTGTCAGCACTGTCCAGTACCGCGCTCGCCCTACAAGTTCAAAATCTACAAGTTCAGATTGTAAATAAATAAATTAATTGATTTTTTCTATCAATATAATTTGTCCGACTACAAGGTACTCTTCCTCAAAGTTAAGGTATAGACCCGACTACAAGATACTCCTCCTCAAAGTTAGGGTATAGACCCTACTACTACCCTAAATTCTAGTAGGATTTGCAGAACTGTGGGTTTAATCCAATTTAAAAGTGTGAATCCTATTTGTTTCATACCTTACCTTACCTTACCACAGATGGTGGTTCATTTGTATAACAAAGTCAAGGGCAAAGCAATAAAAAAAGCATACACTGTTAAGTATACAAACCTGCAAGTGCACTCCTTCTTTGTACTCCAACTTAAATATATTCAAAAAATGTAATATACACTTTTGTATTTGATTACAACTTAAACTGAAGAATTCCTGAAATTTTGTATCACTTGGCTGTAATTTGTTTCGAATTTTTGCTGTTAATGGATGTATGTTATGTAAGAGATTGTCCTAAAAAAATAATTAGAATTAGTAAGAGATATTAAAATTAAAACAAAAAAAGTGTGTGTGTCAGCTCAGACACTTGACCGTAGTTTCTCTTTTAAGCATATAAAATTAAATATATAAAATTTTCCTTCACATAGTTATTATATTATTTAGTCACATTCTGCATACTCAGATGTCAAAAGTTCCAACAAAAGTTATTTAGTTACGTTCAGTATACATATACATACAGATGTCAATGTTTTATAAGTTCAAATAGTTCATTTTTTCAACGACTGATGTCGGTGCGCCTGCGCTATTATTTCATTCCTCAATGTGAACTACACTTTTTCATACAAGATTTCAAAGTTTGCTTTTATATGCTCAAAGAATTAGGGAACAAATACATGCGGCAGCTGTAGTCGCACAAATGTCAAAGTGACAGATAACGTAACGCTTGTGTTAATTTTACTCCACATAAAATTTCCAAACCCGGTATGGAAATTTTATGAGTACAAGGGGCCTTATATCAAAATCGATTAAGAAGTAAACTTCAAAAAAGAGGTTATTATTGAAATTAAAAGCAGCTGGATGTAAAGCGCAGGGGCTCACCAGCCTTGAAAGAGGGCTATATCCAACAGAAACACAGGCTGATAATGATGATTAATACGAAATATATCATTTTCAAACGCAAGTTGAGAAATCACAAGTGTCACCAATACGTTTTTATATTGATGTGAATAAACCCAAGAAAAGCTGTAAAGCATCTTACCAAATACAGGTACAATAAATACAATAAATAGGGGAACATGAAATAAAGAAGTGACTAGAGTGTAAGTAGAAATGAGTAAATTTAACATGGGCACAAAAAAATTTTGTAAAATCTTCAACAGTTTGTTGCATGGCAGCATACAGCATTACTTGCAAAAACAATATCTGCACAGTATAATTAGATAAAAGCAGCCCACCAAACTGTTACCTGGAAAATTCGCTAAATAAAAGTAATAAAATCAATACGAAAAATTACCAAAACATGTTTTGCAGCTTTATGCGTGTCTAGTGGTATTTGGGATAAATTCAGAGGCTGAATCAATTCCATTTTAACACAAAAAACTACAATAAAATCATATAAGAAATATTTTGCACTTTCTACCAATAATTATTATAACAATTTTTTTTCTAACAAAACAAAAGTAACGATCACACAGATTGTAACGATTTCAGTTCAAAATTTGATATAAATAATTATGTCAGTGTTGCCAGTGGCAGATAGTCAAATGTAACATGAGAGAGTTCAAAAAGTAACATTTTCCCGAGAAAAGTAACATTGCCTTATTTTATGTAGAAAACGCATAGAAAACGACAGTAATATAATATGGCTTTTTATTATACATAAACTAAAAAAGTTACATAACTAAACATAAACTAAAAAAGCGACACCATATTTGTTTACCTTTTTTAACATTCTTAAAAAAAATGGAATACAGGGATTAGGAAAGAGATCGAAGAAAACAAAATCAAATTCTAGGTCACCGGCCGATATCAGCCCACTCTAGTTTCTGTAAAGTTACTATTACTAGTTAAGTAATAAATAATTTCTTAAAGCTAATGTGCAATTCACAGTGCATAATAATATGACTTGATAGTTAGATTATGTTGAATTTCATACTGATTCCCTAAATACTGCCTTGTTAAATTAAAACTACAATAATATTACGATTTATAATATAATAAATACTTACGACTTCGAAAATTAAAAGACTCATCCTTGTCCGTAGTTCAGACAGTTGATTTAATTATTGCTGATATTGTATTTCAATTTATTATTATTTTTTCATTTTAAAATGAAAAAATACCTCCAAAAGCCAAAATGAGGGGGGGGGGGGACGGTGTTACCTCCAACAGAAGCATAGTCAGTCGGGGTTCAAGACGACAAAGACAGAAATTGACGTACGATCCTGGCCGTATCGAGCAGCACCGCCTTCTGCATCTGGGTCGGGAGGGAACCGCTACGGAACCCCAACCGCTTCAGGTTACTATTGAGGCTGGTTGGGATCAAACCGTTGACGGATATACGCACAGAGAAATCCCTCGGTCTCTCCAAAGAGATCACGGAAGCGCAGCCAGTGCACGGAGGCTTTACTATTAACTGACTGAACTGACTGACGGCGCTCGCTCGCTCTTCCTACTACTAACAATATTCAACAGTGGTAGGTTATGAATATACGCGAGAGATGCGATACGTACGACGAAATTATAGATTTTCGGGTGGTCGTCACAGCGCCAACAAAACGAACGATGTTACAAAAGTAACATTGTAAGCCGTGTAACATGGAGGTAACATGAGAGGGTCAAAAGTAACGTAAAATGTTACAAAAGTAACATTCTGGCAACGCTGAATTATGTAGGACTAATACAACATCTTTGATGTAGACACAGACTAATACAACATTTTTGATGTAGACTATGTGGTGTGTGGTGTCACCACAGACGTTGTCACATTAGGTCACAGAACTCACAAGGAATATAAGATAAAGACACAAAAAAGTCTCTGGCCGAGTATTAAATTTTATAATGGAAGACTTTGCATTCAAACTCCGTTCTTGGAGTATTTATTGTTAATTATATTTGTAGTACATATTATTTAATTACAAAGATGACAAAAATAATGTTGTACTGAGTCCTAAGTTTCTTTCGGGGTTTTCGTCTCTTGATTATCTGTCATCATATCAAAAAAGACTAACGATTAAAAGTGTTCCTTTGTTACTATTTTGATTATTTGATTGTAATTGTACTAATTTGATTATTGCCTGTCAACAATGAACTCAAATTCTAAGCCTAAAAAACCAATTAAATCTCGTTGTTATGCGCGAGTTTTCTTGTTTATAAAATTTGTTATTCTATGCTATAAGACAGTTTCAAACAATTTAACATCCGCATGACAGATGACGTCTTAATTGCCTATGTCATTTCAATAAACGCCATTTAATTAAAGATTTGTAAGCAATTCAGAAGTTTGATTCTATAGTAAGTACATACATTCGGGTACAAAATAAAGATAATATTTCAGAAAGTACCACAAAAATGAGCGAATTAGTTTGGGGAATTAAAAATGGCGATATAGATCAAGTTAAGGGCATCATAGAAAACAAGGTATGTCCCTACCTACAATAAATATGATAGTAAAACTTTTCCCTTAAGTTATTCTTTACGTTTAAATATGGTATCAAATTTAATCAATCATTTGTTTTCAAAAACAGCAATATTGCTTTACGATTACGCTTTCTCTACACTCGTTATTCTATCCTATCTTTAAATACGTAAAAAATAACAAAGCCGACAACGCTCTAAGTGTACTACTTTTTATTTGCGTATTTCTTGCAATATCCATTATTCTGAAAGTGTGTTGTCATGGAAAATTAATTTCTTGCCATATTCATCTATATCTATGTGAATTGTTAGTTCGACTCCATCTATCTCTAAGAATGTACTTTGATATTATGAAATATAATTTATTAGTATCATGAGTGATTTCAAATATTAATTAAAAATATATGATTGCAGAAAATTGATGTGAATGCATTAATTGATGGTCGCGTACCTCTCCACTATGCTGCGGATTATGGTCAAACTGTGGTTTTAAACTATTTATTGGATAAAGGTGCCGATCCTAATGTGAGTCTACTTTTAAGAGGCTACATGAAAAACGAAATTATGGAAAGAAAACAATAAAACGAGACTACAAATCTTTTGATGTATATCATTTAAGCTAATTAGAACCTAGCTAGATAACAAATACTAATAATAAATTGTTGTTATCTCTTATGTATAAGCAATATTAATGGTCCACTTGACGGTAGGTGACTACCGTTGCCTATAACAACATCACAGATGATGCAGTGTATTGCCAACCATGGTAGGATAAGGGATAGGGAAATGGGCTCTGACATCCCTTACTCGCTCAATGAAGCACAACAGCTGTTATTTCATGTTAGTCTTCTGTAAGAGGGGGAATACTGCTGCCAAATGGGCTGCCCAGATGACTGTAAAACAGGGTGTCCTGCCACTACTAACAGGACATCGTTCAAAACTAGGCCATTTTTTTCTTTAACTTACACCTTGGAGATTTTGATAATAAAAGTCTTTCTTAATTTCAGTAATTTCTTGTGAATAGGTGTTTCGAATTTTGTAAATGGGGATAGCATGTAAAAATTAAAAAACCTATTACTTAATTGGAACAATTGAATTTTTTTTAACTTTCAAAATGAAATATCTATGAAACCCCTATACTATATTAAAAGATATTTTCACAGTAAAATCTACAATTTCTAAGTTTCAACTGTTAAAACGACAATACCATAGCCATACACTAATAGCCTGATCTCCATACAAAACTGATTGATCGCCTTTATGTTTGATTGTTCTGATATGATGTAATGAAACAACTGTACCACTTTTAATGTTTTCATTATAGAGAAACTGAAGAAATCCAGGGGAAAATAAAGAAAGTTATAACAAATATTGCAACTTGTAACAATTATTATTGTTTCTAAAAGTTGGCATAGTATCTTGTTTGTCCTATGACTATTATACTATTATCTTATTTATTTATTTTTTCGATTTTAGATGATAGACAAACACGGAATATCTGTTTTGTTGGCAGCTATTTGGGAAGGACACACGGACTGTGTGAAAACTTTACTTAAAAATGTAAGTGCTCAAAATATCCAAATTATTTATTATCAAAAATAGCAAAATGGGTTACTTATTATATTTTATAATAAGTAATTTATTGCAAATACCAAAATACTAGAACTATATAATAGAAATGTTTATGTTATGGCAATTAAAGCATAGATTAAACGACCCAATTATATAAAAGAATTGATGAATTCTAAATTTACAAAAACTTTGATAAAATGGTTATTAGACTATTGCTATTAGGACTTATTATTAAATTTTCTCTATATATATATATATAGAAATGAATCCCCATTTCCCTTGGTCATTGTGCAAATAAATATTTCTTTATTTAGCAACTTTATTAAAATAAGTAACATCATATAATTTAGAAGACATTGCAATATTTGTAATAAATAATTGTGTCAGTTAGTTCCACTTTAGAATATTTTATTGCCGAATAAACTATAATTTGCTGAATCTTCATGGTTAATATTGTTTAGCTGTTATACATTGAATAATGATTAGTTGTCACAGCAAATAGTGATTGAGGTCGAATGTGAAAATTAAATATTCTATTAAAAATTAAACTAATTTGAACATTGATGACTCATTGGTAATGGCCCAACCAGCCATTTAAAATTTCATCCTTCTAAGGGCAGCCGAGTGTATATCCCATTGGGATGGGAAATCTCTTGTTTACTATTATTAGGCAGACAAGTTAGGTAACTGTTCTGTTTTAGTGGTCTGTTTGGGACACACAGGTTTTCATATATTTTTCTTACGGTCTTTTCATTCCAACCAACTAGCTGTGCAGAATGGAACTCGAAAAAGACATTTTCTTTTCAAATCAACTGGTTGATAAGGTAGTTCTTTTAATAAAATTTTATTCTAAGGAAACAACTGTACAACATATATATTATGTTCATGAAGACATATTAATTTTTAAAAATATTCTTTACGAACCAGTCAAAAGGTTTTTTTTTTATGTTAAAGTCGGCAGACAGGCTGACGGTCCACTTGATGGTGGTGGCTACCGTCGCCTATAACACAAGCAACGCCTAAGCTGCTGCAAGTGTGCTGCTGACTGCAGTAGGATTAAGGATAAGGGATTAGGAGTGGATAGGGAAATGGGCTCTGGCATCCCTTACTCACTCACCGAAACACAACAGCACACGTGCTGTTATTTCACGGTGGTCTTCTGTAAGGGGGTGATTACTGCCGCCCAAATGACTGCAAAACGCAGTGTGCCCTTGCCATTACTTTCCCAATCCAGACCAGAAGTTGTGTCAAAAGTTGGTTGAAGTGGAATGCCTGCTCCCCTATTACTTTAGGTGTGTCCCATTAGACTATCGCTACATGATCAATTCAATTAGGCTGTTTTGGAATATCATTAAAAATATAATATGTTTCTAGGATTTAAAGATTTCAATGTGATTGTAAATTGTTGAAATATTTATAGCAAAAAAGTTAATGATTACAGGGTGCATCTAAAAACGGCAAAACTCCAGATGGCACACCATACATCGACGCTGCCGAAAAGGAAGAGATCAAGGAGCTCTTGACATAGGCACACTTGATATCGGATCCATCATAGTCGTCACTCAGATATGCTCATATTTATATTTTGTTTGTATGAAAGCTAAAATCTAAGTCCATTAACGAAGGCAGGATGAATTAATCCATTAATGTAAACTATTTTTACATGCATTTAGATTGCAATGAATTATTTTTGTATGCTAAACATATGAATTTAGGTAATGAAGTAGGTATTTTTTCGATTGTGCGTCCAGTATGTAGAACTACTTGTATGGCTCAAGGAATGGCCTGTTTCGCTAAATTTACTATAGCAAAATGATTAATTAATTTAAGGTATATTATATATAATATAAAAAAAAAAAAAACATTAAGATGTAATTTTTATTGCTAAAATAAAAAATAAATTTACTAAAAACAATCGTTTATTTAATAACAATACAAATAACATGTTTTATCACAAAAATATATCACTACTACAAATTCTTATGGTGAGTGTACCATATATTATTATTTAAAAAAAATGTTTTCTCAAAGCTTTCCCTCGTTAATTGTTAGGGCATAATCTCCTTGGTACAATGGTATTCAAAAGCTTACTTCAGATGCAAACTTAATATAAACCTCCTCAAATGTATGTCAAAAATTATTAGTTTTTTTCACAGTGTTTTTTAAACTTTATAATCGTGGTCGTAATTAGGTGTAATAAGCGTGCCTATTGCTGAAGGGGACATAGTAATAGATTTGATTACCGATTAGATAAATGTGAACTTCAGTCTCAAAAAAATCCCAAATGGGAAGGTCGAATAATGCAATTATCTGAAATGGTTTTCTGGCCCTGTTCAACTGTTGCACGCATATTGCAATACAGTAACAACACGCGTATGCTCTTGTATAAAAACAATAAGCACACAGACTAATTTACCAACTACTCCGGGTGCTGTTCTGACAGGTGTCAATTCCATACATTTTCTACTCAGAGCTACTCTCTTAAGAAGGGAGTATGGATTATATGCGCATTAGAATTTCTTCTTTGGCGTTTGCAGGTTTCCTCGCAGTGTTTTCCTTCACTGTTTGAGAACAGCCACTAAATGTATTTAAGTTTTTAGAAAAAACCCATTGTTACATGGCATGACTGCAGATTGAACTCGGACCTTTCGACTCGATAGGCCGCGTCTTTCCCACGGAGCTACAAACTTTTGAAATGCTGAAATGAAAAATCAGACATTCTGATTTTTGACAAATAGAATAATTAGCCAAAAATAGTCGAATCCCCTGCCAGAAATAGGCACGCGACTAATAATTAATATTTTTGTAAGAGGGGCTAGGCTTGCGGGGAAGGCAGTGTTCGGTGCACAGTTTGCTAATTTTTCAAAATCCATGATAGCCCGATTACTGCGGTTGAGTCTTGAGAACACTTTCTATGTCGTACAAAGATTTCAACTTTCCATGTCGGTTTCGACAGCCCAACAAATGACAACTTCCTTTAAGATTCAAAAATGAGAAACTTTTTGTGCTATTTGCCATAATATGTTTATGAATATTTAGTAACGTAGGATGCCAGGACAGTGTATGTATTATTGATGCATTTTCAAAATGCTTTGATCACCCTTTATTGTATTTATGTAACTTATATTTTATGCACAAGATTTTATGTAAACAAATTTATAATCTAAAATACAGATTTTACAAACATTAATGATAACATTGCGGTATCAACTTATCAATTGAAACTTTATTTAAGTTAAAGAAATACATTTTAGGTACATCAATAATGTTCCTTTGATACCTTCCTTGTACATTACTTGTGATAAAACTTTTTTTTTTACATAAAATCTCTTGCACAAAAACATAGTTTAGGGAATTTATACCCGAGCTAGTAAATAAACATGATACTAACAATCAAATTGGTAGTATTCCGAAAATAACAAACTATAATCGCCGTCACGAGAAGCTGTAAATTATGTAAACAAACATTCAGGGGTTCACAACATTTGGATCGAATAATAATTATAATTATGTAACACAACAATTAATCAAAACGACACTAATTTCTAATCTACAAATAACAAATACTCGAATGACATATTAGTATAACTCTTCTTTAAAATTGCCAAACGTTTACGTTCCATTCTTTATAAGCCAGTCAAATTAAATTGCTTACGAGCATTGATGTATGCGCTATACAGATACATTCTTTGATTAATTCTCGTGATGGTGACTACAGTCAGCCAATGGTAGTACATAACCTGACATAGAAGCTAATCAGTTGCTTCAGGACAGTCCCATGTGTGAGGCCTAATTTTTTTCTTATTCCTTTTTTTCTAACCACCTTTTCATACTAACTATTCCTTCTAGAAACGATTGTTTAATATATTTTAAACCAACATAAAAACATTCCTGCAAATTAACTTAAAATGGAAGAAAATAAATAAGAGTAAAGCAAATAAAACTATAACTCTCCATTCCCTGTTGTATATTTCTTGTATTTGTTTTTAGGTGGTGGGCAGTAACAAGCATTCTTTTGTGCATCCAAATATGATTTACACCCCAGTGTCAGTGTACCAGTAAATAAAAGTTTCGCGGCTGCTTTACAACCTGAAATTAATTAACATGAGTCATATTAACATGAAATCAATAATAACTACACTTTTTTTTTTATTAAAGATGGGTTTGCTCTTGACCAGCTTCTATCCATGTAGGAAGGATGAGGCCGACGATGAGCTCACCCAGAAGATGCCTATTCACTCGAACCTTGAATAAGATTTGGGTTATATGAGCTCGGAAATACAGA
The DNA here is from genome assembly GCA_910589475.2 of Bembecia ichneumoniformis. Taxonomy (NCBI): domain Eukaryota; kingdom Metazoa; phylum Arthropoda; class Insecta; order Lepidoptera; family Sesiidae; genus Bembecia; species Bembecia ichneumoniformis. The sequence goes on along the minus strand of OU342536.1, from coordinate 16,092,681 downwards.
CGCCCGCAGGGACTTCCAATCCTTAGCAATGCTTGGTCCGAATTAGAGGGATTTCGACAAGGTGAGGATGGTAACCAGCCGTATGTCTGCATGTCCGATAGAAGAAAGGGGAAGGCGGTATTATCTCATGCAGCTCTCGAGCACCCTCTCCAAAGTACATCTTATAGAATACATACAGAGAGGCAACTTTGCGTCTATGTGCCAGGCTCTGCAGCTTAGTTCTTATTAGTGTATCATTGCCAATGAGCCTCCTAGCTCTGCGATCCACCGAGTCAAGAGCGGCAAGTTGGTATTTTGCTGAGCCATCCCAAAGGTGACAGCAATACTCCATGCAAGATCGGACTTGTGCCTTGTTGTGCGGGACACTTATTCAGCTTTGATTGCGTTTCGTTGGACAATTTTGGTTACACTTATAAACAGTTCCGTTTCTATCATGCTATCTTTGCTGCGTACAAAACTGAATGAGTGAGAATCAATGCAAGCCGTAACTTGTCGGTGAGGGACTTGCAAAATGTTTGACTCAATATCTGAATGTCTTCAACTCTTCTGCAAATTATTGATATACCATTGGTTTGAGCAGGGCCTGATTAACCACGCCAGGGCCCCTAGGCAATCATCTCAGTATTCCTTCTTCAACTAGGCAACTCTATTTTATAATTATGCTGTTTTTACTACAGTACATTTTAATAAAAATGTTATTAAATGCAAAGTTCTGAAGCGTCTTAGTTTGTTAAAATCGTGGCGGTATTGTATTATACTATTCTTCAATAACTTGAAATACTTTCCGAAATGTACTGAATTATGAGGAAGTAGTATAAAAAACAGGGCAATAATATTTTTATTGAGAATTTGTTACGAACTAATCTTCTAATTTAATTTTCATTTTCTATTTTTTCCCTGAACTTGGTGGCTCCTAAGGACCCCTAGCCGATGTAGGTCCCTAGGTAGTTGCCTACACCGCCTAATGGATAATTCCGCATGGGTTTGAGCACCTGCCATACAGATTTTAGTCAGTCATGCAAAAACTCAACTGAATAACAAAAATTATTTTAAATTATCAATTACCTTTAGTTATAGTATCTCCAGCTACATTGACAGACTTGTATGTATCACAGTAATTGTATAAACACCTCTTGAAGTCCAAATCACAAGTTTCTTTACCACTGTTGCAAGTGTCATAGCAAATATCGTGGGAGTCACAACACTTTGTCATCTCTTCTAGGGGCAAATATTCTGATGCTATATCAAACCCAAGTGAACCGCAACCATCAGATTTGGGTATATGATTCCTGTTCCTTACTGGTCTCTGACCTGAAATCGAATGGAATACAATTTTAATCACATTAATATTTTAACATTAACATTAGTATTCCTAAATTGCTAATTTCAAGTAAAATTAATAAAATTCAAAATTATTTTAAATGACCAATAGCAATATGATTATCAATCATCACTCAATAGCAATATATCAATTAGCATAGTGATCATAATAAAAGATTTGCTTTGAGACAGAAATACAACTAAAATATATTACATTCGAATTCGAATTCGATTTCAATAATTACGAGTTTTCGACTTATAAAGAATTTGTAAGGAAATATTTAGAAGAAATAATTGTAAGAATTTGTACGAAATTGTAAGGAAATCGATTATTCGACTTGTAGAGGTCAATTCATTCTAACAATCGAGTGGTAAAGGTTGTAAATGAAAAATAAAGATCGCTATGTTTGAGATACAGAGGCCCAATTTATTTTTTCGAGTTATGAAGGGAAAATATGTACCGTAATGGCTTGTAGAGACTCACTGATAATTTCGAATAAGAGAAGGGAACAAAACATTTTTTCGAGTTTTAGAAGTTTTCGACTTTTCAACTGAGGTTCTACTGTAGATAAAAAAAATTAAAAACTATTAGTACCAGTTTTTATAAAAAGAGCCTCTTCATTTTTGGATACAAAAATTTTGAATATTTGAATCTGAAACTTGGTCTTCTGAAATCATACATTCATTCAGCCATTCACAGGCTCATTTCAGTGTTAGATAATTTCACTAGATCCATAAAAAAGTTGTCAAAATATCAAAATAAATTGCTTGTGTTAAAGGTGACAGTAGCTACCTTAAGTGGACAGTCAGGCTGTTTGTTGACCATAAAATAAAAAAAAGGATTGAAAAAGTCCATGTAGTTAGTTAATACTACTAAAATTATACTATCACAGCTTTTTTTTACATTAACCCTGCAATGGATACAAGTTTTTTTTTTATCTTCAGATCGGCCGACAGGCTGACGGTCCACTTGATGGTAGGTGGCTAACGTCGTCTATAACATAAGCAACGCCACAGCTGCTGCAAGTGCGCTACCGACTACAGTAGGATTAAGGATAAGGGATTGGATAAGAAAATGGGCTCTGGCATCCCTTACTCACTCACCGAAACACAACAGCACATGTGCTGTTATTTCACCATGGGTGTAGTTACTGCCATCAGACAGACCACGAACTACGAAACGCCGTGTGCCCTGCCACTACTTATATTTAATTGTAGATTCAAACTTTGAATCGCTTCTGATTATGATATTTTTGTATCACCATGTCACAAAAATATCATAAGAATATTTTTTGGTAACAGAAAATTTTAATTTGTTTAAAAATTATATAATTTTATAATAAGTATATTTAATATTTTCTACAGACATTGTGATTTTAACATTTTGTACCTACCTTCAGGACATGTAAAAATGCATTCTTCTTCAACTGCTGCATCAAAAACTTCATGTATGGATCTAAATTTTTCTGCAACTGTGATCGCATTACGAAATAAATCGCCAAACACCGATTCTGCTGATAACACAGCATCTTTCAAATTCCTTAACATGTTTGAACCTACGCCGGTATAGGCATAAGCAACAAAGGTAAGAATATAGATTATTATCTTTCTGTAAGGAATATCCATGTTGTTGAATAATAAAGCAAACAACGAAAAGAAATATTCAGTTTTACAGTATAGTTAGCCCAAGTCTAGGTCTTTATGCTTCACTCGATCAGTAGAAAATTAGAAATTACATCATATATCTTTAGAATACATGAGCACCACGTCAGTTTTAAGCATTTCATTGCGCTTGCAAATCTTGCAATGTTATAAATAAAACATTTAGGTAATAATACATTTTTGTAGTTACACCACAAACTAAATAGTTTAGTTAGTTATAATACAATACAATTCATAGATACAACTTGAAAAATGTAAAACTACACATCTTTACAATCTGTGGTTACATACAACCAGCAACCAGTTACAACTCTCAACCAATGACCTCCTATATAAAAAGTTACTCTGTGCCAATGACTAAAGAAAGAACAACATATTAACATATAGAAAAATAACTAGCATAGAATCCAGACTAAAATAAAAACTAATATTTATAGTGTAGCGCTTCTTACACCATAAATTAAAGAGAGACAAATATACTGTTACTAGACGTTCGTCTGGCTGTTCCAACACTCCGTCAGCAGTCGGCACAACACTAACATAATCTACTGTTTTTATCTTTTCCTTAAAATATTACGTAAATTCAAGAAACATAATTTATAAGTGATCTTTATTATACAAACAAGCTCTCAGTATATTTACTGCGTGACTTTGATCATGCAAATAAACAAAATCACTTACCGATGGTAACTTATAAACATATCCTCATTTTGTTTTCTGGACGCATTAGATTTACATTAGATTAGATTTACTGAAGAAGACATTGTTATAATCACAGAATTCACAGATATCTAATATAATAGTGTTATAATTGATTTGATGCTAGATTTATTATATTTTGATACAGAAATCAAGAAATAAACAAAAACGTTGTCGCTCATGTAGTCATGTCACAGTCACATGCACACAACGCAAAAATAAAGATAAGTTGACACTTAACGCAAATCATTTGTTAACGTTTAGCTAGCCCCTTTAAATCGATATCATAAAACGGGACCAAAGTACGTAAAAGGGACCAAGTTTGACGTTTTACCTAGATACGCCGATCAAAAATAAGAACAAAGTTTGTATATTTATCTCTTTTTGACCTATGGTCTTAATGCAAAATCATAAGGAGCAACACACTATAAATATTATTTTTACTTTAGTCTGGGTTCTATGCTTTAGTTATTTTTCTATGATTATTACCAATTTTTCTATGATTATTACATTTATTACATTATATTATGGCAATGGCTGTCTTTAATTTTTACGTTGGCAACTTTTTCGTAATATCCGGTGGCCATATTGTTTTAAAAAAGTTTCCTCCTTTTCCGTTTTGTTGTCGTGAAAATGACGGGCTTTAGCAATAAGGTGAGAATAAAATTTAAAAAATATTATACTATAGTGGAGCTTGTTGTTATAACTGTTGTGTTTCTTACTGAGAAACTCATTAATTTTGTACAAACAAAGTAACTAAGTTATTATACTTTTTATTTTCTTTAAACCTCAAGATTATACACGTGCTGAAGATTTCATTGGTTTTCTTTTTTTTTCTCTTCTTAATCCTTTGGTTTAATATTAGCGCTTTAATTTTGTGAGAACTCGTTTTGTTTTACAATAATAATGTCCAGTAAATTCATAAAACTTTATTACTTAATGTCATATTGCTTTGAGGTTATTTTTTGCGTGTAAAGTTATCAACGTGTTAATATTATTAAAATATCTGTTACAGGCCATAATTATCGATGGCCGTGGCCATCTACTCGGCCGCCTGGCTGCGGTTATTGCTAAAGTGCTCTTGGAAGGAAACAAAGTTGTCGTTGTACGCTGCGAACAACTTAACATTTCTGGGAACTTCTTCAGGTATGTATGTTTGTGAGATTGTTTAAATTAAATTGAAGCACAACGTGTACAGATCTTGCGTTGATATCTTCAGGTCAAAATTAATAACTTTATTTTTCAATTAAAATTGTTTTATTTATTTAGTAGGTTTTTAAACCAATTAAAATTTCGAATTTAGCTATTGTTATTAGTTATATTTACATTAAAGAAATATTATTAGAATAGGTGTAATCCACAATCTAGAAAGTAGTAATAAGGAAAAAACTGTCTTCATAAAAATAAGCCAATTTTAAAGTATAATTATTTATATTAAGTATGTGATAAAAAGGTGAGTCTTCACCTTGATAAAGTGAGACAGATTTATTTTGTTAAATTTATACATTTTAAGTTCTCTTTTAACAGAGATGAGTTTAAAACGAACAGATACCACTGTATTTGATATGACACCTATGTGTATCTTTTCCACAACATGTATAATCAATTTTTGTACAAATATACATATGTATAACAAATATAAAGATTTTTTAAATCAATGTGAAGGTGTCCAACCTTCTCCAGTGATTCCACGTTTATAAATTCTTTAGTTTTTTTTGCATTCTAGTAAGCAAATATAAAATTGCCTAATTTTCTTTAAAAAAAAAACATTATTTAGCAGGTATTATAAAACTATTAAATTCCACAATAAAGTTGTTACCATTATCATAATGTAATCATAATCGTTATCATAATCTTATGTATAAGAGTTTTACTTCCTTGGCCAGTTAAACTGTCATCTACAACTTACATATTCCACTTAAATAACCACTAATGGACACCAATTAAATCAGCTGGTCTTCAGACCTGTGACTAGCTCAAATTCTGACCCAATCTTAATCATAGTATAATTAATATTGAAGCCAAATGGGTGAGAAATTCTATGCATAGAAGAAAGCGATTCTACTACCTTTTCAGTAACCATCTAGCTTCCATGCACATCTTAAAAGAAACTAGTATTAAAATGATGTTTTATTTTGGGTAATTTGCGACTGAATGTTTTCTAACATGTGTTGTCAATGAAATGGAGTCTGATATTTTTCATTGTAGACAATTTGTACAGATCTATTCATAGGAAGTGCAGTTAAAATATTTTGCTCATTTCAGGAACAAATTGAAGTTCATGTCCTTCTTGCGCAAGCGGTGCAATGTGAACCCTGCTCGTGGTCCATTCCACTTCAGAGCGCCCTCTAAGATTCTATGGAAGACTGTTAGAGGTACATATTAATATCTACTTTCCTAAATGGTAGAATATAATTTTGTTATATTTTACCATTTGTGACAATTGTATTTTGATAGAAAATATGGTTGTCTTGTGTATTTGAGATGTTACTATTTCTTAAGTAATATAGAGTATGCAGAATTTTCCTAGTTATCCTTTGTTGATGAAGCAGGTTTATCTGTCCTGATTGTCGATGGAATATACAACTGATAAAAACCAGGTTAGGCAGAAAAGGACATAAATTATATTTAGTATAATTAGAATATTATTTAGGAGCTCTAATGACAACAGTTGAAAATTGAATTCAATATAATTCAAATTGCAGTTTACTATAATTTTAAATTGAAACTTTATCTATTTTTCAAGTAGGCTATTTACTTATTGTCATCTTCCTGCCTTAATAAGTTCGTGCCTTATTTTCTCATAATAGTAATATATAACCACAGTCTAACCATACTTACGTCATACAGTCAGGCAACTAATGTACTTGCATAGAACAACGTTCAGCGAACTCGCTTCAGTTTGCAGGCTCAAACATTGAGCGTTGCTCGACTGTATGACATAAGTATGGTTAGACTGTGATATAACTATGCTTACATATTAAAGAACTTAAACACTAAATTACTGCATTCAAGTTCTTTCTATCTTTACTTTTGCAGTGCAATTGTCATTTTCCTAGTTTCTGTGTTTCCCCAATCTTTATCTTTGCTTATCTTTAGTTCTTACAACTCATCCTCTTGTTTTTATTGTTCTTTCGCTTATTACCAAACTAGCTGTTGTCTGCGGCTTTGCACGCATGTTGTGTTTCTAATAGTAAAAAAATAAAACAACTTTCCAAACGAGGAGCTACATGTTTTTTCCCTAAATTAGAACGTCTTTGTATGCTACATTTTCTGCACTGTACTCATCTGCTAAATATCGATTTACGATTTTTTAAGTATAGATTAGTGACTTCCCTGGCTTTGCATAGATGTTTTTTTTTTTTTTTGCTACAAATATATTCTATGTAACAGGTATGATCCCGCACAAGACGGAGCGTGGAAAGGATGCTTTAAGGCGTCTTCGTGCCTATGACGGCTGCCCTCCGCCGTACGACAACCGTCGACGCGTCGTAGTACCGGCTGCTCTCAGAGTTTTCTGTTTGAAGCCAGGCCGCAAGGTAACTATACTTCCGTCAACCATCCTTGCTGTTTGACAAGTAATTTAATTTTATGATCATCAGCCTGTGAAGATAACGGCTTCCAAGGCTCGCCACCACGCACGGAATTATCCATTTAAATCTATAGTGGATTTTTTCCCATTATCAGTAATTATGAAAGTAGACATTGATTTTCCACTGTTATCATGCTTGTTTTCCCATGCCGTAACCGCTTCCATCAAATGGGAGACTGCCTGCAACCTGCAACAGCACCACAAGAAGTCTTAGTTCATAAGGCAAATAAAAACATCTCTTCAGATTTTTGCCAGATTATTACAAATAAACATAATTTACACAAATTTAGTTCAACAATGTGTATGTATGTTCCCTCTGGACTCCAAAACCTCTCAAGCCATCATGATGAAACTTTTTATACACATTGTCAGGGGTACACAAAAGGACATGGGAATCGTCCAGAAAAAGAAAAACTTTTTCCGAAGGACGCGGACAAGAGCTAGTAAAATATAGGTTTTCTGTGATGTTTTTATAGAGGGTAATTTGCGACTGAGAGTCTCTGTTGATATACTTGTTGATTCTGAGAAAGCAATAAAAAAATTTTCTCAAGTAGCGTTTTCTAACAACAATGTCAAAAGATTTATTTTGTAACAGTACTGTCACGTGGGTCGTCTCTCGCACGAGGTCGGTTGGAAGTACCGCGACGTTGTCAAAAAACTTGAAGACAAGAGGAAATCCAAGACACTCCACAGAGTCAACTTGGACAGGAAACTTAAGGTAAATTTACTTTAAATTAATGGCACTAAATTTGATGTACGAAATTGTCTATGGCACACTCTTCTTAGTGTACTGTTTTGTGATTGTTGTTGCCCTTAAGAACGAATTTTTGTTTTAAATGTTCGTTTTTATTTGTCGGTTGATTTTTTTATTGTCTTTGGACAAATAAGTTATGATGTCTGTCAAATTGTACATTATTTGGTAATTTAGATTTAAATTCTTTTTATTCTTAATTTGTTGTTTTCGCGAGTTTTACAAAATATTACGTTACATGAACGTGATGAATAATTTACTTACCTACATTATTTGAAATGTAATGAAAATACAATATTACTGATAAATCTGCTTTCTAATTAATTAATTTAATTTTTGTAATATATTTTTGACAGTGTGTTTTTTTTCTTCTAGAAAATAACAAAGCAGGCGGGAGAGAAGGTGGCCAAGGCGAACGCACCGTTCACGGCCGTCATCCAGTCTTACGGTTACAATTAAGTTTAAAAATAAAATAAAAAATAAACTGCCCAAATTAAAGTGTTTAATTTTTTTATACTACCTTCCAAACAGTTAAAGGAAAGTTTAATAGATAATGAAGAATTGGTAAGTTATGAAGTTTTAATGTGATCTCTTGTTTCTCATTATATACAAATATTTTTATGAGAAAATAATTGAAATATTTTTATTTTAGGAACAATTTGAAACTCAAATCTCTGTGAGCCCTGCAATGTCAACCCCTGCTCATGGACCGTGACTTCCAAGCGTCTTCTAAGTTCATGCAAATGACTGAGGTACAATACAGTTTTATTTTTTCCCTTCCTTAAATATTTCCTTTAGGGGTGTACTATTTCGTAATAAGTTCTTCGCCTCTATAGGAAGAACCGAAACAGTATGAAATAATTACTACTTGCTATTTATGGTTTTTTATTTTTTACCTTGCATGCTTTGTCCTATTTTTATTTAATTTGTTCAGATAATATAAAATTCCGAAAGATCACAAAATTTTAAAAAACCCTTGGTCACAAAGAGAAATTACACATTTTCAAAAATCTTACTGCTTGTCACAAGGTGCAGTGAATTAAGAGTTTGAGATGTTACTATTCCTCAGGAAGCATTATAGTGTAGAACCGCCTCTTATCCAGGTTTATCTGTTTGATTATTGAACAAAACCAGGTTGAGGCAGACAGTTTATTTCAAATTATGCCCATTTTATTAAAATAATCTTCTGAAAATATTTTTTCTTATCTTAATAATTCTGTAACTATGTTAAACCTTCTGTAGTCATAGTATTCCGAACTCTTCTATTTTCCCATTCTCTTCCTTCCATATTCTTTGAACATCTCTTCCATAGTCATAATTTTTTTTTATGTTATGTCGACAGACAGGCTGACGGTCCACTTGATGGTAGGTGGCTACCCTCGCCTATAACACAAGCAACGCTACAGGTGCTGCAAGTGCGCTGCCGACTACAGTAGGATTAAGGATAAGGGATTAGGAGGGGATAAGGAAATGGAAGGATCCCGATTTATCTTTTTTAATTTCCCATTCTCATTGTACTTGCTTATTTCTGCTACTAACTCGGCCTGTTGGTTTCTTAGGTTCATTTCATCATTAAAAATATTTGGATGCCATAATTTAGGAGAAACTACTTGTCCAAGTTTAAGTAGAGCCTATTAATTTCCCTAACTCTTCCTAATCTCTTACCTTTAATTCTGCTATGATCGGTAGCGCACTTGCAGCACCTGTGGCGTTGATTGTATTATATGCGTAGCTACCTACCATGTGGACCGTCAACCTGTCTGATGATCTTAACAAAAAAAAAAGAGGACAGTTGATGGCCATGATACCAATAGTGGGATCCATTCTAAAAACAGTATGCAATAGTTCTCGTATTTGTTAAATGGTCATGTTTAAGACAATATAAAATCATTTATACAGGTATTATTGTGGCAGGTATGATCCCGCTCAAGACGGAGTCCAGAAAATACGCGTACAATGGCTGCCCACCGCCTTACGGTAACCACGGACGCGTCTTAGTATACCAGCTGCTTTCAGGATCCTCTGTTTGAAGCCAGGCTGCAAGGTGAATATTCTTCTATGACCTATCTTATAGTCCAGGAGTTAAGTGTTGCCAATGAAAAAGTCATAGTAAGCCGGCTAATTTTTATATCGATAGTAACTATCGAACCGATTGTCAGCTGCTTAAGTAGCGGTGGGTCTGGGTGTGAGATGTGATGAAAGTGGTAAAAAAAATTAATATTACAGTATGTACGCCGGCGGCGTTGCTTATCTTATAGGTGACTCTAGTCACCTACCATCAAGTGAATAGTCAGCCTGTCTGTCAACCTTAACATTAAAAAAAATCCCTGGCGTCATGCAGTAACCCCCTTCCAAGAAATGATCCATCAGCCTGCAATCTTTTTATTTTCTTAAGACAGAAACGTGATGAATATTTTACTTACCTACATTATTTGAAGTGCAATGAAAATAAACATTACTGATAATTTGTTTAAATTTTCAATCGATTCTTTAATTTTTTTGTAATTTGTTTTTGACATAGTGTGAAATTTTGTTCCAGAAGGAGGCGGTAGCGCAAGCGCCCAGGATGACTGCTTTGTTCAAGCCAATCGTAGGGATATAAAAGTTTTTTTTTTTTACTTATTTGTATACGGGATAGCGATTGACCTCAAGAAAAAACCATTTTCAGAAATAAAATTTCTTTGGCGATCAAATTGCACTACAGTAAACGGTCATGCAGAAACGTTACAAGAATCGTCACACTGAATGTGATCGCACAATATTCGACCTTGAAATTTTACTCTCGTCGCGCGCAAAGAAGTTTCACTCCAGAGTTTAAAATAGAAGAAAAAATCTTTTATACAACCCACAAAAAGGTATCCCTAACCACTAGTCGTGATAAACGGAATTTTTACTTATAACTTAAGTGGTGTATTACTTTTTATATTATGTTTTGTATTCTTGTTTTTTTTTTTTTTTTTTTTAATTTCATTAGAAATTTGGAACGGTTGTGTTCAGAATAATTTAGATTTGTTTTTTTTTCTTCCACTAAATCGTGAATATTGAATAGAAGTGTCAAATTCTTGGAATATGCTATTAAGTAACTATAAGCAGCGCCAATAAAGAAATGAATCTAAAATGACGGCGGTGATCATGTTTTCTCTGCTGTTAGAGTGAGAGCGCATGATCGCCGCCTCCATTTTAGATTCGTTTCTTTATTGGCGCGGCTTATACCAAATATACTGTTTTATTTATTGTTTTTGGATAGATCGCGAATATAACCCATATTCGCGATCTTTAAAAGCTGCCATTGGCTCGTTTTCAAAAAAATAAAAAAAATTCGAATGAGTCAAAAAGCTTGTATTTGTTGGAGCTTGTATTGTACTGAGGATAATTACAATATTTTAATATAATTTCTGTGTTTTTTTCTTAACAAATGAAACCTTTCAAGACACTCTTGAACCTTTAACTTAAAGGTCCCGTTTATATTTATCTTAGAGAAAATATTATTTCATATGATACGTAAGAACGTTACTCATATTCTAGCGTAACGTGTCCGATCAGAAACTGTCGCGCACGGATTGCGCACGGACGGCATTCGCGGAGAGAATATTTTGTCGAGCCGAAACGTGCCTGAACCTGTCTTGCCCCAGAATCGGAACCGTACACTTGTCTATTTTTGTCTGATATGGCAAATTTCTAGTACGCTAGATGTATACGTTCGTTGTCTGAAGATATTAAACGGACCAAGTTCTAACTCTTATAAATAAAAGTATTTTATTAATACTAATTATAAATACAAGACTATTTTCAACTTATTTTTAAAAATAACAAAATAATGTTTCTTCTTAACTTTCCACGTATAGTCCAGGAAAATTTAATAACTAATCAAACTTTCACTCCCTCAGTGGCATTTTTGATATAGGGGAAACTGTTGTACCTCGACACCCTTTGTACCTAGAGCCACTTATTTTTTTTAAATGTTCGCGCCTTTTTTCCGTCTCTTTGTCTATGGTATAGTGAACTTTGACAAGACTAATCAACATGAAGTTAGTTGCAGGCGGCCATTGCATCGAGTTTGCATGGGAGATCACTTTAACGTTTTCGCTGGAAAAAAGTAAGATATTTTTTATTTCTTTCATTACTTCTGTTATTTACTACCATTTGATTTAAACAAGTACTTTAGCCAAGTTTAGAATGTAGTATGCTTATTTGAGTTAATCATAACCTCCATATTTACATGTGCGAATAAACATAAAAGGGTAGTTGTACCTTGACCATAGTAAAAGAGTTTTACCTTGGTCATATGGTCAAGGTACCTACATTCAAATGTATTCTTGTTAATTCTGTTTAGGAACGCACATACTTATTATTTTGTTGTTTTTTGTACAGGTAGGGGAGGGATGGGCGGTCGGGAGACATAGGCACCCCCCTTTTATTCTGATCCGGTCACAGATTTATTTTTTCCTAATTTGGTAGTTTACTATACCGACTGGCAACACTGTTCATCCATAGACTGTCTGTCATTTCTGTCAGTTGTTAACCCATTCGCTGCGGCGATAAAAATTACGCTTATTAGCCAAGTGCGGGACGGCATTCATCTCGAACGCCGATCGGAGTGTTCCGCACCTCATAAGGATAATATAAGACGCCGATCGGAGTCTTCCGCACCTCATAAGGATAATATAAGACGCCGATCGGCGTTTTCAGCACTGTTTAGAGAATTGATCATTCTTACGTTAAAAATCTGAGAAAAACTACCAGTACGCCAAACGTGTGATACGTTCCTGTTCTTTACTTTTAAACTACGGTCTCATATATTTTAGTTTCAAATGATAAGGATGGCTAAATTATCAGTATAAATTTATATCAGAGGTAGCAAACCTTTTCCATTTTATAATACTATTACTATTTATTTACAGACCTTATTTTTATAGACATCTTTGTTAACCTGAAAATTAGTATGAAAATGAACTTTTGTTGAAAGAATTGATGCAATTAGTGGTCACTATAGAGAACGGACAAGTTTTAACTTGTAAAAATTACAACTTCGTAAATATGTCTACTATTTATATAAAAATGAGTAGATAATTCATACAAATTTATTTATTTGTTTCCAAACACGTTAAAATTTTCGTAGTACATGTTTTCGTTAAAATTTACGTAACTTTTTCGTAGTACATTTTACTTTTCCTTTTATTTTTCCAGGTTGCTAAGAATAACAGCTACATTCAATTATTATTACATACTATTGTTTGATAAAATTGTCTAGAACTTGCTCCAAATATATTAAGTAAAATCTTTTGTCGGCTAATATAAAGAAAAGGCTAAGGAATGTTTAGCTTCTTTTGTTCGCGCACTTGCATTTCTATTTGTAACATCCGGCACATAAAAAAGGTTCATTGGGTATTACTATTTATTTAGTTAACATGTATCTTTATGACGTTTTAAATCAACCTAAAAATATTATGTTGTAATATAATTTCCAAATAATTGTCGAGAATAAGAATTATTAATATTTGAAAGAAAGAAAGAAAGCATCTTTTATTCCTCTAATAAATACAATATACATATATGAACAAATAATAATTACAAACAAACAAATATATAAACAAATAAGAGGAAAAGGAACCCTGGCTTAGTATACAGTTGTGGTGCAGACCACAACACTGATATTCTGATATTCAATTGACTATTACAAAAACTACAAATACACACTCAAAACCTAATAGAGAAATGCCGTTTATTAAAACCCTCATTTACGTCACAATTTTTATGTAGCTATTATTTGCTTTTTCATAATTGATGTTAATCTGCGTAATTTTTAGCTTAGATAAATTAAATGGACAATTTAAACCAACGCGTTGTCCGCGTGACTATTCATGTGTTTTTTTTTTTTTTTTCAATTATGATTTATTTCCCTAAAACGTTAATGCGAATAATATTATGCCATAAGAGTTAAAATATTAGAAAATAGAAATAAAATATAATTTAGCCAATAATATTTCGCGCCCAATAGAACAACAAAATGCTGTATCTAATACAGCATTTTATTGTTCTATTGGTACAAGGTATATTTATATGTAAAAATAAGATATCAGTAGGTATAACGAAACATTTTACTTGCTTTTTATATACACTCCTCTTTATATTTTGTAGTACACAACACTTTTAGTCAAAATTACTAGCCGAGATCGTCGTATGTGCAAGAAACAGTCCAATAATACGTAAGCGGGTCGTTAGAATTACAGCAACAAGTATAACAGCACGTCTGATCACCACGAAAGCAAAACAGAAGTGTTGGTGGTGAGAAAATTATTAACAGTCAATAAGAGCAAACTGTGCTTTTTCAAACTAAAGTTCACTTAAAAAAATATAAGTAAAAAGACGGATTAACTCGAACCTATCGGCCTGTGTAGCGACCGACAGGTTCGAGCTTAGGGGAGAGAACAATAGGAATCGCATTCCACAGGGATTGGACTATTGTTGTTAGTTTTATTTTTTAACTTAATTTTTACTTAATTTTAACTTAAGACGTAGTAAGAAATACCTCTATTTTAGAAAAATAATATTACTTAATATGTTTAGGAGATATTGCAAAAGTATGTAATAGGTATTTCTTTAAAATCAGAGGTTGTTAAATCCTGGAAACCGCCGTTAGGCGTCTTCCGCACCTTGTAAGGAATTCGCATTTTTTCAAAAAGTTAAAATTTCGGAAACGGCGAGCAGTACCTTGCCGTATTTTAAAAAAAATGTGCATATATTGCAAGTATAACTTTTTGTCACTTGTTTTTGCCAAGATATAAGCAATTTAAAAAAAAAACGCCGATGGGCGCATTTCTCACCTGAATATTAAATCAAAAAACGCCGATTGGCGTTTTGCGCATGTAAAAGTGAATATTATATTGTGGTTTCGGATCGTAATACAGAGAAAACTAACTAAAGGTATGTCTATTTTTTATTATATCGCACCTTTATTTCGAAACCGTTACTATACGAAATTTTTACGAAATTGAGTTAACAACACCATCTTGTTTAACGGAACAGAGCAAAGATGTTGTATTAGTCCGTTACTACACCAGTTGCCACGTGTCACTTGCGGAGTCAACATATAAGTTTCTTGAAAAAGTGTAACTATTTGTATAAGTGCGGTTGATTGTCTCATCAAGGTAAGTTATTTACTGTTTTCATTTCGTATAAGTGTGTTTATTTGTTTAGTCACGGTTATTAAGTTAGAATTTTTATTTTTTATTTTTAAATTTGGTATGACAAATTGTTACATTGTGTTTAATCCCTTTAACTCACATTCTCGATATAATTATGACAATGAATATTTTGTATAAAACAGTGATTATTTCTTTAATATCACTTTTTAATTTAATAAATCGCAAAACTCACTTTTTTATTATTACAAATTTACACTTTTTAGTTTAGTCGCAGTTTTCTATTTAACGCGGTAATAATTAGTATTATAAAAATTAATAAAAAAGCGTCATGTTATTTTAAATTATTTTAAAATTACTAACAATACGTATTATATAGGGATAACGTTTGTTATATTGTTTGCTTCAGATAATGTCATTTCCAAAAAATCAACGATTCAGACGTATTCTGACGGCAATGGAACCCAAAGAAGCTTCAAGACAGGATGAGGTTAAAATCTTTCCATGGATGAGCTTAATTCCCTCCGTAATGTATATAGTCGCAAAACCACAGCTGAAATGCAATCTTCTTTAGAAACTGAGTCATCGAATTGTTTGTCGAAATATTGTAAAGCCACTGTGCCATCCAATAAATCTCATGAGATGAATACTGATTTTATAAAATATACTCTTCCAGAAGAACTGATATTATCTAATAGAGCCTCGCCTTTAATAGAACCTAATAGAATTTTAGTGGGTGGAGTTAATATGAATACAGAAAATAAAATTTTAGTGTCATCTATGCATGATTCTGGTTTACTAGCGAAGGCAACAGAAAATTGTATACCAAATTTAAGCAGACCGAGGTCATATTCATCTAGCTCTGACACATCTACAACAACTTGTACATCTTCAACATCGTCTAGTACATCTTCAGGTAAGGATTTCTCCCCTGATGACGCACACCTCGATCCAGACTATGTAGAACCTATTTCAACTATGCGTCGTGTTTCAACATCCTCGTCAAACTCTGATCTTCAAGAAGTTAACGGTTTGCAACAAGTACAGGACGAAGATTTGATTCACGTGCCTGTACAAGAAGTTGATTCAACCCAACAACTACTAAATGTAAATACTCTTTGCCCATGTAAACGCAAAAAATATATAATTTCTAAAATTAAAAGAGCAAAAATGCTACGTAACAGTGAACAAGAGTATACTTCGTTATCAAAATAAAAAAAAGTTATTCCTAAAAGAGAGATGGGAGCTCCGTGTGGAGATAAATGCAGACTAAAGTGTACTGATAAAATTTTAGAATATGACAGACAGTTTTTGTTTGAAAGTGTATTTCAGTGATTACTCCCAGATATCAGTATAAAGTGCTTAATAGCAATAGTCTGGTTCACAAGTCCCATTTTCTTCGATTCCTGACCACCACCACCGAAAATTATGATTTTGGGCTCATTCGATTCGGAATGACATCTAGAACATTCTATCAAAATTCCAAAAGGGGCTGAAAAAAATTGTAAAAGTTATAAACAATTAACTAAAATCAAAAATAAGGGTTTGGTTTTTTTGAAATATTTCAAAAACTATTTGAGATATTTGAATTTTGAAAAAAGATCCTTAAAGAGCAGGAAATTTCCTAAAAAAAAGTCCTACCTCCCGGAACTGTACCGACAGTCCTTATAATTTTAATTTAGCGGCGAAAATAAGGGTAAAAACGCGTGGTTCGGCTGCCGTGTGCATCGCCTCAATCTGACACATGAACTAAAAAAATTATTTTAACTGATTAAATATTAATATTAAGGAAAAAAAAAATTTGGGTACTAAGTAGACACGTCAATAAACAATAATCCGTCAACAAAAAATTTTTATCACAATTTTTTTATTAATTATGCTTTTGTTAATTAGTTAATTTTCACCATTTTAATGTTAACATAAAAATGCTGATTATTTCAAAACTATAAATCTAGAATTTTTTTTGATTTTTGTTAGCTAATCTTACAAGGGTTTAGAAAAGATCCCCGTTGGAAAAATTCAAAAATTTTGATTTTTCACTTTTTTATTAACAATGAAAGGCATTAAAAAATTAATTATGTAAATAAAGCCATCAGGAAAATTTTTTTTCCAATTATTGTTAATATTTTGTTTTCTTATTGATGAAAGCCATATAACAATAATTTTTTTTTATTTTTAACTAACATTATTTAAATAATTGTTATAAACAAATGCATTGTTTATAAGATTTTTGAAAACTTTTTTTTTGGAATTTCATCCTTGATGAAAATAATGATTTTTAAAAAAAAAATCGTTTCTTAAAAAAATTTTTTTATTAACAAAAAACGCACTTGTTAATTAACAATCTTTTTTGGTTAGTCAATATTAATATTAAGGAACCATTTTTTTTTTAAAAATCATTATTTATTATGTTCTTTCGTATTATAAAAAAAAATAATTTTTTTATTAATTTTTCATTTGTTTATTAAACAAATAATTTGTTATAAACAAATGCATTTATACGAAATTTTTTTTTTAAATACTAAAAAATATTACAAAAACAACCATATATATTTTTTTACATGAAAAAATTTTTTTATATTTTTTATAAAATTTTTTAACATATTGTACTTTTCGACTTGTATTCGTCTTTCCGTTTTTACTCATTGTTATTAAAATAACTTATAAACTATTATAGATACGACAAAAACACTCTAAGACTTTTTTGTTCGTTATTAATTATTAAACAAATTGAGCTTTGAAACGAACCTCTAACTCAATTGTTTATTAACTTTTTTTATTGTTATTTATTAAAGTCACTCAAATTTTACTTTTTTCTTTACTTTTCGATTGAAATATCTTATAAACTAATGAAAATATGATAAGAACATTTCAAGACTTTTTTTTTCTTCGTTTATAAACAAACAAATTGAGCTTTGAAACCATGCTCTAACTTTATTATTTAAAAAGTTATAAATAATAATATTTTATTTTAATTTTTCTTAATGTTAGTTTCTTATTCTACGTCCGATTACTTTTTATTTCAGTAATTAGCCATCATTGGAAACTCATTAAATTGTAATTAGCATTGATGCTTACGAAGATTATTTTAAAATTTTGGGTGGTTGACTGTTAATGTAAATTATATTTTAATGAGCTCCTTGTGTCTATTCTTAATACTATAAAATTTTTAAATGACCTTCGAATTCCGGTCCCAACCAATTAGAATAGTTCTTTGTTGCTTTGTTGAAACATCTGCTCTCTGGGATTTGAAGGGTCTTGCTTCTTTTTCGTTATACCTGAACTTTGAATCATTCGTATAGCAGCCAAATCTTCAGTAATTCAGTTCTTAGTCGACAGCCATACAGTACAGAGACAACATTCATTTTAGTGTTTTAATTTTGTGAGTTTCGATAGTGAAATTATTTATTTTGAAGAAATGGATATATCAGTTAATTGTTTTATTTGTGAGAAGCCACTTGTGCTTTTGCCGATCGCCGTCATCAAGGAAAAAGCTATCAACACAATTATTAGCCATAGTAAAATATTACAAGATAATAAGTATAAGATTTTAACGGGTCAAAGTGAAATCAGTGTTCATCAAAAATGTCGTACTGATTATCAGAATTCTGTACGACGTGTTTCCAGTCTTACTCAACCATCAACATCTCGTTCCTCATCACGTGGTATCGATTTCGATTTTGAAACTTTGTGTTTGTTTTGTGAGAAACCTTGGCAAACTAAAAAAGGGGATGACAAATTGATAATTAGATCTGAGGATATGAAATCTCGATTAATCGAATTTGCAGAGCGTAAAAATGATGATTTTTCTGTGAAGATTAAAAATCGTGTATCTGGTGTTGACTCGTTAATCGAAGTTGGTGCTCGTTATCATAAAAAATGTTATACTGATTTCGTTTATATACCAAAAGTTGGTGTTAGTGGAATTAAGAAAGAATTGCTTGATTCCTTGAAGTCTGTTTATAACTATATTGAAAGTAGCAGTGATTGCCAATTTACTGTGAATCAATTACTCAACATCATGAGTTATAAGCCAACAAAAGTAACACTATTAAATAATCTGAAAGAAAACTATGGCGATAACATCGTCATTTATGATTCTCCGAATAAAGATACAACAATTTGCTATTGTGGTAACGATATTAGCATGCTTTCTGATACGTGGTACATGCATCGTGAAGCAGAAATAGACGCCGAAAATATTCGTATCATAAAGACAGCTGCGGCATTGGTTCGAAAACAGATAAAAGGTACTAAATATAACAATAAGAGTTATCCATCTGCAGTGAATTTTCTTGATTCTGTTAGTGATGATATACCTAAATATCTTAAAATTTTTTTGGATGAAATTATATTGTTCGATGCAAATCAAAAACAAAAAAGAAGAATATCAAGAGCTAGTAGAAAGTCGAAGGGATCTCGTGATAGTGTTACCACTGAAGACTGTACTCTTGACGATGCATCTTCCATTAATACAGCTTCAACCACGCAATCTTGTGGAAGCTTATCTGCAGATCATGACACTGTTATTAAAGATGTAAAAATAAAAATAGATCAAATAGGATCATCAATAGTACAAGCTATCCGTCCAAAATCGTTCTTGTCTCCACTTCAGCTAGCAACTGGAATATATTTAAATCGTAAGTGCGGTTCAAAAACAGTTATTAATATTTTGGCAAAATTAGGTGTATGTGCATCATATCATAGTGTTGCTCTTCATGAAATATCAGCTATTAAATCCAATGTAATAAAAATTGAATCGAATGCTTATCTTCAATACGTTTTTGATAATGCTGACCATAATCCATCAACTTTAGATGGTTTAAATAGTTTTCACTGTATGGGTGGTATTTGCTGTGTAACACCTGCAACGGCATTAACAACCACTGGCGAAGTTATGAAACTAGATCGATTACCAACAGCGGTGCAAATATCTGAAGAAGGAACAATAAATATTGAAGATCTCCCTACAAATCAATTTTCGCTAGAATCAATTGATTTCTTCGACATTACTAGCTTAAAATTTGGTGATTTCTCATGTGAAATCCCTGTTAGTTATTCAGCTCACATATGGGGAAGTTATTTAAAAGTTGAAAACCTACCAGAGATAAGAGGTTTTATGGAACGTCTGTCGTCATGTATGCAATACCAAATTTCTCGCATTCAGTATTTACCATTTATCGAAGAAAACCCGTCTGATTTGCGAACGGTATATACATCTTTGCTGTATGCTTCAAAACATGCTCGTCAAGTGAATCAAAAAACGGTTTTCGTCACTTTCGATCACCCCTTGTACATGAAAGCTCTACAAATTCTTAGTAATTGCCCAAACAAAGAACTAGAAAATGTAGTTGCTCGCATTGGTGGCTTTCACTTATTAATGTCGTACCTCAAAGCAGTTGGAACTATTATGGACGGTTCAGGATTAAGGGAATTGTGGGGTACAGTTTACGCTACCAATTCTATTGATAAAATGTTCCAGTGTACATCTTTTGCAAGAGCTTTGCGAGCTCATATTACAACAGCTCATGTAATTGGTGAATTAATTGCTGAATTTTCTGAAAGTGCTGAAAATATTGAAATTCATGAAAACATCGAAGGAATTAAAAAAGCTGTGGAGGAATCAAGCATGGAAGCTTCACCAACTACTGAAGAAATCATTGAATTAATCAAACGTAAAAAAATTAAAATTCAAAAATCGTTTAGTGACTTTTTAAACAATTCCCCAACATTGAATAGTATTAATGAAGACGAAGATTTGATTGCCATGAGGAATCTTCTAAGCAGTGCAGTTAAAACACTGAAAAATCGTGGGCCAACCGCGGAATTATGGATTCAATATTTTAATTTAATCATTCTAGCGATACGATACATTGAAGCCGAAAGACTTGGTAACTGGAATCTTCATTTATATTGTGTTCAACAAATGTTACCTGTTTACCATGCTGCTGGACATAGTAATTATGTACGAGCTATTCAAATATACTTACAACAAATGAGCTCGTTACAAAATATTATGGATCCAACAGAATATCAATTTTTTGCTGAAGAAGGAAATTTCACTGTACGTAGAACAGATAAGGCCTGGGCTGGAATATGGACAGATATGACTATTGAGCAGATGCTGATGCGTACCATTCATACAGGTGCTCAAGGTTTGTCACATGGTCGCGGTATGACTTCGAGTGTAATGACACGTTTTCTGGAAGGTATGCCTTACGCAATTGAAATAATGAATCAGTTAGAAGATTATGTTAATGTCAAGTGGGCATCATCAGACCAACACGTAGATATTACTCCAGCACGTCAAAAACGAGATAGAAGTGATCGACAAGCATTCAAAACCTGGTTTCAATCACACAACCCATTCATTTCTTCACCCAAATTACAATCCTTATCGACTGGATTGGTTGGAGATTCGAATATTGACTGTCATACAGCAATTCAGAAAGGTTTGACTAGTATGGCAAGTATGATTGGATTTAATGCCGAAAATTATAAATATTCCAAATCCAATACAGTCCAAACTCTAATTTCAACAGTACCAACTATTGAATTAGATGGTGAAAAAAAATCAGTAAACACAACTTTACTTTTCCAACGAATTGCCGCTGTGATGATGAACGATTCGACAGTCATTGAAAAGGCTCTTCAATACGAGTTAGCTCCTTTTCCAATGGCTTTATTTGATGATAAAGGCATCATGCGTGAATCAAAAAAATCAGAGTTATATGATACTTTAAGGTCTTCACCATTCATTTTATCTGAGTTATCTGGCTGTCTTTATGTCGTTGATGGAGGGTTTCTATTGCACAAAGTGTTATGGAAAGAAAAAAAAACATTCAATGACATTATAGAAGATTACAAGAGCTATATTTTCAGCCATTATTCAAGAACTACTTCAATAATTTTTGATGGTTATGAAGAAGAATTTCAAAATGTTAAATCTTATGAAAGATACAGACGAATTTCAAAGAAGATCGCGCCCGAAATCACATTCGAACTTGATATGAAATTGACTGAAAAAAAAGACGTCTTTTTATCGAACGTGAAGAACAAGTCCCGTTTCATCGCAAAATTAAAAAGCGCTCTTATAGAGGACACGAACTTAACAATTAAGCAAGCTAAAGAAGACGCTGATACATTAATTGTTCGAACTGCTATAGATCTAGCACAAAAGAATCCGGATAAGAAGGTTGTTGTAATTGGGACTGATATCGACCTTGCAGCATTACTGATAGCGTTAACACCTGAAGATTTAAATATTTATATGTGGAAACCACGTGCTTCAACTAAACAACCAGATAAAATCTACCAAACCAGTGAAAACCTCCATTTGAAGAATATTATTTTATTCGTGCACGCTTTTACTGGCTGCGATACAGTCAGCTCAATTTTCGGAAAAGGAAAGAAGAAATTATTGGATATAATTGTTAAAAACAATCAATTAATGGAATACGTGGAAGTTTTTTATAATCCAGACTCATCTGTTGAAGATATCAAAACAGCCGGAGAAAAAATAATGTTGTCATTGTATGGAGAATTAAATACCGATAAAACTGCAAGTCAATTTCGTGTTTCCCGATTTTTGAGCATGATTAGTAAATCGAAGAGTGCAATAAATCTAGCGACGCTACCACCAACTTCTGCAGCGTCATATCTCCACTCCTTCCGGACCTATTACCAAGTACAGTTCTGGCTTGGTAATCAATTGGATCCGGAAAATTGGGGTTGGATTAAAACCGAGACAATGTATTTACCTGTAAGAACGACCGATAAATTAGCACCTGAAGAATTATTGAAATTACTTCATTGTACGTGCGTTAAAGATTGCTCTAAAAGATGCGGATGCAGAAAGGCTGGGCTTCCATGCTCGTCTCTCTGCAAAAATTGTAAGGGTGACAGTTGCTTGAATAGTGAAAGGCAAACGATTGACGATGACAGTGATGACATTAATGATGAACAAGCTCTTATCGATTCACAAAATGTTAATGGAGACGATGTTAATAATGATGAAGATAACTCCACAGATTCTTCGGTGTTTCCTCAACAGTATGCGGAAGCGTTATTAGAAGATGTAGTTGAACCACAGGAAGAAGAACAAGAAATCAATGAAGAAGTAGAGACTTATGACCCACCACCACCGAAACGTTCCAAAAGATTATCAAGAAAGACTAAAAAATAAAATAATTATACTTGTAAAATGTTAAAAACTGAAAAATCAATAAATTTTTGTCAACTATACACCTTGGAAAAATTATTTTTAATTAATTAGATCCTTAGAATAAGAAACTAACATTAAGAAAAATTAAAATAAAATATTATTATTTATAACTTTTTAAATAATAAAGTTAGAGCATGGTTTCAAAGCTCAATTTGTTTGTTTATAAACGAAGAAAAAAAAAGTCTTGAAATGTTCTTATCATATTTTCATTAGTTTATAAGATATTTCAATCGAAAAGTAAAGAAAAAAGTAAAATTTGAGTGACTTTAATAAATAACAATAAAAAAAGTTAATAAACAATTGAGTTAGAGGTTCGTTTCAAAGCTCAATTTGTTTAATAATTAATAACGAACAAAAAAGTCTTAGAGTGTTTTTGTCGTATCTATAATAGTTTATAAGTTATTTTAATAACAATGAGTAAAAACGGAAAGACGAATACAAGTCGAAAAGTACAATATGTTAAAAAATTTTATAAAAAATATAAAAAAATTTTTTCATGTAAAAAAATATATATGGTTGTTTTTGTAATATTTTTTAGTATTTAAAAAAAAAAATTTCGTATAAATGCATTTGTTTATAACAAATTATTTGTTTAATAAACAAATGAAAAATTAATAAAAAAATTATTTTTTTTTATAATACGAAAGAACATAATAAATAATGATTTTTAAAAAAAAAATGGTTCCTTAATATTAATATTGACTAACCAAAAAAGATTGTTAATTAACAAGTGCGTTTTTTGTTAATAAAAAAATTTTTTTAAGAAACGATTTTTTTTTTAAAAATCATTATTTTCATCAAGGATGAAATTCCAAAAAAAAAGTTTTCAAAAATCTTATAAACAATGCATTTGTTTATAACAATTATTTAAATAATGTTAGTTAAAAATAAAAAAAAATTATTGTTATATGGCTTTCATCAATAAGAAAACAAAATATTAACAATAATTGGAAAAAAAAATTTTCCTGATGGCTTTATTTACATAATTAATTTTTTAATGCCTTTCATTGTTAATAAAAAAGTGAAAAATCAAAATTTTTGAATTTTTCCAACGGGGATCTTTTCTAAACCCTTGTAAGATTAGCTAACAAAAATCAAAAAAAATTCTAGATTTATAGTTTTGAAATAATCAGCATTTTTATGTTAACATTAAAATGGTGAAAATTAACTAATTAACAAAAGCATAATTAATAAAAAAATTGTGATAAAAATTTTTTGTTGACGGATTATTGTTTATTGACGTGTCTACTTAGTACCCAAATTTTTTTTTTCCTTAATATTAATATTTAATCAGTTAAAATAATTTTTTTAGTTCATGTGTCAGATTGAGGCGATGCACGCGGCAGCCGAACCACGCGTTTTTACCCTTATTTTCGCCGCTAAATTAAAATTATAAGGACTGTCGGTACAGTTCCGGGAGTAGGACTTTTTTTTAGGAAATTTCCTGCTCTTTAAGGATCTTTTTTCAAAATTCAAATATCTCAAATAGTTTTTGAAATATTTCAAAAAAACCAAACCCTTATTTTTGATTTTAGTTAATTGTTTATAACTTTTACAATTTTTTTCAGCCCCTTTTGGAATTTTGAGAGAATGTTCTAGATGTCATTCCGAATCGAATGAGCCCAAAATCATAATTTTCGGTGGTGGTGGTCAGGAATCGAAGAAAATGGGACTTGTGAACCAGACTAGTCGAGCTTTTAGCAAAGTCCTTAAAAAAAGGCCAAATTATTAAGGAAGGATCAGCCACTGAAATATTAACAATTCTTTGCTGCGACATTTACGACCAGAAATGTTTGGAACGGTCATGTGATATCTGTAATAGCAGGGTTTTAGACTATAATGAATTTGACGATAGCAAAAAGATCATATACTTTCAGTGGAAAAAACAGAGATATACAGCAAGAGATGGAAAAGAAAAGTTTACAAACGTTACTACAAATAAGAAATTAGAAGACACACCTCGAAATGTGATTAAAAAATTGGACTGTATGTTACAAACATTTTTTAAGCATAACAAAAATATTGTTGCACAATACCTTGCAATAAAAGAATTGAAACAAAATTTAACATCTAATGAAGTTATATGCCATGTAGATTTGCCATGTAGTGAAAATTTTACTCTCAAGTATCACGAAGAGGTTCAAGCCTGTCACTTTAGCAAAGAACAAATATCTTTACATACAGGAGTGTTATATTATTTGGAAAAAGAAAAACTTTCAAACAAGTCATTCTGCACTTTGAGTCAATGTTGTAATCACGATGCTTCTGCTATTTGAGCTCATCTAACACCAATCTTATTTTTTCGATAGTTTTATATTTTTAACAATTTTTTTAGGAGATGAAGACCTTTTTTCATGTAAGTTAGAAAGAAAGAAGAGTCGTTGTCTGGGAAAAGGAACCTTATTGTAGTTTATAAACAGTAAATATGTAGGTACCTACCTAACATATTTAAACTCAGAGCCACCAGATTTTGTAGATCCACAATCAGGTCCCTTTTCCTCAAACGTCACATTATAATGTCTGTCGTTAGAAGAATTTGATTTTGTTCCAAGAAGGATATTTTGTTGTTATATTTTTCGTACTTTTAAGTCCATTGTTTCTAGTTTTTGATCTTTTTTTTGTCTTTTTAATGAGCATTTGGTTTTGTTCCTACTCGTAAAAGGAGTTTTTCTTACTTTGTGAAGTCTAATAAAAAGACTTTTTATTGTTCTATTTTTTATACTTACCTACTTAAAAAAACTTTAAAAAAATTATAATGTGTTGAATTTTAAGGCGTTGTTTTTATTACTATTCTTATTCATACACTTCTCATGCAAAAGTAAGGAAAATATTACAAAGTTCTTAAATTTCATTACTCTCCAATGATATTTCATTCCGCTCCTGTGATATTTCATAACCTTCCATGCCTAGATCATTACCATCCATGCAGTTTTCATTTCCTTCCATGCCCTCATTACAATCCGTAAAATTTCTTCAAAAGTATTCATGCTACGCATGTGCCTTTCTAAACATACTAATGCAAATGGATATTATTTACAAAAATTATATTATTATACGAAGTTTACAAAAATTATATTATATTAATACAAAAATTATACGAAGTTTATTTACAAAAATTATATTCATAACTCAAAGAAAAAATAATAATTCCGAAAACAGCCAAATGTGGACCAAACGAGAGAACGACTCTTACGTTCAGGCCCTATATACGTACCTGACGACTACATAAATATTATAAAAACAGCTCGAAAAAAAGGCAACCCTTTTAAGGCAAGTCACCGCAGGAGAAGCGGCAAAATTGTTTTGCTAGATCATATATTTTAGTAGCGGACTATTAAATAAAAATCTTACAAAAAATATGCATCAAACCTAAGGATTTTGTTTAAAGAATGTGCTAATTTGTTACACGATAGGATTAACTTTACTCGATCATATAAAATTCCAAAAACCGACTTAAATCCAATTTTCAAACGAATTATTTATCAATAAAATGTCTAACTTTCCACAACATTTTTATATGGAAATATTTCTTTTTGAGTACTACAGAGAACCTGCTAAATTTTTGTTTTAAATTGAAGACCTATATTTATTAAATCCATGTTTATTACAAAACTTGAACCTCGCTCCACCATCACAACCAGCGGTTTGACGACCGCCGCGCCGCGCGCTACCCCGCCAGTCTCTATTAGGCGCATGCCAGCGACAGACGTATGTCAATTTTTCTCCGCTTTATTCACGTAACAGATTTGAAAATGGGTAATAAAAAAAACAATATTAGGAAGATATCAGTGCTAATGTCTAAAAGAAAGACAGGAAAAGAGAACTATAAGAAACGGTATGTAAATGACTCATGTTTTTATTAATTGTTACCAAATAAATACCTAACTACGCAACACAGTATCGGTACCTAGTATATGAACTAGTATATGATTTTTTTTAAATTGTAAATTCCCATTTGTTTCTGGTGTTTGTATTGTAAGTAATTTCATGTTTTCGTAATTGCTTTTTGACACAGACTAAATACAATTAGTATGACAGAAAATGTGCACCAATTGTATAGTTTGTACTAGATACTTGAAGTAGGCTCTCAAGTGTTTCCTCACTTGAGAGCCTACTTCAAGTATGACAAAGCAAAGCAATGAAGATTGTAAATAAAAATTATTTATGTTAGGCACTACAAATGGTCTTGATACTTTTTAATATTTGTATTGTATAATTTCACACAAATTAAAAACCTATTTCCTTTCGTCATTTTTAAACTTTTTAAATGGTACAAACTATACTGAGAACTTTCTAATTTTTTTATTTTATATTTTAAATACCGCAACAATTAAGAATATTTTTGGTTCGAAATCTGTAATTTTTTCTTTGACAAAATGTACCTAATATCGGACAAGTTTGAGAAGCAAAGAAACAATTTTCGGATTTCGAACCAGGTTTCTTGGAGTAGATGTTCTATTGTATGGATACAACCCAAACTCAAAGCATTCATATAATTCACTGTTTTATTTTAGGTCAAAAGAACAGCCACGAACCTTGACCACTCCATTGATGGAATTGCAACCTGTCAACTTCAATACTCCAGCCATAGATAAGTAAGCGAATCATCCATACTGATGTTATAAATGCGAAAGGTTCTCTGTCTGTATGTCTGTTCCGTTTTCACGACTATACCGCTCCCTTGCGGTGCAGCTTCCGACTAAGTTTGCACCCATGGGATGGACATGGGATACTTTATCCCGCAAAACGAACAATATAAATGCTTCAAACACGGGTACCTATTGATGCCTGTCTGTCTGTCTGTTTCGTCTTCACGACTAAATCATTGAACTGATTTTGATGAAATTTTATACGCAGGCAGCTTGCATTCTAGGTAAGGACAAAGGCTATCTTTTATCCTTTAAAAATGAACAGGTTTCAGCGGAAATCCCGATATAATGTGCGTACGAAGTCGTGGAAAGTAAGATTTTACGTTTACTTTTCGTCTTTCAAGGCAACGAAGATACGAAGACAAGTCAATATTATTAATACAACCTTTTATTGTTTTCAGATACATGGACGATTTGAATAACACTTCCTTGATTGTGGAAGCCGAAAAAGAAAACTTTGAACCCGTCAGGGGGCGACGAATTGTGGACCTAAATTATTTACTTCTCCAATTGCAAGACAAAGCCCACCATAGCGATTTATTTGACTGCAAACCAGGGTATTTCCAGTTGATTGGGGATAAACGTACCGGGTTGATCTCAAAATTTAAATTAAAATGCAATATGTGTCAAACAATAATTCAGCTTGATTCCGAAAACCCCGAAAATGCAGATACAGTTAAAGTGAATATTGCTGCTACCTCTGGTATAGTCGCGAATGGAATTGGGTTTTCCCAGTTTGAGGAGTTATTTTCGGCAATGGATGTGCCCGTATTTTTTTCTAGTTATTATACAGAACTACAAAACATTGTTTATGATAACTGGGAGAAAACTGCCACTGAATCAATGGAAGCTGCCGCAAATCGCGAAAAACAAGCAGCGATTGCTGAAGGTCGCATGAAAGACGGATATGCTCTCGTCGATGTATATGTTGATGGTGCTTGGTGCTTAAGATCCTATGGAAATAATTACCGAGCCAATTCAGGGACAGCAGCAATTATAGGCAAAAGATTTGGAGAGGTACTATACATGGCCGTAACGAATAAATATTGTGTGATTTGTGCTCGGGCTGAAAAAATAAGGCTCGACCCAAACGAAACTAAGTTTTATAAAAACTACAGGGGTTCTTCTAGCGCTATGGAGGCAGATATTATATGTGAAGGATTTAAAGCATCCAAAGAAATGTATGGCATTATATACGCAGGAATGATTGGTCAACTGGACAGCGGGATCGGAATGTCATTGTCGTTGACTCGGACACAACACCGAGCGCTAGCGCAGAGGCACGTCGGCCGGGGGGTACCTCACGGGAGGGTGATCGGTTGATATCGAGGGACTGGTGCGGCGTGTTTGGTGGTGTGTTATCTGATAAAGTCTCTTTTTCCTAGTAAAGGTTCAGTTCAAGTCGATTGAGTGAGATAGCAACAAACGCGAAATTAGTCACAGTTCGTCGCTTTCTTGACTGCGTGGCTACGGCGAATGTGTGCGCTGTGTTTATAAATTGTTTTTTAATAGAAAAAGTAGTTAAATGAAGTTGTTACTTTCACATAACAGTAAATAGATATTATATTTTCTTGTTTAAGTAAAAGTTTTCATAAAACGTGGATGCTTTTTGATCAAAAGTTATTTTGTTATTCTTGTTATTTTGTTATTATTTTGTTACTCTCTAAAAATAACGGTTTGCGGAAAATTAGCGCGAAAGGATATCACCGAATAAAACAAGGTAAGTGTGACTTGTTATCTAAATCATTTAAAATGTATAATTTACGTTCTTGTTTTAAGTTGATATTAGCATAAAAGGTTATTTGGGAATATTTCGGTCGAGTTGGTAAATTATATTATTTTTTGTCACCAAATTAAATGAGTACACAAGGAATAGATATTTCTAAAAATTATCAAGCTGATGTGTGTCAAGGTCGTAAAAAGTGGAAAACTGTGATCTCTCTCTGCCTACCCCTGTGCGATAAAGGCGTGATTTATATGTATGTATATATATATCAAGCTCAGAAGTACTGGAATATAATTTTAAGGATTAAAGCTCGTTGTAGGTATATAAGTAGGTACTTACATTTTCCTATTATTCTGTTTTAGAACATGGATGATGACGACAATAAGACGAGAAAACATCGACAATACAATGAAGCAAAGTTGACATCGGCTATTGAGAATGTTTTTCAGTCAAACATGACATTATATAGGGCATCCCGAGAATTTGGTATTCCATGGACTTCACTGAAAAGAAATGTTGAGCGAGTGAAGGAAGAACGCGACAAGGGAAATCATCAGATTCTTATGTAAAAAATTGGAAGACCGTTTTCTTTGACTGTTAATTTAGAACAGCGTTTAGTGGCTTACATAGTTGAAATGCAGGAAATTGGGTTTGGCCTAACTGTCAACCACATTAGACAAAAAGCTTTTGAATTGGCAGAAGCAGAAGACATAAAACACTCCTTTAACGTGGAGAAACGGATTGCAGGATGGAACTGGTGGGTTGCTTTTAAGGCGCGTTATGGTTTAACCTTGCGGTCGCCAGAAAATCTTTCTGCAGGACGAGCCATCTGTTTAAATCCAATTGTAGTGGCAGACTTTTATGAAAAATTGGAGGATACTTTAAAAAAACACGATTTACTGGATTCTCCAGAAAAAATATGGAATTGCGACGAAACGGGCGTTATGTACGTAAATAAACCAGACAAAATTGTCACAAAGATTGGCAGAAAATACATATACAACAGAACATATGCTGAGAAGGGCACAACTACAACAGTACTGGCTTGCGTCAATGCCGCTGGGAGTTTTCTTCCACCCTTAGTGATCTTTAAAGGTAAAAGATATTTACTAGAACTCACTAAGGGCTGTTTACCAAACAGCATGACATGACTTTCACCGAAGGGCTGGATTAATGCGGATTTATTCCTGGAATTCCTCCAGTTTTTTGTAAAAAATATTCCACCAGCAAGACCTGTACTCTTATTATGGATTCCCACGCAAGTCACATTGCCCCACAAATATTAGAGTACGCAAGACAATAGTCGACTACAATAGTCCTACTACAATAGTCGTTCATCCCGCTCACGCAGAACTAGTAATTTGAAGCACCTTCAACTGGAACCTTTATACCAAACAAGACTAAAATTTTACGTTTTAGACTAAAGTGAAAGAAAAAGCAAAGACATTAAGGGTCAATTTACACCGCCGCGGAATGGAACGGAAGCGACGAAATTGTACATAGCATAATGAACTTTATATCAATTGCATAACACACAAACTAAAAACGAGCCAAAAAATTTGACGCGCGTCTTCCGCGGAACCCTCGCGCATTCTCGAGAATTCTCCGGTGCCGTCTGTGGAATCCGCGGTAACTGGCGCGAGCGGGGGAGTCGCTCGCAGGTCGGTCACAGTCACAGTAGTGCGGGACGTTTACGAAACAGGTTGTGTGCTGTGCGTGCTATTAAATAAAAACATGGATTTAGACGAAAACTTGATCCATTTGGTGCAAAAATATGATTGTTTATATAATGTCAAAGCTAAAAATTATAGCGACAGAAATTCGAAGAATAATGCCTGGACAAAAGTTTCTGAAGAAATTAATTTATCTGGTAAGTTAAATAAATACCTACCTACACTTCTATAATTTTTTTCGTTCTAGCATCAATACAGGGCGTTGATTTGGTCATTCTATAATACCACTGGACCGACCAATGACAATCCGTTTTTGTGCCTCGTTGATTAGGCGCCATTTTGAGAGGATCAGCAATGATGTACCCTATCTATATATCGAGATTCGATATTAATTTTGGTGTGTGATTGATAAAATATTAAAATACATACTGAAGATGTTTTACTTACGAAGTAAATTAACTGAAACATAAGGACTTTTTTCTTCAGTAAGTAGGTATTCTATCACAAACCAATAAAAAACATTTCGGTAGGTAACGTAATATCGTCGCTGCATGTGAGAGAGAGATGCACTTATGTCGCTAACGTATAGCCACAGTTTTACTATGTATTGTAAAACTGTGGTATAGCGCTGTCTTGAGACTGTCTTGTCTCAAGTGTGCGGTGGCTCATAGGCGCACGCGTGCACAGAGTAATAATTTACAAACTAGAATCGACATGCGTAATTGTGTACATTATTGCGGAAAATTACGTTTTTTTGTAACTTTTCGATCATCATGTCTTTGGCAAAGTTATTCAGTTTCACGGGCTGGTTCGCCTCTTAAAATATTTGCAGCTAGTTTTTTTACACCCTGTATGTACCTAAAAACGTGTTTGTTCACAATATGTTTTTTTGTCGTCTATCATAATAATAATCAACTGGTATTTTTTTCAGTGGGCGAATGTCAAAAAAAATGGAAAAAGATACGCGACTGCTACAGAAAAGCGACGAAATTGCGGCAAACCAGCAGCAGCGGTTCTGCTAGAACAAACACAAAACCAGTAAAGTACGAGAAAGAATTAGAGTTTTTAAAACCTTATGTGAATAACCAGTCGCAAACTTCAAATTTAGATAGTCCTGAAGAAATCGAAGAAAATTTCACAGATACAGATTCACTAAGCGCGATTTCACCACCAAGTCCACGACCAGCATCACAGTTGTCAAACAGTTCCCGAAATGAACCGTTGAAAATGTCGCAAATTTTATACAGGGATTATATTGAAGCAAAAAAAAATGAAGATCCTACTGATAGTTTTTTTCTCACGATGAGTCGCAAAGTCAAAAAGATGCCAAAAAAAACACAAGCAGAAATAGAACGAGATATATTTCGACTAGTAAACGAAGCTGAAATCAAACTTGCTGAAGCCATGCAGTCACCTGCTGAAGAAATAACACACACGCCATCAAAAACTTACATACCGTCCAATACATACCCCATGCAGTCCACTACTGAAGAAAGAACACACACGCCACCAAGAACTTACATACCGTCCAATACATACCCCATGCAGTCCACTACTGAAGAAAGAACACACACGCCACCAAGAACTTACATACCGTCCAATACATACACATCGTCATCCAATACTATAACTAGTGACTCTGGCTTTCCGAATGATCCACCACCGTCACCCTACGTGCCGGCATCACTTTCTAGTATTCAGAAACAGCTTATTGACTATGACGTCTCATCAATGGAAACCTACCTAAGAGATGCTGACGCATGAAAAGGAAGAAATGATTTTTACTAATCATTTAATCATCGATGAAACTAACATTATAATGTTGATTATAAAAAATGTTATAAATAGTTGTGTGGTTTTCTTTTATACCATAGGGATA
The DNA here is from genome assembly GCA_910589475.2 of Bembecia ichneumoniformis. Lineage (NCBI taxonomy): Eukaryota > Metazoa > Arthropoda > Insecta > Lepidoptera > Sesiidae > Bembecia > Bembecia ichneumoniformis. Next base: position 16,059,364 of record OU342536.1, on the reverse strand, counting down.
GATTACTTAACAACGTCCAATTATTTCGTTTTGCCATGACACTGCCCCATTCTGGGAATTAAAATAAGTTTTAAATTTATCTCTTATCTCTATAGCATTCTCTTCTCGCGTGATCACTGATGTTACATTTTGTAAAATACTATTCCTTGACGAGTTTGGGAATGTTTCATTTCCTGTTAAAACATCATCATCTATAATGTAATTATGCAAGCAAGTACATGCAAGTATCATAGAGTCCAGATATTTCGGTTGCATTCTAATCTTTTTTTGAAAAACCTCAAACTTTTGCATTAGAATTCCAAAAGAACTTTCTACAATACGTCTTGCGCGGCTCAAGCGATAATTGTATACTTTTTTTTCGTTATCGTTCGATACTTGATTTCCAGGGTAGGGTCTCATCAAATTTTCTGATAGCGGGAAAGCTTCGTCCCCGACAAAAACGTGAGGAAGTGCCTCTGTTGTACCCGGCAGGCTTTTATTAGGCGGTATACCAAGCTTTTTATCTTGTAATAGCTGTCCTAATTTAGAACTTGTTAAAATGCCGCCATCGCTGTTACGTCCATAGGCTCCTATGTCAACAATAATAAATTTGTACTTCGCGTCAGCTACTGCTAACAAGACAGTACTAAAGAACTTCTTATAGTTATAGTACAGACTGCCACTATTCCACGGTGCTCTTATGTTAACATGCTTCCCATCAATCGCTCCTATACAATTAGGGAAATTCCAAAGGCATTCAAAGTTTTCCGCTATGCTGGTCCACATTTCTGGCGTTGGTTTTGGCATAACATATGGCTGTAAATATTTCCAAATAGCTGCACAGGTTTCATTAATAATAACAGATACAGTACAATATCCCAATCTGTATTCGTGAGCCAATGCTTTACAAGTTATAGCCGTAGTTAAAAATCTGAAAATAAAGGTTCTGGTAAACCCATTGTCTAACTTTACAGCAATATCCACAATCAAACAAAAGTTATGAAGAAATTACAACGGCCCTGTAGTCGCTCTGAAGAGTTCTTTCATACGTAGGTATATCAGTCTCTGATACCCATAAACAGGTCTTTAAGTAAAACCTAATTTAGAGTCAGGTGATAGTATGTCTGTCAACCCAGCGGGACCCTCTCTTCTATGACGATTTGGATATCAATATCACCATGATATTCTATGCATTCATGAAGATATTGATATCAGCATAATATTCTATGCATTTGGTGCTCTCCGTATGTAAATTTATAGATTTGGTGCCCTAAGGATAACAAACTAAATCACTACAATAAGAAAACGTCAAGCCAGTGGGGCCCTTTTTTCCTGTATTTTTTTTCTACCTAATTTGTAAACTCACCTAATTTGGTGACTCACGTAATTCGGTGACAAGAGGTTTGGGTGAAGCTAGCAAATAAAACGTGCGAATTCGATGCTTTTAATTTGAACCTTAAGGTGTAGCAATAAAGTCTCTTTTTCCTAGTAATGGTTCAGTTCAAGTCGATTGAGTGAGATAGCAACAAACGCGAAATTAGTCACAGTTCGTCGCTTTCTTGACTGCGTGGCTACGGCGAATGTGTGCGCTGTGTTTATAAATTGTTTTTTAATAGAAAAAGTAGTTAAATCAAGTTGTTACTTTCACATAACAGTAAATAGATATTATATTTTCTTGTGTAAGTAAAAGTTTTCATAAAATGTGGATGCTTTTTGATCAAAAGCTTATTTTGTTACTTTCTAAAAATAACGGTTTGCGGAAAATTAGCGCGAAAGGATATCACCGAATAAAACAAGGTAAGTGTGACTTGTTATCTAAATCATTTAAAATGTATAATTTACGTTCTTGTTTTAAGTTGATATTAGCATAAAAGGTTATTTGGGAATATTTCGGTCGAGTTGGTAAATTATATTATTTTTTGTCACCAAATTAAATGAGTACACAAGGAATAGATATTTCTAAAAATTATCAAGCTGATGTGTGTCAAGGTCGTAAAAAGTGGAAAACTGTGATCTCTCTCTGCCTACCCCTGTGCGATAAAGGCGTGATTTATATGTATGTATATATATATCAAGCTCAGAAGTACTGGAATATAATTTTAAGGATTAAAGCTCGTTGTAGGTATATAAGTAGGTACTTACATTTTCCTATTATTCTGTTTTAGAACATGGATGATGACGACAATAAGACGAGAAAACATCGACAATACAATGAAGCAAAGTTGACATCGGCTATTGAGAATGTTTTTCAGTCAAACATGACATTATATAGGGCATCCCGAGAATTTGGTATTCCATGGACTTCACTGAAAAGAAATGTTGAGCGAGTGAAGGAAGAACGCGACAAGGGAAATCATCAGATTCTTATGTAAAAAATTGGAAGACCGTTTTCTTTGACTGTTAATTTAGAACAGCGTTTAGTGGCTTACATAGTTGAAATGCAGGAAATTGGGTTTGGCCTAACTGTCAACCACATTAGACAAAAAGCTTTTGAATTGGCAGAAGCAGAAGACATAAAACACTCCTTTAACGTGGAGAAACGGATTGCAGGATGGAACTGGTGGGTTGCTTTTAAGGCGCGTTATGTAAACCAGAAAATTGCGGTCCTTGCGGTCGCCAGAAAATCTTTCTGCAGGACGAGCCATCTGTTCAAATCCAATTGTAGTGGCAGACTTTAATGAAAAATTGGAGGATACTTTAAAAAAACACGATTTACTGGATTCTCCAGAAAAAATATGGAATTGCGACGAAACGGGCGTTATGTACGTAAATAAACCAGACAAAATTGTCACAAAGATTGGCAGAAAATACATATACAACAGAACATATGCTGAGAAGGGCACAACTACAACAGTACTGGCTTGCGTCAATGCCGCTGGGAGTTTTCTTCCACCCTTAGTGATCTTTAAAGGTAAAAGATATTTACCAGAACTCACTAAGGGCTGTTTACCAAACAGCATGACACGACTTTCACCGAAGGGCTGGATTAATGCGGATTTATTCCTGGAATTCCTCCAGTTTTTTGTAAAAAATATTCCACCAGCAAGACCTGTACTCCTTATTATGGATTCCCACGCAAGTCACATTGCCCCACAAATATTAGAGTACGCAAGACAATAGTCGACTACAATAGTCCTACTACAATAGTCGTTCATCCCGCTCACGCAGAACTAGTAATTTGAAGCACCTTCAACTGAAACCTTTATACCAAACAAGATTAAAATTAAGTGAAAGAAAAAGCAAAGACATTAAGAGTTTGATAGAAACTAACATAATACTACAGTATTATGCTGTTTCTTATTATAATTCCATATTGGACTAATCTTATAGTATAATTATTATTATTTTTATTATTTACTTAGTTTAGGATGCAAAATGATAGTTAATTGTTTAACTTTTAATGAGAGGTTTATGTTTTGGAATTAGTTACTTTTTTTGTTACCTGTTAAGTGACTATTTTGAAAGCTTTTCTTTTTTTTCATGGAAAGATCCAGTCTTTGATAATTAGTTTAATTATTTTTTAAAAATAGTAAGTATTGCGACTGAAAAAATAATAGACTATAGACTGTGCTATAGACTATAATTTAGTTAATAGTATGTCTATTTTTCGTAAAATTAAGATTTTTGATTAAATTTGAATAAATAAAATTTATATTATTATGTTTTAATTTACCTGTGCATAGCCCATGTAAAAAGATAGAATCAGATTTCAAGTTAGTAGCAAATTACTTATAAAGTTATATAGTAACTTCATTAATCAAAAATAATAATTGACAAGATTATAATTGCAAAAGTGTTACTATAAAAATTAAAATTACCATACCAATGTAAGAAATATAAAATATACAATTTTATGAATTACGCCTTAAAAACAAATCAGTTAATTATCAGTTTATCCAAAAAAATTGTAAAATGAGCTAATAACCTTCTAATTACAGGTAAATAACTTTACAAAAAGTCTTAAATTGGCTCTCCTGTAAACTTTTGTTTTTTTGTTTAGTAACGGTTTCGAATTAAAGGTGCGATATATCTATTGTATATTTACTAACTTATAAATTAAATTGAAATTCACGCATAAATACCTAAATAAAAAGAAATACCGGTAACTTATGTTGAAAATGTATACAGAGGGAGTAATGAGCATTCTGATGTGAGGGAGGTTTGGGCATGCCCAATGCTCCCTCCTATATGTTTAGTATAGAAGGATTTTTTTAATTCTAATTACCTGCTTAATTAAACTATTTGAATTATTTTTAATTACAGAAAGATGCCGTTCAAATTCAAAAAGAAAGGTTTGCGACGGGAAATACCTAAAGATTTGATATTACGAGCCATAGAAGAGGTATCAAAAGGATCTAAAATAAAAACAACAGCTGATAAATATCAAATCCCTAGATCAAGTTTGTAAAGGATTCTTCGCACAGATTTATAACCTCACAAATTTTCACCGACGAAGAAGAACTAAAATTGCCAAATTACATGATAGTTTGTTCTAAACATAATTATGGATTGACAAAGATACAAGCACGTAAATTGGGCTATGACTATGCTGCAGCCATAAAGAAAAATAATATTCCTGATAATTGGATCATGAAAAAAATCGCAACTAAGGACTGGATAAGGGGATTTCTAAATAGGCAATGTCACTTATCAATACGGACACCAGAAGCTACAAAACAAACGTGGATAATTTTTTCGAAAATTAAAAAACTGTCTTTCAGCGACATCAATTTGGTCCCGAAGCTATATATAATATAGATGAAACAGGATTGACGACTGTTCAGCGTACACAAAGAGTAATTGCTTCAAAAGTCTCGAAACAAGTTGCAAGCAACATCTGCAGAGAGAGGCTCACTTGTCACAGTGTGCTGTGGAATCAATGCTATTGGAAATTCAATACCTCCGTACTTCATATTCTCAAGAGTACATTTCAAACCCTACATGCTTCATGATGCCCCCATTGAATCAGATGGCTCAACACATCCGTCTGGATGGATGGCATCTTCAAATTTCATTAAATATATGCATCATTTTGCGAAACATGCAAAACCGACGCCTGAAAAACCAGTGTTGTTGCTCCTTGATAATCATGAGAGTCATATTTCTGTGGACGTCTTAGACTTTTGTAAAGAAGTTGGCATTGTTCTGATGACCTTTCCACCACACTGTAGCCACAAGCTACAGCCTCTTGACTTAACAGTGTATGGACCACTAAAAAATTACTACAATAAAGCTTTAACAGACTGGATGGTCAGCAATGCTGGAAAAACTGTTACAATATATGATATCCCCAAACTAGCAGCCATTGCTATACCTCTAGTTTTCAAACCACAAAACATACAAAAAGGATTTGAAAAATGGCCTTTAAATTCAAATATATTCTCAAATGAAGATTTTCTTGGCTCTTCTGTCACTGATCGCGACACCCGTAACTGATGAAGCGTTATCGTCCAGATATGACCCTATAATCCAGCCAACTTCAACTCAAGTCCTTCCAAAACAGCCTGAAAGAGAAAATGAAATTGAAGCAGATCCTGTTAATTTAAATAACATTGCTGTCGCTGATTCTTCCTCTTCATTTGCTACAGATCAAATAACTATTGAAATCGCTGAAGTTGTAACCCCTGAAATAGTGAGACCATACCCAAAGGCATGCGCAAGAAAACTGATTAAAAACGTAAGGAAGGGAAAACAAGGATATTGACAGACACTCCTGAAAAGAGACTGATAGAATTAGCAGAACAAGGCTAAAAGGCAGGAAAAAAGGGTTCTTAAAAATACAGAGAAGAAACAGATTCCTAAACTTCCACCAGAACTAACATCGAATAGAGTAAAGAAAAGGCAAATGAGCAATTGTGATAGTGATGTAGAAAATGTTTTACTCGCTGACAGTTCTGAGGGATCATTTGTTGAAGAAACCTCAGAAGAAGATGAGATCTAAATCTCAGAGTTAGATGAAGATGATGTGATATAGATTGACAGAAATTTTCAAATGAATGATTTTGTTATCGTTAAATTTAATACAAAAAAGACTGTTGTGCACTATGTCGGCCGAATCGAAGACATTAGTCATACCATGGCTACAATAAAATTTATGAGGCTCTAAGTAAGATAAGAAACACCTTTTTTTCCTGAAGTAGATGACATAGCTAGTGTCCCACTAGACGACATCAAAACTAAATTGCCAGGACCAAAGACATACAATAAAACCAAACGTGGTAGCTCTAAGTACACATTTGATAAACCTTTATGGGTTATACCTAATCTTAGATAAGTTAAGATACTATTTAAGACGTTTTTTATTTGTTGTTAACTTTTATTTTTGGATTATATTATGGATATAGTGTTTTATAGGCCATGCTCAAGCTTCCCACAGGGTGTGTCCAAACCTCCCTGCCATAGGGAGCATTGGGATCTTTTGACTAATTTCTGAAATTATCTAGTAATGTTGAGACTTATTATAATTTTAAGGAAGTTCTTTCTAAGATATCTAGCCAAATATGTGGTGCAATAAGAATTGGCAATAAATGTTGATTATCTAGAAAATCTGATTTTTTATGCATTAAATTGTAAAAAAGTGCCCATCCCTCCCTACCTCCCCTAAAATGCCTCGTAACAAAAACAACATCAAACGGACTCCTATTGCTAAAACACCACTTTCTAATGCTATTAAACTAGTTAAAGAAAAAAAATTCTCATTAAGAGGGGGCTGCCAAACATTTTAACTAGTCAAGATGTACTTTAAAGAGGCATTATGAACACTGCTTGAAGACTGGTAAAGATGCGAGCGACCTTCATGATAATTTAGCCGTGAAAAAAGTTTTTACAGGTGACGAAGAGCTCTTGCTTGTGGATTACATATAAGAAGCAGCAAAGTTACAGTATGGACTCACTTTAAAGGACGTTAGCTTTACGCAAGCCTGAAGCCACTAGCCTTGCCCGTTCTATAGCATTTAATAAACAAAATGTGCAATTGACTTTTGAAAATTACAAAAAAGCTTTGTCCAAATGCCCACAATTAAGAGCGATTGATATTTGGAATGTGGATGAAAGTGGCATTTCAACAGTCCATGTTCCACCAAAAATATTAGCACCCAAAAGTGTCAAACAAGTTGGTGCAATGACGAGCGGAGAAAAAGGAAATACAGTCACAATGATAGCTGCAATAAATGCAGGAGGTGGATTCATTCCTCCTATGCTCATATTTCCGCGTGTAAATTTCAAGGATTTTATGCTTGTTGGAGCTCCTGATGGAACTATTGGTGGAGCTAATCCTTCCGTATGTTCTAATGAAGCGTTGTTTCTACAATTTTTCAAACACTTCATTCAATATGTAAAACCATCAAAGGACTATCCAACTATTTTACTACTTGACAATCATGAAAGTCACATTCAAATACCAGTTATAGAATTGGCCAGAGAAAATAGCGTCATAAGACAGATAAGACTCTATTCGGTGTTTTAACAAAGCGAATATTTAATTAATAAATGTGAAAATTATATACGTGTGCGGCTCATGCCGATCGGCGGTTAGCGTAAAAACTTGTGATTCTTGTCCCCGCATTGAATGAGTCAACAGTAAGAGTTTATAATTTGCGAATGAATATGCCTTGAATTGTTAACAATTTGCTGCTATGATACATGATAAGTGTTCTGAAAATAAATGCGAAAGTTTATAAAAATTCTAATAAATAGTAAATTATTAAGAAAGTCACACTAGGTGATGAATGTAGGTTCTTTTGCGTTAATGCCAACAGTTACCTACTGCCTAGAACATTTAAACCATTAGTTTATCCACTGTTGTTTCCATAAAATATACTAGTCGATTCTGTATACAGGCTTAGTGGTACTAGTAACGCGCCTTATTCCTACCAGGGTGTGAAAAGGGAGCTAAAATGTAACAGTTTTGACTCCCCATATGTATGGCCGAAATTCAGTAGTTTTCGATTCTAATTTTTTGCCAATCACCCAGGATTCGACATATAAATTAATCGCACCAAGTCGGGCTGGTTCGACATGATTTGTTTTGATGACTGGTTTAAATCGATAGTTTTGCTATGGTCAAACTCACTAGAGGGAGCAAAACTTATCATCTGCGATAATTTAGCATCACATCTCAGACTACACAGACATTTAAAAATCACAACATAAGATTCGTTTTTCTTCCCAAAAATGCTACACATCTAACTTAGCCGCTAGATGTTGCATTTTTTGGGACAATGGCGTGAAATTTTACTGGATTATAAGGCCACATACAGCGTTGGAAGTACAATCAATACTAGTGTCATTTCCCATAATTACTGTTGAAGTTAATGACAAAAATAGACATGAGAGAAAAACCAACATATGCGAAGGATTTGAAGCGTCTGGAATTATTTTTTTTATGTTAAGACCGGCAGACAGGCTGACTGATGGTCCACTTGATGGTAGGTGGCTACCGTCGCCTATAACACGAGCAACGCCAAAGCTGCTGCAAGTGCGCTGCCGACTACAGTAGGATTAAGGGAAGGGAGATAGGGAAATGGCTTTTCCTTTTAACCCCTCAAGAGTCACGATAAAATACCAAAAGTAGAGGATAAAAATATTCTTCAGTTTGATAGTAGTAGTGTTCTAGAATACTTACAGACCAAAAGACGATCACAAGTACTTACAATAGTACATGGAAAGTCAATATCTACTGAAGCAAAAGATTTAGCCAAACGCGAAAATAAGAAAAATACAAAGGCAGCAAATAAAAAAAAAGAAGAGAGTAAAAAAGAGAAGAAAAGAGTACAAATATTGAAATTACGAAAAAGGAAAGAAATGAGCCTAAAACCGATGGATTAGAGTATATGTCGTCATGCATCGATATCGACGAGTCAAATAAAGACTCTCATTTACAAGATGATGCAGCACAGTTACACCAGTCCTCATTAATGGTTAGCAACCCTGATACTCTTGGTAATCTTTGTATTATTGTCATCAACACTTCATTATCAGAAGTGAATTCTGTATTCGTACAAACACTTAAGAATTTTCCAAGATTCTTTATATTATAATGTTCTGTTTTACGGAAAATTACCAGAATGTCTGCAGTTTGTAGATTATCCTAAAAATGAACGCAAACTTACAACACTCCCATCAGACGAGAAAAAAAAATCTAAAATAATAATTACTTCAAATGTGGTAATAAAAGAAGCTTCTCCTGAAAAAAGAAGCGTGTTACAAGAAATGAATACCAAAAAGGAGATAAGTAAAAGAAAAAGAAGACAAACAAACACAGTAAAACAGAGAATAGAGAAGTCTGAAGTTGCGAAGAAAAAAAAAAAAGAAAACTGTAAGCAGTAGCAGCTCAAGCCTAATGTCGGAAATTTCAAGTTTTATAGCTGCTGATTATTCTAATTCCGATACCTTCGATAGTTATATTCATGGGCGTAGTGAGGTACGGCAGCTGCCCCCCCCCTTAGAAGAGGGGTCGTTCGCTGGTAAACTGACGAGCTTCATAGCTTGCGACGCTTCTTATAAGACCTAAGAAACTAATAGGCTTGAAGGCTGGCTTGTGAAATCCAACAATACAGGATGTGATCTCTAATATATTTTTTTTTACATCATTTCTTACTCTAAAAAATGTCACTTATAACGTCAAGGGTTTTCTGGTTTAAGCGTTCACCAGAAAATTGTGAAAAAAGGCGACATTGTACGTGAAATTTTGAAAAGATTTTGTGAAGAGCCTCGTAGATTGATTGTCAAGTAATAAAGCTATTTCTGATTTTTATATTTTCTACCTACACTGCTCATGTGAAACTCATATGTTAAAAACAACGACCAAAACAATATAATCTAGGATTTTCTTTGTCTGCCCCCGGAAACAATTCAATTTAGATACTTCCTAAAAACGTTATAGCAAACTATTACCTACATAATCTATTTAGTTCTAAGAAATAAAGGAGTGTAATTTTGTTTTACCTACATGTAATTTTTGGTCTTTCTAATTTGAATGTTATCTTTTTGGTTTATTAAAAAAGATGTTGCGTTATAAAATCCCCTCCCCGCGCCCCTAAACCGGATGCACACGTGGCCTCTGTTGTTGTCAGTAACATATTTCAACAAGGGTTTGATTATTAATATTTTTCAAATTAACGTAAGGTAACGACAATTGTATTTGCTTACAGTTTTGTGAAGAAAACAAAATCTGCAGATGTGTTTTCAACGTGCTCAGCGTTATGATCATTACGGTCAAGAAAATCAACAAATTACTCCAGTATTAACTGTAGAAGGTGCAAGCGATGGACTTTTAGGAAGTTGTTCAAGTAGATCTTGTTCAAGAAAATCCCGTACCGGAAAACATAGAAAATGAAAATTTCCGATATCAGGCAGTCCAGACGAACAGGTTACCATTCATGATTAAGTTACCGGGCTACAGTCGAGCGCCTTATAATGCACGTGCGTGCATTATTGCTCGTGCATTATTGCTGGATGAAATAATAGGAATATGCAAAGAATTCATATCGACATAAAGAGCTTTAGTTTTCCAAAGAAAATGCTTATATATCGCACGTAGCAACCGCGTAGGTATGTGAAGAACATTCTTTTCACCACATGTGGCAAGGCATTGAAATAAATACTCGCAGGATACTAATTTTCACCTGCTCATATAAAAGAGATGATGGACATCTTAAGGACGCGTAAGGTTTTGCTAGACTTTGACCGACATGCCTTTATAAATGATGCGGGTTTCATCATTATATAGGTTTCTCGAAACTTCAATTTCAAGAAATTCTACTTAACATGCCAAGTAAGGGTAGGGTGGTATAAAATTGCGCACTGGTCATAACAAGACAACGGAGTAAAGTTTGCGACTAACTTCAGTCGTTGAATGAATGACTGGCCATTTCATTCCACCTGCGTTTATATTTGGCAGGACGAGGATGAAGGCAGAACTCTTAGACGCTGCACCACCTGGATCTATTGGCATGGTCTCGGATTCCAGTTTTATAAACGCAGATCTTTAACTAGATTGGCTAACTCATTTCAAAGACCACGCAAAGTCGACTAAGGATCAGCCCATCCTATTAATTTTAGACAACCACGTCTTGCACTGCACATTAAAAGCTGTTAAATTTTATCGCCAAAATTATATAAATGCACTGACTACACCGCCCCACAGCAACCACAAAATGCAGCCTCTTGATAGAGGCTTCCATGGAATTTTAAAGAAGTTTTTTTCCAGCAAGTGCGAAAAATGGCTTCGTAATCACCCAGGGAGGGCTACTACGGCCTATCTATCAGATGGCTTCCATTTTTATACCCGCTTTTCATCAGGCTGCAACAACTGGCCGCCGAGTGGAACTTTTCAAGTGTATTGGTATTTTCCCATGGAATCCTGACATTTTTAATGACGCTAATTACTAAGAATATTATATATGTTCTGTTAAAATAAGTATGTTATATATTACGTTAATATTAAAAATAAATAAATCATTGATCTCAGATAACATTTGTATTTTGCAATTTATGAGCCTTTGATTGCAAACTGCGCAACCTTATACCACCCTACCCTATATCTCAGCGGTATAAAAATAAAGCAGTGCTTACTTGCCACAGTGCTTACTAAGCTAAACACCGGAGACTCAAATGAGAGACTATCGAGTGATTTCAATATGACAAGAAAAACTTTTGAAAAAACTATGCGTCTAGTGAGATGTGATTTAATGAGTGAATTTGTTCCAAGACATTTGGGCTATGATCATATCGCATGGGAGTTATGGAGAAGTACGGGTTTGGACTTACGTCTAAGGAAACACTGGATTTAGTTAGTATACACGTAAGTCTACTTAACCCCATTTAAAAACAACCGATCTGGATATGATTGGTTTGCTAATTTCAAAGAGACATAATTTGTCCTTAAAAAAGCCACAAGCAGTGGAGATTTCCGGGAAAGTCGCATGTGACCTTTTTATTGTAAACGAGTACTTTGATATCCTTGAAGAGGTTTTCAATGAACTGGTTTTAAAAGAAAACCAGAAAAGGTCTGGAATCTTAACGAGTCAAGTTTCGGAAATGACCCAGATAAAACAAAAGTTTTTGGCGCCCGTGGATTTGCCAGTACAAGAACATCGCATCATCTGGCAAAGATAACGTCACGATCTTATTCACTGCCAGCGCCGCTGGTGATAAATTGCCACCATTAATTATCAATCGAGAAAAAAATATATGGGACCAATGGATGTCGAACTAGGTTACGAAAATACATATGAGTTGTGGGTTTCCGGGATGATGGCCCAGGTCTGTTGGAAATTCTTCGGAAACCCACAACTCATATGGATACCGGCCGAGAAAACCTACATTCTACTACGAAAATACATCTTATGCTGCCACGACAAATGGCTGCATAGATGGCTATGACAAATGGGTAAGACGGATTGCCCCAAACTTTTGGGTAAGACGATGATTTGAAAAGTACTTACAAAAAATATGTAGATACACATAAAAAATATGACTGTATTGCCCTCATTGAACTTACATTGTTAATTCCTTGTATTTGTATTGTTATATGCAATTGCTGCGCTGATTGAATACCAATGCCAACAAGGAGAAGACTATAGCATGGGAAGATGTTTACAAAAAGTATCTGTAAAAAATACATACTTTTATAGATTCCTATATGTTTAAAAATTAGATATCATAAATTCATAATTTGTTTTTAGATTTAATGAATTAAATTGCCGTCACCGTCATCTAAGAAACATACAAATTAATTCAGTGGAAAGCGATGAAAATAAATGCCCCTAAAATCCGTAGCCATTTTAAAAAGGAAGCAACAAAAACGGGAGGCGGACCTCCACCACCCTCTCTTGATGGTGATGTGATTGAGATCAAAGATCTATTGAAACCTGCAGAGTTGCTAATACATAGATCATAATATACATATATGATTCGGATTGACATGTAAGTGAACTTAATTGTGTTATATTCATTAATATTAAGAATGTGTGATAGATAATGTAAGGAAATGTGAAAGATGGCATAGTAGTGAGGATTTCATATAAAATTTTATTTTTCTTACAATTTTATCTTTCTTACAATACAGAAAATAATAATAAATGACACAAATACTGATGTTATGTCATTGTTTGGTCAGTTTGTGTTAATTTTTATTAACAACAATTAATTAAAACTAAAAATAATAATTATGAATAATGATATCTTTTTCATTGTCTCCAGGATAGAACCAATGGAAGATTTAGGTGTAGCACTCTCATTCTCAGTTTGATATTAAAAATTTGCACCAATCGACAGTATTTTAATACTAAAATGATTTTGATCTATTCAAGGGTATTTTGATTTTCTTTTTTGTAATATTTCTTACAGCAATGTCTGAAACAGAACATTCTGAACAATTTTAAATACTCGCGAGGGGGGAAATGAATGACAATAACATTAAAGCAAGAATGTTAAAGGGATGTAAAACCTGTAACTTAGTTGAGGGTAATACCTGTGGCAATACTATCAAACCAACTTTAAACTTTTGTTTAAATGTTAACATTTTGTTCAAATTTTTTGTGTGGAATAAATATTTTAAAGCAAAGCCTTGTTTTGCTAGTTTTCTTACTATATCGCACCTTTAATCAAAAAACGAAATAACTCAAAATTTGTGTTTTTCGAGATTTCACAATAAACCGAATTAAAATAATCTGGAGGATACGTTCAATCAAACAGCCGTATCGATACGATGAAAACGACAGAGATAGGTGACGTTCGTTCTCTTTTCCATTTACGCTCGTGAACAAGTCGGTACTGGTAAAGAGACTGGGTTCAGTATTGCGCCGGACTTGCTCAAGGTAAGGTCACGGAAGAAAGTTCGAAAATCGAAATAAAACCTAATAAGGCCGTATTTTACGAACAGGTAATTACGTATTGTTAACCTTAAATTTATCAAAAAGTGCATCTTTTTAGAGTTCTTTCACTTTATTAGTAAAATCGTAAAATTATGACTTAATTCATTTTTGTTGAAATTATATCTTTGTTTTTTAAAATAATTTCAAGTTGATGCAGTTTAGTAATAAAGTGTTTTAACAAAACTTCAATAAATAAGTATTATTTCATTATTTTACTACTGTCAATCGGGAAAATATAAGTTTTTAGTTATGTTCTTGTTTATTATAAAATTTTTTAGATAATGTTTATCTTGCATAAAGAGTTATTTTGGTTTTTTAATAAAATTGTGAACTAAACGTCTGTTTTGAAATTTCAAAACAATTTTATGATAATAATCTATTCCCATAAAATCATTTTGTCCTGACTGATTAACAACACACAGCCAAAACTACTAATTCTAGAAAGCTGAAATTTGGAACACAAGTTTATTTTATAACATAAGCATCCGCTAAAAAATGACTTTTGAAAATTTCAATTTCATGCAAAACCGGGAGCGGTTCGATAGTAATGTAATATATTTTAATGAATTAAAAATCAGTGTTCTGGTTTTAGTATGCATTCAAGGACGAAAAAGATATTGGGTTTAGTTATGGAAAACCCGAATTATAATAATATACCTAATACTTCACCGGATCACGCATTGAATAATCATAATAATGACAATAAGAATTCTATTAATGAGGTAGGTACTTAATACTATTGGTAATTTCTATTTTATATTATATCCCCTCAAATTGAGCGTCTCCTTGCTTTCTTGAATAGAACCACAAAATATTAATTTAGGTTTTCTATCAATAAATTCTAGCTTGAAGTCAGAAAGATGGTAATATTACGAAATGAATGATGGAAATTCGATTAGAATAACATTAAATTATTTTTATATTAATACTCATACCTTGTCTCCTTTATTTATTACTACATTTACTTTATTATTTTAGCACCAAAAGGAAAATAGTTTCCCTGCTAAAATGGACGAAGAGGTTAAAATTGAAAAAGTAATTGAAGTGGCTGTAGCAGTAAGTAGAAATCAATTACTGAATGATTAGTTATTACCTGAATGATAATTATGTTTTAGTTTCCTTATAAGTATAATAATATGTTTATTTACATTTTATTTTTATTAATTACAGAAATATCATATTGAAAACACGCATCCTAATAAAAGTCTAGTACCTTATTACGACAGTGATATTACTTTATCCGATAATGAAGATACTACACGCAACATTACTACGGAGGCTGAATACAAAAATGAAATTGGTCATGTCTGTCAATCGTCGTCAACTAGTTCATCATCCTCAAATTCATCTTCGAGTTCATCCTCCTCTGACTAAACATCGTCAAGTTCAGACTCTGATAGTTCGCAATCTACACAACAAGCAAATCCACGATCAACTGTGACTAATCACGTGACTGTCGAAGAGACAGACGTCGATGAAATTATTGAAAATACTCCTCCGCAGCAGCCTATTGAGAATACTAGAAACTGGAATGTAAGTTAATTATTCCTGACAGTGCAGGCTTTGCCATTATTTCAACTGTTAACTTAAAATTTACCTAGTTATATATTTCACAGGAATTAAATCGTCATGATGTACAAATTATTGTACATCTCCTATGTATACCGACGAAAGCGACGTCGAATTGAGTGACACTGATCCAACATTTGTAAGCACAGAAACTAGAAAGGAAAGAAACTATTTTTTTGACCAACCGGGCTCTTCTTCCACCAGCTCTTCGAATTCAGAACGGATTAGAAATCGTGCACCTAAGGGGCGCAAACGTACCAAAAATACTCCTCAATGGAAACAAAATAAAAATAAACGATTGCGTAATAAGGGAAAATCATATATATCTATGTCGAAAACAAGAAAGAGTATTTCAGCTCGATGCCTTAAAGAACCTTGGACCGAAAAATGTAGGTTTAAATGCACAACAAACATTAATACAGAAAACAGATATGATCTTTTTTGCAAGTTTTGGAATTTAGGCGATTTGGCAAAGCAAAGGGCTTTCATATGTGCAAGCATGATTGATATTAAGCCTAAATACAAATACACTAATGCCGAGAGACCCAGGAATAATAACAAGGCATTCTATTTTACAGTCGACGGAACTTCAATCAGAGTGTGTAAAACTTTTTATAAAGCCACTCTGGACATATCTGATCGCATGATACTTACAGTTCAAAATAAAATGAAAGAAAACCATTATACACTAAATGATCTAAGAGGAAGACACCATAGTCATAGAAAAATTGATGCCGAATTACGAGCTGCAATCATGGAGCACATCAATTGTATCCCTAAAATTGAATCACACTATTTACGAGCTTCTACAACAAAACAATATATATTGTATTGGAAACAGGGTTCCCTTTTGAAATTTTAATGTTTCGTCATAACTTACACAAAAGCCCATTGCAAAAAGTAAATCAATTAAGTACTTGGATGCATATTTATAATGAATTAACGATGATAAGCCCAGAAGAATTGAGGATCTAAATGACCTCGGTCTAGCAGCATTGGCAATAGCATGAGCTATGGTGACACATTTTTGTTCATAAGGTTCACAATGTGTTTTGTTATCAACTATTATTGTTTTTAATAATCTTAATAAACTTTTCGGGCAATCATCTTTAGCTTTATCCAAGAAAGCACTAGGAGGTGGAAACGTTTCAGCATCATCAACACGTGAACATAACTCTTCTAAAATAATTTTAGCTGCCGCATCAATGGTTCTTTCTTTCTCATCAACATTATTCTTGTCTCAGGCCTCGTACCAAATGTTTTGAATGATGTTACCGCAATTTGATAATAAACAAATTATAGAGGGGTTTCCAGAAGTGATAACTATTTTATCTCCATATTTTTGTTTCAAATTGTATTTTATAACAAAGTCGCTCGGTAGCTCCACATCAGATAATGCATTTCTGATTTCAGACAAGGAAAACTGACCATCATCCCTATTCTTCTCCAAAAGTCTGTAAATGCAATCCATGGCATGAGCATTTTCTGCTGACTGATTTCGCCCCCATTTCAATCCATTCGCCCTGTGTGGACTACAAAATTTTGAGTAACAATGTACATGATTAACTGCATTTTGTGCTAACAGGTTGACATCCCATACACGATGCAGCACCTAAAAACAAGAGACTATAAATGTTACTATAGTAGAGGCATTAACAACTGAGGCATCAGGTAATGAATCATTTTTATCAGTCTATCTTGCTCGCACTGACCATTATTACGGAGTGGAATAGTGATGTGCGGAGGCACATGTCAATAACCTGATATGATATATTATTATGTCATTTTTCACTATGTGAAAATAAAAGTTTGTAACATGTTAGACTAATTTGTTTGTTACAATTACAAAAACAAATCAGATTATTTGCATACCATTGCACATTCCTATCGCCATTGAGGTTTATTGTTCGAAGATTCACTTGATAAATGCGTCTACTATAAACTGTTTCTTGTAATGAAAATAAAGCCTTAGCAATAAGTCTGTATTACAAAGGAAGACTATGCAAGTGCAAAATAAGGTTCATTATGTAAGACGCGCTCGATGGGAGGCCAGCAACTCGTGTGGAGTTGCTGGCCTCCCATCGAGCGCGTCCCCAGGTGGTGGATTGGGGAATGTCTCCCAGATATGGGTGGTACTGGGGAAATCAAATACCCAGCGCGAACCAAAACCAGTAGGCATGGGCGTGCCTTTAGTCTAGGAAGACACGGCCTAGGGGATCTTACCCCGACAGAAAAAGACAAAGCTGTGGATCAGTAAATTTTATGTAATGGCGGAAAATAAAACAAAACTACCCCAGGAGGGTACCGTGAAATGCGGAGAATCCCTCCCTGAACATTGCCCTGTCTCTGTGGCAGGTCAATCTTCAGGCTGCCCCTCGGATTCTGGGGGGGGCAACTTTCGCTTTAGCATAGCTTCGAAGGAATCTACGGCATCAAAGGGAACGGCAAAAATCTACACACAACAGATATTCCACAAGGGTTTATTTACCAATAGACCCCGATCAAATTCTCTAAGCAATCTAATTGCCTCATCTAAAGATGTAAGAAACATGTCATCAGATCATCCTGACGATCAAAGCGACACCTATGATAAAAGTAACTGGACAGAAGTAGTGAATAAAAAACGGCTAAGATCCAGCCCTGAAATAGCAAGCAGGTGTAAACAAAAAAAGCACAATGCGTACTGGCTTAGCCAGACAGTACCAACTTCAAACAGCTTTACTGAGTTGGAAGTGGATGAAGAAACCTTAGAGACAACAAATACTAACAGGGAACCAAGACCTCCACCCATCTTCGTTGATAAAGTGGGTACAATACAACCACTAATTACCCTACTTAATAATCACGCGAAAGAAAGCTTTACAATAAAAGTATTGCAAAACGACAGAGTCAAGATACAACCGCACACATCTGTAATTTATTCCAAAATAGTGAAATTACTTGAAGAAAAGGATACCGAATTCTATACATACAAACCCAAAAGCGAAAGAAACTTCAGGGTGATATTGAAAAATATACACCCGTCTATGGATACCGATGACATAAAATTAGAACTAAAAGATCAAGGACATGTCGTCACAAATATTTATAATATAAAACAAAGATTCACAAAGAAACCCTTACCTATCTTTATTGTTGAACTTAAGCCACAAGACAACAATAAAGAAATATACAGCATTAAAAAACTACTGAACTGCCTTATACATTTTGAGCCCCAGCGACCCAAACGTGAAATACCACAATGTTCAAATTGTCAGCAATATGGTCATACTAAGAAATATTGCCGCCGAAAACCAAAATGTATTAAGTGTGCTGGTGATCATCTCTCATCTGCCTGTGAACATAAAGGAAGACTCAACAATGTTAAATGTGTCCTCTGTGAAGGCAACCACCCCGCGAACTACAAGGGCTGCAATGTCTACAGAGAGTTGCAAAAAATCAGGTATCCTCCAATGCGCGAAAAACGGCTGCCGAAACTACATTTAAACGAAAAACCATCACATAGGCCTCTTGGAATAGAACCAATCACACCAAACAAGACTTATGCACAAGCTGTGGGTGGCAACAAACCAGATGCAAGTATTAGTGCTAAAACAAGTGATGACCAAAATCAAAACTTTGTCAAAGAAATGATGGAGATGCTAAAACAAATGATGAGCCAATTAACAACTATGAACAATCTGCTCATAACACTAACAAATAAAATCACACACATTCACTGACCTTAAATTGGTCATTTGGAATGCCAATGGGCTGTTACAACATTCTCTAGAAGTTAAGACATATTTATTTAATAATAATATTGACATACTTATGATATCTGAAACACATTTTACTAATAGAAGCTATTTCAATATACCAAATTATAAATTCTACAATACAAATCATCCTGATGGTGCTGCTCATGCTGGATCTGCGTTACTCATCAAATCAAATATCAGACATCACACAATCCAGCCGTACTGTTCAGAAAAAATCCAGGCCACAAATATTGTTATTGAAGACTGTGCTGGTCCTCTCACAGTATCTGCCCTGTACTCCCCACCCAAACACAACTTGAAAAAGGATGACTACGTTGCCTACTTCGAATCCCTTGGAAATAGGTTTATAGCTGGTGGTGATTATAACGCCAAGCACACCGACTGGGGGTCCCGCATCACTTCGGCCAAGGGTCGCCAACTGCTATCAGCTAGCCGAGACCTAAAACTAAATATTGTTTCATCTCGAGAACCTTCGTATTGGCCAACAGATAGGAAGAGAGTACCAGACTTAGTTGACTTTTGTGTGACAAAAAACATTGCTGAAACCTACATATCGGCAAAATCTTGTCTAGAGCTATCCTCAGATCACTCACCTGTAATAATTACACTTAGCAAAGAAGTGATAAAGACCCAAAAACAATGCAGGTTGCACAGCTACAAAACAAATTGGTCCCTTTTCCGTAGCTTAGTTTCATCTACCATAAATGTAAATCTGCCACTCAAAACTGATGACGACATAATGATGGCTGTGGAGCATTTTAATAACTGCATCCAAACATCGGCATGGGAGGCAACTCCTGAATCAAATGAATTTACGCCAAATTCTTGCCCACAAACCATAAGGGACAAGGTTGCTGAGAAGCGCGCTGCAAGAAAACAATGGCAGCGGACGCGACACCCTCTAGACAAGAAAAGACTGAATTATGTAACTGCTCAACTAAAGAAATTACTTATAGAACACAAGAACATTGGCGTGGAAAGGTATCTGACGAATCTGGATGCCACACCTTCAACGGATTACTCTTTGTGGAAAGCTACAAAGAGATTAAAACAACCAAAGCGTTACAATCCCCCAATACATACTCAAGACAACTCATGGGCCAGTAGTGATTTTGAAAAGGCCAATGCGTTTGCTGCACACTTGACAGAGGTATTTAAACCAAATGACTGGGAGAACCCTTGTGACATGATCAATGACATAGAGCGGAAATTAAGTGAAACTTATCAACTTGATCCACCTACAAAATGTTTTACCAAAACTGAAGTACGCAGAGCCATATGTAAGATAAACCAGCATAAAGCACCAGGTTACGATCTAATAACTGCTAAGATTCTAAGAGAATTACCTGACGAAGGTTTTAAAGTATTGACCCAAATATACAATGTCTCACTGCAGAGAAATTATGTTCCACCACAATGGAAAGTTGCTCAAATAATTATGATACTTAAACCAGGGAAGAGTGCTGAAGAACCGAAATCGTATCGCCCAATAAGTCTTCTGCCGGTAGCTTCTAAGGTGTTGGAAATTCTAATCTTGAGTAGGATGAACCCCATTCTTAAGGAAAAGAATTTGATCCCAAACCACCAATTCGGTTTTAGACATGGACATGGCACCATTTAGCAAATCCACAGACTCGTTAATAGTATATATAATTGTTTTGAGAACAAAGAGTATTGCTCTGCGGTTTTTTTGGACATTTCGCAAGCTTTTGACAGAGTTTGGCATGAGGGCCTACTATTCAAGATCAAAGAAATGCTGCCTATTAATTACTTCCTGTTCTTTAAAGCTTATCTAGCTAACCGCCATTTCTTTGTTAAATATGGCGAAGATATCTCAAAACTTAAGATAATACAGGCCGGTGTTCCTCAGGGAAGTGTTCTGGGTCCTACACTATACCTACTATTTACTTCTGACCTGCCATTGACTGATGGTGTGAAAGTAGGTACGTATGCTGACGACACAGCTGTTCTTGCTGTTGATAAAAACGCCTTTAAAGCCTCTGCCTTACTACAACTAAGCCTGGACAACATATCAACTTGGTTTAAGAAATGGCGCATCAAAGCGAATGAATCCAAGTCTGTCCATGTCACATACAGTTTAAGGAGAGAAACTTGTCCGCCTGTTTCTCTCAATAACAAAATCATACCACAAGCAGACGAAGCAAAGTACCTTGGGGTGTATTTAGACAGAAGACTGACTTGGAGGAAACATATATTTACCAAGCGCAAAGCTCTTGGCCAAATGCTGAGAAAATTCTACTGGGTGTTGAACAAAGCTTCAAAGTTGTCTTTGGCTAATAAGATACTTATATATAAGTGCATAATAAAACCGACGTGGACATACGGTATACAACTCTGGGGCACCTCTGCTAACTCAAACTTGGAAATTCTACAGAGATTCCAATCGAAATTGCTTAGAATTATAGTTGACGCTCCCTGGTATATAACCAACGAGAGGATACACCGAGATCTTAAGATCCCTACAGTAAAAGATGAAATTGGAGTTAGAATACCGAAATACAAGGATCGCATAGCCAACCACATAAATCAGCTTGCTGTGGACCTAATTGAACATAAATTCACTTTCTCCAGGCTAAAGAGGAAAACCCCACTTGAATAAAAGGGCCAACTTAGTACTTGACGTGGCCAAGCCATTGGGCTTGGACCACAAAACGCTTAAAATTTATTTTTACAATTATTGCTGAATGTCCTAATGTGACAGATTGCAATATGAATTATAAAAAAAAAAAAAAAAAAAAAATGTAAATTAGTACGGGGACAAAATGAAATACATAAACTAAATATTGTACGTAGGTATGTGTGAAAGGGGCAATTAAACAATAAAGGATATTTCGTTAAATTTTTTAAATATATATGATTAATGGAAATGATAAGTAAACTAAATCTATCCTAATATTTTAAAGCTGAAGAGTTTGTTTGTTTGAATGTGCTAAACTCGGGAACTACTGGTTCAAATTGAAAAATTCTTTTTGTTTTGAATAGTCCATTGATCGAGGAAGGCTATAGGCTATAGAACATCATGCTACGATAAATAGTATTATATATAAGCAGTGTCCAGTACCGCGCGCCCCATGCGCACGCCGGCGCTGTATGGGCCGCAGCAAAGCGGGGCCGAGTTCAGCTATTAGTATTACATAAACTTACTTGTTGGCTCCATGAATCGTTATGAGTTGTAACAGATTGTATAATTTTATTTTGCGTCTCGACTTTTCACACTTTGCTAACAACGATCCTTTTATCAATTGGGTATTTAGTTTGTGATTGAATGAATTCTTGATCAGCAATTTCGTTACAAAACATACAAAAACGTGAAAAATCAAATACAGTTGACTTCCGACTCTTCGCACTCGATTCGCCTTCACATTGGCGTTTTTTGTGGGCAGATATACTTTTATCATTTATGTATAATAATGTACTTTAACTTGTGTTAAACCTTTAAATAACAACTGCATGCCGTCTTCTCTTTCTTCGCTTGCAGTTATCAATCGTAGAAGACCTCCTTTGTTTCACAGTGACCACGTCTGAAGTTAAATATTGTGCACAAATACAACATTTTTCACTCATATTAATAACACCGAGGACTGAAATAATATGCTCTTGTTTGAATGAAAGCACGCAATGAGTATTTAAAGTTTAATTAAAGTACAATCACAGTTTTGTGGTACTAATGGTACTATCAAACAAAACTTAAACAAAACAAAACACTCTATACCTTTACAACAAAACACAACACTCTCTCGCTAGAGAGTATATATGTTCTGTGCTCTATACTCTATATCATAAATCATAACGCAACGCCGCCCTGTAATGAACAGTGTTGCCATATATACTTTTTGGTTGCCTTGCCTTGCCACTCTCCTGTGACATTGTATTGAACTAAACCTGGCATGCTTTGGCATGTTGTTATTTTATTTTTTTGGAGAGCGATTTTTTTTACGCGTTTTAGTTTTCGTTTTCGTTCTCGTTTTAGTACCTGTCTTGTATTGTATAATAGATACACAATTGATTCCTTAGTTAGACTTCTTTATTGTATAGTACCAGTATAAGTTGACTTGTAATTTACATGCTTGATAGATTAGTGCATTGACACCGAATGGCGCCAAGTCGGGGTTCACACACCGGACGCAGTGTTGCCATAGTTAGCTATCCCTGACATCTCCCCTTTTATAAAACTTAATATAATAAAACTTATTCTATACACATTCAAGAAATATATAGCTATCCCTGACATCTCCCCTTTCATAAAATTTAATATACTAAAATTATTACACTATATATACTAAAAACTTATATACTATTATAGCTTATATACTAAAAACTTATATACTATTATAACTTATATACTAAAAACTATACAAGAAATAACGTTGACATATAGCTTCCGTTATTCCTATCTTCCTTCAAGAAATGACATAATGACAGTTGACAGTGACAATATAAACAAGCAGTCAAACAATAAACCTTAGCAGTAAACATTACATAATATTTAGTTTTATCTACAAATACCAAAATTAGATTAACCCAGAACTATCCAAGTTATCAAGTGTGAAGTTGTTTTTATTAATCATAACCATACCGTTTTGTACTTTTTATTTCACGACCGAAACTAGAATATTTATTATCTATTTGAGTTGGACTAATAATAGTGGCATTGTTAGTGTTTGTAGACCAGTTTTGTTCTGACTGCAGCTTCAAAGGGGACTTTATAGGGGTTATATGTTGCCTATTCCTACGGAAAGAACCTTCAGGACTTTTTACTATGTAACTACGGGGTTCTGGACCTACTTGTGTTACAACTGCTGGAGACCAACTAGCTAAAGGTTGTTTCTTAAATAAGATTTTATCACCTAGTGACAATGGTTTCATGTCTTTGCTATTTCTATTATAATAAAACTTATTTTTATCTTTTTTTTCTTGTATTTTTATTTTTAATTCCTTAAAATTACATACCCTAGGTTTTAACTCTTTGTCTAAAATAGGTAATTTAGTTCTTAGCTTCCTTGAAAAACATAGCTGAGCTGGTGAGCAAAAATCATCTTTGGGAGTATTTCTATACTGTAATATAGCTAAATATGGGTCAGTTTTGTCAACGGCACATTTTCTTAGTATATTCTTAATAGTACCTATAGATCTTTCGACTAATCCGTTTGAACGGCTTAAGTATGGACTTGATGTTACATGCTTTATATCCCAATCGTTACAGAATACATCAAAATCTTGACTATTAAATGGGGGACCGTTATCGGAAATCAATATATTAGGAATGCCATGCCTAGAAAATATTGACTTTAAATGTGTTATTACAATTTTACTATTTGAACTATTATTATGCAACAAAGCTAATTCAACAAATTTTGAAAAGTAGTCAGTTACAATTAGATATTTTTGTTGATTCAATTCGAACAAATCGACGCCTACCTTGTAAAATGGAATTAATTTATAATCATGAGGCATTACTCTCTTTTGTGTTACTTCGCCGATATGTTAAGCAAATGACACAATTGTTAATGTACTTTTCTATACTTGAATTTATGTTAGGCCAAAATATAGACTGTTTAGCCAAACTTTTGCAACTTTGAATTCCTTGGTGGCCTTCATGTAGTATTTTTAAGTAGTCTAATCGCAACGATTCTGGAATAATTATAGAATTTGACTTGAATAATACATTATCAACAACATAAATTTCTTGCCTGAATTGGAAATAGGGTTTAACGGAATCGATAACCTGTCTCTTATGTTCAGGCCATCCGTTTAGACAATACCTAATTATGGTTTGTAATTACTCATCTTTAAGGGTATTTTCTCTAATTTTATTTAATTTATCCTCAGCAATTGACAAATCTGACAGAACTAAGTTGATATGGAGATCCATTTCTTCATCTAGATCCATTAATACGTTTTCAGCTAAGGCAGAACGTGACAATGTGTCTGCTATGTAAAGGTATTTACCAGGTTTGTATGTAACAATTAATTCATATGGTTGCAAACGTAGCATAATCCTTTGAAGTCTAGGGGGTATGCTATGTAAAGGTTTTTTAAATAAAGTTACTATTGGTTTATGATCAGTTTCAACAAATACTCTCCTGCCATAGACGTATTGGTGAAATTTTGTACACCCGAACAGAACGGCTAGCAGTTCTTTTTCTATTTGTGAGTATGATTGTTGGCATTTGTTCAGTGATGCAGAGGCATATGCAATGGGTTGGTTATTGTGAGAGATGACTGCCCCCATAGCATCCTTAGATGCATCGACTGACAAATTCAAACTTTTATTGGCATCATAATATGTGAGAACAGGAGCTGTGGAAATGATTTTTTTAAGATTTTCAAACTCTCTATCATGCTGTTCGGTCCAGCACCACATGACATTTTTAGACAATAAAGACCTAAGACAACTTGATTCATGTGACAGGTTTTTAATAAACGGACTAAGATAATTAATCATTCCTAGGAATCTTTGTAACTCAGTGATATTAACTGGTTTTGACATTTGGCAAATAGCTTTAACTTTTGACTCATCTACTTTTATTCCATCTTTCCCAATAATATGCCCCAAATACTTAACCTCTTTTTGACAAAATTGTGACTTTTCTTTATTAAACTTTAAGTTAATTTCTCGTGCCCTCATTAATAGTTTTTCAAGACGATCGTCATGTTCTTTCTTTGTGCTACCATAAACCAGGAAATCGTCCATCATGATCCTCACTCCTTCTAGGTCCTTAAACTGATTAGTCATTTCTCGATGAAATATTTCCGGGGCTGAAGCTACCCCGAAAGGAAGTCTGAGGAAACGATATCTGCCATGTGGTGTTATAAAAGTACATAGCTTAGAGGAATGTTCATTAAGTTTCAACATATAAAATCCTTTATTTGCATCTAACGTACTAAAGTATTCAGAGCCTATTAACTCGGACTTTATTTCATCTAATGTGGGGAAGGGATAATGAGAACGCATAATGGATTGGTTCAATTTACTGGGGTCTATACACAATCTAATTTGACCATTTTTCCTAGAGGTGATAACGATAGGACTTACCCATTCTGTGGGCTCTTCAACTTTAGTAATAATATTATTATCTTCCAAATATTGTAACTCTTTCTTTAAAGGTTTGACCAGCTGAAACGGTATTCGTCGACAAGCGGAGATATGGGGTACTGCATCAGGTTTTAGTTGTAAATTACACTCAAAGTCCTTAATGCATCCTATACCACTGAACAAATCATCATACTTTTCTAATAGATTCGACTGTGTTAAGTTTTCTTCATTAAACTTAACTGTATTTATTTTTTTCAACAGATTTAATTTTTGACAGGCATCTCTGCCAAGAATATTTTGACAATCAAGATCTATGACATGAAAGCAGATGTTGAAACTTTGTTGATTGTGATTGACATTTATTTCACATTGACCCACTGTCGGAATCACTTCCCCGCTGAAAGATGACAACTTTTGTTTACTTGGTTGCAAATAATCATGTGATAAGTTTAGTTTATTAAATGTTGATAAGGACAACACATTGGTGTCGGCACCAGAGTCCAACAAAAAATTAACATTTCGATTATTAATGCTTAAGTTTGCATTCCAAGATTTCTTGATGATATTAATGTATGTAAGTGTGCCAATGTACAGAGAATCAGACAATTTATTTACCTGTTTTATTAAATTAACATTATTTGTTTTATTCCTGCACATTGAGGCATAGTGGTTCTTCTTGCCGCAGCTCCTACACTGGACTCCTACGGCAGGACATCTGTATTGGTGTAATTGACCACATCTTCCACAGTTGTTGATTGGTGTTGGTGATCTATAAGGCTGATGCTTATTTTGGACATTTTTATGAAACCTGGAAGGAGACCTGGGACTACGACTTTTAATTTGGTTCATGATGAGATCTTCAGAGTCTTTCGGATCACCCGAGAGGATGATTGAGTTCTTTTTTGTTTCTAAACTACATTTTGCAATATTCACAGCCTCTGACAATGTTTTAGGAGTTCTGTCCAGTAACTTCTCACGAATATAAGCGTTGCTTGAATGCAAGTTCCATGAAAATATGTCTTTTAGAATATCTTCCCTTTTAGTTCCAAAATCACATTGAAAACTTATGTTTATAAGGTCTGTAGCATAGGAATCAACATCTTCATCCAAC
The DNA here is from genome assembly GCA_910589475.2 of Bembecia ichneumoniformis. Taxonomy (NCBI): domain Eukaryota; kingdom Metazoa; phylum Arthropoda; class Insecta; order Lepidoptera; family Sesiidae; genus Bembecia; species Bembecia ichneumoniformis. The sequence continues at coordinate 16,032,010 of OU342536.1, read as the reverse complement.
TGTTGTCTTCTATTGAATAATTTATGTCTTTCCATGCTCACATTTATTCTTGGTAGAAAGTAATCTTCAAACTTTTTTGTTAATTGTGCAAATGTTACAGAATCTATGTCTAAATCGAAAGAATAAAATATATTTAAAGCTTCTGTTCCAATGTGGTGCAACATGATTGCTACTTTCCGTTTTTCCGATTCACCCTCCAAATTGTTTGCTCTCATGAAAATTTTTAATTTGGTGAGCCAATTTTTGAAATTTAATGGCATGTTGTTGCCTCGAAGGGACAATGCTTCGACTCCAGACGACATATAATAGTTAGTATTTGTATTTTCTGACTCCCTTGTTTGGGACATATTGGTAAAGAAAAAAAATTTTTTACTTCGACTTTTCGACTTACGTAGAATATATTTTGTTTCCGACTTTTCTTTTTTCTTCTGACACCATGTCTTGTATTGTATAATAGATACACAATTGATTCCTTAGTTAGACTTCTTTATTGTATAGTACCAGTATAAGTTGACTTGTAATTTACATGCTTGATAGATTAGTGCATTGACACCGAATGGCGCCAAGTCGGCAGTGTTGCCACCTTAGTTTTAGTAATTGGGGCAATTGAGGAAGCTAAAAAGGGCTAGATCGGGCTAAATGGAGCACAAAAAGACTTAATATAAAAAAGGCTAAAAAAACACCTGTAATAATGATTTCAATTATGTATTTATATTTTAGTTTTAATCACAATATTTTTTTTTTCAAAATTAGGTTTAAAAATTAAAAATATTAGTTATTTTACAAACTAAAATTAACAAAATTTTCCGTTTAAAAATTTTAAAAGAATCATTTAGCTATTAACCAAAACAAATCAAAATTAAACAGATTTAAAATTTAAAACATAATTATTTACCTTGCTATCAACTGAAAAAATTAACAAAATTTAACAGAAAATACCAAAAAATAATCAAAAGTCAAAGTCTTCATCTGAATCCTCCAAAATCTCATTTGGCGGAGCAGAAGAAGTAGATGGCTCATTTAAATCTGTGGTATTTTTCGATAATTTGAAAGTGTATTTTAAATTACTCCCACATTTTTGAAATATGTCCTTAGGAAACTTGTGAGAAAAGCAAGACTGTTTGAGTCGTTTCAATCCCCATCTTATGTTTAAAATTGCAGTCATTGTTTTCAACCCCATCCTGTTTCTCATTTTGGTTTTGATTAAATCTACCAAAAAAAATACAATATATATGAAAAAAATTGCGAAAGTTCGATTTTATCGCGATGTTAGCATGGCGCAAATTTCAGATTTTCGTACAATATTTTTAAGTAAATGAAAAGGGCTAGATAGCCCTTTTCGGGCTAAATCATTAAACAACGAGTTCACCTACAGTAAAAAGTGCTAGATCTAGCCCCAAAAGGGCTAAGGTGGCAACACTGCAAGTCGGGGTTCACACACCGGACGCAGTGTTGCCATAGTTAGCTATCCCTGACAGTACCTACCTCTTGTGCTAGTCCGGCTATGGGACAATAAAAAATTACACATTATTATTACCTAACGACACCTAAAAAAATATAAAAAGTAAAAATTTATATTGTTAGGTACCTAAAAAAATACACATTATTGACGGAAGTCGTTGATTTTTGAGAAGTCCTGATTAGATAATGGATATTGATGCTTAAAATAAAAATAGGTGCATTAGAGGTATAGGTATTAGAAATTTTGAACAGTTTCGTTCAGAATAATTTAGGATTTTCGGTTTTTTTTTTAAATAAAATCGTGACTATTGACTAGAAGTGTAAAATTCTCAAAATATGCTATTAGCAAAGTTTTTCAACTGTATAGATCGTGCAAGACGAAAGAATCCCTAATGTAACATTTAGAACCACGTGGTACAAAATCGCTCAGTCCGTTAGATAATTTATAAGGCCATGGCCATCCTGATTACGGCGCCGATCAGGATCAATATTTTTATAGGAAAATTTTCCCAATGTCCTCTCTTATATTTAATTTTTTTGGCTACTATATAACTAATATGCTGTTTTATTGTTTTTACTTTTTTGGGCAGATTGCGAATATGTGTTGTTTCAAAACTGAAATCGGCTGATATTTATTTCTAAAATAATTAAAAGTGAGTAATTATTATATCAGGGGTGCTTCATGGATATTTGTACATATATAGGTACTTACAGCAGTTAAGAAATAAAGGCTACAGGCTTAGCCTTTCATTTTATTTTTCTTGTCAGACAAATTTATATAAAACTAGCTGAGGAGCCCGCAACTTCGTACGCGTGGTATTTGGCGCGTCGCGTAACTTTTTCGTTTGTAAACCGATTGGAATGAAACAAACACTAAATGTAACGGGCAGCTTGCTACAATATGTCAGTGAAAACCGCATTAAAATTGGTTAATCCGTTTCTGAGATTAGAGTGCAAAAACGCGCAGACAAATAGACATATAGACAAACGGACAAAAATTCTAAAAACTAATTTTTTGACCTCGGTAACATTTTTTTAACATAATATATCAAAGGGATGACGATGCACATTTAAAATAATACATTAATGTTAATTAGGTAGGTACCTATGAAGTAGTAAAATGCACGTTAATGAGAATATTTTTAAAAGGGAGTCATTAATTTCTTTTAGATTAGTACCTACATATTTTATGAGTTAAGTTATCACGGGGACGCAGTGGAATAAATCTCTCTGTATACTCAGGGCAAATGAGGACACATAGTAAAAATCTTAGAGCCGGTTTTATAATAATGTGTGCATAGGCCGGTGTTGCCATTCATTGTAAACTAATATTCGTCGTCGTGAGCATAATGAATGGATACAATGTATTTTATCTATAATACAATATACTCGTACAACATCATACATAATCTACATCTACATCATACATAGGTACATAAAAATGCTAAATATTAAAATAATTCATTATGTACGGAATTTTGTTCCGTTACCGTATATGACCCAATATTTGAGAAATTTGCGTTGACTTCTTCTTTTTCTATTTCTTAGCATTATAGCAACAATAACTGTTGTCTTGAAATCTAAGGCAATGCATCCATGAAAATTGCGGCCAGTTTCGCGGTTTTTAATCGTAGTGTGTGCGTCTCGAGCGGATTCGCGGTCCTATCGGTTAATCGCTCGCTGAAAAAGAACGTGGTGCCTGAAAATCCCTTGACACCAATGAAATAGTTGGCATAAGTAAATAGTACTCGGTAGAATAAATAGCCAGAGGCAATTGCGAATAAATAGCCAAAGGCAGAGACAGGCTAGTGGAAGTCAGACACGCATAGATATACCTACAGGTTTAAATTTACTACTGAAGGAAATCCCTTGGGCAGGATGACCGGGGGCGGAGGTGATGATGCGGCGTACCGAAATAAAAGTAGATCTTTCAGGTACACAGATTTATTCTCCCACAGGGACACCTTCTTCCTCAATAGCCCTCTACGGTTATCACTCAGTAGGATATGTCTTCGAGTGGGATATGTATGAGGCACAAGTGCGAGACGCGATGCCGAGGCGGGATAACTCGTGCGCAGTGTTGCGCAGTTGCGCCTAGGGCCACCGAGGGCCGGGTCGGGGCTTCACGCTTGGAACCTCCGCGCTTTCAGTCTCGCTCTCTCGTGCACTCATATGCGTGTGTGTGAGTGAAGTGGCACGAATGTTGCCACGCCACACTACCAAACTAGCAACATTCAATTTATTCACTAATGTTATGTCATTAGTGAATAGTCATTGCATCTTTATACATTTTTTTTTAAAATCGTCTATAACTATTACATGCCGTTTCCACAAAAGAAGAAATATTTTCAAGAATGGTACCATTGAACAATATTAAGTATTTGTCAATAACTTTTATAAATTTCTCATAAACAAAAAAAATCCGAGTGGCTTCAAATTTTTTTTTAATCTTTTGACTTTGAACTTCAGTAACAAAAAAAATGACCTATAGATTTAAGCCTAAAATGGCTGACTATCTTGAATACTTTCCTATTTAATACAGAATTCAAAATAGTATAATACATCTCATATTCATCTTTGGAAACCCAAATCTTACTGTTATTATCGTCGAGGAGATTAAGTCACTGTATTACATTTCTTGTAAAATGTCACTTTTTGTTTTATTTTAAAGAATCCATTGCAAATGCGTAAATACTCCGGCCTAGGGGAGGGCTATATTTTCTCTCCTTTTGGGGTAGAAACCTTAGGGCCCTGGGGCCCAGAGGCGAAGCAGCTGTTTAACGCGTCTCATTGAGGCCTCGGGACAGGAGGGCTGGCGCTTACCTCGGGCAACGCCCAAGTCTGGCTATTCAAAGAGGTAATGCCGCCAGCCTCCTGGGTACCATTCCCCAAGGTACCAGACTCGAACAGATTTTTTATTTATTTTAGCATGTATTTTTATGTTTAGCTTTATATAGTGTTATTTAGTTTATAAGTTTCGTTTTAAGCTGTGTTAATATTTGTTTAAGTTTGTGTTTTAAATAAAGCATTATTGCAAATTAATTTATTAATACGCGTGAACGGGTAGAAATTGGTCTACCCGTTCACGCGTGATGCAGTGACCAAGGGAAATAGGGATTCATTTTTATATATAGAGATTTTGTCCATATTATGTAATCCAATAAAAAAGCAAAATATAAACTCCGAAAACAATTTTTTAATGAAGTATCATGAGTGAAGATGCCGAAAAGACTGGATATTAAAATTTGCACAATCTGCATAGTTGGTAGGTAAATGGAAAATCGTCAGTTAATGCAAGAGAATAGTTTCCAGTACCAAATCAAAATAAACCTTGTAGAGAAGCGAGAGAGTCACGCCGAGAACATGACTGCAGTGTCATTACAAATTGGCTATGTACTGCCTAGACCTAGAAATTCCTACTGGCACTAGTGAATTCATTGTGGTGAAGAACATGTTAAAAAGTACGAGAAAGGCGACCAAGAAGTCACATCCTCTTGCACCATGACTATTATTGACTATGCTTCTTTGCATATGGGAACAGTACTACCTACAAAGTTATTTTTAGCCTCCAAAAGAGTAGAGCTTATGACCTACTCTGCACATAGACCACACATCGTGTTTTTTTATGTTTCTAAAAATTTATGAGTCAATGTAATGTGTATTTTTAAATATTAGAACAATAAACCTAGCAAAATATATAACCAAATATACAGAAACACATTTTCACATTGACGTCATAGAATTTCAATTTACTAGGACCAATTTTGTGCCTCACTGAGTTCAATCAGATAATTATTTTACGCGCGGCGACAAATCTTCGTGTGCAGCTGGGACATGCGATAAGTTGCTGAAAGAGTACAACCACTTGACAAGTTTTGATACTAATAAAAAAAATGCCAACCAACCCTTTTGTTTCCTGACAACGCTTGGCTGTTCCAATTGTCAACTAATCGATATTTGAGTAGTGACGGGGCACTACTAAATATTGTTTGCAGTCGTATGGACTGCTCGTCTGGTAGCAGTGACCACATCCACTTACAGAAGACCGCAGTTGAGACTTTTACCTTACAAAATCAGCCCCTTTATCCCATGAGCTAAGTAACAACAATAGGGGAGATCGGACAGTAGTCAGATTAAAATCTAAAATGTACTTAGAAAGAAAATATATAATTTTTTACGAATATTTATCGAATAATAATTTCATATAATTCATTTAAATATTTTTAAATGAAGAAATAAAATTTTATTATTTACAATATTTTTAATCTATACTGAAACACCAATCACAGTGCGTGACGTCATTTGTGGGCAATCATTGTCTTATGCCAATGCAGCTGTTTTGTTATGATATGACCACAAATGACGTTACGCGCTCTCAGATGAACTATCGTGGCGTTTTGGCGGCATTTTCAAACAAACAATATTAAAACATGATTTTGAGTACCTAAAAGGCTATAAATAAATAAAATAGTATTTTTTATGGGAATAAATATCCATGAAGATTAATTTAAAACACTTTCTGAAAATTTGTCCGATCCCCTATTATAATGCTTAAAAGCTTCATTGAAGCGTAAACAAAAGCTTAACGCGTAACAAAGGTAAGCTTCATTAAAGCGATTTAGGTCCCATTCGCCCGCAAGATTCACCCGAAATAATTTTTTTACCAACTGGCCCGAAAAACTATGTCCCATTCACCCGAATAATAAATTGTTAATTATTTTTCCCTACTCACCCGAATTAATAGGTCCAACTCACCCGCGAATATATTTTAATAGCGATAGCAGAAACAATGTGTGTGTATTTAAGTTTTATTTGAATATTAAAGGTTGAATTATTCAAGACCATACACTAAATTAATAGGTTGAGGGAAAGTTTCTTCGCATTTTATATATTTTTTTAAATGTTAAGATCAGCCTGTCTGGCTGACGGTCCACTTGATGGTAGGTGGCTACCGTCGCCTATAACACAAGCAACGCCCAATCCTGCTGCAAGTGCGCTGCCGACTGCAGTAGGATTAAGGATAAGGGATTAGGAGTGGATAGGGAAATGGGCTCTGGCATCCCTTACTCACTCACCGAAACACAACAGCATACCTGCTGTTATTTCACGGTGGTTTTCTGTAAGGGGGTGGTTACTGCCGCCAGACGGGCTGCCCAAATGACTGCGAAACGCAGTGTGCCCTGCCACTACTTTCCAAATCCAGACCAGAGCCAAGTTTGAAAAGTTGATTTTTCAAAGTTGACCCTGCCGGGAATCGAACCCGGGAACCCTAGAATAGAGCGTTAAGGCAAAAGCACCCTAACCGCTCATCCAACGAGCTCGTCAAGAACTCAAAAATGAAAACTCAAGATACTTTTTTCAAAGTTTATTTACATTCAATTATAGTATATATGAGTATGTGCCATTTTGTTAGACGATTTTTTGCCATCTTGTAGGTAGTTGCATGACCCCGTTGCTGTAGAAATTTTGGGACTTCTTTTCAAAAAAACGCGACAAGTAGTTTTGGCAGTCCTCTTTTTTTTTATGTTATGTCGACAGACAGGCTGACGGTCCACTTGATGGTAGGTGGCTACCGTCGCCTATAACACAAGCAAGCGTGCTATAACCTATAGCACGCTACAGGTGCTGCAAGTGCGCTGCCGACTACAGTAGGATTAAGGATAAGGGATTAGGAGGGGATAAGGAAATGGGCTCTGGCATCCCTTACTCAATCACCGAAACACAACAGCACGTATATGCTGTTATTTCACGGTGGTCTTCTGTAAGGGGGTGGTCACTGCCGCCAGGCGGGCCGCCCAAATGACTGCGAAACGCAGTGTGCCCTACCACTACTTTTCAAATCCAGACCAGAGTCAATTTTGAAAATTACATTAAAATTTCCAAACTTGACCCCGCCGGGAATCGAACCCGGGGCCCCTGAGACGTTAGGCAAGCATCCTTGCCACTCATCCAACGGGCCGTCCTCTCTTGTTGTTAACCTGACACTGCTTAAAAAATTCTGAAGAGACCGAAACAGGTGGAAATCTGAAAGTACAAGGTCAGGGCTATATATAGCGGATGCATTAACACCTCTCAGCCCAACTCTCTTCATTTTTGCTGAGTGGCTAAAGATGTGTGTAGTCTAGCGTTTTCGTGATGAAAGACTACACCCTTTCTATTGATCAATTCCGGCCGCTTTCTCTCAACTTCTTGCTTTAATCTCATCAGTTGTTGACAGTAGAGATCCGAATCCATGGTTCTACCCGACTCTTCCAATCCCACCATACAGGGAGCATCAACTTATTGCGAGTTAACCCGAGTTTTCGCACAGTCTGTGAAGCCTGACCGAACTTTAACCATGACCTTTTTCGCACATTATTGTCGTACGTGATCCACTTTTCATCACCAGTTATCTATCTCTTCAAAAATGGTTCGGTTTCATTACGTCTCAATAAAGAATCGCAAATGAGTAGGTACACGATTCATAAGATTTCTTTCAGTGAGGGACGTATGGGACCCGCGGGCCACACTGATTTTTAAATAGCTTGCACAAGCAAGTCAGCAGTCAGAAAATTTAGTTTTAGATTTAAGAAACTTAAATCTAAATAAAAAGTAAAATAAATAACTTTTTCACAAACATATTGTTGATCCGAAACTACTTAAAAATTGCAAAGCCAATTAAGTCTGTTATGACAGGAAAATTTTCTTGATACCAATTTCCAGAAATTCACAAAGTCTTCTGTTCTTTCAAAGAAATTTTTTCGACAAAAAGTCTTTTTAATGCACGGTTTTTCCGTATAAAATGCTCCTTATATTGTTATATTATATATAAACAGTCGACGTTCATAATATTGGTTTCTTTATTTCACTATATTTTAGTTACTTTTAAGACTTGTAGAACCGTTGGTGGTTCCCCAAAAATGTCTGAATCGTTCGTTTGGCCCGACTGATAAAAAGTTGAGCAACCTTGATCTAACTAAAGCGACATATAACTGATCGAGCAAAGTATTTATCTGTTAAGCAAAGTATTTACTGATATTTAGTGGGCTACAAAATCGAAAGTGCAAATAATGAATGTAGAATAAAAATACAAATTTGCCTGGTACCAAATTGGTACTGAACTGATGTAAATTCAAGTTATAATATTTAAATAAATGGTAATTTTATATACCTTATTTAAAGATTGTCGACGGTGATCGGCTTTGCCATAATTGTCATTGAACATGAGGTTTTGAAAAATTATAAAGTTGGAAATTTGTAAGTCAACGCTTCAAGGACCAAGATCAGCGGATCGCTCTAGTAACGTATTCTCGCGTGGGACGTAGAAATTGAATGCATTCTAGCGCTTAATAGACATTCAACCCTTACCACCTCATTGTTCTGTATAAAAGTGGCCACTAATCCTTCCTCAGCCAGTACTGAAGCTATCCTAGGAAGCTGAAGACCTCTCTGAACAGTAAAGGGAAAGTTTACTACAAAAAGCCATACAGTTACTATGAATAACTGGTGTTTACTCCTTTTTACGAGTCTCGCTGTGTTTCAGCCTATTGCGTCTTTCACCGAGCGCAACCTCGTTGATGGAAGGCAACAGTGTTGCGAACGTGACTCGCAGTCTTTATTTCGCGACAGAAGGCTCTCGACGCATGAAGACTACCGTACCTATAAACCGATTGTTGATAGTCGTCGTATAAACTCTCGAGATGTATTCCGCGTGGATTCAAGATCCGATTCATCTCTCTTAAGTCGCGTGGTCATCGAAAAAGATGCTTTCAAACGCGAAAGGGACTTGAAGATCTCCTCAAAATATGAAGCTCAACGTTACCGTGTCAACCACCAGCAAAGACATACTGGTGTAAGATTTGCTAGAGAAAACAACGATCAAAATACACAGAGAATTCTCAAAAAGGATGAGCCGCAACGTGAAATATCTCAAGATCGTTTGAACGGAAACTCGCACATTCGGGAAAATAATCGTAACCTACGCGAAGCTGTAAGGCGAGACAACAGAATTGAAAGACATTTTGATAACGCCCGAACAGAGATCCGAAAACCGCGAAAATCTACCACCGAAATCCAAAGGACTGATATCTCAAGGGATATTCGTAATGTTATCAAAAGGGACAGGGACGTCGAAGGGCAACGAAAATCTGAACGCAGCTATAGAAACTCTTTGGAACGCAATTCAATGAAAGCTACTTCCGAATATCAAATTGACCGACGAAGCCCTCAACAACGTGAGAGAGAACTTTTTAATATAGTTAGAAGTTTGTCTTTGGACGATAGAGTTCACAACGGAGACAGTTTTCGGGCTCGAGATTTTCTCTCACTTAATCGGAAGCAGCGTCTGTTTGAACAATCCAGAAGAGGGTCTTCTGAAAGGTTCGCTGATAGAGTAGCCAGGTCCGAGGCATCAAATCGTTTGACGACATCGAGAAACCGACAAGCAACCCGTGATAATAATTTGCAAACTCTTGGAGACATTAAATCTGAAATAATAATTGATAATTTAGAGGTCACATCGAACAGACGGCAACCGTCCGAACTCCGACAAATGAGGATTATTACTGAGCGCCGTGATTCATTGTTAATAGGAAGAGAAAACTCTCGCAATAGAGACCGTTCCTCCAGTAATCTTGGGATCAACTTGAGAAGCCGATCGGTTACACAGCGTCAGGGAATAAGGAACGCGTATCGAAACGTTCGACTTCAAGCCAATACCGAAAACCGCCGCGATTACAGCAGGAGGAATTCTCTTGAACGTCGAGATTCTGAGAGAGCCTTGGAATCACATCGAGGAGAAATCAGAAATGAAGTCGAATTGAGCAAAACACGCTCTGCCGCAGGTCAAGAAATAACGAGAATAGCCAGGACGGGTCGCGTTTCTGAATCACATAGCCAAGAGTCACGTAAATCAAGAGAAATGAAAATGGTCCGAGTACGTTCGGTTGAAAATCGGGAAGCTCGTCATGTTTCTGATGCACTCCGACGAGAATTCAGACGGACAAACGAAAACACTTTGACCGGTGCAAATTCGTCAGAAAATCGGGAAATAAGGAGAGTTTTATCGATACGCCAAGACGGCACTAGGAGAATGGCTTCAGATAACATTCGCTTACCAGAAAAAAGAGACACCATGCACCGCGGATCCAGGGTCGCTTATCAATCAGAAATAAATTCGTTCAGGAAACAAGAGATAACAACGAAAGAAGATAAATTTACCGCAGACTCTTCTTTTAATTGGCAATACCTTTTATACACATTACAAGCAATTTATTTAGGCAGCATTTTCGTGCAGATGATAGGCGAAAAGACAAACGACAAAAAGAAAAGAAGGTAAGAAGTACTAAATATTCTATAAAAATACTAATAATTTTGAATTCTATGAAACTCAAGTAGGTATTATCAGATAAAATAGTAGAATGTAGGTTTTCTCGGCCGGTATCCATATGAGTTGTGGGTTTCCGGGATGATGGCCCAGGTCTGTTGGAACAGACCGGGCCATCATCCCGGAAACCCAAAACTCATTATCAGATAAAATTGTTCTGATATTGAGTAAAAATATTTTTGAGATTAATCTTTAATTTCGGAGATTACTTACCGCCTACATCCAAACTACAAACTTTACCTTACCTTACGAGCCTCAACTTATTTAACTTAATTGAACTTCTTTTATTTTTGTTTCAGCGCTGTTACTTGGTGGACGTCTCAGCACTCTCTTAAAATTGATTAAAATAAGAAATTTATCTTCTCCGTGCGTCTCCTCTGCTTTTCAAGTATTGTACTTAGTGAAATGTATCGCTATATATTTGTGTTAACTAATAAGAAATAAAATCTATGTGGTTATTATGAGTAATTTATTTGCATATTCTCGAAATAATCATTATTAGCACTTTTTTTATTTTATTCAGCTTTTCAGACAGACAAGCTGACGGTCCATTTGATGGTAGGTGGCTACCGTCGCTTATAACACAAACAACGCCATAGGTGCTGCGAATATACTGCAGACCATAGTAGGATTAACTATGGTCTATAACCACACATACACATTCTATAGAGTCCATTATCCAATCCTCACATCTTATTATCTTATCTATATTATTATTATCACATCTTATTATCTTATCACATCTTATTATTGAACTGGCAATCCAATTGACGACAGGTACCATAAATTCAATTCACGATTTACGGTGTGGATCCACGGTGGGTACGTAGAGACTTTGATATGATGAAGATCAAGATGAGAATTGGAAAATAGACTCTGGTATCCATTGCTCATAAAATAATACATGCATTAAATTCATAGTGGTATTCTGCAATTGAACGGTAACTTCTGTTACTACTGCGTAAAGTAGTCTGCCCTCATATGTATGATGAGAAAGTTAATATTCCTGTAATAGATCAATATCACCTTAGCAACTTATTACAAATCGATGTGCACATAGGATAAGGTGAGCCATTGTTAAAATTATTTAGAAAATGCAAGCGGTGTATCCAAAAAAATTACCAGTTTCACACTGGGATAACTTGAATTTGGAATTCCCCGTGAAAAACTATCCTCAGCTTGAAATATCTAGCGAAAACATCGCAAGAAGATGGCAAGTAAAACCAGAAATATTACGAGAACTTGTGAGTAGAGATGTTTTATTAGTTTTTGCGATCTATACTAATATTATAAAGAGATAAAGTTTGTATGTCTGTTTGTATGTAGGGGTAATCTTCGAAACAAATCATCCGATTTAAAAAAATCTTTCAGAAATGGTTAACATAGTCAGGATGGACATAGGCTATATATTACCCCGTAAAATGAAAAGGCTTTTTCGTGGTAATCAAATTGGTTTCTTTCGAACGCTGCTTTAACGGTGAGAGATATATGATTGATTTCTATAGAAAAGTTGTAGAGTTTGATGATGATTATAAAAAAGTTAACGAGAGCTTTTATGTCTAACTTTTATATTTAAGGCGACCCCAGCCGCAAAACTCGTTCTGTACTGAATTGACGGGACTGCTGAGAGGGAGTCGCTATTTGCAAATCTCGGAAATATCTATTTAAAAATTAAATAAAGTGTAATTCAAATTTTTCTTTTGATGAGCCTTCAGATAGTGGATCTTAAAATTTATCTTAAGAATTAGCTATTTAAAATATTGATTATTAAGCAAATCGCACGGTTACAACATGAATATTAGACCCCAACTTAGTAATTTTTATATATATTGTTGTGACTCACCAGGGAACGTTCCAGTTATCACTCACCATGAAACGTTCGAGAAAAGCGTCTTTTCCTGTTAACATAACTGGAAAGTTCCATAGTAGAATAGAAGTCACGCCACTCTCCGGTTATTGTCAAGGGAAATTAGTCCTTATGCACACAACATAGAGTTCACATTCAACAGAAATAGTGTTCCCGAACCTTCAATGACCTTGTTTACAATACGTGTGACTTGTTTACTTACTTGTTTACCTACTCGTATTTGTTTGTTTGTACTAAATTCGAGAAAGATCTATACGATTGGCAGCGGGTAAAAATAGGCGAAGTGGCGAGCTAGCGGGACAGTTCGTTTCTGCGATTCGAAAGCGAAACTTCGGAACAGTAAACCAGCGACTCATAAGGGAATCATTGACGACTCTTGGCAAGTTTAACGGACCTTTCGTTTAGCCCTATTGGATGTCATCTTGGTTTGTGGCAATAAATAGTTGATTTTCGCCCTTACACGGCAGTTTGACTCACCCCACACGTAACAATATAAATATATATAATTAAATATAATTTAAAAAATAATTATGATGATCCCCTTTCATATATCCTGCAGATGATTTGAGTATTTTTTAAATTATAATTATTATGATAATTTAAAAGGAAAACGGTTACAAATAAGTGGTTTTTTTATCATTAGGGGCTGGCGTCGCCTTAAGCCACAAAAACTACTTTTTTGTATTAAAAAATATATTTAATATAGTTAGGTGATGTTTATTGGCCATATTATCAACAATTTACTGGCCATATACCATAACAAATTAATCGTCACAATTAATTAATATGTGATTTTTGCTTTTTTTTAATACAATATGTTTATTATATAAAGCGCGACCTCGCTGTGAAGCCACAGAGGCAGTGCAAGTACGCGTACGCCTATGACTGCGAGGTAGGTACCCGATACCGGGGAAAATCAACGCAATAATAGAAAATTTGTATGGTATTTTTTTTTGACGAGCCCGTTGGATGAGTGGTTGGGGTGCTTGCCTTAACGCTCTGTTCTAGGGTCCCCAGGTTCAATTCCCGGCAGGATCAACTTTGAAAAGGCAACTTTTCAAATTTCTCTCTGATCTGGATTTGGAAAGTACTGGCAGGGCACTGCGTTTTCGCAGTCATTTGGGCAACCCGTCTGGCGGCAGTAACCACCCCCTTACAGAAGACCACCGTGAAATAACAACACGTATGCTGTTGTGTTTCGGTGAGTGAGTAGGGGATACCAGAGCCCATTTCCCTATCCACTCCTAATCCCTTATCCTTAATCCTACTGCAGTCGGCAGCGCACTTGCAGCAGCTTTGGCGTTGCTTGTGTTATAGGCGAAGGTAGCCACCTACCATCAAGTAGACCGTCTGCCGGTCTGCCGACCTTAACATAAAGGAAAATGAAGTTAATAGTAAGGTATAAAAAGACTCTATTACTAAAGTTTTTTAAATTTGTTCGATTTATATTTTACTATTTTTAATTATTGAAAAAAATCAACTTCCGCATGTATGTATGTGTACATTAAACTCAAAAACTAGCCCAAATTTTTACACAACACTGCGTTTTAATAGAAAAATGTTTTTATATACATTTTCTAATATTACACAAAGCCACAGCGAAGTTTGGCCGGGTTCAGCTAGTATGAAATAAAATTATTAAGGCACTTTTAATTTCATTTGCCGTTATTTCAATTTATGTATTACATTGCAATAATTAAAAAAGAAAATAGAACAAATAATTTAATTAAAAAAAGAAATAAAAAGAACAAGAATAATTCTCCAACAGAAGACACATCATTTGCTGAAATAGTTTTCAGCAAATGATGCATAGTTTTCCAATGAGGGTCTCAGCATGGTCTCAGCTTTCTTGCGTGCAAGGCGAGGCGATGGCATTCACTAACTACCAAGAGGTCCATCGAATTGCTTGTCGCCTTTGATTTAGTTTTTATTGCAGAAACAACCTGGCGAAGAACTTAAAGAATACAATCGAGATTACAACATTAGTAAAAGTCTGTTACAATCGCAAACCAATGTCGACTTCGGCCACACAGCGCCGTTGCCGGAAAGCAGCAGATATAATAAACATACGGCTTTGGTTGAAAATGAATACATTTATCCACCTAATAAAAAGGTACGCAGTCATGTTTCTTTCTTCTTTTCTTTTCGCAACGCACAAAAAAAAGAAAGAATAAGAAAGCAAGGCCATGGGGAAAATGGTAAAAGAAAACAATCTTTCAAGGGTTGCTTGCCTATCTATTTAATATAATAAAGAGAAAAGATTTGTGTGTGTGTATGTACTTTAGTAATGATTAAACTAAAAAAACTACTGGACCGATTTTAAAAATTCTTTCACCTATAGAAAGCTATTATCAGCGAGTAACATAGGCTACTCACCTTCCCCTTTCTCCCCCTTCCGTATAAATGTATGTTTCTGATGAATAAACTCAAAGACTACTGGTCAGATTTTAAAAATTCTTTCATCTATAGAAAGCTATATCATCAGCGAGTAACATAGGCTACTCACCTTCCCCTTTCTCCCCCTTCCGTATAAATGTATGTTTCTGATGAATAAACTCAAAGACTACAGGTCAGATTTTAAAAATTCTTTCATCTATAGAAAGCTATATCATCAGCGAGTAACATAGGCTACTCACCCTCCCCCATGTCCCCCCTTTACCCCCTCCATACAAAATTGCCGATTTCCCGAATAATATTTTATAAAGATACGCGCACGAAGTCGCGCGCAACAGCTAGTTTAGTTATGACTTGGTTAATTTTGTTTGCAATTTACATTAAATTATTCAATCCTTTTAAATATTTAATAAAGTAGGTAGTGCGACTGACTTTTTAAAGTTTTAAAAGAATATAAAACGGGTCCCTATTCAAATTGGTCAATTGTAGGTAACAAATGACATGATTAAATAAATTTATCTAATAAATGAAACTATAAACAGTTCTCGATGAAAGGAGATAAATCAGTTTTGTATGGAGATCAGGCCATTAGTGTATGGCTATTTGGTATTGTCGTTTTAACAGTTGAAACTTGTACCGTTAGGAAAGAAGAAATTATAGATTTTACTATGAAAATATCTTGTAATATAGTAAAGGGGTTTCATATATATTTAAGTATGAAAGTTTTAAGAAATCCAATTGTTCCAATTAAGTTATAAGTTTTTTTCTCAAACATGCTCGGAAATGTAGGCATTCTTGTACTAAAAACAAGCCACGAAGTTTGTAATTCTTGGCTCATGCATTTCTTTCTCGGCCTAGGCCAAGAATGTTGTATGAAAATTTATTCCTGGCCGCTGCTCAGCCCGATGAAACCCGAAGTTTCACGAGTCTTCACGAACGCGCCCGCCGCTGTCACACAGGCGTAGTGGGCGGGGGCGAGCGCACGCTCTTTTCATGACTGGGCTGTATGGCTGTTTCCTTTGCACTCATTGAAAATAAAAAATAAAAAAAAGGCAGGAAAGAAGACTTTTTCAGTACCTACCTAAATATTTATTGCTTTTAGTAAACATTTGCGTTTGTTTTATTCTAAATAAAACTATGTATATGTAAATTAACTTTTTTTTTTCATATTATACAATTTTTTTTGCATTATCACGTGTTTCATTATTTCCTCACATTTATTGAGAAAAGCACTATACCAGCCTCAACCGGAATGAGGATTGCCGGACTCAGATCTTTATCAAGGCTTCGCTAATGCTCGGCCTCGAAACCACTTCGTCCGGCAATCCTTCACTTCCTGGTCTCTGCAGTAATGTCTAATTTGGGAATGTCATCTCCATTTACAAAATCTGAAATATTCACAGGAAATTACTAAAATTAAGGAAGACTTTTATTACCAAAATCTCCAAAGACAAGTTAAAAAAATTAGCCTGTTTTTGAATTATGTCTTTTAAAGCAGTTGAATAGTTTGCAGTTCCACCTTCAGGATGCTCGTCGCATGGTACTACCGAGATGAAAAGTTCTTATGCTCCTCCGAGTGTTCCGTCTAGGCTGCGCACAGACAAAGAACAATGTATTCTAAATCTCGAACCAGTAAGTATTTTTGTCTAACTATAAGTTACTCTTATCTGCTATACTAAGCCGAAATGCCATCTTCATCGGTTCATTATCATGAATCGGCTTCATCGGCTGTTTGTATGTTCGCGATAATCTCAAAAACTACTGAACCGATTTTCATGTGATTTTAATCTATCAACAGAGTGATTCCTGAGAAATCTAGAACTGTATAATTCGTTAAGGTTTTATCCTTAGGTCCCCGGGCGGTTGTAAATTGGAGCAGTTCTACCCAAATCTGATAGATGTCGCTGCTTCTGATGATGTTGCTATTGCAGTGTAATAATGTTATATTTTTTATTTTTTTTCAACGGTTTCGCGCATTAACTATACTGAACCGATCAATATGAAATTTTGCATACACGCACAGGGATACAGAAAGGGGTAATTTTTTTATCCCTTCTACAGGAAAAAGCACCATTTTTTTTACGCTTCTACAGGGTGGAATCAAAATTTTCATTCAGCCATCGTTATTAGATACTAGCGTTCCGCCCCCGGCTTCGCCCGGGATGCAATTTTTATATATAAGAACATTCCCCGTTTATCCCTCTTTCCATTAGTGAAAACCGAATTAAAATCGGTCTACCCGTTCACACGTGATGCATTTTTAAATATAGAGATAGGTATTCTAGAAGATACCTAAATGAGGGACTCAACTTTTCATATCAAATTTATTATAAAATCATATTGGACCGCGGGCCAGCAAGTCTTTTTTTTAAATGTTATTAAGGGTGGCATTCGCCTAAAAACACAAGCAACACCAGGGGGGTACATGTACGCTGCCAACCCTGCAGGAATTTATTTACCTACTGCTTCTTCAAGCCCATATTGTAGCTAGATGGAAACACCTTAGAAGGGGGATTGTTCCAAAGTTCACGCGTCCGTGGGATAAAGTTTCTACTCATCCGAACTGTGCGCAGCGGCATCTTATCTTATCCAAGTAATGTGGATGAACTTCGCATTTATGGCGCGCAATACGGTGGTAAAAGTTTGAGGTAGGCATTAATTGGAAGCTCATGACCAAGTTCCTCTAGGGCGATACCTCGTAAAATGCTACAGAGAGTTGTATCATGAAGCTCTGTGAACGTCAGCTGCGTCTCCGTGGGCGGGTTGAGCAGCGGTATCCTCCCATACAAAAAAATTTTTTAGTAATTTCATCCCGATTGAAAATTTATCGATTATAGTTAACCTAATATCTTGAATAATAGGTTCACAAGGCTTCATGATACAACTCTCTGAAGCATTTTACGAGCTATCGCCCTAGAGGAAATGATTGACGGAATTTGCAGCTGGCTCGTATACCTACCAGATACTTTGAGCTATAAAAGAAATACTTATGAAAACGCGATTTGTGCAGGATTTGTTACAACTAATAATTTCTTTCAGAAGACAAATTCTTCAGATAGAGGACAAATTACATTATTATTTTAATAGTAACTCCATATTTTAATTTCACCAAACCAACGCTTTAATACCTACTACAGAATTGTATGTTCACTCATCGGCATGATGATAATTATCCAACCAAAACCACATCTCTATATATAAAAATGAATCCCCATTTCCCTTGGTCACGGCATCACGCGTGAACGCGTAGACCGATTTTAATTCGGTTTTCGCTAATGGAAAGAGGGATAAACGGGATTCTTATAATATAAAAATTGCACGCCGGGCGAAGCCGGGGGCGGGTCGCTAGTCTATAATATAAAAATGAATCCCCATTTCCCTTGGTCACGGCATCACGGGTGAACGGGTAGACCGATTTTAAATCGGTTTTCACTAATGGAAAGAGGGATAAACGGGGAATGTTCATACGTATATATAAAAATTGCGCACCGGGCGAAGCCGGGGGCGGGTCGCTAGTATTCTATAAAACACAATATTTCCATTAAAGCATAAAACAAAATAATATTACAATAATTTCACGACATCTTTTTCAGTACGTAGAGTCCGCCTTCAACGACGCTTTAGACCCCATAGATACCACACACGAAGGATTCGAAAAGTATCTAGACCCTTATCTTACGACTAATAGACTTCATCATCGGCCTTACACTGCAGATCAACTAAACAGAATCTCCGCGTCCAAAGACATTGTTACTTATCACACCCTTTCAAAAGATCCTTGGGTAAGTACGTACTTCAAATAACTAGCATCATATTGTCATTACTTTATTTTATTGCATATAATTTAAGAAAAAAATGAAAAATTTAGTCAAGATATATGGACTCTCAGAGGAGGTTCACAATACTAACTGTGGAGATTGGCATCGGAGAAGAATTGGAACAGGAAAAGTATAGAGATACTATAAACTCTATAAATATAGAATTGGTGGCTGCCTGGGGTCGGAAAGACGTCGAGTGAAGACCACGAATCGTTAGCACAGCGTAGGACATCCATCCACAAGATGGACAGAAGACAAAGGACCGCGGATTGACGCTGGAGTCTGGATCCAGACTGCTTCCTACCGGTCTTACTAGGAAATGATAAGGGAGGCCTACTATGTTTTTCAGGATGGATGTTTATTACTCTTTCACTAAAAACTAATGATCGGATTTTGATAAAACTTTACAGTAATATAGCTTATACATCGGAATGGAGTATGGGGTTCTTAAATAAAATTTAAGTACTTAAATTAAATAATATAGTAAATTGTTAAATACTCGTCATAAAGAGTAGGTTCAAAATGTACAATTGTGAAATGAATGCACAAAATTTAATAAAATTAATAAACAACAAAAACAACAATTTTACATAATAGGTATACTTATAGGTTCGAACTCCAAAGCCAAATATCCACAACTGGCGTTTGCCAATGAAAAAGCAGCAATCAATGTATGACAGAGAAAAATTCAAAGGTGATTTTCGTGAAATAAGAACACATAATAAACAAAACTGGGTGCCTGGGTATGTTAAAATATCTCTTCTTACTAATATTATCTATTTATTTATTGATTAGCAAACCTAACAGTGCACCTAACCTAAACTAACCTAAAAGTAATTCTTTTATGGGTCATTGTATACGGTTTTATAATAAACTACCTGAGATGATGAGAACCTTATCTATAAATAAATTTAAAGTTGTCATTAAAACCAAACTCCTCTCGAAAGGCTATTATTAAGGTTACTAATTGTTTGTGACAATGAAGCCTGGAATTAAAGCCTAGATTCGGAGCTCATACTATGTTTAGTATTGTATATGTACTTTGATTTAAGTGTATATTAATTGTTGTAATTTTTATATTTTAAAGATGACAAAACTAGAATTAGTATCCTGAGTTTCTTTCGGGGTTTCTTCTCAGGATCGTCATCTTGGCTTTTTTCCGAAACCCTGGTAAATTTAACTGGTAAATTTAAATTACGATCATAAGAGTTTCTTCGAGAAACCTAATTGATAAATAAATATTTTGATTTTGATTTGATTTGATTTAACAGCATACAAAAAATTACAAATGCATTTTAAATAGTATTAAATTTTTACAAAGCCTATTACTAGATCTGACAAATTACAATTTATAAGTACAAAAAGAAAATAATAATAATTTAACATTATAAAGAGGTAAAGGTTGCATGTTTGTTTGTATGTAGGAGGTTTTTTTTATGTTAAGATCGGCAGACAGGCTGACGGTCCACTTGATGTTAGGTGGCTACCGTCGCCTATAACACAAGCAACGCCTAAGCTGCTGCAAGTATGCTGCCGACTGCAGTAGGATTAAGGATAAGGGATTAGGAGTGGATAGGAAAGTGGGCTCTGGCATCCCTTACTCACTCACCGAAACACAACAGAACACGTGCTGTTATTTCACGGTGGTCTTCTGTAAGGGGGTGGTTACTGCCGCCAGACGGGCTGCTCATATGACTGCGAAACGCAGTGTGCCCTGCCACTACTTAATCTTCGAGGTAATCTTTGAAACTACTAAACCGATTTTAAAAAATTCTTTCACTAATAATTAGAATGGAATTTTGGGATGGACACAGGGCTAAATATTCCACGCGGGCGAAACCGCGGGCACGAGCTATCTAGAAATACAAGTTCCAACGCTTGACAAAAGTGTAATATCAGGCGTTATAATTATTACTTTACATATTTTGTCAAGCGCTATATCGCAGGCACCAGCTAGTTATAAAATAATGTTGGTGTACGCCTAGAACGACCCGTTCTGGTCGTCAGTATCTGTCCCTAACCGTTATCGACACTAAAGGTCTCGGGGGAGGCTGATGTCGCGAATGACTATGAACGTTTTAGATCGGAACGCTTTGGTTGTAGTAGGAGATTGCGCACGGTGTTTATGAAAAGAGGATGACAGAATAGTGTCACCTGGACGGCTCAATATTATCGGTTAGAAATTGCGAGTTTTTGTTCATGTTTCCTTTTAGTGATAATATTTTGTTACAAAAATAAACAGTTGTGTTTGCGAAAAATATATATTGTGTTTAGTTAATTACATTCCACAATCTGCTAACTTCTCATAATTCGGTTTTCCCTAATGGGAAGAGCTATAAAGGAGGAAGCTTTGTATAATTTGCAGCAGAAAATTGCATCCTTCTGACAGTCCACTTGATGTAGATAGCTATAACCCAATAGGGAATATGCACATTTTTTTTATATTTTCATACGATAGGTTATATCGTCATATAACCGTAAAAAAATATTCAGCGCCAAAAAACAGAAATTTGGTAACAAAAAAAAAGTTAAAATTAACTAACAGCTACGGGCACTTTAAACACCCGCCCTTTTGGCGCGCTTGTCGTGACGTCACAGTCTACAATAAAAATCAAATGTTAAAAATCACAAACCTCTTGTTGACATTTCATAGACGTTGACGTCACATTCCATAGACTTTGACGTCACATTCGATCTGACCGCTTCAAGTATTTCGAATTTCCACATTTTTATGCACTTTTTAATAATTATTTTCTTAACGAAAAAGAAATAATATTAAAAAATATTTACATAGACATAATTCTAAAGCAAAAATGTTGATAAAAAATATATTTAAGCCTTTTTTGAATTAGACGCATATTCCCTATTGCACCGTGGTGCAAGTACGCTGTCCACCTTGGGATAGGGACTCCTAATCAAAAGATTAGGATCGGTTAGGGAAATAGGCTCTGCCATCCGTGTTATGCTGTTATTTCACTATGGTCTTCTGTCAAAGAGCTGCCCAATTCATGACTGCGAAACGCATGTGCCCTGCCACTCCTAGGGGAAATGCCGTTACGCATACACACACCGTCTGGGGAGACGGTGCGGTTATGTGGGACTCCCCTTCCTCAGACATGTAATGGAATGCAGACCAAGGCAGCCCTTACACGCAAGATGGCGGATCTTTTTAAAGACTCTATGTTGTAGGTATTCAAAAAGCGAACCATGAAAGGAAGATATTTTAAATATCTTTTTGAATTGAAGTAAGTGTACCTATACGATATCATTTGTATTTGTGATTTCCTTGAGTTGATATAATGTTGTTACCTATTCGTTACAGATTGGAAAATCACCGGTTAGAAAATTGTATCACTGATTTATCAAAATGTATTCTCTCTTTTCATTAGATCCTTTGGAACCGAAACAAAAAATAAATTCAAAGAACCGGTTTCGCTGCTACGTTCTCAAATACATAGTTCTGAAGAGGATGTAAGAGCTTTTTATTATAAATCATTGGCCAGATTACCTACGAATGTGCGGCAAGAAAACTTATCATTGCAAGGACATTAGACAACTGAATATTCTAATAATCACCGGTAAACCGCAGAAAAATAAAATGTTAAAAAAATTTGCTACGTCTTTTTTTTAAATTGGAATTTGCTGTGCCTTTCATTGATTATGATATGTATACTACTCAAAACAAAATAAGGGCCACTAAGATTTTTTGCTGTACCATGAAAACAATAAAGACATTAAATTGTTTAACTTATGTAACTACAAAATAATGTTATTGGTTATAATATAGGCTAACAATTGTTTAAAATAATGATCATGAACTGTTTTTTTAAAGTTCATAATGAAATTGGCCATTTTGAATGAAAAACATGAACAAAAGAAATCACCGGAAAAAGACAAAATACTGTTCTTGTCACTTTTGTTTCGTCTTTTTAGTAACGAGTATGTCCTCCTCTCTTAACAATACACTCCTGAAGCCTCGTATGCATACTCTGGATCAAATTCCTCACGTTTTCATCTGGAATCTCCTCCCAGACACGTTTTAAAGCGTCAATCAGCTGCTGTTGGTTGTAGACCCCTTGCTCATTCTCTCTAACCCTTCGTTTCAATTGGTCCCACAATTGCTCGATTGGATTTAAATCCGGACTGTTAGCTGGCCATGGTAATACCTCAATATGAGACCCTTCTAGGACAGTTTGGGTCGATCGAGTTGTGTGTGCACGGGCATTGTCTTACATCAGGATGAATCCAGGCCCCACTCGCTGTGCAAATGGGATCACTTGAGGCCTGATGACGTCTTCGATGTAACGTTCTGCAGTTACGGTATCCGCATTTAAAATGGTGAGCTCGGTTTTACCGTGTAAACTAATCCCACCCCAAATCATTACGTTGGGACCACCGAAACGGTCAACTTCGTGGATGCAGGACTCCGAAAAACGCTCGCCGCGTCGTCTCCACACCCTAACACGCCGATGATCATTAAAAAATTTTACTTTGCACTCGTCTGTAAAAAGCACCTTGCCCCACTGATTAATCCCCCAGTTCAAATACTGACGGCAGAATCTTAAACGGTTTGCACGTTGAACCCTAGTCAGAGGAATTCGAACAACTCGACTTCTTGACATTTGCTGGTCTTCGTGCAATCGATTAGGTATAGTTTGATCACTGACACGGGTACCCGTTGTCAGCCGTAGGTGGTGTTGTAACTTACGGGCCGTTACTGTACGATCACGACGAGCACTTAGTTGGACGTACCGATCCTCGTGCGCCGTTGTTACACGAACTATACCTGAACCGGGTCTCCTGGCAACACTGCCGGTCTCTTGGAAGCGATTCCATACATTTTGGACAGCTCTTCGAGAAAAACCCAACTGCAAACCCACGTAACGCTGAGAACGTCCTTCTTGAATCATAGTTATGGCTCTGGTTGCTGTAATTGTATCCATGTGCCTTCGTACTGGTGGCATGATTAACGCGAGATGATAATTGAATCAATTAAAATTGAAAAAGTAAAACTTTTTTCTTAAAATAACCGAAACAAGTTAAGAAGACAATCGAAGAAAAAAATAAGAATAATTTCCAATTATTTTTTTTCTTAAAACGATGGCCAATATTTTTCAAATTAGGAAGCATAAAAGAGATCAAACACCAAAGAGTTCGTAATATCAATATAATGCTACTTATCAGTTACTTTCAGTTTACTAAAGTGCACTTAAATGTAAATAAACTAGTGGCCCTTATTTTGTTTTGAGTAGTATATTTCAATATGTCGAGAAAATTTAAAGAATTTCCTGAAACACGCCTGCTTCCTAAACGCTTCCAATAGACAATATAGACTTGAAAGGTATAGACAATTATATGTCAGTTGGTGTCAGCTCAAATTAAATACCAATATGGTCGTATAGATTTAATTTCTCAGTGAAACTATAAAAAAAAACCAAAATGTTTACAAAAATTAAATGGAAATTATATACTTCCTTATAATTTTGATATTAATAACTTACGCCCAGGCCCGGTCTGGCCAGGGCGGCTGGTCGGCGATCGCCGAGGGCCTCCGGCTCAAGGGGGCCTCCAAAAGTCAAAAAATTCAAGTAAACAATTTTATTATAAAAAAATATTTTGTTTTACTGTTTCACAGCGACGTAATACAGCAAAAACAATTTTAAATAAACAATAACCTACTTTTTATTAAATTACAGCTAAGGGTTTTTATCGACACTAGGCCATATTTTAGTATCAATGTACACTAGAGTGTTGCAATAAAGTTTTGTTTAATGTAAAATGCAGCGTTTTTTTCATTGTGTTTTTATTGTCATGTTAGTAGTTGACCTTTCATATAACTATCGTTCTGTTTTAGTCAACCATTCTTAAACAGTACTGCATTTAAAATTGATTTTTGAAGTAGTAACATTTATTAATAAATTAAAATTTGGTGCTGATGTAAAGGTAAAATATTTTAATCATTTTAGCCTCTGGATTGTTGATATACGATGTCAATGTCATTTAGAGGTACAGTATTACCTAACCAAATAGCCAAATCGCTAAGATCTTCAAATTGCATTGTAAAATATTTAGCAATTATTCAATTTCAACCAAATTATTAAAAATTTAAAAGCATTTAAAACCACGTTAGCCGCATGCAGCAAACATAGGCTAACTATTGTTGCCGTGAGAGGACCCTATGGTCCTCGTTCTATTTCGGGGGGGGGGGGGGGGGGGGGGGCCTCAAATCACCATCTAGCCGAGGGCCTCCAATGGAGCCAGACCGGGCCTGCTTACGCCATATATTTAATACAGCCATATTGGTTCACAATATTGTCTTTTGCAATTTTGTACGCACTATATTCAAATATTTGTGTCATATTTTAAAGAAAAGAGCGGACTGTGTCATCTTTGTAAGTTATTTTTACCTGTAACACATATCTTTATTTTGTATATTCATAAAAAAGGAATGACCATTCTGACGACCCATTTGATGTATAGGCAACGTCAATGCCGTCCCCAGCGAATACCACTACCATGTTCAACCGTTGCATATCTAGACAAAATGAAGCAAGGCAAACTTAATTTAATTTATTTTATTAATTAACATCTAACATGCTGTTTATGTTAAGGTCGGTAAACAGGCTGACGGTCCACTTGATGGTAGGTGGGTAGGTATACCGTCGCCTATAACACAAGCAATGCTGCAGGCGCTGCAAGTGAGCTGCCGACTACTTCAGTACGATTAAGGATGAGGGATTGGGAGGGGTTAGGGAAATGGGCTCTGGCATCCCTTAACTCACTCACCGAAACACAACAGCACACGTGCAGTTATTTCACGGTGGGCTTCTCTAAGGGGGTGGTTGCTGCCGCCAGATGGGCTGCCCAGACTGTGAAAGCCATTACTTTCCAGATCCAGACCAACGCAAACTAAAAGACGTTCTCATTGATATTATAAATTGATAGTAGACAAATATATGGCCCAGTCCGTGAAAGAGTGTTAATATTTTCATTACAGTCCAATAAAAATTAATTCTATCACACTTCATACAAGGGTTACAGGAAAAGTCCTATATCTATACATAACTATTATAAAAACATCACTGTTCGCCTCTGTCTGTTTCTTCTCCCGAACTACTCAACGGATTTTGATACAGTTTTCACTAATGGAAAGAGAATTTCCATTAGTGAATTTGAATTTATAACTTCAGAATGCATGCTCAAAATCAAATGTGTAGAGGTCTTCCTGTGGGATTAGACTCTAAATAAGGCGGAGGTGCTTAAAAAGTTCGTCTTTCGACCCGAGAACACCAGGGTAACTGCGTAATGATCTCCGCTGGAGCATGTCCCACGCATGTTCAATCGGATTTAAATTCGGAGATTGCGCAGGGGTAGGCCGGTCCAGCCCCACCCGCCTTTAAACCTTGTCGTTTTGGGGGGCTTAACCCTCGACAATCCGGGCAGTTGCAGGGATCGGTGGGGTCGGTGCCTTCGCTTGGCTGACCGGATTGTCGCTGGGGAACGAAGAAAGCACACACGGGAGTGCTCCGAGCGGGCTCCGAACATCGGAGCTCGTGGCGGAGCAAACGTCAGTTGGCTTCAACTATCAGTTGGAGCTTCGCCGGTCACCGCTCGCTGGGCCGAGGATCCGTACTCGGCTCATGCGGGTGTGGGCCAGTGAGAGACGGCACCCCCGGTCCTTGTTCGTCGGATCGAGGTATGGGTCTCGGTTTTGCGCGTGAGGACCGGCGCGGGTCGCAGCGGGCGGATTCTCTCGGATGGCTCTGTCGCTCAGTGGTAGTCGGGCAACGCGCGCGAAGACGGAGCTCTACGGCAGGGAAGGACCGTCTGGCAGAGTACCGCAATCGTGGCCTTGTGGGGGGTGGTGAAGACCCGGTTAGGGCCGCCGGTAACCGCCCTCCGCAGTCGTCCGGAAGAGTGAACACCCGGCCTCGCCACACGGCCTGGTAACTCTTTCGCGACGACAACACGAGGTGGAGCCCGTCTCTCGGGCTGCCGCGATTGCTGTGAAAATATTAGGTGGAAACCCCCTTTGAGCCGCCCACCCTTAATGCCGTAGAGATGAGCGGGGGATATCTGAGAGTTTCAGATGGAAGCGGCCTCCGACTCTGCGGTAGGTTGTGCCGCAGAGAAGAGGTTATGGGGTGCTTCAGATATGAAAACCCTCGCTGACTGCCCGCTGCGAGTGATGAGTATGGGCGGCTTGTGCCGCTGCTCCAATGGCGTCCGCCGTCATCACAACACCGGGAAATTAGTGCTGTGTGTTTCCGTCACGTCTCTCCACGGCGCGGGGGTCAAACTCCGAGGTGGAGCCCGTAAGTGTAAGTGCCCGTAAGGCGGGGGGAGGCAGATGTATGTTTCCACGATCTCTTACCCCCACCCATATACTGCGCGAGGAAACACCGTGGGTTTTTAGTGGGTACAAGTCTCACATACCTACTCCACCGTGGTCGGTGGTGATCTGGTTCGCAGATTTTCCCACGCAAAAAAAGTAATAAACTATCTGTTTGCAAAATTTCATCCAAATCATTTAAGCCGTTTTTGAGTGAAAGAATAACAAACATCCTCACAAATAATCTATACTTCTATACTAATATTAATAATAATATTATAAATAAAGAGAAAAGATTTGTACTTATGTGTATGTTTGTAATGAATAAACTCAAAAACTACTGTACCGATTTGAAAAATTCTTTCACCCATAGAAAGCTACATTATCAGCGAGTAACATAGGCTACTCACCCTCCCCCATCTCCCCCCCTTTACCCCCCTCCATACAAATGTATGTTTGTAATGAATAAACTCAAAGTTGCGAGCAAATGCTAGTAATTTATAATTTATAATATTACCTCGTAGGAAGGATTAGTAAGAAGTAGAAGGCATAGTAGGATTCAACGCGGACCAGCTAGTGATTTATAAAAAGGTTTCTATAATCCAATCAGTAATGTCGCTGGATGTTTCAAATCGAAATTTCGAGTCTGAATATCGCTGTTGACCATCAGTCGCGATACAAATAAAAGTAACTATGTCTTTGGCGCATTCACACGTTTTATTTACACAAATGAAACGAACGTGTTAATGCTTCACGAAAAGCAGTTAAAAATATTTACGTGCTGTTATATGCACTAATAATATGTTACTTTATTAGTGGCATGAACTGTGTAGCGAAACAGCTGTGTGAAAATGGTGAATGTATTGGTTTCTTTGTTATTTTTCTCCAAATTGTGTTTAATTGGTGCACAATTTCCACAAAAGGTATTTTTTTTATAATTGCGAAATTATTGTTATGCATTGCTTTAAGATTTTATGTATTTAAATTTAAGGCGACGACGCAGCGATAAACAATTAATACGGCTCTGATTGCATACGAAAAAGAGAGCGCGCTTGCTTATGTCGTAAGGTCGTATGCGACAAAACGATTTTTTATTATATAAAAAACTATAATGTATTTTATGAAATCCAACTGAAAAATTAAAGTGTATGTTTATATGGAAAATTTGGAAATATAAATTGGTTCCGTTTGATTGTAATATGTAAATCTGTGTATTAAAAGAGGTTTCTTTGAAATTTCTTTCTCTGTTATAAAAGTTTATCAATCGTGTAAAGACTTCATTTTGTCAGTGTAACCAACTGACAAAATGAAGTCAGTAACATGAAGAAACAGATTAGCAAACATCACTTTTATATGTTTTGTCATTGCTGAGAAAAATCTAAATTCCTGCCACCAAAATTTCCAATGAGTCGCCGGAAATTTTGCTGGTTTTCGTTATAAATTTGCGTTATATTTTAATTGTGTTTGGTTGGTTGACATTTTTAATCTATACATATAATAAAATAATAATAAAAGCCTTGTTTGTACATTAAATATTTTTTCAAAAAAACAATTTGTACTTAGGTATGTTACCGAGGTCAAAAAAGTAGGTCTTAGAATTTTGTCTGCTTGTCTGTGAGTTTGTGCACGCTCTCAGAATCTCAGAAATGGCTTAACCTATATGAATGTGGTTTTCACTTATCTATTGTAGCAAGCTTCTCGTAACATTTAGTGTTTGTTTCATTCCAATATAGATTTAGAAAAAAAATACGCGCTATACCGAAACCCGCGAGTACGAAGTTGCGGTATCAGCTAGTTTAAAATATACGTAAGTCCAAAGAAATTCATGTATAGATGTTTCCTACACGTATAGATGCTGGTTAAGAGCAAACCCATCTTTAATAAAAATAAAATAAAAAAAAAACTTAACACAATAAGTGTATTAATTGGCGAAACTTGCTTACTAGTGCTTAGTGTACAATAGGGTATTTTAGTCTATATGAAAAAAAATCTAAAAGTATATTATTGAGATAGCTTAGGCAAAAAGCAGTCGAAAATGGTTAGTTTTAGTTCGTAAAATAACAAAATAAATTTTAAAATTAAAGTTTTCAGAATTTTTAGTCTGTTCTTAAACACAATGAAATAGTCATGGAAGTAGTATGTACTACGTACAACTGGAATGTGCACTGTTTTTAAAAAACGGTCCGAGTGAGGTAGCGACTACAAGGCGCTTTTATCTCTCTCTGCTAAGATGGCCACACGTTAAGCAACAAGTAGGATTTGTCATCCTTACTACCTAATCGAAAGTCTGTTTGTTGGCCAAATAATAATAGCGTATTCAATGCGAGTTTCGATATCACGTAGGAAACTCGTGATTAACTTGATTACTCATCATAGACAATTAAAATCTTATCCAAAACATAAAATCCGTGAGCAAACTTCGCTGACAAATGAATTAAGATCTAAATATTTTTAATCAAGCCTTATTTTTTTACCAAGATCTACAAGTTTGTAGAGTCCAAGATTATCTACAGAACTTAGCACCTATTTATTTCTCAATTCTCAATAAGTACTTTTTGTACAGAAATAATATTTCATTATGAATTATATGGCGATGTATATT
Organism: Bembecia ichneumoniformis; assembly: GCA_910589475.2. NCBI lineage: Eukaryota > Metazoa > Arthropoda > Insecta > Lepidoptera > Sesiidae > Bembecia > Bembecia ichneumoniformis. The sequence goes on along the minus strand of OU342536.1, from coordinate 16,002,172 downwards.
TTTCTTTTTCTTTGTTGTATTGTAGAAATACGTTTTCTTCACAGGCTTATTTCTTCTATGTATTGTGAGGTTTTCTTGAAACTTTGAAATATGAGAAAATATGAGAGAAAACCAGATAGTGAGATGAGGCACCAAAAATGAATTACCAAAAAAGACAAGAAATTAATAAAAATAAACTACACTTTTATTGTTTTATACACAAGGCTATCGTTACAAACATGGTTATTGTATTTTACTAAATAAAATAGTTTTGTGTATTTTTAGTGTATGTATATTGAAAAATATGTATAGTAAACTTGTACGTTGCAGAGAGCAACGGAAATTATTTGCGCTGCTAGATCCATGCATCAATGGTTAAAGCAGTCAGTGAAATGGTCGTTTGTAGCACTTTGCAGCGATGGCTTCTGCAACGATGGATTTGTTATAAACGCGACAAATGAGTCAATCACGGTTTTTGTAATTTTATAATATTAGAGACTACAGTAATACTTTGTATTCTCTGACTACAGTAAGGAAATAGCAGTTAACTATAATTTTGGTTTGAATTCCAACAACCTGATATTTTATTGTCACCCTAACAGTAACATTAGGTATTTGTTTCACTTTCCTATTAATCCAATTTACCTGTAAAAAAATATATTACAACCAGCAAATGTTTCACTTCTACAACCCTTAACACAACACCTTTTGACCATAATGCGAAAAACAAATAGCAATACTCCTAGAAATAGTTCTAGAAACAGCCGCCATTACGTACTTCACAGCTTGGAATGTTGCCACTTTAGAATTCTAAATCCTACCATAGTGCTATGAAAAACCATCCAAATACCCATGGAAGTACTACGTAATACTATAAACTACATCCTGTGCCAAAAACCTGATTCAAATATATTGGTATTCACACTTTGCAACTTTACACAATCATAGGAAAACTTTCAACAAGCATCTTCTTTTATTTTTGTTTTAAATGCGAAAAGAGAAATATGATCTGCCCAGCAATATCATGATATGCCCAATTCTACGATGTGCCAACGACATGTGTACATACGTGTGATAAATAAAAAATGATTCCCGCCCCAGTGAACATTAGATTTATTGAATATTTAATATTAACTTTGACAACGTTATCAATATCTTAAAAAGTATTATTTATGTGTACTGGCAATGACAGAAAGAGACAAATTGACCTCGTGCTAGCGTTCTCTATCGGCTCGTTTACCCTTTCGTTTTAAATATATATCTTCTGCCATGACAATAAAGTTTATATTTGTATACACACTTGTACTCATTGCACATTCCAGGTGTACGTAGTACATGTTACTTCCATGGAAATAGTATATGGCCACCATGTTTACGTCATACGGTTGTCTAAACAAAAAAGTGTCAGTCAGTGTCATGTCAATTACCGGCGCATTTGTTTACACAGCCGACTGACGTCATGACCACAGAGCAAAATGGTTTCCAGCGTATTCGTCAAATTACGCGCGAAATTTTGAAAACGTAAATTTTAAATGCAAAACTTATCGATTGAATAAAAATTTGGTGTTTTTTTTAGTGGTTCATTAGCACTACAGAATCTAATTGAGACACTTTTTAAAAATGGGTGTAATACCCTATTTAATAGGTAAATAAGAAACGCGAAGCTATTCTCATTCACGATTTCTAAACTATTCTTTCCATAAGTATTCTTCTCATTCTAATAGCCTTCCTTGATAAATGGACTATTCAACACAAAAAGAATCTTTCAATTCGAACCAGTAGTTCCTGAAATTACCGCGTTCAACCAAACAAACAGACAAACGAACAAACTCTAACAAAAGTATAGAGTATAGATTACATGGCCTCCAACGAGGCAGGCATCAAACAAAAGCACACAACAAAGAACAAAGAAAAGCAACACATGGATCTGCCATGTGTTGCCTCCGCAATTATTGGAGGCACAGGTAGCACCAATAAAAAGTCCAGAGTAACATCTTAATACAAAACAAAAAAGAGAGAAGAAAAAAATAGAATAAAAGTAAAAGTAGACATTAATTAGAGCGAACAAAAGCAAACAAAATCTATAATAAATACAATTAATAATGTCATTTTACTGGTCTTTTAGCATCGGAATACGATATTAGCAATAAATAAATTTCAACTGTCTCTATCTCTAAAAATTATAAAGAGCAGTCGATAAAATCAAATGAACCTCTAAAAGAGGCAGCGAAAAATAAGTAGGTATAGAAAAACACGTTCATAATATCTCGTGTTAATCGTGAAACAAGCCAAGACCTGTGGCTCTAGCATGAGTTTACGATACTACACTCGCTAGCGAGAACTTAAAACTTTTGTATGGAAAATCGTGAACTGTCAATGTCAAATTGTCAATTTTCCAAACTTTTGTATGGAAAATCGTGAACTGTCAATGTCAAATTGTCAATTTTCCATTAATGGAAAATTGACAATTTGACATTGACAGTTCACGATTTTCCATACAAAAGTTTTAAGTTCTCGCTAGCGAGTGTAGTATCGTAAACTCATACTAGAGCCACTGAAAAATTGTGACCTTCTCGCGTGTATATTGTTATAATTTCAATAATAACAAAGTAATTATTCGCTTCGTCGCCTCTTTTGACGAGCACAAAAAGTACCTATTAAAATTCATAATAGATACACATACCAGGGTACAGCAAGTGTAAAAGCCCCATTAGTACGTTAGAATTAGATTTAATTATCCATATATTTACATATAATAAAATCGTAAACGAGTCGTGACTGTACATTAAATATTTTTTCAAAAAAACAATCTGTACTCTTACTTATGTTAACGAGGTCAAAAAAATTTTTGTCTGTTTGTCTGTGCGTTTGTGCATGGTATCCTCAGAAACGGCTTGACCGAGTTGAATTTGGTTTTCAGTGATGTATTGTAGGAAGCTTCCCGTAACATTTAGTGTTTGTTTCATTCGAATCGGTTTACAAAAAAAGCCTTTAATTCAGCTATTCTTTAATAATTTACATTATTTATTTAAAAGTCTAATTAATAGAAAACATAATATTTACTTAGAACTAATTTTAGAACTTTAAATTCTAGAAAAAAATTATTTATAAATTATTTAGAACTCTAAAAATATATATTATTTAGAACTTTAAATAATGGAAAACACATTATTTAGAACTTATTTTTCTTTCTGTAGAGGCTAGCAGGCAGGCTGACGGTCCACTTTGTGGCAGGTGGCCACCGTCGTCGTTTATTGACACTGACGATTCCGTAGCTGCCATCCTTGCCATAGAAAAGCACGTACTGCACATAAATTGTCGAAATCAAAAAGTGTTTTATGTTCAATTTAGATAAAGCTTCATTAAATTTGGCTTAAAAAAAGTTTGTTTTGTTTAAAACATGTATCAAAACAATCGTGTCTAACATATCATTGGAGGGAGTATGCACGTTACAGAACACACCTTCAATTCTGTAGAATCTGAAGGTCGACTTCTCACACATGTGGAGCAGTAAAAGTTGTCGCAGGCGCAGGGTTCAATGATTCGATTCAACCTTGCTGATGAGGTTATATAGGACAAATAGCTGTGCCTGAAGCTTTGCCCTAATACTAATCTAATACTTATTTATTATTAAGGGGAAAGTGAGTTTGTTTTGTTTGTTACACATGATCAATCGATCATCATGAAATTTTGCATACATGTTGTCAGGGATATAAAAAACGGGACAAGTGCGAGTTGAACTCGCGTGAAGAGGGTTCAGTACGATGTTACCTATCCGCGCAATATTGAGTGATTTACCATGTTATTTTAATATCATGGACTCCTTACAGGTTTTCCTATAATCTATAAGTAGAAAACTAATTTCTGTATTTTTTTCAAAATTTTAGGTTCAATAGTTTCGGAGATAAGAGGGATAGTCGGACAGACGGACACACGAGTGACACATAAAAAAACTATAAGGGTTTTTTTATTCGGACTTCCGTGGGTCCGAATTAAAAAACGGTCCATCTACTTCCTTGAAAAGTCCATTTATCAAGGAAGGGTATTAGATAAATCAAATATTTTTACGAAAGGAATCGTGAATGATGAGAACAGCTTCGCATTTCTTATTTACCTATTAAATTATACACTTGCTTAGTTTCGCCAATTAAAACACTTTTGTTAATTATTATTTTTATTAAAGGTGGGTTTGCTCTTAACCAGCATCTATCCGTGTAGGAAAGATGAGCTCACCCAGAAGATGCCTATTCACTCGAACTTTGAAAAGATTTGGCTTGTATGAGCTAGGAAACATAGACGCCGGCAGGGAGTTCCAATACTTACTTAATAGTGCGCATTATAAAAGATGTTTTAAAGCGCTAAAAAGCACATAGGGTACCCTTCATCCAGAAAAAAATACTGTTCCTGAGGGATTATCCAAAATTTATAAAAATTAACACCACAATAAAGATCAGGCGTGATAGGTATTGTTTATATATTTTTTATTTTTCAACGCGAATGAAGTCGCGGTTACCAGCTAGTTTTTAATAAACCTAAAGTTATGGATTCCGCTTCCTAAGGGAATTAATTCAGTTTAATATAATTCTTACCTATAAAAACTATACTTTGATAGCTTCAAAAGCTTCTAACATGTCTAAGACAGATGTTATGGATTTATCATTAATACTTTTTATCGTTCTCGTTTTTTCTTTTGTCATAACCTTATTTTTTCGTATTGGACTTTGAAAAACTTTATATTCCTGAATAATGTGAATTAGTTATTAATGTTTCGAACTCATACAATTCGAGTAATGTATTGTTCGTTGGTGGTACATGTAATCAAAGGACGAGGAAATGAAGGAAACCTCCTCGTGAATCATCGAGTCCATGTTCCTCCAGCGGCGGCTTCACCACTTCATTTTTTTTTTTTTTTATGTTATGTCGACAGACAGGCTGACGGTCCACTTGATGGTAGGTGGCTACCGTCGCCTATAACACAAGCAACGCTACAGGTGCTGCAAGTGCGCTGCCGACTACAGTAGGATTAAGGATAAGGGATTAGAAGGGGATAAGGAAATGGGCTCTAGCATCCCTTACTCACTCACCGAAACACAACAGCACGTATATGCTATTATTTCACGGTGGTCTTCTGTAAGAGGGTGGTCACTGCCGCCAGGCGGGCTGCCCAAATGACTGCGAAACGCAGTGTGCCCTACCACTACTTTTCAAATCCAGACCAGAGTCAATTTTGAAAATTACATTAAAATTTCCAAACTTGACCCCGCCGGGAATCGAACCCGGCGCCCCTGAGACGTTAGGCAAACATTCTTGCCACTCATCCAACGGGCCGTCATTGATTAAACTTGCGGAGCGGGAAGCATGACCAAATAGATAAACTACAAGCAAATTGTCTGATAATATTAGCGGATGAAATAAATCTCGCGGGTGGAGATCGGCGGATGAGTCTACGCGTGTTATTGTTGCGATGTTTTTCTTGAAAATTGCGGTGATATATGGATAGGTAAATGGTGGGAGTGAGATAGCACATACCACAGCGAACTACTATCAAATAATTTGAATTGATAATTATAATTGGCGTTAACATAGAGGATATTAGCAATATTCATAATGCATTCATATTTAAGTCTGTTCATTTATATTATATTAAGTAAATTCCTAATAGTTTTATAATTAAGTAGGTAATTACTATTCACATTAAAAAGTGTTACCATCGTATAAAATTGTCTGACCATTTCAGTTGCTACTTGCAGTATATTACGAGAGCGACTGTCCAGACAGCAAACAATTTATTTTGCAGCAACTCCAACCGACTGTGGAACGATTACACGACCATCTGATGTTGCAACTAATACCATTTGGAAAATCAAAGGTACACCGTTTTTTAAAATCCTAATGTTGTAAACGCGAAAGTGAGTTTGTTTGTTTCGCTTTTCACGACTTAACTAGTGATTAAATCACTAGTTTAACCAATGATTAATTATAAGTGCTATCTCAACCATTAATAATGATCTAGCGGCTCTATTTGATTGGAGTAAGTGTTAATCCTGCGAAGTCCCAAGCGATCATCATTGGTAGCCCTGGATTTATTGCAAAAGTTAACCGTGAAGGCCTGGCACCAATAATATTTAATAATACTATCATACCATACTGTGACTCCGTCAAGAACCTTGGTATACACATAGATAGGCAGCTGTCTTGGTCTGTGCAGATTAGGGAACTCAGTAAGAGGACATTTGCAGCTATGAACTCGCTTCGGCGACTGCGCAATGTTTTGCCAATCCCAACCAAGGTGATGTTGGCACATACTCTCCTTCTCTCGATTTTTGATATACAGAAATGAATATAGGGTACCTTTCATCCAGAAAAAAAAAATACTGTTAGGAATCATCGAAAAATATAAAAGTGCAAAAAATATTGGAAAATTCAAAATACTTGAAACTGTTAGATCAAATGTGAAGTCAAAATCTATAATGACAGTGTCAACAAGTGCGCAGTTGTTTGATTTGTGATTTGTTATTGTAGACTGTGTCGTCACGACAAGCGCGCCAAAAGGGCGGATGTTTAAAGTGCCCGTTATAGTTAATTTTAAGATATTTTTTGTTACTAAATTTTATTTTTTCGTCGCTGGATATTTTTTACGGTTATAATATGTAACGATATCCTATCGTATAAAAATATTTAAAAAAAGTGCATATTCCCTATCGGGTGGCTACCGTCGCCAGTAACTTCGAAAAGAAAACAAATGTGCCGTTGAAGGAAATAGGATAAAGTGAGGATAGGACAATGGGTTTTAAAATCCTTTACAACGAAACACAAGAACCTGTGTGCCAATATTATTTCACGGTGGTCTTCCGTAAGAGTGGTTAATGCCGGTCCGCAATCCGCATTGATGCGCCTAAATGCCTCAAAGAAACTTAAATATTGTAGAGTATTGACAACGGGAACGGTGGATTTCGATGTCAACACGGGCCCGAGGAATGCCTTGGAAATCGAATACAGGACTGCGCTCTGGACCTAATGTACGGTCAGTCCGATAAAAAGAGAGTCGCGTACGTCGCCTGCGAAATGAAGACTGGTGCTGGCGTTAAGGGAAACCTGGAGGTGAAGTAATTACAAATAATCATTACAAATACTTTCTATGTCATAATTTGCTAAGCAAACGGTTCCTTGGCATGCGAATGCATGGATGCTATACGTACACGTAACGTAGTCACTGCAATTTGCCTGGTCTTTGTTTGCAATTTAACCAATTGTTGAGCAGTTAATACTTTGCGAATTAATTAGATATGTTAAGATTTTTTTTATGAAGTAAATAAACCCAATTTTAAGTTGCAGAATAATCATATTATTATTCCAATTTATTGGAGTCTACACCTTAAGAATCGATTTTCATATAATAGGCCCCGGTATGAAAATATAATGAAGAGAAAAATTAATACAAGCGTTAACTAAAAAGCGTTACGTCATTTGTCACTTGGATATTTGTGCGACAGCTGACACATGCATTTATGTTCCCTAATTCTATTCTCTGGGTTTATAAAAGCAAACATCGAAATGTTGTATGAAAAGTGTAGTCCGCGTTGAGGAACTAAACGATTGCGCGTTACAAACTGCCGACGACGCAGCGACATCTGTCGTCGAAAATTTAAATTTATAAAACGTGGTGACATCTGTGTATAACGAACGTGACCAACATAAAATTTTATACATTTAATTTTATACGTTTAAATCAACAGTCGTGTATCAGAACTGAAACACACTTTATCCTACAATGATATTGTTATATGAGAAAAATTCTTACTTTTTAATTTCCTTTCAGATTTAAGGTAGGTATATATACGTTACTTAAATATGACCGATCTCGATAAAATCGGTTGATAAAAAGAATGCCATTTTACGATGAGACTATTGTCTAGAACTTACCTTTTACCATCTACTACTACTTAACTTATTGATTATCGTCTTGACTTGAATAGGGGATCGGACAGTGATCAGATTAAAATCTAAAATGTACTTAGAAAGAAAATATATAATTTTTGTAAATAATTAAAATGCGTTGTTTCAGTGTGTTAAATCGGCTAATTTACCAGTGAAGCAGGTAGAACATTGCGTTCAATCCAGTCGGGGACTTAAGCTGCAAATGGATTCAGAGTATCTCACCTCCTTTGTGAGGCCAACATTTATACCAGCTATCACCGTCAACGGGGTAAATTTCATTATTACTTATATGATATAGGTATATTAAAGAAAAAGAAAACAACATGGGGTACCTTTCATTCAGAACATGGGGTACCCTACAAAAAGGGGCGCGTACGAAGTCGCTGACAAAAGCTAGTATTTGATAAAATTATTGGTAGTGGCAGGGCACACTGCGTTTCGCAGTCATTTGGGCAGCCCGACTGGCGGCAGTAACCACCCCCTTACAGAAGACCACTGTGAAATAACAGCACGTGTGCTGTTGTGTTTCGGTGAGTGAGTAAGGGATGCCAGAGCCCATTTCCCTATCCCCTCCTAATCCCTTATCCTTAATCCTATTGTAGTCGGCAGCGCACTTGCAGTAGCTTTGGCGTTGTTTGTGTTATAGGCGACGGTAGCCACCTACCATCGAGTGGACTGTTAATATCGACAGCCTGTCTGTCGATATTAATCTACTTATAATGTTGGCCCACACTAGGTATTTGCTAAATGGAAATTTCGATTCGATCTGTAGAAACTAGAACAGTTAAAAATGTACCATTTACGACATAACCTACCGCATTTTCTACTTTGAAGTTTTTCGAAAAAGTAGGAATTGGAAGTTTTATTCTGTAGATTGTTATTAGTAGATTGGATGTAGAACCTTATTTTGCAGACTTTTCTTAAACCCCGGTGCTGGACGCAAAAGAGGGGTGTTTAATTTTAACCTGTGTGTATGTGGCATCATAGTTCCCAAGCGGACGATATTGATCAGTGTTTTTTTTTTGTTGGAAAGCTGACGTGATCGAGATGGCTCTAGTGCACAGAGGCTCTAGTATGAGTTTACGATACTACACTCGCTAGCGAGAACGTAAAACTTTTGTATGGGAAAATTGGGAAATCGTGAACTGTCAATGTTAAATTATCAATTTTCCATATAAATGTTTTACGCTCTCGCTAGCGAGTGTAGTATCGTAAACTCATGCTAGAGCAACAGAACATATATACCTCCGCTAGGAGTAGTGTTGCTGTATATATACCATATATACTCTCTAGCGAGAGAGAGATTTAGCGTGTTTGGGCTCATTAGAATGTTGGAGTTAGTTTAATTCTTATTTATCTAATCTATCTAAAAATATAAAAAACATGTAGTGTCTTTAAGAATAATATACTTAAAAATAAAAATTTAACACATTTTTCTTTTCTTTATGTCGTTCAATTCAAATATCGCTGTTCCCTGTAATAGGGAACGCAGCGTCCCTTCGGCCAATTGGCCTACCGTTTGACGGTAATAACTATCACTCCCTCAAGAAGACTACCTACCTTAAAATAACAGGGTGTTCACGTTATCAAATGTTAACTTTATGTTACTGTACTATTATGAACTATTATGAAATGTTGCTACTTTTTTACATTCTATCATAGGTACAAATTCCTTGCAGACACAGAGTAGGTAATTTTAATATCACCATAAAGAATTGCTATTGCTGTTTGTACATAAGCCAAATGTTGGAAATGTTTACCTCCCCATATAGGATGACTATAGTGTGGAGGATAGCAAATTGTAAAATACAGACTTTCATACACGGGTTTATCTTATTCGTAAAGAGTTCTTTATACTAAAATACTAAAAAAACCTCTTTATGTAGACAGTTTGATGTTCCACTCGAATCACTCTTCAGCACTCCACAGCAAAGTTAATGTGTCAAAATAGTATACTTTTTTCAAATAGAATAATAGACTTGAAGTTCTTTACAGGTATTCGACCAATGGATCCAAGATAGCGCATGGGTGGACCTGATGGGAACTCTCTGCTCATTAATGATAGAAACAAGACCATGTGCACAGCATTATAATAACATCGCTTTGAACCATGTTTTGTACAGCTATTACACATAGATTCTTATGTAATATATATATTTTTAAATATATGGTTATTTAATTGTTAATGGTTTTGGTTATTATTAATTAGCTGAACTCGGCCACGCTTCGCTGCGGCCCATACGACGGCGGCCGGCGGCGTGCGCACGGGGCGCGCGGTACTGGACACTGCTTATATATAATACTATTTATCGTAGCCCATTTCCCCCCCTCCTAATTCCTTATCCTTAATCCTACTGTAGTCGGCAGCGCACTTGCAGCACCTATAGCGTTGCTTGTGTTATAGGCAACGGTAACCACCTACCATCAAGTGGACCGTCAGCCTGTCTGTCGATATAACATAAAAACAAAAAAAAAAAAAAAAAAAAAAAATCGAATCGAATTATATCGACAGACAGGCTGACGGTCCACTTGATGGTAGGTGGCAACCGTCGCCTATAATACAAGCAACGCCAAAGCTGCTGCAAGTGCGCTGCCGACTACAGTAGAATTAAGGATAAGGGATTAGGAGGGGACAGGGAATGTGGCGGTTTAACTTGGACACAAATGCTATCGCCACAAAACAATTTGTACGTTTTACTGTCACAGAGGTCAAAAAATTTTTTTTAGAATTTTGTCTGTGCGTTTGTGCACGCTAATCTCAGAAACGACTGAACTGATTTGAATGCGGTTTTCACTGATATATTGTAGCAAATTTCCCGTAACATTCAGTGTTTGTTTCATTTTAATCGGTTACCAAACAAAAAAGTTACGCGCTATAGCAAATACCACGAGTACGAAGTTGCGAGCTCAACTAGTTACTTGATAAAATTATAAATTGAAACCTACAGCGCCATCTCTTAGGCCAACTAATGAACATATAAATAAACATTAAAAACCTGTACCATATTCGTTTGTTTTGAAAATTTCTACTTTTACTCACTCCTTTTATTTATAGTTTGGAATTTTCGATTAAATGCTTTACAGACTAGATAGACAAAGAACAATAAAAGAGGGTAGATTTAAAAAAACTTCTCTTTATTGAAAGTTCAAAATTCTTGTCCATATGTTTTATTCCACTTTACATATTGTTCAAGATCATCCGAAGAAACACTTGGCTTCACACGTTGTAGGGCATTCTTAAAGTCTTCCTTATTCACTGAACGCACCTAAACATATAAACACTACTATTTAAAGCTGATCTAAAACAAACTTAACACGTTTTTGCTAGGGAGTACCAGAAAATCTGACTTTCTCTGGGTAATGGGTTCAAGAACCCAATAATTATCTTATTTCGCCTAGGACATTGTTAGCTGTGTCTATTAGCAAAAATGGAAGATGTTCGTACAAAATATTTCATAATGTCTATGACATTATGTTTTTTTTATATTTATAATGGTTATAGAATTATATTCAAATGTGTCAGTAGATGTAAGCTCGGGTTACCTTGTCTTTATCGATGGTGATAATTTGAGAGGAAGGCACACACCGTATGGGCCCCATAGCGGCATCGGAACAGAGAGACTTCATGTCTGCACCAGAGTACCCGTTAGTCAGGGTGGCCAATTCCAATATTTGATCACAAGTCAGGTCGTGTTTAACATGTTCTAGAAGATTCACTATTATTTGTTTCCGAGCCTATAAGAGAAAAGTAATATAACGTTACATTAATATATTTTTTTGCTATGTCAACACAAATTGGTTAGTTTGTCGTCGCAACTGAAGGCCTAGGGCTAGTCCGGGGAGAAGGGGCGAGGGGCGCACGGGTTACGGTTGACTGGGCTCGAGGTGAGCCATCAGGCGACATCCATCATTGCAAGGAAGGTGAATGAATCGTGTAGGATATGCAAATTTTAACTAGGATTATTGGAAAGGTTTTATAAATAATTTACCGAGGAATATGGGGTCCATCCCCGATACATTTTGATACCCAAACAGACCAATACTATATAAAAACCTCCAATAAGGAACAGTGAGTCTTTTAGAATAATTCTGTTCAGATTCTAATTTTCTAACGTAATTTTGTAAATGTGCTAATGGCTGCTCCGGAATTAATTTAATTTAAATTTCTGGATGCACTAGTATTAATTTTAATCACCAAACGGACGTGTAGCTGGTACTTTTGGGTAGGCCTTTGCTTTGCTGTGTTACCTATTTCAGTTTCATTTTCTTTGTTTGTTGGAAAAATAATTACTTTTTAATTTTGCAGTGAACAGAATATACAGAAAAGATACATTAAATTTATTGATTGTGTAATTTAATGCTCAACTAAGAAATTATAAAAGGTTGTCATACATCAGATTCAGGCAAAGGAATATACAGCCGCTTGACTAGTCTTCGCCTCGCGGCTTCGTCTAATTCCTGAGGTCGGTTGGTGGCGCCTACTAACAGTAGACGGTCTTCTTCCTCAGTAGCCGCTCCATCGAACTGCACCAAGAATTCTGTCTTAATCCTCCTAGTGGCTTCGTGTTCAGTGTCGGATCGCCGAGTCAACAGCGAATCAATCTCATCTATAAATATCACCTGAAATCAATTTTCACTTAATTATGTTTGAGCGAGATAAGTAAGCATGTCAAGTAGTCTTGTTCAAGAAATAAAATTATTATAATTGTCAGAATTCCGTGTTGTTATTTGATTAAGTAATCATGTTTGGATGAAAAGCAATAGGGAATATGCATATATTTTTTTTATATTTTCATATGATAGGTTATATCGTTATATAACCGTAAAAAAATATTCAGCGCCAAAAAACAGAAATTTGGTAAGAAAAAAAAAGTTACGGGCACTTTAAACACCCGCCCTTTTGGCGCGCTTGTCGTGACGTCAAAGTCTACAATACAATCAAATGTTTAAAAATCATCTACACGCTTGTTGACATTTCATAGACGTTGACGTCACATTCCATAGACTTTGACGTCACATTCGATCTGACCGTTTCAAGTATTTTGAATTTCCCACATTTTTATGCACTTTTTATAATTATTTTCTTAACGAAAAAGAAATAATATTAAAAAATATTTACATAGACATAATTCTAAAGCAAAAATGTTAATAAAAAATATATTTAAGCCTTTTTTGAATGAGACGCATATTCCTAACCTAACCTAACCGTGAATTCAGAAAGACCAGCATTTTGATGAAGAAAGACTTCGAAGACAAACTCAGTCCTAGAAATTAGGCAACTAGTATGCACAAAATTGTAGTGAATGGTAAAAGGAAAGAAGAAAATAAAAAAATGTGCATGTATGGAGTGAAATTTCTTGTCAATCAATTATATATTGTTACATCATTGTCCCAAACACTTTGTAAGTGGCAGATATCATGTAGAAATGCTACAAGAAGCGTCACGTAATCGTTACACTGAAGCGTCACAAAATATTCGACCTTGAAATTTCACTCTCATTCGCGAGGAAGTTTTACTTCAAAAAGAAGAAAAAAATAACTAACCGCGGGTTGTCGGCATCTTGCCACCGCGAACAGTGCCCGAACCATCTTCTCTCCATCTCCTATCCACTTGGAGGTCAGCGAGGAAGCCGATATGCTGAAGAAGGTTGCTTTACATTGGGCTGCCACGCATTTCCCTAAAACACACATTTTTTGGACATGAAGAAACCATGAATTTAGTGGAAACAGGGTGTCCGCAAAAGTAAATTGGACAGTAACCACCCTCTTAGCTTAGCTGTCCGCTGGTAGCGGGGCAAGGTCCAAGCTACCGGTGTTTAGGGCTGCAAAGTGAGGAACCTCCTGAAAATTCGTGCCTTCTATAATATCTACCGCCTTCTGTATCTGTCCCTTGAACCAGCCATTCACTGAGAGCCTCTTAAGGCTAAGAGCACTTAGGCACTAATAATATTATTGCTATTATTTCTGTGGTCTTCTGTAAGGGGACGGATACTGCCGCTAGACAGTTTGTCCATATTACTGCAACACTGCGTTTCACCACTTCTTACTAGTTCCAGACCAGAGACAATGTTGAAAAGTTTATTTCCAAAGTCAACCTGGAAATCGGACCTCAGAGACAGAGGGTTCAGGCAAGCACCCTAATCACTCATTCAATGGGGTCATCCAAATCCAATTATTGATCTATTTAGCAGCTTTTTTTAAACTTTTTATAAGTTATAGCTTAGTAATTTATTCTAACCAGATAAGTTAACCTGGATGCATGTATTCCTATTGAAAATTGTCTCCAATAGCAATACATGCTATTGCATTGCAAGCATCGAAGATATTTAAATTTCACTCTTAAAGGAATTTTAGAATCTGTTCGATCACTTTAAACAAACATTTTACCTCTTTATAAAATTATTGTATACATTTTTCAATACCTATCAAAGTTTTGCCAGTGCCTGGAGGCCCGAACAACAAAATTCCTTTTGGTGGTCTTCTAAGGCCTCTGAAAAGGTCTGGTCTCAATAGAGGCCACACGACTGCCTCTTGAATGACAGATTTCGCCAACTGAAGACCAGCTATGTCATCCCATCCTGAAAATGAGAAAAACAAATTAAGAAAATTAAGTTGTTGAAGTGAAGAATTATTTAGTCATTAAATAGATTTCAGAGAAACACTTTTAATGATCATTAAATACTATCACTAGGGTTTCAGAAAAAAAAATTGTCAAGATGATGGTGATCCTGAGAAGAAACCTTAAAAGAAACTTTGTCACCTTTAAAATAAAGATCAAAGAAAATAGCATTAGTAACCTATTGGTGTCCCATTATCGATAATCTCACTCTCAATTAATTCTACCATTTTTGGATCCAAATGCTTTAGTCTTTCGTCAACAACTGTGGGCTCTTGGATTTCATGTTTCTCTTCAACTTCTCTGAAATGAAAATTATAAATTTTAGTTGTTTATAAGACAACTCGCTTTCGCCAGCCACTTCTTTCGGACCTCTATTTATTAAGTGTTCAAAAATTAAAAGAAATACAGGACAAAAAAATATTGAGCAATAATTTATTCAATCTGTCGATTTTTTTTATATTTTTAGATGATTCCTCGGAAACAGTACTTTTTCTTTGGATGAATGGTACCTATGTCATTTTCTGTATCTTTGACAAAATTTCATAATGATCGGTCGAGTAGTTAAGGCTTGAAAAGGCAACAGACAGACAAAAGTTACTTTCAAATTTATAATATTAGTATCGTTGTGTGTAATAAATACAGTCAACATATAATATAATTACAATACTGGATTATTAAATTTGTCAGATTTTAGTGTTGACATAAAATGCAAAGCTGAGCTCTCTGTAACAGGTTTTTTTGCAAAGAATTTATAAAGTTCATACTAACACAAGAAAATTATTTCATTTGTTCGATAACAAAGAATGAAAGATATGACAGAGGTTACCATAGATAGTATTTAATTGTAAGAAAAAAATTCTTACTGTGCTCCAATAACAGGTGAAATAAATTTTGCTCGCGATTGTTTAGAAGCACCCAGCTGTCTTTTATATGCTGGATTTGTATTTAACAACTGTTCCCTAGCTGTTTTAAATGTTATTTTAGCATTAGGTTTACTCGTTTTATTTTCTTCTTCTACATTTTCTATATCGCATTTTTTATCTTTTGTCACATTTCCAGATATTTGGTGTCCAGATTTTGATATTTTTCTTTGACCAAATCTGGGCACATAAAACTGTCTCTGATCCTCTTGACTTGAATCTGAACTAAACGGTGGTGAGAATGGTAATTTCGTGTCTTCAACAGATGTTGTTTTCTTTGCTTTATATAATAAGGCTAGTTTACACTTGCAATTATTCTTGAGAAGATTTTCTACTTCCATGTAGTTTGCGTTGGCATCGCAATTACAGTTTTGTGGAATAGTTTTCGCAAACATAACCATTGGATCTGTAAATTTACTGTAAAAAGAAATTTCACATTAGAAACATTAAATTTCACATTAGAAATACTAAAAACTAGCTGAGCCCGAACTTCGTATGCGTGGTATTCAGTATAGCATATAACTTCTTGTGTTTGTAAACCGATTGGAATGAAAGAACATTAAATGATACGGAAAGCTTGCTACATCATACATCAATGAAAACTGCAATCAAATGTTCTGGCAAGCGCATGGACAAAAATTCTAAAAACATTTTTTTACTCCAATAACATAAGTACAACGTGTACAAGTTGTTTTTTTTTTATAAATTATTTAATGTAAAGGACGGCACGTTTACGATTTTATTATATGTTATAAATAGATGAATATTACCATTGTAATAATTATACATATATTACCTTAATGAGCTTTTCCACTTTTTACAGTTATCAGTATTAATATCTTGGAGTAATGTATTTACAGAATTAGTTATTTGTTTAATTGCTCCATCATTAAATGTTTTGCTATGAGATTCCAAAAATTCATTATACAACATATGGAAGGTTATATTAGAACTGTAAAACAAAAAAAGAGACAATTTGTATTTCATTTTCAAATATGTATATTGAAACTTAAAGCGATAAAACGACAGTGTGAACATAATACCTGGGAGACGCATTTTTACACTTTTGCAGAATATACTTGTTAATGGTTGATATATGATTATCTCTTATATTTTCCGGCAATCCATCGGATGGCTTAGACATGAACATTTTCCGGAAATTAAATACAAAATTTAAACAGCTCAAAAATGTACAAAATACTATAATATTGACGTATAAACATCGAGCGATTTACTCAATATATATTTACTAAATTTCAAATTTCAAATCGAAGCAACAAAACAAAGTCAGTAAACCACAGAATACTACATATATATTGAAGAGGTGAATTTTATATTCTTATTGTCTATGGAAAAATCGAATGTAGAATGTTTTTAAAAATCTGAAATATGTATGTAATGATAATAAGTAGATGAGGTTTTATTGATTAAAAGGTAAACGGATTCCAAAGATATGAAGGGTTAGATATATATTACTTCCATGAGTTAGATAGAGATATGAAATATTTTACTCATAAAATAATAAATGATTTTACTTAAACATTATACATAATATAGTGTTCTGGGAGTTGGGACACTTATATGGAAATTTTAAATTATCTTACTTTATAAATCTTTTCTTTTAATGGCAATTGTGGCAGAACTTTTACGTTGGCCGCGTGTCGTTAATTCTTAGTTGCGTGCGAGTTTAAATTAGCCGCCTAGTGCGCATGAAGCCAAAGAGTATATAATCACTACGTTTTAAGAGGTGGAACTCTCATACAAATGTCAATTCTGCAGTTTTATATGAAATCAGATCATTTTCAGAACCAACTTAACAAAATAACAGAACCAACTTAACAAAATAAAACAAACTTAACAAAACCTAACTGGAAACGTCAGATTGACAGCTAGTGTTGTGATAAAAACATCGACATTAGTGTTGAGCATTTTGTCGATTTATCGATATCGATTTTCTTCAGTTAGGGTCAATTTTAATTTACTAAAATTTTCATAGCGAAATAAAACAATACATATTATTTTAATGTTATTTTATTTTCATCAACTTAGAACACATAAATTTACAAAATGCACTAAAATTATACTTGGCAAACCAAAAGTTATTCCTGGTAGGGCAGACAGACAAGGAAGAGCCAAAAGCTAATTGGATCGCTTCAAACAAACCGTAATTTGAGCCGAGTACTACCACTCCAGTCACTAAGAACACTACAATATATTTAAAAAAATATATTTCTGTGCGTGCCAGAAAATAAATACAAAATATGCAATTGAAGAAATGCCAATAGCAGACTCATGCCAATACTACTAGTTACGAGGGGCACACTGAAATGATCGGGAATAAGAAAAACCACATGCACGGTATAGCTAAATTGTATTTTATTGTTTTTCGAAGTATTCTCCGTTCTACTTAATGCACTTTTCCATTCGTGCAAACCAATCATTAAAACAGTAATTCCAGTCTGAAGTTGATGTTGACAAAATGGCTGATTTGTACGCTTCCACAGCTGCTTCGGGGTCTTCAAACCGTTGACCGCGTAATAAATTTTTCATTCTAGGGAATATAAAGAAATCGTTTGGGCTCAGGTCAGGACTGTACGGAGGATGGCTCATCAGCTCAACGTTTTCCTGCTTCAAAAAATCATGTCTTCCGAGCCGTATGGGAGCTCGCATTATCGTGATGTAAGATGATGCGAGGTTTCGGGTTATTTTTTCGGAATTCGGCTATCATTTCTGGTAAACAAACCGTGATATACCACTCGGCGGTAACCGTTCTGCGTTCCTGTAAAGGAATTGTAGCAACATGCCCCTTTTTCGAGACAAACGTAGCGACCATTTTCTTTGACACGCTGCGGGAGCGAACCACTTTCGTTGTCTTCGAAGACCCAAACTGCTGACTGATGTTTTCTTTCAGGTTCGTATGAATAAATCCATGATTCGTCACCTGAGACGATATTATAAACGGCATTTGACTTCCCTCCGTTGAAGCGTTGCTAAGTATTCCGGCACCAATCTACACGAGCCGCCTTTTGCTCTTCGGACAAATTGTGGGGAACCCAGCGGGAAACTAGCTTTCTTACACACAGCTCATTATGTAATCATTGTGATAAATTATGGCACGGAAATGTTCACACGTGAGCTCCATTTCTGTTAACGACGTGTCAACTTTAAACCAACATAGTTTTTGTTTTTAATAAAAAAAAAAAATTGTTTGAATGTCATTAAGATTCTAAGAGGCCAGTATTCAAATTCTAAAAAGGTTTTATTGTAACTCAATCCGAAATATTCTATTCCCGATCATTTCAGTGTGCCCCTTGTACTGTTTCTAATATACATAAATGACTTCCCGCGGCTACAAAGCATTATATGACACTGTTTTCTAATAACAATACCATTTTGTGTACCAAAAATGATGTAGTTACAAATTTAGAGCTAGAAATTAATGATTCACTAAAGTCCATTATAAAATGGCTTAAAAATAAATAAATAAAAAAAAAACCTTTTAAACTTAGAAACAAAATTCATACAAAAATTAATTTTTACTGTTACCTAAATTACTTAAATGAAACTATACAGGAAACAACGTGACAAAATTCTTAGGACTACACATTGATAACAAATTAACATGGAAAGGTCATATAGATAATATATGTTAGAAATTAACATAAATACATTTTCTATTTTTAACGATATATTTGTTTTTTAGATTTGCATGCCGCTTGTCGGTTGAATATGTGGACATACATATATGTATAAAAATTTACAACTTGTGTATACCATATTTAGCAAATAAATTATTTTTAATTTTAATTTGAAGGAAAAGCCAAACAAAAAGTAAACTAAGCCTCCACTGTAGGTCCATCCGCAAACCTCATTTTTTTGAAGTTGGTTAATAAAAATGTTCCAATTAGCTATTTATTTGGTTTTTAAAGAAAAATAAGAGTCCCCTGTCCGTCCATCCCTAACCTCCTTTTTAGTAATTAGTTAATTTTCTATTATCATTAATTATATCAATAAAATAATTATTGAATATTTCGCACATGGTGTCAGGATTCTCATAATTAACATTATTGAACTGAATTAAGTCAGTTTGGTTAGAAGCTGGCTTAGGTTTTATGTTCTTGTTTATTACTTGCCAAGCTGCCTTACATTTATTATCATTATTATTAATATATTTTTGGTTTTGAATCCTTTGTGATGTATGTATACATTTTCTTAATATTTTAATCAGGCACGTATCCAGAATTTTAGTTCGGGGGGGGACAAACATTGAAACAACCATGTGAACTGTGTAAAAATCGCTGTAATCACTGTACTTAATTTACTCTAATTTTTCTGAAAATCTTTCACAGGTTTTTAGAGAAATCAAGAAACTACTCTTTTCCGTCGCAGCTATGAATGTAGACGCAGTTTGGGCAACAGTTCTGTTTGTGCAGGATAGTTCTCTCAATGTAATGACAACAGGTTTGAGTAACTCACAAAATACATTTATAGAGTCGTGACGTTCTATAAATCTAGTGTCACACATGCCGACCAGTCTTTTTTTCTTACTTTCTGAATGAATGACATCCCAACTATCCCCCCCTCTGTATACGTGCTTGATTTTAATATACTTTTTGTATAGTCTCTGCGAGTGATTATTTGTTTTTAAAATTTTGGGTGACAAATACATACATCTTTTTTTTAAACATGACTTTTTAATTCCTTTGGTAATCCATTTATTTTTGCTATTTTTTCTTTTAATTATTACTTTGATGTAAGGAAAACAGAGATTAAAAAAGAGTATCAACAAGTTATGTAGTACATTGAAGGCTTCATTTAACTCACTATTTTCGAATACTTCAGAAAAACTTAAGGAACATATACAGTTGTAAAAAATTTTAATGTTCTCTTCATTAAATTCTCTTTTAAAATCCTGCCATAAGGTGATATCATTTACATTTTTCATTTTAGTTGTAAATGTTTGCGCTGTTTCATGGTCTGAGAGACCAATATAGTGAATTCGAGACTGAAATTTAGTTAAATTGCTTGCTATTTGGTCAATGCAGGATAAATTCCTAGTGGGTGAAGTTATATGAGCAGACATATTATAATTTTTTAAAATGCTTGATAATTCTGTTGAACTTTTATTTGTTTTTGTGATGTCAATATTCCAATCACAGCAAAGTATTATTTTTTTATTTTTGTTTTTAGTAAGTGCAGAAAGCAATAAATTTAGGTTGTTCAAAAATATATTTGGATTGCTCTGTGGGGTTCTATATATACAGAGAATAATTAAATTATATGGCACTATTTCTATTCCGCAACGCATTTATAATTTGGATAAATATGAAAAAAATCTATTTTCTTTTTCTACATCCAAAAGATGTGCCCATTCTCCTTTTTTTCCTGCCATTTCAATAGTCCCGTGGTTGAGAAAATTATTTCGTATCGATTTAAAAAGGTGAGGGACATTAAATCACTTTGTCTCCATCATGAATGAAATAATTATTTGAGCCATCCCCTCGGATGCTACATGTGTCTCTCAATAATTTCAGGGCATCTAAGTTTATTGAGCCTTGATCACATACTGTAGTATTTTAAAGCCACAACCTTTCACTTCAGTTATTATTTTCTTTATGATATTTGCCAAATTAGGTGATGAAATTGTGTCTTTTGTGAAAAAGAATGCTATGGGTTGCTTATATTTTTGATGCAAGCCTTGCAACATACACACAAGAGCATGGTCAGCAACTTCTCCTGTGCGCCTAGCTCCCCTAAATCCACGAATCCTTCCACACAGTCAGTTGTTGGATTTAATATTAGTCTGGGTTTGATAGCCTTTTCGTCAAACAGTAGACAACATACTTTATCTTTGTCGTTTTTGGCAGGAGCAATTTTTGTTAAATGCAGTAATACTGATTTGTTAATCCCTAGTTCCATTGGCACCTTTTTTAAAATATTGTGTAGTGTTCTATGTGAAGCCAAATATTGTGTAGTGTTTTTTATTTTTTGTCGTCCTTATATAATTTTATATTTTTATGTTAAGTCCACTTGACTGATTAGTCATTTGACACACTACACTACCTATTTTATGACATCTTCCGTGTTAAAAACTATTGTGAAATAACAGCACGCGTGCCATTTGTTTCGGTGAATGGTATGAGATATTTCAATAGTAAAATTAGCGTTACTTTATTTTTACTTAAAAAAGAAAGTAAAGTAAGTAAATTGTCTGTAACGCTTTCACGAATAATATTAAATCCAGTTCAATTAAATTTGGTACCTATTGAGATAGTTTTGAACCCTTTAGAAATGACTTAAGGTACATTTTCAACTATTTATGTGAAGGAACCGACGGGAAAGGCTAGTGATACATAAATCTGTCTAATAGTGTACAAAGTAAACTCTACTGTAATGTCCCTTAGCGGCTTTGAATTCAATTTTGCATAATAAAGGGTCTATTAGTTGTTACCTAATTATCTTTAATTAATTGAAACACACTTTTGCCTACTCTTCTTAGCTACCTTTTAGTTATAAAAATATTTAATATCAGCATAATTATTATAAGGTGAAAATATGTATATAAAAATGTATTCTTTTAAAACTATTAAAATATGGTATTATAAATATTTTTATCTCCATTGCATTATTGACACAATTTTCGTTTATGTCAGGAGATTTTTAGTATTAATATACAGTTAGTTTTTTTATGTTAAGATCGGCAGACAGGCTGACAATTCACTTGATGGTAGGTGGCTACCGTCGCCTATAATACAAGCAACGACAAAGCTGCTTAATATTATTTATATCTAACTAGCGACCCGCCCCCGGCTTCACCCGGGGTTTGCACCCCGGGCGAAGCCGGGATAAGGTTGTGACCGGGGTAAAGTTGGGGTAAGCGGTAGGTAAGTTTGTGACTTCTGTTTATTGGGATGAGGAAGGAATATTTTTTATCGACTACTAGCGACCCGGCCCCGGCTTCGCCCGGCCTGCAATTTTTATATATAAGAACATTCCCCGTTTATCCCTCTTTCCATTAGTGAAAACCGAATTAAAATCGGTCTACCCGTTCACCCGTGATGCCGTGACCAAGGGAAATGGGGATTCATTTTTATATATAGAAGATATATTTATTCAATATCTATGTTGTATATGCAAAAAAAAATTAAATTTGAATATCTATATAAATAAAAAAAAAATCGCAGAATTTTGCTAAACGGAAAACACGAAAACAGGAATTCGCTTTTTTCCCAATATTTGTCTATGCAAGTCCGAAGCAGGTTCTATGACAAGAAAATTTTAAAAATTGCATACGTGCGAAGCCGGTAGTGAGTAGTTTTCAATACAAATATAAAAAATATAAAAAAAAATCATAATATCAAAAAAATAATAGTTCAAGCTCGAACTTTATATCAGTCTTGCAGAGTATTGATCAAGCCATCTAGCGAGTGCCATTTCAAGACTTTCTTCTATAAGACCACTCGCCGAATTATTATTGTTATATTTTTTGCATCAGCTTATTGCGTCGAGAATTAATTGTGCAGGAATGCTTGAATTTATCTTATCACACGTAATTTTTCATTTACGAACTTCTAAGATTTAAATTTAAATTTTATGGTGTACAGGGCTATTATAATGAGTATGAACTGCTTAAGGTAACTAACGTAATTAATTTGATAATGATTAATACTGTGTCCATCTAAATATAGCTTTTACAAATACCACATTATATGTGATCTTTTTTTTTAAAATCAGAATGGGTACCAGCACTTGGCTCAAATAACGGTATGTTTTAGGCGATCTCTTGAATATGGCCAACGCAGAAATTTTATTTTTCATAGTCCATCTCCTACCTTTGGGTTTTCGATTTTGATTTTTTGACGTATTTAACATAACAATTTCTTTTAGGACAGGGGACTCAATTTTTTCTATCAAGGCGGCACGTTTCCGCAATGATCTTAAGGTACACTTAGTCTTAATTAAAGCTTTCACCAACTTCTTCTTTCTTGGCGTTAGTTCTGGAAACAGACAAAAACATTATAAATAAAATCGCAATTTAACTGAAAACAAAAATACGAATATTATATAGATTGATGTTGTTTATACAAGAGTACTATTAAAGGAGCAGTACAGGTTGACCTGTGGCCCTGTGTAGTTATTTTATATCCTTTTTTCAACATTCAAAGAAAGCATAGGTACCGGTAGTATCGTCTGCCAATTTTCTTTTCATTCCTTTCTGATTCAATATTGGGGCTGAAAACAAGAAAAAAACACACTTACTATTTTTATTTTGCGTGTACATTTTGTTTTTCCAACAAATTTAATAATCATCATCATCATTAACATCTGCTCCAAGCAGATCTTTCCAAGCATGTGCCAAAACTCGCGATCCACCGCCTTCCTCATCCAGCCCCAACCAGCCACAGCCCTTAGGTCATTAGACCAGCGGGCGCAAGGTCGGCCCACGCTGCACTTGGATGTCCGTGATCAAAAAGTGATCACTAGTGATCTCTAGTGATGCCTAAACCCAAATTAGTGTTATTTAAGAGAAATTGTGTTTACATGATTCCTCTTATTTATAATTCATTACCTAAGAATATAACTGGCCTGCCTTTTAATAAATTCTGTAGGGCTTTGACTGACTTGGTTGTTGAGAGAATGTTTTTATTCTATTAAAGAATTCCTTGATAAATATCAATGTCAATTTAATAGATTGACTTAACTGACCTAAATGAATAAAAAGGAAAAGGGAAGGAAATTAATAAAAATAAATAAGTAAAGAGAAATTGAATAGAATTTAATAGATTCATAAATACTGAAATGGATTATTGTAAGCATTTTAATTATTGTGTTAAATAAATAAGTAAAGAGAAATTGAATATAATTTAATAGATTGATAAATACTGAAATGGATTATTGGAAGCATTTTAATTATTGTGTTAAATAAATAAGTAAAGAGAAATTGAATAGAATTTAATAGACTTATAAATACTGAAATGGATTATTGTAACGATTTTAATTATTGTGTTATTGTTTTTTTTTTTTGTTATTGTTTTTTGTTTTGTATATATGTTTTTTATGAATTCTTATTAAATTTTTAAATTTGAGATTTATGCTAGACTAGTTAAAAATAACATTAAAAAAGAACTAAAGTTGTATATAGGTATGTCATGTGTCTTTTTTAATTTAAAGTATAATAATAAAATGACATTAATGTGTGATAGATAATGGGGTGTTAACTGAGTAATAATATCTATCAATTATGTGTCGATTATTAATGATGTCAAAATTTGCACACCGAATATCTATCGGTTGATCATGTAGGAACAAAAAAGCTAAGTGTCATCTCTGGTATACCGATACCCATGGTCATGGCAAATAAATTATTATTATTATTATTATAAATTTAATAAAATACAACAAAAGTTGTTCAAGATAATTATTACTCATCAACCTATCGATGCCCACTGCTGTACAAGAATTCATAAATGAAACAATAAAAATCTCATAGTTCTAGATTGCTTACTTGATATAGTGTCAACTTGAGTTTGCATATTTGTAGAAGGCAGCTCGGGATCGACCTCACTTTCCACAGGAACCATAACTATAATAAAAAAGATCGCAGTGATTAATTTATTTGTTGAATAAATCAATAATTTATATTTATTTAGATACATACTACTGCATGGCATTGTGGTTTGCAATATTCTTAAATAGAAAAGGATGTTTACTTCCATATATGTATTTACATTTAAAAATATCGACTGCCCAAACGAATAAACGTGCAAGAGTTTTTTTACACGAATTTTTTTTCTTTATTGGTGTAATAATGTGGGAAATGGTGCTGATATAAATAGAGTGTTCATTGCACAAAATAAATACATAAGAACAATTCTCGGAATGCGGCTGAACGAGTCATGCAGACTACTCTTTGAAAAGCTTAGTTTATTGCCGCTTCCTGCGCTTTATATATTTGAAGTGTGCTTGTTTGTCCAGACACAAGCTTTGACAAGCAAATGACGAAACGAAAAAGCAAATGACAGACATCGCCGCTCTTGTCGGAATCTGGATCGACTGGTTCCTGATGATTACTCTAGACTGACAAAGCATAAGGGAAGTTGTTTGATAATGTGTATAAAAGTATATAATAAAATACCCGACATGAAAACAATGAATACTAGACTATTTAAAAAGCAAC
Organism: Bembecia ichneumoniformis; assembly: GCA_910589475.2. Classification (NCBI taxonomy): domain Eukaryota; kingdom Metazoa; phylum Arthropoda; class Insecta; order Lepidoptera; family Sesiidae; genus Bembecia; species Bembecia ichneumoniformis. The sequence continues at coordinate 15,976,539 of OU342536.1, read as the reverse complement.
TACATTGATGACTAAGTGGTAAAAACTTCTAGTTTGAATGAATTATTTGACATTAAGTAATTGGTATGTTTTGTAATCAATGTAGTTAAGTACATAATACTGAAATGACACATACAAATAAATGTTAGTAATTAATGCTATTAACTTTGTGACATGTGTATACAATACATATTTAATTTACAAATTTTACTTGCATATCAACAACGGTTAAACATGTAAACTTACCATGAATTATTGTTTTAACACCTTCCTGGTAATGTTTAACGCAAATAAAGTATTTTTATTCTTATTTCTTAGATTGCTTACTTGATGCTTGCTTGACTTGATACTTGCTTACTTGAACCTAGACCCTCTTAAATTTTTTATTAATTTTTCACTCAAACTACGCGTACTATACTACGCGTAGCAGTTAATTATTATTATTTTTTTATTTATTATTTATTAATACAATAGTGTTTTATTTGACTTAACATTGGTGTAAACAAAAACTCATTAGAGTTTTACCGTACACCATGTGCCGATTACAGAAAATTTAAATAAACCTTCAGTTGACGCCCAACCTACACTTCAGACTCCTCAATTACTTTAAGATACTTTAAGACTTTAATATATTATTTTGTGTCATATTCTGAATTGAAATATCTTACAATAATAATTAGTATTACTTTTTTATAACTATTTTTGTATTGTTGTTAAAATTATATTTATCTGTAGTTAATTGTAAATAGTATTGTTTAAGCTTAAATGTGATGTTTTTGGGAGTTATGTCTCTTTTTAATGTTTTAGGTAGTTGATTTGTTAAATTCGGTATGACATAAGCCAGACGTCTTTTTCCGTAAAGGTTGTTATATTTGGGTAAATTGTATTTTGATTCATCAAATAATCTAGTTGAGTAAGTTATTTTTGGAATTTTTAAATTTTCGTAAAATATAGTTCCTTTAATAATACAAACTGTGTTTTTTCTTCTATGGGTAAAATTTTACAAAATACAAATAATTTGCGATAATCTTCTTTAAATTTTTCTTTTAAGTGTTTAGGACTAATTTCTTTTAGAATACGCAATTGAAGTGAGAATATTTTGTCCAAATGGCTTTTAAAAGTTCTTCCGTAGCTAGATAGTCCATAGCTTACGATTGGCTCCACCAATGATTTATAAAGTAATAGAAGTAATTTGTAGGGTGTTTTGTTTTTTATTACAGAGAATTTCCCCAGTATGGCTCTTATCTTATCACACACATGATTAATATGTTCTATCCAATTTAGTCGATCATCTATTAATACTAGTCCAAGATACATGTGTTTATTTACAACCTCGATAGTTTCGCATTCACATGATGCTTGATTTTTTCTGCTATTGGAATGAAGACATTGGTGGTTGTGAGCTATAAGATTAGGTTCAAACGTAGATCTATTTTGGCTAGTAATAATATACATTACTTTCGTTTTATTAGCATTTAGTACCAATCCTACATCATGTGACCATTTAGCGAGTATATCGTAGTCATCTTGGAGTTCCTTGAGAGCCATTGCTATATTACCAGCTGCGGCTAACAGGCATGTATCATCTGCAAATTGGTATATTTCACAGTGTTTTATACTCTTAGAAATAATATATTTTATGGAATAATATATTCCGGAATAATAATATATAATGTTTTATACGGAAATAATATATTTTTATGAATAACATGTATGCTACTATTGTATATTTTGCTATTATTGTATATATATTTATAAGGCCAACGAGCGCACAAGAAAGAACATGTTAAAACAGATAGTTTCTATTTAGTTAGGGTTATGTCTTCTTACATGTTTATTCATGTAAAAATAATTAATCCAGTAATTTACTTGTTATTCCATATATAATCAATTAATCAATGATGTATTACATTAACGAGAAGTTGAGAACCGATTATATTAACACATAATATAAATAATCAAATAGCAGAATAATGTACTGACTTAAAAAGAAACTTGATTTACGAAGAATAATAGGGTAACATTAAACTATACATATTCAAGTTGTACATCATGATTGTTATCGAATCTCACGAATTTTACAAGAGTAAAAAATTAGATGGTTTTCCATGAATTTCTTGAAGGTCGGTTATAATTTTTTAAAAGTTAATATACTAGTGTAAAGATACTTTTTTACCTTTGATTTCATAATATATTATATGTACCTATCTACTACTAATATAAGCGTTATTGAAGTGTGTGTGTGTGTGTAATTATGAAAGTGTAGTGAAAATCTTCTAATTATGCAAATGAAAGATTGTAGAGTGGCAAAGCTATGTATTTAATCACTATGGCCATGAGTTATGTATATAAAGATGATTCCGTACTTCCAAAGGCACACTAAGCCATTAGTCCAGGTAGGCTAAAGTGGTTTTAAAACTCTGTAAGCAGGATTTGTTTGTTGGGTCAATAGGCAACCCACAGGACAAGCAAGCTACTATATAAACACATTCAACAGTAGGTAATATACCTGTGGTATCATCAGCAGGAATCTTTGGCTCTTTCAATTGAACACTTGTTGATGGCGTTTCAGGCTGACGGCTAGTTGATGGTGCTGTAGGTTGCATTCTTGTTGAAGGCACTTAAATAAATAAAGAGCTACTATTAATAAATTATTTGTTATGCAACTTATTTTGCTTTTATATTGTTTAATATGTTTTACTTGTAAAATAGAGATTACTTCTTTATTTACCTAACTTAATATCTATGAAACTGCAAGAGAAAAGTGGTAGTCAAATAAATCAATAGGATAAGAAAATTGCAGGAAAGTTCTGGACTCGAAAGTCTAAAGATAAAGCAAAATGGAAGTATTTGGAGGTCTATGTCAACAGACAAGTTGGAGAATAATATGATACATAAATATAAATTATAATATGTAATAGTTTATTGATGTAAAACCAGCAAAAAAGGCTCACATGTATATTTATTACTTATTGTTATAACTATCATCAATCAACCAAATTTGTTTACATGTTATGCAATAGCTAAGGGCATCGCATCTGCAAATTTTGCCTAGTCCTCAAAGAATACTAGTGCATGTAATAATCATAAAAAAGAAATTTCGATTCATAAATTAAACAATAAAAATCTAATAGTTACATATTGCTTACTGATATAGTGTCAACTTGAGTTTGCATACTTGTAGAAGGCAGATCGGGATCGACCTCAGCTTCCACAGTAACCATAACTATAATAAAAAAGATCGCAGTGATTAATTTATTTGTTGAATAAATCAATAATTTATATTTATTTAGATACATACTACTGCATGGCATTGTGGTTTGCAATATTCTTAAATAGAAAAGGATGTTTACCTCTGATAGTTCTTGCTATGTGTGAAGGGAATGGTGGCAAACTAACAATAAGTTTGGGTACAGCATACTTCTTTAATCGGATTTTGGTTTTTGTGAAGTCCCGTTTCTTAAAAAGTTTTCCACATACATAACGTAGATCATGAAGTTTTTCAATAGGCAAGTGTAGGAGATCTTCTTTGCCAATTAACTTTACCCATTGTTTACATCTGAAATTATAATGAATTTATTGAAATTTTGAGACATCAACACATTTCAATGGCAGCTACATAAACTATTGTATCTTCAGCGGATCTACTTCACAGGAGAGGATATTGCTGTTACGATTTTTTACTTGAGATATGTTTGCATTCATAAAATTGTATGTATCACGCTACTTTATTTAGATATTAGCAATCTCATTTCAATTGTATATTGCACATACTTTAATATACTTAGCTAAAGTAGTGTGTTCAAATGACATATTTAATTTATAGTTTAGAGTTGGAACATAGTGAATAACACAAGAAGGGATAGTGAAGAAGTAAAGTACATATTTATATTAAAAAAATATAGAATTTCCCTGAACACTTTCAAAATAATATTCTTTAAATCAATTGAGATCAAAACTTAGATACTTACTAATTTGAAAATTTTAAAAGCTAAACCAGGTAGCTACTCTGAAAAAATAAAATATTTCCTAAGTAAAAGCTACATATGTATCTTTATGGATATGTTCTGTTTTCTTCACAGTAATAATAATTAACTATTTCTATCATAATATTTTAATTATTTAAAAAATATTTAGTTATTAATAATATCAATGAAATATAACACAAAAAACTTTACTCCGAATCAGTGTTATTTGAAAGTTTAGTAGTACTTGAAACTGCAGATAATTTTTTGAAAAAAGCACAATGAATTTTAGGAATGATGCTGCTATTACAAAGGTGTATTAAATCATTCTTTTTAACTTTAGCTAAAGGTATTGGATTTTTGTAAAGCGGACCTACAGCAATATTTATTTGTTGTCATCTTCTCATGTGTTTGTTATGTTATGTAACTATTGTTATGTATTCTACATCCGTTAAATCATATTTATAATGAAGTTTATAGGGATCTTTAGAGAGCACATTCAGTTCTCTTTTCTTGGACCATTTTACAGTGTCGCCTTTCAAATTTTTGGACCAGTTTTTACCGTTTCACGTTTCTTTAGTCCAGAAACTTAGTATAATTCATTTCTATTACAATATAAGGGTTGCAATAATGCTTTGCCCATCTAACTAATGCATACCATTCAAGAGAATTGCATATATAGAGGTTCATGTAATGCATCCTCCGTGATGTACTGGCATGCATTCGAATTTGTTTTGAATATTTAAATTCGAACGAGAAGTTGACACGCAATGAAAAAGAAACAAGTGCAGAGAGAGGACGACGAGCATTCAGAGGGAGACTGCGAGGATCGAAAGAGCAGACACAGGATTCAAGATTTTCTCATCTTCACATTGACCAGCACAATTTCTGGAAGATTCCGGAGGAACATTTTTAGTGACAGTGTTTTGTGTATATATATATAAAGTGTATATAGTGATGTGTTCAATGTAAATATTTGATTTTTTATGGTACAGACAATAAACAGTATTTATTTCTGGTGTTTTGGAATCTTACATTTGAAATTGACTCCAAAACACCAGAAATAAATACTGTTTATTGTCTGTACACAAAGAAATATATTCACAAAATAAACACTCACAAATATAAAGAATAAAATTTCACCATAAAAAAATCAAATGTTTACATTGAACACATCACTATATACACTTTATATATATACACAAAACACTGTCACTAAAAATGTTCCTCAGGAATCTTCCAGAAATTGTGCTGACCAATGTGAAGATGAGAAAATCTTGAATCCTGTGTCTGCTCTTTCGATCCTCGCAGTCTCCCTCTGAATGCTCGTCGTCCTCTCTCTGCACTTGTTTCTTTTTCATTGCGTGTCAACTTCTCGTTCGAATTTAAATATTCAAAACAAATTCGAATGCATGCCAGTACATCACGGAGGATGCATTACATGAACCTCTATACATAAATTAGGTTGTTTTTTTTTGCGCCTTTTGCAATTAACGCGTGCACGTTGTCTCCTTGTTGTGTGTCCTTACTCTACGATGCTCATTTTTGTTTGAACTTTCCTATAGCTTTTTCTAAAATAACGTCGTACATACAATTCCCACAAACGTCCTTTATACGTACTTGAGGTACTTACCGGTATTCATCTAGTGGCAATCTTGCAAAAAACAACTTCTCATTGCTGTCTCGTTCTGTATTATCACATATTACACAAATTCTGTGAAGTTTCCTCATTATTTACGAAGTTAAAAACACACCACAAAAGTCAATTTCTCAAAAAAGTCAAAAAAAGTCCTGTCTCATATGTAGCACACAATAATACACGGAGGAGATAAATCTCAACTCAACGCGATGAAATGTTGTGGAGTGGAAATATTACTTTATGAAAACAGAAAGAAAATAATCAAACGGAATCATACACAAACAAATGTTTTCCGGAAAGGGGACGCCGGTACGCCGGTGACGGACATTTTGTATGTGGTGCTGCCAGATAAATTTTATATTTTCTATACTTATTTTATCATTTCAAATATTTAAATTATCGAAATCTTTCGAGGTAAGTAATACATTATATACTTTTATTTACATAAATTAAATTAAAAATTTGATAATTTTTAATTCTTTGACTAGGTATGTGTAGATTTTTACATCATGATTACAGTTTTAGTATCTACTATTGGGGATCTTGTCTGTGATTATGGAAACACTGGGTTAATTCCGCTAAGTTGGCTGTAAAAATGATCTGGGTTCATACAAAAAAATATTTGTATGGAGTTTCAACCCGCTGATGAAGCTTAGGTAGTAACAACGTTTATTCGGCTCCCTCCATTCACGTTTCGATGAATGATTTTAATTATACTTATGCAGTCCCGCTTCTATGGCCGCATACGGTCGTCATAATTAGCTATCTCCATTGAATCGCTTCTACCGGCCACGTACAGTGCTGATCATGGCTGAACGAACTCTAAACAGCCCTAACCGATGTCCACTCCCGTTAGCATGCGAATGATAAAATACACTTACGAACAAAAAGTGAATTGCGCTGAATAATTTTAATTAGGTACTCCCTTATTTACAGGTCCATCTGCATCTGATGCATCGCATAGCAGTAGATATTGGGAGTACCTAACCTCATTAAAATGCTATAAGCATTTTATAATAAACTAGCTGACCTAGCAAATCAATCCTGATTGTCGGTTAGTGCATGTCCTACGTACTTAAATTGACATCACTTGAACTGGCCGTCCTTCCAGATATAAGTGAGATACCTTTTCTGGACCCTCTCAACGCGAAACGTTATTATTTTCGATTTACCTTTAAAATATTAATGATCAACGGCATATTACTCACAAATCGAAAAACTTCTGTTCAAAAGACTAGACATATTGTTATTAGCGTATAACCGAAATTATTTATTAAAATATTGCTCGGGCGACATCTTATTTTCTCAAGTTTCTCAATCAGACTGTTGACATAAAATTTATAGTTTGCATTTAAATATCTAGTGCTTATTATAGTTCGATGAGTCCAGGCGGATTTTTTGCAACTTGACTCCAGCTGGCTTTTTTTCTTATTATAATTGATAAAAAAATCCTTTTTCAAGAGAATCTTTATGAAACTCCTCCACCTCTACTTCTTTTGCATAATCCAGAAGTGAAAAGTTGTATGTTTCACACGAGAGCAAATTTTTTTAATGTCTCATGCCTTTAAATCACTCACTGTGCTTAGTAGTCTATATTAGAATCACTACTTTCTAGGCTATTTCGCTCGTTCGTGACTTAAGGCGACGCCAGCCTCTAATGATAAAAAAATCCACTTGTTTGTAACCGTTTTCCTTTTAAATTATCATAATAATTATAATTTAAAAAATACTCAAATCATCTGCAGGATATATGAAAGGGGATTATCGTAATTATTTTTTTAAATTATATTTAATTATATATATAAAAAAATTACTAATTTGCGGTCTAATTCGATGTTGTAATTTGCTTAATAATCAATATTTTAAATAGCTAATTCTTAATATAAATTTTAAGATCCACTATCTGAAGTCTCATCAAAAAAAAAATTTGAATTATACTTTATTTAATTTTTAAATTGATATTTCCTTGATTTGCAAGTAGCGACTCCCCCTCAGCAGTCCCATCAATTCAGTGCAGGACAAGTTTTGCGGCTAGAGTCGCCTTAACAGTCGGCACTCGCAGCAAAAATCAACTTTGCTCACTTGTTGAACAAATAACAATTATTATTATTTCCGAATAAATAATTTTTTTGTCGGATTTGCTAAATAAAAATGCGAAAATAGAAAGAAATTTTTTAATCACACTTCTCTTACATAACAGACATAAAAGTACACTTAAAATATAATTAAAAAAAGATTGATTGTTCTATAAAATAATGAAACTATAGTCCAAAGAGTTAGCTCTAGACTTCAAAATTCACGGTAACGCTATAAATCAAGTAACATTCGACTTATAAATCAAGTGTGTCAGTTTTCTTTTTATGTTGCCCCTCATACCAAGCCTTTGTTATCATTCTCTTCATATCGTCATCGCCACTTTCGTACCTGAATATTAAAGCATTTTTAAAACAGTGAAAGGAAAAAAAAACCAGTTTTTTTTTAAATAAAATTATACAATAAGGGATTTAATACATGAAGCGTTTTTTAACACGCGCGCCAGCCTTATTAGAAATTGCATTTTTTTTTACTCAATCACGACATTGTGCTATCAATCAATTGGCCTAAAACAATTATTAGTCTGTTGAATACGAACCCATAAAGGTTCATAAAAAAAAAAATCGCGTTTAGACGAACAAAGTAGAGCTCCTATATAAGTCGATATTCTGAAATGTTGAATTGCTAAAATGTTGACCATCAATAAGGCGACGAATTGGAAATTTTGGTGGCAGAGCTGCTAATTTCGAACGCATTTTAAAAATCGCTTCATGTAGGTACACATTATGATGAGTCAGTTAAATGTGAAACAAGTAGGTACTCATTTACTATTTGCTGGTTTTCAATTAATGTACTAGTATAGAAAATCCAATTGGTTACATATAATTGCTTGCTGAACTTAATGAATATATAAAAAAATTACTTACAGATTTTTCATGAGACCCATGATGGAATCCTGGGGATCGGACTTTTCGGAATCATCCGTTTTGAATCTGTTGTTACGTTGATCCTCAAACTTTTTCTCTATTTCCGTTATGTGAGACCATTTCACGTTAGGATTCGCTTTGGCGAGGAAAATTACAACCATGTCTGTGGAATAAATGCGATTAAACAGTTAATAACAAGAAACTCAATATTTTAGGTTCCTATAATAAATAATAAATAAATAAAAAAGAGAGAGAATCTCCTTAACAATTTTTGTCCCTTTCATATTATAACTTTGAACAAAAAAGCAAACAATATCAAAAGGCAAACAATCTCTAGTAGATTATTATAAGTGTTTAAACTACACACTACTGGAAAAAATTAAGGGATTAAAAAAATATTTCTAAATTTCTCTATATCTAAACAGTTTCAGAGTATAAGTAGAATATATAAAAAAATTACTTCATGTATGTTTTCAGAGTATAACTATCGAGTGTATTTTTTAAGGTGCTCCCTCTCACCAGGAGCATTCACCTCTAATATAACATTACAGATTCAATTTTGAGCATTTAGTTAATTCCACAATGATATACGAAGTGGTCATTGTACTGAGCCTGGGAATATTAATTCAACAATGTTATTTAAGCAAAAAAAAAAAACCAGAAGAAACAATATTGGTGTTACAACTTATTTGAAAATGTTACAGGTTGTGCACTGTAATACTCAGTTCTCCTCTCTCACTGATGTAATACTTGAATCAGTAACGTTACATTACAGGAAAATGCTCCCAATGAGAGCACCTTTAAGATTTGTTCCATATACTCATATGACAACAATGGAACAAATCTTAACAATGGAGATGTGGTAGCCAAAAATTGACCAAAATAATCCAAAAATTGACTGGATGTACAAACATATGTCTTACCCGTTTTCTGTTTCCAATGGCATTGTTCAACATTAATGGGTTCCAAAAGTTTGTTGATGACCAAAAGGTAATCCTTGTTCTCCAGACCAGACACGTGCAATTCCATGGATCTATCCGTCAGTTTACAGTAAACCTGTTCTTTTGGCACATTCTGAACGTCTTTCAGAGTTACAAATACCTTGACATATTTATCAGACTGATCCCAACCTGAAATGTATTCACAATACTAATTTTCAACATCATATTAACAGCCAACAAACGGCCACTGTGGAATTTAGGTACCACTAAATGACCATAAATTTCATCATCTCAGCCGTACGATGCCCACTGCTGGACAAAGGCCTCCCCCCTAATCAGAAGCAGCCTGGATCCATTGTTGACCTGTGGCCTTGTGTCTGTTCACCTTGTGGGTGGACGTCCCATGCTACGCCCTTTCGGCCCCAGCAGTCGTCAGCTCTCCGTGTGTTAACTGTGTACAATTTTCGTTTTGAAATATTTTGTGGTTCTTATAGGACTGATAAGCACAACTGTTCCCTGAATGTAGATTTTCATTCCCTATCCCTTCCTAATCCTTAATCTTTCTATGGTTGACAGCACACTTGCAGCACCTGTTGTACTGTTGGCTATCAAGTAAAGCATCAGCTTATCAGTTGCCTTAACTTTTAAAAAAGATAGGTAAAAAAAAAACATTTCTACTGTCTGAAGAATTCCTGTTATCCAAATTATTAACTTTATGGTTACAATTACCTGATACTACCATTATTAATTCATTAAAACCATATATCATAAAAGGGTATAGCAGGATAGCCTTGGGAAAAGTGCCCCCGAAACCTAGGGTTCGAAATTATGACCAAATGATACTTTATACAGAGATAACATGATGTACAAAATTCCAATTAACTGGCTATGACACCCAGTTAAATCAAAAACTGCATTATTTTCTTTTCTCCAAATCTATGTAATTGACGGAAATCATATTTTGCACAAATATTGTTGACTTAAAGTAATAATATAAAAAAACAAGAGCTCTCCAAGTACTCCTCATATTGAAAAAAAAAAAAAATTGTAACACCTGTATAATGATTTCCTTTGGTGGTACAAACACCACTTTTTTTTTTCAAATGTGTACCAACATCCAACCTACGTAATCCTTAAGTTTGGTCTGTCTAGCAAAGATGGATGGAACACAACTAAATAAATTATAACTTAGAACATCTAGGATCTTGTTTATTTTTCATCTGGGAGTTTTAAAGAGAACATAAAAGAACTTACTGTTAATAGATGAATATCCAGTCTCAACATCATGTTACTTTTATATAAAGTATCATTTGGTCATAGTTTCGAACCCTAGGCTTTGGGGGCACTTTCCCCAAGGCTATCCTGCTATATCCTTTGAGTATAAATTGGCTAAAATTTAGATTATGGACCGTCGAGTTGGCTGATCGTAATTTTTTTGGGAGAAGCTTAGGGTATAAGGAGTAATTGTGCAAAATTTCAAACTGCGGAGCCACGTAGTTTTTTTGAAATAAATTATTGAAATTCATATAATCTTGCATCATTTCCTAAAATGGCAACAAAACGCGGAGACGCTAGTGTTGGTAATTTAGTGTCTTTGTCACCAGAATTGCGACTTTTGATCTTATTTATTGACTGAAAAGACTAAAAATCCCTTTTCGCGAAATTTTTCGATAAATTTAATATATGAGTGACTTTTAGTTCTCATTTAGCCATTGAAAAAAAAATTATATTTTTTTATAACAATATGGAGGGGCCTATATCCATGCTTAGAAACTAAATAGGTACTTTAGGTTAAAGTTATTTTAGTAATATGGAGAGCCTATATCCGTGCATAGAAACTAAATAGGTACTTCAGGTTAAGTTTATTTTAGTAATATGGAGGGGCCTATATCCGTGCTCAGAAACTAAATAGGTTCTTTAGATTAAGGTTATTTTTTTAGAATAATATAGAAGTCCTTATAATATAGAATATAGAAGTAGAATAATATAGAATATAGAAATAATATAGAAGTCCTAATTTTTTTAGAATAATATGGAATATAAAACCTCTTCTGCCCTATTTCTCCATTAGAGCAAATCCGACTTGGACCGGTTAGGTTAGGAGGTTAAGGCGGGAGCGAAGCGAAGCGGAGCTACCGCCTTACCCTCCGTGGTTTTTTTTTTATAATAAACTAAAACCTCTGCTGCCCGATTCCTCCATTAGAGCAAATCCGACTTGGACCGGTTAGGTTAGGAGGTTAAGGCGGGAGCGAAGCGAAGCGGAGCTACCGCCTTACCCTCTGTGGTTTTTTTTTTTTATAATAAACTAAAACCTCTGCTGCCCGATTCCTCCATTAGAGCAAATCCGACTTGGACCGGTTAGGTTAGGAGGTTAAGGCGGGAGCGAAGCGAAGCGGAGCTACCGCCTTACCCTCTGTGGTTTTTTTTTTTATAATAAACTAAAACCTCTGCTGCCCGATTCCTCCATTAGAGCAAATCCGACTTGGACCGGTTAGGTTAGGAGGTTAAGGCGGGAGCGAAGCGAAGCGGAGCTACCGCCTTACCCTCCGTGGTTTTTTTTTTTATAATAAACTAAAACCTCTGCTGCCCGATTCCTCCATTAGAGCAAATCCGACTTGGACGGGGTAGGTTAGGAGTTTTTTTTTGTAATAACCCAAAACCTGAGGGTTTTTGTCAAAATAATTCTAGGTTTATTTTTCATAGTGTCCTGTAAAGTACACTTTGACCAAATTTTATAACATATACTAGCTGACCTAGCTAAATGTCAGTTTAATTATTTGAATTTTGTTCATACAAAAATACTAAAAACCCGATTAATAAATGGGGGTGGGGGTAGAAGAGTGAAAAATAGTTTACGTGCTATTCTCAGACCTACTGAATATATACACAAAATTTCATAACAATCGGTCAAGCCATTTCGGAGGAGTTTTGTTACAAAAACTGACACGAGAATTTTATAAATTAGATTTTTACAAAATATATTTTTATAACATATATATTTTTATATGGAAGTCCCCGATGCTCAGAAATAAATAGGTACTTTAAGTTAAAGCAACTTTTTTTTTAATTACTTACAATACGGAAGTGTTGGTACACACATAACCTCAAACTTCAACCATGAATATCTTGGAAACTATACATCTCCGCAAGTGGGGGGTTGTACCGGGGGGACCCTCTTCTCCTCCCCTTTCCCCCCCACCAAAAAAAAACCATTAAATTGACGGTCCATAATCTAAATTTTTACCTATAAATTTATGTTAACCAATGAAAGTATTGGTAGATTTCTACGTCTATACTTATTAAATAATTTGTTCTGACTATCAACAGTCAAAAATACCAGATTATAGTCAGGAAAAATCTATAAGTACTTATAAAAATCGATCAATGCCCACTTGCCCAGCCAAAACCACTAAGTCTAAAAAGCTGAAATTTAAAAAATAGTTTTATTTTATAACGTAAGCATCCACTAGTCTAATATAGGCCAATAAATTATTTTACCATATCCATTTAATTTGATCTGGTATCGTTTTTGTGGAGCCGAAACAGGAGCGGCCGACGATGCTGCAACGGTACACGGTTTCGCAGTTTCAATGTCCTGTATTAAATTTGCAACTTCCGTTTCCAACTTGCGCAATTCGAGAGACAAGAAATCCTGAATCTTCTTTCGTTTCGCTTGGTTTATTAAATCTCTTAATTCATCAATATCCGCCTTCAACTGCGAGAAAAAAATGTATGAAGTATATACCTGGATTTACAATATCTACAATTTTCAAAATGAACATGTACTCACATCAATAATTTTCGCCTCTGACATGTTTATAATAAAAGTAAATACTTGTGATTGTTTTATTTTATTTTAATTCCACTGCCAAATTTCAATTCAATAACACGAACAAAATACGACTCTTCTCGATTTTTCTTTCTATAAAACGTAGTGATTATATACTCTTTGTTTCTATCTCCAGAATCCCAGACTGACATGACATATTGACAAAGGACTTAACCACAGAACACCAAGGGTTTCCGAGTATATAGTGTTCTGGGCTGATAATCATGGATGATTTGACGCCACAGATAAAAAACGTCCGCAAGGGTCTCGCAGCTTTAGATATTACTTTCCTAACTGGATAGAAAAATCAGTTTAGAATGTGAATTGGGTAGATTGTGATAGATGAAAGTAACGGGTTTTTAATTTATGCTCGCCTGATGCGACTGGAACCTTCTTTTTACTAGAGTGACTTCGTCATACTAGAAATATTTGACTCGAGTTCGTTCGCACTTGAGTTACCGAGTAAACTCGGTACGACCGAGTAGGTGACCATACTAGTCTGCCTACCCTACGAATATGATAGTTAAGTTACGAATATGATCACTAGCAGGATGCACTGATTATATAACTTGGTCTTCAGATATTGCGGCAGTGGTGACGAGAACAGATGATGTACAATTTGCCGAATGCAGCCCAACCCAGCCGGATTCTTCTGCCAAAGTTGTTCCTGCCTTTAGGAACTATAGTTATAGATTGTTTGTCCCAAATAGACCTAATCCTGCACAAGTTCAATAGTCAAACCTGATGAAGCGTTTCGCACTAGATGTAACAAACAAAACTCAATGGCGTGATGGCGTGTTGACTTTGACCATAAAATAATAACTAAAGCATAAAATCCAGACTAAAATAAAATCCAATATTCCTAGTGCGACGCTTCGTACACTTTTGCAAGGCCATAAATTAAAGAGAGACAAATATACTATCACTAGTCGTCCGTCTGGCTGTTCCGTACCAGAGTGATCTATACAAATTATCCATATACATATATATTTCACTAGTGCAGGCACAACAGTAACATAACCTAAACTGTTTTTATTTTTTCCTTAAAATATTACCTAAATTCAAGAAACATAATTTATTAGTGATCTTTATTATACGAACAAGCTCTCAGTATATTTACTGCATGACTCTGATTATGCAAACAAAAAAAAATCACTTACCAATGGTAACTTATAAACATATCCTCATTTTGTTTTCTGAACGCATTAGATTTACATCATGGGACAGAACAAGACTTTTTTATTTTAACTTATTTTTATTTTATTAGGGCAAACAATTACACCATGTATATTAGACTAAAAAAAGAAGAAAAAAACATACATAAACTTAAATAATAGTGCAATCAACAACATTTTCCACAAAGTAGTAAATAAATTTTATACAGAGAGGACATATAAATACACACCAATAGAAAAAAACCAAGGGAGAAAAATCAATAAAAAAGAACAACAAAAACTCATTAAGCTAATGCATTGATTTCATTATATATTTTCTATATTTTTGTGGACCAGTTGCAAACAGGTCAATTTGTGTGAAGAAACTATTATATGCATGCATAACACGATACAAAGGCGCACGTTCACCAGCGTTAGTTTTGCAGTGTTTCGGCATAAATAGTTTATGCGTATAACAATCTCGTATACGCTGTGTAAGCGATAACTGCTTGGTAAGCGATATTCAATGTTATTTACTAAGTAGTTACAGTCATAGCGGTTGTGGCAAACATTATATAAGAACATAGCATCCAGATAAAAAATTTCCACTTATAGCATGAAAGAGTAATTACAATTGTAACGTTAATTTTTGGCACATTAAGAGAAATTAACATTAATTGGTAATAAATTTATAATAGATTGTGATTATAACCGCCATCTACCGCATGACGGTATAACCATCTTAAAACGTTGTTGACTGGCGCACGATTGCCCGACACACATTATGAGGCGACATCTGTCGATGTCGGCTCGACGGGGAAGGATTAGACCGATGCACGAACGAAGAAGCAACGGGATTGGTTAATTTTTATGTCGGCCATCGGAAGGGGTACGACTTCCGGCCGAGCTATGGAGGGACGGTGGCAGCGGCCACGCGGTCTCTTGGCACCCGGCGTTTGGAAGAAGAGGAGCTCGAGGGACTTTACGATTTCTCTAAGATTTAACGAACCGTCTAGTGTTTTCACTTACCACGCGGTCGTATATACAAATATATTTATGGCTTTTAGCCGTTAGGTCGCGGATACATATTGGGTGATATTAACCGTCGACAGTAAGAGTATCTGGCAAGCGTCAGAGCAATACTTAAGAGGGAATCGGTCCATCCGCACACGTGCGTGCGATTTGTCCTGCGGCTCCTGGGTCGGTCTCGCCTTCCTGCAGTCCAAGCCACCACTGGTTTGGACTATAGCTGCGACGCAGTCGGAGGCGACGACATCTACGTGTCGACAGGAACCCCTTCGCCGAGCCACCAGGCCACGTGGCATCACTTCGGCGTGGTCTGTGTGCTTTGTGTCTACAAGTGAGTGTTTAAGAGCATCCCCCGCCTTCAGCGAGGAAGATTAGGTCCACGAACCGCAAAATTGTTTTTCTTTTAGTTTTTGGTAATATATATATTTTTACTTTTGTACCTAAATTTAAATTAGTTATTTGTGTATAAATTTGATAGTTTTTTTATTAAAGTGTTGTGTGATTGAACTTGGCTTTCCTTTGTCTAAGTCCACCCTCAAGTAGTTGGCGCCCTTGAGAGAACACAGGTCTCGTGTAGTGTCTACCCCTGAGTTTCAGTCGGTGAGTAACGGTTGGAACGCCTGCGGAGCCCTAAAGCCCCGCAGAGGTTTCGCGGTTACACAATTACAACTAGCATTCACAGTAGGCAAGATACACTCAAATATATGGAATTTATAGTTTACTGAAAGAATTTTTCGGTTAAAATATTTCTAGTTTTAACTAGAACAGGTCGACATCTGTATCTAATAACATTTGATTAAAAAGCCTGCATGAACGAGGCATGAATGAATTTTTCCTGTAATTTGTTTTACCTTGAGCTACATGCGGTAAAGTGCGGTTCCTTAAATTAGTATGCGGAACATTTAGACATAATTTAGATAATAATTCAGGTGAATCAATTTTACCCTTTGCAATTCTCATCAACTAACAAATATCACTAATGATACGCCTTTATTCAAGAGGAAGAAAATGGTAGGTAGCACCTGCATCTTTGAATATAATCTTGCAATTTTTGATGACTTGTAATCAAGGTATCGAAGAAATTTATTTTGTATCCGTTATGCGGATAGCGCAAATCATTTGTTAAAATTAACTTTGCGCAAATCATTTGTTAACGTTTAACTAGTCCCTTTAAATCGGTATCATAAACCCTTTAAATCGGCATACAAATACGTAAAGGAACCAAGTTTGACGTTTGACCTGGATACGCCGATCACCTCTTTTTGACTTATGGTCCTTATGCAAAAGCATAAGGAGCAACCATAGAAAAATAACTAAAGCATAGAACCCTGACTAAAATAAAAATCAATATTTATAGTGTGTTGCTCCTTACCCTTTTGCATTGTGACCATCAGTCAAAAAGAGATAAACATACAAACTTTGTTCTTATTTTTGATCGTCGTATCGAGGTCAAACGCTAGAATTGGTGCCTTTACGTACTTGGTGCCGTTTTATGATACCCATTTAAAGAGGCTAGCTAACCGTTAACAAATGATTTGAAAAAAGTGTCAACTTAATTTATCTGTATTTTTGCTTTGTACGTATGTTCTGTGACATGAGTGAAAACCTTTTTTTTTATTTTTGGCTTCTGTATCAAAATGTAATAAATCTAGCATCAAATCAATTATAACACTATTATATTAGATATCCGTGAATTCTGTGATTATTACAATGTCTTGTTCAGTGCCACGATGTAAATCTAATGCGTCCAGAAAACAAAATGAGGATATGTTTATAAGTTACCATCGATAAGTGATTTTCTTGGTTTGCATTATCAAAGTCATGCAGTAAATATACTAAGAGCTTGTTTGTATAATAAGGGGCCTTAGACAAAGTAGCATTCGCTCCGTAGCGAAGCGATATCGAAGTTCGTTATCGTCTCAGAGACAAAGAAATCATGACAAGGTATCACGTGTTTATCACGTGTTACAGTGTCGATTCCTTTGTCTCTGAGACGATAACGAACTTCGATATCGCTTCGCTACGGAGCGAATGCTACTTTGTCTAAGGCCACTGGACCACTAATAAATTATGTTTCTTGAATTTACGTAATATTTTAAGAAAAAGATAAAAGCAGGATAGGTTATGTTAGTATTGTGCCGACGATATCGTCTTATCTACATTTGTATATATGGATAATTTTAATTTGTATAGGTCACCCTGTACGGAACAGCCAGACGAACATCTAGTGAAAGTATATTTGTCTCTCTTTAACTTATGGCCTTAATGCAAAGGTGTATGAAGCGACATACTATAAATATTGATTTTTATTTTAGTCTGGGTTCTATGCTTTAGTTATTTTTTTATGGGAGCAACAAACTGTAAATATTGATTTTTATTTTAGTCTGGATTCTAAGCTTTAGTTATTATTCTATGACTTTGACTTGTAATGTGTTGTGACCAAAGATGTTGTATTAGTCTGTGTTGTGACATCAATGACAATGTTATCAATCAAACTTTCGCTTCAAAACATTAACATAATAATTGATAATAATTAATTAATAACTAAGGCTAATGTTCTGAGGCATTCGTACATTACATTAGTTTTTTTTTGTTTCGGTTTCGTGTACGTAGGCATAAACTTCGTAATGGCAACAAAAAAACATGTATTTACTCATTTAGAAAAGAAAAGTTTCTTGGATATTCTGAAGAAATACTCCCGAATTATTGAGAACAAAGAAACAAATGGGGTTTCATTACGCGCTAAAAACATTGCCTGGGATAATGTGACTAGGGAGTATAATGCTAATCCGCATGCTACAAACCAGGTAATTATTATTTTCAATAGATTCTTTTACTACATCCTTATACATTGTGCTTATACATACAGTTAACTGCTACTGTGTGCCTTGGAAAAAGGGACCAGTCCTTAGAACTAACTTTTTGTTTTCACTTATAAGCTCATTATTTAATAACTAGCTGGTGCCCGCGACTTCGTCCGCGTTGACAAATGAAAAATATAACACCTGAGAAGTCATAAGTAATATAATGCCTGACACATCTTTATCGCTGTGACGACGGTGGCGCCGATTTCGTTTCAGCGTGATTGAGTAACAATCACACAAACACAAACTTTCGCATTTATAATATTTAATAGGATTTTTGGTTTCAGATTTCAAGTAAACAATTAAGAAGGCTGTGGATGAATTTAAAACAAAGGCAAAAGGAAGCTCTCATAAAGAAACGCCGGCATCGAGTGGGCACTGGTGGAGGCCCTTCAATAAGCAATATGGTTATGGACCCAGACATAGCAGCAGATCTCATTGAGATCGACGAGGCTATAGATTCTGATTCTTTGCCGAGTATTGAATTTTTTGTGGTTTATAAAATAAACCATATAATTTACCGTATTTAATATTTTACTTTAATAAATATTATCTTTTTCAGAATCGAAAAACATAACCATGGAAGATATATTTATGGACACTCAACCCGTCTCAAGCCAGGATATTCCTTCCCAAAACCCATCCACCAATTCACTATTTGTAATACCTACAATGTCTTGTCCTGTACTAACGCCATCACTCTCTCAGAGTATAATTACAACCTGTCAGTCCACACTGCTCCCGTCAACCTCTCGCTTTACACCACCTGCTTCATCCATTCGATCTACTCCACCCCCTACTAATACTGCATCGGTGGCATCATTCCAACGCCATAAAAATAAAATTTTGGAACGAGAATATGTAGACAGGCAGAAAAGGGCTAATGAATTCCATGAGCGGGAGCTAATGCTTCTCAATGAAAAAATTCGAGAAGCAAAAGCAAAAGCTGACCTAGCAGAACTCTTGCTACAACAGCAGCGTTCAACTGGTATGTACCCATCATGGTAAAAAGTAAATAAATTAATAAACATCTTCAGATCGCACAGCATCATCTAGATAAATATTATTCAACATAATTATTGTCAGGTCAAATTTAAAAGGATGTTTTATTAAAATATAAGATTATTTTTGGTAAAGTATTAGCCTAGTCTTGATCTAATTTACATTAATATTTTATTTTCAGGTACATCTAATATAATAACTAATCAAGAAGGGAGAAAGGAATAATAATAAATCCTTTTAATTCAATTTTGAAAATTACTTTTTAATTATTAATAGAGAATATATAAAATTAATTACAGTAGAGCCTCGCTAATTCGGACAGGCAAAAACTTACCCCTTGGTGGATTACCAAGGTGTCCGGATTGTCGTCTGCAAAATTTGGTTGAAATTTATATGTATAACCAATAATTAAACGAAAGACTTAATTTATGTGCTTAGTTATTATTTTATTATCGAAAGATACACTAGTAAATATATGTATATGTAGTAAAAAAAATATTTACTACTACATAGTAGTAAAGCACAGGTGCAGGCGCCGCGGCGCGGGTGGCGTGATGTGAAATGCCTCCCGTTTCCCCTGCGAATACACCCGCTGCCGAATTAGTGGAGGTCCGGATTAGCGAGGCTCTACTGTATTATCATTATTAATTTATTCCCAGCATCAATCCTAATTTTTAAATTGCTTCCTAATAATTTAAAATAGAACCCCATCATCGTCATCAATTGGAAGATGACCACTTTTGGACATTAGCCACCCCCATAGATAGAACTTATATTTTACAAATGAATTTTAGTTTTGGATACACTTGTAACCGCTCAAGGTGTGCTGTGCCCCTTGGGGGCTCCGTGAGCACCCCAACCGTCACTCACCACCGAAACTCGGCGGTAGGTAAAAAGGAAATCTCATCCTTCAAGCACCTGCTGCTTGAAGGAAGAATGTGAACAGAAAAACCCAAGACTTTATTGTTGAAGAGATGAATTTTATCTTTGGTATGGTTTATGGAAAAAGATCGAATGTAGAATGTTTTTAAAAAAATTAAATATAATGACATAAGAAAAGTTTGAATGTGAAACAATAATTCATGTAGTGAATGTTTTTTTTAATAATATACTATTTATATTACATTGATGACTATAATGGATTAGAGAATGTTTTAAAAAATAAAATACTTATAGAGTTATTAGTTGTGATATAAACGAATCCCAGAGGTATGACAAATTCTTATATTATAATAGGCCAAAATAAATAATAATTGAATACGGAGAGAGAACACACTACCTATAGTCCGTTAGCATTTAGAATAGAATTCTGAGTCTAGAGTAGGCCGTGGTTTTCGCTGGAGGCACGCAAATATAACAGAACTGTACTGCTCTGCAAAAGCTTTTTACAACTATTTTAAAAAGTTAAGCATTAGTTAACTTTGTCATAAGTAATGACAATATCAATTACTGAAAATTCAAATATAGAGAATGACGTAAGTATCTTTTTATTTATTTGATTTATTATAGATTTGTACACAGCTGTGAATTCACCTTCTACAATAATAAAATATTGGTTCAATATTTTCAGTAAACACTTTCATTTGAAACATCCAGTTCAACATCCGAACTATGCATTGCAGTATCGTCATCTTAGATCGGGCATTGAAATCTCACTGTCACATTTGATAGGGGGCGTCCACTAAATTAAATACGTGAGGCGTTGGGGGGGAGGTCTCGGCGAATATTGCGTAATTTTTATTGCCGCAAAAAAAAGAGAGTAAAATTGCGAAAAAAATGAGTTAAAATAGTTTCTGTTCAAATTAGTTCAATGTTTGAATAAAGTCGTCATCATGGTTTCTCCGCGTCTTTTGATTTGCTGTTCTTCACCCGAAAACAATAAAATCACAGTGTACAATGTAGTATTTTAATTATATTTCATACTAAATATTAAATACAAGGCTAAAATAATAAAATAAATATACAGTTACCAGTTTTTATTTTATGTAGTAGGTATCTACATACGACATTTATTAAAATAAACATTATAATGAAACATTGTTCGTATCCTGCCTGAATTGTAAACAAAACATTCCCTTAATGAGACAACTAGTTTTATGTCGTTGTTTCGAGTAATTATACTCACCGATTGTGACATTTATGAAGGAGTGACGAGTTATTTTATTGGTTGCATAAAAATAAATTAGTTCTTGCGATGCGCGCGATTTCGGCGAAGCGTCTGACACTGCGGGCAATACCACTTGCCCTTCGGCGGCGCCGTGATGTTTACGCAAGGGTAGTGGAACCACTCGTAGGGACACTGAAACCAATAAGCATGACTTTTAGGCTAAGTAAACCCACATTTATCGAGAATAAGAATGTTCACTCATATTTTCAGCAGTGCCAGGACACACTGCGCTTAGCTATCATAACGAACGAGACACAAGAGCACAACGAAATATCAGCATGAATGCCTGGTCTTCAACCTGGCCGTCAACGCCCTTTTTTCAGCCCAACGACTTTGGTATGTAGGCATTACCCCTTAAGTACACTTCGCAATGTCTGTTTAGTAAAAACATTTTATTCAAGAGGATGTTAGTAAACTTTTTCTCAATCGTATTTAAGAAAATACAACTGATAAGTTTGATTTTAATCACTCATTGAAACGAACATAGCTATACAAGTTATGTCTAAGCAAAAACTGTGAACAAAAGGAATTTTCACTTGCAAATGGCATTCAATTGGAATTTCAAGATTCCGGTCCCACCTGTGGCCACCAGTTTCGGGAGATTTAGTCGGTTGCTATATACCTGAATCTACTATAGGGTTGTTAACATGCAAAAAGGCTTTGTTTGTTGTTAAGAGGCTGGATCCTAGATCTTACTTTGACACTGTGGACATCCTCCGCTTGCTTTATTAGTTTAAAAATGACTATGTGTGAAATACCTATTACGGCTGCGTCAGTGTAACTGAGGTAGAACAGTCTCTTTTTCTATTGTTTTCCTGGTGTTTAAACTTTAATGCAGTTGTATGTATGTTTTTATTGTATTAGTATGTATTGCTATTATTTATATTGATACACAGATGGGGTAGTTACATTTTTTCAATGAGTTAAGTGCACACAGACTATCATTGTAACATAAATTTTGAAGTGCGCAAATGTGGCAAGCATTAATTAATAGCTTCTTTTAGTTAGGATTAAGGAGGTAACTTCACTAAATGGCCTAGATAATTCAACTTTCAAATCTCTGTACTTTTCTGCACATACCACATCAGTGTTCTATGCCATTGATATTATGTTCTCGTAGTTGAGCTTAGTGTGCTTTTATCGTCAACCTTTGACGATTAAAATAACTAATGGTTATTGTACATTAACTGTGAAAATTAAATTTTGATGAAACAGACCTACCATCGTACAAATATATGAATGCGAGTTTGTTGATTCTTTACAGTACCTAATAAATCGTGTACATCAAAATAACATATACGAAATCTAATTGTAAATACAGTAGAGTGATACATACGTCCTGGTTGTCGCAAGCCACCATGTCGCCGTAGGAAACCTGGTTGCAGATGCAGTAGCGCGGCTCGTTTGGATCGTACGTCCATTCTTCCTCCATTGGCTCCTCGGCCACCACCGTGCTCACTGTCGTGTTCAATCCGCTGCAAACAAATTGCAACATTTCAAAACATGAAATGTTGGTAGCGTACATTAGCACCTTAGCGGCCAACGGCAAAGAAATCCCAGTTAATTACACGAATTGCTTTTTTATGGACGTCGAGGAGTTTTAAGCAAAAGAAAAAATAGACGAAATAAATATTGGGTGCACTCACTATATTATGTGAGAGACAATCAAAAGGAAACTATTTAGACATGAAAAGTTATGGAGAGTTCTTCAATTATAATGTGAATGTCCAGAAGCACATTTTATCGGCTTCATGATAGAATTAAAACAATCGATAAAAATAAATAAATAGAATTAAAATATATCAACTTAATAATTTATGGGCGAGACTTAGTAATGTCATCCGATCTTCCTCATGAGAACAGCGCTGGCCACTAAAAGCGTCCGCTTTTAAAATCTACGAACTAAAGCAAGATCCCATTGGCCGCCGCGACCTGGTCGCTAAGTGCGCAAGAACGCTTAGAGTGCATAGAGAGTTTTATCAAATCGAATGCATATATTTCAGACATTTTAAGTCCATAAATCAAGACCACCATTAAGACTAAGTAACACAGTAAAATATTAAAATGTCAATTTCTAAAAACAAAATATAAATTATGGTTTAAATTAAATAGGTCAGCGACCCGTGTAACAGCAATGCTCGCCCACACAATCAAGCAGTGTGCTCAGTACGCCGAAATTTCAGAACTGTTCTATTGGGTTGGCCAAAAAGTTACTGTGGTATTAAAGTATAAATGAAGGTATCTATTAAATTTTAGGTAATTTTTAAATTCGTTTTTTTACAAAAGTTTCTGTTTTAATAAAACTGTAAGTATGTGGTGATTGATAATATCTCAGTTGTCAAAGCGGTATTCATTTCAGATATCTACACATTCTCTATGTATAAAAATCATTATACATGTCACTTATTCAGTGTCATTTACAGCATGTCATTTATTTAATGAACAGACAGCCATCATATAAGTCTTTATTGACTTGGGAAACGTTTAAGGGATCACCAGTACCTTTACCATGAGTTTACAATGACCGCACTCGCTATCAAGAGCATAAAACATTTATATGAAAAACTGTCAACTGTCAATGTCAAATTGACAATTGTCCATATTAATATTTTACGCTCTCGTTAACGAGTGCGGTAATTATAACTCATGGTAGGAGTCTATGTCTGCATTATGAAGTGTTAGCTAGGGATTTATGGAGGTCCAGGGAAAAAAATATAGTATCATACACGAGAGTGGGCGAGTTGGATCTGCTCGCGGCTGCGGCGGCGACCGGCGCGTGTGACGTCACGCCCGATGACGCGTAACTGCTCTTCCTGCATCACATAAACACACCACGGAGTCATAACTTGTACTGAGAGTACATATTTACATTTTATAATAGATATCCGGGCAAAGCGAGTTAAATAATAATATATAGGCTATGTCCATTTGGAGAAAAATTTCAAATAGGTGCAGTGGTTTTGGATAAACAAATTTACAAATCGGCTCTCTCTCTTTTTATTAGTATAGAGCGTGCTCAGAATTGAAGTGCTGACAATCTACGAATACGTCAAAATCGTTAAGACTAGAAGCGATCGACTCTGTAGATGCCGCAATTAAGTGTTATGCACATTCTTAAGTAGTGTATGTGTCATAAATCATAAACAAATTTAGGTTACGTTTTAAAATCTTTATAAATTATTTTTATAAAACTAACATACATTACTAACTAAATTAGCTCTGAAATACCCGCACAAGCCGGGCACAAGATTCTAAAGATTTCCCCTTTGTATGGGGGGGAGGGGGGTAGCCTATTTTACTCGCTTATAATGTAGCTTTCTATAGGTGAAAGAATTTTTAAAATCGGTCCCGTAGTCATATTTTCCCTACAAATTAATACAAAATTAGATCTTTTCTATTTAAAAATAAAAACAGAATATTCGATGCCTGACAAAAATATGAGAGCAATAAAAATGTTTTAAAACTTAAGAAGGAGAGTGGACGAATTCGTGGGCAAGTAATATTTTTTTAAAATTCATGACAACAAATAATTAACATAACATTTAGAGAAAATTAACATAAGGTATAATTAAAATTAGAAACCAACCCCGGACTTTCAATCGAGCCCATACACGCTATATCTGCTATAAGTTGTTGAAGAGTTAGGTGTCCCGCAGACTACTACTTTACTAGATACTTGGTCAAGTTTACCATGTCATGGAAATACCACCGAAGTAACCGTACACCAAACAATTCAATCGAACCCGTAAAAGTTAGTGAGATCCCAACAAGGAAATGAGGTGATTGTCTTCAAACGCCTGAACAGTACTTCATAAAGATAACTAAGAAACCATCTCGATCACATCAGCTTTCAAATATAAAAAAAAAGGATCAAAATCGGTCCATCAGTTTGGGAGCTACGACTCCACAGACAAGACACACACGTTAAATTTATATTGCAATATAAGTTTAATAATATAAGAAACAAATATTAAATGCACTTACTTCTGTTTGTGCCTTTTGTTGGCAGATGCTGAGGAATGTGCGGTAGTGTGATGACCATGGGCGCCGCCTTGCGTTTGCGCCGTTGATATACCTTTAAATATTAGAGTGATCGCTGCGTCAATAAAATTAATCAACAATTTATCATCGCAATTCAGCCATAATTGACCAAAAGAAGTCCCCTAGCGAAAGGTGTGCTGTGTATCACTCTCCAAAGCTCTTAAAAAAGCATAATTCCACATTAACCGATAAATAAACATCAATTTTCACGAAAATCTAACAAAACACCATTTAGTCCAACGGTTAAGGTGCTCGCTTTAACGCTTTGTCTCAGAGGTCCCGGGTTCGATTCGCGTATCTCGGAAACGTCTTTAACGATTTCCATGAAATTTTGTATGTAGATAAGGTTTTAAGTCTACTTATAATAAGTATAATGTATAGTTGTATTTCTTGTAAAAACGCAATTTTACACGAAAAAGGTTTTTTTATTAAATTGGCATATCGTTGTTGCCAATGGATGATAATCAACTGGTACCTCAAAATTTTGTGAAATAGCGCTTTATGAAAACGAATATGTTTTTTTTTATGTTAAGATCGGCAGACAGGCTGACGGCCCACTTGATGGTAAGTGGCTACCGACGCCTATAACACAAGCAACGCCAAAGCTGCTGCAAGTGCGCTACCGACTACAGTAGGATTAAGGATAAGGGATTAGGAGGGGATAGGGAAATGGCCTCTGGCATCCCTTACTCACTCACCGAAACACAACAGCACATGTGCTGTTATTTCACGGTGGTCTTCTGTAAGGGGGTGGTTACTGCCGCCAGACGGGCTGCCCAAATGACTGCGAAAAGCAGTGCGCTCTGCCAGGTTAGGTTACCAGAGGCAAATTTGAAAATTATTGCAATTATTTAAAATTATTTGAAAATTATTATTGCAATTATTGTGTTAACCGGCGTCGATTGCAATGCAATTATTGTGACGATCTTAAGTCCACCGAGTCGCCCAGGTACCACTAATTATAAGTCATACCGTGGTCCTGATGTGCCAGATGTTGATGGTGATGCGGATGCAAGGTGTGGTGAGCCAATTCGCCACCGGCCACCGCTTCGTACGACGCCTTCAAAGAGGCCGTTCGTCGGCCCTGTTGCATCTACCCACAAACAACCGTTTTAAAGTATCGATTCAACCATCATTCAATTTATGACAACTAATTTGACACTAAGCATATTATAAGGTTTGTATATTAGACAATGAGACTGTGGTTGTCCGAGTATATTTAAAACTAGCTGAGCCCGCAACTTCGTACGCGTGGTATTCTGTATAGAGCGTATTTTTTTTGTTTGTAAACGGATTGGAATGAAACAAACACTAAATGTTACGGGAAGCTTGCTACAATACATCAGCGAAGACTGGATTCAAATCGATTAAGCCGTTTCTGAGATTAGCGTGCACAAACGCAAAAAAAAATTTTTTTGACCTCTGTAACACAAGTAAAACGCGTACAAATTGTTTTTTTGAAAAAATATTTAATGTATATCAAAACGATATGTTACTTAGATAAATAATGAAACATATATTTTTAATAATATTATGTAGTGATGCGCCTAATATGAGTTCAACCGCATTTGGCCGAATTTTAGGTTAATTTTTTGGGGAAATAAGTTCATATATTATAAATAAGATTTAAAATCTTATTGTAATTATGTAGCTTTGATTTTATGAACATTATCTTATCTTTATTGTTGATATTAATTTTAAACATATGTATGTATATTTACGTTATGTTTGATTTTCTTAATAAACTAGCGACCTCCCTCTGCCTTCGCACGGCAATTTTTCCAACTTTTCTCTTCATAAGAACCTTCCTCGGATAGAGGAAGAATATTTGAGAAAAAAAGAATAAAAAATTTATCGATTCACGTGATTGAGATTTTCATTACCGAAATGCGCAAAAAGTAAAAACGCAAAAAGGTGAGAGAATACCTGTTGTGTGGCGGCGATGGCCTGGCTAGCGGCAGCCGCAATGGCGCTACCCGCGTGACCTAACGAGTACGACTCGCGGCCTAGGGCAGCCTGTAAAAGACGATATCACTATTTAATTGATCACTTTCATATACTTCTTTTAAGAGATTTAAGACTAGCAGCTCCGTGGCATGACCCACCAAGGGATACACCAGAGAAGATGCCTCGGAGTTTCCCGCATAAATTAGGGTAATTAGAATTTTATTGCATCATACTAGCTGGTGACCGCGACGTCGTCCGCGTTGAAAAATTACAAAAATATATATGTATATGTAGGCAAAGACATTATAAAAGGCATTGTATTACATCTGTATACATCTAAAAGCACTTTGGTCGAAGGTTGTTTGTGAATTGGTCTTAATAATCTTAGTATCTTAGTGTTGTTTGCGCCAGTCAGAGGATGTCATTGCCGACCAATTCCTTACGACCAATCATCCGCCATTACTTACTTTCACTTTAATCAGGATTAACAAGTAGTTATCTTCCGGTGGAAAGAAGGATCACACAAGCTTGGAAAAATTCTGGTTGCAGAAGAAAATACTATAAGGAAACTTTAGTCCAAAAATTAAAAAAAATGCAATGGTGCGTCCATTCCGTGTATTCTACCAAACCTTACATATGCTAGCCAAACATGGACATTCTCTACTAAAGTAAAAAATAATGGCTGTTATTTAATCGATCAGCAAAAAAAAAACTAACCTAACCAATGATTGATCAGCCAAGAAACCTATTTGGGCTGCAAGTACTAGGTCTGCCAAAAAAAGTTGCTGACCAAATGGATATTTTGCTGATCAAAATATTTATTCCTAAAAATAATGTTAAAATCTTGGCAGGCATGCTATGGAGATAGTTTACAAAAATTAAGAAAGATTCAGAAAATAAACAGTAAGGATATAAGGAATAAAACCAACATTATAGATGCTCTTGAACATGCTTTAATTCTTAAATGGAAGTGGACAGGCCATATCTCGCGGATTGAAGGTGGACATTGCAGGCAACGAAATGACCAGGCCCTACAGGAAACAAAGACTTAAAGGTAGACCACAAAAATGATGGGCAGATATATGGCAAATTATTGCTTCGCTGGGAATGATTGGATGCATGTAGCTAAAACCAAAGAGAAATGGAGGGGGCTGGAGGAGGCTTTACCCAAAAGGGGTCCATAGTTTAAGAAATTAATATAATTTGTACAAATATCTATTGTTAGTAACTTATTATGGATAATAAGATTACTAATTACTTTATTATTACTATTATTATTATCTTCTGGAGAGGCTGTCACGCGACGCCTCTTCTGTGTGTGTGTCTATCATCCGCTAATCACGCGACTATCCGCTAATCTGCTTATAATTAACCCGCTACCGTATTTGAATACCTATTCCTTGGAGCTCTCTTTAAATCTACCGCCGCCTGGAATCCTATTCCTATCAGCCTGGAGTTTTATTGCGTCGCGAATGCAAACAAAGAAGAATATCCAAAGCTTTGGAAGGCAGAAGCCCAGAAGAATTGCCTTAAGTGGATCGTTCCAGAAACCGTAATTCCTATAATCATATTTCCTTACTTAAATATACCTACCTAAATTGTTCTCGGAAGCCCAAACAAAGGTTGTATCAATTTTATCTATTGCATGCTTCATTAGTTTAGTAAAAGAAATGACAAAACACAAACTTGAATGGCCGAATCGGTCCTGGACAGTGCAGGGGCTGCATGTGTTCGGGACTCGCGTGGTGCCCAACCGTCTGATCGGCGCTTCTCGGATCGAATGCGGTATCTAAAACACATTGTACATATATAAATATATCGTTATAGTTTTAGCGTTAAACCTGAAGTGGGTACGAAATATATATTAAACACATAAAATTTGAATCATTTAATTTTAAAAAATAGGAAAGAATATTAATGTAACTTTAAATCTCAGGGTGTATTTCTTCATTTAAAGCTAGTTATAAGTTCAGGAGTTCAGTCACATACAAACGAAGACAGAAGAAATAAAGAAAAGATAAAAAATATAAATAACTTGAATATGTAGAAATATACTACTCAAAACAAAATAAGGGCCACTAAGATTTTTTGTTGTACCATGAAAACAATAAAGACATTAAATTGTTTAACTTATGTAACTACAAAATAATGTTATTGGTTATAATATAGGCTAACAATTGTTTAAAATAATGATCATGAACTGTTTTTTTTAAGTTCATAATGAAATTGGCCATTTTGAATGAAAAACATGAACAAAAGAAATCACCGGAAAAAGACAAAATACTATTCTGGTCACTTTTGTTTCTTCTTTTTAGTAACGAGTATGTCCTCCTCTCTTAACAATACACTCCTGAAGCCTCGTATGCATACTCTGGATCAAATTCCTCACGTTTTCATCTGGAATCTCCTCCCAGGCACGTTTTAAAGCGTCAATCAGCTGCTGTTGGTTGTAGACCCCTTGCTCATTCTCTCTAACCCTTCGTTTCAATTGGTCCCACAATTGCTCGATTGGATTTAAATCCGGACTGTTAGCTGGCCATGGTAATACCTCAATATGAGACCCTTCTAGGACAGTTTGTGTCGATCGAGCTGTGTGTGCACGGGCATTGTCTTGCACCACGATGAATCCAGGCCCCACTCGCTGTGCAAATGGGATCACTTGAGGCCTGATGACGTCTTCGATATAACGTTTTGCAGTTACGGTACCCGCATTTAAAATGGTGAGCTCGGTTTTACCGTGTAAACTAATCCCACCCCAAACCATTACGTTGGGACCACCGAAACGGTCAACTTCGTGGATGCAGGACTCCGAAAAACGCTCGCCGCGTCGTCTCCACACCCTAACACGCCGATCATCATTAAAAATTTTTACTTTGCACTCGTCTGTAAAAAGCACCTTGCCCCATTGATTAATCCCCCAGTTAAAATACTGACGGCAGAATCTTAAACGGTTTGCACGTTGAACCCTAGTCAGAGGAATTCGAACAACTCGACGTCTTGACATTTGCTGGTCTTCGTGCAATCGATTACGTATAGTTTGATCACTGACACGGGTACCCGTTGTCAGCCGTAGGTGGTGTTGTAACTTACGGGCCGTTACTGTACGATCACGACGAGCACTTAGTTGGACGTACCGATCCTCGTGCGCCGTTGTTACACGAACTCTACCTGAACCGGGTCTCCTGGCAACACTGCCGGTCTCTTGGAAGCGATTCCATACATTTTGGACAGCTCTTCGAGAAATACCCAATTGCAAACCCACGTAACGCTGAGAACGTCCTTCTTGAATCATAGTTATGGCTCTGGTTGCTGTAATTGTATCCATGTGCCTTCGTACTGGTGGCATGATTAACGCGAGATGAGAAATGAATCAATTAAAATTGAAAAAGTAAAATTTTTTCCTAAAATAACCGAAACAAGTTAAGAAGACAATCGAAGAAAAACATAAGGATAACTTCCAATTATTATTTTTTTCTTAAAACGATGGCCAATATTTTTCAAATTAGGAAGCATAAAAGAGATTAAACACCAAAGAGTTCGTAATATCAATATAATGCTACTTATCAGTTACTTTCAGTTTACTAAAGTGCACTTAAATGTCAATAAACAAGTGGCCCTTATTTTGTTTTGAGTAGTAAATATTGGGAACATGAGATTCACCTGCTCTCTTTGTAATGATTGTTGTTGGAGCTACTTGTGTGGTTGGTGTTAGCGTCCAGCTCCAATGACCTTTTCTCCAATAGCTCTGTTATGCCTTTATTGTCTGCTTCGAGCTCACATTTGAACTTGTACAACTCTGTATCTGTAAATAAATTATTTTTACATGAAACTTGTAATTGTACTACGTCACATATCAATCATATATTGTTCTGACAAATGGATTTAGAAATTTTCCTCCTCTATAAAGGCAAACAATAATATATATTTTTAAGTAATTTTTTTTAAACTTCACAATTCTTTTTCTAATATATTGTCTATGAAATTATTAATGTGAGAAGTGTGATAAGACATTAATAATCACAATATCTTTGCATAAGATGACAGGTCAAAGGTGGATCCAGGCTGCTTCTTATCCGTCCTTTTGGAGAATTAGAAGGGGAGCCTATGTCCAGTAGTGGATGTCTTACGGCTGAGATGATGATGATGACAGGATGAGGTTTCTCACAGGCTTTATTAAAATAATATCAGTAAATACAAATACATACAAAAGCCATTGGCCATTGGATGAGTGGTTAGGGTGCTTGCCTTAACGCTCTGTCTCAAGGGTTTTAAGTTCGATTTCTGGCAGAATGAACTATGGAAATGAACTTTTCAAAGTTGGCTCTGGTATGGATCTGGAAAGACAGTGGCAGAGCACACTGCCTTTCGCAATCATTTAGGCAGCCCACCTAGGGTTAGTAACACCCTCTTACATAAGAGCACTATGAAATAAGTAAGGGAAGCCAGAGCCCATTTCCCTATCCCTTCCTGGCCTTATCTTGAATCCTACTATTGTAGGCATTGCACTTGCAGCAAATGTGGCTATACTTGTGTTGTAGGCGATGGAGGCCACCTACAATCAAGTGGACCGTTAAACTGTCTGTCAATCTTAACATAAAAATAAATTTATTTATTTAATTTAAATACTGATAAAATCAGTAAACATTTACTATTAAGTACTAACAAGAAATTGTTAGTAATTGCTGAGCAAGACTCTGACATTTTAAAGCGTAAGTTACAAGTTAGCACAGGGATAGGCTTTTCTAAGTAAAAAAAAACTTACCCAATTTCCTTAAATAGCGATCAAGTAATTCATACATCTGTTTGGATAATGCAACTTTTTCATCAGCCTCCTCCAATGTCTTATTATAACCTCGTTTTATATCAGCAAACTCTGTGTTGGCATCTTCCGTACTGATTTCATTGCGACGACATCCAGAAAAAAGTGTTCTCACTCTCTTCTCCAGTGTATCCATATTATCTAAATTAATAACTTTTTATTAACATCTATTATTCCTTTTTTTATATTATAAAAGGGTGGCAGTCAGGCTGACTCGATGTAAGATGGTGTCTGTCGCCTAACGAAGGAAGCAAGCAACATCAGGGGAGAGGCAGGTGTGCTGCTGACCCCTACTGCCATGATTACTATAGAATAATCATGGCTGAACTACACACACCGGCATATTTAGCGGAACATAAAATAAAGGTTTGATATCAGTATCATATAAGGTTGCTGGCTGGTTTATACGTCATTTAATTTAAAAAGAAATATTTTCAAATTAAGAAGACAACTGAACATCACATTTTATGCAATTGTTTTAATTTTATTCAAATACACCTTATCTGGAGCGAACTTCGAGTATTTCTTCCTTCTGAGTTTGATTTAAAATTTCATTGAAATACTGTTTTTTGTTAGTTTTTTTTTAATCGCGTATCTTTCTGGAGTTGAGGACTGAATTATGCCTGACTTAGCCCCAACGGAGAGTGCCAGGGCACTCGAAATGCGAAGAAATGGTCAAACCTACAGAGTGATATCCAGAGATCTTCGTCGACCAGTTTCAACGATCCATCGCAGTATCCAACGGTTCAGGGAGACCGGTACTTATGTAAGAAGAGCAGGACAAGGCAGAAAAAGACGCACTTCGAGTAGGGATGATAGTTTCATTCGGCTTCGTGTACGTAGGAACCCCCGTTTGACGGCCGTCCAAGCCCGACATGAGTTAGAAGCAGTGCGGGGTGTAACCGTAAGTGAGCGTACGGTACGAAGAAGGTTCAAAGAAGCTGGTTTGGGTTCATTTGTGCCCGCCAAGGCTCCAAGGCTCGAGGTACATCACCGTAGAAACAGGGTTAACTTTTGCTCAGGAACATCGACTTTGGAACGTGGACCAATGGAGTAAGGTATTGTTTAGTGATGAGTGCAGAATTCTCTTAAATCAAACTGACGGCAGGCAAAGAATATACAGACGTAAAGGAGAACGATACATTCAGACAAATTTTGAAACTACAGTTGCATACGGTGGTGGATCAATAATGGTTTAGGCGGGCATTTGTTTGGGAGCTCGCACAGACTTGGTAGTGATTGACAGAGGGAGTCTGAGTGCAGACCGCTATATCAGAGAAGTTTTAGAAGAAAATGTCGTACCGTTTGCCCCATATATCGGTGACGATTTTGTTTTTATGCAGGATAATGCTCAGCCGCATACCGCTCGGGTAACTCAAGCTTATCTTAATGATACGAATATCACTGTTATGGAGTGGCCGGCGAGATCACCGGATATGAACCCAATTGAGCACGTTTGGGACTTGCTGAAAAGAAAAGTTAAGTCCAGAATTCCAGCTCCTGCCAACGTGGGTGAACTGCGAATCGCCGTAGTTGAGGAATGGCGGAGACTATCCCAGGAGACCATCGATAACATCATTCTCAGTATGCCTAGACGGGTAGAAACTTTAATAAGAGCACGTGGAGGAAATACGCGATATTAATCACCATTTTTCTAATTTAATTAATTGTTATTTTAATATTAATTTTCACATTTCCCGGTTACATGAAAGTTCAAAAATTTACCATTTTTCACAAATAGCCTTTACTCGCAAAATCTGTTCTTAATGTGATCTCATTTTAAGTAAAACAAATGAAACTTTAAATAACAAAAGAAGTGTAGTAAGTAGATTTTAAAATAAAACCATATTTTTTTGATTATGGACCTTTTTTTTGTGTTCCGCTAAATATGCCGGTGTGTTTACTTCGACTTACACTATTTCGAGACTGTTATTCATGTTCCAAATATTCAAAACATGTTCCAAATGAACCACAATGCCAAGGAAGAAAGGATGTTCTTAAATTTTATTAATATTAAAAAAACATTTCATAAACATTTAGTTTTAATTCTGTATGGTTTTTTTTTAAAGTAAAACAACCAAACTAGCACAAAGGAAAATTAAATATGTTAGCAAATATTTATATGTGTAAAGTTGGTAATAATTTAAATTTTATTTATTGTACAACATTTAATTATTAATAATTTTTCTATTGCAACACTGTGAATGAAAATAAACTAATGTGAATATTAAGTTTAATTTTTGAAGTAAACTAAGTTAGTTTCAGGATTACAATGAAAATAAGGTGTAACATATAGATAGGCAGTATCCATAGTCATCTTTAAAGTTCATTTTCATAATTGGCCATACAAGGAGTTGGAGCCTGTGGTTGTCCTTAAACACCATTACATTATCCAAGTTGCAGAGCACTAGGTGACCTAGAATTCTTTTGTACTGTGTAAAATGACCCAATCTATTGCGATCATATGTACGATTAATTATTAGTGCATGGTGTAATGAGACTTAACATATTTAATGCTAACTGAGCTAGGTGTCAGTCAGAGTTCACTCGAACGGGAGGACGAAGTTATGTTTTAAAATTCAAAATGATAAAACACCTAATGCTCTTAAACTATACAAAGACATGCCATTTTGGCTCCAATACATTCAAAATATTCATGCTGGACTTCAAAATATTCAACAATAATCTTTGACCAAACATTTTCTACGTCTTTGGTTAGTAATCACAATTAAAATCAACACCAATGCTAAAGCAATGCCAACTTTCTGGTGTTTTGATTGTCCCATTCATTGAGCGCTCTTCATAAGACGCAGTTTAGACGACGATCACTACCAAAATAAAAGGAAGCTTCATTAGCTAGTCTATTGTAATGAGCGAGCTCCTTTTATCTCCACTGCAGTACTAACTCAAGCGGTCGCTTTAACCATTTAACCAACAGGCTTGTAAAATATTATGTGAAGAGAAGTGTAACTTGTTTAAATCTAGGATCATCAAGTTTCTATGAATATCTTCAAAATATATTATTAACAATAAATATAACAAATACGATACTAACTTTGGACAGATAAATCCATTTCTCTCATATCAGTGAATCTATCCCGCAATTCTTGAGGTAGATGCTCAATCACTGAAACAAGATATAAGTACACATGAATGATGGAAGTTTATAAGTACACATGTAAGTACATATATAAAACTTCCATTAATTTAAAAAAAGATAAATGTCACGAAAATAGCAATAAATTGACGCAAAGAACTAAATAAATTTACATTGTTGCAAATAGAAAATAAATAAAAACATTGCATTTGCAATAATTTTGTAAGTTAAAAAACGTATTAGGGTGATTTTAAAATTACCGCTTTTTCTATTGTACGTCAACAGGGCTACCAACTTATTGATTTAAAATATTACGTCATTCACTTGAAGAGAACAAAGGATTGCGTTACTTACTTTCCAAATAATCTTCGAGATACAACATTTTTGGTAAGTGCTATTTACGTATTTTATTTACGAAATCACAAGTGACTAATTAGACTTGTATTTAAATGTTGAACAAAGGACTAATTTTCGTATAAAACGCTAACAATGAAACACGTTCTAGACTAGAAAGGTTTGTTTGTGAACGAACACAGAACAATTGGATTTAGTGGAGTGGACAGACTTTCGCTATTACTCTATAGAAAAGACGCCATATCTACATACGCTAACAAAATATGAAGTCAAACGCACACATACCGCACAGAACATATATGTTCTAAGTTCTAAGAATGATACAAGTCACAGTACAAAAAAATTGTTACGAATTAAAAAAAATTACGCTTTTTAAAATGTCAACAATTTTAAAGGCGTCTTTTTCATGATTATATTTTCTGTAACTTATTTAATGCTATGCGCCAAAATCCATTGAGTTATTTGTATAATAGAAACGACTCATTCTATGATTGTAACAATCGCAGTTTGCGTTTCTGAGACTACTTTTAATGCTAGTCTTCCATAGAATAATAACATTTTATATATTTTAAGCTAACAAGTGGCCACCAAGCAAATTCGGATTTTAATTTTTCGAAAAGGAATAACTTACATACTTACTACAAATGCTTGCAATCCAAGCACCTATTCAATAATACTTATTAACTCTTTTATTTTTTCAGATCATAAACAATGATTCGAAGACCGTTAACAGAAATTACACTGACTCTCGACGATTTAAAAGAATACGAATCGTTACGACAAGAACAAAAGTTGAATAACATGGCCGTGGAAAAATTGGCAAATGAAATGCAACAGGATGCACCTTCACTGGTTGTAATAAAAAAAACAGTCGAAGAAATTCAAAATAGAATCGGCTATGTACCAAAAAAGAAACATAACACCTAATAGTTCAAATTAAACAAACAAGAAATATTACAGCATTTTATTAAAGTCTAGAATTAAGTACCTATTAAACATTTTCTAATTAATTTGTGTATTTTAATTAATTATTAGATTACATATCCCTTATGGATAATAATATATAATAAGAAAAACATAAATCAGATAGGCAACTAATGAATATTGTATTTTTATAGATTTTTAACATTAGGCAAGTCGGCTTTTTGTGGTATCTCCGAAATCCGATTTACGCGACGTCGACGCCATAGAATACAGCAAATTCTGAAAGCAGATAAAAAGACTGTATCAAAAACTTATCAAGTGTGAGCTTAAACAGTTTCCAGAAAAGGGAATATGCACATTTTTTTTATATGTTCATACGATAGGTTATATCGTTATTATAACCGTAAAAAAATATTCGGCGCCAAAAAACAGAAATTTGGTAACAAAAAAAAAGTTAAAATTAACTAACAGCTACGGGTACTTTAAACACCCGCCCTTTTGGCGCGCTTGTCGTGACGTCAAAGTCAAAGTACAAAACAATCAAATGTTAAAAATCACAAACATCTACACGCTTGTTGACATTTCATAGACGTTGACGTCACATTCGATCTGAGGCTCTAGTATGAGTTTACGATACTACACCAATACTACACTCGCTAGCGAGAACGTAAAACTTTTGTATGGGAAATCGTGAACTGTCAATGTCAAATTATCAATTTTCCATATAAATGTTTTACGCTCTCGCTAGCGAGTGTAGTATCGTAAACTCATGCTAGAGCCACTGATCGTTTCAAGTATTTTGAATTTCCCACATTTTTATGCACTTTTTAATAATTATTTTCTTAACGAAAATGAAATAATATTAAAAAATATTTACATAGACATAATTCTAAAGCAAAAATGTTGATAAAAAATATATTTAAGCCTTTTTTGAATTAGACGCATTTGGTACCTATTCGTGAAGAAATAGGTACCAAATAGTCTGTAGCTTTCTATTACAGATCTGTGGTACTTTTCACCTATCCGTACAAAAATAAATGTTGTGTGTAGGTAGACTTTGTATGGATTTTTATTTTATTACACAATTCAGTGAATTAAATAAGTATTTAATCTATAACTATATATTTAAAATATGCTTGACTGGTTATGCTAAATTAAAGTGGATGAATTCATTGTAGGCCCTAATTAGTATAGTGTTTGTAAAATTACACTGATAAAATCCATTTGACAATGGGCGGCTTCAGACCTTGGCGCTGCTAAATATGCAAATACCGTCATTCAGTTTTCTCAACAAATATTTACTCACCTCAAAGTAAGAAAATACAAAATCTCAGCAACACTGAGAATAGAGAAACCCATGAACAGTCCAAGGAGGCCGCCGCAGTTGGCAAGAAAGTCAGTTTGGCCGTATAGCTCCGAGCGGCGGGAAGTGATGAATTGAGCTTCTTTGAAGAATACCATTACCCGTGCAAATTTCAGACTGAAATCATATTTTATGAAGTTAGAGCAAAATTAGTGTTGGCAGAAGGAGTGCTGGAACACACCTTCAGTAATAGTTGTGTGGCGTTATGCAATCATTATACTCTACTTATATTGTGCATTATGCAATCACGCCATCTACAATACAAGGACAATACATACAAGGAATGGATTTCCGTTTTCTGTGACGAGTGATTAGGTATCTCTCAGGTATCTCAATAATCTCAATCTTGGAGAATAGAGAATAGAAAACCTCTATCTCAACCATGTAGAATAGAGGTATGGAGGATCAACTCTACCTGAGAAGGTGTCAGTCAGTTACCATCAAATAGGAGGCGCTGTAGTAGCATTGAGGATTTGCGCTGTGGTAGTATTTTATTTACAGCAGTTTCATGAACTGCGCAACCAACCAATCGCATCAAACAGAACTAAATCCTCCCATTAAAATACATAGATGCGGAATCATCCGCGACCACTTCGGTTTGTTTTTAGATCCTCATTTTTAAAGTGCCTTGGCATAATCATGACGACAATCTCTCCTTCAAGGTACATAATGAACTACTTTTTTTTTTTTTTTTTTTTCTTTTTTCAGCAACATGGCAATCTGTGTTTCTCACAATGAGCCACTCCTCTGTTGTACTCTCGTACTGAGTTAGTAATTCTAGTATTAGAAGGGGGACTCCAGTGAGCAACCCTCCCGCCGCATATTACAACCCAAACACCACAGTGTTTGTGTCAGTCAAATCTACTCGAGAGGGAGCAGATGCTATGTCTTCTGAGTCTGATGTGCCGCACACTTCCCTCACCCTCGAGTTCTGAAGCAAGGTCATTGATGTGAGTTGATAATCTGTTTTGGTATTTTTTGCTGTACTTTGCAATCTCCCGCTTAACAGTGTCAAGGCGCAGGTCCTCGTAGATGTATTTGTTACACACATAGTATGGGATGTCCAGCATTGCTCGTATCGTCTTACTTTGGAATCTTTCCAGTATCTCGATGTTACTGTGGCTTGCTGTACCCCACAGTTGAATGCCATAAGTCCATATGGGCTTAAGGATAGCCTTGTAAATTGCGATCTTGCTGGTATTTGAAAGCCCCGAGTTGCGTCCAACCAACCAGTACATGGAACGCATACGAGAATCAAGCTGTTTACGTTTGCTCCATATATGTTTTCTCCAAGTAAGCCGGCGGTCCAAATGAATGCCTAAATACTTGGCATCCTCTGCTTGAGGCACTTCCTTGTCATACAGTCTAACAGGCGGGCAGGTTTGTTTTCTCAAGGTGAAAGTCACTTGTACCGATTTACTTTGGTTAGCTTTGATACGCCAACGATTAAGCCATCTTTCCACCTCTGAAAGATGATGCTGCAAGACAGTTGATGCAGTCTGGTGATTATCGCTCACTGCTAAGAGGGCTGTGTCATCTGCATATGTAGCTATTGTGGTGCCAGAGTGAGCAGGTAAGTCAGCAGTAAAAAGTAGATACAAAACCGGACCCAAGATACTCCCCTGCGGGACCCCCGACAGGATACGGCATAATACAGAGGTCTCGTTGTTATGCTTGATCTCGAAGCTTCTCATGCTCAGATAAGATTTCATGATGAGGAAGAAACTATGTGGAAGCGTATTTTTAATTTTGTATAACAGACCTTCGTGCCAGACCCTATCGAATGCCTGACTGATGTCCAGAGGTATTTATCTGTCTGGGCGTAATAGATAAATACCTCAAGCACAGGGGCGGATCCAGGATTTCATTTTGGGGGGGGGGGGGGAGGGGGGGGGCATTCTGACAAAGTTCGGAGTTAGGGTTAATATCACAAGTAATTTTTTTGTGTATTTTTTTACTAGTTGAGATGCATTATGGTTGTATTGCAAATACTTTTAACCCGCGTAATCGCGTATTTGAACTGTCTCAAATGTCTGACATGAATTATGAAACTTTCGATAACTTTGATTGATATGGATTATATTATTCTATATTCAGTTCATATATGAATTGAATTGTACTTGAATTGAAATGAAAAGTTAAGTAAAAAATATGGAATTCCTGGGTCTTGGGGGGGGGGGGGGGGGGCAGGGCCCCATGCCCCCCCCCCCCTGTATCCGCCAATGCTCAAGCAATGAAAAACAGAGCTGTGGCGGGGGCTGGAGTCAAGAAAATGGTTTATACTGATGTGAGAGCCTACTAACATATGCTAGGCACATCTGTTTGGGAAGGGTCATACAAAACGGCACTGATTCCATTGGAAAGAGCGATCTGCTTTGAGGTACTGCATAGGAACAAATTCCCGTTATAAAGAGTGCAGGGTTCTCAAATTGCGACAGTTGTTTATTTTAAAGTCTATAGCTCAATGATTGACCATCTCGAGCAGTGCCTATGAGACATTGCTTCATAAAAGTAATTTTAAGATTCCGGAAGGATATTTGTTCGATTCCTTCATCCCTTAATTTACAATAGTGTTGTTAATTTATGTGACATTAGGGATGTAACAGGCAAAAAAGCTTCCTTTGTTAGAGACTGGTTTCTAAATCTATCATACGCCGACACTGATGGCGTCCTCCTCTCGCTTTATTAGCGTAACAATGTTTATTTGTGAAATACGAGTACCTATCCAGTGTTTGTGCCAGTGTACTTAGCTGTGAAGTTGAACGGTCTCTCCTCTCTGTTTTATTTTATATGTACTTACTTTTGTTCAGTTTACATATATTTTGTATTACTTTGTATGTTTTAATGTATGCTTCTTATAACTTATTATATTAATACGTGATGCTCTGTATTGTCTACTTGCAATCAAAAGGGGCGGAGAAGAACGCCATAGAGTATAATTATTTTTTGCATCTGTTATAGTTTAAAACATAAAATGGGTAAGGCACTTACTCTTTTATCTCATCACCGATGGGGAGTCTATAAGCTCTGTATATCGCTTGCCAATCATAATCAGCCTGCGAGGTTTCGGCTTCGTATTCTATAGAGGTGCATGCGGGCAAGCATTTGCAATGAGACGCAACTTTCTTTGCATCTCCAAGAGTATCATTCTCCGCTGATTCTGTATCTAACCCGGATTTCATTTCCACTGTAACTAACTCCACTGGAAAGAGTGATTTTCTTTATTAATTTAAAACTCAAGTTAGCATAGATTAAGACTGTGTGAAGTTTACTTACTTTGGGCTTTCTTCACACAAGCCACGCTGCCAGCATTGCATACGGTCATGTTGGGTCCATCTGAAACAATGTATTTCTAATACTGTTTTTATTAGGTACTTTACCGTGGAGAATAGAGGTAAGGAGGACCAACTCTATACATGAGAAAGTGTCGGTCGGCCACCATGTAGTAGCCATGGTTTTTTTAATGTTAAGATTGGCAGACAGGCTGACGGTCCACTTGATGATAGGCGGCTAACGTCAACTATAACACAAGCAACACCAAAGCTGCTGCAAGTGCGCTGCCTACCACAGTAGGATGAAGGATAAACGATAAGGAGGAAGATAGGGAAATGGGCTCTGGCATACTTCACTCACCGAAACACAACAGCACACGTGCTATTATTTCACGGTGGTTTTCTGTAAGGGGGTGGTTACTGCCGCCAGACGGACTGCCCAAATGACTGCGAAACGCAGTGTGCCCTGCCACTATTTTCCAGATCCAGACCTGAGTCAAATTTGAAAAGTTCATTTTTCAAAGTTGACCCTGCCGGGAATCGAATCTAGAAACTCTAGAACCGAGCGTTAAGGCAAGCACCCTAACAGCTCATCCAACGGGCTAGTCACTATGGCTGTGGCTATGGTTTGGCGCTATAGTATCACTATGGCTATATGGCTATGCTATGGCCGTAGCTTGACAGTTTTTCAAATACCTATAAGTTAGTCCTCTTTACCTCAATTCTCCACGTACTTTACCTATGCGTTACTCAGGACTGCTTTAATTATTATTTATAAACTAGCGACCTGCCCCGGCTTTGCACGGATGCAATTTTACTCTTAGTAAGTACCTTCCTCGGACTTCAAAGAGTATTTTAAAAAAAAGTTTTCGAATTGGTCTGGTCGTTCTCGAGTTTTGCGCTTATAATACGGTCATTCTATGAATGCGTTTTAGACATTTCTTTATGTCCATTGCTTAAAATTCATTTTCGATTAAACGATATAGAAAATGTACGGAGAAGGAGATTGACACCTGTCAAAACGGCAAGCATATAATCAAAATCAAAAATCAAAATCAAAATATTTATTTATCAATTAGGTTTCTCCAAGAAACTCTTATGATCGTCATTTCGAATTACCAGTTAAATTTAAATTTACCAGGGTTTCGGAAAAAAAGCCAAGATGACGATCCTGAGAAGAAACCCCGAAAGAAACTCAGGATACTATTCTTTTTGTCATCTTTACAATATAAAAAATTTTTACAATAATTAGAATCATACACTTAATACCTAAAGTAAATATACAATACTGAGCATAGTATGAGCTCCGAATCCAGGCTTTAATTCCAGGCTTCATTGTCACTTAAATAATCAGTAACCTTATAATAGCCTTTCGAGAGGAGTTTGGTTTTAATGACAACTTTAAATTTATTTATAGATAAGGTTCTGATCATCTCAGGCAGTTTATTATAAAACCGTATACACTGACCCATAAAAGAATTACTTATTTTGTGGAGTCGCGTCTTATGTAGATCTAAATTATTTTTAAACCTAGTACCTATATTGTGTACATCACATTTTTTATTATATTGACTAATATTTTTATGCGCGTAAATTAAATTTTCATAAATATACTGACATGTAACAGTTAAAATCTTAATTTCTTTGAACTTTTCTCTGAGGGAAGACTGCGGATCTAGTTGATAGATGGCTCTAATGGCCCTTTTTTGTAAAATGAAAATAGTATTTATGTCCGCAGCGCCACCCCAAAGAAGGATCCCATAACTCATTACACTGTGAAAGCAACTAAAATAGACAATCCTAGCTGTTTCGACATCCGTTAGGCGTCGAATCTGCTTAACTGCATAAACCACAGAGCTAAGTCTTTTACTTAGTTTCTCAATATGTGGAGCCCATTGTAATTTAGAATCTACGGTAATACCTAAAAATACTGTCGATTCCACGGGCTCCAATTTCTCACTACCCAAAATCACATTCGTTCCAATATTTTTAACATTCGGGGTACTGAATTTAACAAGTTTAGTTTTCGTGGCATTTAAAAGGAGATTATTAACACTAAACCAATGCACTACGTTAGAAAGCACATAATTTACCTAATTATAGCACCCAAGTTGCCTTTTAACCTTAAATATTAATGATGTGTCATCAGCAAATAATACAATATTGTGTTTACTCACAGAATGAGGTAAATCATTAATATAAACTAGGAATAAAAACGCACCGAGAATCGATCCTTGAGGGACGCCCATTTTAACTAGAGAACCCAGAGATTTCCTACCATTAACATCAACCTTCTGAATTCTATGGCTGAGATAAGAAGTCAGAAGATCGAGAGCCTTATTCTTAATTCCATAGT
This sequence comes from Bembecia ichneumoniformis, assembly GCA_910589475.2. Classification (NCBI taxonomy): domain Eukaryota; kingdom Metazoa; phylum Arthropoda; class Insecta; order Lepidoptera; family Sesiidae; genus Bembecia; species Bembecia ichneumoniformis. Next base: position 15,932,837 of record OU342536.1, on the reverse strand, counting down.
GGCACAATTTCCTTATTAAAGTGTCGTGCTGGACACAGTCAAAGGCTTTGGACAAATCGCAAAAAATACCAAGAGCATCCTGCGAGTTTTCCCATGCCTCAAATATGTTTTTCAATAGTTCAACACCTGCGTCCGTAGTAGAACGCCCCTTAGTGAAACCAAATTGTTTATTAAAAAGTAAATTATGATCATTGAAATGTTTAAGCAATTGACTCAAAATAATTTTTTCAAAAATTTTACTAAGGGTCGGAAGTATTGAAATCGGTCTATAATTAGCGGGATTAGTTGCATCATTTGACTTAAATAAAGGCACAACCCTACTAATGACCAGAGTATACACATTTTGCAATTCATTTATGGGCAGAAAAGTGACGTTCAAAGGAAAAAAATAGACGCCTGATGTCGTGACGTATCCAAAATGACTAAATAATTGCTTAGTTTAGCAGATAAGATTTTTTATTTCATTAGGGCGTTTTTCCGCCACAAGCTGGTTTTTATTTCTTTTTCCTCATTTCTACATCCATCACAATGTCTACATAGTAGGCGTTTTGCTGTTTTGCGAAAAAAACCATGACCTAAACAGTGATCAAGGTATATCTATTTTAATTCTACATAATTATTCTAAGGTAGGGTTGCCATAACTTCTATAAGAACCAATACGGGACCAATACGGGACGTTTTCACTTCGGATGCCCAAAACTCATAACACATTCAACACATGCGGCTCTTCAACTACACCATACATAGCACGCATGTGTACAAGTGAGAGACAAACTATGTGTTTTTTTTTAACAGATACTCTCTGATTTCAACCATGTGGCTATCAAAACCCACCGTACCGTCTACTGGCCTCACCTCTCATGAGTGTGCCGCCGCACTCTACCGGTCGGGCGGGCGGGCGCCCGCGCCACTCGCTTCCGTATTATTTTGTCGAAATACGGGACACGTACGGGACATGATATATGGGATGGTCAAATACGATGACTGTCCCGTATATACGGAACGTATGGCAACCCAAGATATAGGGCACATATTATATACTAACACTAATTGCATCCGGGAAAAGTCTAGGCGTCTATGCGCGTGTCGGTCTAGTTATTTAAAATCCACACGTGAAATATCTGAAGCGAATGTTTGTTCCTCAATAACTCAAAAACGGCTGAACGGATCTGGATGAAATTTGTCACACAGATAGTTATTGACATATTGGATACTTTTTATGCTGGAAAAAACTGTTAAGTTCGTGTGGGATTTTCAAAAAACTAACTACTCTATCCTATCTTATATATAAAAATGAATCCCCATTTCTCCTGGTCACGGCATCACGCGTGAACGGGTAGATCGATTTTAATTCGGTTTTCGCTAATGGAAAGAGGGATAAACGGGGAATGTTTTAGGGTATATAAAAATTGCACGTCGGGCGAAGCCGGGGGCGGGCCGCTAGTCTTATATATAAAAATGAATCCCTATTTCCCCTGGTCACGGCATCACGCGTGAACGGGTAGACCGATTTTAATTCGGTTTTCGCCAATGGAAAGAGGGATAAACGGGGAATGTTTTAAGGTATATAAAAATTGCACGCCGGGCGAAGCCGGGGGCGGGTCGCTAGTACAAATATAAAATAAAGACTTACGTGGCATGCCGAAATGAACGCAACCGCATCGTGCGTAGGTAAAATTTGTCAAACATTCCGTCTCGCAGTTAGACTGAGTGTAAACTTTATAATACTGCAAGTAACGTTCGCTTGGAAAGTAGCATTGTCGGCTGAAACAAAATTTAGTTATCGGGTATTTAGGTAATATGTAGAAAAACATGTGGATGGCTGTGTAATTATTATATGTACCTACAAATAGTAATTCATTTTATCATATCCATGTTATTTAGTATTCTATGGCTATGATTTTTTTTTCACTTATTTCATCTAATAGGTATTGCAACAGGGTTTGATTGACTAGGAATATATTTAAACTTCCCAAGTTTTTATATAGGTAAGCTACTGAGTCCCGGATTTAAATACATATTTCGAATACACATATTAATTTCTATTTATATAGATATATTATTTCCTACAATAATATAACTTTTTTTTTATCTTAAGATCGGCAGACAGGCTAACGGTCCACTTGATGGTAGGTGGCTACCGTCACAGTCTAACCATACTTACGTCATACAGTTAGGCAACGAATGTACTTGCGTAGAGCAACGTTCGGCGAACTCGCTTCAGTTTGCAGGCTCGAACATTGAGAGTTGCCCGACTGTATGACGTAAGTATGGTTAGACTGTGCTACCGTCGCCTATAACACAAGCAACGCCACAGCTGCTGCAAGTGCGCTGCCGACTACAATAGGATTGATGATAAAGGATTGGGATAGGAAAATGGGCTCTGGGATCCTTTACTCACTCACCGAAACACAACAGCACACATGCTGTTATTTCACAGTGGTATTCTGTAAGGGAGTGGTTACTGCCGCCAGACAGTCTGCTTAAATAACTGCGTAACGCAGTACCAGATCCAGATCAGAGCCAAATCGTTTCACTTTCAAAATTGACCCTGCCGGGAATCGAACCCGGGAATCCTAGAACAGAGCGTTAAAGCAAGCAACCTAACCACTCTGCCAACGGGCTCGTCAACTATTTTTGTTAGTACGAAAATATTCTGTGAAGTCCAAACGTAATTTGGTTTTAAATATAACATACCATTAAAGTGTAATTTTAATAGTTAATTAATTTACTAAATGTCCATATTAGGTACTTGAAAATATTCGAGAGAGGATGTCCTTATCTAAAAATGTTTATGACAAGTGCAATTAACTCAAAATTCTTGATGTTCTTGGAACGTCTTACAAATAAATAAGAAATAATTATACTCGCACAATATACTGTACGCACCTATAAGCGTAATTATTCGAGTTAGGTAGGCTTTCAACTTGCGAGTAACTTAAATAAACATAACAAACTTAATAAACTTAATAAATTAAAAAAAAAAGAATCAACAAATTCTATAACTACAAAATAAATAAAGATACTTTTTAATTCCTAAAGCTAGATAGAAAGAAAAGATACGGAAAGAAGAGTATAATTAGTATATTGAATGAGGAAGCATTGATGTGTAAGCGATTGCTTGACTTGTTCAAAATCAGTCATCATGCGTATTATAAAGCAGAGTATTCCAGAAATTGAACATACATTTCTGGATCGTAAGGCTTCAGTCCTTCTGACGTCGTCATCATTTTGGGTTTAATCGCAACGATTATTTCTTGTGAGAGGGGAGATCTGAAGTACTGTTGTGATAACCTCGGCAGCTCGGCGGGATTGTGAAGTAAAATCTGCAACATTATCATAATATTTATAATAATTACACATAATATATGGTAACATTTAAGGCGTGAAATATTTGTAACTGTATTTTAATATACCACAGATTACCCAAAACTTACAATGGCAAGTTTGTAGACTTGGACATTTTCCACCTGCCGAGAGCGTCCTTCAAGTGCAGTGATACGCTGAAGGACAAATAGTCACACACGCGCTCACGCACGCGCACACACACACACACATTCTAACTCTTTAACTCTTTTTTAACTCTTCTTTAACTCTTTTTTTCTAACTCTTTCCTTTTCCCCATAGTCTAAAAACAATTTTTACTTTTCCACATAATTTCGGTACACAATGAAGCCCTGTAAGTGGCAATGTGATTGGTGATGCTGTTCCTTTTGTATATTATTTTCTGCTGTGTTGTTGTGTTTTTGTTGAGAATAAAATAAAAAATTAAATAAAAATAACATTATCACGCGTAGAAACTAAAAAATTCATACGTGATATCAGTGACGTATCAAATACGTGATTTATAGTTGATGGGAATGTACCTTAAAACCTTGCACCGGCCCCTTGCATAGGTAGTCTAGATCAATTTCTTTAGCTTGTAATAAGAAAGTTAATCCAGCTTTAGCGCCATAACCCTGGGGAATGAAACGTTATTGAGTATTCTATGCATAAATCTGACGAATGTATTTTGTAACATGTAAAAAGAGGTTTGAATTCCAATGAATTAAATGTTGATTTTCCTTAAAGGACGTATTTATCACACGCAATGATACCCAACTTTGGCAAGTTGAGGCCGAGTTTGGCTTTATTGCATTAGGCGCCTAGGCAAGACCATGTAAAAATGCCAGTAATAAATTTTTACTAGTTGCTAACTTTTACAAAACATATATACGCTAGGACGGTTTAAGCGGCATTCAAATTCTTGTACTGAATCAGTCTAAATTATGATATAAAGCAGAGCCTTCGTTGCAACTTCTTACGCGTTGTGTTCGGTATAGCGCGTAACTTTTTTGTAAACCGATTGGAATGAAACAAACACTAGATGTTACGGGAAGCATGCTGCAATGCATGAGAAAAAACCGCATTCAAATCGGTTAAGCCGTTTCAGAGATTAGCGTGCACAAACGCACAGACATACAGACTAATCGACAAAAATTCTAAAACTATTTTTTTGACCTCGGTAACTTAAAGTACCTACAACGTGTACAAATTGTTTTTTTGAAAAAAAAAAAAAAAACAATTTAATGTACAGTTTACGATTTTATTTTATTATATGTATAATGAAAATAATGAATAAGTATGTCCATACTAATTACGTACATGTGAAAGTAACTCTGTCTTAACTGTCTGTTACCTTTTTCACGCCTTATCTTCTCAACTGATCATCGTGAAATTTTATATACCTACACATTATCAGGGATACAGGGAACGATATGGGGTACCTTTCATTCAGAAAAAAATTATTATTCCTGAGGGATCACCTAAAAATAAAAATCTAAAGCCTGGCAATACTATAACAGCAATAAAGATGTCAGGCGTTATAGGTTTGACGAGCCCGTTGGATGAGTGGTTAGGGTAATCAACGCACTGTTCTAGGGTTCCCGGGTTCGATTCCCGGCAGTGTCAACTTTGGAAATGAACTTTTCAAAGTTTTCTCTGATTTGGATCTGAAAAGTGGCAGGGCATATTGCGTTTCGCAGTAATTTGGGCAGCCCGTCTGGCGGCAGTAACCACCCCCTTACCTACAAAATACCACCGTGAAATAACAGCACGTGTGCTGTTGTGTTTCGGTGAGTGAGTAAGGGATGCTTATCCTAACCTTTCCCAATCCTATTGATCGTTAATCCTACTGTAATGGGCAAAGTAACGCCCAACATCTTATTGCAGTTGTAGCTTTGCCAGGCGTTAGGTGACCCCTCGGGAACAATACTTTTTTCTGGATGAAAGGTACCCTATGTCCTTTCCTGCATCCCTGACAACGTGTATGTTTCATGATGATCGGTTTAGCGGTTTAGGCGTGAAAAGGTAACAGACGGAGTTACTTTTACATTTATAATATTAGTAATAGTATGGATAGTTATTGGAAAACATACTTATTGATATTATATTAACTCTGCCACATTAAAAAAGCCAGGAACATTTTCACATTTTAGACAATACGATTTCGACACAATAATTACACATTATACAATCTCATTCACCTTCCAAATATTCTCAAGTTACACCTACTTATGTCAGTCTTTGTTGAACTAAGATATACGCTGTGGTTAAAAAAATATTTAGTTCTCGACATTAAAGCACCTGATTTCAATTTTAATGGTGTTCTTACCGAGCCCCTGTGAGGATAAGTTTCCAAAGGTGTATTTGGGGGATAGCCTTCATCTAAATTCCAGGTGTCTTCTTTTAATTCGTCTCCGTAGTCCAGGTAAGGATATTCCTTTTGTAAACTGTAAAAAAGTTCATTTTATTCTGCGCTCGAGCACATGTTCTGTACACCTCCTGACGTATGGACCTTTGTGCACGTTTCGTTAATTATATTCCACGGTCTCCCGAGTCGCTGTGGAGGAGGTGACTAAAGTAAAGCCAAGTAGACAACACAAACATTGTAAACAAACCCGACCCATACTGAGTTTTACAAAATCTAGTGTATCAGTATCTCTGTCCTTTTCCCTCACAAGTAAAAATCCTTATTTACAGGAAAGGGATCTTGTTAACGCTTGGTTGCTTTTTTATATATTTTTATCGTCCTTCTTTATAAATAGTTGCGCCACTAGACGCATTACTTAGTAAAAACATTTGTTTTGTTAAAAAAATGTTATGAACCCCTGAAAGTTTGTTTCTTTGGATTGCCTCCGTGGCCTTGCTTTAGTTTATTCGTGTGGACTAATAAAAGTTGCTTATTAGTCAAATTTAGTGCCTAAAATATAACTATCAAATGGTGTTGTTTTGTGAAAGCGGCTTATGTGACTACGTCACGAACTCAAGATAAAATTACCCCAAAAAAGTAGTTTTAGTCTAATATAATAATAATGAATACGGCTAAAAATTTGATATTTTTGTTTTTTCTTTGTGACTTCAATAATTAACATAACTCTCATTGGAAATGGAATCACCGGACTAAAAAATATTTTATTTATTTACACAGCGAATGTGAAACGTTATAAAATATGTAATTATACTTATAAAAAATATAAAAGATTTACAAACTTTACAATCTAGTGTTACCCAAAAGACATATAACATAAAAATGCACTTAGAAAAATAAATTAAAATTAATAACAGAAAATCGGTGGACACATATTCATTTAAAAACGGGACAAGTGCGAGTTGAACTCGCGTGAAGAGGGTTCCGTACGATGTTACCTATCCGCACAATATTGAGTGATTTACCATGTTATTTTAATATCATGGACTTCTTATAGGTTTTCCTATAATCTATGAGTAGAAAACTAAATTCTGTATTTTTTTCAAAATTTTAGGTTCAGTAGTTTCGGAGATAAGGTTAATGATCGGACAGACGGACACACGAGTGATCCTATAAGGGTTCCGTTTTTTTATTCGGACGTACGGAACCCTAAAAAATAAATAAAAGAAAGTCTAAAGGAGCGCAAATAAGTTGACAAAAAAGCATAAGCATTGAAAGATCAGATACAGTTTTTAAGTTTATTGGTTTATTAGTTATTAAATTCACAGGCTTTTAAACTTTTTTAGCCTTTTTAGGCGAAAAGGGGACTGTTTACAGTAAAGTTATTTTTATGTAAAGGTCTTCAGATAGGCTGACGTCGCCTATAAACAAGCAACATCGTAGGTGCTGCAAGTGTGCTGTCCATCATAGTAGGATTAAAGATTAGGAAGGGATAAGTAAATGGGCTCTGAGATCCATTACTCACTCACCTATACGCCTCTTCTATAAGGGGGTGGTTATTGCCGCCAGACGGGCTGTCCAAATGACTGCGAAATTCATTGTCTTTCCACTATTTACGTAAATACGTAACGCAGTATCAACGTGCAATTAAAATAAGATTAAAATAAAAATAAAAGGAAGAGAAAACTGATTTAAAAAGAGATTTAAAAATAAATAGCAATAAATACTTGTCCACTTTGAAAAGTTCCTCTGCGGCCAAAGTGTTGAAAGTGTAACAAAGTCCTTCCTCCGTTAAGATCGGGGAAAATAAGTTGGAGCAGTTGTCTTTGGGAATATCCTGCCATTTGCATCCGAAGAACACGTCTGTTATATTAGGTGAAACCTGGTACAATGAACGATAGAATATTAATTAACATTTTATAAACTTTCGCATATCATATATTTTTAGAATTATTCCCGGCCGGGTCAACTTTGAAAAATCAACTTTTCAAATTTGGAAAGTAGTGGCAGGGCACACTGCGTTTCGCAGTCATTTGGGCAGTCCGTCTGGCGGCATTAACCACCCCCTCACAGAAGACCACCGTGAAATAACAGCACGTGTGCTGTTGTGTTTCGGTGAGTGAGTAAGCGATGCCAGAGCCCATTTCCCTATCTACTCCTAATCCCTTATCCTTAATCCTACTGCAGTCGGCAGCGCACTTGCAGCAGCTTAGGCGTTGCTTGTGTTATAGGCGACCGTAGCCACCTACCATGAAGTGGACCGTCAGCCTGTCTGCCGACCTGAACATAAAAAAAAAATTTTAGAATCATTTAATTAATTTTAGAATAATATAACTTAATAACAGAAGGATCACTCCAAAAAACAAACTTAAATTTAATAATGAAATGATTTATAAAATTAAACGACTCATCCTTGTCCGTGGTTCACATAGTTAACATTTGATTATATTTGTCATTGTGTTCCGATGTTTTTTTTTGTTTTTTATTATTATCTACTATTATTATTATTGTTGGAATGTCACTTTGGACTTTTTAGTGGCACAAGCTGTGCTTCCCATAGTTGCGGCGGCATCTGCAATGTATTTTTGTCCTGTGTTGCGTGTTATTGTTTGGTGCATGCCTCGTTGGAGGCCATGTAATGAATAAATAAATGAACTAACTGAGCCCGCAACTTCGTACGCGTGGTATTCGGTATAGGGCGTAACTTTTTTGTTTGTAAACTGATTGGAATGAAACAAACACTAAATGTTACGGGAAGCTTGCTATAATACATCAGTGAAAACCGCATTCAAATGGGTGGAGCCATTTCTGAGATTAGCGTGCACAAACGCGCAAACAGACAAAAATTCTAAAAACTATTTTTTTGACCTCGGTAACATAAAGTACAACGTGTACAAATTGTTTTTTTTTTTTTTAATATTTAATGTACAAGACACAGCTCGTTTACGATTTTATTATATGTTATGATAAAAGAATAGTAATGCTTAATTCCCAAACTAATTAAATAAACTGCCCATAGAAACAAAAAATAAAATCACAGAAAAAAATATTAAAAAGATACTAAAAACACATTTTGTAAGTAATTAAAAATCAAGACAATAATAACATATTAATATAAAAAAAATAATTTAATTAATCTCATTTTATTAAAATTAAAAAATAAGATATACAATTGAAAATTGGAGCAAACTGTATGCGATCTATTAATTATTTAAATTTCTATGACTTATTGTATAAAATTTATGTTTAAGTATATATATAACTTATAGTACGTACGATAACTCAATGTCTAGACAACCCTATCAAGGGTTTAAAATATTACCCACCTATTATTATAATGGAACCGTTTGTATATGAATAAACAAATAAATTAAAAATTAAAAAAAAAACACTACACTACCTACATTATGTAGCAAATTGTTAACATTTCTAGGCACCCTGCGCAATCTATTCGCAAATTATAAACTTTCGCAAAATGAATCCTCACTCATTTATATGGGATTGCAACCATTATCAAAATGTCCATAAATGGTATCGTCAAATTTCGCATTTAATAAATTTCAAGTACTGTTGGAGACTTAACTCTTGAAAAGAAGGAGTTACCATGAGAAAAAAATTTATGAAATAAAAAACCACAATCGATATCATTTTTTTATCAAAGCGTCTGTCAATAAATAATGGTACAAGCCGGCTGAGGGACCATTAGGTGGTAGGTGATTTCCGTCGTCTTTAAACACAATCTACGGTGGAAGCTGAAAATGCATTGCCAACTTTCATATGCTGAAGAATTAGGAACGGGGCGCGCACTCTTAAAGGTAGCAATACAACATAGAACTTATTTATTACACAAAAAGGCATACAATTCAGCGAGTACGCGAAAGTGGTGTGGCGGCTTCACGCTGCGTCCCAAGACACAGCGCGGCGTCGCAGCTTCATGAGGCCTATGGTCACCGAGCACAAAACTTGGTGCTCCCGCAGATGCTACTTTATACAGCTTCACGATGCGTGGCGTCGCGATGTTCAGCGTAAAAAAACTGATGTCTTCGACCATCGTTACGTCGGATTCGGTGTGAACTACCTCATCGGTCATGGATGCTTTAGGAGACGACTGTGCGACATGAAACTGTGCGAGGAGAGTACGTGTGAGTGCGGCACGGAGGATGAGGACTTGCACCACGTTCTGTGGTTACGACGACCTGCGAAACGAGATGATGGATGGGATCCGCCAAGATCTCGTTTCCACGGCGGCGAACTACGCAAGGCTTGAGAGATTTGCGCGCAAATGGCATAGGAGAAAGAGTATCCATAAGTGAAGAAGAGGGAGAGTGAGCGAAGCCCAAGGACCGCTCGTCATTCAACTGTGGTGTAAGTGTCTGCCCCAGAAGTGAAAGAGCAACAAGGGACAGAGTTACGAAAAAACAATTTGTACATGATATGGCCCGTATGACTTGACTGTCGATAGGGTCATAGGTTGGTGGTGGATCTGACCCTTAGGGCCAAGATGAAAGTACGTGCATAACTTTGTTCCAATATCTAAAAGTAATCGCTTTCTGAATTGATACCGCGTAGTTTGAATTTAGCAAGGAAGATGGAATACTCACCTCCTTCAAGTTATTGACAATCTCTTCACCACTAGAAAATTTTCTTCCCGTCGACGGTGCAAGATGGTCGTCGCACACCAAGGACACATCTTCGAATAACCGTCGTCTGGATACGGAAAAATAATTTTAATTACCAGTACTAAACGTAATTTACGCGGATAACATAATAGCTAAAACCTGAACATCTAAATGTATCTACTCACAGTTTTATGTGCGGGGTGAGTTAAAATTCCGTGTAAGGGCGAAACGATCGAGCGATTTATTTTCACAAACCAAGATGACTGCCAAAATCACCAAACTTGTCCGATGAAATCGTCAAACTTGCCAAAAGTCAACAATGATTCCCTTAATGTGTCGCCGGTTCACTGTCGCAGATAATTTCGCAAAAGTTCCGAAGAGTCGTTTTCGTATCGCTTGTTGTCGCGCAACTAACTCATCTCGGCGGTTGAAAAATAAAAAATATAACGCCTGACGAAATACAGATGTAAAACAATATAACACCTCACATTATTGCTGTTATACATTTGTCAGGTGTTGAATCTTTATTTTTAGACCTCGTTCTCGTCCGCGAGGCATATAATAAATAGCCTATGTCCAAGTCCATTCTGAAATTCGATTCTAACTATCGGTGAAAGATTTTTTAATCGGATGAGTAGTTTCGAAGATTACAACAAACATACAGACTTTACCTCTTCATAACATTAAGTATAGATTACACATATAGGTACATCTAATAGTACAGATATTAATGAACTGAATTGTACCTACTAAAATCCAATCAATTATAGTCTATATTTTAGTAAAACATTTCAAAATATAGACGTCACAAGCTGAAGTTGTCTTTTGTGATTTTAGTGTAGTCTAGTGTATAATATGAAAGCTAGATATTTCTGAAGTAGTTCAGTCTGGCTGAATTCCAAGAACCCCTAGCGCGTCGACCTTGGTTGCCAAGATTCGAATTATGTATCTAATCCCAACGATTTGAGTTATGAATGGTTCATATAAATCACGACAGTCACATAGACGAGTATGTATGTATTACAAGTTTATTTAAATTATTAAATAATAAAATAGTAACATTTTACTACAAAAGAGTGCCGCGATCACATTCTACCTAACAGTCAATAAGGCAATGACAGGCATACGGAAGTATTCTTTAAAAAAATTAAAGTAGGTAGTCATCTATGCCGCCCTAGTGTTTACAAATTGTTTTTGCTCCCTCAAAAGATTTAACTCAATTTTTTCACCTTAAACAGGTGGGGAACCAAAGACGTAGCGCTCCGGGGTTTTGTTTTGACAAAGCTAGCTGCCTATCGCCATTAGGCGTTATTGCGATATAAAAAAGTTATTTTATTTTATGTTTTTCGTGTCAGACAATTATCAAGTCCATAATCCAAAACACAACAAGTTACAAATAATAACAATAATGCAAAATTATAAGGGGGTTATTTTGGCTTCATCGTCAAAAAACCAAAAAATGTGAATGGACCATATCGACTAATATTTCCCAAGATCGTCCCAAAAATCTGATCATTATGCTCAAACGGAGTACCAGGGTTTTAATTTTTTTTTTATCTTTTTTTATTGAGTTATTTTCACAAATGTTACCAAGTGTATAATTATGTTAACGGAAAGTATATAATCCGTCATTCCTAGGAATACAATTCCTAGGAAATGTATACAATACCTAAAATAGGTAGGAAATGTAAGGAGGTAGGAAACCGACCTATCCATTTCCTATATAGCAATTTGCAAATGTATAAGGTATCTAACATATTGTCAGTGGGTACAACGGGACAGGATGGGATGATTCATTGCCAAGCAATTTCAGTGTCATTTACAAGACATATTTTGTACTAGAAACAAAGTTAGGTTAGGTTCTAGAATCTTTATGAAATTTAATGCAAGCACACCCGGAATACTGATTTTGGCAAAAATACTGTCGATATGTATGTATTAATGAATCTTTGAAACATTATTTTACACATTTCCTAATTAATCTGGAATTGTATATATTTCCTAGGAATTTTATACACCCTGGCATGGATCGGAGTTGTTGTCTCGGCTGAGCCCGGTCCATCCCTCTCGAAAGACAAGGAGACACCGGGGACCTAGCATAGCGTGGAGCACTGGTGAACCCCACATACCCCTACCGCCTAGCCCGCGGTAGGAAATCTGTAAATGGTCTCCTCGAAAAAATAAAAGAGGATTTTTATACAATTCCTAGGAATAGTTTCACACATTTCCGGTAACATATACATTCACTTTTATAGACAAACAGTGCTTAATTATTTACTTACTCGTCTTCTGTAATGTTGACAGTGGCGTTGTTGTAAAGATGATAATACTTGGTGAAGTTGAATCTCGTTTGCATAGCTTTTGTCTCAAAGCAAACTGTCACAGCTGGGTACGGAATCTTTAAAGAAAACGGGGTCAATTTAGGCACACAAATAATGTTTATCTATTATATTACTTGAAAGTTTAAATATTAATATTGAGCATTATTTTTAAAAATATTTGCAGGACGGCAACGGCAAAATTAAGACGATTGCAAAATTTGAATTTCGAAAAGTTTCTAGTGACATAGTATACTGAATTTTCCACAGTCATATATTTAGTAAGGAGTTAATCTATTTCGCATATTAATGTCCGGCCTTCTTTTAAAAAGATAATGCTGTTCTTTTCGGCGCGTGGGTTATGCACGCCAGAGTCCATTCTCCAACTACTAGCGTCCTTTTTTATGACTACTAGCGTCTAATAGTTGAGCAACTACTAGCGTCTAATAGTTGACTAGCGTCAACTATTAGACTTCCTTCGCGTCCTTTTTTCTTAAGCGTTAAAAAAATATTTAGAACGTCCGGCAACAATACACGAGCTTATTCAATCTTTATTGCTCCTATATTTTTGTCAGGCGTTGAATTTTTATTTATTTTTGATGATCCCCCAGGAACAGTTTCTTTATAAGGATGAATGGTAACCCTAAGGTCCTTTTCGACCTGCGAAATTCCACGATGATCGGTAGATAGAGTCTTAAAGCGTATCTAACAAATAAATGAACTCATTTTCGCAGGATGTGATCGACGGCACTACTGTAACCTCTTTTTTTAATGTTAAGATCGCTAGACAGGCAGGCTAACGGTCCTCTTATTAGTAGGTGGCTATCGTCGTCTATAACACAAATAACGTCACAGCTGCTGCAAGTGCTCTGCCGACTATAGTAGGATTAAGGATAAGGGATTGGATAGGAAAATGGACTCTGGCATCCCCTTCTCACTCACCGAAACACAACAGCACACGTGCTGTTAATTGACGGTGGTATTCTTTAAGAGAGTGGTTACTACCGCCAGACGGGCTGCCCAAATGACTACGAAACGCAACGTGCCCTGCCACTACTTTCCAAATGGAGACCAGAGCCAAATTTGAAAAGTTCATTTTCAAAGATAACCCTGCCGGTAATCGAACCCAGAAACCCTAGAATAGAGCGATAAGGCACCCTATCCACTCATTCAACGGATCAGAACTACAGGCAATCTTGATGGTAGGTCCACTTATAGTAGACGCTACCATATCCTATAACAATGGATCTATCGGGCTTTGGCATCTCTTATTGACGCACCGAAATATAACAGTTTAAAGAGATGCTATTTCCCGATAGCGTTCCGAGAGAAGTTGGCTGTCAGTTCATGATTGCGTAACGCAGTTTCTCCCACTGCGAATCTCTTTGGTTGCAATAGGGGATCGGACAGTAATCAGATTAAAATCTAAAATGTACTTAGAAACAAAATATATAATTTTTTACGATTATTTATCGAATAATAATTTAATATAATTTATTTAAATATTTTTAAATGAAGAAATAAAATTTTATTATTTACAATATTTTAAATCTATACTGAAACACCAATCACAGTGCGTGACGTCATTTGTGGACAGTCATTGTCTTATGCCAATGCAGTTGTTTTGTTATGGACCACAAATGACGTTACGCGCTCTCAGATGAACTATCGTGGCGTTTTGGCGGCATTTTCAAACAAACAATATTAAAACATGATTTTGAGTACCCCTAAAAGGCTATAAATAAATAAAATAGTTTATTTTTTTATGGGAATAAATATCCATGAAGATTAATTTAAAACACTTTCTGAAAATTTGTCCGATCCCCTATTGCATGTATGCACGCTTGCACAACTAGAGCCTACCCAATAGGTAAGAGAAACGGCTTATGTATGTACACATATCTATAATAATATAATAGAGTTGAAGAGTTTGTTTGTTTGTTTGGTTAAATGCGATAAACTCTGGAACTGCCAATGGGATTTTAAAAAATGTTTATGCATTTGACAGCTTAATTTTTGACGAAGATCATCATGTATGTATCATCGTGCCAAGAGACGAAGTCGCGAGCAAAAGCAAGTAGTTATATATAATGACATATACCTATTGTATTGGCTAATAAATTATCGTACAACCTTTTTTCAACTTTAATGAAAAAACAATACGTATGAGTTCGCGTTTATTGTGTTTATCATAATGAGAAACTTTATCGTTCCTTACTCCTTCGCGAGCTCAGGAAATTGCTTTGAAGAGATTTCACTGTTATCTCTGTGCTCCAGATTACTTTTCAAATATTTCGACATCATCACAAGTAAGTATTACTTTTAAAAAAAGAACGCTGTTGTTTTAGAAACAAAAGATTTTGGTGACGCACTGCTAGTGCTATTGCATATTAGTCCGTATATATTCTTTTTTGAAGAAATAATTAAAAACTAGCTTTTACCGGTGACTTTGTACGCGCTCATTTTTCTTAGTAGCCCACTACTACTAAAAAGTTGGTAGTTGAAAAATGCACCCTTTTGGATTCAAAAGTATACGTAAATAGGCAGATGAGTCTAAAAACCCCGTACACAAATTTTTCTGGGCCTATAGCGGCGTTGATGACGTAATCAAGCCAAATTTTTGTTATGCGATTCTATATTGTTAGTGATTATTATTCAGGAGAAAACGGGGTTTGTTTTATTTTTGGTATAATGTACCTAAATGTGCCGTCGGAAAGCTCGTTTTCTCACGATCAATAATCACTAACAATAGGTGAATATCAGAATACAAACCCGTATTATAATAGGGAATTGTTGAATATTACCTGCCAAACGGGAGTCGGGTTTTCAGCAAAGCTCACAATCACAGGACTTTCATTCCATTTTATATAAACTTTCCTTATTAGTCCAGCGCAGAGAACGACGCAGCAGGTAAACATGAACAACCAAAAAACCCTAAAACAATAATCAATCGAGTATCATTGTTATTTAAAACACAATCAATCAATAATTCAATTTAATTAATTTATTGGCTTATAATTTTAGCTAGGTATACTCCATAACTGACTTATTCAAACTATTTTTGGAGTTAACTCTTTTAAAAATCAATTTTATGAGGAGTAAAACTAATACAAGCCTTAACTAAAAAGCGTCACGTTATCTGTCACTTTGACATATGTGCGACAGGTGACGCATGTATTTATGTTCGCTAATTCTATTACAGTATAACAAGCAACACCAGAGGGTTTCTCTGGGCTTATAAAAACAAACTTTGAAATCTTGTATGAAAAGTGTGAAGGAACGAACCTGCGGAGCAGCGACATCTGTCGCCGAAAAAATGTACTATTTGAACTTATAAAACGTAGTGACATTTGTGTATACCGAACGTAAGTAAATTAACTTTTGTTAGAACAAGTGACATCTGAGTATGCAGAATGTAACTAAATAATAGGTATCCACTTATCTATTGATAAGAGGAAAATTTCCTACATTTAATACATTTTAATTTTATACGTTTAAAGGAGTAAAACTCTAGTCGTGCGTCGCTAGGTGCTTACACAAACAGACTTTTTTTTAATAATCAGACATCTTAGTTGCTTACAGGTATTCATTATTACTCATATTATTGTAGCGTTCTTCTAATGGATTCCATTTTTTAATTTTTATTAAATACTTCTTGAAATAATGCTTGCGGTGTAATCTTGATATGTGTAATATCTTGACTTAAATATAATTAATTTGAATTAAAACATTTTCCGTCGGAAATTCTCAACAATGTTAACACGACAAATGCAGGTTTGTGTCCTGGTCGGGCATTCAAGTTTGACTTTTCTTTTTCATGTGTACATTTACTCTAACGGTGATGGAAAATATCACGAGAAAACCTGCCTGTCTCAGAGAAGCTTAATACAAGGCTAACCTCAAACCGAACACAATTTTTAATTTAAACTTTCTCGGAGATTTAAAATTGGAAGGTTTTTCTTAAATATTTTGTAAAATATGAAAAAAGAAATAGAAGTACTTTAGTAAAAGTAGAAGTAAGTTAGTAAAAGTAGTAAAAGAAATAGAAGTACTTTACTAAGGTTAAATTAATAAGCTTAAAAAATAATGTAGTTGTCACTGAATTTTTTTTATTACTGTGACGAAAAAGCTTTTTTTTTGGGTAAGCTTTTATTTTCTATATATTTTTTTCACAGAAAATATTTTTTTTGTATGAATCTGCGCTATTCAAACTTTTTAAATATTTTTTTTAGTCTTAAAATTGGCAGAAACGCTGACGGTCCCGGTCCACTTGGTGTTAGATGGCTACCGTCGTTTAAAACACGAGCAACGCCAGCAAAGCTGCTGCAAATGCGCTGCCGACTACAGTAGGATTAAGGATGGGGGATTGGGAGGGGATAGGGAAATGGGCCCTGGCATCCCTTACTCACTCACCGAAACACAACAGCACACGTTCTGTTATTTTACAGTGGTCTTCTGTAAGGGGGTGGTTACTGCCGCCAGACGGGCTGCCCAAATGACTGCGAAACTGCGCTGCCACTACTTTCCAGATCCAGACCAGAGCTAAATTCGAAAAGTTCATTTTTCAAAGTTAACCCTGCCGGGAATCGAACCCGGGAATCCTAGAACAGAGCATTAAGGCAAGCACCCTTACCACTCATCTAGCAGCCTCGTTAGTTATATGCTGTTATGTTCAGTATGTTTATCTAAGTTTTAATTTTACTCTAACAAGTCAAATTAGGCGACGAAAATAACGCATTTCTGCTTAATCCTCGTCTTAAAAAGACATGTGAAGTAGTCGAACGTAATGTCCACTTATACATAGGTAATATTAATAAAGTAGTTTATGTATTTATACTAATAGAAATAGAAATAGATACTTCAAAACGGTGTAATAAAGACTGGTAACAAATAAAAAGAAAATAAATCTTACTTCTCCACAAGAGTGCGTTCCTTTTCTCCAATATATTTCAGACCATGTAAATTGGAGTTCGAAGTGTAATCTATTAAATATTCTGTAATGAAATTATTCTTCTTTCGTTCCCTCAATTTGTTATTTTCGAGTTTCAGATTATTTTCCAAATCACTCTCGGGGTTCTTCCCGACGCTTTCGGATCTGTAATTTATTATTATTATTATTAAAACTCTTTATTTGCACTATAAACATAAAAAAGAATAAAAAAAAGAAAGAAACAACAAGTAGAAATAGTACCTACAAAAGGCGGCCTTATCGCTTTATAGCGATTTCTTCCAGGCAACCTTAGGGTAAGGAAA
Source organism: Bembecia ichneumoniformis (assembly GCA_910589475.2). Classification (NCBI taxonomy): domain Eukaryota; kingdom Metazoa; phylum Arthropoda; class Insecta; order Lepidoptera; family Sesiidae; genus Bembecia; species Bembecia ichneumoniformis. The sequence goes on along the minus strand of OU342536.1, from coordinate 15,914,958 downwards.
ATCAAATATGAAAAATAAAACAATGTGGGTGGTAAAAATCATAGTAACGTCAACATAAACTTACATACATTCTAATAAGTAAATACTAGTACATAAATGGAATATAAACAAATATTAATAACACAGATTAATTGGATAGATTAATAAATATAATTTAATTAATGGGAAGATTTACATTAACTTCGGTTAAATTTTTGGTGCGATATTTTTTTTAATTTCAATTCAAAATTAGCACTTATCCCTTTTGAAGTAATCTATAATTATAATAATATAAAGAGAAAAGATTTATATGGATGTATTTTTATGGAGCCTCCGCCGTATGGCACTTTCTTTTCTATTGCAAGCTTGGTTATAGCGCTCTCCCTGTTCTGTAGTCTCTTTGTCTCCCATCGTGCATTTGTATAGCATGAACCTCGACTCGTCCGAGAACATTGACCAGGCATCAAAAGTCCAATTCATGCCTTCCGAGGTTTGGGCCATTTGCTGGTCTAAATGGCTTCAAGACGCCGCGCCCGCCTCACTGTATAAATACTTGGATTGGTCCCTCCAGCACGTAGAAGGTGATATTTACTTCAACAGCCGTCTGAAATTGATTTCTTAACATTGTTGACACAATATATCGATCTTTCCGCGCTGTCGTACACCTTGTTCGGCCTGTTGCTGGTCTGCGAATATTGGATCCTGTCTATCCTTATTGCTGGAGCACTCTTTGAACGGTCTTCAAGCATTGTCAGAATTCTGGCACACTCTTCATGTGTTAGTGGCATGTTTTTAATTGAATTTAATAAGAATAATGAATTTCTGCACAAGAAATGCCATATTTATATGATAGAATACAAACGAAAAGTAAAACAAATCATTTAGAATTTGTTGTTCAAGTTTTAAAAATCGTCTTTTATTTTTTTATTTATGGTTTTTAATACAATCACCAAAAAGAAATAAAAAGATTTCACTTTTTCCTATATTGGTAATGAAATGAACTTAAAAGTTTATATTGAGGATTTCTCAAATATCTTAAAAGTTATCGACTCGCTGAAATTAAACCTAAGTGTACTTTAACCAACTGAAAGACTATACAATAATGTTTGAAGCCAATATTTAATTGAAATGTTTGAACGTTGAGTTAGCTGGGAACTTTGGACGCGATTTTTTCAGGCACTAATCTTCTCTTCACGTGAACCTGCCTCGGACTTAAACGAACATTACTAAGAAAAATTATCCGAATTGGTTCGAGATTTGCTCTTAGCAACACATTCAGCTATTAATTTTTATTCATATAGATATTTTGTTATAACTGTATACCTACGTCACTTTATATTGATATTTCAATCAAAATTTTATTAAAAAAATACATAAATTTAATTGAAATCGTGGAATAATCTTATTTTTCGAATTTTTTTTATCTTCCCTTTAAAGTCTATTAAAATGAGTTTTTTCTTTCACAGATTAGAATGAATTCTATATACCTGGAGTGAATAGGGGATCGGACAATTTTTCAGAAAGTGTTTTAAATTAATCTTCATGAATATTTATTCCCATAAAAAATACTATTTTATTTATTTATAGCCTTTTAGGTACTCAAAATCATGTTTTAATATTGTTTGTTTGAAAATGCCGCCAAAACGCCACGATAGTTCATCTGTGAGCGCGTAACGTCATTTGTGGTCATATCATAACAAAGCGCATTGGCATAAGACAATGATTGCCCACAAATGACGTCACGCACTGTGATTGGTGCTTCAGTATAGATTAAAAATATTGTAAATAATAAAATTTTATTTCTTCATTTAAAAATATTTAAATGAATTATATTAAATTATTATTCGATAAATAATCGTAAAAAATTATATATTTTCTTTCTCAGTACATTTTAGATTTTAATCTGATTACTGTCCGATCCCCTATTCTTATTTACCTGGAGTGTCGCCTCATGACGGTTGTAGCAGCCGCAGCCTTTCGTCACTCGAAAACTTCTGTGGGGCTTGGTCACATTTTTGTTATTACTGTTGATATCCCAAAGGACCCTAGCTGTCAATTAAGAAATTAAAATTCTGTTATGTTTGTTCATATTTTGTAATATTCTGGAAACGAATAAGCAAATGAAAATTCGTTTAATTAGAAAAAATAACGTATATTAATACATTTGTGTACAGTACAGACATACCTTGTAATAATTAACATTGTTTTCACTCAATCTTACCTTTATTTTGTACTAGCGACCCGGCCACGGCTTTGCCTCTCGGATGGATATATTTCTGCAAATTATATATTTTCCTTCCTTTTTATTTAAAAATTAGACAGAGACGGACAGCTACTTTATTTTATATTATGTATATTATACATATACATAAATACATTAGTTTATTATTTTATTTTTGAAATGTCCCAGCGATGCTGACGCGGGCTGCGAATTGAATGAAGGTTATAATATTTTAAATTAAAAATGGGTATAATATGCGATAACATGCCTAAAAATATGCGAATAATAATATTATACACCCACATATTATACACATATCTGTATGTTAGTTAAGCTTAGTTAGTTAAGTTGATTAGTTAACGCTTTAGTAGCTGAAATCATATGAAACCACATTTTCATGAAAGTTTCTCACATCACTTTGTAACTACCCTTACCTTTACACTAATCCACTACCAGTACTTTCTGATTCCCTCTTTATTAACAGCGCAACTTGTTGGTGAATTTGAACTTAAATACTGGCTGCAACTAAATAGGTTTGATTTTCAAATAAAAAAAAAGATGAGAATTAATGATTTCTCTTGAAAATTTTTAGATTGTGTTTTTTTATAAATCTGAAGAAATGGTTGTAAAATTTGTAGAATATAAGTTATTTTGGATGTTTGAATGTGTTGAATAAATAAACAAGATGTGTGCACCATCTAGATCAGTTAATAATAATAATAATAATAATAATAAGCCTTTATTTCCGAATTTTACATAGGATTAAAGATAAATTTTAAACAAAGGAAAGGTAAAAGAGTAAAAAAATACAGAGCATCATGTCCAGCTAGCTAACATAATTTAAGAAAAAAATCACGTTAGTATAATCACAAAAAGTTCAGTTATTTTAATAATATTCCATGAGAGTTCAGAATTAGAAATAAATCTTAAAGAAGAAAATGTATAAGAGTATACAGTTTTTTTTTTTTTTTTGTCCAGGAACGCTACCACTGCGAATAATGTTCGCGAAAAACCGTTTGAAAACATTTTTTTTTAGTTGAAAAATTTTCACTAGGCTAAAGTCGAAAAGTACACGTCTGTGGTTATTGACTTTTAGTAAAAACTTTATTGAACAAAAGTTGCTTAGAATTAGTCAATATATTCAAAAAGGTGTCATCCACCCCCAGGATAAAATCAACCCCCGGCACAGGATCAACTTTGAAGTAGAGAGTAAGTAGAACCTGAATCCAAATTTTTTGAGCAAATCGGTGCTATTTGACATAAATATATGGGAAAACGTTCATTGACTGGACTATAGCCTTTCAAGCAAATCAGGCAGTTGGGGATCATAATTCTGTTATAGGTATGTGGTTGCGACATGATCTGTATCTAGGTATACCTACATAATAATATAATATAATCGTAAACGATCTGTGTCTCCATATTAAATGTTTTTTCAAAAAAAAAAACAATTTTTATACGTTGTACCTATGTTACCGAGGTCAAAAAATATTTTAGAATTTTTGTTTGTCTGTTAGTCAGTGCGTTTGTGCACGCTAATCTCAGAAATGGCTAAATCGATTTAAATGCAAGCTTCCTGTAACATTTAGTGTTTGTTTCATTCCAATCCCACAAACAAAAAAAATTACGCGCTTTACCGAATACTACACGTACGAAGTTGCGGACTCAGCTAGTCTGCCATAAAAATGTTATGCGACCTATGTATCCCTTCGTGAATAAGATAGGCATTCCCATACCAAATTACATTAAAAACGTTCGGTAGTTTAGCCGTGACAACGTGACAGACAGCGTCATTTTCGTTTTTAATTATATTAGTAAAATTATAACATATGGATCTCTTTAAAAACAATTTCAAGATTATAGGTATTCTTACCTACAATACTTAGATAACTTTGAGGTGCTCTAATACGGTTCGTATCAAAGCAGCGAAGGCTACCTACATATTTGCATTCGCACAATAAATGCATACTCGTGTCTGGGTGTGGTCATATTTCATTTTGTGTAGGTTTTATCACGGCTCAGTTTACCTTTAAACAGTATGTGTTCATCGGCATATAATTCATATTTATAATTTTATCTTAAACATGACAAAGAGGTATTTCACACGGAGGCCAGATAAGGCCCAGATTAGGCCCCACATGGAGTACTGCTTTCACCTCTGGGCTGGCGTGGCAAAATACCACCAAGATCAATTTGACACCTTGCACCGTCGAATTGTTCGAATTGTCGACGATCCAATGCTCAAATAGCTACGTATACATATAATCACTTAGTTTAAGAGAGATGTAGCCTGTCTTCGTGTGTTCTAGCGGCTATACAATGGTGAGTGCTCCGATAGCTGTTCCAATTAATGCCTACCTTAAGCTTCTACCACCGCACCTCGCGCCATAGATGAGAAGTTCATCCTCATTACCCAGATAAGGTTCCAATGCGTACAGTACGGATGAGTAAAACTTTATCGAAGTTCTCGAAATTGTATTTGCCAAGTTCTAAGCCTGGCCTAAGTCTCATCGGTAACTTTGAGAAACCATTCCCAACTACAATTGGTGGAAGTGCAGCATGGCTATCCCTCTCTCCTCAAACGAGGAGAAAGGGAGAGAGGGAGAGAGAAAAATACATTTAAGGTCTTATGACTACCATCCCCCAACCCTCAAATTAATTGATATTCATTAGTATTTTAATGCAAATTTGTCTTAAAATTGTTCTACAGTACTATCGATGTTCATTTCCAATTCATCATTACCATTATCTCAGGCGCAGGACGTCCATTGCCGAACAAAAGCCTCCTCCCTAAATTTTCAAAAGGACCGACCAGAAGCAGGCTTGATCCTGGATTACCCGTGGCCCTAATCATGTCGTCTGTCCATCTTGTGGGTGGACTTCCTAAGCTGCGCTTTCCGGTCCGTGGCCTCCACTTGAGAACCTTCCGGCCCCAGCGGCCGTCAGCTCTCCGTACTATGTACAGTTTGGAGTGTACATAGTAATTTATTTATTTACTTCAGTAACAACTTAGCACCCACAACATTTTTTAACATTAGCACTCAATATTAATGGTCCAGTGTACAAGCCAATTAAATCTGAACACATTAATTCTAATTTGGTATACAAACTTATAAAAAACAGTTTTTTAAGTACATAACATATTAACCATTCCAAATAATTACAAAATAATAATAATAGGCCACCTTACACTATCTCAATAGCCAATATACAATAAAAATAATCAAAGTCAAACAATAATAAAAAACATATCATTAGGTCAGCACTATTATTTATTAAAATAAGAAACAACATATTTTATGACCAAAGTGTGATCCATGGGTCACATCAGAAGCCGCCTCATATGGTTTTGAAGTGTGACCATTAGCCACAACGCTTGTTGCAGACGCAGACGACGTCGCTGGCACCAGCTGGTATAATATAATTAAGTTTAATATCTAAACAGTTCCTTGGGGGAGACTTTTTTAAATTTCTTTAATTATTTTAAATTAAACTATTCATTTAAGCTATTCATTAAAATTCATTAATTAACTATAATTAAACTATTCATTAAAATTCATCTGTTGTCCCTAATAATTTGGAGACAGTACATATTATGTATTATTAATAAAGCAACACTAAATAACCTGAAACTATCTCAATATATCCTATTATGCTTCTACTTGTCTGCTCCTCTTTATCATAAAAAATCTAATTCAATTGTATCGAGTGAATACGCAAAATACGGTCACTACGGAATGTTTTTAACTATATGTAGTTTCAACTTAAATATATTCACATAAGTATAGTTTAACAAAGTTGTAAATACCATTTGTCATGTTTAATTTGACTTCCGGAGTCATTTGAAGTCCTAAGGGGGACGTAACCAAATAGTAAAATAATTACATTTTCTAATGTGTATAGGTACCTATTTTTTTAGGTATTTCAATTCACCATCATTGCAAAAATACAAATACATGTACTAGTATATAAATACATACATATATCTTTATTTATGTTGTCGACAGACAAGCTGACGACGACGGTCCACTTGATGGTAGGTGGCTACCGTCAAAGCTGCTGCACAACAACGCCAAAGCTGCTGCAAGTGCGCTGCCGACTATAATAGAATTAAGGATAATGGATTGGCAACCGATAGGGAAATGGGCTCGGCATCCCTTACTTCACTCACCGAAACACAACAGCACATATGCTGTTATTTTACGGTGGTCTTTTGTAAGGGGGTGGTTACTGCCGCCAGACAAGCTTCCCAAAAGACTGCGAAACGCAGTATGCCCTGCCACTAATTTATATCTGTCTGTCTCTGTGCTAACTTTTTGTAAACTACCCAATTAAGTTTGATACGGTTTTCACTAATAGAAATAGCGACAAACGATTTGTGTATAATTTGCAGAAAAAAATTGTCGAAAACTTTTGTTTTGAGACACTGAGGAGTTTTAGACGAGAAGATGTCACGAAGCTTTCCGAACGCTTCCCATCCGAGCTGGATCCGACGATTAACCTTCTTCTCGAAGGTGACTCTAAGTAACTAAGTAACATAAATGATAATTGACGTTAAAGTATATAAAAAACAATAAATGTATCAAAACAGCACATCATTAATAAGAGATCAGCACGAAAAAGGTTGTTACCTCAGAATAAATAAAAAATAAAGCAAATACACACAAAAGAAAATCATTTCTCGGTTATGCGCCGTAAGAGTATTATTTCCTTGACACGCACAGACAACCACAAAATTTGATCTCGTGATTAAAAAATTAAAATTTTGAATACAATTTTATTGTGCTCGACAGTGAAAAGTTCTCATAATCAATTTAAAAAAAGAATATTCGAGCCGCGTTTTTTTTTCTTTTTTTTTTTTTCTAAATAGGTATGCATTCTTTTGAATTGTATATTATAACAAGCGGCCCGCCCTCGGCTTCGCCCGTGGTGCAATTTTTATATATATGAACATTCCCCGTTTATTCCTCTTTCCATTAGTGAAAACCGAATTAAAATCGGTCTACCCGGTCACGCGTGATGCCGTGACCAAGGGAAATGGGGATTCATTTTTATATATTAAAAGATTGAAATAGCATTTAATTTTAATCATTTAAGCATTAATAGGTCACTTAAACTGTCCTTAAAAAAAAAATTCTTTGCGAATTGGTAACTGCGTACCATTAATTCGCATTAGTTACCTTTTAAGGGTTGGATTTTGTAAGACATATTTTGAACCATGCGTCGCGACCCATTTCCTCGCTTGATTTCAAGCAATAATTGTAGTCTTTGATTTCAAGGCAAAGGAGCGCGCGCGGAGTGATTGCAAAGGCATCGCTTGGCGACCGTGGCGCGGCGCGGCCAGTCCGAAATCTAGTATCGGAGTGAGCGCACAGCCTCTCGCAGCGCGCAACGCTTCTCAAACCTCAAAAACCACGCTTTTTTTATTATTATTTATTTTTAACGCGCAAATCCCTCAAATGGCTGCTACGGACGAACTCAGTGGGATCCTTTCGAGGCGGCAACAAATCAACGACAAACTCGAAGAGGGTCTCGACGTCAAACCAAAATACAAATTTGTGAATGTTTATACGGAATTTCACGAGTTCTCCAGGAAAGAAATAAAACAATACGGGCAAACCTTTAACAAGTGAGTGAATTTTTTTTATTATCTCCCGCAAGGACCGGTATTTGTCGTCTTTCTTGTGTTCAATTCAATCTTGTGTCTACCTACAGGTTATGTTTATTTTGTTTGCGAATCTGGTGCTTTATTACATTTTATTGGATGTATAAAAACGTAATTTAAAAAACTAACAATATTTTGGTGTATACGTATATACGTATATATCAAATATAGATAAGCAACTTCCTTTTAAAATATAAGCTATTTATTATATATGAAAAAATATCTATCTACATTTATCTCTGACATTGCCATCTCCATTACTTAAAAAATTTTTAACCTGGTCTATCAATAACTAATCGAACCTTTTTTTGTCTTTCTTAATATAATTAAAACTATATTATTATATTAAAAATAGCAGTAAAATCATAACAAAAAAGTTTACTTTCGGATATATAATACGAATATTAGTCTTAATATCTTCGAGAATAATTTGAGGACAAATGTTTCTCCTCTCTCTCTTCGGTCGGTCCCTCGTTACTGAGGATAGTGGTTACGAAGTCCCAGTCTCGACACCATCCATCGGTACCTGTTCATGGTCGCCCTCAACGTCTGGCAAATTGTATCAGAAGAGGTGGCATCCTTCACTTGATCCGTCCACCTCGTTGGCGATCGGCCTCGCAATCTTTTGCCTTTGACAAAATGTTATTGTTCAAAAGGTGTCTACTGTTAGAAAATCTTAATATAAAATTTTTTAAAGATTGAACTCACTACACAATATATATTGGCTTTATATTAAAATCTGTGTGTACCCCTCCTAATTCCTTATCCTTAATCCTACTGTAGTCGGTAGCGCACCTGCAGCAGCTTTGGCGTTGCTTGTGTTACATGCGAAGGTAGCCATCTACCATCAAGTGGACCGTCAGCCTGTCTGCCGATCTTAACATAAAAAAATATTAGTAATACGTGTATTTAATCGACATAATAATCATTATTATGAAATAAATAAGAAATCTTCTCATTTTAAAATGTAGATCAAAAATCTAATTTGTATTTTCGGCTGAGCTGCAATAAGTATATCTATCTCTGATATCTCATGTCGAATTGAACTTTGAACACCTTTGCCATGAAACACAAGCAATAAATTAAATTCATGAATGGCGAAAGTGAACAAAATTAATTACTTGAAAAACGTTAGCGAACAAGTAGACAGTTATTTTGTTACGCGAAATGACAACATCGCGTCGCGTCGTGGGAGACGCCAAATGAATGGTTACCACGTCATGTTCATAATGATTAATTAAGTTTTTCACAACTTTCAACGGAATCTGGAATCGCACGGGGATCAACAAGTTTCCAGACGTTAATTGCTTTATTACTTCATGGTAAAACCATAAATAATCTCTTCTGAAGAAGTCGCCAGGTAGCGGTAGCTGCTTTCTTCAAAACCTTAAATAGTAGAAGAAATTTAATGATTTACAATAATGATTTTCTTATTTAAATAAAAAAAAAAAACAATTATTTTTACTCGTTAAATGGTCTTATTTTTAAATTAATTAACTTTAAACCCTAATTAATTTTTTTATAAATCATTTAAGTCAATTAAAAAATGGAAAATTTATAATAAACAAAAACAATTAAATAGAAATATTAGGATGCCGTGTGCCCTGCCACTACTTTCCAAATCCAGACCAGAGCCAAATTTGAAAAGTTGATTTTTCAAAGTTGACCCTGCCGGGAATCGAAACCGGGAACCCTAGAACAGAGCGTTAAGGCAAGCACCCTAACCACTCATCCAACGGGCTCGTCAAAAAAAAATACCATACAAATTTTCCATTATTGCCGTTGATTTTCCCCGGTAGCGGGTACCTACCTCGCAGTCATAGCCACCGTCATCACAGCGATATATAATTTCAGAATATTACTCATAATATTCTATTTCAACGCGAACAGAGTAGGGGGTACCAGTTAGTCTATACATATGTAGATACATACAATAAAATCGTAAACGAGCCGTGTATGTATTAAAAAAAAATATTAAAAAAAAAATTGTACACATTGTACTTATGTTACCGAGGTCAAAAAAATAGTTTTTAGAATTTTTGTCTGCATTTGTGCACGCTAATCTCAGAAACGGCTTAATCGATTTGAATGCGGTTTTCACTGATTTATTGTGGCAGGCTTCCCGTAACATTTGTGTTTGTTTTTTTTTCCAATGGGTTTACAAACAAAAAAGTAACGCGCTATACCGAATTTTTAATAATACCGGCATTAATAATACCGAATATTATTAATACTAATAATATTATAAAGATAAAAGATTTGTATGTATTTTTGTAATGAATAAACTCAAAAACTACTGGACCGATTTTAAAAATTCTTTCACCTGAAAGCTGCATTATCAGCGAGTAATAGCGTACAACAGCTAGTAAAAATATATTCATTGTAATTACAATGAAGACGTTAATTGTCACCATCTACAGATTAACTTTCGAGACGTGTAGGTACATTTTCCCTACACACCTGTTACTGATGTCGTTAGTAAGAAACACCATTAATTTTATAGTCATTTAATAATCGCGTCATAATGCATATCAATATTGATTTCATTGGAAAAACATGTATCAGGCCGGCGACAAAGATAAAAACTATTTGTATTATTGAGTCACAACTTATTACGAAGTCAATAAAAGAAAATTATGAAATAAACATTATCTGATAAATTAAATTATACGAGTTTTCAGCCGAGCTATGAAATTAATAACGTATTCATTTTACTGAGTTTTTCTCCGAAATGATTCAATAATCCCAATTACGAAGTAATAAACTGAAATAAGACATGTCCTTGCTAGTACCCTGCCAAACTAGATAGGATAAAATATAAGGAATAACCCATGATAGGAGAATGGACTCTGGCATCATCGAAACACAAGCACAAGTGCTGTTATTTCACGGACGGTTATGCACCTTTGTTGTAGTAGTGTTAGTATACTTTACTACTCCAAAACATTATTTATTCTGTGTCAATCTTACTTATAAATCACTAGCTTCGATAAATAGACATGTAACAGGTAGTTTTTAAAACAAGAAAAAGACAACCATTGCAATGTGTATGGAAGTTAAGTAATTATGGAAATATAAATCGCTAATTATTCTTGGGCTTTGATTAAGACAGAATCAAGTAGAAAACAAATCACGTCAATTATCACTTAACAAGAAGACAGTGTATGTTATCCCTAATGCGTAATTATTGTTTACTAGCTGAGCCCGCAACTTCGTACGTGTGGATTCGGTATAGCGCGTAACATTTTTGTTTGTAAACCGATTGGAACAAACACTAACTGCTACAATACATCAGTGAAAACCGCATTCAAATCGGTTAAGCCCTTTCTGAGATTAGCGTGCACAAACGCACAGACAAACATAAATTCTAAAAAGTATTGTTTTGACCTCGGTAACATGAAAGTACATTTACATTTTTTTTTAAATATTTAATGTACATAGTCACGGCTCGTTTACGATTATATTATAATATGTATATCATCGATCATGTATAATATATAGACTAGCTGAGCCCGCAACCTCGTACGCGTGGTATTCAGTATAGCGCGTCACTTTTTTTTGTTTGTAAACCGATTGGAATGAAACAAACAATATAAAATGTTATGGGAAGCTCGCTATAATACATCAATGAAAACCGCATTCAAATCAGTTAAGCCGTTTCTGAGATTAGCATGCACAAACGCACAGAGAAAGGACAAAAATTCTAAAAACTATTTTTTTTACTTCTGTAACATAAGTACCTACTACTACAACGTGTACAATTTTTTTTTTTTTTTTTTAATATTTAATGTACAAACACGATTCATTTCCTTTTTTTATTATACTCGTATTTATGTATTAGATGTGTATTGTATTAAAAATGTAAATTTCAAACGGAAATATTCATTCATCCATATTACTCACGTAAACAGTCATGTTTTGGTTTGTTGCAAGACGTGTCAATCAACATATGACTCATTTACTTATTGAAGTGTTGATATTTCGATGAAAACCGCTAATGTTAACAACAGGTCAACACATGAAGAAAGAACGATGAAACAGTTCCACTAGGAGATATTATAAAAAAACTAGCTGAGCCTGCAACTTCGTACGCGTTATATTTGGTATAGCGCGTAACTTTTTTGTTTTTAAACCGATTGGAATGAAACAAACACCAAATGTTACGGGAAGCTTGTCACCATAGAGTAAAGTAATATATACAAGAAACCTGCCAAAATATATCCGTCAAAACCGCATTCAAATCGGTTAAGCCGTTTCTGAGATTAGCGTGCACAAACGAACAGACAAAAATTCTTAGAACTATTTTTTGATCTCGGTAACATAAGTACAATGTGTACAAATTGTTTTTTTGAAAAAATATTTAATGTAACACGGCTCGTTTACGATTTTATTATAATTATGCATATAGATGACAACTCGAAATGTCATTAATGATAGTCCGATTTGACAGTTTTCGTTAGCCAAACGACCTCCCGTAATCCGGTCTTTGATTTGTCCGAGTGCCTTTAATTCAACATACTTCTAACGCATTAAACAATATATATTTATTTTTGGAAAATCTTCGTTAATTCGTTTTTGAACAGGTTGTAATTAACATTAATAGGTTTAGTTATTAGTTTTTGTAAGCGTTGTAGCAATAATTATGTTAATTCTAACATTTGTGTTTAATTTATGTACCAAATTCCACATCATATGTTTTATGGTATGTACATGTAGAATCTTAACACTTTGTTTATTTATTATTCGGAAAACAAGCACAATACAATGTACTTATGTACATCGGAAAAGTTTCAAATGGTACTGTCAAAGGCAGCGCCTCAGAAAACGTTTTCGGATTTTCGCGTATTTGACTTTATGATTTCTTTAGTAGAACTGAATAAACACATTCGCATTCCAACAACCAAGAATTTTAAAAATGCTTGTCAAAATTTAATTGTCAAAGGGCTTCATTCTAAAGTGACATTTTAAACTGTCATTTACAGGAACAATGGAGTACGAACTATATAACCCAACAAGTATTTATTTATTACTAGCTGAGCCCGCATTTCGTACGCGTGGTAGCTTTTTTTGTTTGTAAACCGATTGGAATAAAACAAACACTAAATATTACGACAAGCTTGCTAAATTACATTAGTGAAAAAACCGCATTCAAATTGGTTAAGCCGTTCTTGAGATTAGCGTGCACAAACGCACGGACAAACCGACAAACAGACAAAAATTCTAAAAACTATTTTTGTCATCTCGGTCAATTTAATACACTCTATGTCTCGGTAATATACTAATTACAACGTGTCCAAATTGTTTTTTGAAATAAATTTTTCTTGGGGAAAATGAATTTGGAAAAAGAGAATCCAATGTTTGTTAGTTAAAATAGAATGACGTAAAATTTTGATATGTCCCTTTCTCTTTGTGACCTCTGCGGTTTGTCATTAGTATGTTTCTAAAATTTCATTTTACATAAAGCTCGGCAGGCAGGCTGACGTTGCATTTGATGGTGTATAAGATATGCAAGTGGTTACTGCCGCCAGACGGGCTGCCCAAATTGTGACTTCGAAATATTGTTAGTAATTTGCAGTGTAGCCACTACGAACAATTGTTAGCAAACCTATAAATGATTTTAGTATGTTTATTTTTAAATACAATTTCATTTTAAAAGGTTTTTGTTATCCTTATTTTTTTTTATCGTTTTGTAGGAAAATCCTGTATTCTCATTAGGAACAAAATAGGTAGGTATATTCCTTAGAATGCTTACTCATATGCAGTGTTGTGTACCCTTGCAATCCCCTTATCAGTCCGTAAATGCGTAATTGAAATCGGTCACTAGCTCAATGCTCGAATGCGTCAGAGGAAGTTCACGAGAGTCAGCGGAACCACACGAGATGCGACGACTGACAAAAATCGATGAGTGGGCCGTACGTTGTACTATGAATCAGCCTTTACAAACATTTTACACTAAATTTTTATACACTTTTCTCGGTGAGGACAGAAATTTGAATTTCATCATCGTAATGTCGGCCATAAGACGTCCACTGCTGGACATGGACAGAGGCCTCGCTCGTATTTTTCCAAAAGGACCGACCAGAAGCGGCCTGGATCCGCCGTGAATCCAATCATTAGAATTTTTTTGGAGCTATTTTATCATTTACTAGCTTTTGCACACAGCTTCATCCGCATCCCTTTCTCTAAGACATAGGTTCCCAACCATTTATGGACTACTGCCCCCTTTACAAGAAAAAATCCAACGCCCCCTTTTACATAATAGTTATTTATACCAATTTTATATTTCTGTCTATTATCTATTAATAATCTCAAATTAGAAATTAATTCTCTCTCTCGCCGTGGTCGTGGCAGAGGGTCGTGATTATTAATTATTTAAAAATACAAAAGCATGTTATAATAAAACATTTAATTCAGACAAAGATCATACAAAGTGTTAGACCAAAATTATAACTTACCCAACAAATGCAAGACAATACACAAAGCTGGAGCACCCCGCAATGGGGCACTGCATAAAGCAAAAGAGACAAGACGATTAATCAAAATTAGCAAAAAATAAAATAAAATAAAATTAACATAAACAAAATTCAATAAGAAACATAAATATCAATTAAATGGTTGAGGCTGGTGGAGTTTTAACAATTTGTTAATGTTGGGTTTCAATTTAGTTAACATCAGACGCAAATCACCACGCCCTGCATTTGCCTTTTTTTTTTTGTTATGTTAAGACCGGCAGACAGGCTGACGGTCCACTTGATGGTAGGTGGCTACCGTCGCCTATAACACAAGCAACGCCAAAGCTGCCGCAAGTGCGCTGCCGACTTCAGTAGGATTAAGGGAAAGGAGATAGGGAAATGGGCATCCCTTACTCACTCACCGAAACACAACAGCACATGTGCTGTTATTTCACGGTGGTCTTCTGTAAGGGGGTAGTTACTGCCACCAGACGGGCTGCCCAAATGACTGCAAAACGCAGTGTGATCTGCCACTACTTTCCAGATCCAGACCAGAGACAAATTTGAAAAAATTTGTACCCGCCTTTGTAAATTTGCCTTTGTATCCGCTACCGCCCCCGTTGGAAACTTATACGTTATTTTTTTATTTTATTTATATTATGACTTTATTTCTGGATGAAAAGTACCCTATGTCCTTTTCTGTATCTGCTAGTTTTAAGTTCTGTATAACTTAAAACTAGCTTGCCGCAGGTAGCGAGGCAAGGCCCAAGCTAGCGGTGGTTAGGGTTGCAGAGCGAGGAACCTCTTGACTATTCGTGCTGTGTCAAGAAGTATCGCCTTCTGTATCTGCCCCTTGATCCAGCCATCTAGTGGTCATGCGGATGATGTACACGCAGGAAGGTCGTGTTGCCGCTCCTGCGATGCTTCTCCACTTTTGTCTGTTGGTGGCGTCACGTCACGATCGAGTTGTAGATCTTAAAAAATCTATCCAGCAGTAGGCTACTCTACCTCTTGGGCGTCTGCCCTCCACTTGTCCCTGAAATACAAACCATTATTCCACAGAATTTTTCTTTCTTTCTAATTTTCGAGATACGGCTAAAGAACCTTAGTATTCGCAATACACAATCACGAAAGCGTGTCCACAACTTCAAGTTCCTCTGAAATTGATTTATTGGTGCGAAACGCTGTCCATTATATATTTAGGAGACGTCTCCAGCACCACATTTCCAGTGCGTCAATCTTGCGGCGGTTTGCAGCCTCGGTGACCATCAGGTTTCACCCCGTAAAGAAATACGGGAAAGACAAGGGATCTCATAAGTCGAACTTTGGTCAATTTTGTGATTCTCCTATCTCTCCAAATCCTTCCCCGTTTCTCAATCGCAGATCTAAAGATGGTGTAGGTGCATACAAACATTATTTATTCTATCGTTTTTTTTCTAATCTTTAGTATCCATTCTTTCGTGATTAATCTGTCTTCCGACATATGCCTTCTCTTGTTAAAGTGTATAGTTAAATGTATATATTGTTGCTCGCCCTAAATTACCATTTTCAATTTTAATAACAACAACGAAATTATCGTTAAGTCGCAAAAGATAAATATTATGTCAGGAAATGATAGTCAGTAATGATATAGTTTTACCAATTGAATGGGAATGAGGAGATTATAATTTCGAGGTTGTCGGCTGTAAGACAATAAATTTTGCAATAATCTGATTAACAAATTACCTCAGATAAGCTTCAATGGAATCAAACACTTATCTCGATTAGTGTGCTGCGTTTATCAAACGGAAAACATCATATACACGTAGATATTACACATATTACAAAATAAAATCGCAGTCCGCCTCTGCCTGTTTCTGCGCTAACTGCTTCTATTGATTCAGTTTTCACTAATGGAAAGAGAGGTAAAGGAGGATGGGTTGCAGGAAAAAATTGAATCCATGCTAAGCCGGAGGCGAGTCGCTACTTAAAAAAAAGATAATTCTTATTTACATTGAACGATAAAAAAAACTGTTGCAGTCCATTGACTTATTTATTATCTTCTCGTAGCAGTGATCGTAAATAAAATACAATTTTTATCTTATGCAATTATTAATAAAATAAAAATATACTAAAGTCAACCGTGTAAAAATGCTTAGGCAATCGATTTACAAAAAGCAAAAAAAAAAGAGAATTTTCATTTTATTTTAATGCCAAAAATTAATGTTAATAATTAATGTTTATAAACGTGAGACTACATATTATATTATTTATAATTTCCCAACTTTAACATTGTCCGGTGTATTTATTTCATTTTTATACCTAAATTACACTACTTGTTGGTTATATTAAATTGATTTTAAACTTTTTTAAATCCCACATCAATTTAAAATATACAGCATTAGGCCCGGTGACGGTGGCGGTGGACAAACGACCTTAGAAAGCAAATCAATTCACGAGTTTAGTTATGTATTTTTTAATAAATGTACAATATGTCCAGTTATTTCTTTATGTAGAGGTCATCAGACAGGCTGAAGGTCCACTTGATGGTAGGTAGGTACCGTCGTCCGTCTATAACAATAAGTAACGCCAAAGCTGCTGCAAGTGCGCTGCCGACTACAGTATGATTAAGGATAAGGGATTAGGAGGGAGATAGGGAAATGTATTCTGGCATCCCTTACCTACTTACTCACCAAAACACAACAGCACAAGTATCTACTTAAATTAATAAACAATTAATGTTTATTAAATTATTAATTAACTAGTTGAGTCCGCAACTTCGTACGCGTGCTATTCGGTATAGCGCGTAACTTTTTTTTGTTTGTAAACCGATTGGAATGAAACAAAATGTTACGGAAAGTAACATAATACATCACTGAAAATCGCATTGAAATCGGTTAAGTCGTTTCTGAGACGTACAAACAGACAAAAATTCTAAAAACAATTTTTTTACCTCTGTAACATACATAAGTACAAAGTGTACAAATCGATTTTTTGAAAAAATATTTAATGCACAAACACGACTCTTTTACGATTTTATTATATGTATAGATTTAATAAACGATGAGTTTTGAGTTCGTTGAAAATAAATAAAAAAGAACATGAATATGGATTCGTATTATACAATGTTTCAAAATACACAATAACGTTGGGAAAGCGTCCGTTTCGCAGGCTAGCATTGTGTCGATGTTGAAATAGTAGCATTGGTTGAATACTGCGTTTAATCAAATTCCGCTGTATTTACTTTACTTGCCTACTTGTGATGAAGAAGCTAAATTATAAATCTCGGCTTCCACTGAGAGATTCCACTGAGGCTTTTATAGGTAAATACTATTCGACTTTTTAATTATTTATCTCAGGTATAATTATGTATCTCGGAATAAAAAACAGATCAGGAAGAGGGTTCTGAACAAGACGGATGCCACATTTAAGATAATCTGTGATTATGTGAAAAAAAAGTGTGTGTCAGCTCTGACTGGAGTTTACTCCTTCAAACGTATAAAATAATACCTACTCGTGCCAATAGATAATAACTGGATACTTAATTACTTTATATTATTTAGTTACATTCTGCATACAAAGGTTATGTTAGTTACGTTCGGTATAGACAGATGTCGCTACCTTGTATAAGTTCAAATAGTTCATTTTTTTCGAAGACAGATGTCGTTGCACCAGTAGTTTATAACGCGCTATCGTTTTCATACAAGATTTCGACGTTTGTTTTTATAAGCCCAGAGAATAGAATTAGGGAACATAAATACATGCGTCAGCTGTCGTACAAATGTCAAAGTGACAGATAACCTAACGCTTTTCAGTTAACGCTTGTATAAATTTCCATACTAAAAAATATTTTTTGTGATATATGTACTATTTATTTTTGTAATTTTTACACCAGGAAAAACACAAGAGCTTGTAATTTTTTCATGACACGCACGCCTTGTCTACAGATTGCTGCTAGCTAAACTAGCTGTGCCCTGTGGTTTAACCTGCCGTTTATAGAAAATCGTATTCTGTTCTCTCTTTTTACCGATAATGCTCGGTTTTCGGTAAACAGACGAACATAGCAACTCTCGCTCGCACAAATACCACAGCTAATACTTCGTGTCCTTCTGATTTTTTTTTTTGCTCGGCTTCTAAGGAACGTAGCATTTGTATAATTGTTACCATCCCGCCATCAGTGGAGGAAAAATAGGTAACAACATATAATAAAATCGTGTCTGTACATTAATTATTAAAAAAAAAAAAAAAAAAAAAAAACAATTTCTACATGTTGTACTCATGTTACCGAGGTCAAAAAAATTGTTTTTAAAAATTTGTCTGTTTGTGAACGCTAATCTCAGAAACGGCTTAACCGATTTGAATGCGGTTTTCATAGAACTATTGTAGCAAGCTTCCCGTAACATTTAGTGTTTGTTTCATTCCAATTGGTTTACAAACAAAAAAAGTACGCGCTATACCGTATACAACGCGTACGAAATTGCGCGCTCAGCCAGTATAAAATAAGATTGCCGTGATGAATTGAAAAGTATGACGTCAAGACGAAGCGAACTAGGTTAGGAAGTTCGTTTAAATTGTCCCAATTTATTGTTACACAGATCTATCATATTGCCGGCGTGGTTGTGTATCGTATTAATTCAACCTACCTACAGACTGTGACCTACTTGGGAAAGTTTATTGAGGCACTTATATCGAAGACAAGGACTTCCTTGGTCGTCTGCTGTATATCGATTTTACTTACTAACAAGCAATTTACGTATTGCTTTATATATAACTCAACGCTGTTGATTGTATGTTGCATAAATTAACTAAATCTTTTAAAATTAAGAATTAGACATACTAAGTTTGAGAAAAATTTCAAGAAGCGTTTGAAGTATTCGGCTAATAGTCTCACAATAGAGTGGCGTGATCTCCATAACACCTTTTTCAAGTTAAGGTCACCAGACAGGTTGACGATCCACTTGATGGTAGGTGGCCACCGTTGCCTATAACACAAGAAACGCACAAGTGCTGCAAATGTTCCGACGACCTTAGAAGGATTAGGAAGAGATAGGAAAATTAGATCTGGCATGCCTTACTCACTCTGCGAAACACAACAGCGTATACCTATGATGTTATTTTGCGATGGACTTCTGTGAGGCGGCGGTTACTGCCTATTATGACTCATATGACCACTAGTTCAGATCCAGACCAGAGCCAATTAAGAAAAGTTCATTTCCAAAGTTAGCTCTACCGGGAAACGAACCCGGGACGGGAATCAAATTACCCACTCAGTTTTAGACAGTGTAAGTTCACATGGACTGCATATAGATAAAACTATGTTTTATCTGTTTTTATATATGTAAATAAAAATAAATAATGAATATTTCATGAGTAGTAAGGACTAATTGCAATATGTTCAAAACTTGTTTTAGTCCCACTAATATTATAATTCCGAAAGTTTGTGAGGATGTATGTTTGTTACTCTTTCACGTAAAAACGGCTTAATGGATTCAGATGACATTTGGCATCTTTTATCTTAATATTTTTTTTAAAATTCCCCAAGGATCGTCCCTGGGGATAAATATAAAAATTCGTCGCCTTATTCACTCACCAAAACACAAGAGCACACATGAGATCTTCTTTAAGGGGGTGGTTACTGCCACCAGACAGACTGTCCAAAAATAACTGCGAAACGCAGTGTGTCTTGCAACTGTTTAAATCAAAAGTTATTGTCATTTTATTTATTTTTAAATAAATTCCACATTTTATTCTACCAAATGATTTAAATATTTAATAAACAAACAACAAACAAACAAACTCGTCCGCGCCACTTTTCTAAGGCGGGGAATTCTGGGCTAAAGTATTTTTTTTCTGAACAAGGGCACTCTATATCCTTTTCTGTACCCCTTACAACATGTAACCACCCTCTTACAGAAGACCACTGTGAAATAACAGCACGTGTGCTGTTGTGTTTCGGTGAGTGAAGTAAGGGATGCCAGAGCCCATTTCCCTATCCCTTCCCAATCCCTTATCCTTAATCTTACTATATTCGGCAGCGCACTTGCAGCAGCTTTGGCGTTGTTGTGCAGCAGCTTTGACGGTAGCCACCTACCATCAAGTGGAAAAAATGGATTTAAGATATGGATTTAATTGGAAACCATCCAGACGTGTGAACATAACAATGCGTTATTACGAAAGAAAATGACGTACGTAGGCGGGATGATAAGTAACTAGCCACTGCTATTTAAAAAGTTAAAATTAAAAAAATATATATGTCATTTTTAAATTCGTGTCTCTGGCAACCTGTGTTCTAAATTTGAATTTGGTGGCGTGAAAATTTTATTGATTTTTTTTCATTTGAAAATATATTTCGTTAACTGTTTTCAAAATGGATAAAATTGAACAAAGAGCGGTGATAAAGTTTCTTCATATGAAGGGCATGAAGGGGAAAGATATCTATTACGAGTTAATGAATGTTTTGGGTGAATGTGCTCTTTCTTATGCCACAGTAAAAAACTGGGTGGCTGAGTTTAAACGCGGTCGTACATGTGTCCAAGATGAAGCCCGCCCCGGACGTCCAAAAAGCGTCACGACTCCGGAAATGGTCGTGAAAGTACATGATAAAGTTTTAGTAGATCGAAGATTGAAGTTATCTGAAATAGCTGACACTACAGGTATCTCAAAACAACGGGTACATCATATCCTAAGTGAGGAATTAAATATGAAAAAGTTATCGGCCCGTTGGGTGCCGCAATTGCTTACGCACGATCAAAAAATGATTCGGGTGCAAAACTCCAAAGAATGTCTGGACCGTTTTCAGAGTAATAAGGCCGATTTTTTACGTCGATTTGTAATAACAGATGAAACATGGGTTCATCATTACACGCCAGAATCAAAAATTCAATCAAAACAGTGGACTCAATCGAGATGCCCGGCTCCAAAAAAGCCAAGGCTGTAAAGTCGGCTGGAAAAGTGATGGCTTCCGTCTTTTGGGATGCAGATGGGATCTTGATGATAGATTACCTTCCTAAAGGTCAAACAATTAATGGAGAATACTACGCTAATCTTCTAGATATGCTTCATCAATGTAATCAGCAAAAACGACCAGGTTTGGCGAAAAAAAAATCATCTTCCACGAAGACAACGCTAGAGTTCACACATGTGCTAAAGCTATGGCAAAAATCAACGAATTGAAGTATGATTTGCTGCCCCACCCACCTTATTCGCCTGATCTAGCGCCATCAGACTTCCACTTATTCCTTAAGCTCAAAACTTTTTTGGGCGGACAGAAATTTGCCACAAATGATGAAGTCATGGCCGCTGTAGAGGAATATTTTGCAGGCCTCGAAAGAAATCATTTTATGGAAGTCATTACTGCTTTAGAACGAAGATGGAATAAGTGCGTAGAGGTTCACGGAGACTATGTCGTAAAATAAAATTAATTTTATCACGGAAAGTTAAGTATTTTCTTATTAGGCTAGTTACTTATCATCCCGCCCTCGTATATTCAATAACAAGTAAATTGGGCTTGCAAATCGACTTGTGCCATTTAATTATAAATAACAACGACAATTACAACGGAATGTTTAAAGAAAATATTGTATTGTATCCGTTCAGTTAGTCACCATTAGGAGGATATAGTAGAATGTGCGTTGACCGAACAACACACAATATTTACACTGAAAATAAAACAATATGTACCACACATCGAAGCGAGTATTTTTAAATGGAACGATTCGACGTGTGCCCTTTTAGTAAACACGAAATATGTACTCCCGCAACGATATGTGTTCGTTTTCAGAACACTAACATTCCGTTTCGGGAACTGCGTTAGAGGTAGGTAGGGTAGGCACGTGTTTAAAAATAAACCTGCTACATGTTATTTCCAGCATAAACAACACCGCCGGACTTCCAAATGTATGTACTCAGGAGAGAACTTTAACAAAATTAGAAGAACCATACGGAATAGACCAGAGGTTCCCAGACTTTTCTTCTCATCTTAGACCACTTTCAAAATTCAAATTTCAAAATTTTCTACGATATTCCCAAAACTCGACAAAAAATGTGAAGATTAGAGCTAACTATGGAAATTTGCTTTGCGGCTGAGTTCCATTTTTCTAAATGAAATAAGTGAGAATTGATTAGTATTTTTCGTCACCCCCATTTTTATTTTACGTTAACTTAGACCTCCGTCGAGTCTAAGGTGGACCACTCTGGGAGCTAAGGGAATATACTATTTCTTTCGATATTAAAAGCTATCTGAATTAATTATATGTATTTACATATAACTAGTTTTCAATAATTTAAGCTCATACAAAAAGAAAATTGGCGAATAACTTTAAAAAAAAAATAATTATTTGTTTTTTTTTGTCACCACAAATTATTCTTTTTTCTTTCTTATCTTCTATGTTTTGTTATCATTTTAATGAGTATAGTCCTCGGGTCTATTTGTATATCATAAATAATTTAGATTTCACATAAGTAATGGCTGTATGAAACCTAAATAAATAAAAATAATAATTTGAAATAATAGCAGCTAGTTTACTAGCATCTAGCAACTATGACCCACAATTAGTTTACTAGCTTATAAGCTCACAAGCCAGTAGCTAGTAAAATAAATAATCAGCTAGTGATTGCTAGTAATGATCCCAGTCATATTGTTTACTAACGGATATTGAATTTGCCGGCTGGTATATGTACATAGTTAACATAGTAAACGCGCTCAATATAAGCGAAATTTTGTAAAAAAACTTGTTCCAAATTTATTCCAAATTTCAATAAAAAAGGTAAAATTGGTTAACAAATTGGAAAAAGCAATAAATCCATTAGCGTAAATAGATTATATTCCATTTTCTGTCAATATAAAATTTCAATACAGTGAAAGATTCTTTCGATAGGCTAGTCCTGACCAGACAGTTTATTTTAAAGAAAAATGACAATAAGAATCGAACAGTGGCACAACTTGGTTGTCAACTTGGAATCCTGGCGGTTAGGTAGATAAATAATCTGCAATTCAATGGAGTGGTGGTATAAAAACCGTTCATCTGTTTGGACATAATATTTGTAATGTTAAAAAGATTCAATTAAGTGAACGACTTGAAATTTTATACTAATACTAGCTGACCCAGCAGACGTTGTCCTGCCCGAACCCGAAAATAATTCTGTAACCCCATGGTGGCGCCATCTATCGGATCCAATTTTATTTTTAAACCATATCTCAAAGTGACGCAACACTTCACGCCAATCAACGATGGTTAAATTATTTGGATATTGTTCATACAAAAATACTAAAATTGCGATTAAAAAATGGGGGGTGGGGGTAGGAGGGTGAAAAATACTTTACGACCTATTCTCATACCTATTAAATATACACACAAAATTTAATAAGAATCGATCAAGCCGTTTCGGAGGAGTTTTGTTACAAACAACGTGACACGAGAATTTTATATATTAGAAGAGATAATGGAGCTGAAGAGTTTTTTGTTTGTGGAACATCGGACTGATAGTCCCAAAGTTTAGGAACTCTTTTAAAAAAATAATTCTATTTATCATCACGCTAGTAGCCGAAAGAATGCTAAGCAAATACGAAATATACGTAATAGTGGGGACGGACGATGAGATGCAACGCGTTGAGTCTTGGGCCGAGAGCGGCCGAGAAATGAGCATTATAGAGAAGAGCCGAACGTGCATGCCTTTGTCAATATACTTCGTACGCATGTTATCGGAAAAGCGCGTAACTTTTTTGTTTGTAAACCGATTGAATAGAAACACAGTCACTAAAGTTACGGAAAGCTTGCAACAATAAGTCAGTGAACCGCATTCTAATCGGTTAAGCCGTTTCTGAGATTAGCCTGCCCAAACGCACAGACAAACAACGATTTTATGATATGAATGATCATTTTTAAGAATACTTAAATAAATTAAACGTGTCTAGATTAATTAAAAGATAACTTACTCGTAGTTCCGTAAGAAGACTTTCGACAGTCAACGAATCGACCTGAGTATTTCCCAATTTTTTTATGAAAAAAATAAAAATAAAAACGGGACAAGTGCGAGTTGAACTCGCGTGAAGAGTGTTCCGTAGGATATTGAGTGATTTACCTATCCGCACAATATTGAGTGATTTACCCATGTTATTTTAATATCATGGACTTCTTATAGGTTTCCCAATAATCTATAAGTAGAAAACTAATTTCTGTATTTTTTTCAAAATTTTAGGTTCAGTACTTTCAGATATAAGGGGCGGGGGGAGGGAATGGTCAATTTTCGTCTATTTTCTTGAAACACTTGGAAACTATTATTTTAAAATTACAGAAAAAAAAATTTAAGATCTTCACAACAAGACCTTCCATCTGATATGTCACACGATTTCAAATATTTTTCAATTTTCCACCTTCCCCCCAAAAATGACCTCCCATATACAGATTTCATCTATTCACGTCACACCTCTGCGTTTGGGTCATAGAAGTTGATATGTGTACCAAATTTCAACTTAATCGGTCTAGTCGATTCCGAGATAATTGATTGTGACCGACGGACAGACGGAAACACGAGTGATCCTATAAGGGTTCCGTTTTTTTATTCGGACGTATGGAACCCTAAAAATAAGTAACACTCGCAATATATGCGAAGTCCTTTCGATCCTTACACCAACTCGGCCGAAGCATATTAAGCGACCTTGAGGATTCCAAACAATATGTTATAGAAATTTTGAGAAAAGGTCACGTTCTATTGAACGATCCACTCATATATATTCATATCAATTGACATAGCTTTTACTTTTTTTAGACGTGGGCAATACAATACAAGGTTAATGTCAATTCTAATTATCTGCTCACAGACACGTTTGAAATGTTTACTAAACGATTTCAATTACAGGCCTATCGACTGTGGGCTAGATTGGTTATGTTTTTATATCTTTGGTTTTAATGTAAAAATTCTTTACACATGCTTTTTAAATTCTGTTTAGACCACACTAACACTTAGATTGTGCCTACGTACTAAAGAAAAGTAATTTTCTTAATATTTATTTAATAACATCGATAAACCAGTATTATCTATATATATAAAAATGAATCCCTATTTCCCTTGGTCACGGCATCACGCGTGAACGGGTAGACCGATTTTAATTCGGTTTTCACTAATGGAAAGAGGGATAAACGGGGAATGTTCTTATATTATAAAAAAATTGCACCCCGGGCGAAGCCGCGGGCGGGTCGCTAGTAAGTAATATTTTATGATTCTATTATTAAAGACTTGTTTTTAATAAAGATTGCAAACTCCTTGTCAAAGGTGTCTTTACCAATATCATTTCGATTTTTTTTTGTTATTCTATGACCACAGCGCATTAATAACAAAATTATATAATTAACAAAATACATGTATAAATATTTTTTCTTTATCAACTTTTATATTGCCTATTACATAGGCAATCCGGACTCGCTAATCCGGACCCCCACTAATTCGGTGACCGCGGTAATCCGGACGCAGGCAGCGGGTCTATTTGCGGGGGAAGCGGGAGACATTTCACACCGCGCCTCGATGCGGCGCCCGCACATGCGCTTTACTACTATGTAGTAGTAAATGTATGTACATATATTTACTATCTTTCGATAATAAAAAAATAATAACTAAACACATAAATTAGTCTTTCATTTAATTATTGGTTATACAATATTTATGTACATACATATAAACTTCAACCAAATTTTGCAGACGACAATCCGAACACCTTGGTAATCCGCCAAGGGTCAATTTTTTTGCCTGTCCGGATTAGCGAGGCTCTACTGTATTAAATTATATTCAGTGAACTTTGTCCACTTAAATAAATAATCCTATCCTATGCAAAAGTTTGTGAAGATCAAAGATTTTCAACTGTATAGATCGGGCAAGACGAGAGAATCCGTAATGTGACATTTAGAACCACGTGGTACAAAATCGCCAACTTTACAAGGCTATTTAGCTACGCCATGGCCATCCTGATTACGGCGATCAGGATCAATATTTTTGTAGGAAAATTTTCCCAATGCCCCCTCTATATATTCTATATATTTAATCTTTTTGGTGAAGATGGATCTATTTTACCTTTTCACGCGAAAACTGCTCGAGGGATTTAGATGAAATTTGGCACACAAGTTCCTCTGTCCTGCAAAACGTTAGGTTCCCGAGGGATAGTCTAAAATTATAAAAAATTGAGCGCCATCGTCGCGATAAAGAAAAATTTCTAGCGTTATAATACTTATAATAATAATAATAATAATAATAATAATAATAATAATAAATAAAATGGCGTAGGGATGTGACGACCCCATCGCCCAGCGGTGAGACAGCTAAAGTGACATAGCTGTTTCACCGTTGCAATCAGTCAACCCGATTCATCCCAGGGTCAGGGATTTAGTTACCCACAGGTGTAAGGACCGTGCTTGTGGGATTACCTATATCTAATTAATTTACAACGGTCCCCTCGGGGAATTGGGCGCACCCCGTTGTATCCAGCCTAAAATAAAAATGTAGATGGATGATAACGAAATGAGTATGGGGCCGCTACCTGGGGGTCGCCAGGGCACGTCCAGGTCCCGCGCTGGCACTGGACGTGGCAGAGGGCGAGCCAGCGTGTTATATCCATCTCCACCAGCTGGCTTGGTGCCGACAGGGTCTTCTACGACCCTACATTCGGCATCCGCTACTGGTGGAACAAGAAGGCGCATGGCGTGGAGTACGGAGATGAATTCAAACGCCATGCGCGCTTTTTACAGGGCGACTTCGGCAGTTACTGGCGGTACGGGGTATCAAGCCCAAATGCACCAACAGTTTCTGCAACTGGAGCCGGGAGTTAACGTCACGGAGCAAAACTTGTCGGATAGGGTTCGGTTTATACAGCGCTCTGGGCTTTTTAGTGCAACCGAACTCGAACGACTGCGACGCGAGGCTGTTCCTGAATTGGATTCCGTACAAACACGGGAGGTCTCCCCCCAACCTTCTCTCAATGAGGAGGCAAATGTTGTTCGGAATGACGAGGAAGGAATAGTCACCCACGATTTAGAGCGGATGAGTGGCATTTTAGAAGAGGCGATTTTGGAGTACCGCCAAACACCTCTTGAAATGAGGCCACGTCTACCCCGAGTACCTCTTAACGTAAAGGTTCGGGATGTCGTTGGGGCCATAAATAATATGCTGCCCTCTTATTTAGAGAGCAGTATAGACCTTTGGGATACGGATTCGATCCTGTTTGGCGCCGCTATAGCTGTTTGTCGGATAGTCGGCGCCAAAGTGCATATGCCGGGTCGCGTGGCTCGCTATAATGAGGCACCGGCCTGGCAACGTCGGATCGAAAGCCGTATCGCTTGGGCCAGAGTCCTCATCGGCAAACTGACCAGCTTTAGGTCGGGCAACACCAGAACGAGAGTGGTGCGCTTTGTTAGGAAGGCATTTTCGGGGGAGACTGTTAATCTTTCTCACCCGGATATGCCTCGGAAACTGACAGAGCGCATCGACGACCTGAAGCAAAAAATTGCAGCTTGGGGTAGGCGTATTCGGCGGTACTCGGAAAGGGTTAAGAGGTACCGACAGAATCGCCTCTTCATGAGTGACCAAAAGAAATTCTATAAAAGCTTGGAGTGTTCCGATGGCAGAGTAACTGGTCCAATACCAAATCAGGCCGAAACCGTCGCCTTTTGGCGAGACTTGTGGTCGCAACCAGTTACTCATGCAGAGGGCCCTTGGATAGAGACAGTGGAGGGTGCATGTGCCACAATTAGGCCGATGAACCCCATCACCATTATTGAAGACGACGTAGTTGCTGCGGTCCGTAAGGCCTCGAACTGGAAAAGTCCGGGACCGGACGGACTGCACAACTATTGGTTGAAGGGGTTCTGGCGAAGCCATGCCACACTCGCTCGTCAATTCCAAGGGGCTCTTGAAAACGGAACGCTCCCAGAATTCTTGACTACAGGGGTCACTCATTTAGCTCCAAAGGATGGTGCTACCGCGGATCCATCTAAATACCGCCCTATAACGTGTCTTTGTACGATCTATAAGACACTTACATCGATTCTGAGCTCTAAGATATATCGGCACATTGCTGAAAATAATATTATGTCAGGGGCTCAGAATGGATGTAGGGGCGGTAGTCGCGGTAGCAAGGAGCTGCTGCTCATCGACACGGCTGTTTCCAGACTGGTAAAACGCAATCGTCGTAATTTCTCCGCTGCCTGGATTGATTATAAAAAGGCATTTGACTCGGTTCCCCATACATGGCTTTTGAGGGTTCTCGAGTTGTACAAGGTTGATGGTACGACTCGAGAATTCCTCCGGGCATGTATGGGGCAATGGAGTACTATACTTAGTCTTTCAGGTCAGCGGATGACCGACGCAGCTGATAGGATAAGAATAAGCAGGGGCATTTTTCAGGGCGATTGTCTGAGCCCACTTTGGTTCTGCCTGGCTTTGAACCCTCTTAGTACTATCTTGGAGAATTCAAGGCTGGGCTTTCAGTTTCGGAGAGGAGGCCATCGGATGTCACATCTTCTCTACATGGATGATCTCAAATTGTTCGCCCCAAATGCTCGTCATCTGGAAGAACTGCTGCAATTAACAACCGATTTCAGCAGTTCCATAGGGATGGAATTTGGGTTTGATAAGTGCGGGGTCCTCCATGTGGAGAGGGGACGGGTTATTCGTTCGACTGATGTCGAAGTTGGCCCGGGGCAGATGAGGTCGCTCTCCGAGACTGAAACATACCGATATCTGGGCATGTCAGAATCTTTAGGTGTAATGGAGAAGGTAGTGAAACAGTCGGTTTGCGAGGAGTTTTGGGAGCGCCTTACAAAAGTTCTCAGGAGCTATTTGTCGGGGGCTAACAAGGTCCGAGCTTTTAACGGCTGGGTCATGCCTATTCTTCTTTATACTTTCGGCGTGCTCAGATGGTCTCAGACAGAACTGGACGCTCTGGATAGAAAGGTCCGCACAACTATGATCTCCCACAGAATGCGCCACCCGAAATCATCGGTCGAAAGGATGTATGTCTCGCGGAAGTGTGGTGGTCGAGGCTTATTATGCGCCAAGACCATGCACAACCGCGAGATATGCAACCTTAGAAATTTCTTCTTGGCTGATTCGGGTGGCGTATTGCGTAGGGCGGTTGTAGAATGTGATAACGGACTCACCCCATTATTCTTAGCCGATCAGCAATGGCGTGATCCGGTGATACCAAGCACCTCTGTCAGGGAGGCCGTATGGAAAGAGAAAGAGCTGCACGGACGGTTTTACAAGGCTCTTCACGAGCCTCATATCGACCGTAAAGCCTCCGTGCACTGGCTGCGCTTCGGTGATCTCTTTGGAGAAACCGAAGGTTTTGTCTGTGGGATACAAGATGGGGTTGTCAAGACGCGGAATTACCAGAGGTATATCATAAAGGATGGCACAGAGGACATATGTCGAGCCTGTCGCCATCCTGGAGAGACACTCCGGCATATTACTTCTGGTTGTTCCGCGCTTGCCAACACTGAGTATCTGCACAGGCACAACCAAGTAGCCAAGATCCTGCATCAGGAGCTCGCTCTGAAATACGGCTTCATTGAGGAGAGGATGCCTTATTACAGGTACTCGCCGGAACCAGTTTTTGAGAACGGCCGTGCCAAGCTCTACTGGGACCGGCCTATCATCACAGACAGGACTATTCTAGCGAATAGACCTGATATTGTGTTGATAGACCGGGAGCAGTCGAGGGTGTTTTTAGTGGACGTAACTATCCCGCATGATGACGGTCTCGTGAAAGCTGAAACCGAAAAGAAGAGGAAATACCTCGACTTGGCTCACGAGATTGTTGACATGTGGGCTGTTGCGTCCACTGAAATCATCCCAGTCGTTATATCCGTCAACGGTTTGATCCCAACCAGCCTCAATAGTAACCTGAAGCGGTTGGGATTCCGTGGCGGTTCCCTCCCGGCCCAAATGCAGAAGGCGGTGCTGCTCGATACGGCCAGGATCGTGCGTCGGTTTCTGTCTTTGTCGTCCTGAACCCCGACCGACTGTGCTTCTGTCGGGGGTAACACCGTCTCCCCCTCATTTTGGCTTTTGGAGGGGGAGACGAGAAGAATTAATTAAATAATAATAATAATAATAATAATAATAATATTTATTTTCGAGATCATGGGTATTGTACCTGAGATAACATTTTTATTGTCCCGCTCCTACATGACCTTACCGACAATCATTCGGTGTGAAAATTACCAATAACTTAAAACTATTTAAACTTACTATTAGCTATCTACATACAATAATAATATACAAAAATTACACCTTGCACAATGTATAATATTATTTTGTTTTCGAGGGAAATATCTAGTTTATTTCTTATATCTATTTACGATTATTATTTGAGATCGAATTGGTTTTATATTACTTTTATTTATTCATTTATAAGTTATTTATTTATAAAAGCAACCTGTCCTCGAGGAAATCACAAATTTTATAGTAACATTTGTCTAGTAGTATTTTTTTAAGTTTAGTTTTGAATAAATGTATAGGTAGATCTTTACAATTTTCAGGAATGTTATTATAAATCATGGGTGCCATGCATAGTATGCTGTTGCGGATTAATTTTGTTTTGGAAGGGTGTAAACAAAGTCTATCCCCGTTTCGTCGATTTCGAGATACTTTTTGGTTTAAGGTCGGAAATAAATGCATATTACTTTTAACAAATAAAGCTATTTCCAATATATAAAGAGAAGGGAGAGTCAAAATTTTATGTTTGATAAATAGAGGCTTACAGCTATCCATAGTTCTTAATTTAAACATAGCACGTATACACCGCTTTTGCATCTTAAATATTATATCATTATCTGTAGAATTACCCCAAAATATGACACCAAACCTAAGAACTGATTCTACCATACCATAATAAGCAGTAATTATAGCATCTGTATTTACTATTGGGGCCAGTTTATAAAGAGCATAAGCGGAACTGCTGATCCTTTTACTAAGTTCATTTATGTGGCTTTTCCAATTTAATTTTTTGTCTATTGATAAGCCAAGAAATTTGACAGTATCAACATCATTAATGATGCTGTTACCGTGAGCTATTGTAATATTGGTTGGATTTCGGGATCTTTGACTAAAATGCATAACATTAGTTTTATTTAGATTAATTTTTAAATTGTTATTTTCAAGCCATTTTATTATTAATGACAATGTATCATTTATGTCCGACTCATAAGAATTTTTATCATCACAAGTCACAGTTACTGTACAATCATCAGCAAACAGTGTCATAGGATGATTAATGACATTTGGCAAATCATTTATGTAAATAATAAAAAGAAGAGGACCAAGCACACTGCCTTGCGGGACACCATAAATATTATTACGTTCCTCTGATATGTAGGTATTTTCACTTTTAGTTTTATAATTTATTGTTTTAATTTCTGTGATTTGACGGCGATCTTTTAACTACGACTGTATCAAATTTAATACATTGCCTCTTATACCATAGGCTTCTAACTTTTTTATTAAAATATCGTGACTTACATAATCGAACGCTTGTGACATATCACAATAAATAGCACAAACGGGTGATGATTTATCTACTTGATATAAAACATTTACTAAAAAATCACGCACAGCCATATTTATTGTTTTCTTCTGACGGAATCCTTTTTGCTCACAACAAAATATTTCATTTTTCTCTAAATAAGCATTAATTTCTTTATAGAAGTATTTTTCGAAAATTTTTGAAAATATTGATATCAAAGCAATAGGTCTATAGCACTCCATTAGTTCTCTATTAACTTTTTTGAATAAAGGTTTGACAATAGTTTTCTTAAGATCTCTAGGAAAGACACCCGCCTGTATGCAAAGATTAATAATATAACTTAGGTGATGACTTATATCTTTATTAACAGTTTTAATAATTTTAGTAGAAAAACCGTCAAATCCAACACTGTTAGTATTTTTCAGATTTTTTATTATGTTTTTAATATGTTGGGGAAGGCTTGGTGCCATGAACATAGACTGTAGTTTATGATCAAGGCACACATTAGCTTTTTCACCCATACCTTTGATTGGTTCGATTTTATCAATAAAATAATTATTGAATGAATTAGCTATCTCTGTAGGGTTATATATATAATCATTATCTCTTTTAATTAATGATATAGGTTCTCTTGGAACGTTCAGTCTAGACTTGTTAATGATTTGCCATGTAGTTTTTGATTTATTACTTGATGTTTTAATATTGAAATTATTTTGTGCATATTTTGTCAAATGTATTATTTTTTTTAATCGCTTTGAATAATTAAGAAATTTTAGTTTGTTGATTTTAGTTGGTTTTAATCTATAATTCCACAATAATTTTCGTTTCTTTTTGCTACATATTTGAATACCCCGTGATATCCATTTAGGTTTACTGTTGACCCTTATAAACATATTTTTCCAAGGGAAACATAAGTCGTAGAAAAGACTAAAATTTTCATGAAAAATACCGTATGCAACATTTGGATCATCGGTTTCATATATTTCAGAGAAAGATAAGTTTTTTATACAGGTTTTAAATTTATTTAAATTTTCCGGGTTATAATCACGGGCTTTCTTATACCAATATTTCAATTTTAAGGTTTTTTTAACAGGTACTTTTATTAATTGTGCAGTATGATCTGAGAGACCAAAGTCTATCACCTCAGTCTTACAGGTTTTTTTGTAATTATGTAAAAAATTATCAATACATGTTTTGCCGGCCAGTCTTGTTGGTTGTTTTATTGCAGCTTTCAAATTATAATTTAAAAGTAAACATTCTAACTCCAAAGTCGCATTATTACTTTTTAAAATATCTATATTAAAGTCGCCACCTATTATAATATTGTTATATTTTATTTTATTTATCTCTTTTAATAATACATCAAATTTTTTGAAAAACGCATTTAAATTATTTGATTTGGGTACTCTATATATACAAATTATTATAATGTTATAATCAACAAGCTCAATACCGCAACATTCCAGCACATTAGGTAAAGAGAGTTTGTTAATTTGTTGAAGTTCTCTCCATCTATGTTCGTTGTTTACCAAAATGCACGTTCCTCCCCTTCTATCATTGACTCTGCTGAAACATGCCGCCAATGTATAGTTTGGGAAATTAAGGAGAGCTTCATTTCCTGCCTTAATAAAATGCTCCGTTATGCACAGTACATCTGCGTTAATAGATTTTTCGGAAAGGTCCTCTAAACAGATTAACATTGCGTCAGACTTATTTAAAAGCCCCGCAATATTTTGGTGTAGTATGTGCAAGTAATTAATATCGAAAAAACATCGGATCATATTCAGATTCATTTAGTTCCTGTGGCATATCAGATATTACGTTGCTATTACATATTTCCTTATCTATATTATTATCTAGTATATTAACTATAAGTTGTTGGAGGTTTATAAATATAGTGCGCATTCCATAGTTATTAATACAACCAGAATGTTTCCGAAACATCTTGTAGCTATAGTCCAGTTTTTCGTTTGAGTCCAATATATATGCATGCTTATGTGTCAATATATCTAAGTACAATAAATTATTAAAGCTTTCCTCTCTCCAATTAAATAAATTTGTAAAATTTATATATTTATAAGTTGGCAGACATATTATAATGTTAGTATGTTTGAGTAGCTTTAAAGTTTCTCTAATGTGAAGAACAAGACTACAGTAGTCACTGGTCGTTTTAAAATCTTCTTCTCCAATCATAATAATACAAAAGTCTCTCATTGTAAAATCCGAAAGTTTTGTTTCTAATCCCTTCAATAATTCCTTTACTTTACTGTTTGGCTTAAGGTAATGAAGCATCTGTAAACGCTCTAGTGTGTTTTCAGCCATTTTAAGTATGTTGTTTAATAAATAAATTTTAATATGTTGTTTTTTTTGTTTGTACTCAATATACATATTTTTTTTACTAAGTCCAGG
Source organism: Bembecia ichneumoniformis (assembly GCA_910589475.2). Classification (NCBI taxonomy): domain Eukaryota; kingdom Metazoa; phylum Arthropoda; class Insecta; order Lepidoptera; family Sesiidae; genus Bembecia; species Bembecia ichneumoniformis. The sequence continues at coordinate 15,880,744 of OU342536.1, read as the reverse complement.
TCTGGTGTATGACGTTTAACCGACTTCTGTGTTACATCATTCAATACTGTTTCTTTAATAACAGGGGTATTTTTTGTTTTAAGCGTCACATTCTTTTCTTCATTTAAACTGGTTTTTTTGTTTATTGGTTCTTTGCGTGTTTTTGAATCGCATTTAATTGTTTCTTTTCTAGACGTTCGTTTACATTTAGAGGGACTATCCATTATCACTTTAAAGATTTCATTTTTCTTTTGCAATTCCTCACTGTGGCGTTTTAAATTCCTATTTTCAAGGGATAAAGTGTCTATTTCTTTATGGGCACTGCTTAATTCCATCTCAAGCACTTCTATGCGCTGCTTTAATTTTTCTATTTGGTCTGCATCATCATCCGATATATCAGGTACACTAACACTAGTCATGTCTAATGTTTTAGATAAAGTGTCACTATCATTGTGTACAAAGGAATCTGAACCAACACGCTTACGACGGAAAGTTATATTTTCCAAGAAATTCATTTTATTTTATTTTTAGGAAATAAAAAACGATTGATTGTATGAGATACGAACTCAAGTCAGTCGAACATCGACCAGTCCACTCATCCACTACGCCAAATCAATATAATTAAACAATCTCGAAATTCATGTATACTATCATCAATTGTGTTTAAGCAATTGTATAGTGTGGGTATCTACACAATTTGTTATTATCGGTTCACCAATTAAGTAGATTATTATCCTTGTTTTATTGTATTATTAATCTTGACTAATTTTAAGAATTCTTGTTGAAGAGTTTATTTTATTTTGAAACGACATTAGATCGAGACTGAGACCTTTTAGTATGTATTATTTTTGTTCTTATTCACCCAAAAGTCACTAACACATTTGTCACTTTTTATAACACTAATTCACAATATTTACAGTGAGTATCGCCACATGTATCACAATGAATAACTAGATCCAATTATTATCTAACGAACTGAATTAATTTGTTGTATGAATATTTAATTTTTATCAAAACATAAATTACAATTTACGGAACACATAAAACACGTCTGTATCGTAGGTATTAATCTAATTAATTGTATTATATATTATTATTTCCTCAGGCTTTTATATTATATTTTTAATTTTTCAATGCGGAAGAAGTCGCAGCACCAGCTAATTATTTATATTTTTTTAAATAGATTAAAAAAATCCTTTTAAATATTGGTCCTTTTATACGGTAAACTAGCTAGTCGTAGCTATCAGCTGTAGATACAAATGTTATGCATTTAGGTGTGTATACTTCTACATAAATAATAATTAACTCATTATCTTACAGAGGTCATTTAAATAAAATCAATATGGTTTTAAATGCCACTTGTAAAGGGAATTATGTCATGTAACCTTTCTTTAAACCTTTTTGAGCTTGTTTGCACAGCAGGTGTGGGGCGTTACATCATTCATGTAAATCGATTCAAAATTGTAACATAAACGAAGAGAGGTGAAATTGTCTTTGCTTCACGACCACATTCGCTGAACTGCACGATAGCAGATCTGACACCAACTTAAACTTGAGCTTTTTCTTGAAGTGAAGAATTAGGTTTTCATTGTACTTATCGAAAGCAGACTTGACAAATCTTTAAAACTGAGGTCACATCAGACGTTCATACTACTGAAATTTATATACACTACCATATGAAAAAACGCTTAAATATTCCAATTATCATCATTGCTTTTAAATATGTAAATAATTTTTTAATTACCTACATTGTAAATTACATATCACTTGCACGCGACTTTTTCCGCGTCTCTTTATAAAATATTATTCTTGGAAAACGCTAATTTTGTATGGAGTGTGTGTGTGTGTGGGGGGGGGGGGGGTTAAAGGGGGGGCGAGAGTAGCCTATGTACTCACTGATAATGTAGCTTTCTATAGATGAAAGAATTTTTTAAATCTGTCCACTAGTTTTTGAGTTTATTCATTACTCAATACATACATACAAATCTTCTCTCTTTATAATATTATTAATTTTAGTACTAGTATACATATATATAGAATAGATTTGAGTTTGACCCATGCGTAGCTAGTATTGGTATTAATTTGGTGAACGGTTATTTACTAGTTCCGGTCAACGATAAGGTCACTCCTACACTTAACGGAAATAATGTATAGCACGGCAAATAAATATATCCTATATTGCTTCCTGCCATCTGAGACCATTGAGGAAAGAGGGGGGACCTTATGACCTTGGCTCAGCGCTAAGTGCATAATGAGTGCGTTACGAGAGCATTGCTAAAAGTGACATTTGTTTTGTTGTAGAATTTTATGTTAAGTTATTTCGTACATACTTATAATTTGAAAGGTGTACTGATTTCTAAGCAGCATGATTGCATTTTGTAGTCACGTAAATTCGGAATACCGTCTAATAGCCGGCATATAGGTAATATCAAATCAAATCAAATTTCTAAAAAATAGGATAACAAGGATTCAAGTCAAAATACTACTACCGTTTCGGAAACAAGGTGGCGTTCTGGAAGGGAAGAAACAGCGAAAGAAACTCTTCAGCAATCCCTCTTTTTAATGCCGTGCATTTTTATCTGCTGAAAAATCTTTAATTGTATAAAATACGCTTTTTTAACAAGTTTTCGTTTTACAAATGTTTTAATTTTTAATTCACGTATTTCTTTAAGGATTTTATTGTAGAAACGTACACATTGTCCTTTAGGTGGACCGTCAGCCTGCCCGACGGCTTCATGGCTTTACAGACAAGCTAGTCTTAGGAATGACGATTCAAAAATTTGTTAAAATTAATTAATTTGTTACTTGCCTCAAAAACCTATAAAAACCAATATAAAGTTTTTAAAAAATCGAGGCTTTTGTTTACTTTAATAAACATGGTGTGGTTTACTCAGAAATTCTTCCAGAATAGCAAACTGTGACCAAAAAATATGTGTTGTCAAATGTTCAGATTTGTGATATGACGATTCATGTACTACAATTATTATTGTTAAAGAAATTAGAGTGAAAAAATTAACAAATTTCATAAAGCGAGCATCGTTTTCATCCGAAAGGGCTGCACCTGTTTTTGGTGTTTTTAGAAGTCAAAATAATTACGGTGAAGACGTTTATATATTCTATATAAAATCTGTAAAAGAAAACTCCCTGAATAACCCGATGACTGAATATAGTTCTTTAATCGGCCTACAAAAATGTAAAAAAAAAGTCTAGCAGATTTCTGTATTTAGGATACTAAACTAATGTATTTGCCATCGCTTTACCTAACTAGGTAATTACATTACATTACAGTTGCTAACAATTAAACAAACAAAACATCCTAATAATATCACCTAGCGAACCAAAAACTATACAATATTATAGTTGCGAGGACATTCTTTGCTAAAAGTCGTTGGTATAATAGGTACACAATAGATACGTATTCGTTGCAATGTTTACCCTATAGCAAAATGTGTACCCGCGTAGAATATGTGCCACTTTTGAAGCGAAATGAGCCAAAATAATATGTACGCCGCATATAAATGAGCTCTCCAACTGTATTCTCGATTACGTTACGGCACACAAACTAAAGAGAATTATTCAAATGACAGAATAAATTATAACTAACTACCTGATGACGAGGAAGTGATAAGAATTGATAAGATTAAGAGCGCGTATAAAGAGAAATAGCTAATCCTAGAATTGAATTTTATCTAAGTTTGTAAAGTCCAAATAAGAAAATTACAAAATTATACAGCCGAAATACCACTCACTGACTCACTGATCTAGTGACATTTCTAACCGGGAAGGAGCCGTGGGGGGGTTTGCCTCTCTAGCCGGTCGTGGAGTACGAATAAAGTTGTCGAGAAATTAATTCAAAGACCTCGCTACCTCGACCTGGTAAAAAGTCGGCGACGGGATCTCGGAAACTATGAACCCGAGAGGGACCCGGTTTGCGGAATGTCATAGAGGGTCACCGGGGGTTACCACACCGCGACACTCCGCGGACGAAGTCGCGGGCGAAAACTAGTATTTATATATAAATACATTATAAATAAAAGTGAAATGTGGAAAAGAAAATTTCATAGAAAAAAATCACCAAATTACCTCTCATTTTTATCGTTTTTGTTTTATTTTCAAAATGACACGTATTACAAACCTATAAAATTATCAGTAATCTCACTTCCCAGATTATTTAGGGCTTTGAGGATTAATTTTTCATTTGACATTGTAGTTTACGAGTAATTAATATTTAATACTTTTGGCACTTATAACATTTTTATTGCGCGAAATACGCTATCTTCCGTCTCATGTTATGCATACTTCAATGCGCATTGTTTCACATGATCAGTAACAATCGCTTATGGGGCCACGCGGGTGAAATTAGAAATACTTTTTGCTTTGTACGCAGCCTTAAGAAGAACCTCTCACAATATATCATATTACACAGGACAGGCAGTACTGAATTCACCTGGGCTAATTCATCTAAGCAGGTGAATTAAGGCGACGAATTGGAAATTTTGGTGGCAGGGATTTAGCTTTTTCTCAGCAATGACAGATATATGAGAGTGACGTATTCTTCGTTTTACTGGCTTCATTTTCTCAGTTGGATTACACGATTGGTAAACTTTTATAACGGAGAAAAAAATTTCAAAGAAACCTCTTTTAAAACACAGATTTACATTTTACAGGCAAACGGAACCAATTTATACCTCCAAATTTTCTATGTACATTAGTATAAACATACGCTTTAATTTTCCAGTTGGATTTCTTAAAATACATTATAGTTTTTTAATAAAAAAATCGTTTTGTCGCATACGACCTTACGACATAAGCAAGCGCGCTTTCGTTTTCGTATGCAATCACAGTCGAATTAATTGTTTATCTGTGCGTCGCCTTAAGTATACTATTTAGTAGACTTTAGTTACCCCAGGTGATTCCACATAATAATTAATTAGGTATTTGTACACTTGAAGTAAGTATGTGTGGTCAGTTTTAGAGGACATATTGGCTTGCTCTAACATGCCGACACTGAGTCTCTTAAGAAATCTCTGGAGCAAGCAGTGGCTAAATTTCCCATGGAAACAGTGCGTAAATCCATAGATTAAGGCCAAAAAGATTAAAGGCCTGTATCAAAGCTAAAGGTGGCCATTTTGAATAGAATTACTTTTAATTTTTAGTTGAGACTTCAATAAATATGTACGAGTATACATAAGTTTTATTAAGATTACCTTACTTCATAAAAAATAAATTCATTTTCATTTGTAAATTTATTTTCATGGCTGGACTAGGTGTAGATAACTTAAGTGACCTTTTTCAATTCAATTCTCTAACGAAGGCATTCTCTAAAGTCGAAAAAAAATTCCGTTAGGAAAACAGTTTTTAAGAAGACTAGAAATATTCAAATCAAATCAAATCGTTTATTTCTTAAAAATAGGATAACAAGATCACTTTTTTGAAGTTGATAACCGAGATAATAACGATCCTGAGAAGAAACCCCGAAAGAAACTCAGGATACCATTCTTTTTGTCATCTTTAAAATAATATGTATATATAACGATTACAATTATTATATTCGATACTAGCTGAGCTCGCAACTTTTTTGTTTATAATTTACAAACACTAAATGTTACGGGAAGCTTGCTATATAATATGTTACGAATACATCAGTGAAAACCGCATTAATATCAATTAAGCCGTTTCTGATATTAGCGTGCACAAACGCACAGACAGACAAAAATTCTAAAAACAATTCTTTTGACCTCGGTGACTTAAGTACAACGTAAACAAATGAAATTGTTTTTTGAAAAAATATTTAATTTACAGAGACGGTTCCTTTACGATTTTATTATATTTATAAATATAAATCGTTTGTAAAAACTTACATAGAATAGGTTAGTAATTTAAATGTTAGCATTCATTATATGGTTTAATCATTAAAAATACTTTGAGGAAAATGGTTAGCTAAGATGACCTTGTTTACAACGTATTAGGCATTATATAAGTTACTTAGCTTACAATTAAAATATTTCTCACGTTATTATAATGATGAGTGGTTAGGGTGCTTGCCTTAACGCTCTGTTCTAGGGTTCCCGGGATCGATTCCCGGCAGGGTCAATTTTGAAAAATTAACTTTCAAATTTGGCTCTGGTCTGGATTTGGAAAGTAGTGGCAGGGCACACTGCGTTTTCGCAGCCATTTGTGCAGCCCGTCTGGCGGCAGTAACCACCCCCTTACAGAAGACCACCGTGAAATAACAGCACGTGTGCTGTTGTGTTTCGGTGAGTGAGTAAGGGATGCCAGAGCCCATTTCCCTATCCACTCCTAATCCCTTATCCTTAATCCTACTGTAGTCGGCAGCGCACTTGCAGCAGCTTTGGCGTTGCTTGTGTTATAGGCGACGGTAGCCACCCTACCATCAAGTGGATCGTCTGCCTGTCTGCCGACCTTAACATAAAAAAAAAAAAAAAGATACCTACTTCTCTGAAAAAATCATGCGATCCGATGACTTATATACCTAATAAAGCAGAAATTGTAGAAAGCAATTCTACCTACCACAAAACCGTCATCTGTCAATTTCATAATTGAATCGGTCATTTCAAAAACCTCTTAAGTCACATTTTTCCAACATGCTTTTTTTGCTGAAAATGGTTTCTTAAAGAGAGATGCGTATCAAGATAGCATTCTGGAAGAGCATATGCCATTTTATAACAACATTTTTAGATGGCCAACTGCAAATGTTGAAGATAATCCAGATGAGAATGATGGAGAATATGACTATGTACCCATAAACATATTAAAACATGACAAATTAATACATGTAAAATGATAATAAGATTATTTTTAAGTGTAATTCTCAATTATAAGCAATAAAAAATATGATCACTACAATTGTTTTGGTTAAATTATATACCACTAACCCTATTTCTCGCTAAAACAACATAAGTCAAGAACTGTTTTTCAGGTTTTTTTCATTATTAAAGGTTATTCGGTATTTTAATTTTTTACCACTCAAATACTAAATTGAACATAAAAAAGTCCTTTAAAACTCATTTGATTGTGTATGAAACAGTTTTTATTGATTTCTGAAAAATTCTAATTAAGTAATTCTAATTAAGACTTATGAGGTTTTTGAAATGATCGATTCAATTGCTAGACGGTTCACTATACCTACTTTGTTAAAAAGTTCTTCTCTTTTGAGGTGATTCATATAATCCTCCAATATTTCTTTTCTCCTGGCCTAAATATATAAAATTACTTAAATGTGTATAATTTATCTTAATATATAAAAATGAATCCCCATTTCCCTTGGTCACGGCATCACGCTTGAACGGTTAGACCGATTTTAATTCGGTTTCCACTATTGGAGAGAGGGATAAACGGGAAGCCGGGTGCGGGTCGCTAGTAATATTATAAATGCGAAAGTTTGTATGTTTTTACATCAATAACGCAAAAACGGCTCAACAGATTTTAATGAAATTTTGGCACGCAGATAGTTTATTACCTGAATTAACATATAGGATACTTTTTATCCCGAAAAAATTTTAGGTTCCCGAGGGATCGTCTAAAAGTATAAAAATCCACCGTCATCACAGAGATGTAAGCCCAGCCAGTAAAGTTATATATTTTTATGAGTTTTACTACTCGTATATTTTATTATGTAAGAAATGAATCGAGCAAATCATAGCCGCATTATTTATTGGCTTATTACGATTCTTATCTAATGTTTAACGATTTAAGCAAGTGGCTGACGAGTGGGTAGCCCAAAAATTGTTATAGAAGGTGTAGGTAGTTTACTGTTACGCAACATTTGAATTGATTATGCGACACGCACATGCGCTTTCTAACACACTCATTCATAATTCTTATCTACGTGAATATCATAACATTAATAAAAATAGGTACTTAACTAACGGATGTGAGGTTCCAACACGAAATAAAAGGAAGGCCAGGAATTCAATTTTATTTATCCTTATCCCTTGACGAGCCCGTTGGATGAGTGGTTAGGGTGCTTGCCCCGGGTTAGATTTCCGACAGGGTCAACTTTACAAAATGAAGGCTCTGATGGCAGGGCTCACTGTGTTATGCAGTCATTTGGGCAGTCCGTCTGGCGACAGTAACCACCCCCTTACAGAAGACCAGCGTGAAATAACAGCAGGTGTGTTCGGTGAGTGAGTAAGGGATACCAGAGCCCATTCCCGTATCCCCTCCCAATCCCTTATCCTTAATCCTACTGTAGTCGGCAGCACCTGTGGCGTTGCTTAAATAAATAAATAAAAATTTATTTGCGATGACCATGGGTAACTGATACCAGAGGTGACATTTAGTTTTCTTGTTCCATCATGACCAACCGATAAATATTCGGTGTGCAAATATTGACATCTTTAAACTCCAAATCTCGAAGATTGAATTTTTGACTGATTAGTTTTCTTATACCATTCCTTTGTTGACACATCGATCCCACACTATTTGTGTTATAGGCAACGGTGATCACCTACCACCAAGTGGACCGTCAGCTTGACTGCCGATCTTAAAATAAAAAGATAAATTGAAGATGTTGCCCGCGTCTGTCTGTCTGTCATTCTGTATATCCGCTAACTCCTCCTAAACCAGGCAACGGAATTTGATGTGGTTTTCAAGGTTTATTAATAAAAAACTTAATTGCTCCCGTGCGAAGCCTCCTACTTCGGGTCGCTAGTTTTAAAATAAATTCAAATATAGCTAATATCACAGTCTAACCATAATCACGTCGTACAGTCGGGCAACGCTCAATGTTCGGGCCTGCAAACTGAAGCGAGTTCGCCGAACGTTGCTCTGGGTTGCCAGGCCTAAAAATCGAAAATCCGGACCGAGACTCATATTTAGCCGGACATTTTGCTATAAAAGCCTGACACACTTGGTTTTTAAAAGAAATAGTTCTTTTTATTTGTGCATTTATTACTTTAAGACTTGCTCTACTCTTTATTATGTATCACATATTGTTTTCTTAAAGTAATTTGTAAGATCGCGAATCATGCATGTCCATGTGATTCTGGCCGCTGCGGGGTTAACCAAATCCTAACAAAAGCTGGACGGGCCGGACTTGTATATATTTGGCTGGACACGACTGTAAAAAGCCGGACATGTCCGGCTTGCACCTGGCAACCCTATCTACGCAAGTATATTCGTTGCCTGACTGTATGACGTAAGTATGGTTGGACTGTGCTAATATTATAGAGTGCAAATTTGTGTGCCTGGTATGCATGCTGGTATTCTCCGCAACCATTGCATAATACCTATAAATTGTTTAACTGTTTAAAAGGTACATTATTCCAGCTGGTTGTAATACTAATTTTTATGAACTAGATTTTGCCTGCGACTTCGTCGTCGTCCCTATCGGAGCCAGAACTTTTTTCTGGACGTCAGTTACTCCACTGACAACGTGAACTCACTTTTGCATTTATAATATTTGTTAGGACTTTAATATCAACAGACTCGCCAGCTCGCCACAATGCTGGACTCTAATAGGATAAGACTCGAACACTAAAACGGAAGTACCTATTTAATCTAATGGGAGAAGAATGGCTCTGGCCCCTTTTAAACTTACATTCCACCCTTATCCAATCAATTTTTATTGATTGTAGATTAAAAATTAAAATAGCATCTTTTTCTATGTTAAGGTCGACAGACAGGCTGAAAGTCCACTTTATGGTAGGCTACCGTTCGCCTATAACACAAGCAACGCCACAGATGCTGCAAGTACGCTGCCAACTACAGCAGGATTAAGGATAAGGAATTGGGAAGGGTTAAGGAAATGGGCGCTAGCATCCCTTACTCACTCACTACAACTTATGTAAGGTGTGGTTACTGCCGCCAGGCGGGCTGTCCAAATGACTGCGAAACGTAGTGTGCCCTACCACTAATTTTCGCATCCAGACCAGAGCCAAATTTGAAAAGTTCATTTTTAAAGTTGATCCTGCCGGGAATCGAATCTAGGACCCCTGGAACAGAGAGTTAAAGCAAGCACTCTAACCATATTGAACTATAGCTTAAAGAAAACTAGTTTTTGCCCGAGACTTCATCCGCGTATCTTTATAAATTATAACCTTAGTATTATTCTGATATATGAACTATGTTACCGTAAAGTTTCATCAAAATCCCTTAGTAGTTGTTGCGTGTAAGAGTAATTTAAAATTCTCACAAACTTTCTTAAGTACCTATCTCAATACTAATAGAATGTGTTTTTATACGAGTCCTATAAGTAACTAATGCCAAGGGATTGTTCTTATTAATTAAATATACCACCATCCAGGTAATTAAATATCAACCAAGCATCAACCATCCAGACAATTAATAAATTCGGATCAAGCGCTTTAAAACATCTTTTATAATGCGCACTGCTAAGGATTGGAACTCCCTGCCGGCGTCATTTCCGAGCTCATATAACCCAAATTTTTTCAAGGTTCAAGTGAATAGGCATCTTCTGGGTTCTATTAAACTCATCTTTAATAAAAAATAAAAAAGTCTATAAAAATGTTTCACACTAATCTTACCCTACATACATAGAGTGCTGTATGATGATATTTTACAAAAATTAATTTTTCATTCCCTCTATCTTTTTTTAATACGATTAAATAAAATGCATATTATTATGTCGGGTTAAGTATAATTTAAAAGAATACAAGCATTGAATGATCGTTATTATTGTAACATTCAGATTTTAAATTAAGTTATTAAGAAATGACCTAACTTGGGCACGTGGAAAGTTGTAATTGCCTTGTAGGTAGGTATACTCCACTTTGTAGAAAGTTTTCATTTTACTTTCATTCAATGTTTCTTGTTTTTAAGTATTGGCAATGATATCACTTAAATATATTTAACATCACTTAAGTTATCTACACATTTAATAAAATCGTAAGCGAGCCGTGTCTGAACATTAAATATAAAAAAAAAAACAATTAATACACTTTATAGGTACTTATGTTACCGAGGTCAAAAAAATGGGTTTTACAATTTTTGTCTGTTTGTCTTCGCGTTTGTGCACGCTAATCTCAGAAACGGCTAAACCGATTTTAATACGGTTTTCACTGATTTAGTATTTGTTTCATTCCAATCGATTTACAAACAAAAAAGTTACGCGCTATACCGAATACCATGCGTACAAACTTGCGGGCTCAGCTGGTAAACGCATAGCTAGCTAGGCCAGATCTAAATTTTATTTTTCAATTTATTTTCCCCATTTAATAGGACGTTTATAAACACAAGCAACTCCAGGAAAGATGCACCCTGCGCTGTCATCCTTATTGTGACAAGGATAAGGGTTGAGTATACGGCGAAGGCTTCTGTTCTGGCATCCTTTACGCCCGAACAGAAACCAATTGGCATAGTACATGTGGTTTTCTATAAGTGGATTATTACAGCTGTTAGACATGCTATCCAGATTGTGATTGCAGATTGTTGTGTGCTACTACGCACACAAGCTTTTGCCTGCAACTTCGACCACGGCGGTTGCAAGTGCATTGCTGACCTTGATAAGATGAAAGATCCATGGCATATCTATAGATATTATAAGGGTTCTGGAATTTCTTTCAAAAACTCAATAGCAGATTACTTCTATTATTTATTACTTCACGATGGTCTTCTGTTAGACAGTGGTTATACTGACGTCAAAGTGGTCTTCTGTACTGGATCCCTTCAAATTTAATACCGTCATCGATTTTTTCAACATATTTCATTGTGTTTTGGTTATAGTTTGCTGTGAAAATGTCTTTTCCGTGTTACAGATTCGACGAAGGTCACGATGGCTTTCTAGATATGAATGAGGTAAAACGAATGATGGAGCGGCTGGGTGCACCACAGACTCACCTCGGACTTAAGGCTATGATTTCAGAAGTGGACGAAGACATGGACAACAAAATTAGCTTTAGAGAATTCTTATTAATATACAGGTAATTATTAGATTTTATTTATTGCTTCAATTTAACCGCAGGGATGCATTTACCTACCTTTAGGTAAATTAAATCTCTATATATAAAAATGAATCCCTATTTCCCTTGGTCACGGCATCACGCGTGAACGGGTAGACTGATTTTAATTCGGTTTTCACTAATGGAAAGAGGGGTAAACGGAGAATGTTCATATATATATATATATATTGCACCCCGGGCGAAGCCGGGGGCGGGTCGCTAGTAACAAATATATTCGCAAACTTCACCATATACGAGTATTAATACATATTTTACTTTATTTTGCACAATGACGAGCCCGTTGGGTGAGTGGTTAGGTTGCCTTAATGCTCTGTTCTATGGTTCCTGGGTTCGATTCATAGAAGGGTCAACTTTGAAAAATGATTTTTTCTAATTTGGCTCTGGTCTGGATCTGGAAAGTAGTGGCAGAGCACACTGCATTTCGCAGTAATTTGGGCAGCCCGTCTGGCGGCAGTAACCACCTCCTTACAGAAGACCATCGTGAAATAACAGCACAAGTGCTGTTGTGTTTCAGAGAGATCTCTTACTTATTCACCGAAATACAATAGGTGGTCTTCTGTAAGAGGGTGATTACTGCCGCCAGACGGGCTGCCGAAATGATACTTTAGATATACGCCTACTGCTTTACTTAAGTTATCGGGCCACCCAATGGCTTTCTTCTTTCAACATTATTTATATAATTTTTTATTGTTTACAGAAAAGCACGTGCTGGCGAGCTGGAAACCGACTCGGGCTTGGACGCTTTAGCTAGACTAACAGAAATAAACGTCGATCAAGTGGGCGTGAATGGAGCCAAGAATTTCTTTGAAGCGAAGATCGAAGAATTGTCAAAATCAAACAAATTCCACGACGAGATCATTCAAGAGCAAGAGGAAAAACGCAAAGAAGCGGAGGAGAAGGCCCTCCGGAGACAGCAGTTCAAGGAGAAAGCAGCCTTATTTCAACACTGATAGACTATAAAGTATTAATTGTTATAAGTTCATCTATAGATAGACCATTTAAGTGAGTCTTCGCCGGCGCGGTACAGGGGCGCGGGGGTATGACGACAAAGGGGACAAAGAGAGAGGTGCGGGCGCCCGCCTTGTCGTCATACCCCCGCGCCCCTGTACCGCGCGGGCGAGGACTCATTTAAACGGTCTATTTATAGCTGTAAGCTGTAAGCTGTTACCGTGGTTTCTTTTCATTTATGACCTAAACTTGGCCTAAATATGTCGTATGTACCTACTTATTTATACTTTTCCCACAATTAAGCGTAGATTTAGTAATGAAATGGAGTCAACATCATTTAATGGAAATAATCTCTTTCATAATGACATATAATTTTATTATGACGAATAATCCTATTATAGTTACTTATCTATTATTTAAAAAAAAATGATTATTGCGCTTTTAGTGTCAAACATTGGCACTATCTAAAAATAAGTATCACCATCGATAAAATATGACTTAACCAGTAAAGTAATTGATTGGGTATAGTATTCTACTCACAAATATTTTCAATTATTATGAGACGCATTATTTTGTTGACATTATTATGTAATTAATTTAAATTATTTTGTAGGGAATATTTTTTAAAATATGTTTCTTACACGAAATGCTTTCCAATAGAGGGAGCCATTGTTGTGTGTCAAATTTTCAGATTAATCTAAAGTAAAGAGCGGAGCGAAACATCTCTATCTTAGAAAAAAATTGACTCTCGGTGCCTAAAATTAGTTTTATGTGAACAATATTACCTAATTCATAGCAATTATTGATAAAAAAAAATAGAATATTGTCTCCTCTGAATTAAAACCTAATAAGAATAATAATGTTGTGTACCTATTAGTTTTAATGTAATTGTTTAAATATGATGAAATCAAATAAATTTAAGGATATTTGAATAAAAAAATATGTTTAAAGTACTTAATAGAATTTTTATTATCACAAACATATGAAATGTTATAAAATAACACTTTAATATGTACCTACTTCTTATTTCAGTAAGTACCTGCCTATTGTTACTTGTACTAAAAAAATCACATTTTTTCTTATACACAAATGTACTCATTACAACTTATACATATAACGATAAAAAACGAAGAACTTATAAATAAGAAACAATTCCAATTTTGACAAAACAAATTAAAAAAATTAGAATTTTTCTTCCTAAAACAAGTTTACAAATGAAAAGTTTTAGCCAACCCTTTTTCATATTTCATATTAGGAATTTAGTAACTTGAAAAAATCGTCACCATCATACTACAAAAATCGTACACTTTTAATTATTATTATTATATAAACTCATATAAGTCACATAATGTATTTTACAATATTTGATGTTATTTTAGGTTTTCCTGGAAACATGGTTTTGCAGATTATCCTCTAGTTCGCCTGGCATAATAATAAGCAAATGTAAACTATTAATTCAGAGATATATATTCCTAATCGCATAAAACATTTAGCGAGTATTACAAAACGCGTTGCGCCGCACATTTGCTATATGCTATCTACAATATAACCTTTAACAATTTTTCAAAAAAAAAAAAAAAAAACTCGTGGTCAGAACAGATGATCGAGAGGGGTGATAGTTAACATATACTTTTAAAAAAGGTTGTAAAAAAGAGTATTATGTACTAAAAAGAGTACCTTTTTTTAGTACAGACTACTTAAAAAGAGTAGATGTACAAGAGAATTATGGCAGAAAATTAAAAAAAATATCAGCTCCACTTTTAATTAGAAACATTTCTGAAAACCCTTTTTTCCATCATATGTCGATCCTGGCCTGATGGAAGCTAACTGCTGACAATCACATCGCAATCCTCAAATTTCCAGCCGATTCTTTAGACATACAATGTAACTTTTAGATTGCAATTGGTCTAATGACTGGCAGAAGTCACACATAAAAGTTATAAGCAAAAATCAGCCAGAGTAGGTTTCAGTTTATAAGAATGCATCCAAAATAAAGATTTTATGCATCAGATTGAGATTTCAAAAAAAAAAAAAAAAAAAAAAAAAAAAAAAACAACTTAGACTGTCAAAGACATACTCACTGAAGCCCTTACAATATTACTGCTTATATTAAATAAGAGAAAAGCATAAATAGTCAAGAACACATTGCAGTGTAGTACCAACTGAACAATTTTCAAAATTAAGTAATTAAAATTATTAATTAAGACGTTAATTAAAATGTATGCCACAGAGTTAGAAACACAGTGTTAAAGCGAAAAAATACCCATGTTTAACTGTTAAAGCTTTTACTAGTTGATTAGTTTGATTTACTCTTTCTCCTTGGGATTGATTTGTTCGGGTGTACACCTATTTGCTATGCTCACGTCTAGGGACTGGGCTAACGATTTCAATTCTTCAGAGTTCTGCAACAAATAAAACAAGTTTCATTAAAGATAATAAACGTTTCCTGCCTCGTTAGGTTCAGGATTGAAAATTATGGATTAATTATGAATGGATAACGCCTGACAAAATATATGAGCCATAATTTGTTTAATCTTTATTGCTGTTATAGTTCTAACAGGCGTTGGATTTTATTTTTAAATGCTCCGTATGGGAATAGTACTTTTTTTGGATGAAAGGTACCCTATGTCCTTTTCCGTATCCCTGACAATGTATATGTAAAATTTTATGATGATCGGTTAAGTAGTTAAGCCAAAAAAGGGAACAGACAGGCAGACAGAGTTTCTTTCACATTTATGATATTGGTATGAATTAGTGTGTTGTACATTTTTCAGGCATGTTCTGAATTCTGATTACTAATCATTCTTGTGGGTCACTGAGTGTGTACAGAGAAAAGTTAAGCCTAGTCCATAAGATGCAGCTTCATAAACAAAAAGTCACGTCTGCATCACTGCATGCAGTAATTATTTTACCCCAACCGGGCTGGTCCCAGTGGGACATTAGACCACC
This sequence comes from Bembecia ichneumoniformis, assembly GCA_910589475.2. Taxonomy (NCBI): domain Eukaryota; kingdom Metazoa; phylum Arthropoda; class Insecta; order Lepidoptera; family Sesiidae; genus Bembecia; species Bembecia ichneumoniformis. The sequence continues at coordinate 15,864,926 of OU342536.1, read as the reverse complement.
ACCCTTCAGGCAAACAAAAACAAATAAAAGAACAGGAACAAGAAAAACAAGAAAAACAATCTAAATATATAAAAGAAAATAAAAGAGATAATAAAGGCAATTTCTATATATCAACGCTTAATACAATGACTTTGAGGACAGATGAAAGTCTGATTGAGTTAGAAGTAGCTATAGAAACAGTGAATTGGGCTGTCATTGGACTATGTGAGGTGAGACGCAAGGGAGAAGAAATCAGGGAATTTTGCAGTAGAACACAATTTGAAAGTTATATACAGCATATATATGAAGAAAAAGTACAACCAATGGACATGGATTTCTCCAGACGGTAAAATTAGGAACACTAATAGATTTTCTACTAACTAATATACCTTACCATTTGACTGGCTGAAAAATAAAACATACGAAGAAACCGAAAAACTATTGACGACAAAAATATAAGATTTAACCAGATGTTTTACACCTACCATCTATAAGACTATATGCCCTTGATATAATTTGTTAATTGTGTATCTGCTATTGATTCCCTGATACATTTTGGTATTATATTTCGAAACTAGTTTGTTCTAATTGCAAGCAGTTTTAATTTTAATTAATTTTAAATAGTTTATAAGATTTTGTTTAATCACATTTTCTTTTAAAAGATAATTTTAGTAAGTATATGTTTTTTTGTTTTCTTTTGCCATCTTAAGTTAACAAACAATAACATAAAGTGTAATGTGTACTATAATGAATTAAAAATGTAAATAGAAATAATAGGAGAATATTTAAAAAACGAATCTTAAGTTTGAACATATAGTAGTCTAACGTTTAATCACATTTTCTTTTAAAAGATAATTTTAGTAAGTATATGTTTTTTTGTTTTCTTTTGCCATCTTAAGCTAACAAACAATAACATAAAGTGTAATGTGTACTATAATGAATTAACAATGTAAATAGAAATAATAGGAGAATATTTAAAAAACGAAACTTAAGTTCGAACATATAGTAGTCTAACATGAGGAATGAAAAACTGTATGGAAATTGTAACATGCGGGTGGACCTAAAACATTGAACACTTTAAAATTTTAAATGACCTACTAAATTTTTAATTTGTGATTAACCATAATATTCAAATATTAAATAATTATACCATCGGAAGTGGCTTACATTTAAAATACAGGCTAGGTCTAGTTTAGATGTAAGGATAGTTTTTTTTAATAACAAGATTTATAATTTGTGATCTTAGACTTAATATTACCCACTGTAAATTGCTGGAACAAATAAATATTTATTATATTATTATTATTTCGAGAACATAGAAATTATTAACAAATTAAACTTCAAAACGAATCACAGGATGGTAAGAAGGACAATAAAGACATGCAAAACCAAATAAGCGAGAAGTCATCTGGGAAGAAACATAATGCAACTCTCATACCAGAAGAAATCCAATCAAAACTAAAAATTGCTCTCCAACATTAAACCAGCCAGATAACAATAAGCAACATAATTTAAAAATGTATCTAAACATGTATTCAAAGACTCACGAGTAGCAAGTGATGTTAAACCTGTGTACAAAGTAGGCTGAATTCTATAGGAAATAGAATATTAAAGAAGTTAATATTAAGTAATCCTATAACACACTTATACTTGATTTCAAATAGGTAGGATGTGTGTGTGTGTATGTACGTAATATTTAAAATAAACAAGGCGCCCTATGCTCTTACCTTTTCTACATTTGTTGCGAGCTCCCCATGCTGGGATGTCATAAATTTTAATTTTTGTATCTCCTCCGTACTGAAAAATGAAACAAAAATATAAGGCAATAGGCATACATCTACTTATACAAATAAAAAACAATTCCACATGTGTGACAGAGCATTACTAGACAGGCATGACCGATTTTATATTATTTTTTTGGTATGTTCATAACAGCTGTCAGGACAAGGTTTGTATGAAAGATTTTTTTTGGAAAAGTTTGCAATTGGGATAGTATTTTTATATGAAATTGATAGGGTAACGACTGTCAGGTTGTTAGATAAAATACACAAAAAACATTTTGAGAAAATGTACAAAATAAATCAACTCCTACTTAGTTGCGTGACTCACATGGAATGTAGTAGTTCGTTAGTGTTTAATAATTCATTTTGTATTTCTTGCTGCAAATGTTGATCGGAAAGGTCAGAAGACACTTTTTTTGCCATTTTATAATGGTGCAATTGTTGATGAGAATGGCGAAAAGACACTTTTAGTGCCATTAAATTTGTTTACAATTGTTAAATAAAATTATAACATGTTCTAACTTATGAAAGTAAGTAACTTAAGTAGTTATCACTGGGAAACTTTAAATTGGATACGATTTTATTTAGGTAGCAAAATTTGCTTATTACTAATTTAATTACAAACAAAACATAAATGTACTATGTACAATCCGGAAGGGATGAAAGAATTGTTAATGTTAATTTAATATAGGTTAAATTTTACAAACGAAAACCGTTATTTGTATTCTTTCGCTAGAGAGCACACTGCACAGAACATATATACTCTATTTATCTAGCGACAGCTAGAGAGTTATATGTTCTGTGTTTTATACATATAACCGCATAGACACAGAATATATTATATTCTTTAAGTGCAAAACACACTGGGCTATTGAGCATCCGCACCGCGCGCGGGTGCGAAGTTGCGATTCAACGTATATTATATGGTGTATGAACTGTATAGGACTGTATGGTCTTGGTCTGATTCAGTTATATCAGTTGTTCATTATTTATTTCAAGCTCTTCGCTGGTTGTAATATAATATTCGAACATTTCCCGACATGCAATTGATTATTATTATTAGATTGCGATAAAACTTTGTCAATTGTTACTTACAATACTTATTACATGCACAGGCGATTGCATGGCGCTTAACGTTTCTTGTAATGATTCAATCTCTCTAACATCTACCGTTTAGTATATTTGATCGCTAATAAGTCTCATACCTACTCTTTTTAGTAATTTTGTAATTGAAATTTTTTAAATAATCAAAAACGAACAGCACACGACATCATCAAACAGTGAGGATCAAAGGAGAATGTTAACGGGCCACTGCTCACACAACAGAAACAGAAATACGACATGCAGCGAAAATAGAAAAAGGAACAAAAAACTTCTCGATTTCGACGAAGAGTAGCTACTTACATGTTGATTTGAATCATACGGAATTTCAATGTGATATTAACTACAAGTAAAGTTTGCATTTCGTGTACGTAGTATAAGCAGTGAGGCAATAATAAAAATTAAACAACCATTTATTTAATTCAATAATCTGTTATGGATCTATCCACATACATGTCAGTATGTAAAATTGGTATGTAAGTATCATTAAAATATAACTAAAGCATAGAACCCTGACTAAAATAAAAAACAATATTTATAGTGTGTTGCTCCTTACGCTTTTGCATTATGACCATTGGTCAAAAATTTTAGTGTAACAAAATGAATATATAGGCACGAGTTACTTGATTATTCAATCTTTTATTGTAGCAAGAAAACTAAGACATGTTTTTTCTCTTATTAGATTTTTATAACAGACATAAAACGAGTGTCAATTAACATCTCTATGGTCGATGAATAATACTAACATATAAAACCTTAACACTCCCCCTCAAGATTAACTTATCTTAATTAATCTTGAATTACTAGAATGTACATAAACACGTTGTAACATATAGGAGGTAAAACAAAACAATAACTATACACATCATTTAAGTATGTGTCAAACAATAGTACTTTCTATTCTCACATTATAGGTAAAATTAATATCACTACAACATATAATTTTAAATTCTTAAATTAACTTTATAATACATGTTGTATAAAATATCTTAGTTTAATGTAAAATCTTTAGTTTGTTAAGAAAATAATTGTGTTTAATGACGCCTAAAGATTTCGTAAAAATATCTGCAATGTTTTCATTGGTAGACACATATGAAATTGAAAATATATTCTTTGTAAGATTGTCTTTAATAAAGTGATATTTAATATCGATGTGTTTGGTTCTTTTACTATTTACATTACACTCAATCATCTTGATAGCACTTTGATTATCTATGAGTAAATACGATTTTATACCACTACATCCAAAATTGCAAAGTATACCTTTTAAGTAGACGAGCTCTGATGTAGCCATGGCTGCTGCCATATACTCCGCCTCTGCTGAAGATAAAGCAACAGTCTGTTGCTTCTTCGTGAACCACGACACTAAATTACCATTATGAAAAATACAACAACCACTCACGCTTTTCCTGTTCTCCTTGTCGCTTGCCCAGTCTGCGTCGGTGTAGCACAATAACTGTTTTTCCAAAGATTTTGTGTATGTTAAGCACTTATTAGAAGTAATTTTCAGATATCTTAGTACCCATTTAGCTGATGTCCACATTGTCTTTGTTGGTTTGTCTAGATACCTGCTCAAGTAAGATATCGCAAATGTTATATCTGGACGCGAAATTGTTGCAATATATATAAGACATCCAATTAACTCTCGATAAGGCACATCATCTATTATTTCTACTTCTGCTATTGATGTTCCTTGTTCCATAGGGGTCTGTGCTCCCTTACAATTCTCCATTCCAAATTTCTCTAATACTTTCTCTATCATTTTTGTTTGACTAATCTTTAGTGTTTCACCTTCTCTTCTTATTTCCATACCCAAATATTCCTTGATATCACCTAAGTCTCTCACTTTAAATTCATCTTTCAGCTTTGAAATTGTTTTTGATATTTCGGTTTGTTTTCCTGTTACCATTATATCATCAACCCAAATAAGTAACCATACGTTTGCTTTGGAATACAAACAAAAATCATGATTTGACTGTTCAAATCCTTGTGTTATGATATAGTTGTGGAATCTTTCGTTCCAACACTTTGGAGCTTCTCTCAGTCCATATAATGATCTCTGTAGTTTTAATACTTTACCTTGTGTTACTTTCACTCCTTCTGGTGGTTTTATATATATTTCTGTATTGAGATATCCATTTAAAAATGCAGTTTGTACATCTAACTGTTTTATAGGAAAATTTTCTTGTACTGCTTGACTAAACATCATTCTAATTGTTGATACTCTTGCAACTGGTGAATATACATTGTATTTGTTTTCTGTCTGAAAACCTTTAGCTACTAATCGGGCTTTCTTTCTTCCATCTTGTTTGGTTTTAAATATCCATTTTGTATCTATTGCTCTTTTTCCGGTTGGTAATTCAGCTTCTTTCCATGTATTTACTTCTTCTAATGAGTCTATTTCGTCATTTATTGCTTTCCTCCAATCTGATCCTTTACTGATAGCTTCTTTATACGTTTTGGGGTCGGAGTCGCTTAATAAGCAGAAAGCTATATTTGCATCATGAAAATCTTCATCTGTAATATAATCTTCGTATCGTTTTGGCATTTTTATCGTTCTTTGTGGTCTTTCTTTTATAGTAACTCGTTGTTCAACTTCCTCTTGTTCTCGTTCTACTACTTGTGTGTCAATTCTGTGACTACTTCCTCCTTGTTCATTAATATTTTTATCTCTTTGTAATTGTTCTTGAACTTTTCCTTGCTTTTCATCTACTGAATTCTCTTCCTCTTCATATTTGTAACTATTTGTTTGTTCATCCTCTTTCGTATTTCTAATATTTTCTTGGTAAGTGATATCATTTTCATCAAATCGTACGTCGCGTGATATTACAATTTTGTTCGTATCAGGATCCCAAAGACGGTATCCATTTGAAGAATATCCAACCATTCGCATCTCTTTGGATCTGGGAGCCAATTTATCTCCTCTAGGCATAGTTACAACCCATGCTTTACTTCCAAATATTCGGAGTCTTGATAAATCATTTCTTCCTCGCAATATAGTTTCAGGCGTTTTGAAATTGATAGCCGCAGATGGACATCTATTTAATTGATACGTCGCACATGCTATAGCTTCACTCCATAAACTTTTTGGCAAATTTGTCTCTAATAGCAGTGTTCTGACTCGATCATACAAAGTTCTATTCATGCGTTCTGATACTCCGTTCTGTTGTGGTGAATACGGCTGTGTATATTGAATACTTATGCCTCGTTCTCTGCAAAAAGATTCAAAGTTAACATTTTTAAATTCACCGCCATTATCGCATCGTACCTTACTTATTTTGATTCCATATTCGGTTTCAAATCTTCTTATATAGTTAATTAGATTGGCTGTCGCTTCACTTTTGTGTTTGAGAAGATACGTGTGACAGAAATGAGAGTAGTCATCTATTATGACCTGATAATATAATTCACCGTTTATTCCAGGTGTTCGGACGGGGCCTGCTATATCTGTATGTAATAACTCACCTATATATCTCGATCGTGGTCTCTTGACAGGTATAAATGGTAAACGGGTCGATTTACCCATCTGGCACGAACTACATGTTTTTGCACTCGATGGTAGGTGCATGTATCGTAGATTTCGGCGATTGAGATGGCCTAACCTTTTATGCCATATATCCCCAGAGCTTGATCTAGAATTCGCACTATAAGACACGTTAAGACATACTTCCGCATTCAAAATAAATAGTTTACCTACGCATGAACCATACATATGATAATATGAATTTTGTTTACATATTTTTACGTAATCTTTGCTGAATATTACATTGTAATTGTTTTGAACCATTTTCTTGACTGACATAAGGTTGAATGACAGATTTTTGATTATCAAAGCTTCCAAATTTATTTTTATTTTGCCGCATGTCATTTCAATGTAACCTTTTTTCTCCGTGGTAATAAAATTTCCATTCGCAATATAGATTTTTGTCGGTGTTTCTAATCGGACGATGTTCGTCATATATTTTTCGTATTTCTCATTAATGAGGTGTTCAGTACATCCGGAATCGATAACCCATGGTATATTATATTCGCTGCTGTTGTTCGAATTTTCGTAAAAATTGTCAGTTGTTGTAAAGCCAAAATCTCTTGCTCTTTCATTTAGGTTTATAGCGATGTGGCCATAATGACTTGAGTACTTCTGTCTTGTTGCTCTGTTCGCTGACCTTCCTCGGGATCTTCCTCGGCCACGCCATGAGTTTGTTCGGCAATCTTTCGAGAGATGCCCTGGTTTATTGCACTTGAAGCAAGTTATAAAGGCAGTTTCTTGAGTTTCAGGGGTACTTCTAATTTTATCCATTATTTTGAGTTCTTCGTCTAATAGTCTTGCTCTGACAAAATCTAGTTTGATGGTGGTTGACATTAAATCCGTGTTACACTCGATAGCTGTAATAACGGTATCATACTTCGATTGCAATCCTGTTAACAAATATGCAATTTTGTCGCGATCTGTCAGGTTGTCATCGGAACAGTCCAGTTCTCGTACAATATTATCAAATTTCTCGAAATAATCTTCTAATTTTTCGTCAGGTGATTGTTTTAAATTGATCAATTTTCGTCTAAGTTGAATAATCGAAATTATGCTTTTTCTTTGGAATAATTCCTTTAGAATTTTGACCATGTCTTTAGCTGTTTCACAAGTTTTGACTGTGTTGAGATACTTATCTGGTAAGCATTGCACAATGATATTCTTCGCTTTCGCGTTATCTCTTGGAAAATTTTCTTTATCCTTTTCTTTCGCATCTTTGATTATTTGTAGTAATCCTTTTTCTTCTAGTATACATTCCACGCGAAATATCCAATTATTAAAATTTTCGGATTTCAATTGAGGAAAATTATGAGGAATTGTAGCCATTATTTTCTTACTTGTCTTTTATTTTATTTTCACTTTGCTACTTTTATTATAGCCCATAACCTTTTAGTGTAACAAAATGAATATATAGGCACGAGTTACTTGATTATTCAATCTTTTATTGTAGCAAAAAAGAGATAAACATACAAACTTTGTACTTATTTTTGACCGGCGTGTCGAGGTCAAACGCCAAATTTGGTCCCTTTACGTACTTGGTCCCGTTTTATGATACCCATTTAAAGAGGCTAGCTAACCGTTAACAAATGATTTGCATAAAATGTCAACTTAACTTATTTGTATTTTTGCTTTGTACATATGTTCTGTGACATGAGTGACAACGTTTTTGTTTATTTTTTGGTTTCTGTATCAAAATATAATAAATCTATACTCCGGCCACTATAAGAGTGCTGTTCTGACAGGTGTCAATTCCATACATTTTCTGTATCGTTTATTCGGAAATGAACTTTATGCAATGGACATAAAGAAATGTCAAAAACGCATTCATAGAATGACCGTACTATAGCATCAAATCAATTATAACACTATTATATTAGATATCCGTGAATTCTGTGATTATAACAATGTCTTATTCAGTGCCAGGATGTAAATCTAATGCGTCCAGAAAACAAAATGAGAATATGTTTATAAGTTACCATCGGTAAGTGATTTTGTTTGTTTGCATTATCAAAGTCATGCAGTAAATATACTGAGAGCTTGTTTGTATAATAAGTAAGGACCACTAATAAATTATGTTTCTTGAATTTACCTAATATTTTAAGAAAAAGATAAAAGCAGGTTTGGTTATGTTAGTGTTGTGCCGACGATATCGTCTTATCTGCATTTGTATATATAAATAATTTATATAGGTCACCCTGGTACGGAACAGCCAGACGAACGTCTAGTGAAAGTATAATTGTCTCTCTTTAAAAAGTGTAAGGAAGCGACATACTATAAATATTGGTTTTTATTTAAGTCTGGGTTCTATGCTTTAGTTATATTTCTATGGTAAGTCCATACAGTTTTTAAGTATATAAGTTGGTATAAGAATATGTTTATTATTAAACAAGAAACAAGAAGAAACTCAAATCCCTCAAATATTTGAAATTACTCTCACATATTGTTGATTGTTCCTATCTGTTTTGCGGGTGAGCTCTATATGGTTTGTGGATTGCATTGAACACATAACTAAGACCAACACTAGCGAGGGCTAAATTGTTCTGTGAGCTAGGGTCCACACCATAGAAAAATAACTAAAGCATAGAAACCCTACTAAAATAGCGACAAAGTTACATCAGTTCATACTGTATTCACTTATGGCATTGAAAATGTGTTAGAAAGAGATACATATGCAGTAGTATATTCGTAATGTAGAAGGTTGTCACTAGACAAATGTCAAACGGATGTAATTGGATGTATTTTAATACAACCAAATTAAATATTTTGTCGTTGTTCAGTAGCTGGTGTCGTTACGTCACTACATAACTTGGTCGCATTATAATGACTGATACTTTTTCTTATGTCTCACTGCTCCCGTCAGTAGGGATGAGCGATATTGATGAAATATCGGAATCGATATTGACATCGATAGCTTAATATCGATATTTCGATATTATCGTCCACAAAATATCGATAATATCAATAAAAAATGTCAAATAACCAATTTGCATGTAGTATTAATTTGCAAATCTAAGTTGAGTCTTTGATTTAAAGTGATCAATCATAACCTTTCTTAACGCCATTTAGATGGCAGTAGCACAGAATAAATAATATGACTGGCGTACAGAAGTTAGCACTCCTTGATCTTCCGTTGATCACGTCGTTTTGTAGCTTTATTCTCTTTTTCGACAGGAGCACAGGTAAAGATATAAGCGGATCTCGTCGACTTAATAAAAGTAAGAGATGGATTCGTTCAGTATGGATGAGATAAAATTAAAATTCGTCAGCTCGATCGCCTTTCTTATTCCTTTTTTAAAAATCTGAATCTCTTTTATTGTATATATATTCCGTACATCTTCTCTTTAAGGCTCTCTCTCTAGAATGCTCTCTCCCGTGAAAAAACCCTGTCAATCTCCCTTTTCTCTTTACTTCGATTCTGTTGTTCTTATTTTCATTTGAAATCCCGCCGGCCAGTGTATGTATATGTAATATAAGTAGATAAAAAGGTTACGTACATTATAAAAAGGAAACAAAAAGTTTTATAATGAATGGGAAAAGCGAATGATGATGAACTCTACAATCTCCTTAAGAAATCTCTGGAGTAGGCAGTGGCTAAATTTCCCATGGGAAAGTGCGTAAATCCATAAATTCGTGGTCAAACAAATTAAAGGCCTATAGCTAAAGATGGCCATTTTGAATAGAATTATTTTTTATACTTTTGCTGAGACTTCAATAAATATTATATTTTTAAATAATTTTATTAAGATTACCTTACTTCACATAAAAATAAATCCATTTTCATTTGTAACAGAACTTATGACTGGACTAAACATGTATGCACACCAAAAAATTAGAATTATGAAACGCAGAGCACCGAATGTGGTGGCGCGCATTGAGTAAGGTCTACAGTGAACTTTGAGATTCATGTAATATGTCGAATTGTATGTATGTAAACAGAAAACAAGACTAGTTACTCGTTTTGAAATCAAACTATCAAGGGTAAGGGTAACACGATTATTTATATCCGTTTTTCTTTCGTCAAAGCTATAACACACTTAGGTGGTAGGTAAAGTCAATTTTTTTTTATATTTATTCAAAGATTTACGAATTTAGTCAGCAAAAAATTATTGATTTTATTAGCATTATGCACTCCTGTTCACAAAATAACCCATTGCAAAACGAAAACACGTCAAAAATATGCCTTTTATAAATTACCAAGTGTGTTCATATAAAATGATTTGATTTTGAAACGTCTCCCAATATTCCTTCCTGCTAAGCGCCAGTTTATCTCAGAATAAAAAAAACTCTATGTTAACGCGGTTCGTTGTAGCCAAAGATGTTGTATTAGTCTGTACCTATAGATGGATCACAAAAAGCAGCAATATTTTATTCTTTCTAACACTTTCAAATTGCCATAAGATTGAAAGAGACATACCTATATAATCTGTCGGGTCGAAGTTGAGTGAATGTCTCCATTTTGACTATACAATGCAAGCTAAAGTTATAGCGTATAATAGTGCTGTGCATTTTTATTGATAACTAGATATCGTTGATATAGATTTTAAATATATGACGGATAAAAAGTATGGCTAAATGCGTTTCAGTGTACTGTTTGGTTATTCAATATAAATAAAATGTGGGTGCGTACTGGTACTCGCCGCATTGCTAATCGGTTGTATGAGATTGTATGCAACCTCTCGCATTTATTTCACCAAAATATTTCAAAAGAATAGTTATTTTTTGAGTAGAAATATTTAGAATCCATCCTTAAGGGGTAGAACGGGAGTAGGATTTTATTACGGGAGAAAAAAAACTCGATAATCTTAAAGTTTTATTTTTAGAAACGATATCACAGATTGGATAATCTGTGATATCGTTCATCTGTGATTCGTCAACATTTTAATTTAAAGACTTGCAGTTAATGTTGACGCTTGGGTATCCACGTATTTATTAGTAAGTTTTCTTTTTCTGGGTAATTTCTGAAAAGAAATAGTTTTTGGTTATTAATGATTCAAAAGATTTTCATAATTTTCATAGATTGAAGCATAACTTTTTATAACTTATAGATATTACTTACTGGTTTACACGATGGTGGTAATTTTGGGAATATTGTCGGCACTGCATACGAGTGTAGAATTTTACGCTGAAATCCTTGGCGAAAGCAAGAATCTAGTGTGCATCGAGCATATTCTTGTATATTGCGAAGCTCTCCAATCGTCGCCTTTTCTTACATTTTTTGTCCATGTTTTGTTTAAATCGATGTCGGTGGGAAATCTGTTATAAATTGATAAAAATTACTTTCAACCTGCAGTGAATGCTAGAAATTGTCAACACTCTACTAAAAATAAATTATCGATAAACTTATCAAGATCAGACTACAGCACTATAAAGCAAGACAAATGTCAAAGATTCCGATTAACTTTAGTTTTTGTAAATTTTAGTTATAAACACCAGCTTTTCTTTACATAAATCAACCTTAGAGCTGTGTATGCATGTACAATGATTCATTTTTAGTAAATAATTATAAAAATTTGTTTACAAAACACCAAAATTAATGAGTGCGAGCTGTGTGACTTACCGGTGAAATGATATGTTTCCATTATTCTCCTTCAAAACACCCACTCTACTTGGACAAACGGGAACAGTACAAGCCATTCTTGGCAAGCAACAGATTTATGAAATCACACTTTCACATTTTTAAGTATTTTAAATCACATAAAGCTAAACGCGCTTGTTAACCAGCATGATATAAACAAAAGTGACGTTGCCCCTTTTATGGCGCGCAGCGTTTTAAGACGTCATATTCGGCTATTGTTATCTCTTTTTAACATACGACATGCAGCCATTAGAAAGACGGGTATCGAGTATCGAAGGAATCTTCAATTTTTATTGTTCCATCTATACACTAATACAATTATCTTTGGTTGTAGCCTTTTATCAATGGACACAGTTACATCACTAGCATTATGAAAACTAGTGACAACCTTCTACATTACGAATATACTGCTGCATATGCATCTCTTTCTAACCCCTTTTCATTGCCATAAGAGAATACAGTATGAACTTATGTAACTTTGTCGCTATTTTAGTAGGGTTTCTATGCTTTAGTTATTTTTCTATGGTCCACACTGGTCCACACCTAGTCCACACAAAGTCACAAAACAAAGTCAAATCTCTTATTATAAATGTACATCATTCATATGTTCTGTGCGCCCAATACTTTCAATTTCAATAAAATTCCAAATCCAGTCAAGGAACATAGAGAGTAGTATATATTCTTTGATAGTATATAACTACATACTTCCAAATCAATCAATGTACTATAATCAATTTAAATACTCAAGAACGTAAATTTTATAAAAATATTTGAAAATTGTGGTTGTGGTATAGTTTATTAACAAGATCAATAAAACTATGGAAGAGTCCGTTTCTATCAAACAAGAAGGCAAAAATTTAGACATAAAACAGGAGAAACAAGATAACTCCGATAGTTACAAATACGATTTCGATTCAGGAAGTCAGGACAGCAGTAAAAGTGGTAGCGGAGGTGGTTACCAAAGATGGGCGCCTAATTTGAACGGTGTAAGAAAAAGTGCATTCACGCCGTACAAATCTGTGCAGATTACGGCATTGACGAATTTACAAAGAGGTACGTCTCGCCTAGAGACTACCGTGTCTAAGATGTATCGATTGTTTCAATTGCTATTTGATAGTTGACGTTCAAGGTCGCGTTTTATTCATAGGCAATACGCAGGCGCGGGTCCCTGAATTACCTCAGTCGGACTGTAGCTTCCACGCGAAGGCTGGTCGTGGCGAAATAACTCGTGACGACTTGAAACTGGAGCAGTATGTTGATATCACTGACGAACACGGCCTCACTGCCTTACATTGGGCTGCAAGTTATGGCCAATTGAGTAGTTGTCAAGATCTTGTGTGGTGAGTTAAGAAAAAACCGATTCCTTTGTTTAATTCCTTTTGACATTGTTGCTTGTATGTACCACTTTGTGTTTGAAAATATCAAATTAAATCCAACTACACCATTGCGCTAAAAGTTAATAAAAAGTGTTCTTTGTTTATTTCTAATTTATTAAATTTTTTTTATAATTGCTTAGTGGGCACATTTCTTTAATCTTTGGACATTTTGTTACAGAATTGTAGTAGTAAGACAAGAAATTTTCAAGAATAGACATTTTTTTTATGTAAAGGCCGTCAGCTAGGCTGACGGTCCACTTGATGGTAGGTGGCCACTATAACACAACCAATGCCACAGGTGTTACAAGTGCGTTGCCGACCATAGTAGGATTCATCATCATCTCAGCCGTAGGACGTCCAATGCTGGACGAAGACCACCCCCCCTAATTCTCCAAAAAGACAGATCAGAAGCAGCCTGGATTTACTGTCGACTGATGGCCCTTATTGCCTGTCCACCTTGTGGGTGGACATCCTACTTACCAGTCTGTGGCCTCTACTTAAGAACCTTTTGGCCACAGCAGCTATCGATTCTCCACCAATTTACTACTCCAGGTTGTCGGTAACTTACATTTGTCTACAAAACACCTCATTCCTGATTAGATTTTGCAGTGTAACCCCGAGCATAACCCTCTCCATAGATCGTTGAGCAACATTAAGGTTTCTTACGCGGCCCATAGTATGATTAATGATAGGGAAATGGGCTCTGGCATCCCTTACTCACCCAAATTGGCATGTTACTGCCGTCAGATGGACTGTCCAAATGATTCAATATGTAGTGTGCCCTGCCACTACTTTTTAGATCCAGACCTGAGCCTACTTTTAAAAGTTTATTTCCAAAGCTGACCCTGCTGGGAATTGACCCTGGGACAGAGATGAAGTATTGACTGCTCATCCAATAGTGTCGTCGAATTAGATTAAACTTCTAATCTACAGTTAGGAAAAATGCCAAATAAAGGTACATAATAATTTTATTATTATCAGTTAATCTAATGTCTAGGACTGGGGCTGATGTTAACATGCGAGGTCCAGAAGGAGAGACAGCCCTCCACTTGGCTGCCGCTGGTGGCCACCATGAGGTTGTGAAGTTTCTACTCACCGAAGGCGCAGATGCTGATATACAAGATGACGTAAGTTACATTTTTTAGTCAATAAGAGTGAAGTTATTTTCTAAAAGTCCTAATAATAATTTTGTAATTTTTTTTTCAGTCTGGCAGCACTGCGCTAATGTACGCGGCGGCAGCAGATTTCCCATACACATGCAATGAACTCCTCATCAGAGGGGCAGATCTCACCCTGACCAATGACTATGATCAAGATGCTTACACATTAACCACTACTAATAACTGTAAACTGGGTATGTCTGTTACAATTGTTGTTACATGTTAGGTTAAATATATAAAATAAACAAGGTTCATTCGATTGTATATGACTACCATTGTCCTATAAGATCAGAGGACAAATGGTAAGGGATAAAGTGAGGATAGGACTCTGGCGTCCCTCTAATACTAAAACACAATAGCACATAATTTCAAACTGAGAGAAGCATTCTATGACCGTTATGGAATTTCAAATAAGGAATAATTGAAGGACTCTAGCATGCCGCCAACCACTTTGGAGCATAGTGTCAAAAAAGCAAATAATCATAAATTGCATGAATAATTTTGAAATGTCAATGTCATGTTCACAGAATTTCAAGGAATTCATAGTCGCAAAACGTCAAAAAAAAAAACTGACCATTTTTTATGGAATTGTGGAATCCAAACTCTTTAAAATGTTTTTAACACAAATGTAATAGTGAATGTCTTGGATCATTGTGACATACTTCAGCCATCATGACATTTTGCTCCTATGACATTATGCTCCGGAGTGCTGCCAAAACTGATAGAAAAAAAGCATGAGACAAGCACACATGCTCTTATGTTGGTGTTAGGCGAAGAATTGGTAACGTAGTGTCTTCAAAACTATTTATTTTCTCTCTATAGTAATTATTTGTTTCAGCACAAACTGTGATAGAAAACTTTTTGATTGGCTGCCTCAGCAAGATATAAGAAAGCACCCTCGCCATATGTTAAGTTGCAGATAAATACAAGAGTATCATTTACTTTCTGAAAGTTAAATGAAAATACAGGGATTTAGTTTATAAATGAAAAAAAATGTATTGTTTATATATATTTAAGTTCATTATATACAATATTGTGATGTGACACAATTAACTCAATAACAGACAATATAAAAATAAAATTGCATTATTTTTTTACCCTGTGAACCCTGTAACAATATAGCATGATTCTGAAATATGGCGGATTGACTCACGTACGAAACGTGTATTTTTGAAAAAGTTAAGATTCGAAAGAATCCTAAACTTTAATAATGTTGTTTTCTATATAAAATAAAGACTTGGCTTAAAGGTCTAGCTACCAGGCCATAAATTTACACTAATAATAATAAGCATGATTCTGCTTTTTATAACATGTATCGATATTTGATAGCAAATCTAAAGAATATTTATTTTAACTCTTATGAACTATAGAACACCTTTAAAGCCTATAGATAGAAAAATAGAAAAAACCGACACAATAAGGGTGTAGAAAATTGAATGAAACAATTTAAAAAGAGTGTAAGGCCGCGAACTAGAGAACATGTTGGAGAAATGTCTGCGACTGCGATCGCGTGGAGGAAATAAGCGACACGAGTGTCCTCACTATTCACCTCTCGTATGTCCGACACAGATCTGTGTCATGTGAAGTCGAGTTGAGTAAGCTGAGTGAAGTTGTCGCAGATCTGTGCTCAGAACGACTTGCTTCATATTTCACTCGATTTTAAATATTAATACTCTCTAGATAAAGTTGAAATTTGTACAACAATTACGCGGCACGTATCTTGGCCCGACCGACTTGCACTCCATTTTAAGCTTTAATACTCTCTAGATAAAGTTGAAATTTGCACAACAATTTCAAGGCACGTATCTGCCCTACTCCGCGAATGTGTCCCCGGCACGTAACTTGGCCCAGACCGACTTGCACTCGATTTTAAGCTTTAATACTCTCTGGATAAAGTTGAAATTGTACAACAATTTATCGAACGAATTGACCGAACTGTAGAAACACTTTGTTCCTTTTTTATTTCACACATTTTACTCGTTATGACCTTGAAACAGACGAGGGGTTCAACGCTCGTCGAGTGACACGAAAGTAGCGCGTGCAGGCACTCTCAGAGCATTGCCGCTAGGCATGTCCCGCAATACGTATATTATGTCGGGCGACAAGGTCGCGTACCAAATGTCCCCTATGATTCAAGAAATCGATATTAGAAATAACAACTTCCTGAAATTCAGAATAATTACTCCAAATTAATGTTGAATTAATCCACAGAGCCATGATTATGTCAGGCTCTGTGTGATCGTATGGTACGTACGCGAGGTATTATGATAAAACATAGGAAACTATGGGAAAATTTCAAGACTAGTTGTAAGCCTGAATGTGTAAAAAATTGTACTCATGTTTTTAAAATAGAATGTTGCTTAGGATTGTTTAAAATGATTTTTTTTTCATAATCTATGCTCATGTTTATGAAAAAAAAAAGATTTATTATGCAAACCTTTTTAGAATTAATTTTTTTATTCTAGAATTTTATTTTTTATTAGAATTCTTGGTTATGAAATACAGTGCATTTTTTATGTTGAGCCAAAAATTATATATATTTTTCGTCAACAATACCACAGTCTAACCATACTTACGTCATACAGTCGGGCAACGCTCAATGTTCGAGCCTGCAAACTGAAGCGAGTTTGCCGAACGTTGCTCTACGCAAGTACGTTCGTTGCCTGACTGTATGACGTAAGTATGGTTAGACTGTGATAATAGTGATCGTATGCGATTCAGAATGGTTAGTGTTACATGATATGAATACCCATTTCATGCAATGACCAAAACGCATAATAAAAAAATGACCAATACTGAATTTATGCGAAATGGTCAATATTGATCCATGTCTCCTACGTATACACATATTCCCACCCAAGTCTTGTATCGTAGTCGTACTTTTGTATTATAAATTGACCACTCATAAAGCTGTAAATGAATGATTTAAGGCTCTTTATCTAGGCATTACAAAATCTGGTTGATGGCAGCCTAGATCCACCAGATGGTGGATCTGACTGGTCCTACTGGGAAATTATGGAGAAGGCCCACATCCAGCGGTGGATGTCCTACAGTTAGATGATCAACTAGTCATTGTGAAGCACACATATTTGATAATATTATAGGGTATTTTTAGTTACCTTTGGTCATATTTAGTCATTATAAACATTATGAATAAAACATTGTCTCGTACGAAAACACAAGTCCGCGATATCACAGTTTGGATTCGGTAAGCCAGTTGAAGGTCTGCGGTTTTCTATTGGACTGTGGGTCGATGAGGATGTTTAGGATGCTGGGTCTGTCCTCCACGGCTATGGCTTTCTTCAACGCGGCCTCTATCTCTTGAGTGGTGCGACACAAGTGGCCACTCTCCCCAAACATCTCCATCATCTTCTCGTAGCGCACTTCACCGCTCAGGCTCGTTGGTGGAGTGCTGTTTACAAACAAATATTGCAAAATTACATCAAAATACAATTCATGAAAGATCACGATTGAATTTTATTAAAACTGTTATTTCTATTTAAATCTTCGTTCAAAATGGTCTAAATCTTGTGTCTGTCTTCAGTCAAATCAATGAATCGAGAGTACGCACTCTTTACATTCACCATACTGAGACTCCAACCAGAATTCTACTGGTTTTTGGTGAAATATGCTAATTTTATTAATAGATGTACCTACTGTGCCTTTTAAAAACAAGGCATAACTCGAGAGTATACAAACTTCTCAATGTTGCAACATACGATGTCTGGAGCATGTCATACCTACCAAAACTTGAACATTGTTATTTTATGTAACTTAATAGCGTCTTCAAATAAAATTATATATTTTGGAAGGACCAATCCTTACTCCTTACTCGCTGTCTCATTTAAACGCTGGCAACCACCATTTGCGGCAGCTTTTACGCAGGCAACCTTATTTCACCGTGTTGAGGAAGAAAATAGCTTCAATTTGATGTATTTAAGTAAGTAACTGATACAATGCATTATCGTTGAAATACGACATTTTAGCATCTGGCAACCCAAGGGTTGCGGCAGATTAAGAGGTGGCAACCAATTTTTTTCCCAGTTATTTAGATCGGTATCTTTTCTATGGCACTGCATATAGTTTGCAACCAAATGAGTGCAATTGTTAAAATGTATAGAAAATAATTATGGTACTTGTGGCAAGATTTTGCTAAGCAACCTTGCGGCGTTATATAACTCCACGTGCATAACCTTTTATTTAAATCACATTTCGATCAAATAACAGGTAGTTACAAAATTTTATGGTGGGATCTTCTTACACTATATAATATATTATCGTGAAAGACAATTAGCTTAAGATAATAGTAATAAATAGCTTAAATTTAAAAAATGATAACTGTAAAAAGAATAAAAGTTTTAAATTTTCCTAAAATTTTCCCATTTCCTTATCCCCTCCTAATCCCTTATCCTTAATCCTACTGTAGTCGGCAGCGCACTTGCAGCACCTGTAGCGTTTCTTGTGTTATAGGCGACGGTAGCCACCTACCATCAAGTGGACCGTCAGCCTGTCTGTCGACATAACATAAAAAAAAAAGAAAGTTCACAGCAGTCGACAAACTTACTCCACAGAAATACTAAGATATTATTTCCAAAGCCATAATTTCCCTCTTAAAGAAGACAATACACAAGAAAATATATGCAATGACTAAAATTACCTCTGAGTGACGTCGCCATAACTTTGTATTTCTTTCATAGTTTCCTTATCGAATCCGCTATAAATGCCGTTGTTATTAACAATTATTATTATTACGGGCAGCTTGTAGCGAAACATCGTTTCAATTTCCATTCCTGCATAAAACAGTGCATAGTTTTAAAATTTCATTAAAAATTAAAAAATCATTAAATTCATTCAAAATTTCATTTGTAGTTGTACAACAGATTGCGCTACACGACTTTTATTAAATAGTACAATTTTATTTTAGTCAATAACTGAGGAAAAATGGTATATTATGTAACTCTATAAAATATTTTACATGATAATGAACTAATGAACGATATTAAAATACATTCAATATTAAACAATATGTTATACCTCTTGAATGAAATACTCAGCACATTATTTGACAACGATTTATTGCAAAATTTGTAAAATGAAATTGTTGAAGTTTGTTAAATCAGATTACTTAGGTATTTTAAATACGGTCTCAAGAACTACATTGTTCATGAAAAATTGTTTCGTCATGTGTCATGACATCGACTACAAATTGCGTGACGCAGTAATTGGTTTAAATCAGTGGTGCTCAAACGGTCGTTCTGGTCGATCGCGGGAGCCTTTTGAATCGATTTTGGTAATATTGGCAGATATCGGTCGATTCATAATTTTTGTTTCATTATGAAATCATTTATATTTAAGCCAGAATAACCCCTTATTACTTTTTTTATATCGGCATAACTCCCTTCTAACGCCGAAAGTCGGTTCTGTCATAGGAACACGCGGTAAATGTTAAAGAAAAGCCGCGGCGCGTGACGTCTTTGATTCCCACCAGTTTGATTCTTCTGGAAACTTTTGGAACGCCAGATACACCCTACCTACCTACCCTACTTAAGTATCTGCATTACACATGCTTGCGCCATCTATAGATAGACCGTTTAAATGAGTCCTCGCCGCGCGGTACAGGGGCACGGGGTATGACGACAAAGGGGACCGAGAGAGGTGCGGGCGGCGGGCTCGCGTAGAGGTTCGCCGCCCGGCGAGGGTGAGAGTATCGCGCGGGCGAATACTCATTTAAACGATCTATCTATAGAGAGGCAAATAAATGATTTGAATTGAATTGAATCGCTTGTAGTCGTAACAATTTTGAGCTCAATCGCCAGCAGTTTAAGTTTGAGCACCACTGGTTTAAATCTATTTTAAATAAATATAAGATCAATAAAGCATATTAGTTCCTTACTGAATTTATGACACAACCGAAGTGAGAACATTAATATTCGTTCACTTTTTTAGTTTGCCGAAATCTAAAAATTGTTCTTGCTGTGTATACCTGAAAATCCGAAAGCCGAGTCCCCTTCGACGCAAACGACGCGTTTTCCAGGCGCATGGTCGCGGCAATAGAGGGCAGCAGCTATCGCGAAGCCAGGACCTACCTACATATAATCACAATAAACAAAGAACTTAGAAAAAAACCACACTCAATAATAAAACAACAGGAAATATCTGCACATGTGTTGTTGTTGCATGCTGGTCTTTCAGTAGTAAAATGAAGGATCCTTTCCTTACTTTATTCTCATAGATAAGGTAAATGGACCGTTAACCTTAATTTTTAGGGTTCCGTACGTCCGAATAAAAAAACGGAACCCTTATAGGATCACTCGTGTGTCCGTCTGTCCGACCATTCCCCCCTTATCTCTGAAACTACTGAACCTAAAATTTTGAAAAAAATACAGAAATTAGTTTTCTACTTATTATAGGAAAACCTATAAGAAGTCCATGATATTAAAATAACATGGTAAATCACTCAATATTGTGCGGATAGGTAACATCGTACCGGAACACTCTTCACGCGAGTTCAACTCGCACTTGTCCCGTTTCTTTAATTATAGGATCACCCGAGGTTATTAAGACTGTTTGCGCAGCTAGCATGCGTGAGTTTGTCTGGTCGTTCCGTTATTTCAATCGCAGTAAATCATTAGCTGTCGTAAACTTTCAAATTTTTTTATGAGAAAGGTCAGCAGACCTTTCATATAAAAAAAGTTCACGTAAGTACACTGTATTATATTTCCATTCAAATTAGTACAAATAAAAAATAAAATATCAACTTTCAAACGGAAATGTTTGACTTCAATGACTAAACCTCAATTTTCAAACTTAGCTTAGTTAAGCTTGCTACTTGTTTGAAGACCTTAAAAGCGAACTGGGGCCCTAGCCAAGATGCAAACTGTTGCAAACGCTTCCTTTGCGTACTTACAAAACGAAAGAAATAAAGCCCGGTGATTGGTTGTTGAAGTTACAACTGTTACAACAACCAATCACCGGGCTTTCTTTCTTTCGTTTCGTAAGTACGCAAAGGAAGCGTTTGCAATAGTTTGCATCTTGGCTAGGCCCCCTGGAATGTCGAGGCGCTCAGCCTTTACAAACAAAAACGTACAACTAACTTTCATAACTTACATAGTAGTTGAACTTGCATAGCAAAAGAGCCGCAGAAGTTGCTGGGAGATGCAATCACGAGATCGTCTCGCAAGGGAGAATCGATCAATAGAATTTCACTTAATAAAACTTTTTATATATATCTCTTGTGTTCCTTCGGTCTAAATTGTTTTATATAAAACCCGATAAACAGGTAGACAGTGCACTTGATAGTAAGAAGGGACAGAGTAATGATCTCTGGGAGACCTCACAGTGTTCTTCTTTAAAACGGTTGTTAATTATTGCCAGACAGCTTTGATAACAATGTAAATATTCTAAGAAAAGCAGTACAAATGGGATGCATTTTGAAGTTTGCAAAATTAATATATCATATAAAATATTTGCCGCATCACAATGTGGCTCCGCTGGAAGAACACTAAGAGCGGCTATTTGGGCATGTTTGTTTCAAGTACTTACTCCCATAGTGCCGAAGGTTCCCGCGTCGAGTCGATGCCTGGGCTTGTCGTTGAGCAACATTCCCCTGCCTATGTCCATAGTGTTGGCCCCTTCGCTCACTATTATCGAGTCTTTGGGTATGTTTGCTTGGACAGTCTTGAATACGGCGTAGTAGTTCAGGGGCACCGACGTGTTGCTAGCTTGGGCCTAATAAATTTAAACATTTCTTTAATGACAGCACAAAAACGAATGTTACATGTATATATCTATAGTCCCTATGAATACGCGTTATTTGGCGTTGCAGAACATACCAGAAAGCGCGTCACTGGTATCTCAAAATAGCACGAATGCGCAAATTATATTGATGTGATAGGTTAAAAATTAATTTGTGTGAATATATGTATATGTGAATGAACTACTCATACATGAAATATAAATATAATCCAATCTAATTTCCTTGCAAGACTAGGGCACAGTATAATAAAGAGTACTAGCGTAACTAGGGGCAGTTCCATATCCCATCGTCGGAACGACATCACAACAGAATTTAAATAGAGGTATACCAATATTAATAAAACTATTTAGAATTATACGCAGACGGTGATCTCTGGAAATATTGCAGTCCGATTTGATAGTCCAATTTATAAGGAAGGTTATTTGATATCACCTTATGACCCTTAACTTAGTAAAATTTGATTACGTGGGAGGACATTGCGATGCTTTGCAGGTTGGTGACCGAGTTCGGCCTGTCGAGAAATACCGAAAATTACCTAGAAAGAGAAAATCCAATTTCTTTTAAATTAATAGGTGGGTGAAACGCGGGGCACAGCTAGTGTAGGAAACACTTAAAAATTTGCTACAAATGAGGTGCACCTGCACAAACTCCGTATTGGCCTTCTGCTTGAGGGCGAGTGCCTTCCACCATTCGTTAGAGGAGGGCTGCAGCGAGAACTTCCTCTTCGCAAGTTCGCTTGTGAGGGCCTCCGTGAAAGGCTTAATGTCAGAGTGTACTGCCACCGTGCTCTTTATGCTGTTGTGGAACTCTTCTGGACTTATATCCACCTGAAAGTGTTTGAAAGTTTTTATCTCTTAAAATACATAGTCTAATTAGCAATGATTTGATAAGGATTCGGATCTCGATCTGGACTGTACCGAGTTATTCGATTTCTTGTGTGGACTGGAAATAATTAGCATTTGTTCTATGATAAACACCACAATTCTACAGAATTCGTAGTTCACACATTGATATGAAAACTAAATTCCAGAATAAAAAAAATTTCGACCAATGTCAACGGGTAAGACGCGAGTACCGCTACTTCCACGCAAGTGGTTACCTGTATGACTTTGACGTCTGGCGCGAACCGAGGCGGTTGTCCAAAGTGCAACATCCAGTTAAGCCTCGCACCCAGCAGCACGATGACGTCAGCGCGCTGCAAGGCCAGCGTACGCGCCGTGGACACGCACCGCGCAGACGAATCCGCCACCACGCCCTTACCTGCAACCGAAAATTTCCTAGAATTTCGTCTGGCAGATAGTGGATGCTGCTTATTATTTACTTCATTCGAAACGCACTATCCTAACTATATATTGCTATCTCCTGCCATCATGACAAGCCACAGAACATGGTATCTCTCGTGTCTTAGCACGACGTTGTAGCAACGTTATGGTCCAAATGATGGTTAGCATTCGGCATGTAAATTCACATTTAAACGGCTCAATGCATCTTTGAAAATCTTATTAGTTAAGTCTCACACACACAGTCTCGTAACTATTCTAAACGCTTTGTAGGTATGCACGAACAAATTTCTATCAATTCGTGTAATGAATCTAGAAAATATCTTACGATAAGTATCTGCACTTAGATTGTATTTGAATAAGTTAAATGAAATAACAATATCGAAATAAAAAATAATAAATTTAAAATAACAACATTTCACATATCTCTATATATAAAAATGAATCCCCATTTCCCTTGGTCACGGCATCACGCGTGAACGGGTAGACCGATTTTAATTCGGTTTTCACTAATGGAAAGAGGGATAAACGGGGAATGTTCATATATATAAAAATTGCACGCCGGGCGAAGACGGGGGCGGGTCGCTAGTATTGAAATAAAAGAAGACAAATGTGGCTTAGTCAATGTGAACGAATGAGTTTAAGCGTTCTTACAAGATTGAATCAATCTTTGTTCAGGTTATTCTGGTTGATTTAATTTGTTTATTGTTTATTGTTTATAGTAGTGGTAGGGCACACTGCGTTTCGCAGTCATTTGGGCAGCCCGCCTGGCGGCAGTGACCACCCCCTTACAGAATACCACCGTGAAATAACAGCATATACGTGCTGTTGTGTTTCTATGAGTGAGTAAGGGATGCCGGAGCCCATTTCCTTATTCCCTCCTAATCCCTTATCCAATCCTACTGTAGTCGGCAGCGCACTTGCAGCAGCTTTGGCGTTGCTTGTGTTACAGGCGACGGTAGCCACCTACCATCAAGTGCACCGTCAGCCTATCTGTCGACATAACATTAAAAAAAAATATATAACATCAAACAATTGATTTCATTTGCTGCTTGTCGAGGATATCTCCATATTTATTAAAAGAAATTCAAAAACAAAAATTATGTTTAGGGTTAGTTCATACCGCAAAGCGACGCGGTGTACACTTTTTAACATAGCAATAGAGAATATAGAATTTATTTACTACACTAAAAGGTACACAGTTCAATGATTCATGTGAATGGCACGCGGCACGTTCTCTTCCAGAACGCCATTTTCTTTCCAAAACGGTAGTAGTATTTTGACTTCAAAAAAGTGATCTTATCATCCTATTTTTGAGAAATAAAAGCTTCGATTTGATTTGCTGGACTTACCCATAGGAGTAGGTAAGAAGGGCAGGTTTGTATTTTCTACGAGTTTGTTGATGGCGTCTTCCGCTTTTCCGTAGGCGGCTCCCTTGCCGATTACCAGAAGAGGCCGTTCAGCCTTCGACAGCAGTTCTGCTGCTTCTGATACCAGATTTGGATCTGGGTGGGCCAGTTTCAGCGGCTCCGCCTTGTAATAATCCAAGGGTACTTTGTCTTCATCCGCTTCAGCCTTTATGGAAAATAATACCGTTTTAAGCTTTGTTTACATAATAACACTTCATTGATTCTTAAGATGATGGTCGCGTAACAGCAATCGATTGCTATCCGTCTCACTGGTAAGTTAGTGATTAACAAAACTTTTTATATATAGTGATGGATGCGAAAAATCTTTCTCATAACTATTCTTATTGATCGACCATTTGTAAGCAAAAGAGAAATATATTGTAAAGTGCGGTTGCGTTTTGCAGAAAAAATATTACAAATGGAGACATCTTAAAAAATTGCGAGCACGTATTGGCGTGTCTGTCCGACAATATCGAATAAAATAAGGGCGCGACCGGTAAAATGTTGTCTTAGAAAACATTATAAATTTGATTATTGATCCTAAACTGCATATTATAACATTATAAACTTGGTTATAGCATTGCATGGGAGCATTTTATAAGATTTAAATATCAGTTTAAAAACAGTTACGGAGTTAAGATGACGATGTAGAATAGAAAATATTTCATATTGCATACTAGCTTTCGCCGGGAACTTCATCCGTGCTCCTTTGTCTTAGGTGTTAAAACGTTTATTCAACCTTTAAGGTAAGCGCGCACTGGCGGCCAGGTCGCAGGGGCCAGTATTGCGACCAGAGTGCGTAGTGCGAGTTTGCCTCGATCAAACGTATCGAACGCGTAAACGTGAATTTGTATGGAATGAAGCAGTGCCATCTGGTGGCTAACTCGCACTTGGCGCTCTGGCCGCAAGTGTCGTGACCAAGCATGCAGCCAGAACTGCGGCCAAAATTGTCAATTCCGAGTACAGAGTGCTTCGAAATGAACGTCGAGGAAATAGCTGTTATAGTTGAATTTTCACTAGCAATTATTTCTGTGATCTCTTCCCACAATATCCTTTTTACGTCTCGGTTTGAATAGTCGTCGCACTACATGTCCCACAAAGCCCTACTAGTCTCGAGTTCGCAAATAAACCTCTCCGTGTCAAAAGAAATCACGATGTAATTTGTACACTCTGTAAACAATTAACACGTTTGCCCGCGGCGGCCAGTGCGCGCACACTGGCGCATAATCCTACAATTCCTGGAAACCCAGCGGCCAATACGGGTCGCAAGTTACGTCGCAATGATCTCATTGGCCGCTTGCGGCCAAGTGCGCGCACTGATTGCGCGCTTGGGCTTATTGCTAATATATTTTTGTCAGGCGTTGATTTTTTTAAATGCTCCCTTGGATCAGTACTTTTTTCTGAATGAAAGGTACCCTATGTCCTTTTTTGTATCTTATCTTGTCTTAGTGGCAAGATAAGATACAAAAAAGGACATAGGGTAGGACATATTTCTGTCTGCTAGAGTACCAGTAACACTTCGTTCATTGCTGAAATATTGTGATCGCCACGTTTTTTGTGTCACTAACAACGTGTATGCAAAGTTTCCCAATGATGTGTTGTGTAGTTAAGGCGTGAAACCGTAACAAACAAACAAACAAATAAACTCACTTTGGCATTTATAACATTAGTTAGGATTCATTACCACAGTATTTTAAAAATACATACTTTATCTAAAAAATATCTGACCAATGGCAGTCGACGCAGAGGTACAAAACCGGTATTTTCAATGGACAAAAACTAAATTGAAGTGAGTAAACATACCGTGAGCAAAGTGGCCGGCATGTCGAGGTAGGAGACGCCAGGACGTCCAGCGGACGCCAACCGCACCGCCTTCTCCACGTGTTGAGGGATCAAACGAGCAGATGGCGGACGCGCGGCATACTTGCAGTACAGCCGGCTTGACTCCACCTAACACAGAAGCGCTTTCTACTTATCACAACGCGTGTACCTACAATCACCTCGTCAATTGGAACTCACTAATATCCTAATCCTTATTATTTATCCTGACATCAGTTTATTCTTATCAGAGTCCCACTGATGTCGCGCTTGTGTTCTTAAGTGACCATTCTCGCTGCCGCCCGCGCAATGGCTGCGTACTTGTACTCATTCGCATCAAATTTAAACTTTTCTGTCTAGGCAACAAGATTCATATTCTTCGCAATCATTCAACCGATGAATATTCTTTATAAATCAACTTTACACAGTTACAACAAAGCTTATTTTTCCATAACAACAGATCGCCCCGCGGCTGCCTGAATAAATCGTGTCATATAATAAACCGTATAAACGTGCCCAGCGTTCACTTTACCATCGGGTAAACGTCAGCTATTATGGTTGTTTTATTTTATCTTTGATTAAAAACACAAACTTTCAAATCTGTGGACTGTATCTCTTTTTTAATTTTCACAATTTACTCATACCTTCATGATTATTGCAATGTATAAAAAAAAATCAAATTCTGTACTTATCTTCATAGGAAATGAATTTATAATAAATCGAAACTAGCAACGCTATCTGTTGAGCGGCTAAGTAACTTATATCTTAATCTAGAAATCGCTTAGAAGTTTTTAGTTTTAATTTAACTCTTTTGTTTAAAGTAGGTAATAAACCTTCAGTCAAGAAAGAAAATAGTTTCTATTTATTGACAGTGTGTGTTCAAGGGATAGGCGATCAAATTGCTACATTGAGTGTAAGCGGACCCCAAGAGGTCACCTTAAATGTTCTCTCTCACCTGAAGCCATTCTTGAAATCCTCCTATACCCTCGTGGTCCTCAGGGCAGGAGCCGGCAATGACGAGCAACGGCCAACAGTTGACCTGCGCGTTGGCCATACCACCGATGCAGTGGAGAAGGCCTGGGCCAGATACCGCTAGACATACTCCTGGTGTACCTGAAATTAAATTTATGCATTCATTATAGTTTCATAACTTATGAAATCTCATCTACTCTGAAAGTGTTTGTAAATATGTATACAAACACTTAGTTATTGAAAAAATTGAATTTGAAAAAATTTGAATATGTTATGGCAATTAAAGCATAAAATACCCCTAACTACCCATTATTATTAAAGAAAGGAATTTCCGGATTTTAAATTCACAAGAACTTTGATAGAATGGTTATTAGCCTTTTGCTATTATGACTTTAAATATTTTTATAATAAAACACATTAATTTATTTATTTATTTCATTAAAACATATTAGTTATTAGAAAAATTAGAAAATTTACAATATTTGCACGAACTTGTTAGAAAATACTTGGTACTGTAACTGCTGTATATGAAATAACATCCTGTAGACATATGTTCGCGCAAATAAAGTTTACTTTTTATTTACTAGTGCAACTTCGTACGCGTGGTATTCGGTATAGCGCTTAACTTTTTTGTTTGTAAACTGATTCGACTAATAATTGTTAAGGGAAGCTTGCTACAATATATCAGTGAAAACCGCATTCAAATCGGTTAAGCCGTTTCTGAGATTAGCATACACAAGCGCACAGACAAATAGACAAAAATTCTAAAAACTATTTTTTTTTCCTCAGTAACATACATACATAAGTAAAACGTGTACATATTGTTGTTAAAAAATCCGAGTTAATTATTTATTGGCTGGATAAATAATTTTACAGCTGAGCTGAATAACCCATGTGATCATGGGTGTTCAAAGACTGTTCAAATAATGGAGCAGTATTTTTGATCTTTTTCGAGTTTATTTCTTAAGAATCGATTTTCAAATAAGGCCCGCGGTATGAAAATTTTGAGGAGTAAAATAAAATTAATACAAGCGTTACGCTATCTGTCACTGTCACTTTGAAATCTGTGAGATAGCTGACGCATATTGTTTGGAAAGTGTAGTTCGCTCTGAGGAACGAAACGATAGCGCGCTATAACCTGCCGGCGCGGCGACATCTGTCACTATTTGAAATTATAAGACGTAATGACATTTGTGTATTTTTTTATGTTAAGATCGGCAGACAGGCTGACAGTCCACTTGATGGAAGGTGGCTGCCGTCGTCTATAACACAAGCAACGCCAAAGCTGCTACAAATGCGCTGCCGACTACAGTACGATTAAGGATAAGGGATTAGGAGGGGGGATAGGGAAATGGGCTCTGGCATCCCTTACTCACTAACCGAAACACAACAGCACACGTGCTGTTATTTCACGGTGGTATTCTGTAAGGGGGTGGTTACTGCCGCCAGACGGGCTGCCCAAATGGCTGCGAAAGCGCAGTGTGCCCTGCCACTACAAGCAGTTCTATATCAAGCAGTTCTACCCAAATCCGATAGAGGTCGCCGCTTCGCCATAGAACAAAAATACCTACATACATACTTTCAGTTTTTAATTGTTGGCGCGTTTATTTACCCTCTTTTCTACTGCATAGTCAAAGACAAGTAAACTGCAGTTGTGCGTCAGAGTTGACACACACACACTTTTTTCATATGAAATGATTACTGAGCATGTGATGACTTAACGGATATACTAAAATTCTAATTAAAGTCAAAGTTATAGAATAAAATAGCTACAATGTTTCAATATTTCAAATAGACATTAAACAATTGAAAGACAAGGAAAAACTATTTATGTAAACAAATTAAAAAAAAAATGACCTTATGCCTGGTGTTAAAATGACGTTTTGCAGGTGATTAGGCATTTTGTTCCATTGTGACGTAATAGATGTAATATATTTTACAATGAATTGTATTTTTAAATTATATGCTCAAAATGAATTTTTCCTAATTTCCATATCTAAATCAGAGCCAACTTTGAAAAGTTTATTTCCAAAGTTGGCCCTGCCGGGAATCGAACCCGGGACTCCTGAGATAGAGCGATAAGTAACCTAACCAATCATCCAATGGATCCGTTAAAATATTATCCACAATCTCATTTAAATTTTTAGGCCATTCGCTAATATATGGTCTAAATGCGTTGCGCCTTGCGCTTAAAAGAAAGAGAGTGGTCTTGTTTCTTTGATAAAAAAATCTTCACCCTCCATTTGGGTTTCGCAAGAGTCAGATAGAACCCTTGACAAAAATTTGATACAGGGTCCCATTGCATCTTTCCTTTCGGCTGTCAAGGATCGCCTGTACTTGTTCTAAATTGCGTGCTAATTCTAAGTGTGCTCACCGACACCACCTGTAATTTTTTTCCTACTTTACAAAGAATGAACCCATATCCCACATTAAAAAATAATCATATTAAATTTTCAAGCTTACAGCGACAAATTTTTATTTTATATTCACTTTGAAAATTTATGAGGGCTGATAATGTGCAGGGCTTGATGCCTGCCAAGTCGTTGTTACCGCACAAGTTGACAATAGAAACACCAGAAAAAAAACTATATTGTTACGACTAACTATGGACCGTTCTGGAAAAAGCGTTCACGCCGGCCTAAAATCTCGAATGTCCCTTATCGATGGTAGCCACGCTCCTTCCTGATTAGGGTCAAAGGAAACTGGTCCTTATGTTTACAACATAGAGTTTACATTTCAACAGAAATAGCATTCCCAAACTTTCAATGGCTTGTTTACGATCTTGTTTAGATTTTGTGGAAAAATTGAATCAGGCGTTGGCGCCAAGTATAAATAGGAGAGCAAGCGGGCGAGATCAGTGAGTGGTGCGACAACCAGCGATACGAAAGCGACTCTTCGAAGCTTTTGCGAGGTTATCCGCGACAGTGAACCGGCGACACATTAAGGGAATCATTGACGACTTTTGGCATGTTTAACGGTTTCAACGGACAAGTTTAGCGATTTTGAAAGTCATCTTGGTTTTTGAAAATAAATCGTTCGTTTCGTCCATACACGGCATTTTAACTAACCCCGCACGTAACAATTTTTAAGACGAATTATGCGATGAGTAAAATATGTACTGTAATATAATTTATATTCCTAGTGCATACCTTGGAAATCTAACATATCTTACAATTAGGTGATTTTCACTCTAACTCAATATAGCAAGCATATTTTATGGGCTATATTGATCTTTAAGTTCACACTCTGTGACAAAAATTTAAAAAAAAACTGGCAAATTGGAAATTTTGGGTCTGATCTGGTTGGACCATCCCATACCTAATAGGTAAGTGTGAGTGTTTAAGCATGTCCCTTTAAAGAATTAAATTAAAGTTTAAAGTTACATAATGATGATTTAATTAGTTACCTTTTCTATCTTATTATTAGATCAGTGATAATAACGAAATCTAGACCCCTCCACATTACCTTTCAGTAGTTAATAATGGCATATTTGGAACAAAAGATAAAAACATAGTGATAGTGTTCACTTACAAGATTAAATATATCAATCATGGTAATTATGAAGATAAAATTGCCAACAAATACAAAAAAATAATACTACTAAAATCACAACCAATTATAATTTTATATTTAATTATTTTTTAATAAAAAATAATCAAAAGTAGGATATTCTAGCACTGCAATCCTACAAAGTTAAATTCACCATTACAAAATCAAATTGATGTAAGTGCCATTATTGTATAATAGAAGTATATTAAAGACAATCTGCTATAGTGACCGGCACGTAACTTGGCAAGATTTTAACGTAGTGGGAGAAAGTTTGCGCATCCTACACTCACGTACAATAAAAATGGCATTTTTAAATTAATGTTTAGGGTGAGGTATAAAAAACAATTAGTTAAACTTAATTAAGAAATTTGTTATAGAATGTAATACTTAAATTAATATTAAACACTAAATTTAATTAAATAATTTATGAAACATACTGTCATATGTGACATATTCATCACTGTCGCTTTGTAAAAGCGTTAAAAATCTCGCCATTCTTAGCAACTTAGGTGCCCAGAATTATACCTTAACTTACTCAAACAATCGACACACATTTTATTTGTAAATGTTAAAGTTTAGGAACAAAACATAAATTATAATTTTTTTTTATGATTTCATGGCACTGGTTCTGCCTAGTGACGAGGCATAAGATATAATTGATAGAGGAGGATAAATAATTTTGCAATGTACTGATTATCTAGTGTATATTATTGTAATAAAATTAACAAATGTATCTTACCTGTTTATCAATGGCTTAGAGCACAGATGTGGTAAGTACGTTTAAAATAAAAAAAGAGTTAAGAGCACACAGATTTTATCATTGTAACATAAATTTTGTTGCAAGCAAATGTGGTAAACATACCATGGTAACACTGGTTAGGATTAACCATATATTTAATACTCCTATATTGCTAGTCCCCGTAAGTGGCAGCGTTGCCGAGACGGAACTACATATTTTCTCTCACTCGTTGATACTTGACGAGTTATGTGTATGCGTTGCGACAGTAGTGGGAGAAGCCCAGCCTATAAGATGCTTATAATGTAGTTCTCGGACATGCGCACAACGTTCGAAGTCTTCATGAGGGAGACAGACATATATTTGTCTGCACCGTTCGGTCAGCATCGGTTCGGTGCACCCTACTAGCAATATAGGATTAAATATATGGGATTAACTAATAGCTAAACATAGACAACTAGACTAGCTGTTGTAACTTCACATAGACTAGATAATTAAATAAAAATTTTACTGTAAAATTTACTTTTTTGAAAACATCTGTGCTCTAACACATCCATATATCACTGGTATAAAATTAATAGAATAATTGCCAGTCAAACCTACTTACTATGTTTTAGAAAAAAATATTATTCATATTATACATAGAGGAAATGTAGACAACATTGAATAACATTTGGTCATTAGTGATGTTACAGTTTTCATTTTAAATAGGTGCCTTATATGTGTGTCCTATATGCTTGCTCTATATTAATGTCAGATAAGTTTATATTTTTTTATAAAACATTATGTAGCTTCCTAAATGAGACAATTTACGAGCAACTGTCTACTAAAAAAAACATATACAGTAGAAACCGGATATAAAAATAGATCTGTTATTACTAAATGGCAAGGTCCCTGCCGAATTCCTATAACAAATTAATATTTCTTATACAGACTACCCATTTATTACAACCTATTTTTGTGGTCCATTGAAGGATGTTATAACCAATTTTAATTTTATTTTTATTTATAAATTTTTTACAATATACTTAATTTATTACATTTAAGTATAACATTTTGTCTAAATTTGACTTGAATCATGTAATGAGGAATTCAGTTTTCTACAAATACACGAGAGGGCTTACTTAAATAGTTTCATATCAAAATAAACCAAAAATGTTCAATTCCCAATGTTAAATCTCACAATATCTACTTTTATTTTATGATAAGGGGAGGCGAGCAGGCAGATGGTCAAATGACAATTAGTAGGCTTACTAGCAATTACTTACCAGTAAGATATCCAACTGCTTGTGCAGCATAACATGCAGCTTGTTCATTTCTCATACCAACATATTTCAGACCAGCTGCTTGAAAAGCCATCGAGGTTTCTATTACTGGAATACCGACTATACCAAAAACATATTCAACACCCTGAAAGATAGTCATAAAATTTAATTAGAATTTTTTGAAATTTTCAAATGTACTATACTATGAATTCTATAATTGTCTAGTAAGGTAAGTATTTTTATCAATATTATCTAGGTTTGAAAAGTATTAAGGTAGGTACTTGGTTGTTACTAAAAATTTCATAGAAAACTGAAGTTTTAGTCAAAAAGTTTTAATTTCTGGTTACCTGTCTTTTTAAACTCTCCGCCAAAATGTTATTGCCGTCAATCCCCATACTTTGATTTAATTTTTGAGATACGTGAAAACACCTCTTTATTGAAACCTGTATAAATCGACGTAACATTTTTACTAATATCTACTGCTTAAACCTATTATCTCATAGATAAATTACACGCAAAAATGTAAAAATGCTCCAAGAAACATAGAGTAAACAATGTTAATATGAAATAAAGTGAGATTAAATGTACTAAAACAGTGTCAAAGTCCACAACAAAGATATTATTGATAAAGACGCTTACACTTTATCTCTTTTTAATTTATAATAGGTGTTGTAAAAGGAAAAAACAAGCTGTCCGCCGTAGTTACAATATACGAATGCCTAGACTATTGTTTTTAACCTCGCTCGGCTCTGTTTTCCTATCTTAAAAATTGTTATTGTACATCTAAAATTAAAATGTAAAATCGCGCGTATCGTATTAATTATCAGGTAGCAACTCCACCAGCTGATCTCAGACTCAAATTTAGACAGCTAGTGACGGGGGACGGATCGTCACTGACATGACCATGACATGACTCTGACTGCAACAAATGACAACTGACAGCACTGCATTTACCACAGAGAGCTCGATCCTTAAAAATCTTTACACAGAACAGTATATATATATATATGTATATATACGAAATTATCTCGTCATGAGATTTTTTTATTACCTACTAGCATCTGCATTTAGCTCAATATCACTTATGTTTGGGTAAATTAGGTAGTATGATAGATTTTTGTTGAAATCACCCCAAAAAGTCACAAGAAATGATAATACATGCGCTCGTATGAACCACGGGCTCAATTTTTTTTTTTTTTTTTTATTAAATCAAGGTAGCGCTTGACCACTATCTCACCTGATGTGAGGTGCAGATGTGGCCGAAGGTGCACCACGCTTATGCTTTGTAACACTTTAAAAGGAACGAATTCGTAATGAGCTAGAGTTGTGACTCTAGAGCTGCGTAATGAGCTGCACGAGATGATATTGTTTGTTTGTTACGAATTCACGCCTTATGATGATGTTGTTAGGGGTAGACAAAAGATCAGAGAATACCTACTTTTCATCCAGATAAAAGCACTGTTCCAGGCGGGAGAAAGCTACATATTATAGTAACGCGTAAACCATACTTAATCCTGAAACTTGAACTAAGATTTCTGGAGGCATGTATAAAATGAACCTATGTAAATTTCTTGGATTATGCAGACACCTATTTGCGGTTTACAATCAGTGTTCCAAGTTGCGGTTAGTGACTAATGTTTTAGCTCTCATTATATTACATGGGTATTAAAGAGCTACTTGCATCGACATAAGGTAAACTATGTGATTTACGCTGTGGTTTTGGTATAAGTTGTAATTCAGTTAATAACTTACCTTATACTAAACTTACCTACTGTAAGGTTAATATATCCCAAATAGAATAAGAAAGGTGTATTTAGTTAAGTTATACCTAAGTATTTTATTTTTTACATGGGATAAAGAAAAGATAAAGAAAGTAGATTGAGTTAAACAACCCTGTACTTATTGCTAATAAAAACTAAATTAATATTGTTTTTTTATTTTATTATTTAATTAAGGCGAGGACAAAAACGTTATGACTAATTTGACTTATTAGAGTAAAATTAAAACTTAGACAATAATAGGGAGCATAATAAACTATATTTAAAAAAAGTTAGAATCTATATAAGATATAAGAAATTATATTTTCTGAGAAAAAAATTATTACCCAAAAAAAAGCTTTCTCGGCACAATACTAAAAAATGTTCAGAGATAGCTATATTATTTTTTAAGCTTACTAAAGTTTTAATCGGCTACTTTTATTTCTTTTTTATTCATATTTTAAACAATATTTAAGAAAAACCTTCCAATTTTAAAACGATTCGGTTATCTCCGAGAAGCTACAAAAAATTGTTTTGTAATATTTCACCTTGTTTCATAGGTGGCGCTCATTGCTTTATAAAACATACTTACAATTTATTCTAAGGAAATTAATTTTAAATGTAGCCCACTTAAATTCACGAACACAAATTATTCTTCTTTTGTTAAGCTACTGGAAATGTAAAGCATAATAATTAAGGTAATTATACTGGATATTAGGCACCCGAAAACGATGAAACGAAGAACTATTGACAGCTTTGATGAAAAAAATAAATCAACGTTTTATTAGCATTATTCACGCTCCATCATGTTAAAAAGATGACGTCTGTCTTCGTTTTCGGGAGCTTTTCTCCAATACCTACCCGTTATAGAGCAATCCAGCATCATTAGGCCGGCCGCATACATATTCGAATTCGTTTTCCGCGTTCGGAGACCCGAATGCATTAAAATCGATAGAAAATACATTGACTGCCGCACACATTCGTTTTTTTCCCGTACGGAATACATTGCGTACGTACGTTTCGAATGTGGGCCCGTGCGTTCGGAAATCCCATGCGGAAAAACCTAATGATGTCATGCGGAACGCAGCGCTTGCATACATTTTGTTTCGGCGCACACGTTCGGAAATTTCCATTCGAAACCGCGCCGCGCGCTGTGCGTATTGGATGTGTTGTGTGTTTTTCACGTCTCATCACGAGTGCATCAAGACAATGTGTGAAGCAGAAGCATTAATTTTAGCTGTTGAAAAACATCCCTGCTTATGGAATATACACAACATATGCTCTCTTTAGATAAAATGGACTCTCGTTGCTTCTTCGAGTGTTTAACGGATGAACCCAATACCGACGTTTCTTTTTCTTCTTCAATAATGATAACAGAAATGCAATTGCAATTAAATCGTTGTTCTCCATCGTCGTGCGTTCACAAAGCCACCACTGAACGTACTGGCAGTATAATATTCCGAATGCAAATTCCGAACGTCTGCGCTAGGCACACGGAATTCCGAATACGGAAAACGAATTCGGAAATCGAATACGGAAAACGTATTTATGTGCCCAGCCTTAGAAGTAATCTCATAAAGGAGATTTTTAAGATATAAAAAATATTTATATGAGTAAACGAGGCTGTATGCCATAAATTGTCTTTGTCACTTCTTCAGTAGTATACCTAATAATTTGTTCTCTCTTTTGTTTGCGTATCCCGCATTTTCAGTGTTCTGGTTTGAATTATGTTTTATATTTAATACTAGCTGAGCCCGCAACTTCGTACGTGTATCTAGTATTCGGTATAGCACTTAACTTTTTTGCTCGTAAAGCAATTGAAATGAAACAAACACTATCAAAATATTACGGAAAGCTTGCTACAATACATATGTGAAAACCGCATTCAAATCGGTTAAGCCGTTTCAGATATTAGCGTGCACAAACGCACAGACAAACGGATAAAAATTCTAAAAACTATTTTTTTGACATCGGTAAGATATTCGTCCAGTTTCCTATCCCAATCCCAACCTTATCCCATTTAAATCATCCTAATCCTAATATTATTATAAATGCGAAAGTTTGTATGGATGTTTGTTACTCAATCACGCAAAAACGGTTGAACGGATTGGGATGAAATTTTGCTCATAGATAGGTTATTACGTGGATTAACATATAGGATACTTTTTATCCTGAAAAAAATGTTAGGTTCTTGTGAGATTTTTAAAAAACAACTGAAACGCATAAATTCGAAAGTGAGTTTGTTTGTTTGTCACGCTTTCACGCCTTAATTACTCAATCGATCATCATGAAATTTTGCATACACGTTGTCAGGGATACATTTAAGGACACAGGGTACCTTTCATCTAGAAAAAAAAGTGGCGGTCCTCAGAGATTATCTAAAGTTATAAAAAAATTCAACGCCTGACAAATATTGTTTATTATCTAGCCTTCTTACTTATTTAAAACTAGCTGTGCCCGCGACTTCGCGCGCGTGGTACGGGAAGCTTGTTGCAATACATCAGTGAAGACCAAATTCAAATCGATTAAGCCGTTTCAGAGATTAGCGTGTTACAAACGGACACAAATTCTAAAAACAATTTTTTTTTGACCTCAATAACACAAGCAGAGGTACAACTTGTTATTTTTTTTTGTTTTTTCTGTTTTCGTTTTTTTTTATATTTAATATAACAGACACGACTGTTTACATGTATTGTATATGTACTGTCATTAGTGTTAAATCCAAAGTGGAACGCACAAACAAATTTTTAGTCCAAGCCGCTAGATGTCCCTCATAACTTACAATTTTGTCAAATTAACAAGGAAATTTTGGTATGTATAATACATAATATATAATATAATATAATATAATATAATATAATATAATATAATATAATATAATATAATATAATATAATATAATATAATATAATATAATATAATATAATATAATATAATATAATATAATATAATATAATATAATATAATATAATATAATATAATATAATATAATATAATATAATATAATATAATGTATAATAAATATAATATACAGCATAGAAAATGATGAGAAAGCCCTATGCTTATATAACTCGGTGCCCCGTCAACGAATCAGCGAGAACGTTTTGTATGAAAACATTAACCGTGGTTGTGTTGATTTTTCTTTGCGGAAACGTATCGATAATGCGAGCCTCCACGGTGCTTGTTATTGTAATAACGTCCGTTGGTGGCTGTGACAGCCGGCGCGGGCGCACTGAGCGACCACTCGCTCGCGGACACTTCGCACTGTGACTGCTTACTCCAAGTTTCATGAAAAAGAACAACCACAAAGCCTACTTCTCGTAGAGACTTTTTGGAAAACGTTTGTGACAGTTAAACTTTTATAGGATTCAAGCGCACAGTTACGCACTATGGCAGTGATACTTATTAAAAGGCTTGGTGAGTGTTTTGCAATATTCAAAATTAAGTGTACATTGATATTCGGAATAAAATAAGCAGGCCAATTGACAAAATTATTCACGTTTTTTGGACTGTGCTTATTTTTTATAAATCATGGGCGAGTACCTACTTCGATAAAAAAATCAACAAAAATTGTAGGTAAGTAATTGAAAATATAATAATCCAGTGTTGACATTTTCAATCAAATATTACCGGTAGAGGGTTTTCCCAAAAAAAAAAAAAAAATTCGGGGTAGATTCGCTCAAGGATAGTACGAGCTACGTTTAAATAAATTTATATGTAATTCCATTTATAGATAGGAGGTATATAAAATTGATATTATTTTCATTAAACACAATAAGGTACTTAGTAATGCAAAAATAAAAGTCAGTACTTAATCGAAAAGTTGATTACTATGACCATACACAGTTGATTGGGTAATCTCATTTTTATCAACTTAACATTAGATATTTACCTATTTTAGATTCGTTTGGTTTTAATGCTAAATATAAACTAATTCTAAAACTTAAAGTTAAACACAGTAATAAGTATAAATTAACATATATTAATCGCCTGCTTTGTTTTTGTTATTTGTTTTCAACAATAAAATATATTATGGATGGTACCTACTATATTTTATTACCTTTAGATTCGTAGTAATAAATAATACGTAACGTACTAGAAACAAAGAAAAAATAAATAGCTTAAATGAAAGTAATCTTTAAAAAAATAAACGGGCACAGTGCATAATGCTAAAGGTGTTTGATTAAAAATGTTTGGCCAGCTCTCTAAAAGTCTAAAGTCGTGAAAAGAGTCGTATTTGTTAGTTTTGGAACCTTCAACCACCTCAACCGTCACACAAGGCTTTAGTGGTGGGGGTGCTGGAGACAGTGGAGCACCTACTGCTCGAGTGCCCCATGTTTGCACTCGCAAGACTCGGGTTGGAACTTGAAAAAGGTAAAAAATTATAGAAAACCTTATTAAAAGAATTAATAACAGACAAAGACAATGGAAAATTTATAGAATTTCGCAAAAAGGTTGTAGAAATTGCGGCAAAGGCAAACACGACAGCCTGAGGCGACCTTAGGGAGGCCGGCGTAATAACATACAGAGAAGAGAAGAGACGAGGGGAGAGGAAAGAGCCCTCTCACCCAACTAAATAATTATATCTGGATATAAAGAATAAGACACAATAAGGTCTCCGATTATGTCGGAGGATGACTAGATCCCAAATTATTTCAAAAAAGGCTCTAGTGGTTTTCTTTAAGATACGAGGACCCATTCCATCCATAGGACCGTGGTGTGTGAGCTGATCGGTCTAAAAGAAAGAAAGGAAGAAATATTTTTATTTCGTAAAATCAAATACAATAAAACACATCAAATATAAAATCGTAAACGAGCCGTGTACATGAAATATTTTTTCAAAAAACAATTTGTAGACTTTGTACTTATGTTACCGAGGTCAAAAAAATAGTACTTGGAATTTTTGTCTGTTTGTCTTAGAATTTGAATGCGGTTTTCTTGGTGTATTGCAGCAATAAGCTTCTTGTAACATTTAAGTGTTTGTTTTATTCCAATCGGTTTACAAACGAAAAAGTTACACGCTATACCACGCGTAAAAAGTTGCGGGCTCAGTTCGGAACAATATACCTCCACCCATTCGCGATCTTCACCTTTTTCACAGTTTTAAAGCCAAATTGAAAGATTTTTTTAAAGAACAGCAGAAGCAGCAAGAAGAAGAGAAATCAATAATTTAAATTCTTAAGGGTCAATAAAAAATCTTCCTCGTTTAACGAGGAAACTATTAGTGAGAACCACATAAAAAACCATTCTTTAGTTTTTGAAATCATCGCGAACATACATTCAGACATACAGTCAGACAGACGCGGCGGGAGATTTTGTTTTATAAAGTAGTATGATACTAGTAGATTTTGCAGCATCGTAGTCATTCATTGTAAAATTATTGTCGCACTATTTATTAGGTACTAGCGACCCGCCCCCGGGTTCGCCAGGGGTGTAATTTTTATATATAAGAACATTCCCCGTTTATCCCTCTTTCCATTAGTGAAAACCGAATTAAAATCGGTCTACCCGTTCACGCGTGATGCCGTGACCAAGGGAAATGGGGATTCATTTTTATATTATAGAAGATATATTAATTGCCATATTTAAAAAAAAAATTGTTATTGGTCATGTATTTATTTATTTATGTCAACATGCATATTATTATAGTCGTATTTCATTACTATTTGTATTTATTTTTTATCAATTTATTATGGACTTCAGCGGACCTCCATGAAGTCAAATTGAGGTCCTTAACAGAAGATTAGAGCTGTATGGCTTGATGTTAGACTGACCAGATCAGATTTCTCATTTTAAGGGCCAACAGCGTCAAAAAATACAGAATTTGGGATTAAAATAAGGGACAATCCATTATTTATAATTTTTTTTATTGGAAAACAATTTATTCTATAAATATATTTTTGATTCGATCTCCCGGCCTTTAAAATGTTCTCATTTTGAAGCACAAACCTATGAAAATGAAATTGTCTGGTATTGATTTTACTAGTCATGTTCACAACGGAAAAACGGGAGTTAGGGTTCGGAGTTAGGGTTAATATCACAAGTAATTTTTTTGTGTATTTTTTTACTAGTAACCCATTTTTACTTTTAACCTGCGTAATCGCGTATTTGAACTGTCTCAAATGTCTGACATGAATTATGAAACTTTCGATAACTTTGATTGATATGGATTATATTATTCTATATTCAGTTCATATATGAATTGAATTGTACTTGAATTGAATTGAAATTGGGGGGGGGGGGGGGGGGGGGGCATGGCCCCCATGCCCCCCCCTGTATCCGCTAATGATATATGTATATATTGTAGGCAATTTGTATTGTAGCATTTTTCTACTAATAGGAATAAATGTTATCTGAGCGCTTGTTTACGAGAGGAAAGTAAAAAAAATATGTTTAGGTAATTGCGATTTGTTCTGGAAAAATACTTAGTCGACTTTCACTTCCCCACGTAAATGCACACGTTTTTCCAGAGTCAAGTTCAAGCACGCGTGCTTACGTAAATATAATGACGATTCGTTTAACCAGGTGACCGGTGCTTCAGAGAATTTAATACGGTTTCGACCGGTTTTTTGTGATATTTAATAAACGTCTAAGGCAAACTGCACTAGTGCCTGCACCTGGCCTCTATCTGCACATTGAAGGCTATATTTCGCACATTATGGAATATTTTTTCAAAAAAACAATTAGTACACGTTGTACTTATAAATGTTACCGAGGTCAAAAAAATAGTTTTTAGAATTTTCGTTTATTTGTTTGTATGTTTGTGCACGCTAATCTCTAAAATGGCTTAACTGATTTGAATACGGTTTTCAGTGACGTATTGCAGGAAGCTTACTGTAACATTTAGTGTTTGTTTCATTCCAATAGATTTACAAACAAAAAAGTTAGGGGCTATACCGTATACCACGTGTACGAAGTTGCTGGCTTAGCTGGTTATGTATATACGTATTATATACTTACTTCTATATGACTATGAATACTGTTAGATGAAACTGCTTGGTACGGTAATTACTGTACTATAGCGATTGTGTCATGAAATTTATTTATTTATTTATTTACGATTAATAACTGTAAATTTATAATAAACGAAACAGATATTAAAATTTTGTGCATAATTTGAAATTTATTTAATGGAAAGTGATATATTTGGTAAGACCTTACATAGAACTATTGATCTGTCCCCAGCTTGACACGGTGCATTTTTTTCTGCAATTTATATATACAAACCTTCCTCGTTTATCGCTCTTTCCGTTAGTGAAAACCGTATCAAAATACGTTGAGTAATTTAGAAGAAGTTAGCGGTGAAACGGAACCGGACAGCGACTTGATTTTAATTAGTACTAGCTGAGCCCGCAAATTCGTACGCGTGGTATTTGGTATTTTGCGTAATTTTTTTGTTTGTAAACCGATTGGAATGAAACAAACACTAAATTTTACGGGAAGCTCGCTACAATACATCAGTGAACACCGCATTCAAATCGGTAAAGCCGTTTTTGAAATTAGCGTGCACAAACGCACAGACAGGGCTCGTTTACGATTTTATTATATGTATAGATATACATAGATATAGAGATAGAATACATATAAGTGACAGTAATTCTGGTGTTCGCTGTTCGCGATAGTCGTAGCCTAGTTCTAAAGTGATTTATCAAAAGCTGTTAGTTTTTTTAGCGAGACTTTTGTTTATAATACCGTTCACATAAATTAACTCAAAGCTTTATTGGTTTTTTTTTTGAGGAGTCCGTTGGATAACTGGTTAGGAGGCTTGCCTTAACGCTCTGTTCTCGGATTCGATTCCCGGCAGGGT
The DNA here is from genome assembly GCA_910589475.2 of Bembecia ichneumoniformis. Lineage (NCBI taxonomy): Eukaryota > Metazoa > Arthropoda > Insecta > Lepidoptera > Sesiidae > Bembecia > Bembecia ichneumoniformis. The sequence continues at coordinate 15,822,080 of OU342536.1, read as the reverse complement.
CAACTCTGGAAATAAAATTTTTAAAGCTTTGGTCTGGATCCGAAAAGTAGTGGCAGGGCACACTGCGTTTCGCAGTCATTTGAGCAGTAACCACCCACTTACAGAAGACCACCGTGAAATAACAGCTTGTGTCTTCGGTGAGTAAGTAAGGGATGCCAGAGCCCATTTCCCTATCTCTTCTCAATCCCTTATCCTTAATCCTACTGTAGCCGGCAGGGCACTTCTAGCACATGTGGCTTTGCTTCTGTTATAGGCGACAGTTAGCCACATACCATCAAGTGGATTGCCCTGTCTTAACCTTAACATAAAAAAGTAACATAATATTAGCATATATTAGATTAAATAAATAAATAGTTTATGTTCTAAACAATGAACGATTTAAACACGTGCAAAGGAATTCTGTATAAGTGATTATTTAATGGTTATTGACAAATCAAGATCTATAAAAGCTGCAATAGTATAAGCTGAAATAGAAGGACCTCCTTACACAAGGCATTAAATACTTAAAAAGAAAAATTCGGAAAAGAAATACTTAAAAGATTTTTTTTATTTATTTATTTTATTTTATTTATTTTCGCTGCCATGGTTATGTTCAAATAGCCTTAGTATCGGTAGTCCGATTATATAGAATATCGGACTACTATATGCCATGGTATACAAAGTTTACTTCAAATTTGTATATAATGTCACGGTATACCAAACTTTGCTTTAAATTTATTTTCGTTTTTTATACCACTTTATGGCCAACATGATAGTAGTACCACAGGCGCTGCAAGTACACTGCATATCTAGATAAGAAAATAGGCTCTGATCTTACTCATTCACCGGAAAATACCAATACACATCCTGTTATTTAACGGTTTTCAGGGGGTGGTTATTGCCGAAAGAAGGGTTGCCCAATGACAGCGAAACGCAATGTACCCTGTTACTACTTGCCAGACCCAGACCGGAGCCAACTTTGAAAACTTTATTTCCCAAGTTGGTCTTGCCTGAGACCCATGAGACAGAGTGCTAAGGCAAGCGTCTTAATCACTAGACCAAGTTGGGAAAAAAATAATTCGGGTGAATTTTGCGGGTGAATGGGACCTAAACAATTTTTTCTCTGCAAATACTTCCTCGTTGATCGCTCTTTCCGTTAGTGAAAATTGTATCAAAATCCTTTGGGTGATTTCGAAGAAATTAGCGAAGAAACAGACAGAGGCGGACATAGACTTTATAGTATAACTAGTTTTTTGCCTGCGACTTCGTCCGTGTTTCAATTTCTTAGGTTGCGGTGTGGTACCCCCCCATTTTATCACGAAACCTACTTTTTAGATAGGCATTATATGAGCCCAAAATTTAAATATACTCTTATTGTCTTAGAAAGTTTCTTAAAATAAACGACACCAACAAAGTGACGTAATGCACATTCCTCTCTGCTACATTTTTCTATGATATGAAATAATCAATTAATAAAACTATGCAATGTACATATAATTGTTACATTGTATAATAGGTAGGTAATTGTTATAAAATGTAACGTTGATTGTTTATAACAATGAACACGTAACGACGTGAGGAAATTTTTTCTTTTTAATAAACAATGCACGGCGCGCGAAAGTGATAATGGCCACATACGATATAGGTAGGTACCTACTTATTTTAAAAATGGAATATTTTTTAAACTTAGAACAATAGTGTTTGTTGTATTCCACTGTGAATCTGTGCGTGGAATCCACTAATGTCAACATTTTGAGTTATGTAAGTCTTTCATAAGCAGTCTTTGTTATCAAAATATGAATTGTATTGGTCACCAACCGTCGACCAGTGATTAGAAAATGCAAAAACGTGATTTTATGCGATTTTTATCGGCACATACTTAATTGAAATCGTTTTATTCTCTAGATAGGAACTTGCCGAAAAGAAATCTTTAATATTTTATGCACATTTATAGTTTATCGAAGCGTAATATCGTAAAATTTGTTTGGTAACTAAGTAAGTATACACAGCATTTACAAATTTATTATCGACCCTTAAGGCTTATAGAATAAAATATTAAATTCTTGAATATTTAAATATGTATAATATTTTTATTTTTATTTTTTTATTTAACCTCTACGGTAGGTCCCCAACGGAAGATCAGCGCTGTGTGGCCTATGACACGCAGAGCACATGCCGAGTTGGGTGCCCGTTTGAGGCGGGGCATTTATGCATGCTAAGTTTGTATTGTGTGCATAATGTGACCGTTTTAATAAAAATATGTTTCTTTCTTTCTTTCTTTAAGTATAAAAGAATTATTTTATTACTCACTAGCGGCCCGCCCCCAGCTTCGCCCGTGGTGCAATTTTTATATACATGAACACTCCCCGTTTATCCCTCTTTCCATTATTCAAAATCGAATTAAAATCGGTCTACCCTTTCGAAAGTTATGGGCGTACACATACATTTCGAAGATCCAATTTTTATTTATATTATAACTAACATAATTACTTTTAATTAATTCCTTATAAACATTAACATATTATAAATTATAAAGTTTCGGTCCCCTAGGCAGAGTCCCGAGCATGCTGGCTGCATTACCTCGTGATGCAGCCAGCATGCCATACAACGAGGTAATAAAGCCAGCATGCTCGGGTCTCTGCCTAGGGGACCGAAACTTTATAATTTATAATATGTTAATGTTTATAACTAACTAAACTAAACTAATTTATGTTCAACTAGCTGAATTGAAAAGTAAAATACAAATATATAACGCCTGACATTATAATTTTGAAGGTGTTGGATTTTTGTTGTTAGATAAGTCGTGTCTGCGGCTTCGCTTTACCAACTAAATACATACTTAGACATAACATACAACAACACAGAAAGTTCAGTTCAGTTCAGTTAAGTTTATTAAACATAGGTATATTATATTTATATATAAAACTAGCGCTCCGCTCCCGGCTTCGCCCGGCGTGCAATTTTTATATACCCTAAAACATTCCCCGTTTATCCCACTTTCCATTAGCGAAAACCGAATTAAAATCGGTCTACCCGTTCGCGCGTGATGCCGTGACCAGGAGAAATGGGGATTCATTTTTATATATAAGATATAAGTACCTATATGAAACATTGAATGGTCGTGTAAAGTACATAAAATTAATGTTCACGACCGAGGTCGTTATAAAACACCATGACATTGTACTGGCTTGTTATTATTGTGCATGACTTTGGCTAACATCATTGATCGTTTTACAAATTCAGGAATTTTTCCATGGTTTTTTTTTCAATTTCCATTCATTTCCGTTCACTTTTCCGTTGAATTATTTTGGCGAAACTATTACGTTATTAGGAATGCGAAAGTAAATGTATGTTGTTAGTTGTATTTGCGGCTGAACCTTGTATGGATTCAACCCTAGTTGCTTTTGGGGACGAAGCCGCAGGCAAAGGGTAGTATAGGCAATGTAATTGAAGTAACTTTGTGTCTGTTTGTTAAACAACTGAGAAAGCTTGAACCCTAGGCAAAGGACTAACGTTTTTTTATGCACCTCAGGATGGAACCGATTTTTTTAAATGTAAGTAAAATAAACAAATAAAAACAAAACTTAACTTCATTGAAACTTTACTTTCATTGACGAGCCCGTTGGATGAGTGGTTAGGGTGCTTGCTTTAATACTCTGTTCTAGGGTTCCCAGGTTCGATTCCCGGTAGGTCAACTTTGAAAGTGAACTTTTCAAAGTTGGCTCTGGTCTGGATCTGAAAAGTAGTGGCAAGGCACACTGCGTTTCGCAGTCATTTGGGCTGCCGTCTGGCGGCAGTAACCACCCCCTTACAGAATACCACCGTGAAATAACAGCATGTGCGCTGTTGTGTTTCGGTGAGTGAGTAATGGATGCCAGAGTCCACTTTCCTATCCAATCCCTCATCCTTAATCCTACTATAGTCGGCAGTTTGCAGCAGCTTTGGCGTTGCTTGTGTTATAGGCGACGGTAGCCAACTATCATCAAGTGGACCGTCAGTTTGCTGCCATTAAAAAAAAAGATTTTTAGAAATGTACTTCAATTAAAGTTAAAGATGAAATTGATTCTGTAATTTCTTAGCTAGAAATATTCGCATTCGTTTATTTAGGTACAATAAAAAACAGAGAAAAACCTAGAATCTGCCATAAAATTAAATCCGAGCTCACAGAATACCTAGTGCACTGTTCTTTACAGAATTATAAATTTATTCCACAAATTCGCTTTAATAGTACATTATAGAACATAAAGATGATCAGATGACGAGAACATTTAGGCATTTCGTCAGGCAAATACGACACACCCATGTGAAACCATTTGTACTGTGTGACGCTGATACACGCTTCACTGGGCGGTTATACGAGTTTATTCGTTTTAAATTGAGAACACACTTTTGAAAACACAATCATTGAATTAATACTGACCATAATTTAATATATATTAATTAACTTAAAAAAAAAACAATACAATCTCTTTAATTTCAATAAATGAAAGAGGTAAAAGTGCCTAATTGTTTTTTTTACGTTCCTGCCAATCCTTGTTAAAATCCTTATGATATTAAAATACAGTGACTAGATAAATAGAAACAAATTTTTGTCACATAATTACAACGCGTCGATAGGAAATAGGAAAATATTATTGTTTTCTTACACTTTCGACCTTAGGTTTTGATAATTAAAATAATTTTTGATAAGCTTTTTAATCTCATCGTCTTTTTTTTTTTTTTTTTTTTTTTTTTTTTTTTTTTTATGTTAAGGTCGGCAGACAGGCTGACGGTCCACTTGATGGTAGGTGGCTACCGTCGCCTATAACACAAACAACGCCTAAAGCTGCTGCAAGTACGCTGCCGACTACAGTAGGATTGGATAAGGGATTAGAAGGGGGGAGATAAGGAAATGGGCTCTGGCATCCCTTACTCACTCACCGAAACACAACAGCACGTATATGCTGTTATTTCACGGCGGTATTCTGTAAGGTGGTGGTCACTGCCGCCAGGCGGGCTGCCCAAATGACTGCGAAACTCAGTGTGCCCTACCACTACTTTTCAAATCCAGACCAGAGTCAATTTTAAAAATTACATTAAAATTTCCAAAGTTGACCCCGCCAGGAATCGAACCCGGAGCCCCTGAGACGTTAGGCAAGCACTCTTGCCACTCATCCAACGGGCCGTCTATTTTTAGGGTTCCGTACGTCCGAATAAAAAAACGGAACCTTTATAGGATCACTCGTGTGTCCGTCTGTCCGTCGCTCACAGTTGAAATTTGGTACACATATCAATTTCTGTGACCCAAACGCAGAGGTGTGACGTGAATAGATGAAATCTGTATATGGGAGGTCATTTTTGGGGGGGAAGGTGGAAAATTAAATATTTTTTTTTGAAAACTGCATCGTGTGACATATCAAATGGAAGGTCTTGTTGTGAAGATCTTAAATGTATTTTTTGTAATTTTAAAATAAATAGTTTCCAAGTTATTCAAGAAAATAGACGAAAATGGATCATCCCCCCCCTATCTCCGAAACTACTGAACATGCCATAGTTATTATTTTACTGATCGTATTACAAATTATTGCTATTTATTTTCTATAATCTTACTATGCCCGTTAGCCTGTCTGCCGATCTTAACATTAAAAAAATTATCTAATATTTTCTAATATAATAAATAAATAAATTAAATTCTTTAGTCTTAATTAATAGCAACAGTTTAATAACCATTATGTCAAAGTCCTTGTAAATTTGAATCCGGAAATTACTTTATAATATTGGGTAGTCTATTGTATGCTTTAATTGCCATTACATAAACATTTTAGTATTTGCAATAAATTACTTTGCCTAGTCATTTTGAATCCTATTTCGCTATTTTTGACAAAATAATTTGGATATTTTCAAACAAAAATACAAAATGTCTTTATATAAAAGCAAAGTGAGGGAACAATATGTCTAACTTTTTAAATAGATAATAACAAAACTATCCATAAAGCCCATCATCGTTTTGTGAGCAGCGAGCAAGTGAGCATTATCTTTTCAATAAATAATTTATTAAAAATAATAGATTGGGGAAAAAGTTTCTTCGAATTTTATATGAAAACTCAAGGCATTTTTTCCAAAGTTTATTTATATTTAATTACAGTATATATGTGCCATTTTGTTCGAAGACTTTTTGCCATCTTGTAGGTCGTGACATGATCCCGTTGCTATAGAAATTTTGGGACTTCTGCTCAAAAAAACGCGACAAGTAATTTTGGTAGTCCTCTCTTGATGTTAACCTGACACTGCCTAAAGAATTCTGAAGAGACCGAAACAGGTGCAAATCTGAAAGCCAAACTCTTTTGATTTTTGCTGAGTGGCTAAAGATGTGTGTGGTCTAGCATTGTCGTGATGAAAGACCACACCCTTTAATTTTGGCCGCTTTCTCTCAACTTCTTGCTTTAATCTCATCAGTTGTTGGCAGTAGAGATCCGAATCCATGGTTCTGCTCGGCGGTAAAAGCTCATAATGAAAAATGCCATTCCAATCCCACCATACACACAGCACCGAGTTAACCTGGGTTTTGTCACAATCTGTGAAGGTTGACCGACTTTTGACCACGACCTTTTCATACCTTCTTGTCGTACGTGATTCACATTTCATCAACAGTTATCAATCTCTTCAAAAAAGGTTCGGTTTCATTACGTCTCAATAAAGAATCGAAAATGAGTACACGATTCATACGGTTTCTTTCAGAGAGCTCGTGTGGCATCCAAAAGCGAGTTTTTTTGTGTACCCAGACCCACCTTTTTTCAAATGGGTCAAAACTGTTTTGTGGTCAATTCCCAGTTCCTCAGCTCTGTAGTAACTACTAATTATGCCGAACTAGCTCTACTTTTTCAAAAATGGAGTCCATTTTGTCCATAACAGGGCGACCAGAGCGAGGTGCATCTTTGACATCAAAATTCCAGGATTGAAAACGCTTAAACCCACTTGGTGCTACTCTTACACTGCATTTTTTCCTTTTTTGTAATAAAATTTCAAAATATATCAAATTTCTTCATTAGATTCACTCATTTTGAGAGAAAGAAAAATAAATGAAAAATAGCTGGAAACATTTTACTAATTTGTTTCTTTTTTTGAAATGTAACCTTTTTAATGTCATCAAAACCAGCCAGATACAAATAGTACAGATAAAGAGATTTTATTACAAGTTTATACATACTATATGCGAAAAGACTTTTTCCCCGACCTAATATATTCTATACGTGGGACGCACTAAAAGTTTGCGGAATGAATAAGAAAAAGTTACTATGAAGTATGGAATGGTGAAAAATGAATTTATTGTTTGTCAAAATATTCTCCATTAGCGTAAATGCATTTTTTAATACGAATAAACCATTTTTGAAAACATTTGTGCCATTCCTCCGCGGTGACCCTGGAAACATGTTTTTCATATTCTCCGACAGCCTCTTTTGGTCGTGAAAATCGTTGACGGTGTATCTGGTTTTTAATTTTTGGGAACAAAAAAAAGAAGTCGCAAAGCACCAGGTCGGGACTGCATGCAGAATAGCTCATAAGTTCTACGTATTTCACATTCAAAAATTCGTTTATCTGTCTGTAAGAATTGGGATATCGTCGTGACATATTATGCGGCGTTTATGGTTAGTTATGTTTTTGTAGTTAGTTTAGTTCGTCAATAACTTCCGCCAAACAAATGGTCGTGTAACAATCAGTATTCACGGTACGACGATTCTCCAAAGTGTCCAGTTTTACCTACTAAAAAACGAAGCAATCATCTGCTTAGAGGCACTTTGCACGCGAGCTTCTTTGATTGGCTTCAGCTCATCTTGCAAGAGCCATACGCTGGATTGCTGCTTTGTTTTGGGATTGTAGTAATAAATCCATGTTTCGTCACCTGTTACTATGTGCAACACCAAAATTTGACGCCCCTTCGTTAAATCTGGTAAGCTTGGCATTGCACCAAGTGACGCAGTCCACTTTTCGAGCCTCAATCCAATTGTGTAGGATCCACCGAGAGCACAGCTTTTTCACACACAAATGTATTGGACTCATGCCTATGCCTAAGGTTGCCCGAATCTCGTCATAGGTTCCGTGCCTTTCTGTTTCGATCATACAGTGCACAGCATCGTTGTTTTTGTTGTTCACAACGGTGGGGATGGTCAACCATCAAGAAATACGTCACTGAGATTGACACGACCGCGTTTGAATTCTGCAAACCAGCTGAAATAGTTGCCATGAATGGTCCTTCTTCGCTAAAAGCAGTTTTAAGCCGAGCGAAGCTCTGGTGAGCTGTCAAAATTAGGTACACTTAAAATCGTTGAAATCATACTACGAAAATTCACACGAGTTAAATCCTTGTATTATTTCGACGATTGTTATATGAATGGGCAATTTTAAAAATGATGCCACAATTTAAAAAAAAACGTGACAGACAGATGAAACAAACTGTATTTTACAGCCAAAGAGTTCCATTTTCAAATTGTTTATGTAAGTGGCCACTTTTTTAGTTCTCTTTGCTCTCAAAGGACAATAGAATAAGTAATTGTTTTCGGCTCTATTGGTTCCCATGCTATTCTTAAATAATAATAAGCATTTCTTGCTTTTTACTTAATCTTTACCTAAGCACCAGTGACTAAATCATCAATATATATTATAAACTAGCTGAGCCCGCAACTTTGTACGCGTGGTATTCGGTATAGCGCGTAACTTTTTTGTTTGTAAACCGATTGGAATGAAATAAACACTTGTTACGGGAAGCTTGCTACAATACATCAGTGAAGCCACTTCAGAGATTGGCGTGCACAAACGCACAGACAAACAGACAAAAAATCTAGAATTAATTTTTTTGACCTCAGTAACATAAGCAAAACGTGTACATTTTTTTTTTTAATATTTAGCGTACAGACACGGCTCGTTTACGATTTTATTATATGTATTGATTGATATTGATCAGTGAACGTTATATCGCTGTCCGTCTCAGTCTGTTCCTCCGCTAAAGTCTTCTAAAGTAGCGATAATCGACGTATTTGTGTACAAGATTTACAGAAAAAAATTGCACCAGTGCAAAATCTGGGAGGGTCATTATAGTAATTAATATTTTAATCATGATGACTCGTATTATTAAATTTACTTCAGTTATTATGCCATATAAAGAAACATTATTTATTTTTCATGGGACCCACACTTAGTAAGATTAGTTAACTACTTGAAATTAATTCCCAATGAATTAGCATAGGATAGAGATGAGATCATGACACAATGATTAACCACAAATGAAATTAAATGGGCAGACCGTCTGGCGGCAGTATAAGCACCCCCTTACAGATACCACCATGAATTTATAGCATGTGCGCTGTTGTGTTTCTGTGAGTGATTAAGGGATGCCAGAGCCCATTGCCCTATCCCCTCCTAATATCTTATCCTTAATCCTACAGCGCAATTGTAGCACCTGTGGTGTTTCTTGTGTTATAGGCGACGGTAGCCACTTAGCATCAATTTTACCGTAAGCTGGTCTATCGACGTTTACACGAAAAAAAAAAACAATTTTTTAACGGGTAAAATCTGATTTTTAACGCGGTGCTTTTTTTTGATTAGCTCTAAGTAACTAAAAAATCTACAGTTAATCTACATATAGTATACCTAACATTCTTGTCTATTTTATGTAATACTAAATGCAAAAACTGATAAGATGGACGTAAAAAGACACGTTTTTATCCTAAGGATGATTACAACGTGCTGCCACCGGGCCGTGTGCTCGCCGTGTTTTTCTCAACGTGCTCCGGCGGGTCTGCCGTTCGTCACCGTGCCACCGCCGCCGGGCCTTGCCCATGCCTTGTCTTTTCCGAGTACTATTATACTATTTTGTATTAATATTACTATACTGTAATATAGCAGTGCCCGCGTCTTCGTACGAGTGGTATTCGGAATAACGAGTAACTTTTTTATTTATAAACAGATTGGAATTAAATATACACTAAATATTACCGAAAGCTTGCTAAAATACATAGTGGAAACCACATGAAAATCGGTCAAGCCGTTTCTGAGATTAGCGTTTTCATCGTTTTACAGATCTTTTCACAGATGAATATATAATCATCGTTTTACAGTATAATATCATCTTTAATTAAGTAAAGTTTCAATCAATTCAACTGAAGAGTTATAGCCGTGTCGGTACATTAAATATTTAAAAAAAAAAAAAAAAAAAAAAAAACCTCAGATCTACGAGTATATGATCAGTCATATTAAATAGGGTTCAGCTTAGGCTGGATAATATAAAGTCGTTGTTTGTCTATGCTTTTGTGCACGCTAATCTCAGAAATGTCTTAACCGACTCATGTGGTCTCCACTTATGTATTATAGCAAGGTTCCGGTAATATTTAGTGTATATTTAATTCCAATTAAAAAGCATTTAAAAGCTACACTTAACTCATATAGATAATGCTACTTCACATACACATTCACACACGCATATACATTCACACACACATACTCATTCACACACTCATACAAACATACACACTTTATTGTATTCTTTGGATTTTAGTACGGTGTTGGAGAAGCGGGGTTCTCCTGATACAAGATACAAGCATCTTATACTTAATAGGAGGCCCCCTACACCTCTTTTTGTACCTATAAAAAAAAACTGTTTACAAACAAAAAAAGTTACGCGTAATTCCGAATACCGCGCGTACGAAGTCGCGGGCACAGCTAGTATAGTAATATTAATACAAATTAGAATTACGGCCCGGTGGCGGCACAGTGTAATATGAATCATCCTTTGTACTATCTATACTAGTCTATATTCAATATTATAATGAGAAACGATTTATATGTATGTATTTTTGTATGTTTGTGATGAATAAACTCAAAGACTACTTGACCGATTTTAAAAATTCATTCACCTATAGATAGCTAAATTATCAGCGAGTAAGCGACTCACCTTCCCTTCATCTCCCCCCTTTACCCCCCTCCATACAAAATTGCCGTTTTCCACGAATATCTATAAAATTCTCGTGTCACAGTGTTTTTAAAAAAACTCCTCCGAAGTGGCTGGAGCGATTTTTATGATTTAATTTTTACCCTCGTATAATAATTTTAGGTCGTAAAATAATTTTTATCCTCCTACCCCCACTCCCCATTTTTTAATCGCGATTTTAGTGTTTTTGTATGAAAAATATTCAAATAATTTAACCGTCGTTCATTGACGTGAAGTGTCGCGTCACTTTAAATATGATTTGAAAATAATATTTGACCCGATAGGTGGCGCCACAATCGGGTTACGGAATTATTTTCGGGTACTGGCAGGAAAACGTCTCCTGGGTCTGCTAGTATTTTTATTTAGTATGGTTCAAACTCGATTAAAGGAAAAATTAACGAGTTAGGTAATACGTACAGCGTTTAATTATTTATTTTAGGTTCTAATTTTGATTATTAATTAATTATTATATAATCAAATTTGTCTTGATCGTGATAGTAATATTAATGTTTTTATAAACAACAAAATATTTTATTATTTCAAATACTGTTTTGAATACTGGCCACAATAATATTTGATGTGTCAAAGTGATTGCAATGTAAATCACATGTAAACCGATCAAAATGACAAATATTTTCATTGAAATTGAAATTATCAAATAAAATCACGAAAATGTTTACAAATCTGATATTTTATGAGTTATTGGACCCGTTTATTGGACTTTGACATGAATGTGGTGAAGAATGGCGTATTTATTAAGAGATGTAAAGGTTTGTGGCTAAGTAATTCAGAAAATAGTTAGCCACGTTGTAACTTCTGACTACGGAACGACGCTGAGACTCCCACGTCACTAGATACATTTACTAGTAGAGATTTTACAGTAAGGTTAAATGACCAAAGACTGCTACAAGCGATGACTAAAGAAAATAATTGAAAGGATGTTTTACATAGTATTAGATTGTATGTTGCTTGTAACAAAGCACTTGTCAAAAAATTGTCCTCTTTCCACGTTTAGGAGCAAATTGATTTTTATTTTTAACAAAAATGCAGTTACCATGATGGATGTTCAATTCTTTTGACGAGCCGATGAGTAGTTAGGGTGCTTGCCTTAACGCTCTGTTCTAGGGTTCCCGGGTTCGATTCCCGGCTGGATCAACTTTAAAAAATCAACTTTTCAAATTTGGATCTGGTCTGGATTTGGAAAGTAGTGGTAGGGCACACTGCGTTGCACACGCGTGCTGTTGTGTTTCAGTGAGTGAGTAAGGGATGCCAGAGCCCATTTCCCTATCCACTCCTAATCCCTTATCCTTAATCCTACTGCAGTCGGCAGCGCACTTGCAGCAGCTTAGGCGTTGCTTGTGTTATAGGCGACGGTAGCCACCTACCATCAAGTGGACCGTCAGCCTGTCTGCAGACCTTAACATTAAAAAAAAAATATCTGCGTCACAAAAGAGTGAAGTTGAACACAAACTTACTTTAAAAAAAGTGTGTGTATCAGCTCCGACGAACGATTGGAGATTACTCCTTTAAACGTATAAAATTTACCTCGTAGTCACTACGTTTTATATGTCACTACGGGCGTGGCCCACAGTCGCGTGTCGTGGGAATCCAAGCTTTATGTGAATTAAAGAAAGAAAGAAATAAACATTTATTGGCATTTAAAAGAAAAAAATATGAACACTGAAAAAAAAAACATTATAGTAAACACCAAAAGGACACAACTCAGCTTAGGCTGCAACATTGTTACAGCCCTGATTTTCAGTTGTGCCCTTGCCGATTAAATAATGATATTAATTTATAATTTTCAGACATAATTCCTGTTCGCTTCAACCTATGGATAATGATTTTCACCTGCTGCTGGGTTGCGTATATGGTGCGAGTAAACATGAGTTTAAATTTAATAGCAATGGTGCCACAGACTCAACATCCAAAGTAAGTACCTATGTGTAGTTGCAAGCCCGTTGGATGAGTGGTTAGGGTGCTTGCCTTTTAACGCTCTGTTCTAGGGTTTCCGGGTTCGATTCCCGGCAGTGTCAACTTTGAAAAACGAACTTTCAAATTTGACTCTGGTCTGGATCTGGAAAGTACTGGCAGGGCACACTGCGTTTCGCAGTCATTTGGGCAGCCCGTCTGGCGGCAGTAACCACCCCCTTACAGAAGACCACCGTAAAATAACAGCATGTGTACTTTTGTGTTTTGGTGAGTGAGTAAGGGATGCCTGATTCTGATTTCTTAGGCGACTTAAAGATTTACATTTTAGCGACTGATTTAAGCAGTTTTTTTAATACTTTTCATAGTTTCTATAAGCAGTATTCGGATCTGATATCGTTAACAAAAAACCAGTAAAATAGTCTATTAAAATAGGTCAATATTCCAGTAATCTGTGAGGCAGGCTTGCAATGCAATAAGCTATACATATAATAAAATCGTAAACGTACATTAAAAAACAATTTGTGCACGTCGTCGTACTTTTGTTACCGAGGTCAAAAAATAGTTTTTAGATTTTTTTTCTGTTTGTACGTTTGTGCACGCTAATCTCAGAAACGGCTTAAAATATTTGAATGCGGTTCTCACTCATGTACCGTTACAAGCTTCCTGTAACATTTAGTGTTTGTTTCATTCCAATCGGTTTACAAACAAAAAGTTATGCGCTATACCGAATACCATACGTACAAAGTTGCGAGCTCAGCTAGTATAAAATATATTGCTACATTGAACCATTTTGCTTAGTAATTAACTTTAGTTACTGGCTTCATACCTATTTAGTAAAATAATTTGTATTAATTGTTTTTCTGACAGGACACGCCATCTCAACGGATCTGCAATAGATGACGTATTTATGGATAAAAATAGTAGTTTTCTTCAAGCGAATACATCCGATGTCATTAAGGAGAACATTAATGATGTCAAAAAGGCATTGCGACAGGTATGAATTCGGTTTGATAAATATTTTTCTGTGTAGGTATAGTTTCTGTGAAGAAATTAAAAAAAGAAGCTATGGTCCTCCTACCTGACTGCCGTTATAAAGTAACAATTGATACTCTATTGTTACTCTATTCTTCATTCTTCATCATCATTATCAGCCTGTGTCTCTCACCTGCTGGATGTAGGCCTCTCCTAAGGCTCGCCACCACGCACGGTCTCCTGTCCTTCGCATCCAGCCGCTTCAGGTAGTCTGTCCACCTGGCTGCGCTTTCCAATTCGTCGACTCCATTCGAGAACTCTTCTGCCTCGTCGGTTATCCGCTCTGCGACAGATGTGACCAGCCCATCGCCACTTCAACTTGCTAATTCTCTTGGTTATATCGACAACCATGGTTATTCGGCGAATTTCAGAGTTTCTGATTATATCCACTAAAGAAAATCTTAAGTCTAAGCGACTTTAAACTTGTGGAACAGTCTTGTCGTGGGAGGCCACGTTTCGACACCATTAGGTCATCAGTGGCATGATGCACTGATTCTATAACTTGGTTTTCAGACATTGCTTCAGCGGTGACGAGAACAGATGATGTATTAGCTTCCCGAAAGCAGCCCATTTTATTTAAAATTATTCTTTTAAATTTATTCTTTTCGAGAATGGTTATTAGGTTTTGAAAGTACCTGTCATGTTATTTTAAAATAATTTGTACCTGGATTCCTTGTATTGCGTGTTGCACAGCTTTGTGTCACTTGAATAGTCGCTGAGTGGAATATGAATAAACTTGAAAATAGAGGTTGTAAATTTGAAAGAAAATCAATAGGATCAAGAGCAGGAGCACTCAGAGTTTAACTGTTGGCGATCTTCAAAATTTTTAGAATACAAACGATCGACTCGGTAGATGGCGCAACTATGTGTGATGTACATACTTGCGTGCACATACTTAAGTAGGTAGGTCATAGGAGTAGGCCACTGCCAGAAGTTTCAAGAAGAGTCGGCGGGAATCAAAGACGTCGCGCGCCACAGTTTTTCCTTCACAAATACGGCGCTTTCTTTTGTTAAAGCCGCCTTTCGCCGATACCAGTTTAGATTAGCAGGGGTTTATACGATATAAATAACTAAGGGAGTTATTCTGGCTTGAAGATGGGAGTTATTCTTTTTTTTTTAATTATTAAAGGTGGCAGACATTCTGACGGTCCACTTGATGGTAGGTGGCTACCGTCGCCTAAGGACACAAGCAACACCAGGGGGGGTACATGTGCACTGTACCCCCCCTGGTACAAAAATTTATTCGTCATCAAATAAAAATTGTAAATCGATCGATATTGGCTAATATTTTCCCAGATCGACTCAATCGACCGTTTGATCACCCCCCTTTTTTTACGTTGGGAAATCCATCAGCAGCGAAGGAGACGCTGCGGGTTATGCTGGACTCCTCTACTGGCTAAAACCTAACGACTTTCTAGCGTGGCCGTAGAGGAACGTTGTTGCACAACTTCGGCAATTTTTTTTTTTGGAAGCAATATTTAAATAAGTTATTAAAAAAGTCACCGAATAGTTAAATAAGTAAGATCTCGTTTATAAAGTAATATGCGTTAAAATTCATATACACAACACTGATTTCATTAAGGATCTTTATAACGGAATTAATTCAAGCATGCTTTCAACTAAGACGTCATTTTCAGTTAAACAAGTCATGATTAAAACTAATTAACTTAACGATAATTAAATACAATGAACAGACAGGCATAAATACTTCCATTGTCATAGATAATATTTTACTATATTACACCTAGATGTACTGTGACAATAAGATTAATAATTTAAGATGGGTATTTTTATGATAAAATGCTTGGCAGATTGATGGTTTACTTGCTCGTAAATTTATAATACAAGTGCCTAACACCAGGAGGTGAAAATGTGTTGCCAACCCTGAAATATAAAGCATTAGAGGTCATAGGGTTTTTGATATATAATAGACTACTTAACTTATAAT
Source organism: Bembecia ichneumoniformis (assembly GCA_910589475.2). Taxonomy (NCBI): domain Eukaryota; kingdom Metazoa; phylum Arthropoda; class Insecta; order Lepidoptera; family Sesiidae; genus Bembecia; species Bembecia ichneumoniformis. The sequence goes on along the minus strand of OU342536.1, from coordinate 15,806,229 downwards.
AGACTACTGTGACTCGTAAATACAGAAAGTAACTAGAAGACCAGCTATACCTTTTTCTATTCTTGCATCATGAACGCAGTTGCTCTCTTTGGTGTTTCACAGGTCCCATATAATCCTATCAATATAATGGACAATTATTGACCTATTTATTTGACGCCCAGGTCAATAACACATAGATCTATCAAACAGGATGTATCAAATATTTTCGTATATTTTACAAGGGATTTTGCCTGATTCTAGGACTCTGGAGGCGGTGAAAACTTTATGTGGTCAGCAAATCAGCAAGCCCTGATCCTCGGTTCATACTTCTGGTGCTATCCGATAACGTCGCTGATCGGCGGCATGGCATCGGAGCGTTGGGGTCCAAAATATGTCATTCTATATTCTTCACTCGTCAGTGGTATTTTAACGGCGTTGAGTCCCGCTGCAGCAAGAATTGGTTACATTGCCATGATTTTAGTTCGCTTTTTACTTGGAGCAGCTGGGGTAAGTTTATCACTATTATTTATAGCTTTATTTGTCTTTGCATTTACGAATAATTTGAAATTGTCAGTAATAATGTATTTCATATATTTGTCCATATTTGAGGCCTCCTACAATGCTCTCGTGGGCACATTTCCCCAGCTATTTTAACTAAATCTTCACATCATCTTTTAACTCTTCGAAAGTGGCCTGTAATTCCACTTCCATCCTTCCATTTCGTAATTTCAATTAAAATTAAGTTAAATAATTAATTTAATCAGAGACGACTCTAGCTCATGTAGCGCCCGTGCACAATCAATACCCTGGCACCCACTCCATCAGTATGTTGAAACTCATTTAATATGTCTTATTTTTGGTTTTATAACATTTTAAATGCTTTAAACTGTTGGCCGCTCGTGACGCGGCTTGCTTTGCTACCATGCCCGGCGTAGGTCATAACATTGGGACAGTCTTTGAGAACGTCGTTACCGCGAGCGACACAAGCTCCTTGGAGGTGTTGCGAGCGGGAGCGACGCTTGCTTGGCGCCTCCTAAGACCCTGCGCCCGTGTGCATGGCACACCCTGCACTATAGGTAAAACCGGCCCTGAATTTAATCTCAATCTACTTTATCACTTACAGGGATTTGTGTATCCCGCTCTACATGTTCTCGTTGCGAGATGGGCTCCACCAGATGAGAAAGGTAAATTTGTAAGCGCCACAATGGGAGGAACCCTAGGTACGGTTGTGACTTGGTCTCTAACTGGACCTCTCATGGAGAAACACGGATGGGCATCGGCGTTTTACGTGCCAGCCGCACTCACCATAGTTTGGTGTTTCATATGGTGGTATCTGGTCGCAGATACACCATCAGAACACCCTCGCATAACTGCCGCAGAAAAGAAATATATCATCGATGCACTTGGAGATAAAGTCTCAAACGCCAAGGTGATTTTTTTCTACTGTAAATTTTGTTCTTTTAAAAGTAATTAGTGTTTCATTTTGGCATCTGGCTAGGAATACATTAGCTGAAGTGATTTTTACTTCGTTTAGGCACTGCGTTTCCTTTTCGCACTCATTGAGTCACCCCGTCTGGGTGCAGTAACTATCCCCATACAGAAGACCACCGTGAAATAACAGCATGTGTGCTTGTTTTGTTTTGGTGAGCGAGTAAAGGATCCCATGACCCTATGACTTCACAATCCCTTATCCTTAATCGTACTATGGTCGGCAGCGCACTTGCAGCACCTGTGGCGTTGCTTGTATTATAGGCGACTGTAGCCACATACCATCTAGTGGACCGTTAGCCTGTTTGACGACCTTAACATAAAAAGAAACATAAAAAACTGAAGTGAATAGCGTCTTACTAATACTTTCACTAAATGGATTTTATTAATTTGTGTCAATTATGCCAAATTCTTATCAATACAAAGCATTCTAAATTGTCTGCTCACTTAAGTACCTTTTAGTCCTACCTATTAGTTTAGTGTAACTTAGTTTTTTTTAATTTTTAACTTTTTGGTTGGTTTAATTATATAGGCAGAAATAAATTCAAATTAATTTTGGTTTCGTGTGTTTCAGGGTCTTCCACCGTTGAAGCGCATAGCAACTTCAATTCCTTTCTTTGCAATGGTGACGTTGCACTTTGGAAATTTATGGGGGTTGTATTTCATCATGACTGCTGGACCCAAGTTCGTTTCAAGCGTATTAGGTTTCGAACTGTCTTCTGCCGGAGTCATTTCAGCGCTTCCCTACCTCGCTAGACTGTTTCTGGCGGCCATATTTGGAGTTATAGGCGATTGCGTACTATCAAGAAAACTTATGAAGACAACGTCGATTAGGAAATTCTTTTGTCTATTCTCACATATAATACCGGGATTGTTTCTGATTTTGTTAGTCTATGTGGGTGTGTCCACGGCAGTGTCTGTGACCTTAATTACGATGTCGATGGGCTTCAACGGTGCCGCTGCTCTAACGAATTTGCAGAACCATCAAGATCTTGCACCTAACTTTGCCGGGACTTTATATGGAATTGCAAACGCCGTAGGAAGCACAGCCGGCTTCTTCACTCCTCTGATTACTGCTTACTTCACTAAGGACAACGTAAGTTTTTTATATTTTTCCAATTGAGTAAATAAATTTCTGAAGGTTGACGAGCCCGTTGGATGAGTGGTTAGGGTGCTTGCATTAACGCTCTGTTCTAGGGTTCCCGTTTCGATTCCCGGCAGGATCAATTTGAAAATGAACTTTTCAAAATTGGCTCTTGTCTGGATTTGGAAAGTAGTGGCAGGGCATACAATGCGTTTCGTATTCATTTGGGCAGCTCGTCTAGCGGCAATAAACACCCCTTTACAGACCACCGTGAAATAACAGCACGTGTGCTGTTGTGTTTCGGTGAGTGAGTAAGGGATGCCAGAGCCCATTTCGCTAACCCTTCCCAATCCCTTATCTTTAATCCTATTGTAGTCGGCAGGGCGCTTGCAGCAGCTATGACCTCAAATGCCATCAAGTGGACTGTCTGCCTGTCTATCCAGCTTTACATAAAAGAAGGATCTAGTTTTCTTGAAAGCGAAAGCTAAGTGCTTGAACTTAGTTCTGATTTGAGGAATTGAATGGAGTGAACATAGCCTACTTTGTGAACATAGGAAACAGAAGATATTTTATATTCTTACCTTCATACTTATGAAGTCGTATGTTTTAACTGACAATCAACACACAGCCAAAAGTACTAAGTCTAGAAAGTGGAAATTTGGTTTATTTTATGACGTAAGCATCCGCTAAGAAAGGATTTATGAAAATTTCAACTCCTTGCAAAGTCGGGGCCGGATCCCCGGTTATTAATTAAATATTGTAATTTCAGGATGGTTTCGAGGAGTGGCGACCGGTTTTCTTCGTCGGTGCTTCAGTGTACATAGTGACGGCCGTATTCTTCATATTATTCGGTACAGGAGTAACGCAATCATGGAACTTTGCAAATGACAGCACAACTATAGACAATGAAGCTAGATCAAATGATGCCAATATTAAAGATACCAAATTAACCTAATTCGATTGTAACCTTAAAATAAAATAAAAAAACAGAAAATAATAGAACCATCGGTGACAAAACCGTTGGGGACAGTGCTTTCTTATAATTTGCGCATGCGTCGCGTCGAGACTAGAGGCTCTAGTTCAAGTTTACGATACTACACCAATACTACACTCGCTAGCGAGAACGTAAAACTTTTGTATGGGAAATCGTGAACTGTCAATGTCAAATTATCAATTTTCCATATAAATGTTTTACGCTCTCGCTAGCGAGTGTAGTATCGTAAACTCATGCTAGAGCCACTGTTTTCTATTTATGTTTCTATGCAATTTTTGTTTTAGTATATTGTTGAAAATTTTGTGATCTATTTATTGACGCTTGACGGTTATGACTGATGTTTTTTCAAGCCTGGGAATTTTTTTGGTAGGGGTAAAAGAGTCATCTTTAGTAGTAATATCTTAGTTAGGAGGATTTTACATTTATTGTTTGCCTAAACTCCGGCCATTATACGATTGCCACTTTGACAGGTGTCAATCTCCATACGTTTTCTATAATCGTTTAATCGAAAATGAATTTTATGCAATGGACATAAAGAGATGTCAAAGACGTATTCATAGAATGACCGTATTTATAGTTAGCAACATTTTTGGCCGCGGTTTCGCCAGCCCAAAAATGAAAGAAATAATCTTTTCCCACTTTTCAGGCTGTCTCCGTACTAAGTTTTATCAATATTGGTTAAGTTTGGGTGTGAAAAGTCAATTGTCCGACAAACAGACTTAATTTCGCAATGTAAATAGATATATTTAAATAATATTGACGTGATACTTGACCAATGGTAGTGATCTCTGCCTAGCTTCATGAAAGGAGTTAATTTTGTGTTCCGATATTCTTATCCTAGACTAGCTGAGCCCGCAACTTTGTACCCTTGGTATTCGGTATAGCGCGTAACTTTTTCGTTTGTGAACCGATTGGAATGAAACAAACACTAAATGTTACGGGAAGCTTGTTACAATACATCAGTGGAAACCGAATTCAAATCGGTCAAGCCGTTTCTGAGATTAGCGTGCACAGACAAATGGTCACACGGCTGGTGTTTTTTTGTCTTGTGTTTAAAATTTTAAATATCTTATAACAGCTTTTACTCAATTTGTGTCCACTGTATCTAAATGTATGTCTATACTAATATTATAAAGCTGAAGAGTTTGTTTGTTTGGTTGAACGCGCTAATCTCAGGAACTACTGGTTCGAATTGAAAAATTCTTTTTGTTTTGAATAGTCCATTTATCGAGCAAGGCTATAGGCTATATAACATCACGCTACGATAAAAAATATTATATCTAAGCAGTGTCCAGTACCGCGCGCCCCATGCGCACGCCGCCGCCGTATGGGCCGCAGCGAAGCGTGGCCGAGTTCAGTAGCTCTAGTATGAGTTTCGATAGTTGATTCGAGTGACACGACGAATGTAGTAAGCGAGCGAACGCCATTCGTATAGTCGGATTTAATATACCTACCACGAGTCACCCTGTCGTTAACTACGGTCACTACAGTCAACTCGATAGATTCTGTAGTATAATGGCATCCGTGCCTACTTCACACTCATTCATTGTCTCTTTCTAACGTTACATGAAAGACAAAGACGTGATGATTGATTATTATGCGGAAAATTACGAGCGTGCAATACAATATAACTCATAGAAATTATATAGAAGTTTAAAATTTGTCGGTATAAACGTCTACAAGTACATACGTTTGTTTATGGTTGTGACTGCATGATTATTAAAATTTTGGAATAAATTTTGGAAAAATATTTAATTTGCTGAGAACTAGCGCCACACAGTTCATCTTAATGGTAGAATATATAGAGAGGTAAGTTTAAACTTAGTTTATGTTGAAAAGTTATTGCATTATTCGTATAATCATAAAGGAAAAAAAATAAAATGTTTACCATTAAAATGTGAACGCCTATTTCCATAATTTCCAACGCTATTTTAAATAATTTCTAGTACTTCAATGATAATAACTACAATATAGAGTATATTAAAAGTGAATATCGTCTATATTTGCAATAGATTTAGCTTTCTCACGTTGAAAACATAGGTGAGTGCCGCAACTACAGTGAGCGCCGTACTCTCGACAGCGTCTGTCGAGTTTGTGACTCGTGGTACCGAATTTGTACAGCAAATGTGCAACACGTTACTCGCTAGCGAGTACGGTTTCGATAGGTTTTTTACTTTTGCAACTTATACTACCGATCTTAGTTCTTTGAGTGACCGCTAGAGGCGCTGTAGGATTTTCCATATAAATTTTTTACGCTCTCGCTAGCGAGTGCGGTCATCGTAAACTCATGCTAGAGCTACAGCTAGTAATGAATATTTTTCTGAACTTTTGTTTCGTAAATCAATCAAAACTATATGTATTCAAAACTAAATACTTACAAAAAATATCTCCAAATGAATGAACCGTAAATTTTTTTACAACATTTTTAACCTAGACATAATAACCAAATGGTTTATTTTTGTTGACCTAATTACTTATTTATTTGAATTATTTTTAATTAGAATTTCCTAATAGATCAGAGTTTATACTTACTAAGACAAGGAATTCATAAAAAATGTTTTATGTTTTTATGAATCCAAAAAGGTTTACAAGTAACTTAAGTTTTGAATGTTTTTGGTGTAAATGACGCATTTTAATGTTAATCGAAATAGAGTATACCTATGTAATATTAAACTTGTAGTTTTATTTATACCTACATTTTATTCAAAAAGATTAAATATATAGAAAGGGCATTGGGAAATGTTTCCTATAAAAATATTGATTCTGATCGCCGTAATCTTGATGGCCATGGTGTAGATTAATAGCCTTGTAAAGTTGGCGATGGACTGAGCGATTTTGTACCACGTGGTTCTAAATGTCACATTACGGATTCTTTCGTCTTGCCCGATCATTTTATTTTAAATATAAACCACTAGCGAGCCCCGGCTTCGCATGGATACATTTTTTTAAGTAAAAATTATACAATTAGGTAAATGAACATTCTTTTTTTCACGCGTAGAATTTTTAATTTTTTGATAACACAAGTAGAATCTTCTTTATCCGAGTCCCAAACGCCGCCATTTATATAACTACTTCCCCCTTCACGTCGTTACGCCCCTCTGTCGCCCAGGCTTGTCGCTAGGGTTGCTTGCTTACTGTTTACTGTTAAATATTGCTTACGAATAAAGAAAATATCGCTAAAATATAAGTTTTTTTTACTTTAAAACCATTATTTTATTCTAGTTTTATAAAATATGAGATTAATAAATACGTACCTACATTAAATATACTTATAAATAATAAGTTATTATAAGTACCATACCAAATGAAGCCATTTAAGTAAAGTTATACTTACCTACAAATATAAAATAAAAACATACAGGCTCACGTAAAACTATTAAGTAAGTTTATTCAGCGTTGGGTGTTCTATGGAATAGTCCGAGAGCTAAACCCCATAATGGTCTTGGAGTACGACACAGCAGTCAGGGCCTTGGGAGACTAAGGGGTCACCACCGCAGCATAGTCCGAGAGCTAAAAACCATAATGGATATCTAGAGAAAATGAAATAGTTTCCGAGACGAAGTCGCGGGTAAAAGCTAGTAGAATAAAATGAAATAAACATTATCATGGCTAATACTTATTGGCAGAAAAACGTGTTGACTGATAATAGATTTTTTGTCCTGTAACAGCAGACCTGTAACAGCAGACAACACAAGAAGAAACCAAAATGTGTCTGACATAAGCAAATATGATTGTGTGACAAATATAGGAATCATAAATTAAATAAATACTAACTTTGCATTTCTAACAAATCGGGAACAGCTTATTGGTAGTAAAAGCTAATTTGTTTAAAGATGTACGCAACGCACAAACAAGCAAACGCGCGTGCGCAGCGCCGCGCCGGCCGGCCGTGACCGTGACAGCCCGACTGAGTATTCCGTTTAACGCGTAGGCTAATATCGTGACCTTGAGCGCGTCCGGAGCGGGAGTTTCACTTCTACCTTGTGTTCTTATTTATTCTTATGCCCACGGGAACATTTACATTTTTTTGGATTAAAAGTATTATGTTTCTGTACCCCTGACAATGTGTATGCAAAATTTCATGGTGATCGGTTGAGCTTTAGATTCTAAACAAGCTTTAGATTTTAGATTTGCTTTTTTTTATGTTAAGGTCGGCAGACAGGCTGACGGTCCACTTGGTGGTAGGTGGCTACCGTCGCCTAATAACACAAGCAACGCCAAAGCTGCTGCAAGTGCGCTGCCGACTGCAGTAGGATTAAGGATAAGTGATTAGGAGTGGATAGGTTATGGGCTCTGGCATTCCTTACTCACTCACCGAAACACAACAGCACACGTGCTGTTATTTCACGGTGGTCTTCTGAAAGGGGGTGGTTACTGCCGCCGGATGGGCTGCCCAAGTGACTGCGAAAACACAGTGTGCCCTGCCTAGGGTTGCCAGGTCTCAAAATCGAAAATCCGGACACAGACTCATATTTTTCCGGACATTTTGCCATAAAAGCCTGACACACTGGTTTGTAAAAGAAACAGTTCTTTATATTTTTGTATTTATTACTTTAAGACTTGCTCTACTCTTTATTATGAATCACATATAATTGTTTTCTTAAAGTACCTAATTTGTAAGATCGCGAATTATGCGTGTCCGCGTGATTCTGGTCGTTGCGGAGTTGACCAAAAGCCTAACAAAAGCCGGACGGTCCGGACTTGTATATATTTGGCCGGACACGACTTTAAAAAGACGGACATGTCCGGCTACACCTGGCAACCCTAGCCCTGCCACTACTTTCCAAATCCAGATCAGAGCCAAATTTGAAAAGTTGATTTTTCAGAGTTGCCGGGAATCGAACCCGGGAACCCTAGAACAGAGCGTTAAGGCAAGCACCCTAACCACTCATCCAATATACCGATATACCGGACAAGCAAATCTAAATGCAAGATACCGATCGGATCAAGCTAGATTTTGATAAATACCGATGGCCAATGCGACATCACTACAGAGCCTCGAGCACTGCCCATGTTTCGATTGAATCGAAGGCCTTCTCATAGTCCATGGATGGATGGATATATAGATGTAAATATGTTACTCTTTCATGTAAAAACTACTGAACGGAATTGGCACACAGATAGTTCATTATCTGGTTTTACATATAGAATACTTTTATCCTGAAAAAATGATAGGTTACCGAGGGACCGACTGAAAGTATAGTCAATGCCATAGTCACAGTGGCGGCGGCACCTTCGTCACAGCGATAAAGAGGTCAAGCGTCATTTACGTATTACATTTTTCACTTTTCAACGAAGATGAAGTTTAAGACTAGAAGGTGCCCGTTTTAAATATTTTCAAGTTTCAAATACTTCTGAAGTCTGTATATTCATTTCATGTTAATTTGAAGTATACATTATATTGGAACGGGCGGTAATTAGTATTAGTAAAATATTAAGGTAACCAATATTGAAGCAGGTTAACGTAGGTACATACCTATGCAAATAAATGTACCTTGTTTAACTGGTACGATTTTGTTTTTGCGTTTTTATTCCTATAAATAACGATTGTGTAAGATTGGACAAATAAAAAACACTTGTTAGAATGAGGAAAATCTTTGCACGTGTCGAAAGAGCTATCGAATTATAGATAATTTTATGGGTACCAAACGATATTATAATAAAACGAAAACAATGTAAATAGAATTATCTATGTGGTTATATTTTATTTAGAATGGTATTGGTAAAACCGTCTCATCTGAATACTGCGCAAAACAAAATTTAGCTAGATACGTTCAAAGAACAGAGGATTTTTTGTAAAATAATCTTTATACTCAGTTAAACAAAAATTAATTTCACCTCTTTGTACACTTGCCTCATGCTCACTTGGACAGATTCTCAAGTAGACGGATTCTCATAAGAACGGCTGAATAATTTTACATTTAGAACAAATAGCGAGAAGCAAAAGAACTAGCGGCTTCGTACTGGTGCAATTCTTTTTCTTCAAATTATATACACAAATCTTTCTCGTCGATCGATCTTTACATTAGTGAAAAGCGTATCATCCGTTCGGTGGCAGAAGAAGTAAGTTAGCGGAGAAACAGACAGACTCGAACGAGGTAAAGTTTGTATATATATTTTTTATGTTAAGGTCGGCAGACAGGCTGACGGTCCACTTGATGGTAGGTGGCTACCGTCGCCTATAACACAAGCAACGCCAAAGCTGCTGCAAGTGCGCTGCCGACTGCAGTAGGATTAAGGATAAGGGATTAGGAATGGATAGGGAAATGGGCTCTGGCATTCCTTTTTTTTATTCTTGTCTTTGTGGCTATTTCTGTCTGCTAGAGTACCACTATCACTTCGTCCATTGCTGGAATATTGTGATCGCCACGTGAACTAAAGCTCTCTACCTATACCTACCATGTTAAGAAACTGTAGTACTTTTTTGACAGAGGCATTCTTCACATCTTCACAAGCCATTGTGTGGCTTCCTAGGATGTGACTGCGCTTGTGCATCAGTGTATGGCAGAAGCGACACTCTCCCGTACTAGTGAGCCCCATTACTTTTAGGTGCCTATTGAGGCGGCAGTGCCCCGTTAGTCACTTACCGAAACACAACAGCACATGTGCTGTTATTTCACGACTATGTTATTGTACCGTTTTTTTACTACTTCGTCATATTTCAGATACGGCACAACAAAACTGCGTTGAATAAGATAAATATTACTTTCATTTTTTAAAGTACATCCTTTGTAGTTTAGTAAAAATAGCGTTATAGTAAATAGTATATTGTTATGGCGGTTAAAATGTATTTGAGGAAGTTAGAAAATGGTTAAGGTGCCCTGAGACGATTGCCTAGAGGGCCCGAAATGGTTAATCTGGCCCTGCCTAAAACACAAGCAATATGAGGATTTGTACAGTAGGGAAGGGGTCTGGTTTCTTTTACGAACCGAAATGCACTTAATGATGGTGTTGCATAAAGAGATCGCATAAGGATCGAAGTAAGGCTTGCCCAGACATTTTACCTCCATAATAATTCCATTACGGTTAGCCCTGATTTCAGCTGTCCACAAAAGCGGTTTATGGACTAGGTTCAAGGCTAGTCTAGCCCATCCAGTCAAATTAAACTTTTAAAAAAGTCTGTAGATCTATGGATTTATCTACTGTAATTATCTTGTGGAATTTTAAAAATCAGATTTTGTGATAACTATGCCCCGGCGCCTCTTCAAATTTTATTTTGTCCTGTAAATTTTTTTTCGCTTTTGGATTTCTGGAGGCCCTTGCCTCTGGTGTCTTTCGCTCTATCTCAGGGCTGGCGCTGATAGTTACCTATGTTTAGGGACTTCATAAGTTGTTTGTAATCTGTTGTTCAATTAGTAACATTCAACTTTTCTGACTTCTATGTAATAAACAAATTCAGTTAGGTCATGATCTAATAAATAATGTAAAAATATTTTTGATATTAATTTTACTAATTACTTATTCTGAGGGAAATGTTTCGGATACAGATACGAGTAATAGTAAGTAATATCATTTGTTTATTCTTATCTTTTTCAATTTTAGGGACAAAGAATTCGATTATCTTTCTTACAGCCTAGCATCTTTGTTTCACGACTAACTAAATACTAACCCTTTGAATGTGGCAGTTTTTAAAGAATTATATTCCTTCGTAGACAATTTGTTTATACTAATTACGAAGAATTACGAATTAACACTTACCACATCTGTGCTCTAAGCGATCGATATTGTGCTTTTGTATTTCGGTTAGTAAGGGATGCTAGATTTCATTTCCCTATCTCTTCCTGATATCTTATCATTAATCTGACCATTTGACTAAGTTCGGCAGAGAAATTGCAGCACCTGTTGCGTTGTTTGTGTTAATAGGCAACGGTATAGCCACCTAATATCAGCTTGTCTTACAACCTTTACCTTAAAAATTAAAAACCTTAATACTGTAAACCAAAATCTTTTTGTATAGGTACTGTAGAAAAACTAGTAGCTTCAATAGCTGGATAACCTGCCACTAGAACAAAGTTTCCCAAACACTACGAAGGGGGACCCCCATCACAACCTAACCGTAACTTGCGGACCACTAAAAATAATATTTTTATTTGCTATTTACTTAAGAGGGCACTTTCCAACTCGAACAGCTTACTTATTCCATACTACGTAATTCCATGATTACTCATTAATTATAGGTCGTAACAATACATGACATTTCTAGGAAATAATATAAAGGTTTGCATCGCAAAAAAAACTGAAATTAATTTTATATCTAGTATAATTAATTTCTAAAATGTACAGAATTTGTGTCATTTTCGCGGGTTGAATTCTTGTAATTACTGACTAAAATCCAAACATGTTTTTCGATGGAAACATCCTACCTATAATTTACATTTGAAATTGGGATGTCAATAGCTACTATCTATAAAGGTTTTTCTAAAATATTGGAATTGCTGGCGTATTCTTTATTATTTTCGCGAGTTGAATAAGTGGTGCGAATGTGTTGCGTCGCATTCTGTCTTCGGTTATTCGCATTATAGTAAGTTGAGACAACAAATTCTCCCAAATACCTATTAATGAGTTCCCACGCTCGTACAGCGCCACCTTAAGTCTATTTTACTCACATTTATAAACATCTGCCACAGTCGCCACAGCGTAGCTTTTACTTTGTTAGGGACGTTTACTTTGTTTACTTTTACTTTGTTTGTTGTACGTCCGAATAAAAACTTGTGTGTCCGTCTGTCCGACCCACCTCTCTTATTTCCGAAACTACTGAATGTACAGAAATTAGTTTTCTACTTATAGATTATAGGAAAACCTATAAGAAGTCCATGATATTAAAATAACATGGTTAATCACTCAATATTTTGCGAACCCTCCTAACGCGAGTTCAACTCGCACTTGTCCTGTTTTTTTTTTATTTGACTACTGTGTTGGGAAACATTACCCTAGACCTAGAGCACCAGGGTAAGTAAGTGATGCCGATCTGCTCCTTCTTCCTCTTAAAAATCGGCAATGCAATGGCATTTCTTTCTTTTTTGCAGGTTGGCATTATGATATTTTTAGGCTATTTCCTTATGTACATAGTGAGGTATAACTTGAGTGTACACATTGTTGACATGGCTCGTGTTACTGAAATGGAGAGGGATGAAAATGCCGATGATAATACAATGATGTCGCTATCGCAAATTTTAAAATCTGGGGTAACTTTGAATGAAGATTCATTATACATTAGTTTTTTTTTTTAATTTTATAAAAATTGAGTGCAAATACAAAACCGTGAGGTACATCCCATGCATGCTGTGAGGTGGCAGTTAAACATCAGTTTAGACGGGCTAGTTTTATTATATGTTGACGGTCATAGTCTGAAATTATTGGAAACTAAGTTATTTGTTTAAAGATTCAAATTCGGAACAATACAATTGAATATATATATTTTACTATATTCCAAATATCTATTAAGTAAATCTAACTACTACTACTAAGTACTAGATTTTATTTCGCAGTTAGCCTACCAAATCTATTTAATAGTAGATTTTACAAGTGCACAAAACTCTGTTATAAACTCTGTTTTCACTTCGATTGCGAGGAAATAAAACAGTAGTATAACATAACATTTCTTTAAACGCACGAAAAAACAAGAGCTTTTTCCCGCCGCTTTATTTTTTTTAAATCTTATTGACATTGTCATTGGCTTGGGCTGCAGACCTATACGGCCTACTATTGAATTAATTTTGTAATAATAATTTTCTTAAATTAATTAAATAACCTACCGTACTTGAATTTAAATTTTAATATCATTTATGTCTTAAAAAACATATAAGGCAAATAAATTTAAGTAAATATTATAAAATAACAAATTCTGTCTATGAACTTCTTATTGTGTTTGGCTGTATGGCTCATTTTCTTTGCCTTAATATAGATACATTTACGAGTAGATACGTTAATGCATTTGTGCACAAAATTCGATTTTGTGCAACCTATATCCTGCACAAATAAGCACTTTCAGAGCATGAGAAGTGAAAAGGTATTTTTTCCTTTCCTAGAGTTCAAGCTGTCTCCATAATGTTAACTGAGGATGGGATAAAATTACACAAATAAATAAAAAAAGTGTGTGAAGCACGAATGGAGTTTACTTCTTTAAACGTTTAAAATTAACTCTATAAATAGATATCAAACATATCAATAGATAACTGGATACGTAATTATTTTATATTATTTTGTTACATTCTGCATACCCAGATGTCACGTGATCCAACAAAAGTGATGTTAGTTACGTTCGGTACACACAGATGTCACTACGTTTTTTAAGTTCAAATAGTTCATTTATAAGCCCAGAAAAACACTCTGGTGTTGCTTGTTATAGAATTAGAAAACATAAATACATGCGTCAGCTGTCGCACAGATGTCAAAGTGACAGATAATGTAACGATTTTTAGTTAACGCTTGTATTAATTTTACTCCTCATAAAATTTCCATACCCGGGACCTTATATTAAAATCGATTCTTAAGAAGTAAACTCCAAAAATAAAAATAAAGTCTTTATATGTCATATTTATACTGATCTATATCTAAGTATACATATGACAAAGTAGCTGTGTGTTTTTCCGCCAGGGCCGTCTTTACCTGGGGGTGCAAGGGGTGCGGTGCACCCGGGGGCGCCTGCCGAGCGCTGAGTATTTAGATATTTCATTGAACTTAACGCCATTGCATAGTTTCATATGCTTGTTACGACAAATACGTATGCGCAAAATTAAATATAAAAAAAAAGAGTCATCAACAATAATCATTGTTTTACTTTTATTAAAGCGCCTACACACGGCCCTAAAATTGGTGGCAATATCGGGGAAGTGGTGGGGAGCGCCCTAGATCGCTCCCTTGATCGCCTCATGTGTAGGCAAATCGTAATCAGTTTCCTCCTAACTCTGAAATCAGGTCGGTCGAACCCACGATTTAGGGGCGATTATCGTCTAGGGAGCGTTGTCGCATCGTGTGTAGCGAAATCGGTGCCGATTTCACCGCAGTGTGTCTGTCTGCGACTGCAGCGGCGACAAGACGTATTTTTGTGTTTTTAATTTGTATTCCGTGCGAAGACATGGCGAAGGAAAAGAAGCGAGAAGCCTGGACGAAACTCAATGATCTCTTAAAAAGTTAAAATTCTTAAAAAGTTTTCAGCTGCTTCCAAATGTCTCTCTCCCTTCTAAGGTGTTTCCATCTAGCTACAATATGGGCTTCTTCAAACTAGCAGTAAACAAATTCCTGCAAGGTTGGCAGCGCACATGCACCCCCCCTGATGTTGCTTGTGTCCTTAGGCGACGGTAGCCGCCTACCATCAAGTGGACCGTCAGCCTGTCTGCCACCTTTAATAATAATATTTAAAAAAATGTTCATGGCGTTTCATCAACCAGTTTTTGCTTTCACATCCCTCCTCGTTCCCATGTCACTCCGTACTTGAGCGCCGCTGGCCTGCTGAATATGTCTGCACGCCGACGCCTCCACCTCGCCACTCTGCTGTTTGGGGTGGTGCGTTATGAAACGCCGTCCTACCTATACAGGAAGCTCCAATAGCCCAAACGCGTGCGCAGAATAAGGTCCACGGCTATCGTGCCTGTTCACAGGACAGCGGCTTTCCGAGGAAGTTTCAGGTTTGCGGCGTCCAAGTGCTGGAATGATCTCCCTCCTCCTGTCCAAGGAGCGTCTAATAGGTACACCTTTAGGCGTGAGCTTAGGGGTTATTTGTTGGTGCTCCAAAATTCATAAATTCCAAAATTCCAGCATTTATCACCGCATTAATACACCAACATAATATGTATGTAAGTTTTAACATTTAGCAATTACTAAATTTATTATTGATTACTGTAGAATTTCCTTTTTTTCGTGCTTTTTCTCTCAATAGAAGCAGTGCATTATGTATAAATAAGTAATTTTATATATATATATATATATATATATATATATATATATATATATATATATATATATATATATATATATGTGTGTGTGTGTGTGTGTGTGTGTGTGTGTGTGTATATGTATATATATATGTGTGTATATATGTATGTTTATGTGTGTGTATGTATGTATGTGTATGTATGTATATAGTAATTTATAAAGTAAGTTTGTATGGTGTCCAATGAGTCACATACGATGCGGGCTGAAAATCAGCGCTGTAGGTGTTTGTCAGCACCTCAGCACAATGCTGAGCCAGTATCCGATTCGCTGCCGCGAGGACACACACACGTTTTTTTATTATTATTAATTTTTTCCCTGTTCTTGTACATAATGTGTCTTTCGTGCAGTGAATAAAAGTCTTTCTTTCTTTCTTTCAGTTCTTCCTTTCTCGTCTTTGACTTGGTTGCACTGTAGAAAGTGTCAGAGTGATGCCTATTCTCTGATGTTTTGACAGTGTCGGCGACATCTTGATAGACGAGCGCTTTGTTGCACGGTCGGTTTCACACTTAGTGGCAGGGACGTGTGTAGAGTAGCGGCCGATTTCATCCCCACTACCACTCTCCCGACATTGCCACCGATTTTAGGGCCGTGTGTAGGCGCTTTAACAATTTTATTAAATGCAACACGCGCGCGGCGAAATCTCTAATCCAAAGATAGTGTATAACCTTTGACACATTGCCGCCCGGTCGCCCGCACTTGAAGCATAATGATCTCCAAGTCAATAAAGTGTAATTTCATTTGAAATGGGCGCGAGGCGGGGCGCGGCACCTGCGTCTGTCATAGGCGAGTAATTGCGCCCTCCGGGTGGCTGAGGGCGCAGGCTGAGCCCTGCACCCCGGCGCCGAATAGACTTAAGACGGCACTGTTTTCCGCTTACCTGGAGTGAGATCAATTTGTGACGAATGATTAAAAATTGATGACTCGATCTCAGACTTCCCACTTCATATACACATCAGTTTTAATGAAACATTTTTAAAAACGATTTTTAATAACGAATGAAAAAATGATTATATCAATAATTTTGAACAAGCCAAACTGGCTTATTGTTGTTACCTACAATTTTGTCTCACATCACACATAAATGTATCTAGATTAATAGAAAATAATTTTAATTTTACTAATATGTCTTTATAAATTTAAGATAAACTGGGACGACATGAAAATGGCTCGATTATTTTCCGCCTACCATATTGGATATTTTATTTGTTTTCCTCTGTTTCATAATTTTGCTGACAAGTAAGTATTTATTTAGTTGTAAACGCCTGTTCGTAGGTATATTATAAGAGTGTTGTAGTTTATATAATATATAGAAATAGATATATCTTCGAATCGTCATCAAATTTCAATTATCAATTTAACTAAGTACGACAAAACTGATAGAAACAAAAAAGGGAAGATACGTGACCTATTATCCGCGTATGGATCTTATAAACTGAGTCCAGTGATCTCATTTTCATTCAATCATTCAAACACCCCCTGCTTTTGTACTGTAATAACATTTCTACGACTTTACTCTTTTACAAAAGAAACTCAAGACAAGAAACCGAGGCACATGGAATCACTTACCAAGTATATTAAAATTCAATAATTTCTTAACAAAATATAATGTTATTCTAACGTCAAAAAATCTTTGGATCAACTGAACGGGAGGAATAACCGCTTTCGTTTGGATTTGGGTGCGAAGCAATGACCCATATTATGGTTATCTCATTCATGCTACTGTATGTATACATTTGCCTATTACACGTATTCGATAAAGGAATTTTAGCTGAATAAAGGATAATAGCAGATTTTACAACAAGTGTACAAAACGAACCATTTTTATCCGTGACTTTTAGCTGCCCGAGCCGAAGGCGAGGGCTGATAGTAAATGTCGAGGATAAAAATGGTTTTGTGGACGAGTTATAAACTCTGCTTTTCACTTCGATTGCGAGGAAATAAAACAGTAGTATAACATAACATTTCTTTAAACGCACGAAAAAACAAGAGCTTTTCCCGCCTCTTTATTTTTTTTTAAATCTTACTACATTGACATTGACATCTTATGACATTGGCTTGGGCTGCAGAGCTATACAGCCCACTATTAAATTAATTTTGTAATAATAATTTTCTTAAATTAATTAAATAACCTACCGTACTTGAATTTAAATGTTAATAACTTTTATGTCTTAAAAAACACATAAGGCAAATAAATTTAAGTATAATAATAATAATAACAATAATAATAATTAAAAGTTATAATCTGCATTTATTTTTTGAAAAACAAAAAAAAACTATGTTTTACAGGATTGGCCCCACGTGGGTGGTAGGGATAGCGGGGATCACATCGGGAGTCCTAAATTGTCTTACGCCACCATCAACATATTACAATTTTTGGGCCTTATTTGTTGTTCGAATCATGAAGGGATTTTGTGCGGTAAGTGATTTTCTTTACATCATTAAAAGCTTTAAGGGAGAGACAAACCCTAAATACTAAAAATATCCATTGTTTAATGAAAATGTTACAAGAAATGGACAAGACAATTGCTTTAAAAAAAAATATATTATACTTAAACATGTGAAGAACCAATTGTATTAATTAGAATTTTCGTTAAAGTAATAGAAACTCCACAAAAAAAGTTAGAACACAAGAAGAATTTGACTATTATTGAAAATTCTCTCGAAAATGGCTTATTGCACGCATATGAATCCTGTACTTACCTATTAATTTTTTTTTTTTTTTATGTTATGTCGACAGACAGGCTGACGGTCCACTTGATGGTAGGTGGCTACCGTCGCCTATAACACAAGCAACGCTACAGGTGCTGCAAGTGCGCTGCCGACTACAGTAGGATTAAGGATAAGGGATTAGGAGGGGACAAGGAAATGGGCTCTGGCATCCCTTACTCACTCACCGAAACACAACGCACGTATATGCTGTTATTTCACGGTGGTCTTCTGTAAGGGGGTGGTCACTTCCGCCAGGCGGGCTGCCCAAATGACTGCGAAACGCAGTGTGCCCTACCACTACTTTTCAAATCCAGACCAGAGTCAATTTTGAAAATTACATTAAAATTTCCAAACTTGACCCCGCCGGGAATCGAACCCGGGGCCCCTGAGACGTTAGGCAAGCATCCTTGCCACTCATCCAACGGGCCGTCAATATCAGCTTAAAAAATTGTATTAATAATTTTTTTTATTTTGTGTATTGTTCTAATGGTAAAAACAGAAAAACACCATTTCTAGGCCTGTTGAATTGGATCCGCCGCCAGCGAGTTCTATAGTAAATGTCATTTGCCTCAATGAAGCCCTTAAGTATTTATTAAGTAATATTTTAGTAGGTGTTTTATTTGTGTAATATTTTAGTAGTAAACTAGACTATTGAAGAAAAATATCAGTATTTTGACAATTTTGAAAATCAGTATTGCGGTGTGAAATAATCAGTAGATATAGGTAAGGACTGCCAGCAAGAGTTTTTAAAAGGGGAATAATAAATAGTACTGTTCTAATTTCAATCTACTGAAGAGGAAAAAAGAGTGTGTCTCAGCTTCCACGCACGACTAAAGTTTCCAACCGTATTCAGTGAAAATCGTATTCCAACCGATTTGAATATGGCTTTCACTATTGTATTATAGCAAGCTTCCCGTAACATTTAGTGTTTGTTTTATTCCAATCGGTTTACAAACAAAAAAGTTATGTAAATTTAAAGAATCACGTCCAACATTTTTTTTCGATAAAAATGCAATTAAAATAACTCTTCAGTTGAATTGACTCAAACTATAGTTAACTATATATATTATAATCTTAAAAAGTCGATGATGATTGAAAGTTTTATAAAGTTAAAAATAGACAGTTTAGGTGATTTTGCTGGTTACAATGTCAGTTGACCTTAAATCTATATGATCAGTCATATTAAGTAGGGTTCATCTTGGCCTGTATAATAAAATCGTTCTTTGTCTCTATGCCTTTGTGCACACTAATCTCAGAAATGACTTAACCGATTTTCATGTGGTTTCCACTGATGTATTGTAGCAAGCTTCCGGTAACATTTAATGTATATTTCATTCCAATCTGTTTACAAACAAAAAAAGTTACGCGTTATTCCGAATACCACGCGTACGAAGTCGCGGGTACAGTTGTTAATATATTTCTGTCAGGCGTTGATTTTTTTACAGTTTTAAATGATTCCTCGAGAATAATACTTTATTTCTGAATGAAAGCTACCGTAAGTCCCTTTCTGTTTGCAACGTGTGCAACGTGTATGCAAAATTTTATAATGATCGATTGATCAATTAAGGCGTGAAAGCGTAACAAATAAACGAACAAATAAACTCACTTACGCATTTATAATATTAGTCATATTTAAGAGGGCACTTTCCAACTTGAAAAAAAATATAAAATAAAAAATAAAATAAAATAAATCTTTATTTGCGCGAACACATGTTTACAGGATTTTAATTTGTATACAGCAGTTACAGTACAAAGCATGTTCTACCCGCCACGGGCATGCAAATACTTGTGTTTAATTGTTTGTAAACTAATATATTAATAAAGGTATTATTAATAAAGGAACAGCTTACTTATTCCATTCTACATAATTCCATGATTACTCATTAATTATATTAGGTCGTACGTAGCAATACATAAAAAACCTAACATTCTAATATGAAGGTTTGTAATTTTATGTCTAGTATAAATTAATTTCTGAAATGTGCAGAATTTGTGACATTTTCTGACTACCTACTGACTAAAATTCAAAAATGTTTTTCCATGGAAACATCCTACCCACAATATACATTTGAAATTGGAATGTCAATAGCTACCATCGGTAAAGGTTTTTCTAAAATATTGGAATTGCTGGCGTATGTTTTATTATTTTCGCGAGTTGAATATTTTGCGTCGCATTCTGTCTTAAGTTATTCGCATTATAGTAAGTTGAGACAACAAATTCTCCCAAATATCTATTACTGAGCTCTCACGCTCGTACATCGCCACCTTAGCTAGTTAATTGTATCTTAGTAAGTCAATTATTAATAATACTAGCTGGTGGCCGCGACTTCGTCCACGCTGAAAAATTAAAAATATAAATGTGTAACATAACGCTTGCGTCTGCATCAAGCGAGTCCCGTCGTTCGCATCGCGTTGGTGCGAGACCGCTTCAATTTATTTTCTCCCGTGTACTTTTTAATTTAAGATATCTCCTAAGAACTTCTTTGAAATCAAATGATGTCCAGGGCAATATTGTTCAAAATAATATCTTGTTTATAAAAACGCCTTCGCCAAAAATGCATTATTTTAGAACAAATTTGATTATCATAAACAAACAATTAAACACAAATATTTGCATGCCCTTGGCGGGTAGAACATACTTTGTACTGTAACTGCTGTATACAAATTAAAATCCTGTAAACATGTGTTCGCGCAAATAAAGATTTATTTTTTATTTTATTTTTATTTTAAAGGTTATAGTGAGTCAACCTTAAAAGATAGACATATACTGTCGCGGACTTTTCTTTGGAACTTTTAAAGGGGAATAATTTCGTCATACGTTATTTTTACGTAACTTTAACCGTTTACGCAGCGCACGCAACGGAAGGTCTCAAAAGGGTTAAGTTTTCCCGATTCTGCAAAATTTTTCATTGAAGCTCCGCTCCTATTGGCCGTAGCGTGATGTTATATAGCCTATAGCCATCCTCGATAAATGGACTATCCAACACACAAAGAATTTTTCAATTCGAACCAGTAGTTCCTGAGATTAGCGCGATCAACCAAACAAACAAACAAACTCTTCACCTTTATAAAATTAAGTATAGATTTTCTTTGAATTAAAAACAAAAAAGTATCACGATTTCATAGTAAATATATGAAATCGTCAATCTTTTCCTCATTTCGATTGCGATTTGGGAATTACACGTAAATCTGACGCGACGTTAAAAGTAAAAGTGGGTTACTTATGTTGTTTGTTATGTGTGACATGCATTCTCGTACAGTCTATGTCGAATTACTGTGTGTTATGGTGATATGTATGGAATATTTTTTTGGGCAAATGCCAAAGTTCTTCTTCTTCTTTTTATTTTTGTTATGGCTCCATCAGATTTTCTCCGTTGTTTTTGCCGGTATCACTTGTAAAAATAGCAATATAAAGACTCAAAATTCAAATTAACATCAAAATTAGCTAATCCCGAAACTAGTCAGTCGCACTAATGCTAATGCTCGTCAGTTTTCGCGCCTATTATATATTATCCTCCCTTGTAAGGGTACTGTTAACCATATGTTATCCACTCTAACGGGTGGTGTAAATAAAATACACTTTTCAAAGTTGTCTCTGATCTGGGTGTTACTTTGGGGCCCATATAATTGCTGTGTTTTGGGTACACTAAAGGCCTATTAAATGGCATGTCGCTTACAGAACTTGTTAACATCTGTAGGATTGTAGTGGGCCCTTAGATTACCCACGCAACAAAGGTATAAAGAGGAAGTTGAAAAGAACTATAATAATAAATCCTTCCAGTAGGACTTAACCCTACTAGCTAGGGGATTAGTAAAAGATAAGGCAGGATGAATACTAATATCAAATAACCATCACTAAGTACTAATAGTGTCACTAAGTACTTTACCTACTTCTATTTCTAAATAAGGACCTGCTCAGACGAAAAAAGTTTTTTGTCGAAGTCGCACACGAAGGACTTAAAGTACCGCATACTAAATAACCGATTACATCAAGAGACAAAATTACGTGGGAGTCCCCGAAAAGTTAGAAAAGTACCTGCCAAGGCGCATCAACGCTTACAGCGGATTTTAGTCCGCAAAGACCGCATTGAGCACGATGATGCTTGAAATCCATTGTATAATTTTAGCAAATTAGAAAATTAAGTTATGCACATTTCGGAGCTCCACGGACAAAAGTCCGTTTTATACGTTGGCCCTTACAGTCATTTTGTATTGCAGGGAGCTATGCAACCAAGTATGGTCCAAGTGTTACGAAACTGGGTTCCCCCAGTAGAGAGACATCATTTCATGTGGGCTTATTGCGGTAAGAAATGTGGAATAGAATAGAATTGAATAGAATAGAGTGGAGCTGAGTGGAGCTGAGTGGAGCGGAGACGAGACGAGACGAGACGAGAGAAGACGAGTCCGTTGGATGAGTGGTTAGGGTGTTTGCCTTAACGCTCTGTTCTAGGGTTCCCGGGTTCGATTCCCGGCAGGGTCAACTTTGAAAAATGAACTTTTCAAATTTGGCTCTGGTTTGGATCTGGAAAGTAGTGGCAGGGCACACTGCGTTTCGCAGTCATTTGGGCAGCCCGCCTGGCGGCAGTAACCACCCCCTTTCAGAAGACCACCGTGAAATAACAGCACGTGTGCTGTTGTGTTTCGGTTACTGAGTAAGGGATGCCAGAGCCGATTTCCCTATCCCCTCCTAATCCCTCATCCTTAATCCTAGTCGGCAGCGCACTTGCAGCAGCTTTAGCCTATCTGCCGTCAGCCTATCTGCCAATCTTAACATAAAAAAAAGATTTATTTCATCTATCTTCTTATCTTCTTAATGTCTATGTGAAGATAGTTGATTCTTATATAGCATTTCCCATAGCAGGAATGCGAAAGTTCACGTTCAATAGGCATGATGACGGTATTAAAGAATCAAAGAATAAATGGTTTTGGAGAAAAATATATGTTGAAAGGAGTCTAAAAAATTACTCATTTTTTGTATTAAAATTGAAATTAATAAGATTTTCAATAAAATAGAAGTATAAATAACTGCAATCGGCCATGTTAACTGAAACACCAATCAGAGCGAATGACGTCACGCCCAGGTAAGTGCCATCGTGTTGCTTGACTTTGCTTTGACAGAATGAAAAATCTGATGAGATGTCGATGACGTCACGGTTCATCAGACGCGACGCCATGACACCTAAGAGCGTTTTCGCGCGTAATTCAAAATAGATTTAAAAACATTTAATAATCCGCTTGAAATTTAGTTTTTTGCTGAAATTTTTTTTTTCGGATATAGTAGACGTATATCTACATTATGGAAGGGAATTTCAAAATCTGTCATCATGCCTATTGATGACGTTCCCAGTTTTCGTGACGGCACTTTGCTATTATCTCTTCTTCTTCTTTCAGGTATAACCCTAGGAACGTTTTCGACGTTTATATTTTGCGCTGCGGTTCATTTTTACTCACAGTGGCCAATAGGGTTTTATATTATTGGCGGAGTTCAAATGCTTTGGTCAATAATATGGATTTCAATTGTGACTGACACGCCAGGTTCCCATTCGTGGATTTCTAAGGACGAACAAACATATTTAACTACTTCAATCGGTACTGTTTTTACTATTCAAGTAAGTTTCTTATTTCTCTTTCACGCTACGTTCTCATGAGCTGCTACATTCAAGAAGAAACGTAGGTACGCTCTTTATATTCAACCGACTTGCTCATTTTAAACTATGTGTTTAACATTTTTGTAGATAACAAATTATAACGCACCTTGGAAGCTTATAATGAAGTCTAAAGCATTCTGGGCATTGTGTATTTTTAATTATGGCTACGCCTGGATGATCACGGCCCTGTGTTTACATGGGCCTTTATATTATTCAGTCATTATCAAACACTGCATATATACAGTATGTATAATATGTATAATCTGACTTGTTATAGTATACGCCACGCGAAATTTGATCAAAAAATTAATGACTTCGATAAAGTTTCAGACTTGCTCTAGATCAGAGGTTCCCAGACTTTTTTTCTCATAGACCACTTTCAAAATTTTGCTGGGTCCGGTAGACTCCCTGCAGCTATATTTCTACCATATTCCCAAAACTCGACAAAGAATGTGAAGATTAGATCTAACTATGGAAATTTGCGTTGCGGCTGAGTTCCAACCACGATTAGGGAGTTTTCTAAATAAAATGAGTGAGAATTGATTGTTTTTTTTGTCACGCCAACGTAGACCCCGTCGAGTCTCCTGTGGACCCCTGGGGGTCCACCTGGAAGACTTTGGGAACTAAGACTCTAGCTAGATGGACCCTATTTTATTTTGTGGAGATGCTTTTTATAGAAGAAAGAAATAAAAGAGAAAGTTTGGCCCAACGCTTTATTTTAACTTATAGTGGATTAAAAATTTAAATGAGATTGAGATAACATTTTACGAATTGTTGTTTGTACACGTCAAGGCCCCTGTTGCAAGGGACCCCTTATAATAGGCATGATGATGGTATTAAAGAATTATAGAATAAATTATATTAGTGAAATATTTATATTGATTTTCTTTATAATGACCCAGTTTTAATGTAAACATTAAAATTTATAAGATTTTCAATAAAATAAAAGTATAAATTACTGCAATCCGCCTTGTTAACTAAAACTGCGATCAGAGGAAATGACGTTACGCTTTCGCAAATATCACCTTGTCGCCTGAATTGGTAAACTGTCAAGCTTACACTTCCTTCCTGAGGTGAGAGAGTATGACAGTGACACCAGACTAATACAACATCTTTGAGTGACACCACAACAGACGCCATTGCTTTTCTAGCATTTTGGCGCAAAGTTTAAATTGTATTATTTAAAACATCAATTTTTCCTTCAAAACCCCCATTTTTTTTGGAAATGAAATTTATTTGTGTAAAGAAAATGCGTAGAAACGCCGTGGAGTAGTTTTTCAAAATCAGTCATCACGTGTTTTGTATTGAATGATTCTAACATAATATATTTCTTTTCAATAACTACAGGCATCATATTTAACGGCTCTGCCATTCCTCCTACGTTTAATACTAGGCAGCATAATCATTGAAATGGTGTATTGGTACAATCACAGTGAAGTAAGACGAATCAAACACCTAAGGAAATATCTAGTTTTGGCGTGTAAGACCAAAATTCATTATTTCGTTATACAAATTGATAACAATTTGCTCATTAACATATATTTAATTCATTTTAGCCCACGTTGTTCCAGGAATTATTATATGTGATACTTGGTTCTTCTACATTCTTCCCGGACCAATATTGCTTACATTAGCTCTTGCTTTAACTGCTGCGGGCATAGAATCTACTTACGAAATTTGCTATGTAAGTATCATGTCATTTGGAGTCTCCAAAGCTAGAATAGAGGCAGGCAGCGTTTCAGGGTAGGCAGCGTACTAGCAACCCCCCATAGGCGACGGTAGCCACCTACCATCAAGTGTACCGTCAGTCTAACTGCCAGCCTTTATAAAATAAAAATAAAAAAACAAGAAAGTCCACAAAATATTTCTTTTTTTATGTTAGCATCGGCAGACAGGCTGACGGTCCACTTGGTGGACGGTGGTAGATGGATACCGTCGCTTATAAGAGAAATAACGCCACCGGTGCTGCAAGTGCGCTACCGACTACAGTAGAATTAAGGATAAGGGATTAGGAGGGGATAGAGAAATGGGCTCTGGCATCCTTACTCACTTTTTACCTTGGCATTTCTGAACTAAGATTTTTAGCAGTATTGCTGTTAATAGTACAATTTTCGAAACTTCTTTGGAGAGAAGCCAAGATAGAAGTTTTATTAGCAGTGGCAGGGTGCACTGCGTTTCGCAGTCATTGGGCAGCCCATCTGGCGACAGTAATCACCCTCTTAAAGAAGACCACCTTGAAATAAGGGGTTCCAGAGCTCATTCCCCTTGTTTTTTCACCTTAACCCTATTATGGTTGGCAGTGGACTTGCAGCACCTCTGATTGCACTTATAGCTTGTGTTATAGGCGACGGTAACCACCTACCATCAAGTGGATCGTCAGCCTATCTGATGACTTTAACGTATAAAAAAAGAGAGACATGAAATTGTTGGAGCTGATATATTATCCAGCTGCTTTACCTTGAACGTCAGGTTCAACTGGAAATGAACTCATTATGAGTCGACGATGGTGCGGTGCACTCACTTCATCTTGAGTCACTATAGCCTGATGGAAGAAATAATCTTACTCGACTGACGCAGTCTTACCAACGAACAACCAGTAGAAATCATTTTAGACTTACCTCAGAATACCTTTAAACAGTGTCGTAGTTTTGTTTCTCGTAATTGATTACTGTGAATATTCATTTAAGAGCACCCTGTACGAGCGAGTGAAGTATTTGTGAGCGAGTATTTGAAAGAATTTTTAATAATAACAAGAGTAAAAGTAAAATCAAATAAACTTACTTGTTTTCAATTACCAAAGACACAATGCGACGCAACACTTAATTTAGAAAAATCTTTATATCTATCTTTATATCTCTCATCTGGTAGCTATCGAAACCCAATTTTAAATTTTTATTAGGTATGTAGCTAGAATGTTTCATGCAAAAAACTTTATTGACTTTGTAATCAGTATGAGAGCGTTCGGTCGGTGACGCAGACGGAGCGACGCGGCCTATTTGTTGAGAAGTCGAGTCCTATTATTTGTACAGTTAATTTCTAAAATATGCAGCATTTGCAATATTTTATGAATTATGAATTTTATGAATTCTAAACATGAAATTAAACCTTCATAATCCCATTTGCTTCTTCTAATTATAGACAGAATAGCTTTCTTTGGCGGGCTAGCAGGAACCTAAACATGTTGTTCAGCAGGCTGGGTATTGATTCTGATACTGATATTGATATATTTAACTGTAAATCGGCTGAAGCTAAACGTAAATTTACAGCTATACTGTTCTGCTGAGCGGTTCTTCCTTTTATTAGTATTTAATTTTAATTTTGTTATTTAAATATGGTTAAATTAGTCTATTATTCTTTGTTCTTGTTCTTGATTTCAGTTGTTCATTGTTTAATTTTCATTTTCATGTCCTTTTTTTTTGTAAAGAATTTGCGTGTTGCTGGGCGTGTATTATCGATCGTCTCAATTTCTAGTTTGTAACTTATCTGTGTATGCCTTAAAATTGCCTTGTGTTACCTATAACTATTATAAACTTTTCTTTGTTTGTGCTGTTGGTGTACCTTTAGAAAATAAATAAATAAATATGATATCCCAGAAATGTCATTATTGCTACGATCAATAACTAAAGAGTAATCATGGGGTTACGTATTATGAAATCGATAGGTCCTACTGACAAGTGAGCTCTTAAAATCAAGATCAATCAAAATGTATCAATGGTCAAGGGTGAGATTATTATTTTTTTTTTTTTTATTATAGATGGGTTTGCTCTTGACCAGCATCTATCCATGTAGGAAGGATGAGGCCGAAGATGGAGCGAGCTCACCCAGAAGATGCCTATTCACTCGAACCTTGAAAAGATTTGGGTTATATGAGCTCGGAAACACAGACGCCGGCAGGGAGTTCCAATCCTTAGCAGTGCGCATCACAAAAGATGTTTTAAAGCGCTTGGTCCGAATTAGAGGGATATCGACAAGGTGAGGATGGTAACCAGCCGTACGTCTGCATGTCCGATAGAAGAAAGGGGAAGGCGGTATGATCTCATGCAGCTCTCGAGCACACTCTCCGAAGTACATCTTATAGAATACACAGAGACAGGCAACTTTGCGTCTACTTGGTACTTGGCAACTTGGTGACATTTGGAAAAACTAATTAATAATTTTATCACCCAGTCCTACTCCTTGAGCTATTCAGTTAACAGTTATTTCCTTATTTCTCTTGCAGGAATTGTCGCCAAATTTCGGTACTTCAATTTTTACAATCATAAAGATAATAGGAAGTACGCCTGGTATCATAATATCTCATGCCGTTGGATTTGTAACACACACGTATGACGTAAGAATTAAAGACTTATCAAAGATTTTCAACTGTATATTCCGTAGATTCTAGCCCAATTAAATTTAAAGATGAATTTAGCTACACGTATACGCAAGTACACACCATCGTAAATCGTTTAGTGATAGGTACCTAATGGTGATTTATAGGCAAAAAGATTAAATATAAATAGAATATATAGAGGGCATTGGGGAAATTTTCCCTACAAAAATATTGATCCTGATCGCCGTAATCAGGATGGCCATGGCATAGTTAAATAGCCTTGCAAAGTTGGCGATAGATTGAGCGATTTTGTACCACGTGGTCCTAAATGTCACATTATGGATTCTTTCGTTTTGCCCGATCTATACAGTTGAAAATCTTTGGGTGTTAACAACACTATCTCATGGTTTTTCAAAAGAGTGTTTTACAAGGGTTACTTTGTATTCAGTGGCAATACGTGTATAATTTTTCAGAGTACTCCAATTGTTTGGAAGCACATATGGTGTTTTCACGCCTCCGTACTTTTAATGAGTGGTATCATTTTCCTTATATGGGGTGAAACCCAGAAGCAGCCTTGGAACGTGGAACGCAGTAGGTAATGTATAATGAGTTTAGAGTCTATGGTGGGGACAATCAGCAGTGAGTGATTCAATAAAGTTTTTTCGGAAATAGTCTTTTGTTGTTTCGCCAAGAATTTTAAAATTTGTTTTTATTTTTTTTTTTTTATTTTTTTATTAAAGATTGGTTTGCTCTTGACCAGTATCTATCCATGTAGGAAGGATAAGGCCGATAATGGAGCGAGCTCACCCAGAAGATGCCTATTCACTCGAACCTTGAAAAGATTTGGGTTATATGAGCTCGGAAATACAGACGCCGGCAGGGAGTCCGGGAGTGACTGTTCCAATCTCGGATCATCTCCAACTCCTTGGTGTGGAGCTTACAGCCGATCTGAACTTCGGTAGGCACATCAAGTCCATTGCTAAAACAGCTGCCAAAAAGCTGGGCATCCTTTCCAAGGTTAAACGGTATTTCACTGCGAGGCTGCTCCTGGACTTATACAAAGCACAGGTCCGGTCTTGCATGGAGTACTGCTGTCACCTCGAGGATAGGTCTGCCCGTTACCAACTGGCCGCACTGGACTCGATTGAAAGGCGAGCAAAGAAGCTTATTGGCAACGACATCCTTGTGGATTCCCAACTTCAAAGCCTGCAGCATCGCCGAAAAGTAGCGTGCCTATCGATTTTCTATCGTCTACACTATGAAGAGTGTGCATCTATACTGTACGATTTAATCCAACCGGAAGCGTTCCACTTGCGGACCACTAGACGTGGGCAGGGGTTTCATCCCTTCGTGGTCGATGTACCTCGATCACGAACAAAGCGTTTCAGTTCCACCTTCCTTGTTCGAACTGCTAAGGAGTGGAACTCATTGCCTGCGTCTGTGTTCCCACAGAACTACAACCTCGGGGTCTTCAAAACTAGGGTAAATGGGCATTTACTAGGTAAGCGTGGTCCACCTTCGGCCACATCTGCACCTCACATCAGGTGAGATAGTGGTCAATCGCTACCTCGATTTCATAAAAAAAAAAAGGAGTTCCAATCCTTAGTTGTTTAAAGAAAGCGGCAGAGTCTATAAAAAAATTAAACTAGATAGACTGAAAGGTTTTAATCATTCTCTTGAAAGAAATTTAAGGATAAATTATAAAAAATTAAGAAATAATAAAATAAAATAATTAAAGCTATGTATGGGAGAGGAGGAGTTAGGAATTAGGAAAATGGGACATTAGGAAAATGGAGCCTCTGTGATTATCACATACGCGGTGGTCTAATTTATTAAAACAGGCAAAAGGAATAGGTACATACATAAGAAAAATTCTAGATTTATTTAATTGTTATTTTTACTTATCTACTGTCATTTCAAATGAATAGGTAATCCTATCCTATTAATATTATAAACTAGCGACCCGCCCCCGGCTTCGCCCGGGTTGCAATTTTTATATATATATGAACATTCCCCGTTTATCTCTCTTTCCATTAGTGAAAATCGAATTAAAATCGGTCTACCTGTTCACGCGTGATGCCGTGACCAAGGGAAATGGGGATTCATTTTTATATATACAGATGCCAAGGTTTGTATGTTTGTGTGTTTGAATCTCAAAGCGGCTGAACGGATTTGGATGAATTTTGGCACACAGTTTATTACTTGGATTTACATATCGAATACTTTTTATCCTGGAAAAATGTTAGATTCTCGAGGGATCGTAAAAAAATATTAAAAAATTAGGCGCCACCTTTGTCAATAGCGATAAAGATGTCAGCTAATTAATACTTAAATCAGGAAAGATACATATTTAATGTACATATGTGCACTCGTAAAAATACCTACACGTCGATTGAAGAATTATGCCTTTCTATGTAGTTTTCCGATTAGCAAAATCGACAATTATCGGTTATTGGTTGGTGGTCTGAGATAACTAGGGGGTCGTATTTTTTATTTTACTTATCACTAAACCAGAATTATTTTTTCAGACCAACTTGCAAAACTCATCCCAGACCAAAACCTTCTGTCATGTCAAACATATATGAGGTAGATGAAGTCGAGTCCACGTAAGAACTTACAATTTTATATTACCTTGTTTATTTTTTTTCTACATATTCAAAAAGACGAAATATATAGAATATATAGAGAGGTCATTGGGAAGGTTTTCCTACAAAAATATCGATCCTGATCGCCGTAATCAGGATGGCCATGGCATAGATAAATAGCCTTGCAATTTTGACGTTGTACTGAACAATTTTGTACCACGTGGTTCTAAATGTCACATTACGGATTCTTTCGTTTTGCCCGATCTATCAGTTGATAATCTTTGTACATATATTGCAGTCCTCAGCGCCAGTTGGCCTATTTAGATACTATATTTAAAAAGTAAAAAGTATCTTTCTGTTTCAGACCTCGAGTTTCACATCAATTTAAAAGAAAATCTATCTATGGACCTCTAAAACTGTCAGTATTATCACAAAAGAAGATTGATGACAATTAGAAGTATAGGTACTAATGAAATACCAACGAGGAAGTTTTCGTTCATTAACCTTCACCTATTAGAATAATTAAAATATAATGTTATAAACAAACTTAACAAGTAAATTTGAAATAAATGTTTAATTACAATTAATGATGTAAATAAAAATAACATCTATGGTGGGACATACTTATGGGGCACTGTATTACCTATGTTATAAAATAAAAAAAAAAGGAAGCGTTTCGCTTGCTTAACCTTTTATTTTATTTTTATGTTAAGATCGGCAGACACGCTGACGGTCCACTTAGTGGTAAGTGGCTACCGTCGCCTATAACACAGCTGCTGCAAGTGCGTTGTCGACTTCAGTAGGTTAGGGATTGGAAAGGGTTAGTGAAATGGGCTCTGGAATCCATTACTCACTTACCGAAACACAACAGTACACATTCCAGACCAGAGCCAAATTTGAAAAGTTTATTTCCAAAGTTGACCCCTGCCGGGAATCGAACTCGGGAACCCTAGAACAGAGCGTTTAGGCAAGCACCCTAACCAACTCATCCAACGGGCTAGAATCACGCTGAAAGTTTCAGCACTTTTAGCTAGAGCAGAGCCTAAGCAGAGAGCACTTTCTCTTTATTAGGAATATTTTCGAAGACTTATTGGAACACAGGGTTTCAACATTAACTGTAACCTTGAAGCTTGCTATTCACTATGTACCTATGCTCCATTTCAATCCGCGGTGCAAGAATGCGAAGCAAGCTTACAAACTGTCCTGCTTAGCCGTCCGTCCATCATCAGTAGGTACTGTTTCATTTCTGTTTCTCAAAAGTCTTACAATTAGGTTACGTGCTATTTCTAAAAGAAAATTGCATTATTTAATGCCCGGTTTATATTTCAATATGTACAATAGCGAGTTCAGTTGCCTCATCGGCGAGGTAAGTTGGTGTTTTCGTTTGGACGCCAAAAGCGAGTTAAGTAGTAAGTTGTTGATTAAGTCGAGTTGAATAGAATGCGATCCAATTTTTCGGCGAGTCCAGTGCGACGAGTAAAACAACCGCTGACGCAATTTATGACTACTGACTTGCCTACGTTTGAGCGCTACTTACTACTCGCTACTTATTACTTAACTGACTGGTTTCTTAACTCGCTACTGTACTTATTGAAATCTAAACCGGGCTTTAGAGAGCGTGAGAATTTGACGAAAACGCTGGAAACCATTTTGCTCTGTGGTCATGACGTCAGTTGGCTGTGTAAACAAATGCGCCGGTAATTGACATGACACTGACTGACACTTTTTTGTTTACACAACCGTATGACGTAAACTTGGCGGCTACTATTTCATTGTGTTTAAGAACAAACTAAATGACTACTTTGAATTTAATTTTAAAAATTATTTTGTTATTTTACGAACTAAAACTAATATTTTCCGACTG
This sequence comes from Bembecia ichneumoniformis, assembly GCA_910589475.2. NCBI lineage: Eukaryota > Metazoa > Arthropoda > Insecta > Lepidoptera > Sesiidae > Bembecia > Bembecia ichneumoniformis. The sequence goes on along the minus strand of OU342536.1, from coordinate 15,773,632 downwards.
CTTTTTGCCTAAGCTATCTTAATAATATACTTTTAGATTTTTTTCATTTAGACTAAAATACCCTATTGAAGATTCACTGCATTCAGCAAATTCCATGGAAGTAATAAGTACTATATACAACAGGAATGACCTGTTGTCGCAAAATTGAAGCCGAAAGAGAGATCAGTAACTGTACCTCTTATCCCTCTCTGGCGATGGTGAATATATTGAAATATGATTTAAGGACAATAATTATAAAAAATGATTTGTGATTTGACGTCAGCAGATCATTGCTTCAGATGGATTTTAATCGAAGATGCTAATGATAAACTTGCCCTTTGCGGTACTATACATTTCCTGTTTTTGCTTACTTTTCACACTCGCGTCATATAGGTAGGTACTTACCTACTGGTCCTTGTGGGACACGACATGCAGCTGGACTGAGATAAAATTACGATAAGCTACCTATTGTGGTATATTTAATTAATTAGGTAAGAAAGAAACAGTTAAGTTTGTAACCGCGAAACCTCTGCGGGGCGTTAGGGCTCCGCAGGCGTTCCAACCGTTACTCACCGACTGAAACTCAGGGGTAGACACTACACGAGACCAGTGTTAACTCTCAGGGCGCCAACTACCTGGGGTGGACTTAGACAAAAGAAAGCCAAGTTCAATCACACAACACTTTACTATACCAATAAATTTACACACTATATAACAAATGAAAATTTATACATGAAAGAGAAAACAATTTAGTTTAGAAGGTTGGTCCTGATCTTCCTCGCAGAAGGCGGGGGATGCTCTTAAACACTCACTTGTAGACACAAAGCACACAGACCACGCCGAAGTGATGCCACGTGGCCTGGTGGCTCGGCGAAGGGGTACCTGTCGACACGTGGATGTCGTCGCCTCCGACTGCGTCGCAGCTATAGTCCAAACCAGTGGTGGCTTGGACTGCAGCTATATTATCCATATTTCCCTAACATTAGGATCTTTAGGAAATCTGAAATTGAACCCGTTATGTTAATAGAGAAAGGAATAAAAAATGCATAGGTATTTAAGTTATTTGTTCTTGAACTAGGATTGGATAGTCATGCATGGTCACCCTAATTGTTCACTAACAAATTATGTTTAAAACTATTACCTGTGAAAAGATAAACCACAATCAGGATAATACTCGCTTCCGCAAGCCTCCACGACACAAATTCTCCCCATTTTAATTAAAATTCTTCAAAAATATCACGAAATCAAAAACATTCCGCCATTGACGTCAGAGTCGGCGATTTCATGTGGGGTTGTCAAATCAGGTGTCCGTATTTCATACAAATAAAAGAAAACCTATACGCCAATCGCAAAATTTTTGCGTAATAAGGCTTTACACGTAGCAACAAATAATATTGCTTTAACATGTCGGTAATAAATTATTATTTATATTTAGAAACATTTAGAAGTAAATATTTTTACTTCATTACATTACATCAATCGCATATTTTTCTACCATTTCTACCAACTTAACTCTGGCAACTCTATAGAACGGGACACAGCGTTCAGTGGTGGCCCTCTCACTCGGCTTCATTTTTATTTTGCGCGCAACAAGACTCTTACGACCTTAGCATAAGGTTTTATTTTCTTTATTTTAGCTGCAAGATGCACAGATAGAGCTTATTCCTTATATAATACTTCCATGGCAAATTCCAAGAGTAATAAACACAGAACGTCTCGGAACATTAATGACACTAAAATTGTACTATGGCTGTGGATTGTCATTGTCAATATCAAAGATGTTGTATTTGGTCAATATAATAAACGACAACGACAGTTATGAGTTTTTGACATTTATTTACTTCAAGCTGAAATCATCCCATCCCATCCATCCATCCAAAGAGACTAATACAACATCTTTGCATCCATCCATTGTTTTTCTTTTTCTAATCCTGTTGACAATTTCTTCTATTATCAAAATAGGTCAATTATCATTTGAGCTAAATTAATTACACCAGCAATTTGAGTGCCATAATGAACCACAGTATCGTAGAATATTATGCTGAGCATGAAGGTTATAAATGTGGTTATTGTGGAAATAGCGATTCAAACTTCAGTCATGGTAAGTTTTTTTTTCCTATGAAATTCTAATAATATTTCTATTTTTAACGAGATTTGCTCTCTGTTTAGGGATGTGGGCACACGCATTAACAGTATCCGATTATCAAGATTTAATTGACCGTGGGTGGAGGCGATCTGGGAAATATTGCTACAAACCTATCATGGATGTTACTTGTTGTCCAATGTATACCATTCGGTTCGTATTAAATATTTATGTCAATGCATCTTTTTTTAAAATTAAACTTGTCTACGATATATTTTTTATTAATATTAACAACTCGCAGATGCAGATCACTCGAATTTAAGCCATCAAAATCGCAAAAGAAAATTTTAAAACGCTTCAACAAGTTTTTAATGGGTCAAGATTTATTAGGTTCTGGTGAGAATGCTGTTAGGAAAATGTCTGTATGTAATAATGAAGTAGACACATCTAAAATGTGTGAAGAAGTTAGGGACCAATTTTACGAAAACAAAAGGGAACCCCAGAAGTTAAATGTTCAACAATTTTTGGACTCGAGGGCAGAAGATTGTGGTGATATTGAAGATGAAAATAAAGGTATGCCTTTTACTTTGATATTCCAGAAACCATAGAATCCTTGTAATACAGACTGGTCTAATTTTATAGTAATCACTTGGACAATATTTATTCTAACTAAATGTTTTAGCAACTTTGCAGACATGGAATTTGATACATGAAATAACTGGTTTTGGCACATTAGTTTAGATTTATCTTATGAAAACTTTTAACTAATATAGTGCTTTTTTATGAAATGCAGCATCTTGTTCAAAAATGGAGAATTAAGTTCTATTAATTCAATGAGACAATTAATTCAATTCTATGAGACAAATATATTGTCTCATAGAAGCTTAATACTGTGGAAAATAAGCTTCCATTGTTTTAATTGATTCATAAGTATGCCAATTTTCATAAAAAAACTGTTCAGCAGTTTACATGTGACTGAGTAATAAGCATGAAAGCTTGTTTTAAAACTTTAACATAAATAATATTATTTTACTAACTGAGCCTGTAACTTCGTATGCATGGTATTTGGTATAGCGCATAACGTTTTTGTTTGTAAACCAATTACGGAAAGTTTGCTACAGTAAATCACTGAAAACAACACACAGACAAACAAACACAAATGCTCAGAGAAACAAACAAAAATTCTAAAAACTATTTTAATACAATTATTTTTTAATTGTAACATAAGTACAATGTTTACACATTGTATTTATGTTTTGAAAAAATATTTAGCGTACAGACATGGCTCTTTTACGATTTTATTATATGTATAGAATAGATATATAAGATAAGATATTGTTTATGAACAATCTTAAGTTGCGAAAGCCATATTTGAATCATGAACTCTATTCAATAATTGTGTTTTTTTTTTATTAAAAATGCTCCTAACCCATTGAAATAGGTGACGGTAAACATTTACACCAATATATACCATAAATACCACAACTGATTCATAATTAACAATCTTAATATGTCATAGGTTTTGCTAATGCGAATACAGTCAGTTGCGCAGTTGTGAAGGAAAATTTAAAACAGAAGGATGTTAGAAAAGGTCAGTATATTATTCATTATGGATTTTTTTTAATGATAAAGTTGACAGACAGGCTAATGATAAGTTGACAGATGGAATGAGCGAGACACAATGATAACATTTGTGCAAGAGAGGAAGCAGTTGCGCCGTATTGCTTATTCGGATTTCGCAATTGTACATGCGCAAACGAAAGACGCCCGCTCAAGGTCAGAGCCCAATAAAATTTGGCGGCGATTATAGTACACTCTTTTATTTTTTACTATGCTTTTTAAAAAAATTCACCTTGTCACTCAACAACACTCATATATATTATTTTAAAGTAAACCGTCATGCTCGAGAATTTATAGTGTTAAATTGATTTAAAAATGTAACAATATAATCGTCTTTTATAATTAATAAGTAAGTATGTATAAATGATATTTTTTTAATTTATGTTCCAGGCGCCGGCCCTGACCCCACTAAGACTGCATGCAAAAAAGCCAAACAAATAAGACGCGAGAGGAAGTTAGAAAAACTACGAGAAAAAGGCATCGACGTGAGCACAATTTGCGGTACAAACAAAAACAAGGAAAAACAAATTGAGGACTTCATTAATGATTTGCCAGAAGATGTGAATCATAAACTCGAGGTGTGTAAACACGCTTTATATTTTTTATATATTTCGTCTTTTTGACTCAGAATTTTGTTGATAAAAATGTTTTTTAAGGAAATTTTTATACAATTGGTTTGAATGAAAAATTATCTAATGTAATAAATTTAAACAAGTAATTCTTTCATATACATGAATATATAAATCTATATATTTCGCGTATCTCGGAAACGGCTCTAAAGATTTGGATAAAATTTTGTATTATTGTATGTAGAAAATAATATTACTATTTATTAAAGTTCCACTTCGTAAACTCGTACTTGTATTGTTGCCGATGGATGATAATCGACTGTTACCGCAAAATTTTGTAAGATGGCGCTATATACATATGCATGTTCAGCTTTCATCCAATTATTGTGTTAATGGACGTCGTTTGCAATGCAATTATTTTTGTATCTCGAGCACGGCTCTGTTGCACAGGTACTGTAGTCATAAATGACCATAAATATACAGTCTTATTGACATTGGTTCTATAAAAAAAGAATATTGTTTTTTTTTTCAACACATGGTCCACACAATTCATCACATACTCCTACCAATCAAGGGAAAGTTTAAAACTGAATTAAAAATGGAGAAAACTTTTCTTTTTTCAGATAAAATTAGTTAGGACGTCCCCTCCTAGTCCCGAATGGGAAGCGACGGCGAAAGAGTCTCACAGATTGTATGTAAAGTATCAGATGACCATACACGGTGACAAAGTAGAGAAATGTGCTGAATCCAAGTTTAGAGACTTTCTTGTGGAGAGCCCTTTGCTGGTATGACATTTTACTTATTGCTTGGTATTATGATATTGTCTTTGTGATATAATTTTCTTAATTAAAATAAATAAAAGATACTTGCTATTAGAAAAATTGTAAAAACATTAAAAAAGGAATTTAAATTAATTAATTAAGATATGCATTGTAACATAAGACTGTTACTCCCCAAATGGCTCAAATTATGAAGAAAGGTACATTTTGGTAAATAAAGTTTAAATGATGTAACATTTAATTAAAATATTTATTCGTTTTATTTTAATACTTACTTCAACTGTTTAAAAGTTAATCATTGTTTTTCAGATTTCAGTATTCAGGCAATATAATGTTTCGATTATGTTATATGTTTCATGTTACGTGGGGATTTAACGTTTCATATTGAAATTGAAGTTGCTATTTTAGATGAAATAAAGAAGAATGTGGATAAAAAACTATTTTAGCTCTTTTATATTTAGAAACTTAAACTTTACAAATGAAATAATTGTATTGTTATTGCCATAGCTAACATTAAACACTGACTTTTGTATTAAGAGGATCCACGCAATCGATAAGAAAAAATCACTGCTTTGTTCTCCGATTCAGCTCGTTCAAACATAAAGCCAATGTAACAAAAAATATATATGTGATACATAACTTCTTGGTCTATATTTTTGACGAGGCATTTTTGTTTTAAGTATTATGGTTTAGGAGAAATTAAATATAATAGGGTATTACACCCATTTTTAAAAAGTGTCTCAATTAGATTCTGTAGTGCTAATGAACCACTAAAAAAAAACACCAAATTTTTATTCAATCGATAAGTTTAATAAAAATGCATTTAAAATTTACATTTCCAAAATTCGCGCGTAATTTGACGAATTTGATTGACGTAATTTGACGAAAACGCTGGAAACCATTTTGTTCTGTGGTCATGACGTAAGTTGGCTGTGTAAACAAATGCGCCGGTAATTGACATGACACTGACTGACACTTTTTTGTTTACACAACCGTATGACGTAAACATGGCGGCTACTATTTCATTGTGTTTAAGAACAGACTAAAAATTCTGAAAACTTTGAATTCAATTTTAAAATTTATTTCGTTATTTTACGAACTAAAACTAACATTTTCCGACTGCTTTTTGCCTAAGCTATCTCAATAATATACTTTTTTTCATATAGACTAAAACACCCTATTTTAATGTATTTTGTTACAAAAATCGATTCAACTTAGTTGTTTCAAGAAGTAATGAAATGTGTATATAATCAAATGATAGAGTTTCATTTATACAATAAATGACACGAACAGTTTTTCATTATTCAATAGTTTCAGAAAAACAAAGGTTTTTTTGATATTTTTGAGTAGCGGATGCCACTAGCGAGGGCCGGTTGCTCAAGGTCATTCGCGTAGTAGAGGACGTTAAGATTATTTTATCTCCACATTTTTTTTTGTATATATTCCAAATGTAATTACTTGTAAGCTTAGAAGATGTGATGTCACTTCAACTAGCGATTATACCCAATTGAAGTGTGTTTTATTTTTTATTTTTAGGAGAAGCATTCAGAGACTGGTCCGTCATGCGGTTACGGTTCGTTCCACCAGCAATATTGGCTGGACGGGAAACTCATAGCCGTCGGGGTGATAGACATACTGCCAAGATGTGTTTCATCTGTTTACTTCTTCTACGATCCACAATATATGCCGTTGACCCTCGGCACTTATGGCGCTTTAAGGTAATTCTCGTAAACATTTAACAGATTACTCCCCATGTCATTGTTATCTCATCTGCCAGGATAACGGAACCTAAATATCCCAATCTTTTATGTTGTTGCAAATTCATAACCAAATCAATCCAATCCTAAACAAAAGTGACCTCCAAACCTAAACAAAAGCAATCCAAACCTCAACGAACAATTTGAACCAGTTCAAAAACAATTTTTGAAGGTAGACGTATCAGCGTAAGGTGCTAGTTTATCTATGAAATAAATAAATAAATTTACTGGTTTTTGGATTTTACTCCTTAAGAATCGATTTTCATATAAGGCTCACGGTATGGAAATTTTATGAGGAGTAAAATTAATACAAGCGTTAAATAAAAAGCGTTACGCTATCTGTCACTGACATTTGTGCGACAGCTGACGCATGTATTTATGTTCCCTAATTCTCTGGGCTTATAAAAGCAAATGTTACAAAAATCTTGCATGAAAAGTGTAGTCTGTGTTGAGGAACGAAACGATAGCGCTTTATAACCTGCCGACGCGGCGACATCTATCGTCGACAAAAAGGAACTTTAGCTTTTTTTGGAAGACGTGACTTTTGAGTATGCAAAATGTAATTAAATAATAATTATAAAGTAATTAGGTAACCAGTTATCGATTTATTATTTTCTTATAGGAAAATTCTATACGTTTAAAGGAATAAACTCCATTCGTGCTTCGAAGCTAACACACACACATTTTTTTTTACAGAGAGATAGCATTTACAAGACAATTGCATTCAGTTTGCTCCGAATTGAAATACTACTACATGGGTTATTATATTCATTCATGCACTAAGATGAGATACAAAGGAAATTTTCATCCGTCCGATCTGGCTTGCCCGGAGACATACAAATGGGTACCACTCGAAGACTGCTTACCGAAACTAGTCGCTGAGCCATATTCCAGATTAGATCCGGACATAGACAGTGTAGACACTAATTTCCCTAGGGATATTGATTTCAATTACATCCCCGTTTGGGTGAAGGGTGTTGTGATGCCATACAAAAATTACATTAGGAAATTCGCCAAAGGTAAGAAGTCGGAGTTGGATGAAGAGTTGGCGGTCTACGCTAAGTTAGTTGGCTCCAAAACGATGAGGAGTTTAGTGTTGGTTAGACCTAATTAAGCAGATGAATGAAGGTATTTAGTATTAATAGGTAAATTACATTTGTCGCGTTAGAGAGGCGTCACTGTGTCTATTGTAGTAAGCAAAGTAGCACCACTGTTGACAATTCTGAAGGATTTTATTGCGACATATTGTAATAAATCATTAAACCTATAGCTGTGCACGCAGACATTACATTGACGAGCCCCTCGAGTGATTAATGCGCTTGCTTTTCTCAGGGGATCCGAGTTCGATCCCTGCGCGTCGCAGCAGAGCACGCTGCGTTTCGCAGTCATTTTGGGCAGTAACCACCCTCTTACAGAACAGTATGTGTGCTGTTGTGTTTTCTCTATCTCTCCCTAATCCCTTATCTTCAATTCCACTATGGTCGACAGCGCACTTGTAGCAGCTATGGCGTTGATTGTGTTATAGGCGACGTTAGCCACCTACCATCAAGTGGACCGTCAGCTTGTCTGTCGATATTAACATAAAAAAGACAGTCTTGTCATAGTGGCGCCTCTAGCGAAAGAAATTATTGGAAAAGTTGTCTGCTGTCTTATGTAAAAGATATTTATAATAAACGATGAGATTATTTATAATAAAGATTTCATTGTAAAAATAATACTTGTTATAACATCTATGTATATTAGTTTTAGTTCAATAAGTATTAAGCAGCGCGCTCTTTACTTGCTTGCCATTTAAGTAGCCAATGCTTACGTGAATACCAGTGACGTAAGCATAAAAGAACCTTAAGAAACTTAGAGATAATTTATTTAATTGTGTTTTTCTGCTTTATAAACACATTTTTAATAATTGCTTAAATGAAATAAAATATACATTTACTGTACAATTTGTTACATTTAAATTAGTATAAGATCAGTATTAAACAGCCTCTCTAATAGTAATTATAGTATATTAACTATTAAGTTAATGTAGGGCTAATCGTCTATCTGTGTAATAAGTTTCATCCAATTTTGTTCCATCATTCACCTGTACATGAGTGAAACTTTCACATTTAAAAATATTAAAATGAGTAATTTTTTTTTATCTTTATTTGAAGGCTTTTCCATAAAGGACATGTCGCCTCATTGGGCAAAAAATGAGTAATAATCTCTAGAATCGTAATTCGAAATCGTTATTAAAGTGTTCCATGTAATTGTTTATATTTAAATTAAAAATTGTCTATATCTATACATACAATGAAATTGAATCGGTCATTTCAAAAACCTCCTAAGTCACATTTTTTTCCAACATGCTTTTTTTTTGCTGAAAATGGTTTCTTAAAGAGAGATGCGTATCAAGATAGCATTCTGGAAGAGCATATGCCATTTTATAACAACATTTTTAGATGGCAAACTGCAAATGTTGAAGATAATCCAGATGAGAATGATGGAGAATATGACTATATACCCATAAAAATATTAAAACATGACAAATTAAGGGGATACTGCACAAAATTTTGGAAATTTACTCATTTTTAAGTGACTAGTACTATGCGCTGAATTAGTTAAATACATTAAAGTAACTTTTGTAGGTTAGCCTGATCCTTGCACAAGGTCACCGCCTTGTTGAAATTTGAAACAAATACATTTAAAATTAATAAAAAATACATAAACGGAACGACTTCTAAAAATTTATTTCTTCGAATACTTCTTAAATTTTACGCATAAAGCACTAATTCTCACATGAAAATGTTTGTATTGATATTCCGCAGATCCCCCCCTTCTTAATATTTATTATAAAATTATAAATATGAAAATATTAAGAATTTTCAATATTTAATCCAAACGCCTGATGGTCTTCCAAACAAAAAACATTGCTCTAATAAAATCATTAGGCGCACTTATTTGTCGTATGACATGACGTCATGAGGTCAATGTCAAGTCAGCTGTGTTATAAATTTTGTATTTACATTTTACACATGTTTAAGTGTTTTTTGGAAGTGAAGGATGGGTAACCAGAAAAAGAATCATTATCTAAGTGACTAAATAAAAAAATTATCCTAAGAATGCTGCTATAATGTGGTAAGTAGACTTCTATTTGGAAGTATTTTTATCGGAGAACGCAAATGTCTGTTTTTTTTCTAATTTGCATACTGAAATATGGCTAAATTAATCATGTCATTGGTTTCACTTTCAGGCAAATAAGAAAATCTGGACATGCAAAATAAAATATTGCAGTTGAGTCGAATTCCGTACAGAGTAGTGCGAACGCAGAACATGCAAATGCATACAGGTAAATACCTACCTATCTATTTAATGTCTCAAACAGAGGTGTATACAACAGGCTTGTTTCCACTGAGAATAAATCGGATGGCTTAGAGTTTCTAATGATTAACCATGATAATTAGTAAACAAAAAACAACTTTTCTATTAAAATAATAAAAGATTAATAATATTTTTGGAAAATAAAATCGACAAAATGAGACGTTTAATTATGTGACATTAAACACCAGTCAGAGAAGCGAATGGAAGCGTGACGTCACACCTCGCGAACCACCACGTTGTGGCTGTAATTTTCGTATAAAGTGAACAGGTTATTTCGAGTTTTCAGCAATTATTGTTAAATTAATACAGTTCGTTTTTAGTTTAATCTTGAAAGACAGGTATAATTCGCCATGGAATCAGGATTTAACAAAACAAACAGCAGTATATTGCCCAAAATTGCCGTTATGCTTGTTCATCGGAATTCCGCAATGGTAAAAACTTCTATCTAAGTATTATGTGAAGAACAAACAAAGTCTTACTTAATTAACAGTTACCAGTCAGAGAGTGGCATTTACCTACTGTGGAATCAGCCGTCTCAAGATCGCCGGTTTTTCTTGCCCTTGACCAAAACTGGACAGAATTTTTATTTACCCATATACTAGGTACAACTGATATGAACTGAGCCAAACCCTCATTGGTGAGCGCCATGGAAAATGGTATTTTATATAAAAATTTGAGAACCGATGGAAACAAAAAATGTGTTCCACCATTTTGTTAAATCGGTAAAATCTTCTGCTTACACGTCCACACTTGTCGACACAATCTTATAACTTTTGTGACTAGAATGCTTTTACAACCTAAAATTTTTAAAACATTTAAAGATTTACTTTTTGAAAGTATTCTTACTTTAAAGTTTGTTCTAAATAAATAAAAAAGTATTTTCAATATAAAATATGTTGAAATATTGGGCTGAGAGACCAAGAAAATGTAAAAAAATTGTTTGTTTATATCTGTATATATTCAACTTCACCTGTTAAATTACAATTAAATGGTGGCGCGTTGGTAAATTTCAAGCTATTTTACCAAATCACACGATGAATTTCTTTTGCCACTGATATCAGGACAATAAATATATAAAAATACAATTAATACGAGAGTAAAAACTTAACTTGACAATATTAATAAATGGTGGTTACGTTTATTTTCTAATTTGACATTGACTCAAAACCGCTGCCTTTGAGGTAAGCGAATACAAAGTTTTTTTTTTTAATTTTTTTATTAAAGATGAGTTTGCTCTTGACCAGCATCTATCCATGTAGGAAGGATGAGGCCGACGATGGAGCGAGCTCACCCAGAAGATGCCCATTCACTCGAACCTTGAAAAGATTTGGGTTATATGAGCTCGGAAATACAGACGCCGGCAGGGAGTTCCAATCCTTAGCAGTGCGCATCACAAAAGATGTTTTAAAGCGCTTGGTCCGAATTAGAGGGATTTCGACAAGGTGAGGATGGTAACCAGCCATGCGTCTGTATGTCCGATAGAAGAAAGGGGAAGGCAGTATGATCTCATGCAGCTTTCGAGCACACTCTTCGAAGTACATCTTATAGAATACACAGGCAACTTTGCGTCTATGTGCTAGGCTCTGCAGCTTAGTTCTTATTAGTGTATCATCGCCAATGGGCCTCCTAGCTCTGCGATCCACCGAGTAGAGTGCGGCAAGTTGGTATTTTGATGGGCCATCCCAAAGGTGACAGCAATACTCCATGCAAGATCGGACTTGTGCCTTGTATAAAGAGAGGAGCTGTCCAAGTGTGAAGCATCGCTTCACTCTATTTGGGATGCCCAACTTTTTGGCCGCTGTTTGGGCTTTGGACTCGATAGAATTATCGAAGTTGAGATTTGAGCACAACTTCATACCAAGAAGCTCAAGATCATTGGCCACAGGTACGGATGCACCTCGGAAAGTTGGAGCCAAGTCGAAAGGGCTCCTTTTTGCAGAGACCAAATACGCTTGCGTTTTGGTGGCGTTAAAATCAGCCAGATTCTTGTCACCCCATTGACATACAAGATTTAAGGTTCAGTTAATTCGCTCAACCATTGCCTCCCTCTCAGAACGAATCCTGGACAAATATCTCTCTATGACCGTATTGTCATCTGCGTATACAACTACTCCTGGAAGAAGTAAGTCATTAATATGAAGCAGGAAAAGAGTTGCAGAGAGAACAGATCCCTGAGGAATACCGGCATCAATTGCCATGAGGTCCTAGGAGCAGCCATCAATGACTACTCGAATTGACCGTTCATTCAGGAAATCAGAAATCCAGCTACAAAGAGACCGGAGGGGATGCCGTATGTAGGAAGCTTGCCAAGTAAACGTGCATGCCAAACCCTCTCAAAGACCTTCGATATGTCGAGTGACACAGCGAGAGCCTCGCCATGTTTCTCGATGGCTTCACTCCAGTATTGCGTGACATACAAGAAGACCTCCGGTTGAACGTCCCTGGCGAAATCCATATTGGCGATCACTGAGCAGGTCGTTAACTTCAAGATATGTCAGCAGCTTACTATTCAGTACTCTCTCCATAACCTTACAGAGTACAGAAGTGATGGCGATTGGTCGATAATTACAGGGGTTGGCACGGTTACCCTTTTTAGGCACTGGTTGAACATTGGCAAGCTTCCAAAATGCCGGCACGGTATTCGTCCTGAGAGAGAGATGGTACAAGCGTGTAAGTACAGGAGACAATTCAGGACCACATTCCTTCAGGACCCTTGCAGGTATGCCATCAGGTCCACTAGCTTTGTTCACGTCAAGACTCCGTAGTGCTCTTCGAATCTCTTTGTTGTGAATCTAGATCTCTGGCATTGAAGATTCACAACGAGGTATTGATAGTGGCCGTTGAGAGCTGTAATAACTTCATCAATTTGTTATTGTTTATTGTTTGGAACGTATATGAATAATTTGTTTGGCGTTTTTATCGTTGAACTTTTATATTGGGGCACTATACAGTATTTATAATACGAGGAATTCATTATTTATTAAAAAACACAATTGACTGTCATAAACAAACACGACTGTTTCGCGAGGTGTGACGTCATTCAAGACGCCATGACAGTCTTGGCCTTTTTCGCGGTCAATTTCAAGTTCATTTCTAAAAACTCAAAATACTAATGTAAAAGACCTATTTTTCTTAAAATAATATATTTTTGCGGTGAAATAGATGCTAAGCCATAGTTTTAAACTAATTTCCACATTTTGTCAATTAGGCTATTATCCGGTAACATTGCATATGTTAGTTTGTAATAGGAATATATATTTTTTCAGCAAAATATTTATTTGGTCAGCAACTTTTTTTGGTTGACCTAGTCTAGTACTTGGTCACCAAATAGGTTTCTTAGCTAATCAAACATTTATTGGTTAGGTTAGATTAGGTTTTTTGCTTTTGATAACAGCCGTTTATAACGAAACTGTAAACTGAAACCGCGCAGTAAATTTGTAAAACTGTTCATTGATAGGCCCAAGTACTGAACAGTGCATGTTCGTATACAATTTCGGAACGGAGAGGTTATAAACTATCAACTTTTAAGCGTTTTATTTTAAATTCAATGTTCCTTTCATAATATTCGTCAGTTATGTTTATTATAAACTAACGGTGTTTACAATTTGCTCTCTGTCGTTTTTAGTGTTTAATTTTATTTCAGGCTACCAATAGCAGAAATTCAAACATCCTCGGATAATCAAGACAGTGGAAAAATTCAATACGTAAATATTTCATACGAAAAAAGACTGGATAGAAAAATGGCAATTAAGGAGCCTGATTATATATTGAAAGCACTCGAAAGATAAGGTCAAAAATAAACGACAATTAACAAATAACGATAATACCACGACAACCAAACATCACAAATTTAATAATAAAAACTTTTTATTATTTTTTGCAGTTTTTCATTTCTTCTTTCATACTTTATTTATTCTTTTCCAGATATGCAGGTAAGTATACATAGGTAAAATTATGTATAAGAAATGAACAAAACACAGTGATCAGCTGAATATTACGTTATATTATAATAATAACTAATTATTATTTACATATATTACATTCTATTATCATTTATTACATTAATTTTTCCTAAAGAAAAATTAGTAAAAATATGTTTTACTCTGTGTTGAGCCTAATCTGTAAAGTTATTTTTGTGTGCGTTCCGTCACCGCTACTCCAACTCGAAGATTTTCGATCGCGCTGCACGCTCTTAATACATGTAAAATGATAATAAGATTATTTTTACGTGTAATTCTCAATTAAAAGCAATAAAAAATATGATTACTACTATTGTTTTGGTTAAATTATATACCACTAACCCTATTTCTCGCTAAAACAACATAAGTCAAGAACTGTTTTTCAGGTTTTTTTCATTATTTCTAATAATAAGCTGTAAAGGTTATTCGCTATTTTAATTTTTTACCACTCAAATACTAAATTGAACATAAAAAAGTCCTTTAAAACTCATTTGTTTGTGTATGAAACAGTTTTTATTGATTTCTGAAAAATTCTGATTAAGTGACTTATTAGGTTTTTGAAATGACCGATTCAATTGTAAACGAGCCGTGTCTGTACATTAAAGATTTTTTCAAAAACACAAATTTGTATACGTAGATATGTAACCAAGGCCAAAAAAAAAATAGTTTTTAGAATTTTTGTCTGTTTGTCTGTGCGCTTGTGCACGCTAATCTCAGAAACGGGTTAACCGATTTGAATGCGGTATTGCGGTTACAAACAAAAAAGTTACGCTTCATATCAAATACCACGCGTACGAAGTATTTAGTATTTAAAAATATTTTTAGTTGCATGCAATTCCGGATGACATATTTGTTTTTGGAGCGTGATCCTAATGTCGTCACGATCGTCGTACGAAGAAATACATGTTAGCTATCTGATCTCTGTATTTCTACCTCTATGTCTAGTGTATCTTGCGTTTTAGTATTGGCTACTTTGTGTTTGGCTTCATTCGTAGGTGCCAAACAGCGCACCTATTGAATGTTTAATGGTGCTAACCGCCTGTTTACAAATATAAATGTAAACAATGTAAACAAATATGACCCATACTGAAGTTTTACAACACAGAGTGATTTTATATCTCTGTCTCTTTCCCTCACACGTAAAATCTTGGAAGCGCACGATGTTATCTTTTTTTAGTGGTAGGAATTTGTTACTAGAACTCACGAACTTGTCCATAAATTCGACCATATTAGCATTTTCCAGTCCTTCTCCATATAAACCTTAAATGTACCAATTTTCACAGTTTTCGCTTCACATATTAATAATTATATAGATCTTTTTTATAAATGGTTGTGCTACTAGATAAAATGCTCACTACCTACCTACTATTGTATGCGCCGACGTTGTTGGCACACGGGGCCATAAAACGTTGGAACAGCATTGCCAATATCGCATGCTCTCTCGCACTTACTGGCCTTATGGCGAGGACTAGTGATGCGCCGTGTTACTATCGATTATGTAAATAAAACTTTTGTTTTATTATGAATAAAGTCTCTTAGCAATACTCAATGAGTAGGTACTCAAAGTATCGGCAATGCGTGCAGCCATGCACAACCCTAGCGTTTGAATGATTTATGGCCAAGTGTGCCAACAGCGTTCGCCTTCATTATAGTAAAAATACGTTTAACTATAAAAATGTTATGTATGAAAGTTTGTTTACATTCTTTGCGTTGTCTCGATGGCCTAGCTCTGGATACTAATAGGATACACATTCATAAAATATGTCTCTTATGGCAATCTTTACAGTGGCGGCGCTAGACCACACTTGGACGTCGGCGAAATTAGGTTCGCGAGACCTTTTTTATTTCCCAGTCAAAAAGAAAACGTTAGAATACATGACCGCGGGCACCAACGAGCTGGTGCCCGCGGTTATTTATTTTCATACACTTGCATGAGTGAAGTGAGTGAGTAGTACTTTAGGGGTATTATCCAGACCAGAGTCCTCTGGCAACACTATGAAAGTTAGGCAATTTTGCCTAACGATTTTATTGCTAATCAAATGATGATAAAAATTACACAAATAGAACTTAAAATAGACGAACTTTTCGGGTAATGATAATGACTTTACAACACAATTAAAAGAAACTTTGTGCATGCGAGTCTAGTTCTATTCAAAGAAGGAATGATTGTTTACGTTACGCTCACAGAACAATGAAATACAAATAATTATACGACACAGGGATTCCCTGTCCCGAGACTCGCGCGCGAAATTGCCTAACTTTCATAGTGTTGCCAGAGGACTCCTAAAGTACTACTCACTCACGCAAGTGTATGAAAATAAATAAGAATAAATAAATAAATTTCAAATAATTTGTAAAACTTTTGCGAGGCCCCCTCAGGTGCGAGGCCGTCGGCGGTCGCCGACGTCGCCGACGCCTAGCGCCGCCACTGAATCTTTATCTAGCACAAGTAAAGCGCGCACTGACATTGGCCTTAGAGATAGAAGTAGATAATTTATTGGATTTAGTAATTGAAGATGGTCTTTGACATAGATAGCTCTCAAGATAAATAGTACCTAAAGTAGGCCCAATTTAATAGATCACATTTGACATCTGTCAGCTTAGCTTCATAACGAAGCTTCACTGACAGCTGCTGTCATTATTTCAATAATAATGACACTATTATTAAAGAATAGCGTCCAATGTTGCACAGCCCCCCCTAGGTGGGCCATGATTTCGTCGTGGTGGGGGGGCTTACCCTTGGCATTCCGGCGGGACGCAGGGGTCGGTGCTTGTTACCCGCATCGGCCTTGGCTCGTCCCGCCGTATTGGCTTAGAGGACAAAGAAGGCCCACACGACGTGGGCTCCGAGCGGGCTCCGTTCGGCGGAGCTCGTGGCGGAGCGCAGCAAGCTTTGATCAGTAATGAGACCGGATACACAATTTTTCACGTGACATTGGCAGACAATGGCCGTTTCCAAGATGAGCCGAATTGCCATTTTTGTAAAGAGAAGAAGAAGAAGAATGTTGCACAGTATTTTTTTCAGATAAAAATAGATGAAATAATGACAGAAGCTGTCAGTGAAGCTTCACCATGAAGTTAAGCTGACAGATGTCAAATGTGATCTATTAAATTGGCCCTAGTTTAGTGTTTGTATGGCAATATTCAATACTATATTACTGTTTTGTTTAAGTACTTAAATGTTACTATTGTATTGTTTCTCCTAGTCACATAAATAAACCTATTTTTACACAAAGATTTTCTTTTAAACCACTCAGTACGCCACATCCTTAATTGGGTTTGTTTGGTGGTAATTAAAAACAAACCTACCTTCTTCAATAGACATTAATCGCAGATAAGTAATAAGTTATTTCTTTATGAGGGTTTATGGATATATCTTTTACAAGTAGTAATAGACCAGATAATAGGTTGGGAAAAAAGTTTCTTCGCATTTTGTATGAAAATTCATGACTTTTTTTTCAAAGTTTATTTACATTTAATTACAGTATATATGTGCCATTTTGTTCGATGACATCTTGTAGGTAGTGACATGATCTCGTTGCTGTAGAAATTTTGGGACTTCTAATCAAAAAATCAAGTAGTTTTGGCAGTCCTCTCTTGATGTTAACCTGACACTGCCTAAAGAATTCTGAAGAGACCGAAACGGGTGGAAATCTGAAGGTGCAAGGTCAGGGCAATATGGCGGATGCATTAACACCTCGCGGCCAAACTCTCTTAATTTTTGCTGAGTGGCTAAATATGTGTGTGGTCTAGCGTTGAGATGAAAGCCTAAAGAATTCTGTTTGATCAGTTTCGGCCGCTTTCTCTCAAATTCTTGCTTTAATCTCATCAGTTTTTGGCAGTAGAGATCCGAAACGAGGGTTCTGCCCGGCGGTAAAATTTTTGGTAATTTTATTTTTTGTAATAAAATTTTAAAATGTATCGAATTTCTTCATTAGATTCACACATTTTTTTACAGAAAGAAACACAAATTTGAAATAGCATTTTACTAATTTGTTTCTTTTTTTGAAATGTAACCTTTTTAATGTCATCAAAACCAGCCAGATACAAATAGTATAGCCAAAGAGATTTTATTACAAGTTTATACATACTATTACATATTATGCGAAAAGACTTTTTTAATACAGTTGCTCAAAAAGTGGCGTATTGCAGGGACGTATAGCGTTCGGGATGTGGGCTATTACACACTCGTGCTTTTTTTTTACCTTTCCCGCACTCGTGCGTTCTCTTTCCCAACTGTCAAAATAATGTCTATTAAAAAGAAAAACCAACCATGAAGTTTTTACTAAAAAGTTTTTATGATTCATGCAAATACGTATATTTCTAAAAAGAAGCTACGAATTTGTTTCAATATCAGATTTAATGATTTGATTTAATGAGTTAGGTTTAATTTTTTTTTCATTTTCATTTCAAATCAAAAAAAAATTCTACTGAAGACTTGGCTGTATGGGCATAGTTTCCTTTGCCTACCAGAATGGTTGAAGAAAAAAAATCTCTGCTTATATTCTACGGTTGGCGCCATTTTCCAGAAATTTTCTTTGCGAGTTTAGTTGTTTGTTTTATTAAATTGCTTCATTTTTTCGCAACTGTATTAAAAATAGTCGTTCAGTACACGTGCGGAACCGTCATTGCAACTTGTTCCGACTGTCAACCCTCGCCTTTGGCTGCGCCTCGGCTCGGGTAGACATTTGTCGGAACTCTTTGCAATGACAGCCTTTCCGCACTTGTAATGAAATATACTATTCCCTGACCTATAAATTGTATAAATTACAATCGATTTGTCGAATCCAGCTCGGATGGCCAACGTTTGGGAAGCTCCGAGACATCTCGTACAAAATTGCTCAGTTACATGAAACAAAAATTTTCGCCAGTGATGACATATTATGGCGCTTAAAAGTGATGTCTAACTATTGGCCTCGTAAGAAAGCTCAAACGAGCTATGGAGAGGCTATGCTCGAGGTTACACCGTAGATAAAACAATAAACACTGCGAGATCGTATCAGGAATGAGAGAATCCGTAGACGATAAAAAATTACCGACTTAACCCGGAGGATTAGTGAGTTGAAGTGGCATGGGCTGGACACGTAGTACGGAGACTGGAGCCGGAAGCCTGGATCCACCGGACGGTGGATCGGTCCTTTTTGAAAATTAGGCGGGACACCTTGTCCACCAGTGGACGTCCTACGGCTGAGATGTAAATAAATTACTACGAAGAACGATTAATTTGTGTGATCAAAGCTTTAATCTCGGCGGCAGATCGTAATGAACTACGGCACATACATATGTCGATCCCCCTAGGGGATTCTGATGACCAAGATCTGGGGGATTCTAGGGGAACCGCTACAATTACAAATGTTTGCAATGGGAGCATGGACGGTATTTTAACGATTCATATAAACAATAGTAACATTACGAGGGTAACACTGAAAGTTGTTAAAAACTCGAAAACTAAATAATGTAAGAAGCTGTTTGTATTCTTATTGTTTTTCGAAGTAGTCCATTCCTTTGTAAGCATCGACGCAACTGGGCTCATAAAGCGAATTCCTCTAAGTTTATCTTTTATTTTTGGGAATAAATAGAAATCACACGGTGCCCAGTCGAGTCTGTAAGGATGACTTACTAATTCCACACCTTCCATAGTAAATGTTGGTCTGGCGGAGAGGTCTGGAGCATTGTCGTGGTGAAGGAGGATCCTACTTGTTGGGCGCTTCTGCCGAACATTTTTCAAGACAACTGGCAAACAATTACTAATATACCAGTCTGCGGTAATGGTCCTTTGATCCTCTAAACTCTAACGCAACGGTTGCAAAATGTTTTTTTCGATGGAGTTTTTTATTTTCTGTCAAATTATGGGGTATCCATCTAGCGCAAAGCTTCCTCACGCCTAGATATTCGTGTAAGAGTTTATGTACTTGACTAATGCCAATGCCGAAACTTGACCGAATCTGTTGGTAAGTCAGTTTTTTATCTGTTTCAGTCATGAGCCGCACAGCACTCAAATTATTTTAATTTGTCGTTGTAGATGGGCGTCCTTTACGAAAATCGTCAGTGAGCGTCCTACGACCACCTATAAACTCACTGAACCAGTTATAAACAGTGGCACGTGATTTAGGCTTCGTCATGAAATGTCAATCGTATATAAGTAAGTAGGTACATAGTATAAATTGAATTCGCTGCCCGCGTCCGTCTGTCTGTTTATTCTCTATTGCTTCCTAAACCACGCAATACATTTTGATGCGCTTTTCACTTATGCTAAACTTATTATGTTTTTTTTTTATTAAATCAAGGTAGCGCTTGATCACTATCTCACCTGATGTTAAGTTGCAGATGTGGCCGAAGGTGGACCACGCTTACCCAGTAAATGCCCATTTACCCTGGTTTTGAAGACCCCGAGGTTGTAGTTCTGTGGGAACACAGACGCAGACAATGAGTTCCACTCTTTAGCAGTCCGAACAAGGAAGGTGGAATTGAAACGCTTCGTGCGTGATCGAGGAACATCGACCACGCCTAGTGGTCCGCAAGTGGAACTTGCGTTGCGTTGGAAAATCCGTTGCGTGGTTTAGGAGGTGTTAGCGGATATACAAACAGAATCGAGCAGTGACTTCTATTTATACCTTTTATGACGGATAAGGATGAGTAGGTAGGTATTTATTGTTGATGAATTGAACTTAAATACTGGCTGCAACTAAATAGGTTTGATTTTCAAACATGGAAAAAAGGAAAATAAAAAGAGCGTTGTCTTTTAATTGTAAGAAGAAGAAGAAAATAATGATGTATTGAGAACTAAAAGAAAATGATGTTATTGTTATATATTAGTTATTGTTGTTTATTAATGTAAAGAATATATATGCACATTATGATGGAAACATTACAGTGTTTTATTGATATAGAATAAACAGATCCCAGAGTTATGAAGAAATAGAGGTAAATATGCAAAAATTACCTATAAGATTTATGTACGCGAGAGAGGCTTGTCGTCAAGTCTCGAAACCAGCTTTACGGATATTAATTTCTACGCATCAAATGATGTGAAAAATTCGTTCATTCACTGAATGTATAAAAAAATATAATTAGAAAAAAAAATTGTGATTGTTGTACCTACGTAATATTGGAATAGAAAATACATTGATTATTATTAAACTGAATTCTGGCTGGGTGGACCTCTTACCTGTAACACTCATTGACTGTTCACAGGTTAAACAAAAACATTGTATGGAAAATGGTTTCCTGTTGGTGACATGAGTTTCAGCTGATTGATGAATTATCATTCGTTTTAAAGTAATTGTACGTAAGTAATTGTTTTTATTAATAAATTTAAACAACTTTTTTAGTACATTTAAGGTAAAGGTTTTTTTTTTATAATTAAAGTACATGTTCGTAAAAACAAGCGACGAAACGTCCATTTGTCAGAATTTTATGGCTAAGGAGTCCTTAACATTCTTTTGACAATAAATAAAGAACAATGGCGAAATAATTGTTGAAGGAATTTTCAAGCGTCTTTAAATGTCATTAATATAAATAGAAGAAAAATATTTTTACAAGTTTTTTCAAGTTACATTAATGCCATATCTAAGTCTGGAAATTATTATAAATATTAAATTAAACAATGAATAAATCGTCATTAGTCTAGTTTTTGTAATGACAGTTTTCTTTGTGCACTCTGTAGCTTAACTTCACAACTTTTAAGCAAATACTTTTTCACAACATTAGTTTATTTTGGAAATGTATTTACCTTTTAAAATAATAAAAATCGAACACACAACTAAATGTCATATGTTATATATACGTAAAAATATTTAGTTCTGTACCAATTTAATCTAAAAATACGTTAACCTCAAAAACTTCAAACGAGGATATCTTTAATTGCAGACTTTATTTAGTATTAAACCAAAGACCAATCAGTTCAGGAATCAAAACTCTACACTTTTCAATATATTTCATACATAGACGCAAAAAATGAAGTCAACAAAAAATTGTATGGGAGTTCGCCATTGTTCTTTACATAATTACAATAAAGATCTACAAGTAGGTACCTACCTATATATTTTTATGCGTATACCCTAAATATATTTATGAGCTAAAATGTAAGCTATGAAAATATGTTCAGTTTTTTTTCGTAAATATAATATGTGAACAGATAAACGAAAGAAAAATTAAAAACGGATTTCTGCAACTAATATTGCACGATCACAACCATATCAAGTTTATTTATTTGTAGAATGTATTATTTACCTACATAAAACATTCGCATGTAGTTTTCAAGTTTTAAAATTCGTGGCATGCAGTCTTATCTGGTCAAGGTCTCCCGAATAATTTTATATTTTTTTCGAAATACTTAGTTCTCACATAATATGTTCTTTATTTTTTACATAAAATGTCACACTTAAACAAATAAAATAAACAAATAATATAAATAAATGTATATTGAGACAAAAGATTTTACCAATTTCTAAACAAAAATATGTCAATTTTTACCTGTGTGAAGAAAAAAATCATCCCTATGATTACCATGATTTTTTATAAAAAGTCTACGACCTACCCCATTGGAACACGAAAGAGACGGTGAATAAAAAAATGTACTCATTGGAAAATAATAATTAAAAAATTCTTAAATTAATACATGTGTTTTTTTCTTCTAACAATCAAATACATACCTACTCGTATATTCTTGAATACTTTTTCTTTTCAACCAGAACGAGTTTATCTATAATGAATAAAATTGAAGTGTCTGTTTGTAATGTCAAAATAAGTGCATTTTATTAAATGTATAAGAATATATATATATATATATATATATATATATATATATATATATATATATACTACTCAAAACAAAATAAGGGCCACTAGTTTATTTACATTTAAGTGCACTTTAGTAAACTAAAAGTAACTGATAAGTAGCATTATATTGATATTACGAACTCTTTGGTGTTTGATCTCTTTTATGCTTCCTAATTTGAAAAATATTGGCCATCGTTTTAAGAAAAAAAAAATGGGAAGTTATTCTTATATTTTTCTTCAATTGTCTTCTTAACTTGTTTCGGTTATTTTAGGAAAAAAGTTTTACTTTTTCAATTTTAATTGATTCATTTATCATCTCGCGTTAATCATGCCACCAGTACGAAGGCACATGGATACAAAAACAGCAACCAGAGCCATAACTATGATTCAAGAAGGACGTTCTCAGGGTTACGTGGGTTTGCAGTGGGGTTTTTCTCGAAGAGCTGTCCAAAATGTATGGAATCGCTTCCAAGAGACCGGCAGTGTTGCCAGGAGACCCGGTTCAGGTAGAGTTCGTGTAACAACGGCGCACGAGGATCGGTACGTCCAACTAAGTGGTCGCCGTGATCGTACAGTAACGGCCCGTAAGTTACAACACCACCTACGGCTGACAACGGGTACCCGTGTCAGTGATCAAACTATACCTAATCGATTGCACGAAGACCAGCAAATGTCAAGACGTCGAGTTGTTCGAATTCCTCTGACTAGGGTTCAACGTGCAAACCGTTTAAGATTCTGCCGTCAGTATTTGAACTGGGGGATTAATCAGTGGGGCAAGGTGCTTTTTACAGACGAGTACAAAGTAAAAAATTTTAATGATGATCGGCGTGTTAGGGTGTGGAGACGACGCGGCGAGCGTTTTTCGGAGTCCTGCATCCAAGAAGTTGACCATTTTGGTGGTCCCAACGTAATGGTTTGTGGTGGGATTAGTTTACACGGTAAAACCGAGCTCACCATTTTAAATGCGGGTACCGTAACTGCAGAACGTTACATCGAAGACGTCATCAGGCCCCAAGTGATCTCATTTGCACAGCGAGTGGGGCCTGGATTCATCCTGATGCAAGACAATGCCCGTGCACACACAGCTCGATCGACCCAAACTGTCCTAGAAGGGTCTCATATTGAGGTATTACCATGGCCAGCTAACACTCCGGATTTAAATCCAATCGAGCAATTGTGGGACCAATTGAAACGAAGGGTTAGAGAGAATGAGCAAGGGGTCTACAACCAACAGCAGCTGATTGACGCTTTAAAACGTGCCTGGGAGGAGATTCCAGATGAAAACGTGAGGAATTTGATCCTGAGTATGCATACGAGGCTTCAGGAGTGTATTGCTAAGAGAGGAGGACATACTCGTTACTAAAAAGAAGAAACAAAAGTGACAAGAACAGTATTTTGTCTTTTTCCGGCGATTTCTTTTGTTCATTTTTTTCATTCAAAATGGCCAATTTCATTATGAACTTAAAAAAAACAGTTCATGATCATTATTTTAAACAATTGTTAGCCTATATTATAACCAATAACATTATTTTATAGTTACATAAGTTAAACAATTTAATGTCTTTATTGTTTTCATGGTACAGCAAAAAATCTTAGTGGCCCTTATTTTGTTTTGAGTAGTATATATGTATATGTATACAGTATTTAAAATAAGAAAAATACACGAAAATCGATCGTACAGTCATTGGCACTACACCGTCGAGGTTTTGGGAAATCTAATAACATACATACAAGTACATAATTAATAATACATTACATATTTGTCGAATAATATCCATCCATTTTGAAACTATTAATTTTTTTTAACTTAAAATGGCATTGTGGAGTTAAGATTTTAAATATTGTTTAAGAGCCCATTTCCCTATCCCCACCTATTACCCTTATCCTTAATCCTTAATCCTTGTAGTCGGTAGCGCACTTGCAGCACCTGTGGCGTTGCTTGTGCTTGTGTCAGCCTGTCTACCGATCTTAACATAAAAAAATGAAAAAATAAGAACATAACAACAGTTTTGAGGACAAAACTGTTACAAAGGCTGGTTACTGCCGCCAGACTGGTTATCCGGTTTATGACTGCGCTACGCAGGTGCCCTACGCTTACTAACTGAGTGTTGCATGATTTTGTTGTGGCAGATAACATACTGTTTGCCAGTCGCAAACTGGGCAGCCCACTTGGCAACAGTGACCACACGTGTTTCGGTGAGTAAGGAATGCCAGAGCCTTTATCTTGTCATTCCTTTATCCTATCAAAGTCGGCAAACTATATGGCGCTGCTTATATGTTTAGGCGACTGGTTATGCTATATGTTGGGTATATGATTAGTTGCCTGTCTGTTTGAATTAATTCTGCAACAGTAGATCTGCAGTTCTTGCCATTTCAGCGTTCCGCAACCTATGACGCCTGTTGCAATCTTCGCTCGCGACATATTCAGGACTAATTTAATGAATGTACGGATTAGGCTCATATAACTCACTTTCCCGAAATGTGCAGTTTTTCTAAAGCTACAATTGTTTAGAATGATAACATTCTCAGAAGGTGCACTGTCTCAAAAAGTGCACATCCCAATTGGAACACTCTCTCAAATAGAGCACATTCTCAGAAAGTACACTTTTTCAAATGGAGCACATTCTCGGAAAGTACACTTTTTTCTTTCCCAAAAAGTACACTTTTTCAAACGGAGCACATTCTCAGAAACTACACTTTTTTCTTTCCTTTTTTTACTCTTTCCCAAAAAGTACACTTTTTCAAATGGAGCACTTTCTCAAATTGGAAAACGAGGTAGCCATCTAGATTTTTGTTGTCGAACGTCAACACGAGATTTCGTATTGTTCAATGACAAAGTTGCTAAACAGTAGTCGCGGTTTCTGCACTGCCACAACGTTGTTCCCGATGTATCCGTTTTACGTTTATTATATTGATATAATCTTTGATGAATGATTTTTTACCCTTTTGATTGAATATTAATGTAAAATCCATACAGACTACACGTCTCAGTCTTACGTACAATGTACTTTGACGATAGTGAATCAAAAAACGTTACAAGAAACGTCACGTAATCGTTACATTGACGGGTCACACAAAATTCGACCTTGAAATTTTCTCTCATCGCGCGCAAAGTTTCACTTTAAAAATTCAATTAAACTTTATTGTTTTGTAAATATGTCTTATCTATAAGTATGGTATATAGTATTGGATTAGTATGGTATATTGGGATGAGAATGTCACTAAGAAAGAACACGGGAGATTCACCTGAGCGTCTAATAATAGATGTAGACTAAATAGGTATAGACTTGCATAATAAAAAAGTGCAAGCCCTTAAGGGCTTCACTGAGGCAATTGACATTTACTATAGAACTCGCTGGCGGCAGATCCAATTCAACAGGCCTAGAAATGGTGTTTTTTTGTTTTTACCATTAGAACAATACACAAAATAAAAATTTTTATTAATACAATTTTTTAATCTGATATTAACTTATTAATAGTACAGGATTCACATGCGTGCAATAAGCTGTTTTCGAGAGAATTTTCAATAAAAGTCAAATTCTTCGTGTTTTCTAACTTTTTTTGTGGAGTTTCTGTTACTTTAACGAAAATTCTAATTAATACAATTGGTTCTTCATATGTTTAAGTATAATATATATTTTTTTCAAAGCAATTGTCTTGTCCATTTCTTGTAACATTTTCATTAAACAATGGATATTTTTAGTATTTAGGGTTTGTCTCCCCCTTAAGGGGATATTATATTATACTTAAACCAGTGAAGAACCAATTGTATTGATTAGAATTTTGGTTAAAGTAATAGAAACTCCACAAAAAAAGTTAGAACACAAGAAGAATTTGACCTTTATTGAAAATTCTCTCGAAAACGGCTTATTGCACGCATAATTATGAATCCTGTACCTATTAATAAGTTAATATCAGATTAAAAAATTGTATTAATAAAATTTTTTATTTTGTGTATTGTTCTAATGGTAAAAACAGAAAAACACCATTTCTAGGCCTGTTGAATTAGATCCGCCGCCAGCGAGTTGTATAGTAAATGTCATTTGCCTCAGTGGGCCTTAAGGGCCACGAATACTTACCCGGCGGGTCGTTCTCCGACAGAACTAGTTAGACTTTTTTTTAAATACCATGCTTAGTACTAGAGTGTTCAACAATTCCAAAGCATCACAGTTTTTTTTTAAATTCAGTATAGCGCGTAATTTTTGTTTGTAAGCCGATTGGAATGAAATAAGCACTAAATGTTACGGGAAGCTTGTCAGAATACATCTGTGATAACCGCATTCAAATCGGTAACATAAGTAAAACGTGTGTAAAAATGTATTTTTTTTTTTTTTTTTTTTTTAAATTTAATGTACAGACGGCTCGTTTAAGATTTTATTATACATATATGTATAGATATAAAATATTCTAATTAGGTTTAGGCACTTCAAGAAAAGCTATGTCTTTAAATCATGTCTTTTAGATTTTTCTTTTTTATTAGATAAATTTGTCTTGATTTGCATACCGCTTGTCGGTAGAATATGTGGACATAAGTATAAGTATAAAAATTTACAACTTGTATACCATATTCAGCAAATAAATTAATTTGAATTTGTTTTCAATTTTTTTTTATATTGGAAAAGTCTTGTCAAAGACCACTGTGAAGTAATAGTAGGTGTGTGGGCGTATGTTTAGGTATGTGAATGTTCGTCAAGCTTAACAATAAAGGATAAAAGGGAATAATTTCACAAAAGTAAATAAATTGCGATTTGTATTTGTTGTACCTCTACAGGCTCCATAATAAAGAAAGGTTATAATGTTTTACAACGAATGGGTTCGTAAAATATATTTTCGGTGACGGTAGCGGATATTATGGAATCTCCCCATTGTTTTGTTGTGGGTAAATAGGAAAAAAAAAGTTACCATTGAAGTAACGACCCCCTACCATTTGAAACGTCCCATTAATCGAACAGTGTTGCGTAGTGCAACATATACTTACATTAGTCCGATTACATATACAAGTACATGCTTTCAAGTGAGGTCAATTAGTTTTAAATTTACTTAGTTGTAACTCGAAGGTGATTTATAATTTTGTTTTGCCAGAGAGAGGATGGAAATCGGTAGTAAGTAGTGATTTGATCGGATGTTAGAAGTGGTACGTAGGCCTTCACTTGTCGAATGCGAATCCGCGACCAAAGTAGGCAGTCGCAGAAAAACAGGCGCGCGCGCAACTCGCTGCGTTCGTTGTTCGGTCACTTCGTGTTATCAAAATACGCGAGCGCTTCTATGCACATAGTGCGACGTTCTTGTGTTTGTTAGCCTGCGCGTATTTCAAAATGAAACTCCATTTAAAGCTATTCGGTAAGTTTTCGAACTCTTTATCCATTGTTTTTAATAGCTAAACACCAGGTGATTTTCTTGTACTCTGTTTTTTCTTACAAATTAAACTAACCGTTTTTTTTTTCAACGACAATTAACCACTTTAAAGCTTTAGTTCCAAAGTGGTCCTGGTGGACCCCCAGGGGTCCACGGGAGACTCTCTGGGGGTCTACGTTGGCGTGACAAAAAAATGGGGGTTACAAAAAAAAACCAATCAATTCTCACTTATTTCAAATGAAATATTCTAAATAGAAAACTCCCCATTCGTGGTTGGAACTCAGTCATAGTTAGATCTAATCTTCACATTTTTTGTCGAGTTTTGGAAATATGGTTGAAAAGTAGCTGCAGGGAGTCCACCAGAGCCAGCTAAATTTTGAAAGTGGTCTATGAGAAAAAAAATCCTTTAAACCTCTGCTTTAAAGGATATCAGATCTACTAATTTTAACAAATTTTATATAAAAACTTTAATAATTTATAAAAAAAATATTTAAGATTTTGTATTTTTCAAATAGTAATTACGTCAATATTAAAAAAACTACAGGATATAATTTTAACTAGAAAGTATTAAATCTAGATAAGAAACACAGATATTTTTTTTTTCACATAGCGTACAATGTATGAGAGCGAACATATTTAATTAAATTTTAAAAAAATTGTTTTTTTAAATTCGTGTAACACTATTTTAAAAACATTGTAAAGTAATCGTTGAAATAAATAATTAACCTTTAGACTAGAAAGTACACTCGGTCACACAACTACGTTGATGCAAATTGTGAAATATAATTATTTGGATACAATCGCGAATTAATTAAATAACTACAAAGTGTTTGATAACTACGTAAACAACTCTAAAAATTTTGAGATGAGGTCACAATTGAAACCTGTTAATCTTGAATTGGTTTTAGACATTAAATACAGTCATTTATGCATTCTTACACAAAAATTTGCATACACATAAGAAATACATTTACTTAGCTCTACTTTTTTCGCAATTGAACTACCAGTTAATTTCTCTTTAATGTAAAAGAACATAAATTTCCAAAAATGCTATCTATTTTGATATATATTTCCGTTTACTAACAAAAGATGGACCTCCAGGTTTAAATATATTTTTTTATTCCCTATACACACGGTAAAATCGAAAACGAGCCTTGTCAGTACATTAAATATTTTTTCAAAAATACAATTTGTACACGTCGTGTACAGTCAAAAAAATAGTTTTTAGAATTTTTGTCTGTTTGTCTGTGCGTTTGTGCACGCTAATCTCAGAAACGGCTTAACCGATTTGAATGCGGTTTTAACTTATGTATTGTAGCAAGCTTCCCGTAACATTTTGTGTTTGTTTCATTCCAATAAGTTTACTAACAAAAAAGTTACGCGGTATACCGAATACCACGCGTACGAAGTTGCAGGCTCAGCTAGTTTTTTTTGTATTAAAATAAGCTTAAAAAAAAGCATAAGTGTCTCCCTGCCGTAGGTACGGGAATTAATATGTAAATATTATAAAATTTGTTTGTCAGCTAATAGGTAGGTAATTTTTCTAAAAATATCTTCGTAGAATTTTCTGGAACTGAAATTGATAAATATTAATAAAGATGTTTTATTGGAAAACGAGATAGACAAAATAATAGCGTGCGTCTAAGTATTTACAGTAAGGTCGTGTAAAAGTAGGTGAGTAAATACAATTAACAATTCAACTAGAATTGTGGTGGCTTTATTTATAGAAATCGAACGTCTCACTTTCCATAGTTAGACATTTTATCGTTTTATGGGGTTATTGTATAGTTAGACATTTTATGGGGTTATTTTTTTATCGTCTCAGCCGTGGACAAAGGTCTATTTGTCCAAAAGGAACTATTATATGTTGTTGTAATGATTGGCCTAAATAAAATAAAATAAAAAGCCTTTTATTTCCAGTAAAATTTACACTTCTTAAAATCTATCTATGTGTTAGTTTATTTAGTTTATTCTATGTTAACGGCCCGTTGGATGAGTGACAAGGATGCTTGCCTAACGTCTCAGGGGCCCCGGGTTCGATTCCCGGCGGGGTCAAGTTTGGAAATTTTAATGTAATTTTCAAAATTGACTCTGGTCTGGATTTGAAAAGTAGTGGTAGGGGGGCACACTGCGTTTCGCAGTCATTTGGGCAGCCCGCCTGGCGGCAGTGACCACCCCCTTACAGAAGACCACCGTGAAATAACAGCATATAGTTACGTGCTGTTGTGTTTCGGTGAGTGAGTAAGGGATGCCAGAGCCCATTTCCTTATCCCCTCCTAATCCCTTATCCTTAATCCTACTGTAGTCGGCAGCGCACTTGCAGCACCTGTAGCGTTGCTTGTGTTATAGGCGACGCGCGGTAGCCACCTACCATCAAGTGGACCGTCAGCCTGTCTGTCGACATAACATAAAAAAAAAAATATAATTTCTCTTTCTTAATATAAGAATGTCACCGTATTTATAGTTGTTCGATTTATAATTAATCTACCGGAACCACAAAATGGGTGAAGGCCCCCTCCAGTGACGCCCACTTGTCTCTTGGCCCATTGATTGGCCTAACTTATGGAAATTAAACAGACATGTACAAATTGTACAGTACCTACCTATTTAAAAGGCCAATTAAACCGGAGACTGACTCGGAAATGGGGGAAGGGTTTTTTTTATATGTTAAGTTCGACAGACAGGCTGACGGTCCTCTTGATGGTAGGTGGCTACCGTCGCCTATAACACAAGCAACGCCAAAGCTGCTGCAAGTGCGCTGCCGACTGCAGTAGGATTGGATAAGGGATTAGGAGGGACTTAGGAAATGGGCTCTGGCATCCCTTACTCACTCACCGAAACACAACACACGTGCCGTTATTTCACGGTGGTCTTCTGTAAGGGGGTAGTTACTGCCGCCAGACGGCTTGCTCAAATGACTGCGAAACGCAGTGTGCCCTACCACTACTTTTCAAATCCAGACCAGAGTCAATTTTTTGAAAATTACATTAAAATTTCCAAACTTGACCCCGCCGGGAATCGAACCCGGGGCCCCTGAAACGTTAGGCAAGCACTCATCCAACGGGCCGTAAAAGCCTATGTTACTCGCTGATAATGTAACATCCTATAGGTGAAAGAATTTTGAAAATCGGTCCAGTACTTTTTGAGTATATTATTCATTACAAACATACATACATACAAATCTTTTCTCTTTATAATATTAGTATATAAGTATAGATAAATAAAATCATAGACTTATGATTTCTAAATAAAGGCTTTTTAATTCTTATTGAGATAACTCGAACATGTTTTAAATTTTTGGTTGTTTATTTTTCCTGTTAGATCTACTTTTACGGGACTTTCCTTCGTAGGTAGAAGGCTAATAAAAGATATTGTCCTTATTTTTTTATTCTAAAATTTGTATTTTTCAACTAATTTTTGTAATTTTTCAAACTACACAATATGTTTCCAAATAGAGTGTTTTTAAAATAACATTAAAGTTAAACTTGTACACAAAAAAATGTGAATGGAATTACCACCAGTACTAATTAATTACTCATTATAATAATCACGTTAGTGGCGTGGTTGCTAACTTACCATTGACGATTGGTTTTTGCTAACAGTTTAAGATTGCCTGGACCAAAACCAACTTACAATTTTAATTTTGTCATATATCGAACTAGAACCTACTTTTATCAGCCTTTATTGCTCGACAAATTATCTCTAAAGAGTTTAATAAAATATTTACACATAACAATTTTATAAAGTATGTAATAATATTACATAATTTACTTAAAACTATCTTCGTTGCGAAAGAATCCGTGTCAGATAAGGAAAAAGTACATTTAGGCAGCAAATAAAACAAATATTTATTGTCAAATATGTTGATATATTTTTAATTGTTGTTAAAGAATTTATGCTGTAGCGTAAAAGTAAAGACCACTGCTTAAAAACGTCATAGCAAGAAATCATCACCATCATATCATAGTAAGAAAAATATAAATAGGTATAAAATAATATATATATAAATAAAAAAGTGCAATATACTTGAAGAGCCCGTTGAATGAGTGGTTAGACATCCGGTGTTCGATTCCCGGCTGGGTCTGGATCTGGAAAGTAGTGACAGGGCACACTGCATTTTGAGCAGCCCGTCTGGCGGCGGAACCACCCCCTTACAGAAGACCACCGTGAAATAACAGCACGTGTGCTGTTGTGTTTCGGTGAGTGAGTAAAGGATGCCAGAGCCCATTTTCCTATCCAATTCCTTATCCCTAATCCTACTGTAGTCGGTAGCGCACTTGCAGCACCTGTAGCGTTGCTTGTGTTATAGGCGACGGTATCCACCTACTATAAAGTTGATTGTCAGCCTGTCTGCTGATCTTAAAACGTAGGAAAATTTCATAGCCCAATAAAACTAATAATAATATTCTATTTTAAGTTATTATTTTAATATTGTTATTTTAATAACAATATTCCATTTTAACAGATGTACGGGAATAATCGATTAAGCAAAAAATAAAAGCCTGTTTTTTATGCCTGTTTCAAAGTTTCCAATAAAATTAGTAAAAGCACGTAAAACTTGCAGCTCATTAGATCTATATTAATTATCTCTTATCAATCGTGGAAAACCAAAAATGGGCCTTATGGATCTTTTCTTA
The DNA here is from genome assembly GCA_910589475.2 of Bembecia ichneumoniformis. Lineage (NCBI taxonomy): Eukaryota > Metazoa > Arthropoda > Insecta > Lepidoptera > Sesiidae > Bembecia > Bembecia ichneumoniformis. The sequence goes on along the minus strand of OU342536.1, from coordinate 15,740,753 downwards.
AGTCAGTGTTATTTATAATTAGCTGTCCGCGGCTTGGCCCGCATTGAAAATAAAAAAATAATATATGAGCAATGTGAGGCCTAACATCTTTATTGCAGCTATAGCTTCGCCAGGCGTTAGATGATCCCTCGGGAATAGTACTTATTTCTGGATGAAAGGTAACCTATGTCCTTTCCCGCATCCCTGTAAACGTGTATGCAAAATTTCATGATGATTGGTTCAGCGGTTTAGGCGTGAAAAGGTAATAGACAGACAGAGTTACTTTCACACATATAATAAAATCGTAAACAAGCCGTGTGTGTACATTAAATATTTAAAAAAAAAAAAAAAAAACAATTTTTGCACGTTGTGCTTACGTTACCGAAGTCAAAAAAGTTTTAGATTTTTTGTCTGTTTGTGCGTTTGTTCGCGCTAATCTCAGAAACGGCTTAACTGATTTGAATGCGGTTTTCACTGCTATAAGTTTAGTGTTTGTTTTATTCCAATTGGTTTACACACAAAAAAGTTATGTAAATTTAAAAAATCACGTCCAACATTTTTTCGATAAAAATGCAATAAAATAACTCTTCGGTTGAATTGGCTGAAACTTTAGTTAACTATGTTATCATCTGTAAAAAGACGATGATTGAAGTTCCAATTTAAATTGACCTCAGATTTATATCTATGATCAGTCATATTAAGTAGGATTTAGCTTTGGCTGGTAATACTTCATTCTATGTATAACAAAATCGTTCTTTGCCTACTATGTGCCTTTATGCACGCTAATCTCAGAAACGGTTTAACCGATTTTCGTGCGGTTTCCACTGATGTATTGTAGCAAGCTTCCGGTAATATTTAATGTATATTTCATTCCAATACGCGTTATTTCGAATACCACGAATTAGTATGGATATGAACCAAAACAAACATGAAAATTTAATAGGCATAAGCAGTACCTAGCATTTTAAAAATGCGCTTTTTTATTATAATTATTTAAAACTATTTAAGGGGGAGACAAACCCTAAATACTAAAAATATCCATTGTTTAATGAAGATGTTACAAGAAATGGACAAGACAATTGCTTTGAAAAAAATATATATTATACTTAAACATGTGAAGAACCAATTGTATTAATTAGAATTTTCGTTAAAGTAATAGAAACTCCACAAAAAAGTTAGAACACAAGAAGAATTTGACTTTTATTGAAAATTCTCTCGAAAACGGCTTATTGCACGCATATGAATCATGTGGCTCTAGCATGAGTTTACGATACTACACTCGCTAGCGAGAGCGTAAAACATTTATATGGAAAATTGATAATTTGACATTGACAGTTCACGATTTCCCATACAAAAGTTTTACGTTCTCGCTAGCGAGTGTAGTATTGGTGTAGTATCGTAAACTCATACTAGAGCCTCTGTACCTATTAATAAGTTAATATCAGATTAAAAAATTGTATTAATAAAAAATTTTATTTTGTGTATTGTTCTAATGGTAAAAACAAAAAAAAAAAACACCATTTCTAGGCCTGTTGAATTGGATCCGCCGCCAGCGAGTTCTATAGTAAATGTCATTTGCCTCAGTGAAGCCCTTAACATAAAACGTTTCATGGCATTATGAGAAAGGCTCTGGCATATCATAAGCTTATTTTATTTATTTATTTTTTAAAATTAACCATGAATTTATTATATATACAGGGTGGAATTTTGTAATGCCACCTGAAGGGAAAGTACTCTTAATACTGTAGATAGAAAATTTTACACAAAGAAAACATTCTTTTATTTTTGAAAAGGAAGAAAACTACATTCAAAGATTTTCGAAAATTCGCTTGCCACACCCGGGAATCGAACCGACTAAAATCTGTAAAAATTACACCCTGTACTATTATTGCATCGATCGTTAGTATCAATTATAAGGATGAAATCTCTCTAACAAACTTGATAAATTAAATGAAAGGAAAACCATGAAATCTTAAATTATTATTTTAATTATTTACAAAAAATGGTAAACTAACTAATTAGTTGCTCGAAATGGGCTCCATTTTCTTGGATACACAAATTTATTCTTCTAACGAATTCATTTCTAGTAACCTTTGATAACGTGTTGTGGTGAATATTATAAATCGTATTCTGAACTTCAACTCTCAACTCGTTTACATTCGCATAAGATTTAATGTAAATTTGATTTTTCACATATCCCCACAAAAAAGGGGTGAGATCCGGTGATCTCGCAGGCCATCTGATTGTGCCGTTTGTACCAATCCAGGTATTAAAATGGTTATTAAGTGATTCTGCTGTTATGGGCTGGAGCACCATCTTGCTGTAGAATTATTTGGTTTCGCTCTTCCTCGGGGAAACTATTTAACTCATTTCTTAAGAGATCCAGTATTTCAAGATACTTGACAGTATTTAAATGACCTTCGTACACGTGGACTAACACAACCATATTTCTCATAATTCCGCACCAAACGTTGAAGAAAATCTTAGTTGACTGTTAGTTTCTTGAACACGAACAGGATTCACTCGAGTGGTTATCAAGTTTGTTAGATTTATCAAGTTTGTTAGAGAGATTTCATCCTTATAATTGATACTAACGATCGATGCAATAATAGTACAGGGTGTAATTTTTTCAGATTTTAGTCGGTTCGATTCCCGGGTGTGGCAAGCGAATTTTCGAAAATCTTTGAATGTAGTTTTCTTTCTTTTCAAAAATAAAAGAATGTTTTCTTTGTGTAAAATTTTCTATCTACAGTATTAAGAGTACTTTCCCTTCAGGTGGCATTACAAAATTCCACCCTGTATATATAATATACTTTCAAATCTTATTTTTTTACCACTTTAATCTGACTTATAACAGGTCTTTTACAGGATACTCCTGCACTCCTGCAAGTGTCTTTGCGACTTAACGATACGCGTGCCTGTGATAATATGTGCTTGTATGTATTTGATAAGAATTTCTCTGTTATCCACATACAAACACCACCCACAGGGTGGAGTTGATATATGTGATAACTTCTGTGGGGACCCTAAAAGTCACCCACAGATGTTACATGTATCTGATAAAATAATCAAGAATCAATTGCTGATACTGCAATCGCGAAATACATATTGATATATTTGACAGGCGTCAGTTGATATTGTTACGTAGGTACAGACTAATACAACATCTTTGTTGTTACGCATTTCATTTTTTATACAGGATGATTTTGTAATCATTGAAACTCTTGTTTATTCATTTATTTTTTACTTCTCAGTATCAAAATTTCTCTGTTGTAACCTTGATAATAGAATTTCTTTCTTTCTTTAGTATTTGTCAATAATGTTTTTTTTTTAATGTTAAGATCGCCAGACAGGCTGACGTACCACTTGATGGTAGGTGGCTACCGTCGCCTAAAACACAAGCAACGCCAAAGCTGCTGCAATTGTGCTGCCGACTACAGTAGAATTAAGGATAAGGGATAGGGAGGGGATAGGTTAATGGGCTCTGGCATCCCTTACTCACTCACCGAAACACAACAGCACACGTGCTGTTATTTCACGGTGGTCCTCGGTAAGGGGATGGTTACTGCCGCCAGACGGGCTGCCCAAATGATTGCGAAATGCAGTGTGCCCTGCCACTATGTACTTTTCAGATCCAGAAGGAACCAAATTTGAAAAGTTTATTTTTCCAAGTTGACCCCGCCGGAGATCGAACCCGGCAAAGAATAGAGCCTTAAGGCGCTCAATGTTAGAGCCTGCAAACTGAAGCCAGTGGCTCTAGTATGAGTTTACGATACTACACTCGCTAGCGAGAGCGTAAATTGACAATTTGACATTGACAGTTCACGATTTTCCATACAAAAGTTCTACGTTCTCGCTACCGAGTGTAGTATCGTAAACTCATGCTAGAGCTACAGTTCGCCGAACATTGCTCTACGCAAGTACATTCGTTGCCTGACTGTATGACGTAAGTATGGTTAAACTATGGTTAACTGAACCACTCATCAAAATTCTCCTAAAATGAAGTCAGTGTCAAAATGTCCACTAAGTAATGTTAGTATATATTATTATAATAATTGTAAAAATTCAATCTACATTTTTGTTTGATGTTACTTCTTTATGTGATAAATAAAAAAAAAATAGTGATATCAATATACAAAACCACTCTGTATAGAAGGGAAATAATTCATAACAAATGAATATATATCTACGTTTATGTTTTATCTAAGTTAAGAGCTGATATTTTTTTTCTTGTTTCATTGCCAATGGGATTCCTATCTACAGAATAAATTATATTTTTTTATTCGATTTAGCATAACTGCGTTATCTTAACGGCATTAGAAGTGTTTTGTGGCTGATACTAAAATTATATAATGCCTACCTATTTTGTCACATTTTATCTCCTCCAATTTTACACGTTACTATTTATTTATTTTATTTTAAAGCCTGGAATTTAAAATAAAATAAATTTATTACTAAGCAAAGTCTGGAATTAAAGATATTTTAGTTTTAATATTTTGAGGTTATGTAAAATAACACCTATTATATGGATTAAAATATATATTTAGCGTATTTTTAGATTAAAATAAACTGTAAGTACTTAAAACTGAGTTCAGATTAAAATATTTTCAGAAAAATTGTGATTAACGTCTTGCTACGAGTATAATAATATATAGTGTTCTGTGGTATTATAATTTTTGTATATAGAATAATAAGTAAAGCATTATTTTTCTATGTTTTTATACCTTATATGCAAATGACAGCTCAATTAAAGGAAGATGTCACAGAACACCATATACTACTTCACAAGGTTTAGTCAATTGTGTTTCTTTTAAAATTGATATTTATATCCGGACTTAGACAGACCATTAGTATAATTTGGAAAACCTTGGAAAATTTAGTTATTTCTCTTTATATTGATCACATTCAAAGACGCCTCAAAATTCTTTGAACAAAAATTTCGACATTGTTCTTTCAGTATTTCTGATTCTATCCGTCAAAGAAACTCCGAGCATAGCTCACAATACAACGAGGAAATGCAACCAGCATATCTTTGGATCCAAGCTTACCATGTTATACAATTTATATCTATATCTACCTATATATCTATACAAATAATAAAATCACGTTGCACTTATGTTACGGAGGTTAAAAAAATTCGTTTTTAAATTTTTTGTCTGTTTGTCTGTGCGTTTGTGCACGCTAAATCGGTTTAAAAGCAAAAAAAGTTACGCGCTATACCGAATACCACGCGTACGAAGTTGCGGACTCAGCTAGTTCTTTAATAATTCTATATTATTAGTGTGAACTTTACATTGGGAATAATAGAAATTAATTGTTAAGTAATAGAAATATATTCTAAATTAATAATAAAACTTATTAATGAAATATTATCTACTTTCATTAATTTAATTAATGAAATTTAGGTTTAGGTTTTTAATTTAGGTTACATTTATTTTTCAATTAAGTTCAGTTCACTTTTATTTTATTTTTAATAAAGTTTGACATCACAACTTGATCCCATAGAGAAACTGATTTCCAGTTTTATGGGACAATGTAAATATTAGTGTAATTATTTCATGTGTAATAAATAAATAAATAAATAAAATAAAAAATATGTAAAACGTGAATAACATGTGCCTATTAGCACTTGACTCATCTTGACTAGATTACCTCAGAACCAAATATAATTGAAAGAACAAATAATAGGTTGCCTAAAAAGTAGACGCGGTTTTCCAAATAGTGTGCTTTATACTAACTATAAGACATATATGAAATACCCAGTTTATTATAAAAAACAATTAATAAGAACGTTTTAAAAACACATTTAATATTTTAATTTTAATGTAACGTACAGAGTACAGTTAATGTTGTAAAAGAATCTATACTAATATTATAAAGCTGAAGAGTTTGTTTGTTTGAACGCGCTAATCTCTGGAACTACTGGTTCGAATTGAAAAATTCTTTTTGTTTTGAATAGTCCATTTGTCGAGGAAGGCTATAGGCATCACGCTACGATAAATAGTATTATAATATATGTATAAGTATAGTGTCCACTACCGCAGGCCCCATGCGCATGCCGCCGCCCCATGCGCATGCCGTATGGGCCGCGGCGAAGCGTGGCCGATTTCAGCTAGTGTGTAATATGTTGAATCTATACTAATAATATAAAGGTGAAAATAACTCTCTCTGTCCGTCTGTTACCTTTTCAGGAGTAAACCGTTGAACCAATTATAATAAAATTTTGCATACGCCTTGTCAGGGACATAGGCCTTTCCTGCATCCTTTATATTAATTTAGTAATTAATATAAAGGGGCTAATATAAGACGTTAAGTTAATATAAGACGTTAAGTTAATATAAGACGTTAAGTTAGGGGCTTAGCTAGTGCTAAGCCCCTAACTTTTTTGTTTGTAAGCCTATTGGAATGAAACAAACACAAATGGTTACGGGAAGTCTGCTACAATATATCAGTGAAAACTGCATTCAAATCGGTTAAGCAATTTTTGAGATTAGCGTGCACAAACGCACAAAAATTCTAAAAACATTTTTTTGTCTTCGGTAACATAAAATACAATTGTTTAAATACAGTTTTGTACAAATTGTTTTTTTAAAGTCTGGCAAAGCTATAACTGCAATAAAGATGTTAGGCGTTACATTGCTCATACATTTAGTCAGCGTTATTTTTTTAATTTTTCAACGCGGGCGAAGCCGCGGACACCAGTTAGTTTATTTATGTGTGTGAAAAATAATATCAAAAAACATTTAAGAACCGCAATTTGTATCTGGATTTTTTTGAAAGGAGATTTCTAAAATTAACCTGAAGTTTGCAAATGATTGTAAATCAACAGATTATGCGTGATTGATCATATCTGTTTCTTTTTAACGTGGTTTTCATTTACGATTTGATACCGCACGGTCTTCTCAAATACCCAATACTCAAATTTCTTTTTTAATGTTGAGATCGGCAGACAGGCTGACGGTCCACTTGATGGTAGGTGGCTACCGTCGCCTATAAGACAAGCAACGCCACATCTGCTGCAAGTGCGCTGCCGACTACAGTAGGATTAAGGATAAGGGATTGGGAAGGGATAGGGAAATGGGCTCTGGCATCCTTTACTCAATCACCGAAACACAACAGCACATTCACGAAGAGGGTGATTACTGCCGCCAGATGGCCTGCCTAAATGACTGCGAAACGCAGTGTGCCCTTGCCACTACTTTCCAGATCCAGACCAGATTATATTTGTATACAGACAAAAAGATTAGCGATTTGTTATAAATACAAGTAAAATCCCCATTATTGAAATTAGTCTGACGTGACGTCATGTTCAGTGCGGCGTGTACTGTACGTGTACAGTACCTACACCTTTTTTTGTAAGTCAATGCTCATGAATCATTGCATTCGAAAATACCCAAGTAGGTTGTTTGTACCGTTAAGCATGCAAATCGGAGATCATGTCGGATATCTGTCAGTGTAATTAATAAGTTAGTGGAGACAGGGATGGCTCCGAACTGTCGGACGCCTAGCAGGCTTCGGCGCCAGTCGCGCACCGACCCTGGCTGCATTCTTGCTTTCACCGCTACTCGGACCTACCAACGACTACATATGCACCAGAATTCGCTTAGACGCGTAACTACACTGCATTTCCTTATCTATCTAATAACTTTAAACAAACAATTCTTGTATATTATCTATACAAGATAATGTATATTATAAAGCTGAAGAGTTCGTTTGTCTGTTTGTTTGTATGGTTGAACGCGCTAATCTCAGGAACTACTGGTTCGAATTGAAAAATTATTTATGTGTGGATAGTCCATTTATGGAGGAAGGCTATGGGCTATATAACATCACGCTACTCCACGACCAATAGGAGCGGAGCTTCTTAAATGTTGCAAAAACGGGAAAAATTATCCTTTTTGAGAGCTTCCGTTGCGTGCGCTGCGTAAACGGTTAAAGTTACGCAAAAATCATTCCCCTTTAAAACATCTAAAAAAAGTCCGTCACAGAATATGTCTATTTTTTAAGGTTGACTCACTATAACCTTTTGTTATGGTAATCAAATTTGTTCTAAAATAATGCATTATTAGCGAAGGTGTTTTTATAAACCTATTATTAATCCTTATCCAAATGTTTAAAATTAAATACTTGTTATGAATAAAGTATATTTTTTCAATTTTATTCCTAGTGTAGTGAAGGTTACAACAGTTGGACGTGGTCTTCCTCCTTTCATTCCCAGTCTTTTTATTTCCTGAATGTCGCTGTTGCTCAGTTTTGTAGAGAAATATTGCTCAATGAATTTAATTATGTTTTCTTCGAAACTCTTATATGATGTTTCTTTTTCCTCGATACCAAAAAATACTAGGTTTCTATTTCTTGCTTGTTTTTCCAGGTTATAAATTCTTTTTTCTTGATTTTCCACTCTTTCTTTCATTTCTCCAAGTTTTCCTTCCCAGGCCAAAAATTTTTCCTCAAAAATACAAGTAATATTTTGTGTAACTTGTTCCGTGACATTTTTACCGGTTTCCCTAATTTCAATTCTTTGCTCGTCTAGTTCCTTTTTTATTGATTTTAGCGTTTTTAAAATTTCTTCCATCATTAGAATTTGTTATGGTACAAGTGATGTCCTCTAGCGGTGCGCATGTGAATTAGCGTGATGATTTGCTCCTGTTCTAACAGATGGCGTTGTGTGTGTGTTATGGTGCGCTGGAACTGTTGAAGATGATTTGCAAAAACAACAATCTTTTAGATTATGATAATTTGCACTTGTTTTATCTTACTTCTTTATCTGATTATTTTTCACTATTACACACACAATAATGTTCTTGCTTGAGTTTGACGCAAAAAAATGTTCTCAGAACGCCTCGGAGATCAACAATTTTTGTAGGTAGATTTCAAAGACGTTTGGTTCGAGTTCTTACGAGTTTAATACTAATGTTTCCACTATATTTTCTCATCACCAGCTCACTTAGCACTATGTCTCAGTACAGTTTTATGTAATATCGCTTAAAAGTCACTTTTCAATTTTATGTTTGTTATTTTTATCGGAGTCGATGTTTATCGTGCCGCGGTGGCGCCCTCCTCAAAGGAGGAGCTTTGAGTAACTTAAACACAAAGGAGCGCTGAAGGATACGCAATACTATATGAAAGAAGACTTCCCTAAATATGTACTTGAAAAAAGGAAGGAGTTACAAGAGCAACTGAAATTAGAGAGGGAAAAGGGAAATATAGCTATACTGAAATATGATAAACTGATTGTATCAAAGCACCAAAGTAAAAGAAAATTCCGGACATCACCAGATAACACCACACAAACTAAAATGGATAAGCATACTCACGCTAGCAAAAAAAGCAAGACACAACAGCCTGGCAAGACAGTCACTAGGTCAAACAGCATTACAGAAGGACTCATAAAACCCAGCATGCTAAACTTCTTGGTCAACAAAAGTACAACCAAAACTAACAACAACCAAGAAAGTAACAGCGAAAATATATAGCAACTAAGCCCCTCCTACCAAACAGACGCCACAATTGAACAAAAAAATGAAAAAAAAAACAATCTTCCAAGCCGGTTGGTCACCGTGGAAGAATACGACCAAAACCCTCCAATGAACACACCAACAGAGGAAAGAAACACCCTAGATAAATACAAACTAAAAATTGCAACATACAACGTCCGAACTCTCTCGTCATATGACCGTTTGCTTGAATTTGAAGAGGCTATAAGAAATATAAAATACGATATCATCGGAATATCAGAAATGAGAAGACATGGAAATAAAATAGAAGAATACGAAAACTTTATAATGTGCTACATAGGACAAACCCCTGGCAAATATGGGGTTGGTTTTATAATAAATAAGTCTCTCAAAAACCACATAATAAGCTTCAATGGAATAACAGAGCGAGTCGCAACACTAAATATAAATATACAAGGTCATAAGATATCCATCATACAAGCTTATGCGCCAACAGAAGCGGCAAGCGAACATGATATTGATGAATTCTACACTACAATCGAGAAAGCCTTGGACACAGCACAAAAAACCACAATATTAATGGGAGACTTTAACGCCAAGCTTGGAACCCCCAAAGATGATGAATATTTAGTTACTAAAAAACACGGATACGGCGAGAGAAATGAAAGAGGACAGAGACTGGTAGAGTTTGCGCTCCAGCATAAACTAATGATAATAAACACATGTTTTAAAAAAAGGCAGAATCGAAGATGGACTTGGCGATCCCCTAACGGACAACACAAAAACGAAATCGATTTTATCTTGTCAAACCAACCTAGAATATTCCAAAACATCGAGACGCTTAGTCTGAACTTCAATTCCGACCATAGAATAGTCAGATCAACAATAACACTAACCAAACAAAAAATATCAAGAGCCAAATTTACAAACAGCCAAATCAGCAAACTTGAGAGTGAAGAGGAAATAATTAAGTTCAACGAAAGCCTAATATCACTGTTATCTGCATCTCCAACTATCAGCGAAAACACCACAGTACAATACTGCTACGACAGGATAGAAAAGGCTATAACTTCTAGCTTAAAAAAAGCCCGCCCAAAGAGAGAAAAAAATAAACAACACAAAATACTGTCGGCAAGTACAGTAAGGCTATTAAAGAGAAGGAAGGAATTACAGAAAACTAAAAGCAAATCACGAAGTGAGAAAAATGAACTAATCGCACTATATAAAGTGGTCAATAAATATATAAAAGCAGATTACGCAAGATATAGACAAAACACAATAAAAGAACATCTACAAAGCACTGGAAGTACAAAGAACTCAAAACTAATACAACATGGATAGAAGGACTAAGAAAAAAAGATACAGAACTGTACACTAGAGGCGATATCATAGCTGCCGCAACAGAATTTTACAGATATCTATACAGCAACAGAGACACGACAGCCATAAATTTAGACATAGAAACAGAGGCCACACATGAAAATAACGTTAAACAAATAGACGCAACAGAAATAATTGAAGCAATAAAAAAACTGAAGCTAGACAAAAGCCCTGGTTCAGACAACATTACAAACGAAGCACTGAAAAAAGGACACATAACTCTGGCTGTACCGTTAGCTGAACTGTTTAACATGATTCTACAAAATTCGGAAACACCTTCTCAATGGTCCAAATCCAACATCATATTAATATATAAAAAAGGCGACCCGAAGGACATCGGAAACTACCGACCAATCAGCTTGCTTCCGAGTCTATACAAATTATTCTCCACAATTATAAACATAAGAATTAGCGACACATTGGAAAAAAAGCAACCTGTGGAGCAAGCAGGCTTCAGAAAGGGCTTTTCAACGATCGACCACATCCATACCCTTGAATTGATAATGGAAAAATATCAGGAAAAACAAAGAACACTTTATATGTCATTCATCGACTACCAGAAAGCCTTTGATACTGTAAGACATACAAGCATCTGGGAAAGCCTGAAGGAACAAGGGGTGGAGGAAATATATGTAAAAATCATCAAATCCATATATAAAAACAACAGGGGTAAAATTAAGCTTGAAACCTTAGGCCCTAGCTTCCCAATAGAAAGAGGAGTGAGACAAGGTGACCCGCTGTCTCCAACAATATTCATAGCTGTTCTCGAGGCGATCATTAACAAGCTAGACTGGAGTAAACAAGGACTATACATAAACGGTACTTACTTGAGCCACCTGAGATTCGCGGATGACCTAGTACTGTTATCCGAGTCATCCTCCCAACTACAGAACATGGTAGAAGCCCTGAACCTGGCTAGTGAAAAGGTGGGACTAGAGATGAATACTACAAAGACTAAGACAATGACAAACAGCTTTACAAGACCAATAAAATTAATAGCACGCCATTAGAATACGTAGAAGAATATGTCTATCTGGGAAAAACTCTAAGTTTCGACAGGAAAAATAAAAATATAGAAATAGAGAAAAGAATAAAACTAACATGGAATAAATATTGGGGTCTCAAGGACATTTTTAAAAGTAATTTACCACAAGCTATTAAAACCAAAGCCATGAACTCGAGCATTCTTCCATGTCTGACATATGGGTGCCAAACGTGGAAATTCACTGCTGAAACAAAAAAAAAGATAAGTGTCTGTCAGAGAGGACTCGAACGAAATATGCTAAAGATAAGGAAATTGGATAAAATACGACATACCAAAATAAGAAAAATAACCAAAGCAACAAACGCTTTAAATTACGCAAAAAAATTGAAATGGAAGTGGGCAGGACATGTTGCCCGGCTAACTGATCATAGATGGACCAAAAAAGTAACTTTCTGGAATGGCCCACTAGGCAAAAGAACAAGAGGTAGACCTATTACAAGATGGGAAGACGATATTAAAGCAATAGCTGGTCCAAATTGGAGAAAAGTAGCTGAAGACAGAGACAAATGGGCGTCACTGGAGGAGGCCTTCACCCATTTTGGGGTTCCGGTAGATTAATTATAAATCGAACAACTATAAATACGGTGATATAATACATAGGATACACATAAAAATTATATTAAGAAAGAGATTTATATTAACATAGAAATAAACTAAATAAATTAACACAAATAGATTTTAAGAATGTTTACTGGAAATAAAAGGCTTTTTTATTTTATTTTTTTTTATTTTATTTTTATTTTTATTTTATGAATAAAGTATATATTTGGATAAGGATTAATATCAGGTTTATAAAAACGCGCGAACAGGTAGACCGATTTTAATTCGGTTTTCGCTAATGGAAAGAGGTATAAACGGGGAATGTTTTAGGAAGGGGAAATGGGGATTCATTTTTATATATAAGACTAGCGACTAGGGTATTTTTATATACCCTAAAATATTCCCCGTTTATACCTCTTTCCATTAGCGAAAACCGAATTAAAATCGGTCTACCCGTTCACGCGTGATGCCGCGACCAGGAGAAATAGGGATTCATTTTTATATATAAGAAAGAAGATTATCTTAAATAATAAAATTGAATTTTCCCATAATATCATTAGCAAAACTATTTATTTAAACTCCTAGCGTGTTACATGTTTTATCTTTATTGAGTCATTAGGTTTGTTTGTGATTTCGACACGAAACTGTTCGTGACATTATCCTGAAATTACGTTCATGTACCTACAGTTTTCTATGTATTCTATGGTTAATTTATATTACTGCAACACGAATTATCTATAGGTCAACGGTACAAGTAAACATGAAGACCAATTTCCTTTGACACTAATCGGAAAGGGGGCGTGGCTATCATCGATAGGGTGGGACCTTCGAGACTTTTGGCCGGCGCGAAGTATAGTTAGTCGTAACAATAACAATATTTGAGTTCTTGGAAGTTTTATGCGTCTTGTTCTTGTTTTCATATGCTCTCAATATCGCTAGTTTTCAAAGCCACAAAATACTACTTTTCCCGTCACGGCGAGACCAAGCGATTATGAATTCTAAAATACTGTATAGCTCTACCGGCTGTACAATGGCGAGTGCTCGGATGAGTTGTTCCAATGAATGCCTTTTTACCAAATACTGCACGCCATAGATGCGAAGTTCATCCGCATTACTTTGATAAGGTGCCGCTGTGCACAAGCAGAAACTTTATCCCACGGATGCGCGAACTTCAATCTCCCATCTAAGGATCCATCATGAGCCATGAGCCATGAGGCAGAAGAAACACCAATGCATATCCTGTGCGAGTGTGGTCCCTTGATGCACAAGCGCAGTCACATCCTAGGAAGCCACACGATGGCTTGTGAAGATGTGAAGAATGCCTCTATCAAAAAAGTACTACAGTTCCTTAACGTGGTAGTTATAGGTAGAGCTTTAGTTCACGTGGCGATCACAATATTTCAGCAATGGACGAAGTGATACTGGTACTCTAGCAGACAGAAATAGCCACTGAGACAAGATAAAAGATAAAAAAATGGTTCCATCAGGCTTTTTCGAGCGAGCAGTAAACAAATTCCTGCAGGGTCGGCAGCGCACTTGTACCTCATGTACATGTAGTGTGTTGCTTGTGTCCTTAGGCGACGGTAGCCACCTACCATCAAAAGGACCGTCAGCCTGTCTGCCATCTTTAATAATGTATAGTTTCGGATTCGAACCAATAAAGTCCTCTGTCAATGCAAGCATTCTAAGAACTGAGCTATAAAAGTATGGAAATATTTGAAGTAATAATTAAATATTTTCATGATAAGCAATGTTTTTATTGCAATGGTTTTTCAATTTACACGGATGTTTCATTGAGGATGACTGTTCAGTTGGTTCGTTATTTGCGAGTAGGTACTTGTAGTTGCGGAGTAGGTGCGATTAATGGTTACATTGATGGCACAATGAGTAGGTAGGTACACGCTTTACAATAGAATTGTGGTAGCGCTGATGCGACACGCCATAAACATTGGAATTACAAGCTGATACGTTCCGCAATGATGCCAGCTCGTTTCATTCTCCTATTTTACTATAAGAAAATGAATTAAACAAAAGATGTTCTTAAATTAATTTCATATTTTTCTTTATTAGAAAACGCAGCAAGCTATGTACCTAAAATTTCACTTTTTTTATGTTAAGATCGGCACACAGGCTGACGGTCCACTTGATGGTAGGTGGCTACCGTCGCCTATAACACAAGCAACGCCAAAGCTGCTGCAAGTGCGCTGCCGCCTACAGTAGGATTAAGGATGAGGGATTAGGAGTGGGTAGGGAAATGGGCTCTGGAATCCCTTACTCACTCACCGAAACACAACAGCACGAGTGCTGTTATTTCACGGTGGTCTTCTGTAAGGGGGTGGTTACTGCCGCCAGACGGGCTGCCCAAATGACTGCGAAAACGCAGTGTGCCCTGCGTTTCGTTGATTGATTTTCGTTGCAACATTTTGTTCTTATATCACACTAGCGACGTGCCCACGGCTTCACATGTATGGATTTTTATTCTGAAATTTATATACACAAACCCTATTTAATGAGTGTATATGGCTGTTCTAGGGTTGCCGGGTTCGATTCCCGGCAGGGTGAACTTTGAAAAATGAAATTTTCAAATTTGGCTCTGGTCAGGAGCTGGAAAGTAGTGGCAGGGCACACTGCGTTTTGCAGTCATTTGGGCAGCCCGTCTGGCGGAAGAAGACCACCATGAAATAACAGCACGTGTGCTGTTGTGTTTCGGTGAGTGAGTAAGGGATGCCAGAGCCCATTTCCCTATTCCCTCCTAATTCCTTATCCTTAATCCTACTGTAGGCGGCAGCGCACTTGCAGCAGCTTTGGCTTTGGTTGTGTTATAGGCGACGGTAGCCACCTTTTGTTTTTTTACAAGAGGAATCCATCATGGATACCCACCGGCCTGGGGACAGACCGGTGGGTTATGTCGGACTCCTGCCCTGAGATGGTCTTGACTAAACCTCTTGGCGTCCTTCTCATCCGCTATTGGTGAAGTTGCGAGGTCGGACTAACACTCTTCCGCAGCTCCACCGCGGGGGTCCGCAACCGGACACGGCTCATTTGGACGGTGCACCCGAACTGCCAAGGTGCGCCGTGGACGGTAGCCACCTACCATCAAGTGGACCGTCAGCCTGTCTGTCGATCTTAACATTAATTTTTTTTTATCACGACTAAATATATGAGTAATGCAAAGGTTAAAATCGTTATTGCAGTTATAGCTTTGCCAGGCGTTAGATAATCCCTCGAGAACAGTAGCTTATTTCTGGATGAAAAAAACTACTGTTTCTATGTTCGTAGTTTTCTATGTCCTTTCCTGCATCCCTGACAACGTGTATGCAAAATTTCATGATGATCGTGGAAAGGTAACAGACAGACAGTCAGAGTAACTTTCAGAGACAGAGAGAGTACAGAGTTATTAAAGTATGGATTAGTGGGAACCGTATCAAAATCCCTTGGGTGGTTTACCCCCCATGTATATGTGACATAAATGCACATACAAACACACACACACACACAGTATCATTCAGTATACTAGTATTGTTTAATTTTAATACTTAATACTAGTAGTATTAAAAAAATAGGGTCTAATTTTAATAAACTCAGCTAGATTTGAACTAGAAATAAAAACCTATTCAGCTCATATGGTACCAAAAAAGATGCATATTATAAAAAATACTTCACAGAGGCAGACAAAAATAAATGCGATTTTTACAGAGATTTGACCGGGTTCGAATCGTGGTCGCGTATGAGCGTAATTAGAAAAGCTTGGACGCAGTAATTTTGTTTTTTTTTTTCAAAAATCGAAGCCTTAGTTCCTAAGAACACATTTTCGTATCATTTATGGTTTCCCATAAAAAATACAATAAAAGATTTCCCCTTAATGACCCACCTGTATACAAAGAAAACACCCAGATTAAGACAGATATTTTCATACATACAAATGTTTATCTTGAGCGAGGATCGAACCCTCTACTTTTGGCACAGTAGGCAGAGCTATTATCGCTGAGCCAATCAAGTCGTCAAATTTAAAACTGAGACAAAAGCAATGATTCTTAAATGTTTGCCTCTGTTTATCTGTTGGTCTTGGCTCATAAATTAATGAATAAAATCTGCGATAAACAAACAGCGGCCAAAAAGTTGGGCATCCTAAATAGAGTGAAGCGATGCTTTACATCTGGACAGCTCCTCTCTTTATACAAGGCACAAGTCCGATCCTGCATGGAGTATTGCTGTCACCTTTGGGATGGCTCAGCAAAATACTAACTTGCTGCACTCGACTCGGTGGATCGCAGAGCTAGGAGGCTCATTGGCGATGATACACTAATAAGAACTAAGCTGCAGAGCCTGGCACATAGACGCAAAGTTGCCTGTCTGTGTGTATTCTATAAGATGTACTTCGGAGAGTGTGCTCGAGAGCTGCATGAGATCATACCGCCTTCCCCTTTCTTCTATCGGACATGCAGACGTACGGCTGGTTACCATCCTCACCTTGTCGAAATCCGCTTTAAAACATCTTTTGTGATGCGCACTGCTAAGGATTGGAACTCCCTGCCGGCGTCTGTATTTCCGAGCTCATATAACCCAAATCTTTTCAAGGTTCGAGTGAATAGGCATCTTCTGGGTGAGCTCGCTCCATCTTCGGCCTCATCCTTCCTACATGGATAGATGCTGGTCAAGACCAAACCCATCTAGAGTAAAAAAAAAAAAAAGATAAAATTATAAAAAAACATCAACAAAATCCCTGTAATAGACTAAAAAAGTGATTGATAAGTACGCGCTTTTCTTTAAATAGCCGTGGTCCTAGAAGGTAGGTACAATAATTTAATATATGTATTATTTCAATAAATACTATAAGGTACTGTCAAGTAAAACAACTCCGGAAATTGCTTGTGTAAACATTACGTTTAGCGGAAAATAGCAATTGCATCTCCGTTGATAATGTCACAGCGGATCAATGTCTTTATATACTTCATAGATAATTTGACGATCATCTGTAGTAAGCTTGTTCGGATCAACCTTGTTCAAGGATATCAAGTGTCCGGTGCTTCGCGTCTAATTTTTCTCACGGCGGAATTGATTAACAAAAAGTCCAGCAAAAAGGTTGATATGCGATGTTACACTCCGTGGATAAAGTCTCGAATACATTATAAATATATGTACTCTGTCGTTATTTCTATTTCTATAGAAATACTCTATAGTTATTCAAAAAATGTCCAAGAATTTTGCATATGTTTTTACTCCAAAGTTGTATCGCTGTCGGATAGAGTCGCCAAGTCTTTTCCAATATTCCATGCATTCCTGGTTTTTTTTTTTTTTTTATTAAAGATGGGTTTGCTCTTGACCAGCATCGATCCATGTAGGAAGGATGAGGCCGACGATGGAGCGAGCTCACCCAGAAGATGCCTATTCACTCGAACCTTGAAAAGATTTGGGTTATATGAGCTCGGAAATACAGACGCCGCCGGCAAGGAGTTCTAATCCTTAGCAGTGCCCATTACAAAAGATGTTTTAAAGCGCTTGGTCCGAATTAGAGGGATTTCTACAAGGTGAGGATGGTAACCAGCCGTACGTCTGCATGTCCGATAGAAGAAAGGGGAAGGCGGTATGATCTCATGCAGCTCTCGAGCACACTCTCCGAAGTACATCTTATAGAATACACACAGACAGGCAATTTTGCATCTATGTGCCAGGCTCTGCAGCTTAGTTCTTATTAGTGTATCATCGCCAATGAGCCTCCTAGCTCTGCGATCCACCGAGTCGAGTGCAGCAAGTTGGTATTTTGCTGAGCCATCCCAATTTCTAATTGGAATTAATTTCTCTTTGCTCTTCGAGTCTTCATTTCATTCCAGACCTTTAGACCAAATTAAAACTGAATATTTTCATCGGAATTATGGTCTTTACGGCTTATGTGTTTAAATAGATTAGACGCCTAACAGATGTTGTAACGGCTAGAATTGTCTATTTCAGTTACTTTCATAGTATAATCACAGTCTAACCTAACATAAGTATTGTTAGACTGAGGTATAATTATGGGGTTATTTTTTGGGGTAACGCTGCGGATATAAATACCGCGACTCCACAGATAAGTAATTCTTTTATGGATCAATGTATACGGTTTTATAATAAACTTCCTGAGATGATCAGAGCCTTGCTTATAAATAAATTTAAAAGTTTTGTTTTATGTTAATATCGGCAGACAGGCTGATGGTCCACTTGATGGTAGGTGGCTACCGTCGCCTATAATACAAGCAACGCCAACGCTGCTGCAAGCGCGCTGCCGACTACGTAGGATTAAGGATGAGGGATTAGGAGGGGATAGGGAAATGGGCTCTGGCATCCCTTACACACTCTCCGAACCACAACAGCACATGGTCTTTTATTTCACGGTGGTCTTCTGTAAGGGGGTGGTTACGGGACGGGCTGCCCAAATGCAATGTGCTCTGCCACTACTTTCCAGCTCCAGACCAGAGCCAAATTTCAAAAATTTATTTTTCAAAGTTAACCCTGCCGGGAATCGAACCCTAGAACAGAGCGTTAAGGCCCTAACCACTCATCCAACGGGCTCGTCATCAAATCAAGTGTAATCAAAACCAAACACTGTTCGAAACGTAATTATAAAATAGCTGATTATTTATTTAAGCGATAAAGTAACCTGGATTTAAACGATTCTGAGTTCATACTATGTTTAGTGTGATTTGTGTATAAAAACTGTAATTGTTATATATGTATATTGTTTCAAAGATGACAAAAAGAATGGTATCCTGAGTTTCTTTCGGGGTTTCTTCCCAGGATCGTCATTATCTTGGCTATTTTTTCTCGAAACCCTGGTAAAATATAATAATCCTCTTCAAAAAAGTGATTTTCGAGAATTCTATTCTGTTTTTGATTTGAATCTTCACCTTTGAAAACAGGAAAAGTCGTTCGAGATCATGTCTCACGGATGAGGTTGGATGGGCGTCAATGTCGTTGATTTTATGTCAATTTGTCGAAAATTTAGTAATTAAAATGTGTAGAAGAAATTATACTCTTATAGTGACGTATTTAAATTAGAAATTCCAATATCCTGGGTATTTGGATAGCATATCTGCTTCTGGGCTGGTACTATCTATAACTAAAATGTTACCAAATTTAATCGAACAGGAATAAATGAATTTTTACATATTTAAGTACCCTGGTTTCCTTCGGTTGCAAATGTGGAATAAAATGCCTTTCTAGAATAATTTAGGTACCATTCAGAAAGTGAATTAATTTTCACATATATGTTATGATTCCAAAGATAACCATACTCGCAAACTAACAAAATTCAAAATGTATTCTTACTTTTGAATAAATTTTTTCACGATCCGTCTCTTGCGTGTTTCTTTTGCACATTTTAAATTGAAAATAGTAAGAAAGATCAATATATCAAAAAATAGCAAAAGAGAGTGGGTAAGTTGTATTAATTTATTTTTATAAGTAGAGACTTCAGCTATCCTGGGAATAAAAATTTAGTATCTACTCCTGTTCAGTGATTCCTCTAATTTCTTCTAAATTCAATAAAATAGCAAGCAATAAACTAGCAAATAAAATAAAAACTTGTCAGAATGGAATGGAGAGAAGTACTTTAGGAGTTAAAAGACTGGATAGAATAAAATTGGAAAAGATAAAAAGTAGTACTAACTTCAAGAATGCCTATACCACTTGTAAACAATTAAAATGGCAGTGGACAGGACATATGATGAGAGAGAAAAATGAAAAATGGTCTAGAATAGTGACGGAATGGTACGCGATAATAAAAGGAACAGAGGTCGACAGACTAAAAGATGGGAAGATGATATTGTTAAAGTAGCTGGTCCAATATGGACTCGTACAGCAAAGGACAGAGTTAAGTGGAAATCTTTAGAGGAGGCCTTTGTCGGGAGACAAGCTGATTAAAAACCGTTTGCCGATCTGTAAAATAATAATAATTTAAAAAAAAAAATTTAGGCATTAATTTTTAAATTTTAAGTAAGCATGTAAAAAAAATCAGTAATAAAGGCTTTTTATTTATTTTATTATTATCTACTCCTGTCGGAATAAATGCAAATGTTTACGATTCGTAGACCCTAAAATAAATAATCGAATTGATTTCGATGCCAGAAGTGGTTAAAATGTTATTTTTCTATTGATTTCACCTACAGTAACCATACTCTTAAGCAGTACATATTGAAATAGTAGAACATGCATGTGCCAACTCTTATTGAATGAAGTGAATGACTTTCACCATACGTACATACATTCACACTTAACCAATTGACATAATATAATCCTTGAAACAGCAGACCACAACACCTTCCCCTTTCTTCTATCGGACATGCAGACGTACGGCTGGTTACCATCCTCGCCTTGACCCATTAGACTTTTAGTACAGGGCGAACGCATTCAGACAACACATTAGAGAAATAGATATTACATAATTCCACGCCCGGTAATGTTCGACCAATAGAAGTTACTATGGGCAATAACGACCAATAGAATTTCGTCGTGACCTTGATCGGACCAATTGGCGTTCAGTACCCCGCGCCCGCGCACCTCAGTTAGTTGCCAGAAAAGTTTGCATTGTGAATAAATAGGTATTAGCCGTCTACTTGGATATTACGTCGATGCCTTGACGAGATCACTCTAATTCGGACCAAGCGATTTAAAACATCTTTTATAATGCGCACTGCTAAGGATTGAAACTCCCTGCTATTTCCTAGCTGCGAGCTCATACAACCCAAATCTTTTCAAGATTCGAGTGAATAGGCATCTTCTGGGTGAGCTCGCTGGAGCGTCGGCTTGATTTTTCCTACACGGCTAGATGCTGGCCAAGAGCAAACCCATCTTTAATAAAATAAAAATAATGGTTTCCCACAAGTGATTTTAACTGTAACGAAAGATGGAGGAATCAGACTAGGAACAGTTTAAAATAGATGACCTTTTCTTTATGTAATATTCCCAATGGAGTTTTCACTTTTTAGTGCTTATAACACCAACCGCAGTTATGCGAAATTTATGGAAATGAGAGTGTTGACATTTATAAGAAATATCAATGTTTTGAGATGTAATGTTGGTCAAGTTGTGGGTTTTGATTTTTATTTTTAACTAGCTGTGCCTGCGTCTTCGTACGCATGGTATTTGGAACAACGCGTAGCTGTTTTATTTGTAAACAAAATATACATTAAATATTACCGGAAGCTTGCTACAATACATCAGTGGAAACCACATGAAAATCGGTTATGCCGTTTTTGAGATTATCGTGCACAAAAGCATAATAGGCAAAAAACGATTGCCAAAACATTGCCAAAATTATAGACAAAAGTCGCAGCAGACGTTTTGCTGTAGCAGACTGCCGAGAAAGCTGAGTTCTTTTTCTAGAATTTTTTATTAATGTTAGTATTATTTTAAGATGAGATATCGGCAAAAAAATATATTTAAAAAAAGCAGTCGCCCTCCCCCCTCTTGACCGCCCGCCTTGCACATCATAATGCGCGCGTCGTACTTGAAATTATTTTTTTGTGGAATTATTTTAAAACTATGATATCTCCTAAGGTATTCATTAAAATCAAATGATGTCAAGGGCAATTTTGTTCAAAATTAAATACTTGTGACGAATAACGTATTTATTTGGATAAGGATTAATAATATCATGTTTATAAAAACATCATCGCAAATAATGCATTATTTTAGAACAGATTTGATTACCATAAAAAAGGTTATAGTGACTCAACCTTAAAAGATAGACAGCTTTTAAGGTTGAGAGTAAAAGATAGCATATGCTGTCGCTGACATTTTTAGAACTTTTAAAGGGAAACAATTCCGTCATAAAAGATTTTTGCGCCGCACTTTACGCAGCGCACGCAACGGGAGCTCTCAAAAAGTATAATTTTTCCTGTTTTTGCAACATTTTTCATTGAATCTCTGCTCCTATTGGTCGTGGCGTGATATGTTATGTAGCCTATAGCCATCCTCGATAAATGGACTATCCAACACACAAACAATTTTTCAATTCGAACCAATAGTCTCCGAGATTAGCGCGTTCAAACAAACAAACTCTTCAGCTTAATAATATTAGTATAGATGTATTACTAGGACGAGCAGACACAGAAAAAAACCACATTAGTTTATTTAGAACAAGAGAGCGCGCATTCAAATCATTCCAAATTAAATTTTAATTAATGGATCAACTGCAACGGGTGTTATTGATTATTTTGAATAATTTCACTTGTCCCGCGATACGTGACTTGGTCATGTTAGCTCAAAACTAGTTCAAGACTCGATCGCCATCAGCTTTCGCTTTCGGCACTTCGATTCATTTTTTAATTATTTTATACTTAGCCGAGAATAAGAGATGTCAGGTACAACGGCCTGTCGCGACCGAGATGGTTTGTTTATCTATGTATGATATTGACATTGTATTCGAAAGTGTCTTCCGTGAACACGTTTCAGGTTCCTACGAGGTCGTCCACTCCAAACGTTCACTCATGTTTGCTGAAGTCAGATATACTTGTCGTTTTCCGTATTCGCAATAGGCCTCGGAAGAATTATCGTTTTGATCATCTCGATATGAGAATTCGTTAGATTGGCTAATGATGCCGTAATGTTAAGATGAGTCAAGATTGAGGAAGATTTACATCAAAATTATCTTTAAAGGAAATCGTGCATAATTATGCACGAAATAAATTAAAGAATTTGACCCAACTTTGAATGTTGTGGGTATGATATAATAAATATCTCGTTTTAAATAAATACTTCATTTATACTTTGGGTTTTTTCTGAATAACAAAATATTTAATGGATATCTACATGCTACACTTAATGTATGATAAATTAACGTAATGATAGCAACGTGATCGCGGTCTTGTCTTCCCTTTCGAGTATTATAAATTTCATGCTTATAGATTTCAAATTATGAGCATTCGCTCTGAGAAGGAAAACTTCTTGAAAGAACCTGCCTAAATAAATACGTGACAATTCGTAGTACCTATAGACGAAGACTTCGTCAAAAAGAAGCAGAGATTCTCCACAAAGAACGTCATACTTTTTTTTTGTTAAGATCGGCAGACAGGCTGACGGTCCACTTGATGATAGGTGGAAACCGTCACCTATAACACAAGCAACACTAAAGCTGCTGCAAGTGCGCTGCCGACTACAATAGAATTAAGGATAAAGGAAGAGATAGGGAAACGGGCTCTGGCATCCCTTACTTCACTCACCGAAACACAACAGCACACGTGCTGTTATTTCACGGTGGTCTTCTGTAAGGGGGTGGTTACTGCCGCCAGACGGCTGCCCAAATGGCTGCGAAACGCAATGTGCCCTTGCCACTACTTAAATAATAAGAAAAAATAATATTATAAAAGCAAGAATTTGTGAGGATGGATGGATTTTTTTTACTCTTTCACGTTAAAATAACTGAACCCATTTTAAATGTAATTTTACAGTAACTTGGAATATATCAGAATAACACATAGCATTTATAAAGTTACGCGAACGAAATCGCTAGCAACAGCCAGAACACAATATACAATAGGCATGATGACGGTATTAAAGAATGAAAGAATAAATGGTTACGGAGAAAAATATATGTTGAAAGGAGTCTAAAAAATTACTCATTTTTTGTATTAAAATTGAGATTAATAAGATTTTCAATAAAATAGAAGTATAAATAACTGCAATCGGCCATGTTAACTGAAACACCAATCAGAGCGAATGACATCACGCCAAGATAAGTG
The DNA here is from genome assembly GCA_910589475.2 of Bembecia ichneumoniformis. NCBI lineage: Eukaryota > Metazoa > Arthropoda > Insecta > Lepidoptera > Sesiidae > Bembecia > Bembecia ichneumoniformis. The sequence continues at coordinate 15,716,637 of OU342536.1, read as the reverse complement.
CCATCGCATTGTTGGACTTTGCTTTGACAGAATGAAAATCTGATGAGATGTCGGTGACGTCACGGTTCATCAGACGCGACGCCATGACACCTAAGAGCGTTTTCGCGCGTAATTCAAAATTGCGTAAAATGTGTTTAAAAAACATTCAATAATTCGCGTTGAAATTTAGTTTTTTGCTGAAATATTGTTTTTATTGGGTATGGTAGACGTGTATCTACATTATGGAAGGGAATTTCAAAATCTGTCATCATGCCTATTCTGCCGGATGCAGATAAAGAATCTTTTAATTTAACCGTTAATATTCCGATTTACAGATTTTGTGCCGGCCAGGTTCAACGTGGCCCTAATGATGTTCTTCGCGTGCTGGGTTAATTACATGATGCGGGTCAACATGAGCGTAAACATCATAGCAATGGTGCCCGATCAAGATACCGGCAATGCGTAAGTATTTTATCACATAACTGTTTGTGTTTTTCTTATGGAATGTGTGAAGGACAGCCTAATGGGCTATGTTAGGTGAGGCGTCGCCATAGACCTGTCCGACATCAGAGAAGATAATATAAGACGAGCATAGCCAATGCGCTCAGGCATTGATACATTTTATTTATAAACTGCATGCATGCTTTTATTTCATGACGATCTTCTGTAAAAGGGTTTCTTAAGGTTCTTCTGTAAGAGACTAGTTTCACGTTAATCCGAAACATGTGCCTTACGACTACTAACATTATCTCTTTCTTATTTGTTTATTGTTTTAAGGCTGTTTCGGTATTTTTGACAAAATAATTTGCTGAAGCATTTAAATCCTACTAATATTATAAATGCTAAACCATGTATGTTTGTATGTTTGTTACTCAATCATGCCAAAACGGCTAAACGGATTTGGATGAAATTTGGCACACATATAGTTTATAACCAGGAATAAAATAAGGATACCTTTTATCCTGAAAAATGTTAGGTTCCCGAGGGATCGTCTAAAAACATGAAAAAATCGGCGCCACAGCGATAAATATATCAGGCATTATATTACTCATATGTTTTCTAAGGAGTTATATTTTTCATTTATCAACGCGGACGAAGCCGGAGGCACTAACTATCTAATATATAAAATTCTCGTGTCACAATGTTTGTAACAAAACTCCTCCAAATGGCTGGACCGATTTTTATGAAATTTTGTGTATTCAGTAGGTCTGAGAATAGATCGTAAAGTATTTTTCACCCTCCTACCTCTACCCCCATTTTTTAATCGCGATTTTAATATTTTTGTATAAAGAATATTCAAATAATTTAAGTGTCGCGAAGTGTCGCGTCACTTTATGATATGGTTTGAAAATTGGCACTACAATCGGGTTAGAATATTATTTTTCTCAAACATGCTCGGAAATGTAGGCATTCTTTTACTAAAAACAAGCCACGAAGTTTGTAATTCCTATAACACAAGCGACGCCACAGCTGCTGCAAGTGCGCTGCCGACTACAGTAGGATTGGATAAGGGATTAGGAGGGGGATAAGGAAATGGGCTCTGGCATCCCTTACTCACTGAAACACAACAGCACGTATATGCTGTTATTCACGGTGGTATTCTGTAAGGTGGTGGTTACTGCCGCTAGCCGGGCTGCCCAAATGACTGCGAATCGCAGTGTGCCCTACCACTACTTTTCAAATCCAGATCAGAGTCAATTTTGAAAATTACATTGAAATTTCCAAATTGAACCCGGGGCCCCTGAAACGTTAGGCAAACACCCTTGCCACTCATCCGACGGATATTTACTGCATTACTTATAGATATTTTATAATTTCAACTTCCTCTATAATAATTTTACCTTTGCTTGTAAAAGGTACATATCTGGTTTTATAAGTTGCAAACTGCGTTATCTTATTTTATCAATATTAAACATTAACGTTCTGAACTGATCGTGTAGATTTCCTTTTTGAATCGTGTGAGGAAAGCTTTCCTGGTTCACAATACTACCATAAATACAATTTGTATACTACCTACCTAAGTTGTAAGAGAGACTATAGGCGGATCATTAGCGTTGCTAAAGGTTCGTAAGTGACAAAAGTAAAATTCTGAAAGTGAGAGCCGTCTATAGAAATTGTTGGTAAAGATTTCTATCTCGCTCCCACCTGGACAACTTCACATGTGCTGCATAGAAATGTATCATTTAGTGGACACAATCCATTCACAGCACAATGGAGCTGATGGGCATATCGAATCGGGGAGGTTGTATGAACGTATTAAGCAACAGTTTACGTAAATTCAAATGAACATGAACCTTGCGGTTGAAATAAATGTACATGAAATATTTAAAAAAAAAATTGTTGTACCTACTTATGTTACCGAGATCAAAAAAAAAACTTTTAGAATTTTTTTTTGTTTGTCTGTGCGTTTGTGCACGCTAATCTCAGAAACGGTCTAACCGATGTGAATGCGGTTTTCACTGATGTATTATAGAAAGCTTCCCGTAACATTTAGTGTGTTTTTTATTCCAATCGGTTTATAAACAAAAAAGTTACGCGCTATACCGAATACCACGCGTACGAAGTTGCGGGCTCAGCTAGTGTAATCTATAATATGTATGAACACAAATATGTTAGTCTAGCTTAGAGTTTAACGAGTTTGCTAAAACAGAAATCGATTAATAACTAATTTAAAAATTTAATGTTGATATTACATACTATGAGATCGTTGTATTTTAAACTGTTTATTTTTGATTTATGTACTATATAATCAATATTAATGTATTAAAGAACTATACATGCAGATAATAGGTTGGGGAAAAAGTTTCTGCGCATTTTATATGAAAACACAAGATTTTTTTTCTTCAAAGTTTATTTAAATTTAATTACAGTATATATTTGCCATTTTGTTCGATGACTTTTTGTCATGTTGTTGGTAGTGACATGATCCCGTTGCTGTAAAAATTTTGGGACTTCCGATCAAAAAAGTACGCGACAAGTAGTTTTGGCAGTCCTCTCTTGATGTCAAGCTGACATCAAGAGAGGACTGCCAAAAGACTGACAAAGACCGAATAGGTGGAAATTTGAAGGTGCAAGGTCAGGGCTATATGGCAGATGCGTTAACACCCCCCAACCAAACTCTTAATTTTTGCTGAACCCGTCTTTGCATTTGGGTGGCGCTGCGGACATATAAATACTATTTCCATTTTACAAAAAAGGGCCATTAGAGCCATCTATCAACTAGATCCGCAGTCTTCCCTCAGAGAAAAGTTCAAAGAAATTAAGATTTTAACTGTTACATGTCAGTATATTTATGAAAACTTAATTTACACGCATAAAAATATTAGTCAATTTAATAAAAAATGTGATATGTACACAATATAGGTACTAGGTTTAAAAATGATTTAGATTTACATAGGACGCGACTCCACAAGATAAGTAATTCTTTTATGGGTCAGTTGTATACGGTTTTATAATAAACTGCCTGAGATGATCAGAGCCTTATCTATAAATAAATTTAAAGGTGTCATTAAAACCAAACTCTTCTCGAAAGGCTATTATAAGGTTACTGATTATTTAAGCGACAATGAAGCCTGGAATTAAAGCCTGGATTAAGCTTTTCCTTTAAGAATTAAGTATATAATAAAAATTCTTTCTTTGAGTAGAATGAAAAAGCATATGCAGTAAAACTAACTTTATTTTAAGACATTTTAAGTCAGAGTATGCTAAAATTAGTAGGGGTTTTTCAAGGGTTGAATAAAGTTAAAATATACATAAAATTCTTGGTAAAATGTATGCCAAAAATATATGGATGTAGTCAGGGTTAAACACAATTAAAACACCTTCCGGAAAACATTTTTGTAAACATAGTTCTGGTGGCCTCCATAGTTGTGATCAATGCCCTACAAAGGAGCGTAATTTAACGGATTTTGTTTTCCTTATTGTGCAGATTAATGCATTAATTTTGCGAGCCCATTGGTCTTTGTCTCAGAGATCCCAGGTTCGATTCCCGGTGGGTCACTCATAAACATGAACTTTTCAAAGTTGCCTCTGGGCTGGATCTGGCAAGTAGTGGCAGGGCACACTGCGTCATTTGGACGTTTGGACCAAAATAACAACCCACAGAACAACATAGAGATATAACAGCATATGTGCTTTTGTTTCTGTGAGTGAGTAAGAGTAGCCAGCGCCCATTTCCTTATCCCTTCCTAATCTCTTATCCAAAATCAGCAGCTCCCGTGGCGTTGCTTGTTTCAGAAAAAAAGCCACCTACCATCACCGTCCTTTTTTACTTGGTTCAATACGATATGGCCGATAACAATGCCACAGGACGTCATACGACAGTTTGAAAATTGGAAGACACCATTTACAAAAGTGAATAATATCAATGTGTTATTTAATTAACATGACATCGTTTGAATACAGACAGGCTGACGGTCCACTTGATGGTAGGTGACTACCATCGCCTATAACACAAGCAAAGCCACAGGTGCTGCAAGTGCGCTGTCGACTACAGTAGGATTAAGGATAGGGGATTAGGAGGGGATAGGTGTATGGGCTCTGGCATCCCTTACTCACTCACCGAAACACAACAGCACACGTTCTGTTATTTCACTGTGGTCTACTGTAAGGGGGTGGTTACTGCTGCCAGACGGGCTGCCCAAATGACTGCGAAACGCATTTTAATCATGTTAATTCTTATCTCTTTTAAAACCCTCCTTTATTCTTTGCTGATATCCCCGTTTCTCATGTATCCCTACTGGTAGAGATAAACATAATTTTATCAATAAATAAGACATTGTTTTTTACAATATCAAGCAGGTATTATCAAATGCTTATTTCTGGAATCCTGAAGGATCTATATTGACAATCGGATGTTTGCGTCATGTTAACATTGTCCGTGTTCTGTTTCAAAGGGTGAAGAGCGAATGCGAGGCCATCGTGACCAACAGTTCGTTATATAACGAGAGTACAACACCAATCACAAAGCGAATGCTGCGACAGGTAACTATTTCCTAACAATATCACTAATAATTGTGCAATGGTTTCACGCAGCGTTCATTTAAATGAGATTGCATATCGTATTCGCTAGTGTAAGTTCCATTGTAACTAAGTGTTTACAACAGCAAATAGCTGCTGCAATTTTATTTCGTTTATGGCAACATTGTTTTGATATTGTTGTTGTTTGTTCAAAACCGCAAATCTCCGGAAGTGCTTTAGGAGTGCGGTTAGGTAGCTGAAAAAGTTTCAGATCTGGCAACCAATGTGCCGTTTTGGATTCAGACCTACTTGGGCAGACGAGTCTAAAAAGCCCTATGGCAGCGTTGATGACGTAATCAATATGGCCGCATAGGGATGCAGGATACATAGGGTACCTTTCACCCTTAAAAAATTTAACGCCTAACAAAGTAACTGCAGTTAGGCGTTACATTGCTCATATAGTCAGGAATTATTTTTTATTTCAATGCGAGCGAAGCCTCGGGCACATAAAATAAAATCATGAACCAGCCTTGTCTGTACATTAAAGATTTAAAAAAAATTTACACGTTGGACTAGTCACTGAAGTAAAAAAAAAATAGTTTTTAGAATTTTTGTCTTTTTTGTCGATTCGTCTGTTTGTCTGTGCGTTTGTGCATGCTAATCTCAGAAACGCTTTAACCGATTTAAATGCGGTTTTCACTGATGTATTGTAGCAAGTTTCCCGTAACTAGGGTTGCCAGGTATCCGGCTTTAGCCGGACATATCCGGCTTTTTACAGTCGTGTCCGGCCAAATATATACAAGTCCGGCCGCCCGGCTTTTGTTAGGATTTGGTCAACCCTACAGCGGCCAGAATCACACGGACATGCATGATTCGTGATCTTACAAATTACTTTAAGAAAACAATATGTGATACATAATAAAGAGTAGGGCAAGTCTTAAAGTAATGAATGCACAAATAAAAAGAACTATTTCTTTTAATAACCCGTCTGTCAGGCTTTTGTGGCAAAATGTACGGCTAAATATAATAGTCCGAATTTTCGATTTTGAGGCCTGGCAACCCTACCCGTAATAATCCAATCTGTTTACAAAGAAAAAAGTTACGCGCTATACCGAATGCCACGCGTACGAAGTTGCGGGCTCAGCTAGTTCTTAATATGAATCCCAGTTGAGCTTATAACTTTGAGTTATGTGTGAATTAGCTTAAATATGGAATACTTGCTTTATTGGTTATGAGAAATATTTTGAGAAACCTCCAAGAGGTTAGCTAGCACTCTTCTAAGAGGCGTAGTCGGCTCACTCTGCATTAGACTAGAGCGGCTCGTGGAGTATAATATGTATAGCCCATGCCCAGCACACACATTGATGAAAGTTTTGTGCTCATGGGCGGATCGTGAATTTGTGGGGCCCTGGGCTGAAACAATTTAGGGGCCTACTAAATTACTCAACTAATATTAGCTATTTTGTCAAAAAACTGTTTTCGATAGTGATGTAGATGATGTAGATATCGCCTATTGTTTTTAGTGTGGGCTGGGGGCCCTTTGTGTCCACGGGGCCCTGGGCTACAGCCCAAAAAGCCCTTAAGTAATTACGCCCCTGTTTGTGCTCCTGTTAATATAATCATAATTTATGTTGCCTTTCTTATAAGGACTTGTTAGAACAAAGACATAGTTTCGTGAAAATATGTCTTCAAATTACAATGGATTTTGATTTGCTTTTCACCATCAGTTAGATAATTTTTCACTCAAGTAAATTGTAACACCGTCTAATGTGTTCAGCCTGAAGGTGTAACCACGTTTGATTGGACGGCCCAACAACAAGCCTACGTGCTATCTGGCTACTTCTGGGGTTATGCCATCACTAGTTTGGTTGGCGGGACGGCAGCCGAGATGTGGGGTCCCAGAAAATTGATCTTCATCACCATGCTGATCAGCGCTTTGTTGACAATATTTACGCCACCAGCTGCCAAGCTGCATTACTTGGTCCTCGTTGGTGTGAGATTCGTTATGGGACTAGCTGCGGTAAATATAATATTAAATTACTCGACTTTTATAAGTATTATAATTTATATATTAAAATTAGTAGTCTTAGATTATAAATAACTTTTAGAAGCAGATTTCGAAATAAACGTGCTTAGATTAATTTTTTTTTTATTAAATATTAAGACCATTTTACACTAACTTAAAGTTGTGTTTTTATCCTACATATACTAGTTTATTTTGTTTATTGATATCCAAGGGTGAGATCACGCAGAAACGCGACCGCATAGAATTAGCAGTGCATATGTGTAGAAGTAGAGCGCATTAAATTAGCAGTGGAATATAGGACTTATTTATTCCACAAAAAGGTGTCGTGTCGTGTGGCATATTTATGCGTCGCAACTCGTCATGTCGCGTTTCGCACGCGCAGAAAGTAGTTAAAATCTATAGGTCGCCGTCACGAGAAGCTGTAAATGATGTAAGTAAACAAAGTTGCTACACGGCCAATTATTAAGGAACCTATCTGTATAGCGCATACTTCGACACTCGCAAGCAATTTCATTTGATTGGGTTAAGCAAAGCGCGAACAAAGCGTTTCAGTTCCACCTTCCTTGTTCGAACTGCTAAGGAGTGGAACTCATTGCCTGCGTCTGTGTTCCCACAGAACTACAACCTCGGGGGTAAAACTAGGGTAAATGGACATTTACTAGGTAAGCGTGGTCCACCTTCGGCCACATCTGCACCTCACATCAGGTGAGATAGTGGTCAAGCGCTACCTCGATTTCCTCATCCTTCCTACATGGATAGATGCTGGTCAAGAGCAAACCCATCTATAATAAAAAATAAAAAAAAAAAGTATAACGAAGCGAACGTAAATATTTGGCCCGCAATTTTGAATTGACGAGTCATACTCATACGTAATTACAATTAGAGTTTAAAATTCGCATGGGGTTGCTTTTTTTTTTATGGGCCTTATATTCGCATTCATTCTATTCGCATTCCTATTCGCATGGGGCCTTATATGAAAATCGATTCATAAGGACTTCAATAAATATTTTAAAATGATTAATAGTAATTACTTTTACAGAAACGTCAATAAGCGTTACGCGGTCGTTACACTGAATCGTCACACAAAATTTGCAAAGAAATTTCATTACAATTTTTAAGTTTTGTTTTTATTAGTGTAATTATACTAGTGTAATTATTTCAGGGTTTCCTGTTTCCCGCATTACACGCTCTGGTAGCACACTGGGCGCCCCCACAAGAGAAGGGCAAGTTCGTCAGCGCACTTCTTGGCGGAGCCATAGGAACCGTTGTCACCTGGTCACTCACTGGACCTCTCATCGAAACATTCGGATGGGACTACGCCTTTTATATACCAGGTAGGCAAAGTTGATGACGTCATCAAATAACATCTTTCCAATTAACCTTCAGATATCAAATATTCATATTCATTGGACCAATACTCCATCAACAGTTATTGTGCTCGTCACGTAAAAAGAAGTGTTTACGCATGGGTACACTCGGGCACGAAAGTACTAGGCCTATTGTTTTATTTTGAACCAGCATTTCGCTCGCGGCTTCGTATATTGGTCATAGGTCATTGGTCATTGGTATCATGGTAAACATATATTAGTTAGAACATCTTTAAATAGAATTAAAACATGTTTGATTCAGTGTAGAATGTTTAATCTAATTTTAAAAAAAAGTTAAGGTGACACTTACTTTAAATTTTTATCTCAATATTTTTTTATCTTTCTCAGATATTCTATTCTTTGAAATTGAATTTGTGATTGCTCAATCAAAATTTTCCTATTGATTTCTGTTTTTTTTTTTCTTTTTTTTTTTCACTTACAACTCAATTTTATTTATTATTCGCCTGAGACTTGCTGCAGATCCTTAGAATTGTAGGTCATCCTGTAACTTCCTTGGCAACTTGCCTATGGTAGGCAATTCTTTTTCGGTGACGTGGAAATTATGGATGATTCTTTTTATAACACCCTGGTCAAAGCTGTCAATGTCTGTTATTGGTTTTTGTTTGATTCTTTTATTTTTACCGGGAGTTCGGAACACGGTAAGAAATTCCGAATCTTTTGAACCCTTTACAATTCGTCTCACTGTAGACTCGGGATATTTTGTCGCCTCTGCGGTCCTTTTTATGCATTGTTTTAAATTATCAACTGCATTATTATCAACCTCTCTCTTCATAAATACATCATAAATCGTTTTTCTCATTTTTCTATGAAAAACCATATCGTAATTTTTAATTTTACTTTTGTACGCGATGGTATTTTGAGAACGAATGCGGACACAGCGCGGAAAGCAAATTTCGACTGACGAACCAATAGCGCACCGGAAAGCATGCGGCGCTTGACCCGCCCGCCCCGCGCCCCACCTCATACCACTAAATAGACCGATAAATCGCCTAATGCGCATCTTGACCGCCAGTGTTCTTTTTAAGAGACGCGACTTATATTGTGTACTTAGTGCCTTTTAAATTTTAACATATAGAATTATTAATTGAAAAGAAAAAAATAACGAGATTACCATTTATAATAGGTGTAACAGGATATTTAATCGGAAGAAAAAAGTCGACAGAAGGCTACTATCGCCTATAACACAAGCAATGCTACAGGCGCTGCGAGTACCTACGCTGCAGACCGTAGTAGGATTAAGGATAAGGGATAAGGTAATTAAGGATAAGGGCTCTGGTATCCCTTACTCACTCACTGAAACACAACAGCACATTTATGCTGTTATTTCACGGTGGTCTTCTGTAAGGGGGTAGTTACTGCCGTCAGGCGGGCTGCCCTATTGACTGTGAAACACAGTATGCCCTGCCATTACTTACCAAATCCAGACCAGAGTCAACTTTGAAAGTTTATTTAAATGAATCGTCATAATTAATATAGAAGAAAATTAATCTTCTTTAGTTAATGATTCCAATGATAAAAGTGAATAGGTTTTTTGGTTTAAATGTGTGAAATTTAGGAAAATATTAAAAAGTATCAAAATCACTTGCAGTTGTCTAACATAGTCATTGACTTGCACATTTGCAGTAGGATTTGAGGTGTTTTTTTTTTTTTTTTTTTTTTTTTTTTTTTTCGTTTATTAAAATAACTTTTAAATAATTGTTTGCGAACAAGAGATGATGCAGGCATGACACAATAAGATAAGTGCCTATACAATACAATGTTTAAGCTTACCACTTAATGTGGATTTGAAATATTTTTTTTCTGAATGAATGTAGAATGTATTTTATTTTAAATATTCAAACATTCAAATTTCACTTCTTTATAATAAATACTTATTTATAATTTGAAAATTAGTGTCCGAAATAATAAATCTAAGATATACGAGGCACTTATCTTTTATTTTTACATGTAACTAAAGAAAATGAAAACGTTTCGTGGAAATAGTAACAAATTGATTACCAAATGAGCGTAAAATAGGCATATTTAACTTAACTGTATCGCAACTTTGTCTGAGCCGTAGGTACATTTTATTCAATAAACAAACAATTTTATTTCATAAACGTGTCTTCAAAACGATATTGCTTTGAATTTTTCTGTTTATTGTTCTAAGAAACCATGTAATGACGCATATTATTATGCCTGGAACTATAATGTTTAATTTATTGAAGAAGTAGAGGCCGTACGAAGCCATTTCTAGATTTGAATTTTGTCTAAGTATATAAAGTCAAACAAGAAAATGTTTATAAAAGTAAAAAATATACAGAAAACATACGATTATAGACTTGATTGTGGCAAAACTGTGTTCACTTTTGTAAGATTTAAAAGTACCTATTCAAAAAACAGTTTGTCTCTTAAACTGTTAATAAAAATTAATGTTAATAATGCTCTGTATACTAAAAAAAAGAACGCTTTATTTTTTAAAAACGTAGCCAACATTGATTGTCGTTTAATAATTTTTAAAATAAAGTACAAGTTTAAATGGTTAACTTAAATGAAAAAAAATCTTGATTAAGTATGCATTAAGGTAATGTTGATTTTAATAAATATCACTATAAATTTTCTTATTTAATATCCTACAAGCATACTTAAATATCACAACTCTATTTTGGTATTTTAGTGATCTTTAATAACGCTAATATTTCTGTTTTGGGTATTAAATATTTTGTAGGCAATGAAAAGTCATTTTCATTAAGTGTTTTACTGTCCAATACAATTTTACAAATAATAAAATTTGTAATCTTATAGTTTCCTGAATTACCATTTTATTCCAAGTTTTCACTGTCGACTTGATTATTTAAATTTATTTTTAACAATATTCATGTATACTAGTCTATACTAATATTATAAAGAGAAAAGATTTGTATGTATTTCTGTTTGATTTAATGAACAAACTCAAAGACTACTGGACCGATTTTAAAAAATCTTTCACCTATAGAAAGCTACATTATCAGCGAGTAACATAGGCTACTCACACTTCCCATCCCCCCCCCCCCTTTACTCCCCTCCATTAAAGACTACTGCATCGATTTTAAAAATTCTTTCACCTATAGAAAGCTACATAATCAGCGAGTAACATAGGCTACTCACACTTCCCATCCCCCCCCTTTACTCCCCTCCATCCCTCCATTAAAGACTACTGGATCGATTTTAAAAATTCTTTCACCTATAGAAAGCTACATAATCAGCGAGTAACATAGGCTACTCACACTTCCCATCCCCCCCCCCCTTTACTCCCCTCCATTAAAGACTACTGGATCGATTTTAAAAATTCTTTTACCTATAGTAAGCTAAATTATCAGCGAGTAACATAGGCTTTCACCATCCCCCATCTCCCCCCCCCCTTTACCCCCCCCCTCTCTATACAAAATTACCGTTTTCCACGAATAATATTTTATAAAGAGAAGCGGACCAAGTCGCGTGCAACAGCTAGTTAGTTATAATTGAATAGGTAAAGTTAGCCAACAAGTATTTGCCACATAGTCGCATTTTTACACAGCAATATAAAAAAGAACATGACCCCTATACATAATGATATAGTAAATGACAAAGTCACTATTAGGATTTGCAACAAGAGGACAAAAATTTTAAAACCTTAACACATTACTATCGGCCATTGGGTTTTTTTTTTTAATTCAATCATTTGTAAACAACGTTGACTTCTTTCACCGCGAATGTCACTTCAAGGTACCTACATATTTGAAGGTAACAATAAAATAAAACCTTGACCTTGATTCTAGATAAGGTAATTAGAGGCGATGATGTCTACAACTTAACTGTATAAGTTAAGCGAGATGTACGATCTTTTTTGTACGAGTCTTGGTGCCTGGAAATGCCTTTAGGTGTAGAAAATGGTAACAAAATTGGTTTTAATTGTACTGTGATAAATAAACCAATAGTTACGTTATGATATTACTGATGATATGTTAATTAAATCCATACTTACTAAAATTATAAATGTGAAAGTAACTCTGTTTTTTTTTTTAAATTTTTTTTTTAATGTTATGTCGACAGACAGGCTGACGGTCCACTTGATGGTAGGTGGCTACCGTCGCCTATAACACAAGCAACGCTACAGGTGCTGCAAGTGCGCTGCCGACTACAGTAGGATTAAGGATAAGGGATTAGGAGGGGATAAGGAAATGGGCTCTGGCATCCCTTACTCACTCACCGAAACACAACAGCACGTATATGCTGTTATTTCACGGTGGTCTTCTGTAAGGGGGTGGTCACATGCCCAAATGACTGCGAAACGCAGTGTGTCCTACCACTACTTTTCAAATCCAGACCAGAGTCAATTTTGAAAATTACATTAAAATTTCCAAACTTGACCCCGCCGGGAATCGAACCCGGGGCCCCTGAGACGTTAGGCAAGCATCCTTGCCACTCATCCAACGGGCTGTCTGTACTCAACCGATAATCAGATACATCAGAAAAGGACAAAGGTTACCTTGCATCCAGAAAACAGTACTGTTCCCGAAGGATCATGAAAACTATAACAGCAAAATTTAATAAATTACTGCTCATATATTATGTCAGAATTTGGCTCTGGTCTGGATCTGGAAAGTAGTGGCAGGGCACACTGCGCTTTGCAGTCATTTGGGCAGCCCGTCTGGCGGCAGTAACCACCCCCTTACAGAAGACCACCGTGAAATAACAGCACGTGTGCCGTTGTGTTTCGGTGAGTGAGTAAGGGATGCCAGAACCCATTTCCCTAACCCCTCCTAATCCCTTATTCTTAATCCTGCTGTAATCGGCAGCGCACTTGCAGCAGCTTTGGCGTTACTTGTGTTATAGGCGACGGTAGCCACCTACCATCGAGTGAACCGTCAGCCTGTCTTCCGATCTAGAACTCTAGAACAGACAACAGACTTTTACCGAATTGCACTTTACTTTTGGTAAATGTAATAAATCATAATGAAGCTAGTATTTTGTTTATGATTGCATAATTTTGATTTTGTCAGTTTTTGTTTGATTTAAGGAAAAATGATTACTTAGCACATAATCATATTTTAATTACGAATAAACACTGAGCAAAGAAGCCCATTTGTGTAGTTTGTTTTATTGCTTTTGCCGTAGGTAGGTACAGTAGTAAATTATTAATAGATAACGACCGATAAAAGTGACAACTTTCACGGTTTCACGGTAATATTAACTTAAATATTATCCCTCCCTCCATATAAAATTGCCGTTTTCCACGAATAAACTCAAAATTTTTTTTGTCAAAAAAATAAATGCCCATCGGTGCGAAGCCGGGACGGGCCGCTAGTGTATTATAAAATATTAACAGTCAGTCAGGATAAATGATTTTATGAGTATTCTTATTATTTCAGGTATCATAGCTGTGTTCTGGTGCATTATCTGGTTGTTCCTGGTTTACGATTCCCCTGTGCTACACCCGCGCATTTCTGACGATGAAAAGAAGTACATCCTCGAAGCTATCGGTGACAAAGTGCAGCATAGTTCCGATGATAAAAAGGTATGCTGTTACGTTACCACCCAGCTAGGGATTGCAATCCCGCAAGACGGGATCACGCATACCCGCGGGATCCCGCACCTTCAAAGCGCGAATCCGCGGATCCCGCAAATTAAAAATTTGCCGTTCTGCACAACGCCGCGAGTAGCGGACGGTTGGCGGGCTGTCCTTTCCTGACGCTCGCCTATGAATATATCCTAACGGTTCAGCCTACTAGCGTAGAAACCGAGAGAGTGTTTTCAGTATCAGGATATATTTGAAGTTCACTCAGAAGCAGACTCGGAGATGATACAATAAATGCCATTTGCTTCTTAAGAGCGTATTTTCAAAAGTTATCACCATAGGTAAACATCTTAGAGTAACAACATCTAAGAGAAAGTTGTGATTTAATTATTAGTCATTATATGAATAAGACTGAATTAAAAATATAAAACTGTTGCTAGGATTAAGGGTAAAATTAAACCAAACTTTTGAACTATGCCAAACATTTAAAGATGAATCTAAGAAAACAGATTACTAATTACTTATACTTAATTAATAGAAAAGAAATAATTTCTATTGCTTAATGTAAGAAATTTTTAATAAAAGTTGATTTTTACACTTAAATCTGTAGTTTCAATTTGATTTCATAACATAATTCCAAAGATGCGGGATCCCACGGGATCCCACGGGATCCCACGCGGGATTGAGTAATCCCGCATATCAATCCCGCGGAATTGAGTGAGCTGCGGGATTGCAATCCCTAGTAACGTATTCTTTTAACACTATAAAACATGAAGTTTATGCCATGAACTTATATTGTAACTTTTTCTGTTTAAGATTGTACCGCCGTTTAGACATATCTTCACCTCATTCCCGTTCTTGGCGATGGCGGTGCTGCACTACGGCAGCAACTGGGGTCTTTACTTCGTGATGACGGCTGCTCCGAAATTTGTGTCCAGTGCTTTGGGCTTCAACCTCACCTCGACCGGCACACTGTCATCGCTGCCGTACCTGGCTAGGATGATCTTCTCTCTCATCTTCGGAGCCATTGGTGACAGGTAAGATTCTTATTAATTAACTATCTTTCTCCGCTAACTTATTTTAAACCACCCAAAGGAATTTCATTCACAAATGAAAAGAGCGATAAGGAAGGTTTGTGCATAAGATCATGTGCCAAGCGGGTCGCGTTAGTGTCTAATATGCAGGCTGATACGACTGTGGTTGAAAAAGTTTTTAGGACCGCCTAACCTTTTTTGTCACAAATTAAGTCTTATTATTAATTATATTAAGGCTCTGCAGCGATGTCGCATTGACCATCGGGATATCGAAGTGCTGAAGTGTTTGTACAATAAAGCCACCATCTCGGTTCGAGTACGGGAGCAGAGCACACAGTCAATGCTATTGCGAAGCAGTCAATGCTATTGTGAGACAGGGAGATGTACTCTCTCCGAAATTATTCACTGCAGCTTTGGAAGATGCATTTAAGCTCCTGGAATGGCAAGGACTTGGCATCAACATTAACGGGGAGTATATCGCTCACCTTCGGTTTGCCAACGATATTGTGGTCCTGGCGAAATCGATAAGAGAACTCAACACGATGCTCGATGGCCTCAACCAACCAAAGGGTTGGCCTTAAGATGAATATGGCCAAAACGACAGTTATGTCTAATGACCATGTTCTGCCCACTCCAGTAACATTTGGAAATTTAACTCTCGAAGTTGTTGACGAGTACATCGAGTCAATCGTCGAATCCAGCTCGGATGAGCAGCGTTCGGAAAGCTCCGAGACATTTTCTCATCCAAAATTCCTCAGTGTCTTGAAACAAAAGTTTTCGACCAGTGATGACATATGGCGCTGAACGTGGCCTCAACGAGCTGTGGAGAATGAGTTAGACAAATGTGAATGAGGTATACAATCGGATTAGAAAGTTGAAGTGGCAGTGAGCAAAAGATTCTCGAGTGAAAGCCACGAACCGGCATACGCAGCGTTGAATGTCCACCGACAAGGTGAACAGACGACCTGATAAGGGCGGATCCAGGTTGTTTCTGATCGGTCATTTTGGAAAATTAATACGGCCGAGATGATGATGGTGAAAACGATTACGGGTGCCTATTACACCAAATTGATCCCAAAATTACGTGAAGAAATTAAAGAAAAACGCCGACGAAAATTGTCGTTGGGTGTGCTCTTTTTTTTATTTTTTTTATGTTATGTCGACAGACAGGCTGACGGTCCACTTGATGGTAGGTGGCTACCGTCGCCTATAACACAAGCAACGCTACAGGTGCTGCAAGTGCGCTGCCGACTACAGTAGGATTAAGGATAAGGGATTAGGAGGGGATAAGGAAATGGGCTCTGGCATCCCTTACTCACTCACCGAAACACAACAGCACGTATATGCTGTTATTTCACGGTGGTCTTCTGTAAGGGGGTGGTCACTGCCGCCAGGCGGGCTGCCCAAATGACTGCGAACGCAGTGTGCCCTACCACAATAACAACGCTCCTGCTAATCGATCTCAATTGGCCCTCATTATAATCCGCCAAGCTGGTTTAGAGATTTTTGACCATCTCCCCTACTCTCCGGACTTGCTTTAGAAAGTCCCTAGCTCCTAGTGATTTCCACTTATTTCTAAAATTGAAAGAGCATGTACTTGTATAACGCAATCATGGTTGCCGTAGAGGAGTTCATAAAAAGCTTCTTTTATAAAGGAATTTAAAAAAATTGAAAAACGTTACCTAAAGTGTATCGAAGCACAAGGTTGAACTATGTTGATAAATAAAAAAAAACGTCAAATTCTAGGAACTTTGTTTCACCTTGGTACGGACGTGACACACATAACTTTACGATTAGTGATACGAGGAGTTTTCAACATGGGTGTTTGTCGTAAACAGTAGTACTCTTCCCATATTGAACACATTTCAATATATTATTGAAAATAAATAAACATAACATATCTTCAATATTTTCAGGATCACAAAGCAAAACGTGGTATCCACCACGTTCATGAGGAAGTTCTTCTGCATTTTCTCTCACATCGTCCCAGGCCTTCTCCTTATCGGTCTGGGCTACACGGGATGTGCGCCGATTCTCTCCGTGGCCCTCATCACTTTCTCAATGGGATCCAACGGTGCTGCCACTCTTACGAACTTAGTCAATCACCAGGATCTGGCTCCGAACTTCGCTGGAACATTGTATGGCATCGCCAATGGCGTCGGCAACACTGCCGGATTTGTTACGCCTTTGGTGACTGCTCACTTCACAAAGAATGGGGTAAATATTTTTTTCACACCGTAAGCCCTTTTCATTAAAATATGTAGATATATTCTTTACCTTATTATTTGAGTTATTGCTGAGACAGTGCAACAACAGCAGGTTGAAACGGGTTTGGATCTTTCTATCACTATTCTTGATTCGATTTAATGTTGATGGTGTTTAATTTGTCTAAGATCAGGTTATTCTTTGTTGTATCACTTGTAATTTCCTTACACTGCAAGATTTTTTGCATGTTATTTCACTGGTATTCCGTAAAGGTGACTTATTCCTTACATTTTGCAAGCTGTTCACCATTTATATCTGAAAATACTATCTTTCCAGAACGGCTTTGCTGAATGGCGTCCAGTGTTTTTCACCGGTGCTTCGGTGTACATCGCTGCAGCACTATACTTTATTCTTTTCGGCACTGGAGAGACGCAATCGTGGAACTACGTCGCTCCCGCAGAAGAAGATGAAGAAAATAAACAACCAAATGCTAACAATTCTACAGACACTACTGTGACTATGCCCATGCCTCTGACTATGCCCGTTAAGACGTAAATTTATTCAGCTGTCAATTGGAGCAGCAGATAAATGTTATTGTGTTGTGAATATTTAGTTTACAATAAAGTAAATGAATATGATTGGATTTTCACAGATAGTCAGGTTCGAAGACTTCAAGTTTAAAAAACGAGATTAAGGCTTTGACTTAGATTAGATTGAGGCTTTGACTAAATTAGATTAGCCACCAAATTTATACCGTTATGAAAGTAGCTTTATGAAATTGCCTTTAATCCAATCTTCTATGTGAGTACAACGTAAGTTAAAATTCTTATGTATAAGGTAATCAGGGAACAGCAAGCACATTTTTAAACTTAATTCTAGTAGACTTAGATAATAAATATTGCATTAGATCAACGATTTGTATGTTCGTTGAACAACGTTCTTTTTACCAACAGAATTCGCCTATTGCTAGATGAAAAGTCAGGACTTCTTTAACTGTAAACTTTTCTTAACACTTACCTTTGAACGATTTACGAATTCTATTGGCGACATGAAACGTTGTCTAGACCTTTAAGGCTCTCTCAAAACAGTAGTGGCATAATCATAATTAATAATTATAATTAATGGCTCTTTGGAATAATATCTACATCAAACGCGCAGCAAAAAGATTAAATATATCTATTTATATAAAAATTATCGAATCCCTATTTCCTTTGGTCACGGCATCATGCGCGATTTTAATTCGGTTTTCACTAATGGAAAGAGGGATAAACGGGGAATGTTCATATATATAAAAATTGCACCCCGGACGAAGCCGGGGGCGGGTCGCTAGTATATAGAATAATATAGAGAGGGCATTGGGAAACTTTTCCTACAAAAATGTTGATCCTGATCGCCGTAATCAGGATGGCCATGGCGTAGCTAAATAGCCTTGTATAAAGTTGGCGATTTTGTACCACGTGGTTCTAAATGTCACATTATGGATTCTTTCGTTTTGCCCGATCTAACAGTTGAAAATCTTTGACGCGCAGCTATTTGTAAATAAAGAAATATCAAATATTCCCAGCATTATTTCGGCTTGTAAGGCTATTCAAATATAAAATATGCTAAGAAGAAACCACAGAATCAATACATCAAAGAATTTATATAAATTAATATAGATACTATAAGAAAGCCTCACACATAATATCGTATAAGTTTTTTTTTGTTGACATTATACATAATAAGACTTGATATTTTGACACTTTTTTGAATTGATAACAGGCACGTATCCAGACTTTTGGTTCGGGGGGGGACAAACATTGAAACAACCATGTGAACTGTGTAAAAATCGCTGTAATCACTGTACTTTACTCTAATTTTTCTGAAAAATCTTTCACAGGTTTTTAGAGAAATCAAGAAACTACTCTTTTCCGCCGCAGCTATGAATGTAGACGCAGTTTGGGCAACAGTTCTGTTCTGTGCAGGATAGTTCTCTCAATGTAATGACAATAGGTTTGAGTAACTCACAAAATACATTTATAGAGTCGTGACGTTCTATAAATCTAGTGTCACACATGCCGACCAGTCTTTTTTTCTTACTTTCTGAATGAAAAACATCTATCGTTTTTTTTTTTCAGTCAGATTTCGGGGGGGGATAAATCCCAACTATCCCCCCCTCTGTATACGTGCTTGATTGATAACGGAATTAATAATAATCGACGTTTATTATTAATTC
Source organism: Bembecia ichneumoniformis (assembly GCA_910589475.2). Taxonomy (NCBI): domain Eukaryota; kingdom Metazoa; phylum Arthropoda; class Insecta; order Lepidoptera; family Sesiidae; genus Bembecia; species Bembecia ichneumoniformis. Next base: position 15,697,316 of record OU342536.1, on the reverse strand, counting down.
CGATGTAAATTTTTAATTGCTTAGCCGTTAATTTCTCACAAACGTGTGTTAGTTTTAATTAGTGAATGTGGTTATTTAATTATTGTATTTAAAGACATTAGAGATTGAATCATTTAAGGTTTTATTAAAGTCACAAAAGCTTAGATGTATTGTAATAAGATAAGTAAGAATTTTTTGTTTGAAACATCACCACGACGCAGTTCGTCGGCACCGAGATACTTTAGGACGTTTTGTATAAAAGTTTTATTAATATTTATTTTAATTCTTACATTATATTATGAGCATGAACATAAAATAAATTATTATTATTCGCTTAATGGCCAATACTTTTCCTGACAAGACTAAAGCGTTTTCTAATTCATCTTGAGTTAATCGCACGCAGTTTCGCCTATGGGCATAGTATGTATAATAATCACGAAGCATATACAAAGAGGAGATGTTGGTATTGAATTTTCCTATTCAGCGGGGCAAGGAGGAAGTTAGACTCCGCCCAATTATACTTATGTTACGGGAAGCTTGCTACAATACATCATTGAAAACCACATTCAAATCGGTTAAGCCGTTTCTGAGATTAGCGTGCACAAACGCACAGACAAGCAGACAAAAATTTTAAAACCTACTCGTATTAATGTACAGACACGGCTCTTTTACGATTTTATTATAATTATATAGATTACGTTTTCATGAAATTTAAGTTACTACATAAAAGTTGATGAGAATTTGTCAATGGTAATTTAAGTAAGTAGGTAACATTAAATTAATGATGATTGTAATGATGATGAAAAATGTTTTGTTAAAATCGTGTTGAATAATTTCCCAATAGTCGTCATTCCCTAATAAATCAGCAAATGACAAATTGATTGGAGATTGATCGATATATAGGTACTCACATTACACAGGAATACATATATAAATGCTATTTTTGATTATACTGATTTAGAAGTTTAAAAAAATGTCTTAATGTGCGTAATAGACGAATTAAAACATCCATTTATTGAACAATAATTTACGTAAGTATAGGAGCATTTCACACCGTCCGCGTTGGTAGATAAGTATAATCGGCGCAAATATTCTTGGGCTCTGGCGATATAAGGGGGCCTAGCCAAGATGCACAAAATGGAAACGTTTCCTTTGCGTACTTACGAAACGAAAGAAATGAAGCCCGGAGATTGGTTGTTGAAGTTACAACTGTCACAACAACCAATCACCGGGCTTTATTTCTTTCGTTTCGTAAGTACGCAAAGGAAGCGTTTGCAATAGTTTGCATCTTGGCTAGGGCCCCAGTTGCGCCGTATTGCTTATTCGGATTTCGCAATAGGGAATAATTATGCACATTTTTTTTATATTTTCATAAGATAGGTTATATCGTTATATAACCGTAAGAAAATATTCAGCGCCAAAAAATAGAAATTTGGTAACAAAAAAAAAGTTAAAATTAACTAACAGCTACGGGCACTTTAAACACCCGCCCTTTTGGCGCGCTTGTCGTGACGTCAAAGTCTACAATACAATCAAATGTTAAAAATCACAAACATCTACACGCTTGTTGACATTTCATAGACGTTGACGTCACATTCCATAGACCTCGACGTCACATTCGATCTGACCGTTTCAAGTATTTTGAATTTCCCACATTTTTATGCACTTTTTAATAATTATTTTCTTAACGAAAAAGAAATAATATTAAAAAATATTTACATAGACATAATTCTAAAGCAAAAATTTTGATAAAAAAATATATTTAAGCCTTTTTTGAATTAGACGCATATTCCCTATTGTACACGCGCAAACGAAAGAAGACTGCTCAAGGTCAGAGCCCAAGAAGAAGATTTGCGGCGATTATTGCGCAGCGACAGTGCTCCCGCGACGTGTTTTGATTGTGTACCGAAAGTATACCGCTTACCTACTATATATATCGATGAGGAACTTGAGGGAAAAACTTTATCCTACAGTTTTATTGACATTAGTTATATTTGTTATTCAGTATTTTCTAATGTAAATATGTATATCTAATAGTGCATGATGGTAATCTTAGATAAGAGACTAACAATAATTACTTAAAAAATGAAATGGCAATGTTGTCTAATTTTGTGTGTTGCTAAATTATATAATATAGTATATTTTTTTGTTGTCTCGTGAATTAGTTCAAATAAATTATTGGCATTTTGAACGATGTACTTATTATGACTGTGATCTATGTGTGCACTTGTATAATTATTTATTAATTAAACATTTACAGTATTTTAAAGTTTTTCTTTTTATTTATTGAGATAGAATCCTTCGAAACGTAAATGACAATATTTAAGATTTCATTCCTTCATTGGGTTTCAAACCGTTAAATTATTGGTGGAATTCATTGCTTTCATTCGGCTGAACTTAATTCAGTCTAACAATAATGTAATTAATAATAGTATAATTACTTATTAATTAAATATTTCCAGTATTTTAAAGTGTTTCTTTTATTAATTGCAATAAAATCCTTCGAAACGTAAAAGATTCTATTTAAAATTTCATTCTTTCATTGGGTTGCAAACCGTGAAATTATTGGTGGAATTCATTGCGTTCATTCGACTGAACTTAATTCAGTCTAATAAAACTAAACTTTTTAAATAGTCTCGGAAAGCTCATTAAACACTTATTGAACAAGAAATCAATATACTAGCTTTAGCTCGCGACTTCGTTTTCTAGAATCCACTGAGAAATTATAGCACATATTCTCTTATATTTCGGTAAGGGATGTTCAATACCTGGTAGACGCTGGTAGACTCCTACCATTAAATAGAACGTAGTCTTTTAGTTTATAAGGTGTTTTGTACCTAGTTATGTGCAGTCGGGGTACGAAAACCTTCGTCAGTTTTCAAATTAATTCCTTTATCAAGTCGTAGACTCTTAGTACTCTCACTCTGTAGACTCTAGACTCTCAGATGACGAATCTTTTCTTACCCTGATTTTACCTAAATCCCTATGATGAATTCCCAAGACTAATAATTCTTACAAGTAACTCTTTAGTTTAATTAGTCAGTAAGTACCTACATAAAGTACCAGGACAAAGTAAATAAAAGGGGGGTTTTTATCCTGTTTATAATACTTTTATCGATTTTCTATCGTCTACACTATGGAGAGTGTGCATCTATTCTGTACGAATTAATCCAATCGGAACCGTTCCACTTGCGGACCACTAGGCGTGGGCAAGGGTTTCATCCCTTCGTGGTCGATGTACCTCGATCACGCACGAAGCGTTTCAGTTCCACCTTCCTTGTTCGGACTGCTAAGGAGTGGAACTCATTGCCTGCGTCTGTGTTCCCACAAAACTACAACCTCGGGGTCTTCAAAACCAGGGTGAGCTTACTGGGTAAGCGTGGTCCACCTTCGGCCGCATCTGCACCTCACATCAGGTGAGATAGTGGTCAAGCGTTACCTTGATTTAAAACTTACTGCATTTTCTGGGGACATTCTTTTTCTTCTTTCGGACAGGATTCTGTCACAGGAATGAGGTCTTACAAGCGCCGATAAATGATGAGTAAATCTTCCAATTTAGTAAATTTTTATTAAGTATTGGCTGGTGCCTGCGTTGAATAATAAAAAAATAACTCCTCAATAAGTATATGAGCAATGTGACGTCTAACATCTTTACTGCAGTTATAGCTTTGCCAGGCGTTAGATGATCTCTCGTACTTTTTTATTGCTGAAAGGTAGCCTGTTTCCTTTCCTAAATTCAGCAGTTTAGGTGTGAAAAGGTAACGGACAGAGTTACTTTCACATTTATAATATAGTATGGATTTGTTTCTTAAGTCGTTGCTCGCTGGCTGGCTATGTTGGCTTAATACCGATTAATTCAGAAAATGTTTTAAGATTTGCCACATCTGGCTTCATAGAAATATTTTAGAGACTTTATCATGCATCTGTTGATGTCTATCGTAAGGTATGAGGTACTCGTTAAATATTTTAAAATGCTAGCCAGACAATAGATATGTGACATGATAATGAGCAAATAATATATTTTTCTTGAGAAATTAAAAATAAAATATTACGTTAATATTGTTATACTTTTAGAAATTTTTTTGTAAATTACAATTCTCTTTAGTCTACTTCTGCTCCTAAGTTTAAAATTTTAAAAATTCTTCGGGGAGGATTTTAGAGACTGTCTTAATAGGGGATCGGACAGTAATCAGATTAAAATCTAAAATGTACTTAGAAAAAATATATATAATTTTTTACGATTATTTATCGAATTATAATTTAATATAATTCATTTAAATATTTTTAAATGAAGAAATAAAATTTTATTATTTACAATATTTAATCACAGTGCGTGACGTCATTTGTGGGCAATCATTGTCTTATGCCAATGCAGCTGTTTTGTTATGATATGACCACAAATGACGTTACCCGCTGTCAGATGAACTATCGTGGCGTTTTGGCGGCATTTTCAAACAAACAATATTAAAACATGATTTTGAGTACCTAAAAGGCTATAAATAAATAAAATAGTATTTTTTATGGGAATAAATATCCATGAAGATTAATTTAAAACACTTTCTGAAAATTTGTCCGATCCCCTATTGTACCTATGTATATAAGAAAAGAAAGGCAACTGATCATTACAAATCATTTAATACACATTTAATATAGTTATACATATATAGGTACACTATCATACATTATATACACATGCATACATGATTCAGCTTTTACTTCAATGTAAACCTACAGTTATGACACACAAAAGTCATAGTTTCACGTACTATTCTTACGCCCTAACTAAACGATTGATTAATATTTTTAATTTAATAAAACGCATACACTAACACGAAACAATCACTTCACTAAACATTGAAAACTAATAAATTTTCTCATTAGAACATCGATCTAAGTAATACCATAAAGTTTGCATCTATTCTTACCTCTTTGGAATTAAATCACCAAAACAACTCAGGTTATGGTCACGAAGATAAAATTTTAAGGCGGGATTCACAAGACATCGACAGTCATAGATAACATTAACATCGCACTATTCAAGGTGATTATCGCGACAATAAAATTCAATGTCAAACATTAAAAATCGATAAAATCTTAATATAAAATATAACGCGAGTCACTAATAGAGGTACTTAAACTTATATATGGAGTAGACGATAACTGTTTCTCGAGACTTACGACTCAAACGTACGACTCTGATTCTGTGTCGGATTCGGAACAGTCCAGAGCTAAAACGCTTTGGCCATTTCTGTCCACGCCGTTGGGTGGGTCTCTGTACACGGGAGGCACAGATTTAGATCTCGACGCTTTGTCCTCCTTGCTGGCGTGGACCGGTGGGAACTTCTTCAATATTCTCTGATAGATCATCTTCCGCGGTGGCACCGGCGGAGGCATGTGAGGCGGTTTGTTGGTGCTCTTTTGCTCTTTCTCGCTACCGTACTCCGGTTGCACGGCCGTGGGAGTCGCTTTGTATATGTCCGACGCGAACATATTGGACTGTTTCGTTTCGTGAAAAATATCCCTCCTGCGATTGTAAACGGATGTGTATAAGGGCTCTATATATTGCGTCGTGTAGCAGTTCTCGAAGGAGTTTTCACTGGCGGGTGATTCCGTTGAACGGCTGTTGTATGAATTTTGCGGTTGGTATAACGTATCGCTGCTGCTGGAGTCGCTTTGCAATACGATGTTCGCTAAAGACTTGGACTGATTTAGTTTGTTGTTCCCGTAGCGGAGTCTCGACTTCTTTTCTTCCGAGTTGCTGTGCTGTAGCTTGTCAACATACGAGTAAGAGTTTTGTAGGTTGTTCATTACATGCCTCTCCTGTCCCCTGTTGCTCGATTCTGGTGGAACCGAACAGCTACTGGTGCACATGTGTGCGGGATCAAATCGCCTCTTGCGACAGCAGTTTACGTTGACGACTTCGTAGTTTCCATTGCGTGTTCTATCTGCGTTATTCTGTTGCAATTCTTCATTTGCCTCCAAGCTCTTCGTTCTTGCTGCTTGACGAGACCAGTCATTTCTTGTAAAAATGGTGGCTGCCGGTGTCACACTGCCGTCCGGTTTGTTCGGTGAAGATTCTTCCGACTTGTTCATCTGTCCGTATACATTTTCTGAAATGCAATTGCTCGATTTTGTATTATAATTAGAGCTCTTCTTCTCCCATCCTGTATAGACGCGGGAGTAGGTCGTGTTTGTGTTGGCTAATATATCACCTTGGGATTGGTATTGATTCTGACGCTGATAGTTTTCTGTAAACATAGCAAGATCGTGAATATTACTGTACAAAATATTCTCTTGACTAGAAATTATGTCTCGTTTGTTTTCTATTGATTCTTGTTTGCCTTCTAATAAATTGTCGGAACTCTTCGCTCTGCTAAAGTTTTTATTGTGTGCATTTTTTTCTACTTCTTGAGTCTCTGTAAACATACTATACACTTTAGAGGTGCGAGCTGCTTTGGACAGATTGCTTCTTGGAGGCTTTTGTGGTTCGAGACCTGTTAAATACTTTGCGGGACTTTGACCGTAAATATCGGCCGTCGAACGTTGTACTGCAGTTTTAGAAACGTAGTTCCTTTCATCAATACGATTGGAGATTCCTATATTTATGGAGTTGTGAACGTATCTCTCGCCCATGTAAGGTGTCGTGTATAGTTCTTCATTGATTGCACCATAAATTTCCCCCTTATTAGAGTAAATATTTGGCCTCTGAGGTACCTGTGGAAGACCGTTTACATTGTGGTTGTCTGTAGTGTACTGCGACACTAATTTCGATTCCTGTTGTAAATTACAAGTAGGTGCAGAAAGACTGTGTAGAATATTTCGTGGCGCTGGACTATTTCCTCCGTTGCTATTCGAATCGTCCTCCGACAATGTGAGCCCTGAATCTCTGCTCAAAGATAACTTTTCTTTTCGGGGCGAGGATAATTCCATCGAGTCTAGCGATATCCCCACCGAATGAAGGCTATCACTCTCCTCTGCACCTGAATCGAGCAATGCGTTCGAAGATTCAGGGCTCCCGTTTCCGAGGAGGCCTGCAATTTGCGGTCCAAACAAAGTCTCAGCTTTTACTATAAGTAGCTCTACGATCATTGGCACTGCTTTGGGAGCTTTGTCACAGAGGGTATTCGGCCATAAAAGACTCGGTCCGACGCAAACGCCCAAATTCATCGGGCACATAAGGTTGATGTTCGATTTTTTGGCGATAGCTTGCAGTAGACAAATAAAATAAGTCAGCATGGTATAATGTGATTTCGGTAATTTGAGCAATAGAGATCTGACGACGGCTACTTTCTCTGCTTGTGGTAGATCTGGAAAGAAAGCAAAAGTCATTTTGAGTAATTGTTTAATAAAAATTTGTTTGATATTTAGCTAATGGTTCTATTCGCTATTGTTCAATTCGCTACGAAAGTATGTAGTCAATATTTCAGCACATAGTTTGTTAAAAGTTTTTGTCGGTAAAAGAAATCAGTTGTCAAGTACAAAGTGGTCACTATCAATGGGCACGTTAGCAACGCTTATTTAAGTGAAACATTGTTCTATAGAATGCAATATTATTAGAGTAAATAATGTAAAGTTATTTCTGAATTTAACTGAATAAGTAAGTACTTACTGAGTACTTGCAGCCACGCCGGATACAGCTCCGAGGAGAGAAGTGGTTGCGGCAACGCTCGGAAGAATTCCTTCACTAAAGCGGCCAGCAGAAGTACCGGCGCTCGGTCCAGCTCAGTGCAACCTTCGGCCCATGGGCCTAAGGCGTCCAGCTGTAAATTAAATAGAATGTTATAGAGGTTCACGTGATGCATCCTCCATGAATGTAACTGGCATGAATTCGAATCTGTTTTTGAATATTTAAAATGGAACGAGCAAGTTGACAAGAAAAAAAAAAAGAAACAGCAGAGAGACGACGACAGGCATTGAGATAGGAGACTGCGAGGATCAAAGAAGTATACAGAAAAATCAAGATCTTTCAATTCACTTTGATAACCAAAGTTATACCTGAAGAGACCGAGAGAAACATCTTTGTGGCAGTGTTTTTCAAATATATAAAAAGTGTATAGTGTTGTGTTGGGTGTAAATATTTTTGGTTTTATATGGTGAAATATTTCTTTATATTTTGTCGATTGTTTATTTTGTGTACAGACAATAAAATTGTGATTAACCTTTTGTGTATTAAAGCTAAGTTTGAAGTAGGACAACCGCTCATTAACATGCTTCACGAACAGAAATTTACAATGCGCAACGTAAAAAAGCCCCAGTTTTCCTAGATGGGGCTAGTTAACCTTCAGATCTCATTCAAAGCCTAAAGTATCTAACAAAATGTTGAAACCAAATTTAATAGTCAAATGTCAACACTCAGTATTGAAATATGGGTTTGAATAATACGATGCTAAATTGCTAATTTGCTTATTTATATTGATTAATAATTTGAATAATACTTTTAATTTTTATATTTTACTTGCTGTGCCCGCGACTTCGCGCGCGTGGTATTCGGTATAGCGCGTAACTTTTTTGTTTGTAAATTTTATGTTAGGTCGGCAGACAGGCTGACGGTCCACTTGATGGTAGGTGGCTACCGTCGCCTATAACACAAGCAACGCCAAAGCTGCTGCAAGTGCGCTGCCAACTGCAGTAGGGTTAAGGATAGGGGATTAGGAGTGGATAGGGAAATGGGCCCTGGCATCCCTCACTCACTCACCGAAACACAACAGCACACGTGCTGTTATTTCACGGTGGTCTTCTGTAAGGGGGTGGTTACTGCCGCCAGACGGGCTGCCCAAATGATTGCGAAACGCAGTGTGCCCTGCCACTACTTTCCAAATCCAGACCAGAGCCAAATTTGAAAAATTGATTTTTCAAAGTTGACCCTGCCGGGAATCGAACCCGGGAACCCTAGAACAGAGCGTTAAGGCACTCACCCTAACCACTCATCCAACGGGTTCGTCAATTACCGTATTACCGGAAGCTTGCTGCAATGCATCAGTGGAAACAACATGAAAATCGGTTAAGCCGTTTCTGAGATTAGCGTGCACAAAGGCATAATAATTAATTAATAATTAATTAGGCATAATAATTATTAAACGATTTAATTTTATAGATTATAAAAATAACTTGGCAAATAATGCATTATTTTAGAAGAAATTCGATTACGATAAAAAAGGTTATAGTGAGTCAACCTTAAAAGATAGACACATGCTGCTGTCGCGGACTTTTTTTTAGAACTTTTAAAAGGGAACAATTCCGTCATACATCATTTTTGCGAAACTCTAGTTAACGTAACGGAAGCTCTCAAAAGGGATAATTTTCCCGTTTTTGCGACTTCTTTCAGTGAAGCTCCGCTCCTATTGGTCGTAGCGTGATGTTATATAGCCTATAGCCATCCTCGACAAATGGACTGTCCAACATAAGAATAATTTTTCAATTCGAAACAGTAGTTCCTGAGATTAGCGCGATCAATCAAACAAACAAACTATTCGAATTTATATTATTAGTATAGATAGTGTAGATTATGACAAAATACTTATCTAATAAGACAAGATTCTGACATTTTGAAATAATGAGTTGCACAATACATTTGATCTTTTGCATTTACACACTTTTAAGGAGTGTTTTTTTATCACAGCAGCATTTCACCTTGGAACGACGAAAAAACAAATCTTTCGCACCGATCACTTTTGTCAATGTTAAATTAATTTTATTAAAGTTCGCTTTCAAAACTTTTTATCTACATTATTAGTCACAACACGGTGACTATATGAGGCCCGGTGTAATATAAATCCACCTTAAGCTTACAAACACATCTGCACGTTCAATGTGTGAATATGGAATAATTAACTAATAAATAAATTTAGTAAAAGGCAATTACAATAAGTGCAGAACAAACCAAATTGTGGGCCTAAGTGCTTGAAAGGCAACTTTCTTTGAATTTCCCTTTGACATCAGTATCAACGGTTAGAATTTGATTTTATTATGAAATCGAGGTAGCGCTTGACCACTAGTTTTGAAGACCCCGAGGTTGTAGTTCTGTGGGAACACAGACGCAGGCAATGAGTTCCACTCCTTAGCAGTTCGAACAAGGAACAAATTATTATTAATCTTCGTAATCTTTCATGCTATAAGTGGAATTTTTTTGTTTGGTGCGCGTTTCTATTTGAATCGTTTACTATGTAATATTTGTGCCTGTAAATTTCCCTAAAATAAAATAAATACATAAATATATTTTTCATTTAAAGGTCTACAAGTAGGCTGACTGTCCACTTAATATTAAGGGATAAGGAATAGTATCCCCTTATCCCCTAATGGTATAGGGAAACATAACAACACACATGTCTTATCGGCCTGGGATTCATAATACTCATAGATTTATATATATGTGTAGAGTATCCTATGCAAAGTGCTTTATTAAATCTTACAAACGCTGGACTAACTTGCCAGGGTTGAACCATTCCAAAGCGCTCATTAAAGCCTATAGTCGAAACGTAACAAATCAGGCTATGTCGCTTAGTAGGAGCAATTTGAGTATGCTATCTAGGGCACTAACGAGGCACTGCCGCCTCAATAGGCACCTTAAAATAATGGGGCTGACTAGTACGGGAGAGTGTCGCTTCTGCCATGAGGCAGAAGAAACACCAATGCGAGTGTGACCCCCTGATGCACAAGCGCAGTCACATCCTAGGAAGCCAATGGCTTGTGAAGATGTGAAGAATGCCTCTGTCAAAAAAGTACTACAGTTCCTTAACGTGGTAGGTATAGGTAAAGAGCTTTAATTCACGTGGCGATCATAATATTTCAGCAATGGACGAAGTGATACTGCTACTCTAGCAGACAGAAATAGACACTAAGACAAGATAAGATAAGATTCCCCTGGTAAAATAAATCTAGGATAAATAGATCACTGTCTTATTTTTTTATACTCTCAAAATACAAGTGCTAGTTATTAATTAGGAAACTCAAAAATATGACAAACACTATACACTCAATTAGATTTGCGCAGTGGGCATTCTAAAGAGAAACGTACGTAATCGTTAATTTACAGCGAGTGCTACGTCGACACAAAGGCCAATAACCTCATAATGTATTGCACGTATGGATTTTTAATTACGTAATAGGTCAGCGTTCACGTCGCTTTATTACGATTCAGAAAAACTATAAAGTTTTAAATTTATTAGCCTGAAGAGGTCACGAATCTTAAATACATAAACCTAGTATTAACCTTTATAAATTAGGAAAAAATTAATTATAATAAATGCAATTCTTGTTAAAATTAGTATTATAAGATAAAGATAAAATTTATGTGTACGAAATAAATAAAAGATAATGAATAGGTATGTAAGATAATGCGACTTAGTTCTGCCTATGGATGTAGTTAACAATGTTTTACACAAGATCAACTATTAAATACAAGCATGTATGGTCAATGGATAAGTCGTTCTCTATATTAAACTATCTGGTGTCTGCGACTTCGTCCGCGTTGAAAAATAAAAAATATAACGCCAAACAAACTGAATAAGTAATCCATACATGTAATAAAATTGTAAACGAGTCGTGTATGTACATTAAATAAAAATTTAAAAAAAATGTACACGTTTTACTTATGTTGCCGAGGTCAAAAAATAGTTTTTAGAATTTTTGTCTGTGCGCTTGTGCACGGGAATCTCAGAAACGGCTTAAACGATTTGAATGCGGTTTTCACTGATATAAGGCAGCAAGCTTCCCGTAACATTTTGTGTTTGTTTTATTCCAATCGGTTTACAAATAAAAAAAGTTACGCCCTATGCCGAATACCACGCATACTAAGTTGCTGGTTCAGCTAAGTAAATTCAAACACCAATAAATCTTAATTGCTGTTATAGTTTTGCCAGACGTCGAATTTATATTTTTCCCTCGGGAACAGTACTTTTATTTTGGGTGAAAGGTATCCTTTTCTGAACCCTAGACAATGTGTACATAAAATATGATGATCATGATCATCGGTTGAGTAGTTAAAGCATGAAAGGAAACAGACGGACAGTTACTGTTATATTTATAATATTAGTATGAATATGCTATCCGACCCTGAAGCATCCTCTGGTGTTGCTTGCACTTATACAGCAATAAGCAACTTTAGAAAAAAAATGGCTGTAGGACAATTGAGTCAAGCAAACATAGTGGTGTTACCCTTACCTTGTCCCTGAGCAGTCGTAGAGCTTTTGCGTTAGCGCTTCGGCGGAAGACACCGTGAGTGAGCGGGGCAAGGGTGCGCAGGCGACGCAGGGCGTGCACCAACGCAGGGGGTGGAGTGCCATTGCAAAGTCTGGTCAAAGCCACACCGAACAAACGGCCTCCGCGCCGAAGAAGCCGCAGACCGCGGCCAGGAGTCGTATTGCCACTGCAAACATAAGTAAAAACATGTATTTTAAAGCTTTCATTCCAAAATTGAAATTAAACTCGAGATCAAATTAACGGCCTTTATAATCAGACCTGTGGATCCCATTATCGCTTTATGAGACAAGGTTCCAATAAGTATATTAACTACAAACCAGTAAGTATAGTAGATATCTATCACAGTCAGTTAGGGAGTCCTTCTGGCAGCAGTAACCACTCCCATGCAGAAGACCTCCGTGAAATAACATGAAGTGGCTACAGCTAGAGATGTGTAATTATATAAATGTAAATTTGTATTTTTTTTTAAGATCAGCAGTCAGGCTGACGCTCCACTTGATGGTGGGTGGCTACCGTCGCTAATAACACAAGCAACACCACAGGTCCTGTAATTGCGCTGGCGACTGTAGTGGGATTAAGGATAATGGGCTCTGGCATCCCTTACTTACTAACCGAAATACAACAACACACTGCCGTTATTTCACGGTGGTTTTCTGTAAGGGGGTGGTTACTGCCGCCAGACGGGCTGCCCAAATGACTGCGAAACGCAGTATGCCCTGCCACTACTTTCCAGATCTGCACTAGAGCCAATTTTGAAAAGTTCATTTTTCAAAGTTGAATCAAACAGCAGAACAGAGCATAAGGCAAGCACTTTAACCACTCATCCAACGGGCCGTATGAATGTACCGAATGAACATAAAATTTCTTTGTAACCACTTACTTTTTCAACGCTTGATGTTTCTTCCTCAGTTCAAAAATCAGTCCGCATGGATTATTCTTAGCATTAACATGTTCTAAATCGAATCCCTCTTCATTCGACAATGTTTGTCTTATACGAGACATCTGAAACAACACGAGTGTGTTATTAAATGACTGTGACACGTGTTTTATAGACGATCCAATTTGACAGGGATTTGTGTGCACATTTTATTATTTCCTTTGGTTCATATAGGAATTCGAATTCGAGTTTTTTAAAATATCACGCAACGAGTTTTGAGCTCATTTGAAAGCCATTTTTTGGATACTTATAGCTTTAAATCCCCAAATTTTTAGCTCAGTCTTCAGATAAGAGACGAGGAATAGCTAGATAGAAATTTGGATACAGCAAGAACAGCTGGTCATTTTAGAGTTTACTCACTTGAATCGCGTGTGGTCTTTCGATTCCATTCAAGGGCATAGGCGGCGAATCCCTAGAAGGTCTGACGCAAAGAACGAAGTCTGTCGCGGCGCCCCATCGGCCTTCGGTCTCGTTATCGCCTTCGCATTCGGCGTCGCCATCCGCCTCGGTGCTGCCATTCTGAAGAATCTGCAAGGCCTGATGAATCACGCATTTGGCGCTCATCTCTGGCCCCACTGACACGGTTTTGCACTGAAAATGAAGTTTTATTTATTTATTTTGAAAATTGCGGCAAAAAACTTCAGGATGCGTTGCCAACCCTGACATCATAAAAGTATAGAAAACCTGGATTTTTATGTGTTTATTTGCGATAGAGTTACAATCAATTTTAGTGGTAACTGGTATAGAGTGGATCAAATGGAAAAATTTACGCGTTTGTGGTTAAATAAACTATAGTGTTAAATAACTAACTGACTATAGTTTAACTATTAAATCATTAGCGGGATAAAAAGTATAATATTATATGTTAAATCTAGCAAAACCTGTGTGTCAAATTTAATTCAAATACGTTCAACAAGACTAACGACCGTAGGTAATAATAATTCACAAACTGTCATATTTAAAACTAGCTGGGCCCCGCAACTTCGCACGCGTGGTATTTGGTATAGCGCGTAACTTTTTTGTTTGTAAACCGATTGGAATGAAACAAACACTAAATGTTACACGAAGCTTGCCACAATACATCAGTGAAAACCGAATTCAAATTGGTTAAGTTTTTTCTGAGATTAGTCAAACGCGCCAGACACAGAGACAGAAAAAATTCTTAGAACTATTTTTTTACCTTGGTAACATAAGTAGGTACAAAGTATATAATTTTTTTTTTAAATATTCAATTTACAGACACGGCTCATTTACAATTTTATTTATTACGTATAGATATCGGAAGAAATTAAAAAAATGAATAACAAATACAGATGTTATTTTTAATACTTACAAACTCAATTGAATTCGCTACGTCCTTGTAAAATATCTGGATATTGGTTGACTTGGGTTCTGTGGCCAGTTGAGCGTTTAGGGCATTTTGAATTTTCCTGCAAAGAAATTGTCCATTAATTAATTAATATTAAGGATAATTAACGCAATAGGGTAGGTACAGACTACACTTATCTATTAAAATAAAAACCAATTGCTGTACGATGGCACATCACTTTTTTTCGTTGTGTTCGTAATTGCCAGGAAAAGGTTTGTAATATATGAAATAAAATTTTTAGAAAATCCAAGGGAAACGTCGTAAATTTTGATGGTATTTTTATATGAAATTAACACGGTAACGACTGTTGCTAGTAAGTAATAAAAAAATTTTAGCTCAGCTCGTACGTACAGACAACATTAATGTTTGGTCCTGTGGCGGGCGTCAGTCTCAGTCGCCGAAGAGTACTCCCGCCATAGTGACATTTTGACAGCGGCCGTCATTAGATGTGACGTTTTGTAGGCCGAGTCGTTAGAGATAGCTTTTGAAAAACGGTTCGGTAAGCGCAAGCACTGGTGCTAAAATTGTATTTGAGTGACATTAAGTTACATTCGATTGAAGAATCGGCTGACGGTAGCCCTGGTACGGGATAATTGGTTTGAAAGAGACTAAATAGAATCTGTGAGTGTGTATTGAAGCGGTCAAGGACGGGTATTCTTCGGTAGCCGGAACTCGGCGATATTCCCTTATTCCTATTTCCCGCCTCACCCCATATCTATATATCTCCCTATCGCCTGAGGCGACTTCCAGGCAGATCCGGGGTAAGTGGTTAGATTAAGTTTCTAGCTCATCGCGGCGTATCGCCGTTTCGGTTGGTCTTGACCAAAGGTCAACGCCGCCGCACTGGTGCTTATGGCACAGCCACGGGTGCTGTAAGCAACAATCTCTGGTAGCAGAGCGTGGTTACCTTGTATTTGTAATAAAAGAGGCCCAGCACATTTGAATTTGTATATTTGAAATTTGTACAATTTGTAATTGGTAGGTAGATTGGGGTATTCAAATTCTTGGTTACCTACATACCAAAAGGGAAAGGGCTTGTTTGAAGGGCAAAGATTCCCAAGCAATTTTCTTTAATTTGATTTTGTAAAATACCTGAATTTTTTTATTTTTTTTTTAATTTTTATTAGTTTGATTTTGTCCTTATTGTTAAGTTGGATGCTTAGTGAATGTTGAATCTCATTAATTAAAGGGCTAGTTAACATTATGTTAGGCCACCTATGTAGTATAATTTGTTTGGATAATTGTTTAATTGGTTTGTTTGTTTTGTTAATATTTATAAGTTGATGGATAATTTTATACTTTTATTGTTATAGGTGGCTTCATATTTGTTATCTTATCATTACGGTTTAGAAATCAAGGTTTAAGATTTAATTAGAATTAAGTTTAAATTAGGGTTCACTATAGTCATAGTAAATTGTTTGGGGTTCATCTAGTTATTGCATATTTATTTTAGTTACTCTTGGAATTCTATAGGCCGATTTATTTTAGTACTTGTAAGTAAACCTGGGTTGTTGCCTATATTATAACCTTAGTGCACTATTGTATATCTTGTACATTTACTCAGAGAGAATATTGTAATATTGTGTTGTGATTTCCTGAATAATTATGTCGGGGGCACCGAAGGCCGTTATTAGAGCAGAGTTACGGTGGCTTACCTCTGCTGCTGCTTTGGTGGACAGGCCAGATCGGGCAGAGGCCTTCCTGAATAGGTATACGGAAGTTCCCAAAAGATTAGAGAGGGTCCAGGCCAACTATGAAAGGTTGCTAATGGTGCTTGATGGCAAACAAGATGAGGAGAGTTCTAAGGAATTAATGGAATGCACAGCTGATGTGGATCAGTGCCAGGAGTTGGGGGACACTATTGTCCAACGGGCACGGTGTCTTATGGATCGACAGACGGCTTCTGTGAGCGATTCAAATACGGTGAGGCCTCGGCCGGACTTAACTGCACGGTTGCCAACAATTCAAATACCTGTCTTCAGTGGCTCTCTGGAAGAGTGGACAAGTTTCATAGACTTGTTCACCAGCCTGGTTGCTTCCAGGGAGGACCTGACTCCGGCTTTGAAGTTGGCCCAGTTGATGTCGGTGTTGAGCAAGGAGCCTCGACAGATGCTATCTCATCTGTCGATAACAGATGAGAATTTTGAACCTGCACTGGACCTTCTGAACTCCAGGTATAACAATGTTCGCCGGTTAGCGGAGTCCCTCATGAATAAGGTGTGGGCCATCCCTCAGGTGTCCCAGCCGGGTGACATTAGAAATTTAATTTTGAACCCTGTGTTAACGGCGACAAGGGCCTTGGCAAAGTTGGGAATGCCGGTCGACCAATGGTCCTTCCCACTTTTAACATATGTACTCCCACGGTTACCACTGGAGGTACAATCCAGATTTGAAATTCAGTATGGGGGCAACTCAGCACAACATATCCCGAAGTTTATGGAACTCACGGAATTTTTGGAAGCGGAATGCAGGCGAGTCGATCTGCCTGCGACAGTGCCAGCTGCACAAAGGCCTCTGACAACCCCAAGGAGGAAAGGGGAATCTCCACTAGGTACCCAAGGGGGAGCCGGCCACATTCGGGGTCCTAGAAATTATAATATTGCTGTGGCTGGACCCACCGGCTGCCTTTATTGTAAAGAGCATTCCCACTATTTGCCAACTTGTAAACGGTTTCTGGCACATCGGGTGCCAGGTCGACGGGAATTGGTGAAGCAGCGCAAGTGGTGTTTTATTTGTTTGGGCCAGCATTTTGCACGGGACTGTGCCCACCCACGACCGTGTAAGAGTTGTGGTGGCAAGCATCATCTGATCCTGTGCATGAACCGCAGCGGTGAATCCGGCACTCCGCCGGCACAGGATTATAGGATGGATGGAGGTAGGTCCCCAACAGGGAACCCCGCCCACGGTGCGACCGGTACGCGCACGCCCTCCCCTCGCGGGAGTGGGCTTGATAGAGGGGCCACATCGGTGGCCCCCCAACGGTATTATAATAGGACCCCATCAGGGGGCCCTCGGGATTTTGCCGCCAATTATACGACAACGATGGACGCATACTCGCCCCAATATGGGAGCTCGCCTCGAGGGGCTCCGACGGGGGGCCCCCAAGGATCGAACGATGGGGCGGGTCCACTCACACCCCCCGATCAATCGGGCGCTACGGGCGGGTGCTCGGGTCGGGTCCCCCCGGCGCCGGAGGTACGTTTCTCGCCCCCCCTGGCGGAACGTCCCCGATTGGAGCGACGGAACCCGACATACGGACGGTCTATTGGGCAATACCACACGCCTCTCGCAGCGTATGCCCACCGGTGGGCTTACGATCCGGGTTACCATCCTCTTATGTATCACCGGATGGCGGAGCCTGTTCCTCCGCAACACTCTCCCCGTTAGGGAATCGCTGCCCACTCAACAGCCCACGCCACCCAACCAGTGACCGTGCTCTTGCCCACGGCCTCTGTTTGTGTTTGGGGTTTTGGAGGCGACGCAGTCCATGCTAGGGCACTCTTGGATTCAGGCGCTCAAGGGTGCATGGTATCTGCACGGCTGGTGAGACGGTTGGGCATTGAGATCAGACCGTACAACGAAACTGTACGGGGAATTGGGAACCTAGCAGTTTCAAATTTGTTAGGGCAAGTTCAATTCACGTTTAGTGCGAGCGACACCTCCGGGCCGACGTTTACGACGACGGCATTGGTTTTGGAGGAGGTGGTAGGTCGTCTCCCCTCTGTGCGGTTGCAACCTCACATCCGGGGATTGACGAATAATTTGATGTTGGCGGATGCTCGGTTCGATACCCCTGGTCCGGTTGACGTACTGCTCGGAGCAGACGTCCTAGGGGGATTGTTATCCGCCCACAAACGGATACTACAGCCTGGGGGCCTCGTAGCTTTGGACACATTGTTAGGATATGTGGTATTAGGTCCGGTGGCACCATCTACCACCCCCTCAGCCGAGGATGGCTGCTTGGTAGGGACTGCCCTCTCAGACGCGGTCCAACGCTTCTGGGAGATCGAGGAACCCCCTGCTGCATCACGGATGGATCCCGAGCAAGAAGAGTGTGAGTTGTATTACCAGAATAACACTGGTCGCCTTAGCTCGGGCCGTTTTGTCACTCGACTTCCCTTTCTCGCCCAGCGCCCCCCATTGGGCGAGTCTATGATGCTGGCGGAGAAACGGCTGTTGTCTATGGAACGCCGCATGACGCGAGACCGGACGTTCAGACAAAAATATGTAGAATTTATGCGGGAGTACGAGGCCTTGGGACACATGTCGGTGTCCAGCATTGAGTGGCGTTCGGTGGAGCACTACTTTCTCCCCCACCATGCTGTCTTGAAGACGCCGGATTCGAAAATCCGTGTTGTATTTGATGGCTCGGCTCCCACCTCGAACGGAGTCTCTCTCAACCATTGCCTACATGCAGGCCCGAAGCTGCAGAGGAACATATCGGACATCATCACAAGTTTTAGGCGACACCAGATTGTCTTTGTTACCGACATCAGGATGATGTTTCGGCAGACGGTGATACACCGGGATGATCGGCGGTATCAGTTGATTTTGTGGCGCGAGAGCCCTACTGAAACGATGAAGGTGTATGAGTTGAACACGAACACCTACGGACTAAAATCGAGTCCATTTATCGCGATCAGATCGCTGTTGGAATTAGCGGAACGGGAACGCCTGCGCTTTCCCCGGGCGTCTGCCGTTTTGGAGAGAGATTTATATGTGGACGATGTATGCACCGGGTCTAACTCCGTCGCGAACGCGATGATATTACGGGATGAGTTGATTGAACTGTTGAAGAGTGGCGGATATGAACTGCGGAAATGGATGTCCAACTCGCCAGATCTCTTGGCCGGCCTACCAGAGGATCACCAGCAAGACCCGCACGTCTTTGAAAACGCCGATAACCCCCACATGCTCTCCATTCTCGGTGTCCAATATCGCCCAGTCCAGGATGTATTTACCTATCGGGTGGCCCTAGAGAACCCGAAGGTCTGGACTAAACGACTTGTACTGTCCACGGTGGCCAGAATATTTGATCCGAACGGTTGGATCACACCGGTGGTCTTCCTGGCGAAGTCGTTCATGCAACGACTTTGGACCGTACAATTGGGTTGGGATGAACCATTGTCCGACGAGTTGTTGAGCGACTGGTTCTCCTTTATGACCTCGCTCCCGGACATTAATCGAGTTTCGCTGCCGCGTAAGTTGCTTCCTTCGGAAGACTGTCGAGCAACTCTACATGGATTCTGCGATGCCTCCGAGCGCGGGTATGCCGCTGCGGTGTATCTACGCACCGTCAGCCCCAACGGAGCCATCGCTGTGTCGCTGGTATTGGCAAAGAGCAAAGTAGCGCCTCTTCGGACTCGGTTGACGATACCGAAATTGGAACTGTCAGGAGCTGCTCTCCTCGTGCGTTTGTTGAACCATGTCGTCTCGACATTGCGGAGCCATGTTACCATGGATGAAGAAGTCTACGCGTGGACTGACAGCCAAATTGTTTTGTGTTGGCTGAAGGCTTCGGTCCACACTCTTGAAGTTTTCGTGGCCAACCGTGTCTCGCAGATCCAGAAATCGGAGACTGCGTTGATCTGGAGACACGTTCCTGGAGAACTAAACCCCTCTGATGTCGGCTCCAGGGGATGTACGGCTCGAGACCTTGTCTCGCATTCCCTGTGGTGGAAGCCAGACTGGTTGACACGACCGGAACGTGACTGGCCGGTTAATCCCGTTAGAACGGTAGCCCCTACGGTGGGCCTACGGGTACACGTTATGGAACGCCGACCTGCTTCGAGTCCTGCTTGGATACTGGACAAGTATAGCTCTCTCGACAAATTGATTGGAGTGACCGCTTGGATCAAGCGCTTCGGGAACAATTGTCGTCACCCGGGTAACAGGATGACTGGCGGCGTACTAACACCGGACGAACGGAAAACCGCCTTACACCACTGGGTACGTGTGGTCCAACAGGACACCTTTGGAACGGAGATTGATGCCCTTCGGAAGGGCCTCCCCAAATTGAAAGGCGCCCTACTACGACTCAACCCGTTTGTTGATGACACCGGATTGCTCCGGGTTGGAGGTCGACTTCGGAATGCTGCCATGCCATACGCGGCCCGTCACCCTTTGTTACTTCCCAAGAAGGGACACTTTGTGGAATTGTTGGTGCGTGATCGCCATGTGAAGAATGCGCACGCTGGTTGCAATGCTCTCCTAGCTCTTCTGCAGCGGGAGTTTTGGATTCTGTCTGCTAGGCGGACTGTACGGAGCATAGTGTTTCGTTGCTTGCCTTGCTACCGGCTCAAGGCTACCACTATGCAACCCATGATGGGGGACTTACCCCCGGATAGGGTACGGGAGGCTCGGCCCTTCTCTGGTGTGGGCACGGACTTTGCGGGACCGTTCCTGGTCAAAACGTCACGCCTGCGTAACCCACGCGTTGTTAAGGCGTATTTGTGTGTTTTTGTCTGCCTGTCTACCAAAGCAGTACATTTGGAACTTGTTGCTGACCTCACCACTGAGGCGTTTGTAGCTACCCTTGATAGGTTCGTGTCGCGACGGGGACTGCCGTCTTTGATTCGATCGGATTGTGGAACTAATTTCAAGGGGGCCGACCGGTATATTCAGGAGGTTACAAAATTTTTAGTTGATAAGGAAATCGATATAGGGACCAGTCTCTCCCGTCGGGGCATCACTTGGGCTTTTGACCCTGCGGCATGCCCCCACTGGGGTGGTATCTTTGAAGCCGTCGTGAAAAGCGCAAAGACGCATATGAAGCGGGTAATAGGAGAGACTCTCCTAACCTTCGAAGAGCTGGCCACGGTATTTTGTAGGATTGAGGCGGTCTTGAATTCCCGTCCGTTGTGTCCGCTCAGTGCGGACCCAAATGACCTGGAGGTACTGACTCCAGGCCATTTTTTGATTGGTCAGCCACTTAACGCCTTGCCCGAGTTCCCGTTTGAGGAAATTGCCTCATCGAGATTGACGCGTTATCAACTGATACA
The DNA here is from genome assembly GCA_910589475.2 of Bembecia ichneumoniformis. NCBI lineage: Eukaryota > Metazoa > Arthropoda > Insecta > Lepidoptera > Sesiidae > Bembecia > Bembecia ichneumoniformis. The sequence continues at coordinate 15,675,832 of OU342536.1, read as the reverse complement.
ACAGATGACGCAGAACTTTTGGAAGCGATGGTCGCTTGAATATTTGCACGGTTTGCAGCAACGCCTTAAGTGGACTGACCGAACCGAACCCCCCCAGATTGGTGATCTCGTTTTGGTTAAGGATGCCAACCTACCGCCACTGCGATGGCGCCGGGGGCGCATTGTTAACCTTTACCCCGGTAAGGACGGAAGCCCGAGGTTGGCCGAGGTCCTGGTTGGGGATTCGGTTCTCAAACGAGCCGTGGCAACATTGTCTCGACTCCCATTAGACTAGCGGACAGGTAGGGACCTGTCCGGGGCGGGTGTTTGTTTGGTCCTGTGGCGGGCGTCAGTCTCAGTCGCCGAAGAGTACTCCCGCCATAGTGACATTTTGACAGCGGCCGTCATTAGATGTGACGTTTTGTAGGCCGAGTCGTTAGAGATAGCTTTTGAAAAACGGTTCGGTAAGCGCAAGCACTGGTGCTAAAATTGTATTTGAGTGACATTAAGTTACATTCGATTGAAGAATCGGCTGACGGTAGCCCTGGTACGGGATAATTGGTTTGAAAGAGACTAAATAGAATCTGTGAGTGTGTATTGAAGCGGTCAAGGACGGGTATTCTTCGGTAGCCGGAACTCGGCGATATTCCCTTATTCCTATTTCCCGCCTCACCCCATATCTATATATCTCCCTATCGCCTGAGGCGACTTCCAGGCAGATCCGGGGTAAGTGGTTAGATTAAGTTTCTAGCTCATCGCGGCGTATCGCCGTTTCGGTTGGTCTTGACCAAAGGTCAACGCCGCCGCACTGGTGCTTATGGCACAGCCACGGGTGCTGTAAGCAACATTAATGTACAAATTTTCAATAACCAATTACAAATTTTAATATAAAATATTTACATTTAATTTACATTTTTGTAAATTAATTGCAGATAACTGCCATTTAATTTACAAAAATGAAGAGAAAAAAATTAAGCCTTAATGCTCTGTTCTAGGGTTCCCAGGTTCGATTCCCGGCAGGGTCAACTTTGAAAATAAACTTTTTAATCAATTTGGCTGTGGTCTGGATCTGGAAAGTAGTGGCAGGCACACTGCGTTTCGCAGTATTTGGGCGGCCTGTCCGGCGGCAGGAACCATCCCCTTACAGAAGACCACCGTGAAATAACAGCACGTGTGCTGGTGTGTCTCGGTGAGTGAGTAAGGGATGCGAAAGCCCATTTCCCTAACCTTTCCCAATACCATAACCTTAATTCTACTGTAGTCGGCAGCGCACTACACAACTGTGGCGTTGCTTCTGTTATAGGCGACGGTAGCCACCTACCATCAAGAGAACCGTCGTCGGCCTGTCTACCGAAATTAAAATTTAAAAAAATTAAAAAATTGTCAAATAATACAATAATTAGCTAATAAAACATAGTAACAATTACTTAATTGACGGCATTTTAATCCTAGAATGTTATGTCAATTAAAAATAATAAGCACTTTGACAGAAAAGAACATCAGAAAAAATGTTTGGGAGAAACTAAATTAGCCAAGCGGTCTCACACAGAGGAGATGGCTTTGCTCAGCACTTGGAAGTAATATGATCCTACCTGTACCAAGTGTCCCTGGCTGCTTGGGTCGGGTAAGTGGCAAGGTAGTTGGCAACTCCAGTAAACGTTGGCCATCCGAACAGGAATCCAGTGTCGTCGCCATCAGGTAAAGATAGCCATACTTCAGCTAAACGAACGCTTTCTTTCAGTTTGAAACAATTGGTCCCACGCGATTTGCCGACAAGAAGCAGGTCGCTGAAGAGGAACAGGTGACGGTCCAGCGGCGGAGAAGTTGTCCCCATGGGGCATAGTTGGACAGGAGCCTCCATGATAAAAGTTCTAGGCGTAAGGTTGCTATTATTGGCGCTAACCGTTCCAACAATATCCAAGCTTGGCCGCTTACGAAGACTCTTTGATTTCTGCAATGAGACAATTATGAAATTAGCTAGCGATCATCTCCAACACTTCATATTGATGCAACTGACTAAATGAGTAATATTTCATCATCAACAGTCTATTATATGTCCCCACTGCAGAAGAATAGGTCTATGTTGTCCACCACGCTGGCCCAGTGCGGGTTAGTGGACTTCACATGCGCCTTAAGAGTTTCTTCTTTAGCGTATGCAGGTTTTCACGCGATGTTTTCCTTCACTGTTTGGGAGCAGTCAGTAAATGCATTTAAGTTTTTAGAAAAAAAAAAAAAAAACATTAAGCCATTGGTACATGGCAATACCGGGATCGAACTCGGACTTCTCGACATGTTAGGTCGCGTCTTTACCATTGCGCCACCGACGAAGCTCTAACATTTAAATACATATAATTTTACACTACATTTCATAAGAGAGCCATTCATATTTGATTATTAAAAAATAGTAATAATTAGTCAATTAAACGTCAATTTGCCTCATTACTCGTCAAAACATTCGTCGAACTATTCTTATTCGTGTACTTGTCAATATAATTATTGGTTTTTGATTATCTCTATATATAAAAATGAATCCCCATTTCCATTGGTCACGGCATCACGCGTGAACGGGTAGACCGATTTTAATTCGGTTTTCACTAATGGAAAGAGGGATAAACGGGGAATGTTCATATATATAAAAATTGCACCCCGGGTGAAGCCGGGGGCGGGTCGCTAGTTTTAAATAAAAATACCATAACTGTGGTATATATCCAAACTACACATAAAAATTTAACATGAAATTGAAAAAAAGAAGACTTACTTGTGCATTATGTGAGGCGAGGGCAGCAGACGCGTCAGCATCGTGGAGCGCCAGATAGTCCTGTGGGAAGAGGTCCTGTACTCGCTCGAGGTCCGAAAGTCTTGACGCGCGCCGCCTTGCGCATCCAGCTCCTACCAATCGCTCGTATTGCGCCAACCGCTCGATCTGTCAACAATACGCAGACCAAGTTCAATAAATAAATTCTACAAGACATCCGACCGACGAACTGAGCCAGTGATGGCTCGCTTAGTTGTTACAGTCAGTCTAATTACAGTCAAAACCTTAAGAAAAACACAGACGGTGAAGTAGTTCACGGACAACAAACAGCACCGTTAAATAACAGCACGTGTGCTGTTGTGTTTCGGCGAGTCAGTAAGGGATGCCAGAGCCTATTTTCCTATCCAATCCCTTATCCAGTCGGCAGCGCATTTCAAGCTGTAGCGTTGCTTGTGTTATAGGCGACCTTGCATCAAGTGGACCGTCAGCCTTTCTGCCAATGCCAAAAAAAAATGTTACTACCCACTGTTCTCAAATAAAAAAGCATATTATTACGTAATGTAAGCATAACATATTATTCCGTTACATTAGTTTTAAAAAATTAATGCCTGTATCTTCAGACATGAAGTAGCCTACTAAATTGATACAATAAAGTATATCAATAATGCATAATTTACGACACTGTAGCTCTCTAAAAAGCAACATATCGTGGGCTCGCCCGACCCGATTTCAGAGTTAGGAGGAAACTGATTACGATTTGCCTACACATGAGGCGATCAAGGGAGCGATCTAGGGCGCTCCTCACCACTTCCCCGATATTGCCACCGATTTTAGGGCCGTGTGTAGGCGCTTTATCATGGCAAGGTTTATGAAAATAATTGGATAATTGGTAAATAAAATGCCTACACGACACAGAGTCACAGAGCCGTTGACGGTCGTGTGTACACAAGTATGAATAATTTATCTCAGTCACGTGTTAACATTTATTGAAATGATTTAAACGGAAAGATTGTAATCTAAATTCTGATTGTGTTTGCCGTAACAACGCGGGGCTGCGCTTGCGCAGGCGTCCCGGTGGTTACTTCCCGAGCGCCTCACGACGATTGTTCGACCGCGTCCATGACAATGCTACCTTATTACAACAGGACAAAGGATCGTGAGACTCCTTGCCACTCAATTTACCACATAATAAATGCCATATCAGGCCTTAAATTATTTAAAAAACATACTTTTCAGTTAAACAAATAGAAAAACTGTCGTATCTCTTTTAATGTTAAGATCGGCAGACAAGCTGACGGTCCACTTGATGGCAAGTGGCTACCGTCCCCTATAACACAGGCAACGCTACAGCTTCTGGAAGTATGTTGTTAGGAGGGGAATAGAGAAATGGGCTCTGATTGAAAATAGAGCCCTCTTTTTTTTAATGTTAAAATCGGCAGAGTTGGCTACCGTCGCCTCAAGTAACGCCACAGCTGCTGCAAGTGAGCTGCTGGCCGTAGTAGGATTAAGGATATGGGGTTACTAAGGGATAGGGAAGTGGGCTCTGGGATCCATTACTCACTCACCGAAACACAACAGCAAATGTGCTGTTATTTCACGGTGGTCTTCTGTAAGGGGATGGTTACTGCCGTGAGGCGGGCTGCCCAAACGACTGCGAAACGCAGTGTGCCCTGCCAAATCTTAGGTTATAATAAACATTGTTGAAATGTCAAATTTAAACTTCTTGACGAAACAGAAGTGTCAAAATAAATAGCTACCTGAATTTTTATTCAATCACTAGCTGAACCCGCAACTATATCGCGTAATTTTTTTGTTTGCAAACCGATTGGAATGTTACGGGAAGCTTGCTACAATATATCAGTGAAAACTGCATTCAAATCGGTTAAGCTGTTTCTGAGATTAGCGTGCGCAAAACGCACAGACAAACAGACAAAAATTCTAAAAACTATTTTTTTTATATAAGCGGGTAGGTACAACGTGTACCAACAAATGGATTTTTTTTAAATTTAATGTACAGCCACGGATTATTATAATGTATGGATGTATGGATTTGGTGAAAATTGAATCCTGAAGGAGGAATCTTCCAGAGGCATACATAACATATACTGTGAATTACCAATAATTGTGGAATTACTAATTGTAATTACCAATTATGGAAGTGAGCAATATTGGAGCAATATTGAATATATGGAAGAGGCTTCTGTATCTGCCAACGGCCTTGAGGTTCTGGACAGAGATAGATAGATACAAAGATAGATAGATAGAAGCGAGATGTTTCCCCGCGCCAACCGCGCTAATTTGTACAGAAAACAAATAATAGTTATTTTTAGCCTAATAAATCATTATTTTGACTCGCCAATCGTACACTTTGTGAAAAACATCTTGTCAAAAATTTATGCGAAAGAAAAATGCTGAAATTCAATGCCGTTTAGAAGTAGTTACAAAAATTCAAACAAAAAAGGCTTTACTTTGGGATTTTTTTTCAACTATTAATAATATTATAAGAATTATTTCCAACGTTCAAATTAAAATTTAATGTCCAATAAATAACATATATTTTTTTTGTACATTTAGATCCACTCAGTAAAGTATAGTTACACGGAGAAAACCTCTTGTTGGCATATACAGGAGCCTTAATCTCAAATTATTAAATACATTTAATTGACGATAAATACATATATATTATTTTTTTAATAATAAAATAATAAACATGTAAAACAACAGGATTTTTAGACCAATGTATAAGTAAGCCTGTGTTGGAAGTGTTAGCAGGGTCATTGAGGTCGCGGTTAAAACGAAATTTAAAGTAAATGACGAAGTCTTTTAAACTTATCTATTAGTTAAAATATAGCACACGAAATAAAATAGAAAAAGCAACTAAAATAAAAGGCGAGAGTTCAGTCCGAGAAGACTTTAATTTGAATTGAGTTGTGTTCATTCAATCGTAAAAATAATGCGCTCGACTTAAAAACATTGACTTCATAAAGTGTACTCGCTACCAGACTATTAAACACAGGGTGTGTCTCGCTTATCATCGACTATATCCTGTCCTCATATTAATACAACGGTTACGTGGGATTGCCATTCATAAAAATAATTCTTACTCCTTTTAATAAAGTCCAGTCAACCGTTTAAATACGTGCACTTAGATATGAACATATGTATGTATCTACTCTTTAGGAGATATTATCTATATATATAAAAATGAATCCCTATTTCCCTTGGTCACGGCATCAAACGTGAACGGGTAGACCGATTTTAATTCGGTTTTCGCTAATGGAAAGAGGGATAAACGGGGAATGTTCATATACATAAAAATTGCATCCCGGGCGAAGCCGGGGACGGGTCGCTAGTTAAAATATAAATATTAGGTCGGGGTAAAAGTCTTTTCGCATTTAGTATGTATAAACTTTTAATAAAATATCTTTGGCTGTACTATTTGTATCTGGCTGGTTTTGATGACATTAAAAAGGTTACATTTAAAAAAAAAATCAAATTAGTAAAATGTTGTTTCCAGCTAGCTATTTTCAGCTAGCTAGCATTTGTTTTTCTTTCTGCCAAAATGAGTGAATCTAATGAAGAAATTCGATACACATTAAATAAAATTTTATTACAAAAAAGCAGTTTTTGTACAATACCAAACTTACTTTACTTACCTAAGAACTGTTTGCGTTTCAATCGCCACTTGTGTACTTTAGCTTATTTCAAAGTAAGCCCAGGCGATTTCGGGTCATTACGATTAGACACGTAAACGTTATCTGTGGACGTGTTACACGGAACTGCACTTTCTAACTCAAATGTTTATTTTGGAGTATGCGTGCATAGTGGAACTTCTTAGATAAGGAGTTAACTGACCCGAAATTTAGATAAGAGAGCGCGTGCAATGGCCGGAATACGACTGCACTTTTACAGGTATTATCTTTCAAAAAGTGACCGCGCCTAAACTTTATTTTACAATAAATAAGGTAGTGAACAGGCGACGTTAACTATTATGGAATAACATGGGCACTAATATGTGTGATAGGCATGATGATGGTATTAAAGAATCAAAGAATAAATGGTTTTGGAGAAAAATATATGTTGAAAGGAGTCTAAAAAATTACTCATTTTTTGTATTAAAATTGAGATTAATAAGATTTTCAATAAAATAGAAGTATAAATAACTGCAATAGGCCATGTTACCTGAAACACCAATCAGAGCGAATGACGTCAAGCCCAGGTAAGTGCCATCGCGTTGCTTGACTTTGCTTTGACAGAATGAAAAATCTGATGAGATGTCGGTGACGTCACGTTTCATCAGACGCGACGCCATGACACCTAAGAGCGTTTTCGCGCGTAATTCAAAATATATTTAAAAACATTCAATAATTCGCGTTGAAATTTAGTTTTTTTGCTGAAATATTGTTTTTTCGGATATGGTAGACGTGTATCTACCTACATTATGGAAGGGAATTTCAAAATCTGTCATCATGCCTATTATACACAAGTTTAGGTAAATAGCGAAACGTCCCCGACTTTGCACGGATGCAATTATTTACACAAACTTTCTCGATTTATCGCTTTTTCCATAGGTGAAAACACTATTAAAATCGGTTGGTTAGTTTAGAATTTAGCGGAGAAACAGACAGTGGCGTACTGCGACTTTTTTATAACTAGCTGAGCCCGCAACTTCATACGCGTGGTATTCGATTGGAATAAAACAAACACTTGTTACGGGAAGCTTGCTACAATACATCTGTGAAAACCGCATTCAAATAGGTCAAGCCGTTTCTGACAAGCAGACGCACAGAAAAACAGACAAACAGATAAAAATTCTAAAAACTATTTTTTTTGACCACTGTAACATAAGTGCAACGTGTAAATGCACAGACACAGCTCGTTTACGATTTTATTATATTAGATATGTATTCCTATTTATATGTATCATATAAATCTAATAGTACTTTAAAGTTAATTATGATATTATAGTTATGTTAAGCTGTCGGTGTGTAAGTAAATAAATAAATAAATAAATGTATCTTTATTTTATAGATAATAGAAGATATACCTATAGATATAAATTAGACTAATCCCCTATACCTTTGACTAATCGGGCATATGTCCAGCTAAATACAACAATAAGAATCGAACTCAATTTGATATAAGAAAAGAATTTAATTTGTTAGTAAATTTGTTAGAACTCTATAACTAATGGTTAATAATTATGACGCAGAGTACAGAGATGTGTCTAAGAGGCAAAAACTTATTTAGAATTGCCTACTTGGTTTTCTAATAAATGCTAAGTTACTTTTCCAAACACCAGAAGAACTTGCGGTCAACTTATACAAGTATTCGTTAAAGTACTGGTTTACAGTCCATGGAATTGCGCAAAAAAAGTGAAAAGTCGGCAGTGTACGTACAGTTCTTTGACATAACTATTGACAAGAGATATTATGTAACCTCATTAGGTACAACCTCTTCATCATCATAAACGTCTTACATCATTTAGGGATCATTTAGGAAGTACCTATTAGTGAACGCAAACTCACCTTTACGAACTAAAATGAGGAATTCACAATAATTGACACGTAATATTTTTAACAGTGTCGTAAAAGCGCAGACATAATTATCAAAGAGTATTTCGCTTCGAGTAAACCTCTCTGGCGCCATAATCAATTAAAATTATATCTCGCCATTGGCTTTAAAATAAATTTAGTACTTGAAATGTTATTAACGGTACGTAATGTTGAGGTATGCAAGTTACAAGTTCGTGGAATGCAATCGGGGCGTGATTCATCAGACTCTCGGAAAAAAGCGAGATCTGAATGAGGTTGTGCTTACATTGGTCTCGATTCAAAATGTAACACAAAAGTTCGTGAACTTAAAAGTAATCTTGTAAGGTCAAGATTCCTTCAATTTTACAGTGAAGTTGATCGTAAACCGAAAACAAGGTTTTCCATTAACAAGTTTTAGTATATTTGACTATTTGATAACTAACCATAACTATTTGACTCCTCAATATTCTTGTTCACTACAGAATAATTCAGTACGATCTATTCCGTTCGGCTCCGAATCTATTATTCTCAGACCGAAGAACTTAAAATTATGCTAAGTTCCGGTTCGTCATCGCAACGCAATTCGTGAATCTAGCCACTTCAAACCGCGAGAACCCGGGATTCTCCTTCTCAAAGATACAATAAGATTTGCATATACATATTATGACCATCTATTGGGTCATTTGCCTGCCCATCAAGCTGATTAAGAGATATTTACGAAAAAGAGGCATTAATGTTTGCTTAAAATATTAAATAATATAAACATGAATTTTCTAGTGTTTCAGCACGTAAATATACTTGATTAGTATTAATCTTAAATTTATTACTGTTTTTTGATAAACAAGTGGCCTTAGTAAGCAAATGGCTTATGACATTATTAGAGTATTCCAATCGATTTTATTTTTTATTTTTTATGTTAAGGTCGACAGACAGACTGACGGCCCACTTGATGGTAGGTGGCTACCGTCGCCTATGACACAAGTAGCGCCAGAGCTGCTGCAAGTGCGCTGCCGACTATAGTAGGATTAGGGATAAGGGATTAGGAGGGGATAGAGAAATGGGCTCTGGCATACCTTACTCACTCACCGAAACACAACAGCACACGTGCTGTTATTTCACGGTGGTCTTCTGTAAGGGGGTGGTTACTGCCGCCAGACGGGCTACCCAAATAACTGCGAAACGCAGTGTGCCCTGCCATTACTTTCAAGATCCAAACCAGAGCCAAATTTGGAAAGTTCATTTTTCAAAGTTGACCCTGCCGGGAATCGGACCCTAGAACAGAGCGTTAAGGCAAGCACCCTAACCACTCATCCACGCCCAGAAGGTCAAGACATAATGGCTTATGACATTATTAGAGTATTCCAATCGAAAAATGATAATAATAATGAATATCAATAGCCTCAATAACTTCATAAGTGGAACTCACAACACATTTTGTTACATGAAATTTCGAAGCTTGAATGTGTATCTCAATGTATTATTTGGATCTGGTTAAATTATGTAGGTTGTGCCATTTATTGGTATACAGAACAATTTATGTTGAAGTTATCTTTTTGACATCTCGCGGAAAGGTCGCCGGGCACAGCGGCACACAGCGGGTCGTCCGCGACACACATCTTGAGCCATTGTTGTAATGTGATATTGAACGAACTGTCGAATCATCATCGGTGAAAACAAGCCGTGATGCCGATTCATGATAAATGCATTTCACTTTTGGACAAATACCGTCGGATACAGGAAGTACCTATGTGTCTCAGTTACACCATCATTGGTAATTTTTTTTTTTTAAATAATTATACCATTCTTGTTTTAAATATAACGAGTGATTGTTTGAGGGCGCGATTTAATAGCCTACATTGCTTACATAGGCATATTGAGAAAATTCCAAGGAGTCAGTGTGTTGGGGATGATGAACCAGATACCGGAGAATCTGACAAACCCATTATCACGCGTGTTTTTGGGCTTTAAGTCTGAGTGGTGGGTTATTGAGCTTAGATACGAGGGTTGCCCATTTAATATGACTAGAGAACACAGTGAAACTAGCAAACATTGAATTTCGTCCAAGTCCCGAACTGTTGCTGAATCCACGCAAACCTTAAGTTAAATATTGTTTGTCGGTTTTTCGACATCGCCTCTTGCTTTTATATCAAGAATATTAAACACGGAAGAAAATCTCGGATCAATGACAAATATTTTAAAATCGTTACCTAATGACATTACTGTCATAGTCAAATTAGATTTCAACATAGTTTTCTATTATTCATTTCAACTAAATAGTGAATGTTGAAAACAGTGCTTTCATTTAATATACAACGAGAAACAGCAATGTACTAATTAATGTTAATTTTTAAAATTATCGACAAGCTGGAGCGCAAGTTTGCACACTTCGGCTTTGTAATACAAACAAATGCTAATTGACAGTTCCACTTCTTAACAGAAGAGTCAGAATAGTTCTAACTTACTATTTTTGTATATAACTTTAATTTATAAAGTAATAAGTATATATACGAATAATATATACGAATAAAGCTAATTCTAAACTAAACTTTTATTAAATATTTTCGTCTAATGATAATGTCGGCCTCCTTACCGACATTTATTTAAAATTAAATTTATTTAAAACAAATATCTCAAACCGATTTAACGTTTGGCGTTCAAAAGTGAGTAAATACGGATTGAATTCGGTTCGAATAAGTGAAAATTTACTGAGAATTTTGAATTCTGGGACGAATTTCATACATTAAGACTGTGCCGTGAAAATGTGAAATAATTGCGTTTATTTGATCCCTTGCTGTGTCGTTATTACTAAAGTTTTAGTTATGCAATTAGTATGTAAGATATTTAAGGATACATTCTATAAATCATATTCTGTAGAATCACGATTACTTATAGTTTTCTCGATAGAAAAAAAATCCAAAATTACCTCTAAAAAATAAAATAAACCGTTAGTACGGCGTAAATACTTCACGGAAGGTTATCAGTTTTTGAATAATAACAAAACAACATGTTTTCTATAACGTATATTTTTTACATTTTCAAAATGTATATTTGTTTTTTAATACAAAGGAAATACCTAAATTCCCGTGAATTCGGCCCATATTAGCTAGAGCCGCCAAGCTTCCCCCCTGTCCGCTTCAGTGTTGCTTCGGCCGTCGGACGGGGAGTTTGTGTCGCTTGGACTAACGCATATTTTTAAGACGTAATTAAGACTTTTGTGTTCATTTACTATGGGGAACAAAGTAAATAAATCAAAGAAAAGAAGGAGTTGGCTAAAAAACAATGGTAAACGCTTGCAAGAAGAAAATAAGTAAGTAAAACTTTACATATACAATAACTGTAACTCATACACAATAACTATTACTTTTTCTTTTATTTATTAATACTAAAATTAAATTTTAGTATTAATTAATAATTAATTAATACTAAAATATGTATATTACATGCCTATACATAATGTATACGTATATTATTATTTTTAAATTCTTTTGTACGTATAAATTGTAATTTGTCAAACCTAATATGTTTGACATATTAAATTCATATTTTTTTTTATATTTTGTGAATTAGTGGATTGTTATTATGCTGTTTGCTATTCAATAAATAAATATTATTATGTTTATTGTAAAATCAATACAACAAATAATTTAACTGTAATAATAAATTACAAAAAAAAAAAAATTTATCTTTCTAGATCAAGACGCCTACTGGCCGCGAATTTTGAAGACAAAGAGAATACTCCTGTTGCTTCGTAAGTATACTCAGTAGTTACCTACCTGCTGGCTACTAATAATGCAGCTAGCTGAAGGCTGTCCCCAGTTGAAAAGTAAAAAAAAAGAGAATGACAAGAAAAAACATTTTTCTGTTATGACTTTATATTTATTATTGTGGTTGCTCAATATTTTGCTTGGTTCTCTCAATTTCTCAAATATTGTTATCGTTGTTTTTATAACCGACCCGCTTTCTTTGGGGCTAGTGTATATAAGTATACATATTTATTATTGCTGTTCAGAAAAAACTGATTCTAACAGTCTGATAGGATGATTCTTGTAGGTATTAATACCTAAAAATAAAAATGAGCTTTTTTTTCGGCATTTCGGATTTTCAAAAATCTTTTTCTATTATTTATCTTTTTCTATTTATACGATAAATGTACCAGTTGTTGGCATTTCACTACAAAACAAAGAGTCATCTGATGAACCGAATATAGTACGCGTAAATATAGTAGGATAATTATGTATAATTTGTATAATATAACATTATAATAAATTTAATATGAATGACCACATTTTCATTATATTTTTCAACTTACAGAGTCTTGGATGACAGCGATTCTAAAAGTTATCATACTCTGAAAATGTAAGTTGAAAAACTAATTATTCTTATGGAATGAGATTTGCAAATTTCATACAAAAATTTTTTATTGATAAATAATGTAATGTTCTGTTTTCTTACAGGGTGTCAATTACACCAGAACAAAATCCTACTCTTTTAGTGGATGGGGAAATAAACAATGACATGACTTACTTACACAGAGAAAATAATGCCACGAAGTAAGTGCGATATTAATTAGATACCTATTATTGTCTCTTGTGTCCTCACAATTTTTTTCGATTATCTGCGTAGGTACATTATGCATATTACCTACATATATTACTTCTACATTTACTTGGTGGTACCTATGATTGCTCAGAGAAGCGTTTTGCTCTGTGGCCCGATTTATAATCCAAAAAACGTAATTTATACATAATTTATAATATAAATCCTTAGAATATTTTTCTTTTCATTTTAGACTTCCGTTTGATGACATACAGAAATTACAAAGGCTTGCTGTTATAACTAAGACCCAAGGTGATCCCAATGTAAGTTGTAAATTTATGAATTTACCAAAATATCCTGAATCTAGTCAGATAAATAGGATAATACTTTTATTTTATTTATGTTTATAATTTATTTTACCTTTTAGTTTTCAACACATCATTCGCCAGCTGATTCAGATCAAGAAGGAGAATGTTATATAATAAAACCGGAAGAAAAAGTGGAGGAGACCATAATAAGTGGAAATAGAGTTGTAGATTTCATGTATTTATTTAAACAGTTGCAAGAAATTTCACATCATAATTCTCCATTAAATTGTAACTTTAATCATTTGAAATTAGTCGGAGAAAGGAAAAGGGGATTTTTGTCAAAATTTGAGTTTGTTTGCCAAATGTGCAACGCTAAATTGAGTCTAAATAATTTTAAAAAATCGAACGATAAAAAAGAACTTGATTTCAACGAAAATATAGTAAGTGGTTTCATGTCTATAGGTGCAGGATACTCAGGTTTAGAACAAGTGTCTGCTTCACTTGAAATACCTTTTATGTCGGATCATTTATATGCCAAGTGTAATGCTAGAATCTGTGAACTATGGGAAACGGCAAAAGAAAAATGTATGGAAGAAGCAGCAAAAGAAGAATACGATTTAGCTGTTCAAGACGGTAATGTTAATGCAGATGGAGTACCCATGATTACCGTGGTTGCTGACGCATGTTGGTCAAAAAGATCGTTTAAAAAGAATTATAACGCTTTGTCGGGTGCTGCGGTAATTATTGGTTACAGAACAAAAAAAGTACTTTACATGGCAGTAAAAAACAAATATTGTATGATTTGTGCACGGTCAAAAAGTCGAAGATACGCGTGCCAATCGTCGATAAGATCGATGACTTTACAAAGACTGCTATCCGATGTATAGTGCATGGTTTCTTCGCGCAGAATGAAATACCTACATTGGACAAGATTTTAAAGAAAATAAATGATGATGGTACTTTGGGCACAATCAAGAGATCGACGCTACATAAAATATTGAAAAAAATTCGTTTCAAGTACAGCAAGAGAAGCAGAAATAGCACGTTGCTGGACCGTGACGACATTTTTTTTTGGCGAAGAAAATATTTACGATCTATCAAAACCGCTCGAGAAAATAATCAAAAAATTTAGACGAAACGTGGGTGAATGAAGGTCACACTACTTCAAAGGCATAAGGCACGTCACAGAAAAAGTTGAGCCCAAAATGAACGCTATGGACCATAATGTAGAAGTCATGACTGAAAGTTTAGTAATAAATGTAGGAAATGACAGCAGTGACAGTGATTCGTCGGAGAGTGAAATTGAATACTGAATTAAATTTATTTGAATCTGTCAATTTTATTAATTGTTTTGCTTTTATTTATAAATTTTCAACGTTGTAATTTTATTTGATTGTTTCAATTGTATTTCATGCATGCATCTACAATAAATAAGTAACTATGATATTAAACTGTAATTTTTATTTCCTTCACAAATATTTTTTACAAAGAAAACAATGTAAAAACGTATGTATAAAAACGAGTAATACAAAAAGCAAAATTATTTTAAATGCGCAATTGTGTTAAAAAAAGTAGTCTAAAATAAGTCGCTCTGTGAACGCGCCTTTACTTTTCTACGGATTTGTTTACGCCCACTGTTCATTTCCTGTCCTTGTCATTTGTATGAAAAATTCAGACAGAGAAAGCGCTCTACTAACTCGTTTCCGTGGATATAGTATAATGATAGAGGAGTCCAGGATGCTTAATGTGGAGTTGCCCGAGCGTCGTGCTCGGGCAGCGAGGTGTAATGAAAAAAAGTTTTATATGATGTATATCTTTTCATCGGTGGGGGTAGCGTCTACAGGCTTTCAAAAATGTAAAAAGAAACAGTCATATGGACACACTCAAGCGCGTAAGATTTTCATACAGATGGTTCAGCTCGATGTCCTGGTCGTGCTAACGGAGGGATTACATTACTTTTTTGACGATTTTTGTTACTTCGGCTTGCGGAAATCGTCAGATTAAGCTTTCCTATTATCCTTGAATTATTTCCTTTAAGATAAAAAAATCGAGAAAAAATAATGTCCAGGTGACATTAATTTTTTATATGTATATATGACGATATTATATATTTATGTTATGACGATATAATATTTATATACGTATATAAGACATACTATTTATAAATATATAAGTTAATACTTAAGTAACAATAATTTTACGAGTTATAGATAAAAGTTTTTATTCAATTACGCTCGTAAAACATATACCACATATACCAACATATACCATATACCAACAATATAACAATAAGTTATAAAAAATAAATGTGTGAAATCTGTGAAGTTTCCAACCGTATAATATTTTTAATAAAAGTTTTTGAGACCGTTTCTGTTATTTTATTTTGTAAATATTGGTAGGTAGTCGATCAGCGCACGGCTCTAGCCACTCGGCGCACCGCTCTCTCCCGCTCCTGCTGTGTGCCTCACGCACACATACACAGAGCGCATAGAATACCTAAAATCAAAGCGCGCCAGAAGCTCGGTACCCCCTTAATATCGTCAACAGACGATATTAATGTATGCGGTCAACGATCGGCGTTTTAATCAAAATTTAAAATACAATACAGTTCCTAAATGAAATTAATTTGAGTAACCGAAATATTTTCTTTAATGAAACTAGCTTAGGTGTAGTTCGTACTACCACGAATGACAACAAAAATCGGTCATAAATAGGTGTTTTGTACATTTTTAAAGGCTAATACTCTTACAGAATAAGTTCAAAGGAAAAAAATGAAAAAAAGGATATAAATTTGTTTTTGTATGTCAGCAGAAAAGAGTAAAAACATCTGTGAAATAAGTCAAACGTATATTTTCATACAAAAAGAACCGAAACGTATCACTCTATAAAACCTTTAAAAATATTGTAGCAGAAAATATATTATCTTTTAGTAATCTCATAACAGATCTTTCAGTAACACTTTAACGGGAGAGTACGGTTAGTAAGTAAGTATAGGTTTAAGTACGGGGGAGTGTCGCTTCTGCCATGAGGCAGAAGAAACACCAATGCATATCCTGTGCGAGTGTGGCCCTCTGATGCACAAGCGCAGTCACATCCTAGGAAGCCACACAATGGCTTGTGAAGATGTGAAGAATGCCTCTATCAAAAAAGTACTACAGTTCCTTAACGTGGTAGGTATAGGTAGAGAGCTTTAGTTCACGTGGCGATTACAATACTTCAGCAATGGACGACGTGATACTGGTACTCTAGCAGACAGAAATAGCCACTAAGACAAGATAAAGATAAAGATAAACACTTTAACAGTCAATCTCCAAAAAGATGGCGAAGACAGAAGTTATCGAAATGTTTTAAGATATCATCGGTCAAGTGAACGACTCTATTGCTAAACAATTAAATGGCGAAGCTCAAAGAATACGCATCATTACACATTAACAAAACAAACTCTTTGAAAATATTCATTTGAGTGACGGCACACCAAATTTGGTTACGTAATAATTCCAAGTTAACAATGGGTCTGGCGTCAATCACGCGTTAGAGACGTTTTATAGAATAAGTCCACAGGAGAAAGCTTAACGCCTTGGGCGGGCTCGTAATATGGCAACAGTTAGTAACCTATCTTATAGCGATCTATAGGCCAGATAATTGAGGTGATTTCAGGACAGCGCTGCCCTCGTGGGTCACTTGTACCACTTCTACTACGGGTCATACATCACCATGTTATGCAATGCCTGATTGGATTGACTTCGAGCGACATTAAAAACGTCGGCACTATAATGTACCTCTTCATCCATCCATCACTCGCAACGGAGCGACAGAAAAAGCAATCGTTGTTGACGTACCGACACACTCGTCGTTACAAAATTTTAAACGCACTTGATTATGTCGATACTTGGAGACTATTTTGAATTCAAGCAATTCATTTCTTTTAGGTGCTGCAACATCTCTTGCGTAATAATCGTATTAGATAGGTATTAAATTATAAATGATCACCAGAAATCGGACGCGAGCGTTGTGGGGTTTTAATACCGAATACCGTTAAATATTTGATCGGATTTACGTCGTTCTTATGATGCATTATGGGGATTGGATAGTCCCGAACAGGTAGCAGAGTTTACCTGCCCGACGATATGAGTTTTATCTTTTTTATTTAAAACCTCTTTTAAAGTACAAGATTTAATATTATTACATCTATTCGATATTTTATTGATAGTTGTTAGTGTGATTACTAAACTGTTTAGTTTTTATCGATTTCAGTCTACCGATTTCACGTTATGTTTCAACGTAATTATGTGTCATAAATTTGTTTCTTTTAAAGTTCACTTCATGAGTTGTAACGTAATACTCTTTAAAAACCAGACACTATCGGTAACGCAAACGATGCCAGCTTTCTTCTTTCGCAACATTTCCCAATTTGCATTACTAAGTGCAACAAATCACGCATCGATTATAACCAGGCTTACGATTCGATTGAGCATACAATTTCTATTGTTCCTCACAACACTTGTAAAACGTGTACAAAAATAAGTACATCAACCGAGTTTGGAAGTCGATTCTGTACGTGCCATGTTCACATTAATAAACCATCGATGTTGTCCTACTTTTATTATTACGTAAAGTGTAAAGCTAAAATTTTATTAAGATTAGTTGGCATGTTGATAAATGGAGATGTCTGAAGGCGTTACATGTAAGATAAATAAACTGGTCAAGTCACCTAATGCTTTCGAAACAATAACTATAGATGCGAGATCTTCATTGAACATTCTTGTTATTTAAATTGGCTACTGTCAATGTTGAATTGTTAAAATGAAACAATACATCTCTACGTTTATCAGGGACAAAATAATTTCTTCTGCTCAGTGCGGCTGCTCAGTACGGAATTCAATATTCGTTTTTTTTTTCTGTATTACCAACTCTGGCGTTAGTTTTATTGCTGCGTATTTGTGCCCGAGGGATACCCTGTAAGGCCATTGGAGTGTACAATGCCATGGTTCCCGGAATTCAATTCAAAAGCAACGTGTCGACTCCATGGATACCCTCAAATTAGTCAGTGTCCGTCGGCAACATAATGACTTTTGTATTTGTTGGATGCTTTGCAATGAAATGTTTGGAGTAACATTGACATTCCTCAATTTAAGTTGTATTGCTTTATTTCAAGAATTAACTTATTTAAAGATATTTGTCTTATATGGTCAAATACTTAAATAATTCTTAAAAAATAAGAAACCAATGTACCTACGTTAAGTAGTGTGTTTCGACAAGATCCTCATTTTTTTTTTACTGAAAAAAGTTTCTATCGTCATTTTTTAGGGATTGCTAGTACGTCAGTGACTTTTACAGAATTAGTGATAAGGAGGTGTTAGTGGAATTTGCTCTGGAATCGCTTACTCACTCATCGAGAGACAAAATACGCGATCTGTTAATTTACGGTGGTTTAGGTATGGAGCGTGTCATTGTCAATAGATGACAGTTATGTCATTGTCAATTTATGACAGCCCTACAACGTAGTTTGCCCTTTTACTAAAAATCTATGTAGGAAGTACTCTATTTTCACAAACAGAAGTGCACAGAAAAAAATTATAAATAGATTATTTCTGTGGGAGTTCTAGTCCGACTACCCACTGACCAGTGGACACAGGCTTTTCATATAGTCACGTCCAGTTCACGACTTCTGAAGCAGTTATTTCTAAAGGTTCTTATTCTATATTCTTGTGTATTCTTAAAACGAAATTAGATCCATTCCTAGAACTCTAATGGTTCTTTTATTCTCATCTAAACGTTTACGACATATTAAATGTTTATTACTGTTCAATCCCTTTTGTCTAATTCAATTTTAAATGGATTGAACGATTGTAGATCTACTACAGGAACAGAAAAGAGAGGAGTGTCCTTTTTTTATTTATTTTTTTGGGAAGTTTCTGTTTATTCAATTTCAAGAAATTGAATATTTAAACACTGAATTTTAGATTATTTGAATTAAATAAAAATTCCTTCTAATTTACCAATTCATACACGAAATCGTTTTCTTTTATATTATGAGCTCAGATATATTCTGTGATATAGTTTAAAAAAATAATATTTTTTTTTATTTTTTATTTATAATTTTAACAATTTAAAAAGAAAACTAAATATACATTAATATAATGATAGCATTAAAAACCACCTAGGTTTAACCGTTTGCTATCATAATGCTTTAAATTATTATTAAAATATTAAAAGATTTAACATCTAACTATGTACAATTAATTACAATGTTGATATAATCAAATACAATTTAAAAAATATTCCTTTAATTTAACTAAGAGTATGTTTGCATAATAATGTACTTCCGTGGCAAAGACTGCATTTATTCCTTTGGTAAACTCTATATGTGAAAAATCAATAGATAGTTTAATAATGTGAGAGCTATTAGTTGCCGATCGAACTGTGAGCAAGTCCCACATTAAAAGTGGTTGTTCCGCGAATACAAAACAATGGTGGGTAATTTTGTAATGTCTTCTTATGCATGATGCAACGTGCATTTGTATACGGGGCTCATGCATGTGTTCCTTGTTCTTTACTTTTATAAGCACCTCAACTTGTGGGGTACATATATATGAAGATGTTGGTACACAATATGTATATCATATGTACATGTATTATAGATGATATATCGATAAACATCAAAATTTGATATGTCAATATATTTTTCAAAAATAAGGTTTTCATGCAATATAAGAGTACTTATATTAAAATGTATTATATTATGGGCGAAGTACATAAAAACATGTGACAGTTTCACATGCTCTTATAGGTAATTTTTATCCCTTTCTTTAACAATTAAAACATACAGTGCTATCCCCCAGCTAAGTCGGGGGAGGGGGGGGGGGGGGGGGCTTTTCCTTTTGTTACAACAAATTAATATTATTTCCTAAGCGACATTGAAGACGACATTTAGGAAACAACAATTGCTGCTACACAAACCGTTGTACGTACAGCCTTTTTTTTTTATTAAAGATGGGTTTACTCTTGGCCAGCATCTGTCCATGTAGGAAGATGAGGCCGACGATGGAGCGAGCTCACCCAGAAGATGCCTATTCATTCGAACCTTGAAAAGATTTGTGTTGTATGAGCTCGGAAATGACGCCGGCAGGGAGTTCCAATCCTTAGCAGTACGCATTATAAAAGATGTTTTAAAGCGCTTGGTTCGAATTAAACGCGTGATGCCGTGACCAAGGGAAATAGGGATTCATTTTTATATTAGGATTCATTTTCATTTATATATAGAGATTCGTAAACGTGCATTAAATATTTTTTCAAAAAAAAAAAATAAAAAAAAAAGTTTTTAGAATTTTTATCTGTTTGTCTATCGTTTGTGCACGCTAATATCAGAATTCATGAATGTATTGTAGCAAGCTTCCCGTAACAATTAGTGTTTGTTTCATTCCAATCGGTTTACAAACAAAAAAAGTTACGCCCTATACCGAATACCACACGTACGAAGTTGTCGGCTCAGCTAGTTACAAATGAACTTGTAACCCTATAAAAATTGCTGACAGTTTAAAAATGCTGACAGAAATTGCATCGTTCACCCAAACTACAAGTTTAAATTTATTTAATCGCTTCTTTAAAAGTGATGAGACGGTAACGCGAATTCGTTACGAAGATTCCTTTAGTTTGCATGTCATTAGCAGACGAGTAAAAGTCGATGACAATTCGCCGCACGTGCTCCGAATAAGAACGTGAATTAAATACGTTACGGCATGTGCTGATGCAGAGGCCAGAAACCAGTGGATCGCCTAAAAGGGCCAGTACATCTGTCAGAAGCGCCGACCGGTTCTTGGCTTGTGTCTTCACATCGCGCTGCGGAGTATTTTAAATTTATGTGTACCCGGTACAAATTCTGAACAAACGCACAGACGAACAGACAAAAATTCTAAAAACTGTCTTTTTAATAATAATAATAATAATATTTATTTATTTCGGATAATTTACAATCCATATACAAAAAGGGGAACTTAATTTAGAATTAATAACAAGAACAAAAATTAAAGTTAAAATTAAAGTGAAATATTAGTATCTCTGGGCATCCCGACCCCAGGGCATCCATCCAGCAGCATGCAGCCGAATCCAACGCCCCAGTATCGGAGAGTCCCACCTATCAGTGAATACGTTCAGGATGGTATTGTTGCTAGCGCGCAAGCGTCTCAGGGCAGAAGCGCAACGCTTTTTGATCTCGGTAACTTTCCTTTTTTTTGTAAATATTTAATGTACAAACACGGCTTGTTTACGATTTCATTATATGAATATAGATTTTTTGTAATTTTATAACGCTCAAACAAAATTATAATTAATTGATTTAAAAAATTCGACATCCTAATTATCTTTAAATATTAAAAAATTTACATCCTAATTATCTCTTCCGCGTCTGTATATTATTATGTGTGTTCGCGATAATCTCAAAAACTACTGAACAGATTTTCATCTGTCTACAGAGTGACTCCTGAGGACATAGGTGTATCACCAAACAGTTCTACGTAAATCCGACAGATGTCGCCCCTTCACTAAATTCTTTGTAGTATAATAGATGGCGCCATCAAGTGTTATATTTTTTATTTTTCAACGCGAACGAAGTCGCAGCTGGTCCAGTTATATATAAATTGAACTACAAGTGACACAAAGATTGCATTCCAAACATGTCTTTCCGATGGTCACGAGTAGTTGTACAGAGTGGTGGTCATTACCACGTGGCAACAAGGCACAAGCTGAATTGAACACTCATACCGGAGCCAATAAAAGCGAAATTAGGTGAACGCATAAACAATTATAATTATATTTACTTATATAAACGTTTATACATAAAAATGGCGGTTGGTAGTTGGTATGAGACTTCTATTAAGACGCGCTGACTTATTTTGGGTGCGAGATTTATTGCAGACACTGAGTGCGTTCTCTTCAATAAATTCTTGAGGATATTAAAAAAACATTTATTACTAATTAAGAGAATTTTATTCACTACCTTCGATGTGGCATGAGCACAGTACTGGAAGCACTGCTTGTTTTTTATTATTATTATTATTATACATTTATTCATTTTAATTCTTAATTCTAAGTTTTTTAAAATATGTAGGTATCTATCAAAAATATATACCTATTACAAAAAACTAGTCTTCCGCAGGTAGCGGGGCAATGCCCAAGCTACCGGTGGTTGGAGCTGCAGAGTGAGGAACCTCCTGACAATTCGTGCTGTGTCAAGAAGTACCGCCTTCTGTATCTGTCCCTTGATCCAACCATCTAGTGAGAGCCTCTTGAGATGTTGGTCGAGGCTCTTCGCTATAAGACCGTTCGCCGAAACAACTATCGGGACGATGATTGTCGAATCGACATCCCACATGGCGGTCACCTCGTGAGCCAAGTAGATGTACTTGGTAAGTTTTTCTTTTTCGGCTTTCACGAGATTTTCGTCATGCGGGAGGGCTATGTCGACAAGCATCGTCCGGCGCTGGGTTCGGTCAATAACCACGATGTCAGGCTTATTGGCGACAATAGTCCTGTCCGTGATTATGGAGCGATCCCAGTAGAGCGTAGCATGACCATTTGCGAGAACTGGCGCAGGTACATATTTATAATAAATATTAATATTATATTATATTATATTAATATTACACATTTATAATAATATTATAAATCGATATTTTTAATATAATAATATTATATTAATATTATAATATTATTAATAACATTATATTTATTATTATTATTATTAAAGCAGCCTAAGTTACTCCAAATGACATCAATTATTTGCCAGTGAAAGTCCCGCCAAAATCGATTCAGCCGTTTCGGAGATAAGCCGGAACAGAGAAATTTTTAGAAAAATTTGTTTACTCGTAATACACAATAACTAGATTAGTTCTGAATATTTAAATATGTAGGTACATACAACTACGAAAACAACCTCTATCATCTATCATTAAAGTGATTTCAAGGATCCTTTAAAATAGCTCGCGGTTCAATAATCACCATATTTTATATCTAAGTTTCCTTATATCTTTAACTAGGCTACAATTAGATACGCTTTCGATTTGAAATTAGGGGCCAGTAAAATGAGAAAGGCACAAATGAATTATTCATAAAGCCCTTGTTTACGTCTGACTCTTATTATAGTTGGGCGGGCGTTTCATCTTCAAATAAGTCGTTGCAATCTAGGCGAACCCTTTACTATACTGGAACTAATCTCCATCAAATCGTTTTAAAGGGGTTTTTTAAGTTTATAATTCGTGCCGATAATAAGATAATAAATGAACACAATAATTTCTAAATCTATACTAATATTATAAAGCTGAAGAGTTTGTTTGTTTGTTTGAACATGCTAATCTCAGGAACTACTGGTTCGAATTGAAAAATTATTTTTGTTTTTAATAGTCCATTTATCGGGGAAGGCTATAGGCTATATAACATCACGCTACGATAAATAGTATTATAAATAAGCAGTGTCCAGTACCGCGCGCCCCATGCGCACGCCGCCCCGCCGCCGTATGGGCCGCAGCCAAGTGTGGCCGGGTTCAGCTAGTCTATTATAAAAGTAAATTATAGCTAACCGGACAGTAGTTTTGATCTTTTTTAATGTATATATTTTAGACTACAAGTAAAACTTATAGGTCTTTCATTAAGATATACACATCCCATATCTAAAAATATTAGGCCGGGGAAAACGTCTTTTCGTTTAGCCGCGAAAAAGAAATTGTCACGTTTATGGACCTAATGTAGTATCAGTAAGAGTAGCACAAAGTTGGTTTAAGCGTTTTCAATCTGGGAATTTTGATGTCAAATTTGCACTTCGCTCTGGTTGCCCTGTTACGGATAAAATGAACACCATTTTTGAATAAACGGAGCAAGATCGGCATATCAGTAGTTACGACATAGCTGAAGAACTGGGAATTGACCACAAAACAGTTTTAACCCATTTGAAAAAAGCTGGGTACACAAAAAAGCTCGATATTTGGGTGCCACACGAGCTCACTGAAAGAAACCTTATGAATCGTGTACTCGTTTGCGATTCTTTATTGAGATGTAATGAAACCGAACCGTTTTTGAAGAGATTGATAACTGGTGATGAAAAGTGGATCACGTACGAGAAGAACGTGCGAAAAAGGCGTGGTCAAAGGTCGGTCAGGCTTCACAGACACACAATCAGAGTTTTTTGATCAGGGGTCCCAAAATGTCTAGAGGTTTTTTAAACAACGGAATCATGTCACTCCCTACAAAATGGCAAAAAATCATCAAATAAAATGGCACCGATATTCTGTAATTAAATGTAAATTAATTTTGAAAAAAAAAAATCTTGGGTTTTCATATAAAATGCGAAGAAATTCCTTCCCCAACTTATTATTTAATTAACTTTTTTCCCGAAGTAGATACTTTAACATAAAATTTTACCTGTGTATTGACAGACATTATTGCAGTATTGATAAAGGTAGTTTTTTACTTTAACATACCTGAGATTGTATTTTGGCCGGAAGGAAGGTAAAGGAACAAATCTTTGTATTAAATTTAAAATACCCGTATATTAATATTTTTTGGGTTACAAACAAATAAATATAATTAAAACCAGATTAAACGCTTCAAACGTGCGATTGATTAGTTTCCAATCGATGTAAGTAAATGACCGGTAAAGTTAGAACCATTTGTCTATCAATAGAATACCAATTTCGGGTTTCTTTCGAGTTAAAACTAAATTAAACAGTTAACTTGACAAAAAATACACATTGTTATATCAAGATATGATATCAATAGAACATTTTTCATCCAGTGATTTACTTTTATTCTTTGATGACAACTTAAAAACATTTAAAAAAAATTATTTATAACTTTTCCAAACAAAAATACTATAAATTTATAGACACCTGCAACCATTAGAATGATAAATAAATATAATATAAATAAATCTCTATATATCTTTATATATATAAAAATGAATCCCCATTTCCCTTGGTCACGGGTAGACCGATTTTAATTCGGTTGTCACTAATGGAAAGAGCGATAAACGGCGAATGTTGATATATATAAAAATTGCACCCCGGACGAAGCCGGGGGCGGGCCGCTAGTATAATATAATAATAAATCATTGAAACCTTAATTTGTGGTATACTTAGTTATTATGTTGCAATAGTTAATCACTGTTATCATGAGTATTCAAACAAAAATACAAATATATAAATAAATATAACCTAATTGATAAATAAATATTTTGATTTGATTTGATATTTTCCGAGGTACGTTTCAAAATTAAATTAAGTTATTTAAATTTAGGTACGTTTTCCTTAACTCATTCAATAAACAAGTTTGTTTCATGTATATCTTAGTAAAGCAACTGCGTAGTTTATACTGATTTTTTTACAATCAATCTACCGTGAGGTTTTTCCTACTGTCGTTGTGGTACCGTAACATTTAATGACGCATTGTCTTGTATTACGATGTGGCTGTGTCACAGGTCTAATGATATCTAGAAGGCGATTAAGGCGATAAATGGATACGTAACACTAACATCCATTCGGTTATGTGGTATAAACACAGTACACACTCCGTCGCGTAACTTGACCCAAAATTGTGGTCGAATTAAAACTTAGTTTAATGTTAGAAAAAATATTATATAAGTATATATAATGTTTTTGAAAATATTTTGTTACCCCCAAAAAAGATTTACAACTTCCCAAAAAAATTGGTAACTCCAAAAGCAACGTTCGCATTTTTAATCCCATCTTTTGTAAATATTTTGGACCTTTATCTACATTCGTAAAAAAAAATGTTTATGGCTAGCGCCTTTAAAAGCTCCTTCTTTTGAAAACAAATAAAATGTTTGACCAAAAAATACAAGCAAATGTTTGCAACATCCAAAAATATTTTTGCACCTTATATACAAAGTACAAGTACTCATTTCCTAGATAAGTTATATAGATCATTCACGAAAGCCTTAACAACTAAACGTTTAAATAAAAAAAAACACATTTCTCTCTGATTAATTAATTTAATAAAATTTTAATAGACCATTTCAAATTTACCCACTACAAAGACAAAAAATTGCGTCCTTGCTTTCAAAAAATTTAAAAAAATTCAATACCATTTTCAATTAATCAAAGTTTCCTTTCATTCATCATATGCGACAATAATAGGGCGGCCTTATTAAAAATAATAATTGGCTATGCATTGTAACGGGCAATAGTAAGTAGGTCCTTACGTGCATCATTAAATGTCCTTTATTAAAAGCAGTAGTTTACGCGAACATCACAAACTATTGGTCACGTAAAGCATGAGTTGTTTATTGTTTACACCGGCTCGTACTATACACGTTTAACTATAGTATCGTGCGTCCGCTAACGCCGCGCGACGGAGACTGTCTGTGCTGACTGCTCAGTCAGCTGCCTCAGCTGGGTACTGTACTGACTGGTAGGCCCGAGCACGAGCGAGCCGAGCCATAGCAAGGGAAAAGTATAAATTATTTATTCGCTTGAGCGAAGGACTCAAAATACCTTTGATAAAACATTAAAACACTGTTTTGGATTTTCATGGAATACTTTTTTGCAGCAGCGATAAAGTTGTTTTAAATTTTTTAATGTTTAACGGAGAGGCTGACCTTTAAGGGCTATTAGATACAGTGGCGCCGACGATGATGCAAGAATAAAGGATAAGAGGATAGGGGGAGGATAAAGTTAATGGACACTGACATACCTTAATTACTGGAACACACTAGCTGAGTACTTCGTACGCATGGTATTCAGTATAGTGCGTAATATTTTTTTTTGTAATCCGATTGGTATGAAACATACACTAAATGTTACGGGAAGCTTGCTACAATGCATCTATGAAAACCGGATTCAAATTTGTTAAGCTGTTTCTGAGATTAACGTGCACAATCGCACAGACAAACAGACAAAAATTCTAAAAACTGTTTTTTTTGACCTCGGTAACATTAGTACAACGTGTGGTAAAAAATCTTTTTTTTTTTCTTTTTTTTATGTAAGAATATCGTTTACGTGGACCAAAAGCCATGCAGTGTCTGACCACTGGATAGGTTTTTAAACATTTAACTCAATAGATTAACTAATAACTAATAGCTCAAGGTTGGTAAGTGGTAACTTCACTAAATGGTCTAGGTAATCCAAATTTTCTAACGCACTGTACCTCTTATTTGTCCGCGAGTTGACGTAGTAAAAAAATATGTAAAATACAATTACGTCA
Organism: Bembecia ichneumoniformis; assembly: GCA_910589475.2. Taxonomy (NCBI): domain Eukaryota; kingdom Metazoa; phylum Arthropoda; class Insecta; order Lepidoptera; family Sesiidae; genus Bembecia; species Bembecia ichneumoniformis. The sequence goes on along the minus strand of OU342536.1, from coordinate 15,648,509 downwards.
AGTCGCGTAGATTGCCCGCGAGTTGACGTATAACTCGTAAAATTTAATACCTGCATATACCACATGTGTGTTCTGTGCAATCGATATATTTCTATCAATGCGTACTCGAATTTTCTAATCTAAAAACATTATATTTAAAACAAGTTTTCGTTCTGTAAAAATTAATGTACTTATTAAATTTTTAATATAGTTACTTACTATTTTTTTTATTAAAAAAAAGCACTTATGAGCGAGCTCTTTACCGTACATAATAGCATATAATATTTATATACTTACGGGTTGTATTTCAAAACATATAATGTATTAAAGCTATTGCATCGACACAGATTTATATCGTTCAAAAAACATTAAATAAATCGGTGTCCTCTATAAGGCAGTTGTAACAATGCCCTGCCCAGTACATTTCTTAAATTCCGTGTCCGCGATACCTGCAGTGCAGTAGGTCAATGCTCAGCCGAAAAACTCATTAATGGAACAACAAAAAATGTTACAGAATATCGTATTGAAATTGTTTCCGTGATGTGTCGTGGTACTTGTGGTAAAGAATCACGGGTAATCACAAAATTAATCTGTTGTTACCGTGCGTCCGAAGCGAGAAGTAGAGTGTGCCACACCACTTGGCACACGTACGAGTATCAACTGAACAATCATTTAATTCGTAGCAACACGTATACTCTGCGAACGAGGCGAGGTATCACGTCCAACGTCGCGACATGAGTAAAAACCGTACGTACAGAGTTACAGACATAGGCTACTGCTTCCTTCAATGCACAAAGTTTAGTCGTTTAAAGATAGGTTTTTGTATTTTGGCAAGACTAACAAAAACACAAATAAGATAAAAGGGTTTGGATAAATTTGGCGAAACAAAAAAAGTTTGAAACTTAAAAAAAGTAATGTTTCGCAGTACATTGCGTTTTACAGTCATTTGGGCAATCATTGGTCGTCTGACGGCAGTAATCACCCTTACCATTTACAGAGTAACACCGTGAAATACAGCACGTGTGCTGTTGTGTATCTAGGTAAGGGATGCTAGAGCCCATTTCCCTATCCCTTCCTAATCCTACCATGGTCCGCAGGCGACGGTAGCCACCTACCATCAAGTGGACCGTCATTCTGTCTGCCGATCAAAAGTAATAAGTATTATTATGGAACTACATAGCTAAATAGCATGGAAGTCAAATATAAATTACTTCATAAACTAATAATTCGCCATATTTGCTTCATATAAAACCTCTAAAACGAACACATAGCGTATTTTTTAGCAGTTTATATCTTGTATAAACTTCCTAGAAACTTGTTTTTACTTTATTTTTTAAAAGGTTTATTTAATTACCTCTACAAGAAGGTAGGAAAAAAGTTAGAAGTTGTTCAATAAATAAAACCAAGAATGTAACTCGTAATAACTTAAAAGTAAGATTTATCTTATTACATGGATCAAATATTTTGTGGGCTACTAGAGCGTTTTAATTTTTAATTTAATATACTTTTTAATATAGGCAAATTTAGTCGAATTAATATAGGCAAACCATAGGTGTTACTAAGGTTCAGGGCCCTAGTAACATGTTCTCATAATTAAGATTTAAGGTATTATTAATAAAAAAAAATGTAAGAATAATATGTTAATCAGTGTTTCAAGTTATGTATCTCCTACTTTTTACATGGATAAAATGTTTTTGTTTGCTATTAGAAAGTAATTTTTAACAGAATGAATACATGCTATTCATCGAATGTTGTTTTTCGTAAAATACCTAAGTTTGTGCATAAGTTGTATAAGTAAAGCAGACAAAATATAAATAAGTTTAATGAAAATAGAATAATAAAGAAACTGATGCGACACCAATAACTCAGTAACTATTTTTAACGAGAAGATACAGTGTCACCTTGTAACATTAGCTAGCCTACCTATTCGCAAGTCGTTGAAGCTTGTCGGACTACTGTATGGCGGTTATACCAATCGTTGATCAGCATGTTAGATTATCATGTTGGGTAATATCGCCAGTCGGTCTCAATTACACAGGTCATTACGTATCGTGTCTGTAAGTCGTAGCAAAAATGCATGGGCTCTTAGGCCGGCCACATACTCGTACACACGTTTTCCGAATTCGATTTTCGAATTCGTTTTCCGCTTTCGGATACCCGAATGCATCAAATCGATAGAAAATACATTGACTGCCGCACACCGTTTTTTTCCGTACGGAATACATTCCGTACGTACGTTTCGAATGTGGGTCCGTGCGTTCGGAAACCCCTTACGGAAAAAAACCTAATGACGTCATGCGAATAACCTAATGAAGCAGAAGCTTAAGTTTAGCAGAAGCATCCCTGCTTATGGAATATACACGACAACATAGATAAAGCTCTCTTTAGATAATGCAATCGCAATTTATTTATTTTTTTATAATTTTAACAATTTAAAAAGAAAACTAAATATACATTAATATAATGATAGCATTAAAAACCACCTAGGTTTAACCGTTTGCTATCATAATGCTTTAAATTATTATTAAAATATTAAAAGATTTAACATCTAACTATGTAAATCGTTGTTCTCCATGGTCGTGCGTTCACAAAGCCACCACTGAACGTACTGACAGTATAATATTCCGAATGCAAATTCCGAACGTCTACGCTAGGCACACGGAATTCCGAAAAGGGAAAACGAATTCGGAAATCGAATACGGAAAACGTATGTATGCGCCCAGGCTTATCACGGGACAAAATTAGAAACGCATTAATTTACATAAGGCGAACGGGTCATAATTTGGCCTCTAATAACGTTAGTGGCGAAACTTCCGACAGCTTGCGACACACTGTCCCAATAAGCATCGGTTGGTGTATTGGCTTGTCAACTTCACATATTGAATAAGTTTAAGTTATGTAATATGTGGGTATTTTAATGGAATTAGTTAAGCAATGAGTTTTAAATCCCACAACACTATCGTTTGAGATGACAGATTTATCATCGGATATTTAAAGTTAGTTATTCACGCAATCGTCTCTGGTTTTTAGTATTTTTTTGTTATATGAAGGACAGACATACAGACCATTAGATGTATTGTTGTCTATATACTTGTATAACATAAAACGGGGTCACAGTGGCTGGCGTCGATCATGCAAAAAAAAGAGGTGATAAGAATGACAGCACGTGCACTGTTGTGTTTCGGCGCGTGAGTAAGAGACGCCATAGTCCATTCTTTTATTCTCTCACCTTGTATTTTATCCTTTATCCTAACGGGGTAGACATCAAATTAGACAGACATATGATAAGTAAAATTATGATGAATAAGAATACCAGATTTTTTTAAATTAAATATATTACAAAAATCATAAAAATAGTAATAAAGCAAAATAAAACAATATAATATAAAATTAAAAAAAATAAAATAAAAAATGATAAATAAAGACCCTGATTTAGTTAGGGGTATGGGATCAACCCCCCCCCCCCCTCTCCACCCTACGGGCATTGGTCGAGTTTAAATTATAAATTTTACTGACCTACACATTTATTGTAAACGCTCATATTTCATATATTTTAAGTAACAATTATGTACAGTTATGCAATAAACGGCCCACGAGGGTGGTGTAACCCCCGGGGGAATAAGAATAAAAAAAAAACGGGGTAGACAAAGGTCTTGCTTGCGTGTATCGCTCCAAACATCTTTTTTATGTTAAAGTGGACAGATAAGCTCACGGTCTACTTGTTGCTAGGTGCCTATAACATAAGCAACTGCCACAGGATTAAAGATAAGGGATAAATTGGCTCTGGCATCCCTTACTCACTACTTAGCACACGTGCTGTTATTTCACGGTGGTCTATAAGGGGGTGATAACTGCCCCCAGACGGGCTGCCCAGAAATTCATTTTTGACTTCATTTTGCCATGAAGTCAAAAGGCCAATTCATAAAGGAATGGGCTCTGGCATTTCTTACTTCGGTACGCACAATATCAGTTTTTATTTTTCTAAGCCCAAAAAGCTCAATTGAAATACACGACAAAGAAATAATTATGCCAAAAATCTTTTCTAATTTGTCGCAGACATACTTATAGTATAAATTAACAGTTTATTGTGTACTAGCTGAGCCCGCAACTTCGTACGCGTAGTACACGGTATAGTGCGTAACTTTTTTGTTTGTAAACCGATTAGAATGAAACAAAGACTAAATGTTACGGGAACCTTGCTACAACACATCAGCGAAAACCGCATTCAAATCGGTTAAGGCGTTTCTGAGATTAGCGTGCACAAACGCACGGACAGACAAAAATTCCAAAAACATTTTTTTACCACGGTAACATAAGTACAACGTGTACAAATTGTTTTTTGAAAAAAGATTTAATGTACATACAGACACGGGTCGCTTACGATTTTATTGTATGTATATACTATTAGAATAGATTCGGAGGTGGCGTATGGCTACTGCTACCAGTAGGGACTATCCAGTTTGTAACTACGGAACACAATTGTCCTACCTAAAACATTAAAAAGAGACATAACTCCCAAAAACATCATATTTAGGCTTAAACAATACTATTTACAATTAACTACAGATAAATATAATTTTAACAACAATACAAAAATAGTTATAAAAAAGTAATACTAATTATTATTGTAAGATATCTCAATTCAGAATATGACACAAAATAATATATTAAAGTCTTAAAGTATCTTAAAGTAGTTGAGGAGTCTGAAGTGTACGTTGGGCGTCAACTGAAGGTTTATTTAAATTTTCTGTAATCGGCACATGGTGTACGGTAAAACTCTAATGAGTTTTTGTTTACACCAATGTTAAGTCAAATGAAACACTATTGTATTAATAAATAATAAATAAATAAATAAATAAAAATAATCTCGAAAGTATTTTTTTTTTCATTCAACTCACAAAATTCTGACCTTCCTATTCCTCTGGACAAGAGCCCACGCCAAGTCGTTTGACTGAGTAACCTGAATTCAATGACCCCTTACTGTGTCTGATTGAATTAAAGCATTAAACTCATAATTGTCAGTCAATCGTCAGCCGGCTGGTAATTCGATTACCACTAGAACGACTCGGCACGTTTTATTTCGACTGGGAATGCACGACGCGATGTCCCGTTTAATTTTTTTATTATCCTTATAGCTTTCTTCGATGGCGATTAAACCACATAAATATGGATGAAATTGGACATAGAAACGGTCTGTTTGACGGCAAAAATATGTAAAACTATCAATAGAATTAACAAATAAAAATAAAAACAGTTTTTTTTGTTTATTTCTCGATGCAGGTAAATCGAAGGATAGGGGGGAATTGTTTATAGACAACAGCTTTTGGTAGGGTGAGGAAGCAATTTGTTTGAGGTTATTATTGCAAGAATATTGTTCTTGCAATAATAACGTCAAACAAGAAAAAACAGTTTTTTGCTATCTTTCGATTGTTGTTAAACCTTTTCCAGGTTCTTTCGAAAATTTCTTTTGGAATTTACAAAATAATAAAATTTTAAAATTATTTTAAGTGAGATCAGATCTGTATATCAAAACGGAACAACCCAAGCTGAGTGATCAGCGTTTTGCTTCTCACTTTGACGCCCGGTGACGGTTCCAAAGTCCCCTATGGACTGAACCACACCCATCTCGAGGGTAGTTTTAGTGCGGTAAAAGTCCCACATAACCTCTATGGACACTTGCATTGCATGCGGCATGGGTTCATAAGGTATCTTTTGAAGATTTCTCCCCTCGTAAAAAAAAAAAAAAAAATTTGCTTCTCACTCCTACAATATTATTCTAATGAACTTAATCTCTGCTCGGTACGAGACATTTTAGTAGGTACAAGAAAAAAAAAACAGACTAATATCTAAATAATATTTCTAATTAGCCGTGTACATTAAAAACCATTTGAACACGTTGTACTTATGTTACAGATGTTAAAAAATAGTTTTTAGAATTTTTGTCTTTTTGTCTGTTCGTTTGTGCACGCTAATCTCTGAAACGGCTTAACCGATTTGAATGCTGTTTTCACGGATGTATTGTAGCAAGCATCGCGTAACATTTAGTGTTTTTTTCTTTCCAATCGGCTTACAAACAAAAAAGTTACGCGCTATACTACTACGCGTACGAGGTTGCTTGCTCAGCTAGTATGATATAATTTTTATTGGATATTGAACTTCCATCAATATCAAATCCTCATTTTGTAATAAATTACAATAAATTTTAAACCCCTCTACACTTTTACTTTGAAATGGACTTCTTTAGTGTTTGAATGATTTGCTCACATTTTTCCGTTAAGAATTCTGACTTATTCTACTTACACATGAGTCTAAGTTATAACATTGACTAGATCCTGTGAACGGTTGTTCCATTAAAACTTCATTCACGTACGTCCATTCTTTCGCATATTTGTACGCAAACATATGTCATGTCCGAATTCGTCGAGCAAAGTGCTTACAACCAACTCCGAGTGACGTGTTGAATCGCCAATAGCCTTATTAATGTAAATCTGCAATTTTAGCATATAGTGGGCACTTGTGTAGTAAGTGAACCAAGTGCTGACGAATCACTTGCTGGCAATTTTACTTGATTTTGGGTCACGGCAACCGGCAACGCACGCGTTATGGACGTGCATTTATATACTTACCTACTATTAAATACATTTTACATTCTGAAGACCTATTTAATCACGCGTGATAGTTATGAATTTCATTTTTTTTAATATTATTATCAGCAGACAGGCTGAGACAGTACACTTGATGGTAGGTGGCTACCGTCGTTTAATAACACAAGCAACGCCAAAGCTGCTGCAAGTGATTAAGGATAGGGGATTGTATAGGAAAATGGACTCTGGCATCCCTTACTCTCTCATCGAAACAAAACAGCACACGTGCTGTTATTTCACAGTGGTCTTCTGTAAGGGGGTGGTTACTGCCGCCAGATGGGCTGCCCTAATGACTGCGAAACGCAATGTGCCCGGCCACTACATGCATTGCTATTTATGTTGCCTTGTTTTTGTCGTTCCGGTGATTGCCGAAACAACAAAATAAGTTTAAAACCTTAATTTTTTTTATGAATAATCTTTTGGAAATAAACTTTATTTATGATAAAATTGAATATATACCTTCCTGCTCTTCAAGACCTTCCTTTAATCTCTGTTGCATACTTATAACTACATCACATTCTTGTTTGTCAGATCGTATTGAGTTTTAACCTAAACAAATTCATTGAGCGTTTCGTTATGTATTTAAACTAATTATAAAACGTAGTGACATCTGTGTATATCGAACGTAACTAACATAGAATTTTATGCGTTTAAATGAGTAAATTCTAGTCGCGCGTCGGAGCTGACACACACACTTTTTTCTTATTGAAAAAGAAAAAAAAGATCTATAAGTATATAAATCTGTCAGAAATCGTTAAAACATTATTCACTTAGTATTATTGGGGAATATTTAATTCATGACAACTTATTTTTAAGCCACAATTTCAGCTTAAAATGACACTACAAAAGGTAACAAATAATAATAGGATACATGACCAATTTAAATTAAAAGTCAACGCGAAATCTGTACATTTCATTTCGACACTATATTGTAAGATAGCAGTTATAAATGGGCTGAGCTATGAAATATTACGCTTGTCACGACAGTTAAGAAACATCGGTATCACGAAAAATGTCACAAGTTGCGAATACCTAATTCTAATTAGATAGACTTATAAAACAGTCTTTTTTGGAGTGTTAGCCTTCTCCAGCTGACCTTAGTTGCATATATTAGAGTTTAAATCTAAAGAACTATATTTTTGTTCATAGGAAAAAAACATCATCAATTCGTGAATAATAGATTCCTCCTAATAAAATCCATTTAAATATCTAGGCATAACTCTCCACATAGATCCTCTGTAAAACAAGCCTTGACTTATTTTAGTCCATATGACATGGCAGAGGTCAATTGAGTCAAATGATAGGTCCATACGTTGGATACATGCTTGCATATAAATTGAATTAATCTCTATATATAAAAATGAATCCCCATTTCCCTTGGTCACGGCATCACGCGTGAACGGGTAGACCGATTTTAATTCGGTTTTCACTAATGGAAAGAGGGATAAACGGGGAATGTTTTAGGGTATATAATAATTGCACCCCGGGCGAAGCCGGGGGCGGGTGGCTAGTGCCTTATATTTTTGTTACATTTTTCAGTACGGAGGAGATACAAAAATGAATTGACAAGGCATTTTTATATATACAAAAAAAAGACAAATAATCTCTATATATAAAAATGAATCCCCATTTCCCTTGGTCACGGCATCACGCGTGAACGAATAGACCGATTTTAATTCGGTTTTCACTAATGGAAAGAGGGATAAACGGGGAATATTCTTATATATAAAAATTGCACCCCGGGCGAAGCCGGGGGCGGGTGGCTAGTGCCTTATATTTTTGTTTCATTTTTCGGTACGGAGGAGATACAAAAATGAATTGACAAGGCATTTTTATATATACAAAAAAAAAGACAAATAATCTCTATATATAAAAATGAATCCCCATTTCCCTTGGTCACGGCATCACGCGTGAACGAATAGACCGATTTTAATTCGGTTTTCACTAATGGAAAGAGGGATAAACGGGGAATATTCTTATATATAAAAATTGCACCCCGGGCGAAGCCGGGGGCGGGTGGCTAGTGCCTTATATTTTTGTTTCATTTTTCGGTACGGAGGAGATACAAAAATGAATTGACAAGGCATTTTTATATATACAAAAAAAAAGACAAATAATCTCTATATATAAAAATGAATCCCCATTTCCCTTGGTCACGGCATCACGCGTGAACGAATAGACCGATTTTAATTCGGTTTTCACTAATGGAAAGAGGGATAAACGGGGAATATTCTTATATATAAAAATTGCACCCGGGCGAAGCCGGGGGCGGGTGGCTAGTGCCTTATATTTTTGTTTCATTTTTCAGTACGGAGGAGATACAAAAATGAATTGACAAGGCATTTTTATATATACAAAAAAAAAGACAAATAATCTCTATATATAAAAATGAATCCCCATTTCCCTTGGTCACGGCATCACGCGTGAACGAATAGACCGATTTTAATTCGGTTTTCACTAATGGAAAGAGGGATAAACGGGGGAATGTTCATATATATAAAAATTGCTCCACAGGGCGAAGCCGGGGGCGGGTCGCTAGTACTTGATAATTGACAATTTAACCTACCTCTGCATTTTGAATTTGTTAATTCCGGAATAATTCTAACTTCCAGTTACACTTTAACTGCGTGATTTATTAATTTTACAAATTTGTGCAAAATGTCACGAGTATTTAACGAGCCCCTTCACGAAGGCTAACAAATTCACTTTCGCATTTACGATTCGACGCGTTACAGTTTTCGCTTAAAATTGACTTAAGTCTTTAGCTGTCTAGACGATTCATCAATTTTTTTTTCTCCACTAAAACTACATCCCGCCTTAATTATTCAATTACCCTAATGTAAAATTGGTGTGTGGATTTCTTATGCGTAGATCTGATTTCGTACAACACGCGATCGGCGAGACCACCTAATTTGGGCTACATACGTATATTTTTTGTTATTGTTTTATCTACGTATACTAATATTTGTATAAAGATTTGTATATATGTATGTTTGTAACGAAGAAATTCAAAAACTAATGGACCTATTTTAAAAATTCTTTCACCTATAGAAAGCTACATTATCAGCGAGTAACATAGGCTACTCATCCTCCCCCCCCCCCTTCCCCCCTTTACAACTCCTTACAAGTGTATGTTTGTAATGAATAAACTCAAAGACTACTGGATCGATTTTAAAAATTCTTTCACCTATAGAAAGCTACATTATCAGCGAGTAACATAGGCTACTCATCCTCCCCCCCCCCCTTCCCCCCTTTACAACTCCTTACAAGTGTATGTTTGTAATGAATAAACTCAAAGACTACTGGATCGATTTTAAAAATTCTTTCACCTATAGAAAGCTACATTATCAGCGAGTAACATAGGCTACTCATCCTCCCCCCCCCCTTCCCCCCTTTACAACTCCTTACAAGTGTATGTTTGTAATGAATAAACTCAAAGACTACTGGATCGATTTTAAAAATTCTTTCACCTATAGAAAGCTACATTATCAGCGAGTAACATAGGCTACTCATCCTCCCCCCCCCCTTCCCCCCTTTACAACTCCGTACAAGTGTATGTTTGTAATGAATAAACTCAAAAACTAATGGACCGATTTTAAAAATTCTTTCACCTATAGAAAGCTACATTATCAGCGAGTAACATAGGCTACTCATCCTCCCCCCCCCCCCTTCCCCCCTTTACAACTCCTTACAAGTGTATGTTTGTAATGAATAAACTCAAAGACTACTGGATCGATTTTAAAAATTCTTTCACCTATAGAAAGCTACATTATCAGCGAGTAACATAGGCTACTCATCCTCCCCCCCCCCCTTCCCCCCCTTTACAACTCCTTACAAGTGTATGTTTGTAATGAATAAACTCAAAAACTAATGGACCGATTTTAAAAATTCTTTCACCTATAGAAAGCTACATTATCAGCGAGTAACATAGGCTACTCATCCTCCCCCCCCCCCTTCCCCCCTTTACAACTCCTTACAAGTGTATGTTTGTAATGAATAAACTCAAAGACTACTGGATCGATTTTAAAAATTCTTTCACCTATAGAAAGCTACATTATCAGCGAGTAACATAGGCTACTCATCCTCCCCCCCCCCCTTCCCCCCTTTACAACTCCTTACAAGTGTATGTTTGTAATGAATAAACTCAAAGACTACTGGATCGATTTTAAAAATTCTTTCACCTATAGAAAGCTACATTATCAGCGAGTAACATAGGCTACTCATCCTCCCCCCACCTTCCCCCCTTTACAACTCCTTACAAGTGTATGTTTGTAATGAATAAACTCAAAAACTAATGGATCGATTTTAAAAATTCCTTCACCTATAGAAAGCTACATATTTTTAAAGACTCGGACGAAATCGCGTGCAACAGCTAGTTAGTAATAAAATTTACAGTTAAAAAAAATGTAACTCGATCCATAAATCGAAACTCGATTGTTAAAAGATATTCATTGTGATTAATCGATACAAGACGTGTCCTAAAAACCTGATCTTTTAAAATTGCGAGTTCTTTTGTTTACAGTTTCGGATAATGACTATCTGTATTCAACTTTTTCAATGTCATGGTCTCTTAATCGTGGAATAAGAATTAAAAAAAATTAAATCAAAATATGTAATTCTTTATTTTGTACACAAACGCCTTGTGTCTTTGAATTAGTAATATATATATATATCTTCTATACATAAAATAAAGTCGTCATCTGTACATTAAATATTAAAAAAAAAGCGCGGACAAGTGCGAGTTGAACTCGCGTGAAGTGGGTTCCGTACGATGTTACCTATCCGCACAATATTGAGTGATTCACCATGTTATTTTAATATCATGGACTTCTTATAGGTTTTCCTATAATATATAAGTAGAAAGATAATTTCTGATTTTTTTTTCAAAATTTTAGGTTCAGTAGTTTCGGAATGGTCGGACAGACGGACACACGAGTGATCCTATAAGGGTTCCGTTTTTTTATTCGGAACTCTAAACAAACAATATGTACATTGTACACTCAGCTAGTCTCAAACTAGCTGAGCCTGCAAATTCGTACGCATGGTATTCGGTATAACGCGTAACTTTTTTGTTTGTTAACCGATTGGAATGAAACAAACACTAAATGTTACAGGAAGATTTCTACAATACATAAGTTAAAACTGCATTCAAATCGGTTAAGCCGTTTCTGAGATTAGCGTGCACAAACGCAAAGAAAAACAGACAAAAATACTAAAAAATACTTTTTTGACCTCGGTAAGTAAAAGTACAACGTGTATATTTTTTTTTTTTGTAAAAATATTTATTGTACAGACACGGCTCGTTTACTAAAATACAAGTTGAGATTTAATTATAAAGAACAATAATATGAAGAGATAATAAGAAAATACTAAAATTTTACCCATAGACTGTTTAATAAATCGGACAAAAATCAAAAATGGTATCTATTGTAGTTATTAGAAAATATTCATAGAATAAATAGTATTCCATTATTTAAATAACCTTTTCAGTTAAAATTAATAAATGTAGTTTTTATTAAATTGTTATGACTCACATTTATTATTAATGTTGTCTTATAATAAATTTTATGGACTTAAATATTGCGCTTTCTCCATTAATACGCAATGTTTGCTTGACGTAAAATATCGTTTCGTTAAAACTTTCATTTGGTTAACATTGTAGTAAAAAATACAGCTAATTTACAATTAAATATTACATTTACAAAAAAAAATATTACAATTTTTTGTAATATTTACTTAGAAATATTACTAAGTAAGTACCTACAATTTTATTGGCTGTACCTACGTACATTTGAAATGGATTTTTTTAATTAAAATATATCTATAATTTCTCTAAGAATAACTTAAGATTACTAAATACATACACCCAAAGATGAATCTAATAAAGGGAGCGGGTCCTCTTGAAAAATATGCTGGGAGGCCTGCTTGAGTGGTTAGGGTCCTTGCCTTAACGCTCTGTTCTAAGTTTCCCAGGTTCGATTCCCGGCATGGTCAACTTTGAAAATGAACTTTCACGTTATAGGCGATGGAAGCCACCTACCGTCAAGTGGACCGTCAGCCTGTCTGCCGATCTTAACGTAAAAAATATTCAAAGTCGCTTGGGTAACAGGTGAGCTGCAGAAAATGAGGGCATGTTAATTAACGTCCCACCTTAAAAAGAATCATACGCCTTATTTGGAAACATTTTATATTTACTACTCTTAGTTTAGATGATGTCATAGTGATTATATTTGAATATTTAATATCTATGGTTCACACAAAACCAGCAACATTTTTCTACCTATTTCAACATACTTCATTTGGGCTTAGTTTTGGCTGAATCTCTAGAAACGTGTCGCTCTGGGGCCCTAGCCAAGATGCAAACTGTTGCAAACGCTTCCTTTGCGTACTTACAAAACGAAAGACATAAAGCCCGGTGATTGGTTGTTGTAACAGTTGTAACTTCAACAACCAATCACCGGGCTTTATTTCTTTCGTTTTGTAAGTACGCAAAGGAAGCGTTTGCAACAGTTTGCATCTTGGCTAGGGCCCCTGGTCGTTATTAAAATACGCAAACGTTGAAATATAAGCTGTTTAGTTGTGAATAGATAACCAACTAAGCCAGCTTTTACCGAAAACAAAAAAATACGTTATGAGTGTTAACAATAGTTGACAACGATTAATTATTCAAATTATATCTATAAAATATTCTGGATTACTACTTATTTAACTATTAATTACATAAGATTTACACATTTCATGTGTTTTTTTGTATAGAACAATTTTTTTTTAACATTAAACCCATCTTGCCAAATGGATTTGGGAATAACGACCAATAATCTCTGATTGATGAACGGAAAATGTAAGCTAAAAGTACGATATTTCCATAGAAGTAAGTCATATGATATAATAACATAATATAAATTTAATTATGCTTCTATACTAATATTATTATTATTGTTTTTTATGTTAAGGTCGGCAGACAGGCTGACGGTCCACTCGATGGTCCACTGCAGTAGGATTAAGGATAAGGGATTAGGAGTGGATAGGGAAATGGGGCTCTGGCATCCCTTACTCACTCACCGAAACACAACAGCACACGTGCTGTTATTTCACGGTGGTCTTCTGTAAGGGGGTGGTTACTGCCGCCAGACGGGCTGCCCAATTGACTGCGAAACGCAGTGTGCCCTGCCACTACTTTCCAAATCCAAACCAGAGCCAAATTTGAAAAGTTGATTTTTCAAAGTTGACCCTGCCGGGAATCGAACCCGGGAACCCTAGAACAAAGCGTTAAGGCAAGCACCCTAACCACTCATCCAACGGGCTCGTCAAAATTAATTTGTATTATGATATATTATGTTTGTAATGATGTTTGTAATATATTATGTTTGTAACTCATCAACTACTAGACCGATTTTAAAAATATAAAGTTGTAAGTTTAATTTTACGCCTACCTTCATCGTCATTCAGCACGGCAGCGCATATACGCATTACATATGCGCGTTGAGTTACGTTGTTGGCGGCGTGTCACTATCGATGGTTCACGTGCGCTTTTTTTCCTTTGACGAGACCATTTGACAGCGAATTCCATGCTTTATACCGCGGTAATAAGAATAACAGACCATTTCTGGTTAAAGTATTGCCTACGTTCGTCATACGGACCGACATCGATACGTGCATTTCAATAGTTTGGTCACGAGGCAAACGCAGGGTTTCCGAGGGGATATAATAAAGCTTTTGACCGATGGTTATGAAGTTAGAATAACTATGAATACTGTAATAAGCTCATGAATACACAAAAGGCGAATAAAGACAACACTCGAAGATTATTAATACTTAAAATATGTGTTGTCTTCAACGGAATGTAGCTACTCACTGCTTAGAAATGACTTTTGTTGCATTTTGTATTGCAATTCAAACAATCGCATTACATTCCTTGTTTTGGTCCAGTGGTTAAAAGCTAGGCATCTAAATTAAAAGTCCCGAGTTCGTTTCCTCGCAATGCAATGGTAACAAATCTTTCAAAGCACAATAAAAAGTATATATAGCAGTTAATCCAGAGTTTACAAATCTTATCTATGAATATTATTTTACGCTGTTACAAATTGGTAATTATAAGATACATAGCCACACTATGCCTGACTAATCTATACATATATGTTCGATAGCTCACTTTATATTGATCTCAGTTGATCTAAGGGGATACTGTTATAGGCAAATGAATTACTTATAACGTATCCTAATCTGTGTATTTGAACTAAAAGCCTTGACAGAACAAGACCTGAACTGAACAATGAACTTTCCACAAAACCTTCGACAGACACCTTTTAATTTCAATAAAGACCCCAAAATCATATCTTTCATTGCCGCCTATACACAGAAACGCAGACCAACCTCCATACCACGAACATTCCTTGCAATAGCGACATCTAGGCGTGGATATGTCGCGAACAATATGATAAAATCGTGAACGAACGGATAATTTTTTTTTTTTTTTTGAAAAAATCTTTAATGTAAAGACGGCTTGTTTATGATTTTCTTATACACACCGTTTGAAAAAGTTGACAGTTGACATATAAGCACATATTATGTTATGTTTTATCCTGTCAAATAATATGGCGGGAAAGATTCAGGGTCTACATAATCTATACCAATATTATAAAGCCGAAGAGTTTGTTTGTTTGTTTGTTTGAACACGCAAATCTCAGGAACTACTGGTTCGAATTGAAAAATTCTTTTTGTTTTGAATAGTCCATTTATCGAGGAAGGCTATAGGCTATATAACATCACGCTACGATAAATAGTCTTATATACAGGGTGGTAACTTGAGATGGGTCAGTAAGGGCAGCTATCTAAACCATTGTAGCTAGAACAAAACACTCTAAGGAGACTATCCATTATTTTAATAGTTATTCCCATCGGCATTCAAAGCCATTTTCACTTCAGTATTTTCACAATTTAGCTGACATACAAGAATAAATAACATTTGTTTCTAAAACAATGTTTTCCTTCCAAATTCAAATTAATTTAAAATAAACATTGTCTAGCCAGTTTCCATTGTAGTGATTGCCGCCTTTTTTAATTAAAAACAATATTTGAACTTATTTTTCAATCTCATTCTGTAAAAAAATATATGGAAGTAGTTTTTTGAGTTTTTTGACGTTTCTAGGACTCTAACCTCAGTTGGTCCCGTAGGGTCAATTGATCCTTATAAGTAACAGAATCGATTGGCGCTATAAAAACAAAACGTGAAAATTGACCTTTTTCCCGCTGACTGTACCATTTTTTCAAAATCTTTGAATGCCGATGGGAATAACTATTAAAATAATAGATAGTCTCCTAAGAGTGTTTTGTTCTAGCTACAATGGTTTAGGTAGCTGCCCCTACCCTTACCACCCTGTAGAAATAGTGTCCAGTACCGCACACCCCATGCGCACACCGTCGCCGCCCGTATGGGCCGCAGCTAAGCGTGGCCGAGTTCAGCTATAAATTATATAAGAAAAAAAAGTTAATTAATTGATGTGCTATCAGAAACGTCTATAAATAAAAAGGGATTCACTATCGCAATGATGACTTCAACGTGTAAAAGTACCTTCACAAAGATAGCTAATAGAACCTGAATAAAAAGCTATTCACATGACCACTCTTCGAATAGACGATTTGAAGTATACATTAATGTGTTTAGTTCGCGAGTCACCGCTGTTAGGGCTATTAGCAGATGACTTTCTAGATACGTTGCCGTTATCCTGTCCATCTTGAGGCTTAATTGGTGAACGTTTCCGCTAATGTATTGCACTCGCATAATGCCATTACCATTTTGCCGAAAGAGAAAAGGAAGCGTGACTTTATAACTTATTCAATAAAAGCAAATGCTTTGATAAAAGGTAAATGAAGGCACATAAACATCACTGCTGCGTCATATCCAGCGGAATCATCAAATAATTGTTAATTAAATTTTAAATGAATTTAATAAATAAATAATTGTATATGTAATAATTTAGTTTAAAAAAAATGAGTCTATATAACTGGAATTAATTAATATAATGTTCGCGCCACTTTGCTGGCTTTATTTAAATTTATAAAGAATCGCTCTGATTGGCTAAGAGGGGGCACGTCATTGTGGGCCAATCAGAGAACACCGCCTGATTCGAGTCCACCGCCATAAATAAATAATAGAGTGTAAGTCTAAAATCCCGCTGAGAGAAAGACCCGCCGTCTTCTTTCTGCTCCTATCAAGTGAGCAAACCCGCAAATCAAAAAGACCCGCTGTCTTCTTTGATCCTCCATCACCCGTACCTATCTCTATTACCAAAACTGGAGTGATTCGCGTCGCGAGTGCTGAAAAGAAGAATCCAAAGCTTTGGAGGAAGACTCAAGCCCAGAAGAATCCCGCGGATCACAACAGTAAGTAATAGAATAGAACTCCCGCTACCTATACAGTCCACACCCGCCGTATTGGGCTCAAACCCGATAATTTGCTATTGGCAGCCCTTACATATAATATTTTTATATATTAAAAAGAAAATGTATAAAGACTGTTTGTTTCCTAAATAAAAAGAAAAAAAATATTATTATTATTATTTAAAAAAGCTTTGCCAACATTGCAGTGTTGTAATCTCTGTTCGATCTAAATATTTTTTTTATCAAAAAATTATACTAAGTACTTAAGAAGATATATCTATAAATTTTCTGTATAAAGTCTTCAACGCAATCTATAAAATTGTATCGTTTAAATTGAAGTTTTTTTTTTAAATGTCAAGATCAGCAGACAGGCCGACGCGACGGTCCACTTGATGGTAGGTGGCTTCCATCGCCTATAACACAAGCAACGCCAAATGCGCTGCCGACTATAATAGTAGTATTAAAGATAAGTGGATTGGAAGGAATAGGAAGACGGGCTCTGGCATCCATTACTCTCTCACCGAAACACAACAGCACACGTGCTGTTATTTCACATTGATATTGTTCTGTAAAGGGGTGATTACTGCCGCCAGACCGTTTGCCTAAATGACTCCGAAACGCAGTGTGCCCTGCCACTGCTTACAGATCCAGATCAGAACCAACTTTGAAGTCCATTTCTAAAGGAGAACCTGCCGGGATCGAACCCGGGAACCCTGGAACAGAGCGTTAAGGCAACTAACCACTCATCCAGGCTCATCAGTTAGGGTGTGTCTTAGTTAAAATTCGTAATAGCCGATGTCCGGAGTGCGTGTATGACGTTTATAAATAAAATTTTGTAAATAAATTCATAATTTTATGATAAAGTCACTGTCTGTAAAGTGATAAAGTCACAATTTTGTATAATCTTTCAATAATAGAAAAAGCTTGACACAGAGTTTTCTTAGCCTTTTTGCTCACAATGGATCTAAACGTGAAAAGTCCATTAATCACATTACATTGCACAACTTCTGATTTTGTAACTAATGCGACAAAATAATATTTTAAAGTTAATCACATACTCCAAGCCATAATAACTCTTCCGATTCAAATTTAAATTTAACCGCGGCTCTAATTTAGAGATTCAAATTTGGAATGAGATTGCGTCACTGGATATTAAACCTGGGAGTATTTTCGTCTCGAATCGGGTAACATATGACGTCATTTGTTTCGACCCATCTCCAAAAGACGAATGATAATTTCTCGGTTGATTAACGAGGTGCATTAATCACGTTTCGGTTAAAGGGATCACTTTCACTATGACGGTATGAAATCGAGATCGGATATTAATTTTGGGTCACGATCGATTTGGGCGCTGATTGCATTTCGAGATAACAATTTGAGATTATTCAGTCTTCCCGAGACGTATTTAATTTACTTACCCATATGAGTTTTTTATTGCAATAAAATGCCTTTTGGACACTTAGGGCGGAAATAAATTTAGGTTTACAAATAGGCACATAGTCTATATAAATAAAAATGGATCTTCGGAATGTATGTACGCCCATAACTTTCGAACGGGTAGACCGATTTTAATTCGGTTTTGACTAATGGAAAGAGGGATAAACGGGGAATGTAGATACCACGGGCGGAGCCGGGGGCGCGGGCTGCTAGGTAACAAAAATATCATGGAAAAGCGAAATTATTATTATTAATAACAAAACAGAAGACTTGGAAAATCCGGGGCTTATGTTTGTTGTAATGATAAATGTTATGCTAATAAGCATAAATCAATAAGAAGAATACATAGAATACATATCTATAACATCAGAAATATTGCAGTATAGCTTTCGATCACGCAGGATTCGATAAAATGTAGCAAGGAAAGGTGTTCATTATTATTATTATTATAAAACTTTTTATTTGTACTATAATGATATATAGAAAATAATTAAAAAAAAACACAAGCAATAGTACAAAAGGCAACAAAATTTCTTCCAAGCAAATTATATGAAAAATAAAACCATGTGGTCATCATAAACTTACATATACTTAAACTTACACTAATATTAATTAGATAGATTAATAAATATATACTAATACTATAAAGCTGAAGACTTTGTTTGTTTGTTTGAACGCGCTAATCTTAGGAACTACTGGTTCGAATTGAAAAATTCTTTTTTTTTTTGAATAGTCCATGTATCGAGGAAGGCTATAGGCTATATAACATCACGCTACGATAAATATTATTATATATAAGTAGTGTCCATTACCGCGCGCCCCATGCGCACGCCGCCGCCGACCGTATGGGCCGCATCGAAACGTGGCCGAGTTCAGCTAGTATAATAGATTAGAAGATAAACCTACATATTAAAAACCTACATTTAAACCTACTTATATATAGATTTAGTATAGAAAGGGAGAAAATAAATGCTCTGACGTATTTTACTTATCACCAAAAGACAAAAGTGTCTCTGATTTTATTTAGATAAATAGATAAAATATTTATTTCTTAGTAATCTGCTTTACTAAGAAACTTAACTTCTTAGTAATCTGGCCACGCACCGGGAAACGCAGTGTAGGCAGACCCCCCCCCCCCCCTTAGATGCATAGACGATATTAAAAGAGTCGCGGGGAGTCGCTGGCTTCAGGCGGCACAAAATCGTGGTGTTTGGCGGTCATTGCAGGAGGCCTATGTCCAGCAGTGGACGTCCATCGGCTGAAACGAACGAACGAACGAATCTGCTTTAAGAAGATGGTCTTATTGCCGCTATACATGTTTCTTAGTTTCTTGCAACTCACAGTGTACTTTATTATTTAATTCAATAAAACATTGTCAAAAAAAAAAAAAAAATGAAGCCAATAGCTACATTGAAGTATTTGAAAATCTGAATCAGGATAACGCTTATGAAGGCGAAGCAGGAAGAGATTGCAGTGATACTCGTACACGTCGACGCCAGACATGCGAGATTTGTATCTCCTTGTAACAATGAGCGGCATAATAACAGCTTGGGGCAAACGTGGCCCTAAAAATCTCTTAACTCTTGCGCAATACAGCTAATAGATAAACGCATAACGTTAATGACGGATAATATTTAACCCAACGGCATTAGTTTGTCGTGCATGCCGCTATTGTGATTGAGTGAGACAAATTAGATAAGCGCATTGACGATCATAAGTCAAAACTTTCACTTGCAGGGCTCATTTAAGGTACGACGTTGAAATGCAAGTTGCATAATGAGTGATATAATTGTACACATTTTCTTGAAAAGTCAAGTGTAAAAAGTCGTGTTGCGTAATGCCATTTTTATAAACATTTCATCACACAGGGAGAGACAGCTGGCCCGATAATGTGTGTAATTAAAAACACGCTTCGGTTACAAAATCCTTAGTGCGCACTGCGCCCGCGCATGTCACCGAGAGGCATTTGCGGTACTCTCCTCCCAGCAAAAACTACTCCGCGCATTTCCAGCAATTTCACAACTGCTTGCAATTAGGTATGTTATTGTACGCTTAACTTTTGCTCGACGTTTGAGGCGTAACAGTGCAGAGATTCACCGAAGTTGACATTTGACGAGCCCGTTGGATGAGTGGTTAGGGTGCCTGCCTAACGCTCTGTTCTAGGGTTCTCGGGTTCGATTCCCAGCAGGGTCAACTTTGAAAAATCAACTTTTCAAATTTGGCTCTGGTCTGGATTTGGAAAGTAGTGGCAGGGCACACTGCGTTTCGCAGTCATTTGGGCAGCCCGTCTAGCGGCTCGTCAATTCTTGTCAATATTTGTCAATTCTAATAAAAATTAAGTTTCAAATTTATTAATCTATACTAATAACATTATAAAGCTGAAGAGTTTGTTTGTTTGAACGTGCTAATCTCAGGAACTACTGGTTCGAATTGAAAAATTCTTTTTGCTTTGAATAGTCCATTTATCTAGGAAGGTTACAGGCTATATAACATAACGCTATGATTATATATAAGCAGTGTTCAGTACCGCGCGCCCCATGCGCACGCCGCCGCCGTATGGGCCGCAGCGAAGCGTGGCCGAGTTCAGCTAGTTTGATGTATTTTTGGGGTCTCAATAAAATTCCAATAAAAGACAAACACTTCTCCAAAACGTCTAAAGATAATGTTAAATGAAGGAATGGAAGGTTTAAAAGCATTTGAACATCACGTCGAAGAAACGAAGGTACATTTGTCATAATAAACATCCTAATTACATATATTACAGAATGTTTATTAGTGATGAAGTGGGAACTTTCTATGACGATGACGCCTCGAGGAACCAACTTCTATCTTTACATTTTGACCCGAGACGTTTCGGTTTTTAAATAATAACCTCTCTCCATATTAATTACGTTTCAAAAACTTTCTAACTTAAAACATGAGATAAATAACAGTGATGTAACGTTCGTAGTAATATGATGGCGGCGGGCGTTATCTGAAATGGATGAGGGCAGCCCCGTCGTACTCATTACCATCGAACTAAACGCGTTACCATTTCGTGGTTGTTACCAAGATTGAAATTATTTGTGAAGGTTACAAATGTGTTTGTAATATTCGTAAATACAGTTCTCTTACTTTTTACATTTTAGCTTTCATTGCTGTAATTTTATTTTATCAATTAATGCCAATTTCAAGTCGTAAAATGTATTTTTTTAACTTTCACATACTTGCATCTAATTAAAATTAAATTTTGACGAGCCAGTTGGATGAGTGGTTAGGGTGATTGCCTTAACGCTCTGTTCTAAGGGTCCCGGGTTTTATTCCCGGCAGGATCAATTTGAAAATGAACTTTTCAACTTTGGCTTTGGTCTGGATTTGTAAAGCAGTGGCAGGGCACACTGTTTTTCGCAGTCATTTGGGCTTCCCGTCTGGCGGCAGTAACCACCCCCTTACAGAAGACCACCGTGAAATAACAGCACGTGTGCTGTTTGTTGTGTGTCAGAGCCCATTTCCCTAGCCCTTGCCAATTCCTTATCCTTAATCCTGTGTAGTCGACAGCGCACTTGTGTTATAGGCGACGGTAGCCACCTACCATCAAGTGGGCCGTCAGCCTGTCTAATTTGATTAGTCTGATAAAATATTAAAATAAACCTATATTATGAAGAGAAACTGTATGATTTTTGTGAGTTTTTGTGTAGGTGTCTTGGACTAATCTGGTGCATAAACGTAGATTTTGTTTATTTATTGTCTAAATGAGCCACGAGTAATCTTGGAAAGTATTTCTTACTAAAAGTTCGATGCTGCAAAGAGCTGAAGATTCTTACCTGTAACAAATAAAGAGAAAATAACATTTAAGTCGAAGTAAATTTTCATTTTTTCGTCAAACATTTTTCGTACATAAAGCAAACGAGAATATAAGAATAATAGTGTACATAGTTATACCTAGTCAATAGTCAAGATACAGACTTATCCAACTATAATCCAGTCTTCGAAAAAATCATTCATAATCTGAACAAAAATTGGTAAAACCACAACAAAGTCTCGAAATGCTCAAACGAGTAGGTATTTCTTTTTTATAATTATCAAATAGGAAATTTAACATGCTAAATCGATTAAGTTGCTATTATAATATCTTCAATACATATAATAAAATCGTAAACGGACCATATTGTCTGTACATTAAATATTTTTTCAAAAAAACAATTTGTACTTATGTTACTACAGGCCAAAAAATTAGTTTTTAAAATTTTTGTCTGTTTGTCTGTGCTTTTGTGCACCCTAATCTCAGAAACAGCTAGTAATAAATATAATTTTATACAGAAGTTTCCACGACTGATCTATTTATCAGTTTAAATCAACATAAATTTAACTTGATATTGAAGAACACAGGCTTTTAACTTGTCACAAAGATGAACGCGGGCAAAACCTTTCTTATGGAAGGCAAAATGTTATATATTATAATGCAAATAAAAACGCGATTCTGTTTAGCTGTGGTCTCTGGACCACAACGTAACGTCAGAAACTTGTTTATAAAGTGCACGTGAGAAATATCAAATACAATCTACATACACGTGCGTAACAGTGGTACGGTATTGATTACTCATAAAAAAATATTACACACATGCTAAGGGTTAACGTATACTGTCCAATGCGAAGCGAACGAAAAAACTACAGCTAGAATTTTGTTGAATGAATGTTGGGTAAAATAGAAAATAGAGTGAAACGATGCTTCACACCTGGACAGCTCCTCTCTTTATCAAGGCACAAGTCCGATCTTGCATGGAGTATTGCTGTCACCTTTGGGATGGCTCAGCAAAATACCAACTTGCTGCACTCGACTCGGTGGATCGCAGAGCTAGGAGGCTCATTGGCGATGATACACTAATAAGAACTAAGCTGCAGAGCCTGGCACATAGACGCAAAGTTGCCTGTCCGTGTGTTTTCTATAAGATGTACTTCGGAGAGTGTGCTCGAGAGCTGCATCATACCGCCTTCCCCTTTCTTCTATCGGACATGCAGACGTACGGCTGATTACCATCCTCAACTTGTCGAAATCCCTCTAATTCTGACCAAGCTCTCTAAAACATCTTTTGTAATGGGCACTGCTAAGGATTGGAACTCCCTGCCGGCGTCTTTATTTCCGAGCTCATATAACCCAAATCTTTTCAAGGTTCGAGTGAATAGGCATCTTCTGGGTGGGGCTCGCTCCATCGTCGGCCTCATCCTTCCTACATGGATAGATGCTGGTCAAGAGCAAACCCATCTTTAATATAATGCGCACTGCTAAGGATTGGAACTCCCTGCCGGCGTCTTTATTTCCGAGCTCATATAACCCAAATATTTTCAAGGTTCGAGTGAATAGGCATCTTCTGGGTGAGCTCGCTCCATCGTCGGCCTCATCCTTCCTACATGGATAGATGCTGGTCAAGAGCAAACCCATCTTTAATATAAAAAAAGGAGAGGACGCCCTGAAAGATGACATAGAAATGCTGTGTAACATCAGGGAATGAACCGACATTTCCAGTGCAGAACATCTGTTCCATCTGGCCTAGGAGAGCCACAAAATTTCAGAGTCATTTTCACAGTCCATTAATTACGTAAGGCCTATAGGAGGGAGGAGATCGAGCCGGATCTCACTCAGTGTCATGTGGGGGAAAAGGGGGTCTCGGCGAATATCACATAATTTTTTTCTCGCAAGAAACAGTGTAAAATTGCGGTCTACAATGTTGCACCAGTTGCACAAGCGCACAAAGTCACAGGATATCCCACTGTTAGAGTGGATTAATCAGAGCGTGGTCGAGGAGTAAATGATTTTACTGAAAATCGCATGGACATGTTGCTGTTGACAAGTCACTGATAAACCGCGCATGAGTTGAACCCATGGACTGGAATGGTAAAGAATATTCCTTTATGAATTTTAAGTACTAGCACAGTCTAACCATACTTACATCACACCATACTTAAATACTTTTTTCAAAGAAACAATTTCAACACGTTGTACTTATGTTACCGAGGTCAAAATAATAGTTTTTAGAATTTTTGTCTGTTTGTGCACGCTAATCTCGGAAACGGTTTAACCGATTTGAATGCGGTTTTCACCGATGTATTGTAGCAAGCTTCCCGTAACATTTAGTGTTTGTTTCATTCCAATCGGTTTACAAACAAAAAAGTTACGCGCTATACCGCATACCACGGGTACGAAGTTGCGGGCTCAAGTAGTATTAAAATAAAAGGCTTAGTTCTTAATAATACTTGTTATGACTCTTTTTATTATATTTTATCGAATCGAAGAAAACATAATAAGAACAACATCTCGATCGCCTTATTTTATTGATGAATAATGATCACATGATCATATATTTCTCATGTATGTTACACGTGCGAGTAAAGTGTTGTTATTATTATTATTCAAGCAAGTAGGTCAAGAAAATTCAAAATAACATCTTTCGCGGAAACAATAAAAGTAGAATAAACATGTTTTTATCTAACTCGCCATTCGTTTAAATTACCAGAACAATTAAAATGATGACAAATAATTCAAATACATATCAAGATTATACGAAAGAGCGAAGCCGCTGACACATTTTATCTGATGGTAAAGCCAAATATGGGGAAAGAAATGCAAAGTAGAGGTTTTTTATGTAAATACCATTAAACAAACCTAGTTCGTTACAGGTGTTAGCATAGGTACAGTCATAATAGATACATTTAGCTTAAGGGCATTCGAAGGGCATTCGCTTTGAAAGAAAGGTACCTAATTAATAAGCATTCCGTAGATCAACAATATGTGTATGTATTGTGTAAAGTCAGGGTAACAAAAGATTCGTCACCTGAAAGTCGACATTTGCTTGCACCAGGACAATTATCAGTCATGCTAAAATTTCATTTCAAACGTCTGTCAGTTGTCTGCTTAGTGCTTTAGTTTCAAAAGGTACTAAGAGTCTACGACTTAATAAAAACTGACGAAGGTTTTCGTACCCCCGGACTGTACAGCAATTTTAACTGTTGTGATTCAAACAACTGTTTCTTATTGAACTGAGTTCCTGAACCCCGCGTGCATTATCGACAGAGATATCAACCAATGATGAAAATGAATAGTCGCAATTCGCAATAAATAGTCGACATATTTTAATACCTCCAAATATTTGGACTTATTACACTTATAAGTCTTATGGATAATATAACACTATACCTACTGATGGCGCCATCTATTCAATTACAATAGAATTAGGTGATGCGGCGACATCTATCGGATTTAAGCGGAACTGCTTGATGATACACCTGAGTATAGTATGTTCCAATTTGCAAACCTTTCAGGCATCATTAAAAAAAAGTGATCGTTCAGGACTCTGTAAGCAGTAACAAATCTATATAGAGCAAGTGAACTTAGTTCGTTTACTCTACTAGTAAGGTCTCTGACCTACGTCAGAGGATCAGAGACCCCCTTTTTTTTTTGCGTGGGAAAATCTGCGAGCCAGATCCCCACCGACCATGGGGACATCGGTGGGGTATGTGGGACTTCTACCCACTAAAAACCCACGGTGCTTCTTCGCGCCGTCAATGGGCGGGGGGGTAAGGGATCGTGGAAAACATGCATCTGCCACCCCCGCCAGACGAGGCCCGCGCACTTGCGGGCTCCACCTCGATTAGGCGCGGAGTTTGATCTCCGCGCCGTGGAGAGACGTGCCGGAAACACACAGCACGTCTTCCATCATTGCCCGGTGTTGTGATGACGGCGGACAACCCCATGTCCACCGCCCCCGGGCGAAGCGGCACGAGCCGCCCATTCTCACCTCTCGCAGCGGGCAGTCAGCGAGGGGCTTCACCTCTGAAGCACCCCATTACCTCTTCTCTGCGGCACAACCTACCACAGAGTCGGAGGCCGCTTCCACCTGAAACTCTCGGATAACCCCTGCTCATGTGGCCGCTCATCTCTACGGCATTAAGGGTGGGCAGCCCAAAGGGGGTTTCCATCTGACATTTCCACAGCAATCGCGGCAGCCCGAGAGACGGACTCCACCTCGTGTTGTCGTCGCGGAAGAGTTACTAGGCCGGGTGACGAGGCCGGGTGTTCACTCTTCCGAACGACTGCGAAGGGCGGTTACTAGGCCGGTGGCCCTAACCGGGTCTTCACCACCCCCCACAAGGCCACGATTGCGGTACTCTGCCAGAGGGTCCTTCCCTGCCGTAAAGCTCCGTCTTCGCGTGCGTTGCCCGACTACCACTGAGCGACAGAGCCATCCGAGAGAATCCGCCCGCTGCGACCCGCGCCGGTCCTCATGCGCAAAACCGAGACCCATACCTCGGTCCGACGAACAAGGACCGGGGGTGCCGTCTCTCACCGGCCCACACCCGCATGAGCCGAGTACGGATCCTCGGTCCAGCGAGCGGTGACCGGCGAAGCTCCAACTGATCGTTGGAGCCTCCCAGCAAACGCTCCGCCACGAGCTCCGATGTTCGGAGTTCGCTCGGAGCCCTCACGGGTGTGCTTTCTTAGTTCCCCAGCGACAATCCGGTCAGCCAAGCGAAGGCCGGTGACTCCACCGACCCCTGCAACCGTCCGGATTGGCGAGGGTCAAGCCCCCCCACCGCGACAAGGTCCCAGCACACCTAGGGGGGGGAGGATCAGAGACCCCTAGCCGGTAGGACAAATTTTTTTTTATTTAATATAAATTTTGTTGCAATATTAATTTTAAATTTAACAGGGGACTCAATCGTACAATGTCATACTTTTAAACTATACTGCTTAAGTTACAAAGTGAGGAGATACCTTGTCTTTTATGAAAATAATAAAATATTTATAGAAAAGACGCTGTCCAAGTTTGTTGTTGAGTTGTTATGTGGTATGACAGAAACCAGTAAACGCTATAGGCAAGGAGTTTTATGCGAAACGAACTCTCACTGAGCGAAAGTTAACTAACAAGAAATATTTGATCATTGATAACTCGCTGCAGCGAATCGAAGTGCAATAAGAAAACCGTCATTACAAACAAATGGTGTTTGCTTAAACGCGATTAGCAAAGCGGGATTCGATTGTCTTCATTCTCTAAAACAAGTCCATATTGATACTAATCGAATTTGAAGATCTATTTATTTATTTATTTTATTTTATTTTATTAAGGAAAACAAACAATTACACCATGTATATTAGACTAAAGAAAGAAAAAAAAACATACATAAACTTAAATAATAGTGCAATCAACAACATTTTCCACAAAGTAGTAAATCAATTTTATAAAATATACACCAATAAAAGATAGAAAACCAAGAGAGAAAAATCAATAAAAAAAAGAACAATAAAAGAACAATAAAAACTCATTACGCTAATGCATTGATTTCATTATATCTTTTCTATATTTTTGTGGACCAATTGCAAACAGGTCAATTTGTGTAAAGAAACTATTATATGCATGCATAACACGAATTGGCTCTTCAAGAAGCAGGATTCTCTTAAACTGTGCCATTAAAATGTAACGAATTACAATGCAATAGTAGATGCCTCGACAGGGTTATTTAGGCAATCATATATCGCGTCGCCTTAAGTAGTGAAGCGAGCTAAGTAACTGACATCATATTATATGATATATGAGAGGTTGTTTTTTAATTTGAATAAAATGAGATCAATTAAATTACTATTATTTATTATTATTTTGCATCGATGTTATTTTGAGTTTTAATTACCTATTTAAAAAGCGTGTTTTTGTATTCTTTCAATATACTCACTATAAGAGCCTTACTAATCCGGACAGGCAAAAAATCGCCCCTTGGCGGATTACCAAGGTGTCCGGATTGTCTTCTGCAAAATTTGGTTGAAGTTTATATGTATGTACATAAATATGTATAACCAATAATTAAATGAAAGACTAATTTGTGTGTTTAGTTATCGAAAGATACACTAGTAAATATATGTATATTTAGTAACAAAAATATTTATTACGACATAGTAGTAAAGCGCAAGTCAAATTCCTCCCGCTTCCCCCGCAAATAGACCCGCTGCCTGCGTCCGGATTACCGCGATCACCGAATTAGTGGGGGTCCGGATTAGTGAGGCTCTACTGTATATATGTATGTATATATTTTAAAGATTATTCCTTAAGAATTACTCCTTTTCATATAAGGCCCCCGGTATGGAAATTTTATGAGATTAATGTAAGCGTTAACTAAAAAGCGCTACGTTATCTGTCACTGACATTTGTTTCCTAATTCTCTGGGCTTATAAAAGCAAATGTTGCAAAAGTCTTGCATGAAAAGTGTAGTTCGCGTTGAGGAACGAAACGATAGCGCGTTATAACCTGCCGGCACAGCGACATCTGTCGCCGAAAAAATTTAACTATTTGAACTTATAACAGGAGGACTAAACGTCCTTTAAACATATAAACTGGAGAGTCGTGCGTCGGAGCTGATAGACATATACTTTTTTTATTTCTATAAGTAGTTTAATAATTAAGTATTGGAATATATTCTTTTAAAATGTGAAATAATGTTACAAATAATGTACATTTATTCACTAATTAATATAAATATAAATAACAATTTCATTCCTACTATAAATTAAAATCTAATCGGGGGCCCCTTGGGAGGGTCTCCATCACGCAGGCAGCATTCCCGCGCTGAATTGCAATTGCAATTCTTTGCGCGAGAAAGCCGCCAGCGCGAGGGTCACCTGTTGCCTCCCTCAGACGTTTGCATAGGTCCCTGTGGAGCCCGAGCGCACCCTTTCCCCAAGGCCCCAGTGTCTCGACCCCAAACGGTATGAACTGATATTGGGCGCCGAGACAATAATGTTTTATCAATATTTTCGACTAATACAGAGAAAAGATGCAGCTGTTCTCGGAACGGTTGAACTACATATATTACGACGCCTAGTTGCAAGGGAAATTATTTCTGTATATTACACAGTTGTTACTGTGATTTTATATGAAGCGTGCCAATTACTGTTAAGTTAGATACACTTTCTATCTCGGCCGCATAGGTTCGTCTAAATCGTAACAGAGGTGTGTTTATTTTTATTATTCTTATGCGTATTAAGATGTCAACGCATATACGACGGGTATTGACGGCTATGCGACCCTTGACTGGTCTCTGTACTATACTGAAATGCACAGGGCTTAGCGCGTAAGCTGCCTTTTTTTACATTTTCTCTTCCTATGCCTTCATAAATCCTCAATCCTACTAAAATCGGCAGCGCACTTGCAGCACCTGTGGCGTTGCTTGTGTTATAGATGACGGTAGCCACTTACCATCAAGAGAACCGTTAGCCTGTCTGACGACCTACACATAAAAATATTATAAACACCGCTTCACCATGATTCTCAAGGGATTTATAAATAAATCCTTACATCATTATGTGCTAGTGTTCTCAAGCGAAGTTAGTCATCAATTATCAAGAATTCTCTCAGGACTTTGCAGCATATTTGCATATTCTCTGGCGTCGCTTATGCCCTTCGGCTACGGAGGCACCCTAAAAGAAAACGTTTATTACAAAGCTGCATACAGTTTTGATGTGCTGCATAAACCGGATGCATCTAATGCAGTTTCTCTTTGGTCGGTAGCTGAGTCGGCGGTCAGTTACACCGGCCGTCTAAAGATAGAGAAATTAGTTGCACAGGAGTATGCGAGTGAATGCACTTGATCGCCGCGCCTGCGCGCGCGCATACCCTTCGAGCCCCGCCCATACCATATACGGACAGGCGCAAACTCTCAGATCGATTACCACTAATTACAACCCTCTCCACAAAGGCCTTCCTTGTTATCAGCCAATGTGAACAGGATAGCTCGTTTTGAGCTCGCCACTTGCGATAATGTTCCTTATATTGTATTTAATCGTTCATTTTAGATTAAATCTAAAATTGAATTGCCGCAGTTTAAAATGCACCAATTTTAGTACCTACGGAATAATTTATCAGTCGACATAACTGGTGATCCCAGAGCTGGCCATTACCTCGGTCAGCAAATCAGTCTTGCAATACAACGAGGTAATGCAGCCAGCATGCTTGGCACCCTGCCTAGGGGACCAAAGCTTAATTTAGTATATAATTTGTAAATATATTATTTAATAAATTAATAATAGGTTTGTATAAGATAGATAATTCTAGTAGGTATTTATATGGCCTAGTCTGCATTTATCAGTTAGATACTAATTTAAATATATAGGCAATGTAATGAGTTATATAATATATATACTATGAAATAAAGAACTACTTTTTATATAAACTATCGAGATATTATAAGCTGTCAATCGAGCTAAGCTTTTTATAACTTATATTTTAGAGCCAAATTCCTCCTAGCCCCTTCTACTGGGGCCGGCAGCGCACTTTAATCAGCCTGCCTGCCAAATTTTAAAAAAATCTAATAATTTGTAATTCTCTAAATTAACCTTCTTTTATTTTGAGGTGTTGCGAAAGAGAAGGTTTACTGGATACAACTGAGACTCAGATATTCTTCAAAGAAATCGGAATAAACCAATCCGAATCTTGTTTCGTTAAGTCGACGAGTTCTGCATTAACCTCTTATTTTTACCGAAGATCCTGTTCCAACGCTGTGCACAGCATCATCCTCATAAACTGTTAGCTCAGAAGACGTGCTCATCGAAGGACAATTATATATATACGAAATATATATATTTACGAAAATTAATAAGGACTGCGGTGACTTCCAGTGTACATATAGGGACTTTAGTGGAATTTCCTCAATTCCTAGTGGAATTTCCTGTGGTGTTTCCTCAAGTCTCTATCCTTCCTTCCATCCCGCCACCCCTACTGTGATCTAGAGTTGTTACACTAGTGTCTAATAGCCTTAACATTGTTTGTGTTGAATTATTTGTGTTAAAAACTACAGTTTTAAATTTTGCCAAAGAAACACTTAGCTCTTTTTGATCAAATACCAGAAATTAATTCAATAATAATAGTTCTATTCATTGAAGAATGAAACGTTATATTAAATATTAATAATACGAGCGAAAGAGAAGGTGAAAATTAATTACAGACAATTATAATTGATCCAAATTCAACGTTGTACAATCGGAAGTTTCTATTAGATTGTCTTAAAATACAGGCATCGGATTGAAACAATGAATTAATGTTCGCGAAGTTATTCGTCGAGTGAACGGCGTCGTATAGTTTAATTCCAATTACGGCATTTAACTAGTTGACAATCGAGACTTTCCTCGGTTATCCGTCAAATGTAACAAGCGGTTGTTTAGTGCGAACCGTGAAAGTGGATTGAGGCACGATATGGGTACGACGCGTATGCATTTATCCTTAGAAACGTGTTATTTAATGGAACATTAAATGCTTTCTAAACGACACTCCACAAGAAGCGCAACCCTCAATTCAAAGTTAGAGAAAACGGAAAATAATAGAACAGAAAAAGCTAATATACACATATTTCTGACTCTGGAGGTAAGGATGCGTAATTTAAAAGGTTTTGCCTCAAAATATATTCAAGCCTTACCATTAAATAAACCTAAACATGATATAAATATATATATTATAAAATAAAAAAAAAACAATTTTTAGACGTTACCGAGGTAAAAAAAAAAATAGTTTTTAGAATTTTTGTCTGTGCTAATCTCAGAAACGGCTTAACTAATTTGAATGCGGGTTTTCACTGAAGCATTTTTAGCAAGCTTCCCGTGACATTGTTCCCGGAGTAAAATTGTTCTAATGGTAAAAACAAAAAAAAAAAAAACACAATTTCTAGGCCCGTTGAATTTTTTCCGCCGCCAGCGAGTTCTATTGTAATTTGTAAATGTCATTTGCCTAAGTAAAGCCCTTAATTCCAATTGGTTTACAAACAAAAAAGTTATGTGCTATACCGAATACCACGCTTACGAAGTTGCTGGCTCAACTAGTAAAAAATATATCTCTATATAATGTGTGGAATTATGTTTTTTTTAATACTTTTAAGTCCCAATTATGCATATAAATATAGAAAAATTAAAAAAAAAGAAACGATAAATTAGCCTTAGCATTGAGCAATTTAAACCTAATGTAATTTACTACGGAGTAATAAATAGTTTCACGTGTTCTTTTATAGTAATTCCCGCAGCGATCAGAACACCAATAGTAAAACATCAGAGTAATTAAATAGTGAATGTTACGTTTATGAGACAAAGTCCAATAAAATGATACCTGTGCCCGTCCATTATATTTAATTGTTAATTAGCCATACAGAGATTAGCTACTATATAAATTACAAATTGAAAATAATGTTATTACAATTTTATTATTCAATAATTTGTTAAGAATTCTTATTCTATGAAGAATAATTTGACAAGGGACTTGATAAATGATACAATATCAGTAAGATTTACCAGATTAGTCTTTTAACATATTTACAACTAGCAACTTCGTACGCGTGGTATTAGGTATAGCGCGTAACTTTTTTGTTTCTAAACCGATTAAGGGCTTCACTGAGGCAAATGACATTTACTATAGAATTCGCTGGCGGCTTATCCAATTCAACAGGCCTAGAAATGGTGTTTTTCTGTTTTTACCATTACAACAATACACAAAATAAAAAAAATATTTATACAATTTTTTAATCTGATATTAACTTAGTACAGGATTCATGTGCGTGCAATAAGCCGTTTTCGAGAGAATTTTTAATAAAAGTCAAATTCTTCTTGTGTTCTAACTTTTTTTGTGGAGTTTCTATTACTTTAACGAAAATTCTAATTAATACAATTGGTTCTTCACATGTTTAAGTATAATATATATTTTTTTCAAAGCAATTGTCTTGCCCATTTCTTGTAACATTTTCATTAAGCAATGTATATTTTTAGTATTCATGTGGGCGGTAAAAGTGGTCATCATAAACTAACATTTTAATAACTAAATACTAGTACATAAATTGAATATACACAAATATTAATAATATTATATTATTAATTAATATTATATTATATTATTAATACCAATTAATAAGATTATTCAATCTTTATTATAGGTAATTAATTAAATTATAGAAGACAATATTTACATATCATTTAACATAAAAACTAAAATTATCTAATCTAAAAATAAATTAATATTAAATTGATTAAAAACTAATAATATAAAAATGGACCCTGCGGCATTGTACCAAGTACGCTGGCAGCATTTCCTCGTTGAATGGCCAAACTAATACGTTGGCCGAGGAAAGTGCCAGCTCTTCGGTCTCCCGTCGCATCAATAAGCCTCTTCGAGATGTCTTTGAAGAGGCTCATTGCTGCAGGCCCCCACGGACCGAGTGTCTCGACACCGAATGGTAAAAAACCATATTCGGCGCCGAGGCCACTATATTTCGAGATTTTATTTTTTTCCGCCGCCTCTGCTGCGGCTGCTGCCTTAGTGGATGTTCCATGGAGATGCGAAGGGGCTAGTGTGTCTACACAGGTAGCATCCCACACCAGCACTCTTCCCAATCTCCACGGAATCAGGGACATCCCATCCGGTCTCTTGCCATCGTTTCTCAAGATGCCTGCAGGCTCTAATATAGCTGGTACATTGGCTGACGCAAGAGACCGGCGGAGGATGTCGTTTAAGGCAGCATGCCTTGAAAAGCGGCCAGCACTTTTCTGGCAAGACAGTCCGTGGTGACCAAGACGGTCGACTATTAATAAGATAGATTAATAAATATCATATATTAGAAGATAAACCTACAAAGGTTTCTTCTTCTCTCTAAGGATATAATATATGTTTCGATAGTGATAGCATAAACGATAGGTACCCATTTAACAAAGTTTTTTTTTTTAATATTTATTTCAAGTGTGTTGGGGAATGTTTTGAGAAAAGTCTTGAGTATTTCGGATTTTGTTCTTCTAATGTACACAATGGATTTTGACGTGGTTTTCACATACAATAACTTCTGGATCTTATAAATTGTAGAGAAATTTCGATTCGTAATCCTTTTTGGGGCAGTTATTTGGCTTGCTTATCTCGAGACTTAAAGCACCTTTAAAAGTCCAATCCAGGAAAAATAATTCTTAAACACACGCGTTACGAGAAGCATTACACCAGATGTGCATTGTTCCCTCGTGTTCTCTCGCTTACGCTATCGAGTTAACTATTAAGACTTCCTAATTGAATAGTAGATAATGATCTGTGTAAACTGTTAACCGTGTAGTTAACAGGAAGTTATCTTGTAAGAAACAGTTATTTAACATTTTCCTTGTGACTGCTTCGTGTTTTGCTTGCTTGGAAGGTTTTGTCTGTCTTTAAGGCTTTGTAATATGAGATGTTATTTTTAATTAGTATGAAAGAGACAATTTCTCGAAAGTTAATCTAATGTTGAGTATAATTTTATATATATCTCGAGTAACATCAAACTCAAAATAGAAATTGTATTATGAATACAATTGAATATAAATCGGAACATTTATTTATACCTACATATATAGTTATAATAAAATCTTAAACGAGCGGTCACTGTACATTAAATATTTTTTTCAAAAAACAATTTGACACGTGATACGTTAAGGAGGTAAAAAATAGTTTTTAGAATTTTTGTCTGTTTGTCTATCTAAAGAATGTTGCTCTATTTAATTTCATTGTTCCACAAACAAAAAATATTCCACTCAATATATGTGTGCACGCTAATCTCATCAACGGCTTAACCGATTTAAATGCGGTTTTCATTGCTACAATAGCAAACTTCCCTTAACAATGTTTGTTTAAGGACAAACGCTAAATACTAAAAATATCCATTGTTTAATGAAGATGTTACAAGAATAGACAAAACAATTGCTTTGAAAAAAATATATATTATACTTAAACATGTGAAGAACCAATTGAATTAATTAGAATTTTCGTTAAAGTAATAAACTCCACAAAAAAGTTAGAACACAAGAAGAATTTGACTTTTATTGAAAATTCTCTCGAAAACGGCTTATTGCGCGCATATGAATCCTGTTAATTCAGTTTAAAAAATTGTATTAATAATTTTAAAACCATCAAGTGGACCGTCAGCCTGTCTGCCGAACTTAATATAAAAAAAAAAGAAATAAATGACCCATAATTAAACCGTCTCGTTACATAAAAATTGCGAACAATCGAATCATAGATTTCACGACGATTGCAATGATAAATAAAGAAGCGATTTCTAAAATTTCTTTGAACAATGCAAGCAATTGTACATATTTGAGCGTTGCACTACTGGCTGAGCCCATTCTAATGAAGATAAGTAGTCACGCATTTCAGTAAAGTGTTGTATTTTAACATGTTTATTCGACACAATGCTTCAAACGTAGAAACACATCAGGCAAGTCGTTAAGGGCAATCAGTAGCATTCAGTAAGCGGTTGAGGACCGAGGAATATTTGTGAAATGACGGTTCTAGCCGCAGTTCGTTTCGACGTGAACTTCTCAAGCGGTAGCTGAGGGTTCTCTGGAGGGTTTTTTGTTGCGCTCACATGGATCGCATCATTGATTATCAAGTTAATCGGTTTCTGCATTACAACAATGCTCAAGGAGTTTCTAAGGAATTGAGTCTAGTTGAAGATGTGCCGGCTGAGTGACTATGTTTGTAGATAAACTCGGGTTCCATTGAAATGTAACACTATCAGATGCCCTAACTTATTAGAGAGAGAATGGTTCTTGTTTCGAATCAAAATGTGGCGAACACTTCATTATCTTAATAAATATTAATTTTTCTACCTCAGAGCGACCATTTATATCAATAATTTATAAAAAAAATATTATAATTTATAATTACACATGAAATAATTACACTAATGTTTACATTGTCCCATAAAACTGGAAAGCAGTTTGTCTATGGGATATATGTATATGTTATTATATATAACATATAAATATATATGTTTATATTTATATGTATGTATGTATGTATGTTTATGTATATATATATATTTGTACTTTTAAATTGTAATTTGTCAGACGTAGTAATAGGCTTTGTAAAAATTTAATTTTCTTTAAAATATATTTGTAATTTTTTGTATGCTGTTAGGTTTGCTATTCAATAAATAAATAAATAAATAATTATAATATATAATGTATATATGTTACCGGAAATGTGCGAAACCCGAATTTAATACAATTCCGAGCTAAATTAGGGAATGTGTAAAATAATATTTCAAAGATTCTTTAATACACACATTTCGACAGTATTTTTGCCAAAACCAGTATTCCAGGTGTGCTCGCATTTAATTTCATAAAAGTTCCAGAACCTAACATAACTTTGTTTCCAGTACAAATAAGTCTAGTAACACATTTTGTAAATGGCGATGAACAGCTGACGATATCCCGAATGTAATACAATTCCAGTTGCTATTTAGGAAATGTATCTATTTTAGGAATTGTATACAATGATGGACCGTTATAATTTATAGGTACATATCAATATCATTGCAGAATTCAACAGTTACTTAAAAATTATGTATGTTTAAGTATACGAAAAGAAATACTCATTAAAAATAGTACTTTGTTATGTCTAAAATTGCATTAAATTTATTACCTCCGAGATGTTCCTTTAAAGATTCTTCTGAAGATCTACATCCAGTAAGTCTTATCATCTGGTCTAGAGAATATTCAATTTTTATTTTCTACTGCTTCAACATTCCCAAATCTAAGATCTAATAATATGACATGCACACAAACCTAACAGCAATTTGTTACATTATTTATCGTGAGATCGTTATCATTAACTAGAATTGTTCGTAGTTTACGCTCAAACGGGTTAACAAAAGGAAGTAAAAGTTGCAAGTTATGAAACATGAAATTGTAATGGTTAACTTACATGTTAGTAACGGCAGCAATACACTATTGAACCGAACACGCGACAAGTACTGAATTTAAGCAATACTTTATATTCCAAGTATATTCGAAATACTGTCAGAAACGCTCAATTCTATTGGTACTAGGGTTCTATTGGTACTTGTGGAAACGTGATGTTGTAGAAGGAGGCACCTGAGAGGGAGCGAGAGGAAGAGGCCGGTCTCGCTTCCCTCAGACGTAGGCGGTTGGGCAGGAGAAGGCGGGCGTACGAAGCCCGTCTTCAAATGTCTTAGGGGACCTGCGAACATGGTTGGCTAACTATGTGTGCTTGCACAAGGTCACTCCGCCTGGGAATTGCCTCGGTGCCTCCGGGCAATCCCCCATTGGAGTTAGCCTAGTTAGCAATGGCTAAGCACAAGGTCTCAAAGGGCAACGAGACACCGGGTACTTTTAGGGGTATTCCCAGTGCCGCTATGATCAGGCGCTGGGCGACCCCCATATACTCCTGCAATTTAACCAGCGGCAGTAGATCTGTAAGCGGATTACTCCTCGTCAAAAAAAAGGGTTGACACTCGAGGGACAGCCGTACATAACTGTACATAATAAAATTATGGACCTAATGATTAACTTTCCGGACTCTGTTACTCGCTCTCACTTTTTTAAAAGCTTATTTTATTAAAATAGCATAGTCTATTTCAATATACTATTTGACTATCTATCTGTCCCGGGACTTTAAAACTGTCGAGACTTTATAAACAAGGGTAACCTTACAAAGCAACTTCCAACCAACTTCCAGCACCCTTGTTTCCACTACACTACAACCCTGGACTCTTCAAGTCGCGAGTGAATCGGTTCTTAATAGACAAGCATGCTCCATCTTAGATCGCGTCATCACTTACCATCAGGTGAGACTGCGGTCAAATGCTTGATCTATCATTATAAAAAAAAAAAAAAAAAAAAAAAAAAAAGGACCTGTAAACTCTTTGTGAGGTACAATAGTTAAGTTCGGTCTTACCACTTCTTCACGAGTTTGTAAAACATCTTCGTGAAGAACACGTGTTGTATCTGAATGCTATAAAACATCCCTTTATCGTATATCATACTCGCTGCGTTTTAGTCTTCTATTTCGTATGAG
Source organism: Bembecia ichneumoniformis (assembly GCA_910589475.2). Taxonomy (NCBI): domain Eukaryota; kingdom Metazoa; phylum Arthropoda; class Insecta; order Lepidoptera; family Sesiidae; genus Bembecia; species Bembecia ichneumoniformis. The sequence continues at coordinate 15,610,243 of OU342536.1, read as the reverse complement.
TTTTCATGTCATTTGACAGACAGTCCAGGAAAACTTACTAACAAATAGAAATTTTAGTCCGCCGGTGGCATTTTTGATACAAGTTTCTAGAAGATATGAAATATCGATGGGTGACAGAAAATTAAATAGGTGTTTTTTTTTTTCAAATTATACAAAAAGAAAGAGATAGAAAAAAGTTTCAAACAAATGTTGCACAGAATAATAATTTTGTTTTACATAGCTTTCTATGTAAAACAAATTAAAATGAATGTAAAACTGAAAATGGTGGAAGAGGGAAAAAGACTATTTTAGGGGTATTTAAAAAACACTTTTTAATGGTACAACAAACAGAAACAAAACCAATGATAGGAATTTTTATATATACAAAAAAAAAGACAAATAATTTAAAATAAAAACAAACAGCAAAAAAAGGTTATATATGTGTAAAACTATACTGCATATAAAATGTAGGTCCTTAACAATATAAATTAAAATTAACAGAGTTAGGGAGGTTAGAAGGTTTTTACACTGTTTTTTTTTATTTATTTTTTTACGTATCAACCCTCTAACCTCCCTAACTGTGCTAAGCTTATCAAAAAGCCCTTGAGGGAATCAAATTTGGTTTGTTTTTAAATTTTCCTGGACTAAGAGAGGTCAATTTAAATCTACGTAAGGGTAGTCTCTCTGTGCAAAACGAAGAAACAGAGGACCCGAGACCGGAGAGTTCCTCCGCTGACATCCTGCTTTATAATTTATCTAAAGAATGTTGCTCTATTTAATTTCATTGCTCCACAAACAAAAATTTTATTATTCCACTCAATATATACTCAATATAATGTTGATTTTTTTTATTTTATTAGAAAATAATGTTATCAGCAGCGTCAAAAATTCAGACTGCAGCCTTAAAGCTCAGTAAAAAATTTAAAAATAATTTAAAGTCGATTTAAGTCGACAATCACTATCTTTCTATATAACTGAACACACATTTCAGTTAGAATATAAGCTCAATTCATTCTCTAATTTATTTATTTTATTTATTTATAATTTTAACAATTTAAAAAGAAAACTAAATATTCATTAATATAATGATAGCACTAAAAACCACCTAGGTTTAACCTTGTGCTATCATGTTATGCTTTAAATTATTATTAAAATATTAAAAGATTTACTATGTTGATATATTCAAGTAAAATTTAAAAAATATTCCTTTAATTTAACTTTAATATTTTTAATTGTTATACTGTTACACAGATCTGAAGGTAGGCTATTGATAAGGCGCGAGACAATATAGTCGGTAGTCCATTCACCGTACGTATCTTGACAGTTATACTGAAATCTATAAAATATTTTTACGGAAACCACAACAGCGCAATAGGGGATCGGACAATAATCAGATTAAAATCTAAAACGTACTTAGAAAGAAAATATATAATTTTTTACGATTATTTATCGAATAATAATTTAATATAATTCATTTAAATATTTTTAAATGAAGAAATAAAATTTTATTATTTACGATATTTTTAATCTATACTGAAACACCAATCACAGTGCGTGACGTCATTTGTGGGCAATCATTGTCTTATGCCAATGCAGCTGTTTTGTTATGATATGACCACAAATGACGTTACGCGCTCTCAGATGAACTATCGTGGCGTTTTGGCGGCATTTTCAAACAAACAATACTAAAACATGATTTTGAGTACCTAAAAGGCTATAAATAAATAAAATAGTATTTTTTATGGGAATAAATATCCATGAAGATTAATTTAAAACACTTTCTGAAAATTTGTCCGATCCCCTATTTTTGTTAACGCGGCAAAACAGCGAAGATCACAGAGAAGGTCGTGTATTATATTTACAAACGGTAAGTGTATTGTAGGAAGATGGAAGCATCAGTGCAAAGTGCGACCATAACAATTTTCTCGGTGAATGTACCGTTACGAACGTCGCCTGTCGCCTGACAATTTTCCAGCGATAATGAAAAAGCAGCCACCGTAATAATAAACTTCCTATGTAAACCTAATAAGAGACAACGCTGACGGTGCCAGTTCGAAGACGCAAATCAGCGGCAAGTTAAACCGCAACGTTGGGTAACAATGTGATACACGTCGTGAACTGAAGAGTTATGCAATTGGGCAAATGTATGCTGTTAGTAACAAGCCATGGGCAAATGTATGCAAATAACTTAATTTATTCTAGAATCACACCTAACTAGATGCCTACATCTAAACTAAATAAAAATCAAACTAGGTAACTAAAATAGATAACTAAGATGAATACAAAAGATAAAACTAAGAATTGTAAAAAAAAATGTAACAACTACCTTACTTGAACAAGATAATTAATGAGTAGAAGATTTAACTACGATGGTTAATTACATGATAGTCTTTAGTGTTTGACTAATACTAATATTATAAAGAGAAAAAATTTATATGTATTTTTATATGTTTGTAATGAATAAACTCAAAGACTATGGACCGATTTTAAAAATTCTTTCACCTATAGAAAGCTACATTATCAGTGAATAACATAGGCTACTCACCCTCTCCCATCTTCCCCTCTTTACCCCCTAAATACAATGTAATGAATAAACTCAAAGCGGTCCAGTAGGGACAGATTTAAAAATATAGAGAGCTACATTATTAGCGAGTAACATAGGCTACTCACCCTCTCCGCCCTTTACCCCCATACAAAATTGCCGTTTTCAACGAATTAACTCAAAATTAAAAAAAAAAAAAAACGAGCCGCTAGTGTTTGATAAACCGTTCCGGTAAGGTGAAAAATAAAAGATATAAAAAATAGGTAATCTGAAAATGTGATAGTATATAAATAAACATTATTTTGTAAGGAAATTTACAAAATTTACAATATCTAGAGCTACAATTTAGCTCTAGATAGAACAAGTTCTCAATTAACTTACTCAATATGTATATATCCTCCTAAACAAGATTCAATATTCAAGTATTGCCTTACAAGAACCTATATAATTTAGTTCTGAACTTGTGTAGTAGATGTCGCTAGAGGAGCCCAGTTGGTAGCAAAGCTCAAGATATTAATATAATTATGTTGGTTGATCTTGTTCTTAACTTCTTGGGGCGGCTGTTATTCCTATACAAACTGGCCACCGATTTAGCCGGTTTTTATAAGTAGCAACCTGCCCCCGGCTTAGCCCGTGGTGCAATTTTTATATACTAAAACATTCCCCGTTCATCCCTCTTTCCATTAGTGAAAACCGAATTAAAATCGGTCTACCCGTTCACTCGTGATGCCGTGACCAAGGGAAATAGGGATTCATTTTTATATATAAGAGAAGATAGATTTGTAGGCTGTCGTTCTAAAGAATCGAGCTAATTCTCTTTTAATTTTTTCTCTTTTTTGCAATATTTAGATACGTCTTGGATAATTCCTTAGAAATAGACTGCTCAAGACCTGAAAATCCCTTTCTTGAAAATCCTTTTAAAATATTGTCATTTAAAAAGCAGTTCAATTTTAATTAGGCACATCACACGAAGAAATGTTTATAAGTGCATCTACGCAACAATGTCCTTGCATTGTTGTTATTTAATTTTAATAGTGAGCACAATGTTGCAGATTGTTGCTTATAACCAGTTGTAAATGTCCTAGAGGTACGGAATGAAATAATGCGCATCATTAAATAACTCGAGAGACATTTCATGGGATTAAAGATGCGATTTAAAAATACTGGTTTCGGAACGTTGCACAGGTAAGTGTGTTCCACCTAGCACAGGCACAGCTAGGTGGAACCTTTTTTGTAGGCTTTATAAAATCCAAGTGATATTAAATTCTAAAAATAATGTTCTACTAGTATATTTAAAGATGAAACATTTTAAACCTATTTGATATTAGGATATTGATTATTAGGTTTTTTTTTTTTTTTTTTTTTTTTTTTTTTTTTTTTTTTTTTTTTTTTATGTTAAGTCGACAGACAGGCTGACGGTCCACTTGATGGTAGGTGGCTACCGTCGCCTATAACACAAGCAACGCTACAGGTGCGCTGCCGACTACAGTAGGATTAAGGATAAGGGATTAGGAGGGGATAAGGAAATGGGCTCTGGCATCCCTTACTCACTCACCGAAACACAACAGCACGTACGAGTATATGCTGTTATTTCACGGTGGTCTTCTGTAAGGGGGTGGTCACTGCCGCCAGGCGGGCTGCCCAAATGACTGCGAAACGCAGTCACCCTACCACTACTTTTCAAATCCAGACCAGAGTCAATTTTGAAAATTACATTAAACGCTAAAAACCTATTTGATATTAGCATATTATTAGGCAAGGCTAAAACCATTTTGATATTAGGTGGCTCACGTCACAAATAAATATAAGCAACGATACAAATACGATGAAAATTACTAATGATCTGTAAGATTTAAGTTTAGGAGATTTTCTTTGTTATCTCTTGATATCAAAGTTAAATGGGTAACGAAGATAGGTGCTCGTTTAATTAGAAGAAAAGAATTCATATTAATTAAAACACTGGCCTCTATAAATTACAATAACGAGTTTATATTATTTTTTTAATCAATATTAGTGGGTCCATTTGATTGGCAGGTAGAGGCTATAAACACAAGCAACACCACAGCTGCTGCAAGTGCTGTCTAACTTAGCAGGATTAAGGCTCGAATATTCGAAGGTTGACTATTTTTGATTCAATTAAATATTCTCGATTTTCATCAGAAAAATTTCTATGGTAAGTTGCATTGATGATTTTACGATTTAAAAGACAATATTGAGGTACAACTTCACTTGATCGTAAAATATTTTGAAAAAAAGGCAAATTTTAATTTTAATTGTTTTTCGGGTTATAATGAAAACACATATCAGTTTTATTCACGAAAAATTTTACGAATTTTACTACTTTTTCTCAAAACAGTTTTTAAGTATTTATTTCTACAAGAAATTGTTTAACAAAGCACCGCGCGCAGTCTTCTCGACCTGATTCTGTTGGTGGCCATAAGGGATTTGTAGGGCGTAGGGAAGTTAGCTTTGGAAACCCATTTTCACTCACCGAAACACATCTGTTCTGTTATTTCGCGCGGGTCTTCTTCTGTGAGGATATAGCCAGACAGGCGGTATGATAAAGTGGGAATGAATAACAAAATGGGAGTAAACAGAAAACCATATTTTCTTTAATCTATTTAGTGGCTATTTCTGTCTGCTATACCAGTATCACTTCGTCTATTGCTGAAATATTGTGATCGCCACACGAACCAAAGCTCTACCTATACCTACCACGTTAAGAAACTGTAGTACTTTTTTGATAGAGGCATTCTTCACATCTTCACAAGCCATTGTGTAGCTTGCTAAGATGTGACTGCGCTTGTGCATCAGGGGGTCACACTCGCACAGAATATACAGTGGTGTTTCCTCTGGCTCATGGCAGAAGCGACACTCTCCCGTACTAGTGAGCCCCATTATTTTAAGGTGCCTATTGAGGTGACAGTGCCCCGTTGGTGCCCTAGTTAGCATAAGAAAACATTAGGTAAACCAAAAGGGATTCGGTAAATGGATACATATTTACATTTTCAATTCTGTGAAATCCAGTCGCTCCAAGTGCCTGCGGTCAACTTGTATAAAAGGAAAAAAAATAAGAATGAACCTATTGAATAAATGTACTCACATAAAAATGAGTCAACTTGGAAATAAACAACGTGGAAAAAAAAACAAAATAAACGTGCAAATAAGACAATTTTAGTGATTTTTATTTTGAGAGTCTTAATTAGCATTTCTAGATATATTACAGAGTACAGAGTATTGATAAAAAAAAGATTATTGATAAAATGTTATTGCACTGACATGACCGCATAACGGTTGCGGCTGTTGCAGGTCCCAAGATGTACCTGCGTTGCACAGTGCAGTGAGGATGCGCCTTTCACTTGTATCGAAAGTGCAATATTGATGCAATACGTACGACCTGTGACCTCGGCCACTGCGCAACTTTAACCATTCATCACTAGGTTTTTCTAATTAATTCTAAGTTGGAACGGAAAACCTTGATTTTTATATTAACCCAAGCCATGCGGATAAAGGTCTAGCAATAGCCAAATAAGCAAAATGGTGCAAAGTGCCTAGAATGTATTTTAAAAATCTATTTTCTGGTAATGTCATTGAATGGATTTTATTTTATAAAACTGGCTCAAAGTAAAGCTCAAAAAATAGGGGGGAAGCTTGTTTTACAAAATTTATATTAAAAAAAATAGAAATGCATTTAAGAAGTCAAGGCAAAATGAAGAAAGGATAGCGAAATAAATCTCTCTTCTGCATTTTGCTATCCATTGCTATTTTTATTGGGATAACTAATAATTTTGATCTTTCACTTCGTTTATACAGCGAAGTACTGCATGTCTTCATAATAATAATACAAGTTGTCGACTAAGCCTAAAAACTATTCAACAAACTGTACTAGACCAAAGTATAGACTTCAAACATGGAGCAGAAAATCTAAAAGATCTTTTTAAATAAGAAGTCAAAGATATTAGCAAAAATGTGTTTGATTGTGGCTGTTTAAGTAGAGATTTATATCTTAGCAAGTTGACATCATAGTTCCAGAATTAAGAAGAAAAAAACAATGAATCTAATTTATTTGATGACAAGCATACAATTTAATCAATGTGTAGTTTCTTACATAACGTAATTAGTTAGCTTAGATTTTAATTAATAATAATAGTTCGCTGTGTATGTGCTGTCTCGCTCCCACCATATACCTATTCATAAGTCTGCCACTACCGCAAGCTGTGAGACCAGCCATTTTATGAAACTGCGTTAGTCTAGAAAAAACATCGCAACAATAATGCGCGTAGACTCATCCGCCGATCTCGTCCCGCGAGATTATCAGGCAATTGTGCTTGTAACTTGTAGTTTATCTATTTGGTCACGCTTCCCGCTCCGTGAGTGTAACCATTGAAGTGATGAAGCGCTGCAGCTTCTGGACTCTCGAGTGTGACGGGCCCGTTGCGGTCTTCGCCGCTGGAGGACCAAGGAAGAGGTGACAGACTTCCTTCGTTTCCTCGTCCTTTCATAACATGTATCACCAACGAAAAATACAGTCCATTTTTATAATTTCCCTGCGTGACCACTAGTATATTTTACCTCCTAGCCTATCATTTAATAGAAAATTGTATATGATTTATTGGTTCTTCAAGTGCACTACTTCAAACAATTGCTAGTAACTAGTACCTAACCCTTAACACTTAACATTGATAATGCTAGACTAGTTCATTAATATTCTAGTTGTAATAAAATATATGCAAGCTATTATGTTTCAAAGCGTTCTGATAGAGGAAAGATAACTCAGTGCGCACCGGTTGGGATAAATCGATGATAAAATACGTTCAATGCAGAATCGGCATCGGTATTAATGGTTAACCAGCCTGCTTTGGTTAATGGTGTTCGGTTAACCGGCTGTCAGGTGGTTACCATTTCGCCGGACAAATCGCACCGGACCACCTACTGGGAACACTCGTAAACATGCAAATTCATAACTTGCACATTGAAGATGTTTGCGTTATGATAAACAGTCTGTAACTCACAATTTAACAAAACTTTATAAATGGATTGGAAAAGTGCTCGCGAACTGAACATTTATTTAGATTTTTATGGATTTATGGCTCACCGATGTACAGGTACAAAGGCGATCTCACTTGCAATACATAACAGTTCAAAATGCCTACAGCGTTTCTGCTTTCATTTATTCAAAGATGTAACTAAGAAACAATTTCACTCACCTTTCTATAGATATCTTAAATTAACTTGTTGAAGGCGATATATTCATAGTTATGAGGTTTTAACAAGAAAATCACATTATTAGTGATTGAGCTCACTTTAGCACTTTATCGCCGGCATTTACTGCTATACAATTAATTATTACTATTTTTATACTAATAAAGTCTTTAAAGTTTTTCTTATCAGCAAAATACACAGCGTCTGCTTTGAAATATCAATTTGAATCTATGTTTTGATCTTTTTTTAATATCGGCAGACAGGCTGACGGTCCACTTGATGGTAGGTGGCTACCGTCGCCTATAACACAAGCAACGCCAAGGCTGCTACAAGTGCGCTGCGGAGGATTAAGGATAAGGGATTAGGAGGGGATAGGGAAATGGGCTCTGACATCCTTTATCCACTCACCGAAACACAACAGCACACGTGCTGTTATTTCACGGTGGTCTTCTGTAAGGGGATGGTTACTGCCGACAGACGGACTGCCCAAATGGCCACTACTTTCCATATTAAGACCAGAGCCAAATTTGAAAAGTTAATTTTTCAAAGTTGACCCTGCCGGGAATCGTACCCGATAACCTTAGGACAGAGCGTTAAGGCAAGCACCCTAACCAACGGCTCGTCAAAACTTTAACATTACTTTCATCAAATTAAAACTTATAACACAACACTGACCAAAAAAATCGGTGTGCCCATAATTTATTAAATTATAAATAAATAAATAAAAATAAATAAAAATAATATAAATAAATAAATAAATAAATAAATAAATTGGTACGAATCAATCTACATAGAATTATAATGCTATTCCACCATAACTAGAAAATAGAAAATAGTTATGGTGGAATAAATATAAAGAGCATGGAGGTTTTACGTCAACTATGTTACCGCTTGCAAAATGTTTCTCAATGAGAAAACCTTGCCGTTCCGTTCATGGTATTTCGTAGTGGCGACCGGGGACGGTAAAACTTGTATACCTACAGCACGAACACGTTATTACCTAGATAGAACAAGTAAAGAATTTTCCAATCCATACTTATCATCTCGTTAAACAGGTTTGCGTCTATCTCAGCATCAAACTCCATAACATGCCAGATTAATTTCATTGCATTGGACGACTATTAAACAGCCGTATCGTCCAAGGAAAATGTCACCGTGTTGTGTATTTTTTATGCATTTCCTTAGTCCTTATAGTATTACCTAGACTTTTTCGATACGGGGTATGCTTAGCAGAAGAGAAAAGCCATTTAAGGGGGAGACAAACGCTAAATACTAAAAATATCCATTGTTTAATGAATATGTTACAAGAAATAGACAAGACAATTTCTTTGAAAAAAATATATATTATTCTTAAACATGTGAAGAACCAATTGTATTAATTAGAATTTTCGTTAAAGTAATAGAAACTCCACAAAAAAAGTTAGAACACAAGAACAATTTGACTTTTATTGAAAATTCTCTCGAAAACGGCTTATTGCACGCATATGAATCCTGTACCTATTAATGAGTTAATATCAGATTAAAAAATTGTATTAATGTTTTTTTTTTTGTGTATTGTTCTAATGGTAAAAACAAAAAAACACCATTTCTAGGCCTGTTGAATTGGATCCGCCGCCAGCGAGTTCTATTGTAAATGTCATTTGCCTAAAGCCATGGTGTTCGTCTTCACTTGAGTTTGTCTCTGTGAGGCAATAAGAAGTTCAATAGACGTAAAACCATCCTATACAGAAGACCACAGCGAAAGAAAGATATTTAATAAATAAATAAAATAAATAAATTTAATTTATTTCAGAGATATAAAAATGCTTTTTTATTATCTTAAATGTAGATATTAAATTAAATTCAATATTTTATTCCAAAACTATAATAAATTGTTACAGTAACAGTGTTCGAATAAAAAAACTGAACCCTTATAGGATCATTCGTGTGTCCGTCTGTTCAACCATCCCCCCCCCTTATCTCCGAAACTACTGAACCTAAAATATTGAAAAAAAAATACAGAAATTAGTTTTCTACTTATAGATTATAGGAAAACCTACAAGAAGTCCAGATATTAAAATAACATGGTAAATCACTCAATATTGTGCGGATAGGTAACATTTTTTTTTCCAGAAAGCAATAATATTCTACGTTCTGTTCAACCTTATGTAATTTCTTCGGATACCGCTAGGAGCGACACTGGGATTGTTTTCGTGATCCCGCGTCCCAACTAAGTAATTCGATTTAACCTTGTATTACTGTAACGTTAAGGCGCACTTAACGTCGGTATGCGAGCCCATCTCTATTGTATTAATTAGGGATGTACCACAGAAATACCGACTAGTCGATTATATTCAGTGGTTCTTAGTCGTCGAAGAAAAAACCCGCGTTGTAGAATAAAATATATAACTCCTGACAAAAATATGTAAAGCAATAAACTTATATGGTATAGTTATTTTTGTAGTGATCAGATTGCATCTATCCGTTAATTAAGAAATAATTGATGGAGATTTAATGTCACAATCAAACAAAAAAAGTTAAAAAAATGTATAATATCGTTTCTGAAAATATGTTCTATATATAGATAAGTATATATATACATATAGTGCTTAAATTTTGAGGGGCAGTACTCCTTTAATTATTTTCTATTAATATAAATACACAAAATTTGTATGCTTTTTTAGTATCTTGTTGGAATTTTGTGTCGTGACGCCATTCTCTGATGAGTTTCTATCAGTTGATGCTTAGTGGTAATGCCTACCTTAGCTATGGTCTTCTCTTTTGATGCGCTCTTATATTAGATTCTCTATGGGATTCATGTCAGGTGAGTGTCATGGCGAGAGCAAAACTGTAATATTTTTAAAATTCTAATTGTAAATAAGGACAAAAATAATATCTACTCTTGTTAACAATTTTGACTATTCACTGCAGTATAAATTAATAAATTTAATCATTTTTTGTATGCTTTAACTAACGATAACATTCACAATAACTTTTGTTATGTAGGTATTAATTTATCGATAAAAAAATTACAGCCACTCGACTAGTCGGCTACCCTGCACTATTCAGCGCATCACTAGTGTTAATACTGCTAGTAAATCGAATGAACAACGATTTTGTGCGCGATCAGAAAACGTAATAACGGTCTCGAACAGGGAACACTATTTCCGTATTACAGAAAATAAGAGCTCTCAAGGAAAAGATAGCGTTTCGTATATTATGTATGTTGATGGACGTGAGATAAGAGGGCTTTTAAAATCACTTTCACTGCGGTAATTGCCGACAGTAAACACTAATAAGGCGACAAACATAAACTGAGTCGTGCTGACGGCTGTTGAGGGTCTAACGAGATAACGAGCCGATCATTAGAAAGTAAGGCACGCCTTGTAAAAAAAACACAGCGTTACGTAAAGGAAAACTTGTGAAAACAACGATAAAAAGTGAAAATGTTTACTGACGAATGTTGGAATAACTTTATGTTAACGGAAGGTAGGCAGGCTTACATTACAAGTGCGCTTCTAACCCTGATAAACGGTAGGAGAAGGTGGAATGGTGATGATGGCATCGTGGCTGAATAATAAGAAATTGTGGCTGAAAAACATCAGAGAGTGGACCGGGATAGCAATCGCTGTAGAGCTGTCCCGACGAACAAAAGACGAGGATTACTCCAGGCTGCTCGCCAACGTTCACTAGAATCACAAGATCACTTCATCACAAGAAGAAGATGATAGAGCAATAAACTCTGTCCGACAGAGTTATTAATTACTAACGCATCCTGCAAATAGGAACAATATTAGAAAAATATTTTTCAATGATAAGATAACTATCACTAAGAAAGCTTAATCTTTGAGCCCGTTGGACGAGTGGACGAGTGGTTGGGTGCTTGCCTTAACATCGTGTTCTACGGTTCCCGGGTTCGATTCCCGGCAGAATTGGAATTTGAAAAATGAACTTTTAAAATTTGGCTCTGGTCTGGATCTGGAAAGTAGTGGCAGGGCACACTGCGTATCGCAGTCATTTGTGCAGCCTGCCTGGCGGCAATAACCACCCCATTACAGAAGACCACCGTGAAATAACAGCATGTGTGCTGTTGTGTTTCGGTGAGTGAGTAAGGGATACCAGAGCCCATTTACCTATCCCTTCCCGATTCCTTATTCTTAATCCTACTGAAGCCGGCAGCGCACTTGCAGCACCTGTGGCATTGCTTCTGTTATAGGCGACGGTAGCCACCTACCGTCATCAAGTGGACCGTCAGCCTGTCTGCCGATCTTACCATATAAAAAAAATCTAATAAGATTATACATGCGAATACATGATTTTATAAAACTTTAACTTTCATATTATTACAAAAAATGAGAATTAAAGAAAAAAAATCTTGGCAGCAATATCCACTTCGTCATTGTCATTATTTCACCTAACACGATGAATCAGAAAAGACTTTGCTGTTTCTATTTTCAAGCAGCTTATTTTCGTAAACAATGTTTAACAAAATTAGGGTTTTTTTTGCACACAAGTGTTATTTTTAAACCAGCTTTTACCCACGGCTACGCCCACGTGAATGTTTTAAAGGTTACCTAAAATCTTTTACAAACTAGCTCCAGGCGAAATTATCATTAACAGTCATCATTAACAGTTGATAGATAAAAAAATACTTATTCAACCGTCGTCGGTTCTACGATTTCCTTATGGTCTCGGAGTTTCTCTGCGCCTTCACTGCTATGTTCCTGCGGTCTTTTAACCTTGAGTCTTTACTTAGTTCATCAACCCAACAGTTAAGTTGGCACCTAACCACCGCAGGTCCAAAAAGTTAGTTACTGTTGATTTCGAATGACAGACTAATATATTATAACAATATTTTATTTTACACTCATTAGCATTTTTGACGAAGCGGTCATCGTCGCAGATTTTAAAAATGGTTTAAAAGAACAAAAACCTAATACAAAAACACAAAACTTTAAAAAGGTCGTTTCAAGTAAAAAAAAAACAGTTAAAATTGATAGCAATCTTTGAATTATCTTGTGACAGCTCATTTAATTTGATAAACACAAATGGCTCCAATTAAGTGAGAATTCTAATTAAGTTTAGACTTTTAAGGCTACGTGTTAAGGCGACTCCAGCCGCAAAACTCGTCCCGCACTGAATTGACGGGACTGCTGAGGGGGAGTCGCTACCCGCCGTACTTGCAAATCTCGGAAATATCTATTTAAAAATTAAATAAAGTATAATTCAAATTTTTCTTTTGATGAGAGTTCAGATAGTTGATCTTAAAATTTATCTTAAGAATTAGCTATTTAAAATATTGATTGTTAAGCAAATCGCACAGTTACAACATCGATATTAGACCGCAAATTAGTATTTTTTTTAATGTATATAATTAAATATAATTTAAAAAATAATTATGATGACCCCCTTTATACTTTAATTTGTTAATTTTTATTCATAATTATTATATTTCGGCGTTATCTATGGATCGTTAGAGTTTAAAAAGCTTTTGAATTATGGTGCAGTGCATTGCATTTTAGCATGCTATCAGATTTTGTCTAAATGAATTCGTTTTAGAACAAAAAAAATTTTAGGTTTCTAAAAAAATACTAACGCTATTTATTGATAGTGTCCGGTTTGGTAAAAGAGAATTGTATAGTCCTTGAACTGTACACCTAACAGGGTGCAGTGCAGCCTTTCTGACCCGAAGGCGCAATCGATGCGAGTGCATACTAGAGGCGGCTCCGTGGGAAACCAATCATCGCGGTTCAAGAAAGCGATATCCACAATTACACAGAACATTACTCGTATTGCGTGAACAATGTGATTTACTGTGTAAATTGAATCAAATAAATAGTTGTCGAATACACCAACTTAAGTTAAGACTTAAACTTAAACTTAACTTAACTTAAACTTAACTTAAGACAAACTATAAGTGTGAGAAAGATAGAAATAATTATTTTTTTAATGTTAAGATCGGCAGATAGACGGATGGTTCACTTGATGGTAGATGGCTGACATCACCTTATAACACAAGCAACGCCACATCGCTTCCGACTGGATAAGGGATTGGATATGAAAATGGGCTCTGGCATCCCTTACTCATTCACCGAAACACAACAGCACACGTGCTGATATTTCACGGTGGTCTTCTGTAAGGGGGTGGTTACTGCCGCCAGACGGGCTGCCCAAATGACTGCGAAACGCAGTGTGCTCTAATTAGTAAAATTGGTGGTGGTGGTAGCTACAATGCTGGTTAGTTACACACCACCATCCTATATGCTGGTCCTTCGAGCCGGATCTACCCATATGTTTTACGTATTGATTGGTAAAACAATGCAATCTTTATAAGTTGTATGCATCATTTTAAGATATGCACCCATTGACACCTGGTATGGTCTCAATGCCAAAGGATAACCAAAGGATGCTTAAATTTCATATTTGGCTTTAGAGGCTAACTGAAATTTAATATTTTTTTTAACAGATTGTAATCACACCATCCACAATAATCTCAAGATAGCTTTAATTTTATCTCTTTAGAAGTTTTATGAAATTTCACTTTAATATTACATAATTAAAATAAATAATTTACATCTAAAACTAAATAATCCTAAAACTAAATAAAACCTAAAAAATATGTAAAAATATGTAACTTTAGAAGTTAGAGCTCGTTATGTTGGACATTTAATAATAACCTTTAACCTGGCTGGTTTTCTGTATATAAATATATGTATTCCAAACACAAAATACGAAACCTAGTCACTAGGATATAAATATTTTTATTAAACACTAGCTGGTCCACAGCTGGTCTGCGTTGAAGCTTTAATTTACTGCGTAGCTGGTCTGCCCCTGATTTCGTCTGCGTTGAAATATAAAAAATATAACACCTGAGAAAATATATGACAGACGCCGCCGTCACTGTTGACGACAGTGACACCAATTTTTCCTATCCCCCTCCTAATCCTTTATCCTTAATCCTACTGCAGTCGGCAGCGCACTTGCAGCAGCTTTGGCGTTGCTTGTGTTATAGGCGACGGTAGCCACCTACAATCAAGTGGACCGTCAGCCTGTCTGCAGACTTTAACATAGAAAAAAAAGATCTCTCGGGAACCTAACATTTTTCAGGATAACTATTTTTTTGATCAATTTTTATACTTAAGTACAACATATAAAAATTGATTTTTTGAAAAAATAATTAATGTACAGACACGGCTCGTTTACGATTTTATTATATGTATAGACAACAACGCCCGGTGTCTTTATCTCGGTGACTACGGTAAGGCGGAATTTTTTTATATTTTAAACGATACCTCGGGAACCTAATATTTGTCGGGATAAAAATTATCCTATATGTTAATCCAGGTAATAAACTATCTGTGTGCCAAATTTCATCCAAAACCGTTCAGCCGTTTTTGCGTGATTGAGTAACAAACATCCAAACACATAAACATCCAAATATAGGAACTTTCGCATTTTATTAGTAGGATTAGATTTACATTGTCAACATTAAAATGTCTACAATGATTTTCTCAATTTTCACAAATATTATATACGTTAATCTTTTTTTTAAAATTAATTTTAAACAAATTCTTTTTGAATTAAAATGAATTATAAATGTATTCAATTTATTTATGAAATTGCGTACCATAATATGTACAAATTAAGTTACAATTAAAGTACAAAACTTTAACAATTGAAAGTTTCTTTAATGGAAAAATAATAATAGTAATCCGTATTTGGAATAATAATAAATAACTTGTCAATTGTATCGAAATCGATTGAATAAATAGAAAGTACGCATAACTTATAAGCAGCAATTCTGTTTGTGACGTAACGAGCGAGGCAGAACTGCCTCCGGTCGGCAGGAGGTGGGTGTCGTAGCTTCATCAATACTTTGTTTACAGTTTTGACTTCCGACTCTGGGTGTCGCAACGTAACTGCAACCAGCTAAGCACGTGTTCTACCCACGCGACACGTAGGATAGGGGTTACTCATTCGCACGTGATCGTCAATGACGAGCCGCATGTAAATATTTTGAAAAACCAATTAACGTGTTCACGTTTTATTTCTTTTTCTTTGTACGTTGAATATATAATTAAAATATGAGTTGATTACGAGTTTAAATAAAGAATTTTATAGAGATGCCATCAGTGTATGGCGTTAATTCAGGAACATCTTTCAAAACTAAGAGCGCGCCAGAGGGGAATCGAAAGGAGTATGATAGGAGTTGAAACATCATAAAAGTGCTGAAGAAATTAGAGCTACGACTAAAGTGGAAGACAAGAAAATAAAGGAATGGAAGTGGCGATTGACGGGACACATGACAAGAGACAGCAGGACAAAATTGACCCCAATCATAACTGAGTGGCAAACACGAGACGGCAAGAGAAAAAGAGGTAGACAAATTGGAGCAATTTGGTCAAGGAAAGCGAAAAATAGGAACGAGTTGAAGCAGCTCGAGGAGGTATTGCTTCACAGGACACGCTGAATAACTAAACCGGAAAATTAGTTGTGTGATTATGTATAATATATTTTAAAAATATTTTTTTTTTAGTTAGTACCAGCAATAAAGGTTTAAATAAATAAATAAACAATTCGCATAATTTGCAGCAATAGCAAATGAAGTGCGTATGTGGAATTTTATACGATAAAAACAAATATTCTTAAGGTGGAGACAAACGCTAAACACTAAAAATATGCATTGTTTAATGAAGATGTTACAAGAAATAGACAAGACAATTGCTTTGAAAAAAATGTATATTATACTTAAACATGTGAAGAACCAATTGTATTAATTAGAATTTTCGTTAAAGTAATAGAAACTCCACAAAAAAAGTTAGAACACAAGAAGAATTTGACTTTTAATGAAAATTCTCTCGAAAACGGCTTGTTGTGCGCATATGAATTCTGTACCTATTAATAAGTTAATGTCAGTTTAAAAAATTGTATTAATAATTTTTTTTTGTGTATTGTTATAATGGTAAAAACAAAAAAACACCTTTCTAGGCCTGTTGAATTGTCTCCGCCGTCAGCGAGTTCTATTGTAAATGTCATTTGCCCCAGTGAAGCCCTTAATCTATACTACTAATATTAAAAATGTGTACATTACTGAAGATTGCGTGCTTTACTCAAAACTTGATGCACTGATTAATGATGAACTACAATAATAATAAACAGGGTCACTTCATAGTGGGATTATCTGACTCGTTATATTAATCATTTTTATTTATTTATTTAATTTATTTCATTAAACGAAACTTTAGTACTATTTTTTTTAAGATTTTTTTTTGTACGTAAAGTCAGGGTAAGAAAAGGTTCGTCACCTGAAAGTCGATCTGCTTGCAACAGGACAATTTCATTTCAAAATTTCAATTTCATTTCAGTTGTCTGCTTAGTGCTTTAGTTTCAAAAGGTACTAAGAGTCTACGACTTGATAAAGGAATTAATTTGAAAACTGACGAAGGTTTTCGTACCCCGACTAAAAGACAATCTAAGAAAATAAATTTTAGTATTACTTTTTAATGAGCTTGTAAAATTCTGTTAGGTTTGCGACTTAAATAAATAATGTCGTGAACTGATCCGACGGGGGATGAATTCTCAAAGTTATAATTTACAAATTTTATGAATTGAAAGCACTTAAAATTTTAACTTAAAAAATTAACCACAATGCTCTCATTAAATACGCTTATTGATATTATTATTTACTACCGACACGCGCCCGGTTACGCACGGAGTTCAAATTTTCCAAATATATTCTAAATTTCAGCTTTCTAGACTTAGTAGTTTTGGCTGTGCGTCAGAACAGTCACAACAAACGATTCTATATTAAAATTTGAATTACAAGAATATTGATCAAACTTTCATATACTTACTCATTTAAGACACGAAACAGCAAATTGTAACTTATAGAAGTGTTTAGTTATTTTAAATTGAATATACTACAAACTGCTATTATATTGCAAAAAAAATATAACAGATGTGAGTCAGTTTCGTGCTTAGAATAGGAGCGAAGTAATAAAATTTACTATTATTTTATTTGAGTGCTTCATTTTTTTAAATATTAAACTAAAAGTTACGATTACATCACAGACTAATTAAGCAAACCTTGTGTAAGTGTTCAATTAAAATTGCATATCGTGGAATATGTCTAAAAATAAGGTGGACGACGCCAAAATTGCGATAATTAAATATAACTGTGATAGTTAAAGAAATCAAATTCGTAACACCGTCGCCTATTAACAAAAACAACGCCATAAATCCTGCATAAGGAACAGGGAAGTGGTCTGTGGTATCCCTTATCTCTGGCAACACCAAAACAAAACAATACTGTTATTTAACGGTAGGCTTCTGTAAGCGGTGGTTACTACCGCCAAACGGACTGCCCAGTTTAAGACTGCGAAACCTACGTTACTAAAATGTACCTTGTCTATTGGTTATATCCATTGCTTTTCATTATGTAGTCTTTTTTTTTTTTGTTAAGATCGGCAGACAGGCTGACGGTCCACTTGATGGTAGGTGGCTACCGTCGCCTATAACACAAGCAACGCCAAAGCTGCTACAAGTGCGCTGCCAACTACAATAGAATTAAGAATAAGGGATTGGGAAGGGATAGGGAAATGGGCTCTGGCATCCCTTACTTCACCCACCAAAACACAACAGCACACGTGCTATTATTTCATGGTGGTATAACTTCTTTAAGCTGTGTCTATCAATCTGGAAGCAGTGGTTGTGATTCATTTGAGCTGTATGCTACGTTTTTGAATATCAAACAGTGGTAAACTAACTGATATATTTATAGTTGGTCGTTTTGCGCGAACTTTTAACTTCTAGCTCTCGGACTATAAAGAAGCTGACAGC
This sequence comes from Bembecia ichneumoniformis, assembly GCA_910589475.2. Taxonomy (NCBI): domain Eukaryota; kingdom Metazoa; phylum Arthropoda; class Insecta; order Lepidoptera; family Sesiidae; genus Bembecia; species Bembecia ichneumoniformis. The sequence continues at coordinate 15,591,702 of OU342536.1, read as the reverse complement.
TCTTCAAAGTATCTTGGGGAACATAAATGAAATGTCAACTGATTAAATCTTTCGCTGTCTAGTTTTTGTTTTACTCATTGGGCATTAGCAATTAGATTATAGAATGATATCATATTACCGTTATCGATATTTTAACGGAACATTGAACTCTTCATAATATCAGTCACATACCAGCATAATTGTGTGTGTCTTAATTAATTAATTTTAATTTTTCATAATTTGATTCTAAAATATCGGGAAATATCACGATTGAATAAGTCTAGAAGGTTGCGGAAGGTGACTTCTAAGTAATTTTGACGAGCCCGTTGGATGAGTAGTTATAGTTAGGGTGCTTGCCTTAACGCTCTGTTCTATGGCTCCCGGGTTCGATTCCCGGCAGGATCAACTTGAAATATGAACTTTTCAAATTTGGTTTTGGTCTGGATCTGGGTAGTAGTGGCAGGGCACACTGCCAGTTGGCAGTCATTTGGGCAGCCCGTCTGGCGGCACTAACCACCCCCTTACAGAAGACCACCGTGAAATAACAGCACGTGTGCTGTTGTGTTTCGGTGAGTGAGTAAGGGATGCCAGAGCCCATTTTCCCTATCCCCTTCTAATCCCTTATCCTTAATCCTACTGTAGGTGGCAGCGCACTTGCAGCGGCTTTGGTGTTACTTGTGTTATAGGCGACGGTAGCCACCTACCATCAAGTGGACCGTCAGCCTGTCTGCCGATTTTAACATAAAAGAAATCAATTTATATATAAGAACAATTGAAAATGTATAAAAAATAATTTATTTAACAAATCTCTAGCATAAGATTGTATAAGATTTTAAACATAATTGGATAGCAATCACGCGTAAATAAATAGTTAAAACAGATTTTAATGAAACTCGGCACACTGATAGGCCGTCTATGAATAAATACAAAGGATTCTTTTTAATGTTCTTATTATGGTAATGCGATTTGTGGGATAAATATTTTCAATCCAATGTTAATCTAACATTTCAAATTTTTTTTTTAAATACCTACTCGCTCTTCAGTTTTAGAAAAAATAATTTATTATATTCATAAATATTCTATAGGACATTCTATAACCTACACAACCCTAATATGTACTTAAAACATCCTGCACTGAAAAAATATTTCTAATTTCACCCGCGTGGGTTCATAAGCGATTGTAACTGATCATGTGAAACAATGCGCATTGAAGTATGCATAACATGAGACGGAAGATAGCGCATTTCGCCAAAAATATTAAGGGATTCACTGAGGCAAATGACATTTACTATAGAACTCGCTGGCGGCCGGCGGATCCAATTCAACAGGCCAGGTTTTTTTTGTTTTTACCATTAGAATATTACACAAAACATTTTTTTTTATTGATACAACTTTTTAATCTGATATTAACTTATTAATAGGTACAGGATTCATATGCGTGCAATAAGCCGTTTTCGAGAGAATTTTCAATAAAAGTCAAATTCTTCTTGTGTTCTAACTTTTTTGTGGAGTTTCTGTTACTTTAACGAAAATTCTAATTAATACAATTGGTTCTTCACATGTTTGAGTATAATATATATTTTTTTCAAAGCAATTGTCTTGTCTATTTCTTGTAACATCTTTATTAAACAATGGATATTTTTAGTATTTAGCGTTTGTCTCCCCCTTAAATATTAATTACTCGTAAACTACAATGTCAAATCAAAAATTAATCCTCAAAGCCCTAAATAATCTGGGAAGTGAGATTACTGACAATTTTTTAGGTTTGCAAAATGTGTCATTTTGAAAATAAAACAAAAAACGATAAAAATGAGAGGTAATTTGGTGATTTTTTTCAATCGAGAAAATTTCATTGCATAATATTTTCTTTTCCACATTTCACTTTTATTCATAATGTATTAATCTATATATAAATATGTTCTTATTGGGACTTTACAAACTTAGATAAAATTAAATTCTAGGATTAGCTATTTCTCTTTATACGCGCTCTTAAAATCCCGCAGATTAGAAGCCGTGAAAATCTGTCATATAGAAATCTTGCTGTTTGATCTGAATCTCTGTACAGTCCAAACCGACATTGAAGTTGTTTGGTAATTTGAGCTTAAAGTGAACTGTGTAAAAGTGAATATTGCGGACGTGCAAGCGATGCGTATGCAGACGTTCGCTGAGACTGATTGCAAGTGCGGGAGTGTAATAACCTCGGTATGCGCACCGCGCGTGCCGTGCGCGAACGATACACGAGTTGCGCAGGAGCAAGACGGGCAGAGTGAGAATTCCTTTAGCCCGCCAAGGAGGACGGGTGACGGCCGACCCACCTTCGCGCTCATCATTCTAAACTGTCATCTCGAAGGGTTCAAATTTAACTCGAGGCGACGACGTCTTATCGCGATTTCAATAAAATTGAAAAATATATTAAGAGGTTGACAGTTGATTTCAAACAATAATAAGATACAAGTTCCATTTAAAATATCCTTGAAGAAAGGTTTTATTTTAATACATTTTGAGGTAATTTCAAAATACGCTCTCTGTCACAGAGTACGTTTAATTGCATCATCAATATAGCCTGGTGCACAAACATTCCCAATAAAAAGTGGAAGGAGAATTTTTAAAATTTATTTGGCTGCAAACCAATTTTGCATACCTACCTATAATGCAATCACAAGAATTTTCAATTCGCAAATAATAACATTAGATAAGTAAGACATTTATGAAAATTCAAATATTTGAATTTTCAACAATAAAACACAATGTATATTATTTATTTATTTATATTACAATGTATTACAATGTATATTTACAATGTATATTATTATTTATTTTATTGTAGCAGTATTTATAACCAGAGTAAACATATTTATGATCCTATGACTTTCAAAAGTATTTTTTTAACTTAATTTCTTATATTGTTTTCTATTTGACTAACCTCGATGTCGAGTGGTTAAAAAGCTTCTTTAACCACCTTTAACGTTCTGTCTCAGGATTCCCGGGTTCGATTCCCGGTAGGACCGACTTTGGAAATTAAGTTTTTATAGTTGGCTTTAGTCTGGATCTGGTAAATAGTGGCAGGGCACACCATAGATCTATATCGTGGGGCACACTGCGTTTTCGCAGTCATTTGGGCAGCAAATTTGGCCTCATTAACCACCCAGAAGATCACTGTGAAATAACAGCATGTGTGCTGTTATATTTCGGTGAGCGAGTAAGGGATGCCAAAGGTTTTTTTTATCCCTTCCTAATCTAGGGATTATTAGGATTCTTAATCCTACTATGGTCGGCAGCGCACTTGCAGCATCTGCGTACTAGCCTTGTATTATAGGCGATGGTAATCCCCTATCAATAAGTGGATCGTCAGCCTATCTGCCGATCTTAACATTAAAAAAAGCCCATTTCCCCTATTCCCTTCCTAATCCCTTATGCTTAATTGCAGCAGCTTTGTCGTCGCTTGTGTTATAGGCGACGGTAGCCACCTACCATCAAGTGGACCGTCAGCCTGTCTGCCGATCTTAACATAAAAATATATATAATCTGAAGATGAGAATACCATTCTAGTAGACAAAAAATAACAATATAAGAAAAAAAAAACACTGACACAGATATTTAGAAATAAATTACCAGCAAAAGCAAACATGCAAATAAAACAAAACATTTTTCTCGGTGAGGGCATTCTGAGAAGGTTTGTTTAACCGATTCTCGGAGATTATCGAGTCTACCTTCTCAGCTCGAACTACTGCCAACATGCTTGTAATCGTAACTTTATTGTCTCTGATAATAATATATTGAAGCATGAGATCATTTTATACTTGGAATGCAATTTCGTCTTTGCCTTTATCAGATTCGAATAGCTAATGGCCCGTTACAAGCAGTGAGTAGCTCACTGGTTACAAGACATCGATGTTACAAGGTCATAGTTACTCAACGGACTTGTATGATATTAATTATCTATTTATTAACCATTATATTCACTTTTTTGTAACGAGCAAATGTACTCGAAATCCAAATGGTGTAGAAATTAAATTAGTTTAAGTAGGTTGCAATTGAAAATTAATGGAGTACAAATACATTGCGTAATTTATTATACGAACTTAATATCTCTCACAACAGCGAATGTCTTTGTATATTACCATAGTAATAAAATGGTAATAAAAAAATTGTAACAGTTAATCTATTTTTTTTATATGTTAAGGTCGTCAGATATTGTGACGGTTCATTTGATGGTAGGTGGTTACCGTCGCTTATAACGCAAACACCGTCACAGGTGCTGCAAGTGAGCTGCCGACTACAGTAGGATAGGTAAATGGGCTCTAGCTGCCGTCAGACGGGCTGCCCAAATGACTGCGAACCGCAAATGCCTTGCCACTTCACTTGCCAGATCCGGACCAAAGGAACCAACTAAAAAAATTATTTATAAATTTGACCCTAACGTGAATAGACTCAGGACCCCTAAGTCTGACTTAGTCTGATCACCTGAGACATTTTTTTGAGAAATAAACGATTTGATTTGATTAGATTAGAGCGTTATGTATGGAAAAATTAGTTTTAAAGAACAGTAGATTTGGAGCGGAGGGGAATAAGCCATTGCAAGTACCTCAACCACTCGACCAAGGGGCTCACTATACATATATATCTCGATTCAAGTCTTTGTATATATCACTAACAAAAGCATTTTTTTTTTAATTTATTATTTACTAAAAAAAAATACATAAAGAGGAAACCAGGTATACGGTACATTATAAACTACACTAAGTTTGTCTATGTACCTACCGAACAATTCTAAAATATACGTATTACCTGTGGTATTACTTTAATAATTGTTCTAAAAAATATTTTCGAAGTTTATATTTAATATTATTTTCATTTAATTCATTTTTAAGTTCTGTCGGCAAACTGTTAATTAATTTATGTACTATATATTCTAAACGATTTCTGCCATACAAATTTACATACTTAGGAGTAAGGTATCTTACAGTATCAGCCCGTCTAGTGTGTTTGTTAGTTGGATGTACAAGTTTTAACTTTTCATTATGGTTTTAAGTTCATTACAAGTTTTAAGTTTTAATTAAAACTATACTCGAAATATCTAGCAATATAGGTACTAAAAGAGGTCGTTTTCTTATAACAATATATTAAAAAAACACGTTTTTAATTAAATTCTTTACATTCAGTACTAAGTAAGCGTACAGCTTACAGAAAACGAGGTAAAAGTATATAAACAAAAATGTTTTAGCAGGTTTTTTTAGCTTTTTTGTATATATAATTAGCTATTACTTGGATTTGTATTATTATAGAATACATTTTATAAGCAGAGACGAGGCTATAGGACTCAAAACTAACTGTACCTATTATCTATTCTATACATATAATAAAATCGTAAAGTAGCCGTGTTTGACAATTAAATATTTTTTTAAAAAAAAAACAATTTGTACCGTTCTCCTTTTGTTACGGAGATAAAAAAAATTGTTTTTGGAATTTTCGTCTGTTTGTCCGTATGTCTGTGCATTTCTGCACGCTGATCTCAGAAACAGCTCAACCGATTTGGGTACGGTTTTCACTGATGTATTGTGGCAAGCTTTAGCGTTTGTTTAAAACCTAAAAGTTACGCGCTACACCGAATATCACGCGTACGAAGTTGCGGGCTCAGCTAGTACAATGACAATTCTAATTTTTTTCCAGTCAACAAAATTTCGCAAATCCTTTTAGTAAAATAAAAATATTAACTATCTCCAGAGAGGTTTAATACTCTCCGAATTTGGAATACCTGTAATTAGTCGCCTCCAGGTACGAGAACAAATTAAATGAGAGGTTTTTTTAACCGCGCAGATGTTCGTATTCGGGAAGACGGACAAAGGGCGCTAACGCGATAGAGACTCCTTCACAAAGAAGCGAACAGATGCGCTTGCGACGTGGCATTTGTCTGTAAATCAGATGGACAAATAACACACAAAGGCGGACAAAACGACCGTTTAAATAGACTCGATCGTGTGAATAGTCGTCTATGTGTGCATACCTGTAGCGAAGGTTGTACATGTACAGTCGCAGGCCGGTACCTGCCCATAATACCTGCCTATCGCACATACTTCTACGGACTATCGGAAGGTTTCGCGGCGTGCATTTTCTAACGGAGCTTTCGTTCCGTCTTCTCATTCTTAACGTTTGCCGCCACGTCCTCGCCGCCAAATCGTTCTCATCGCAAGACAGTCTTGTGATTGACAGTGTAATTATGAATAAAGAAATGTTGTTCATTAACTAGCCTTCAAACCCGCGACCACGTGCCACGTTAGAAGTTATTTTCGGTGGATTGGAATAAGAAAACAGAAATATAAAAAAAGTCGTAACAAATTGGATACAGCAATGAAAAAGACATAAAGTATTTTAAGAATCTAAAGGCATTGGGAATATAGGCTAAGCCCATAAAGCGAGCACAGCGTCTTCATCAAAAACAATTGTTTTGGATTTTGATCGTATCGTATTACAGAATAATTTACCAGATCACATAGAAAACAAACACGTAAATTAAATATAAATTATATTTAATTATATATAATTTCTAAATATAGTGGCCTCGGCGCCGAATATGGTTTTGTACCATTTGGAGACGAGACACTCGGTCCGTGGGGCCCTGCAGCAATGAGCCTCTTCAAAGACATCTCGAAGAGGATTATCGATGCGACGGGAGACCGAAGAGCTGGCACTTTCCTCGGCCAACGTATTAGTTTGGCCATTCAACGAGGAAATGCTGCCAGCGTACTTGGTACAATGCCGCAGGGTCCATTTTTATATTATTAGTTTTTAATCAATTTAATATTAATTTATTTTAGATTAGATAATTTTAGTTTTTAGTATGCTTCTCATGTATATATTGTAAATATTATACTTATTAAATTAAACATTCAGCAAGAAAAAAAAAATTGATGTAATTATATATATACACGTATATACACCAAAAATATACACGTTGATTTATCATCAAAATACGAGGGATTTCGCAAAAAATCACATTATATAACAGACTTACGACACCCATTTGGTGTTTTCTCAGGTTTATTCAAATAGTAGGACTAATTAGGTAGTTATTTTTTTATGTTAAGGTCGACAGACAACTCGACGGTCCACTTGATGGTGTTGCAGTGCGCTCCCCTGATCACAGTGGAATTGAGGATAAGGTATTGGGATAGGGAAATGGGCTCTGGCATCCCTTACTCACTCACGGGAACACAACAACACATACTGTTATTTCACGGTGATCTTATGTAAGGGGTGATTACTGCAAATCGCAGTGTACCACTACTTTTCAAATCCAGACCAGAACCAACTTTAAACCAAGTTCATTTCCAAGGTTGACCCTGCCTGGAATCGAAACCGGGAGCTCTGGAACCGAGCGTTAAGGCAAGCACCTCTGCCTTGTCTCAATTTGTTGCAAATAAATAATTTGCGAAAAAAAAAATGTATTTTTTTTTTATATTAAGATCGGCAGACAGGCTGACGGTCCACTTGATGGTAGGTGGCTAGTGGCTACCGTCGCCTATAACACAAGCAACGCCAAAGCTGCTGCAAGTGCGCTGCCGACTACAGTAAGATTAAGGATAAGGGATTGGGAGGGGATAGGGAAATGGGCTCTGGCATTCCTTACTCACTCACCGAAACACAACAGCACACGTGCTATTATTTCACGGTGGTCTTCTGTAAGGGGGTGGTTACTGCCGCCAAACGGGCTGCCCAAATGACTGCGAAAACGCAGAGTGCCCTGCCACTACTTTCCAAATCCAGACCAGAACCAAATTTGAAAAGTTGATTTTTCAAAGTTGACCCTGCCGGGAATCGAACCCGGAAACCCTAGAACAGAGCGTTAAGGCAAGCACCTTAACCACTCATCCAACGGGCTCATATCCATGACAAGACAAGCTTATTATAATACATTACTGATTTATGGCATATAGAATTAAATATATTATTTGTTCCGTGCGTACATAAGTTTTTGATTATTAACAAAAAAAATGTTTTTTTTATCGTTTTCTTGGTGAATTTCCATTACATTTTTTTATGTTAAGATCGGCAGACAGACTGACGGTCCGCTTGATGGTAAGTGGCTACCGTCGCCTATAACACAAGCAACACCAAAAGCTGCTGCTAGTGCTTAACCGATTTGAATGCTGTTTTTACTGATTTGTTTCAATCCAATCGGTTTACAAACAAAAAAGTTATGCGCTATACCGGATACCACGCGTACGAAGTTGCGGTCTCATCTAGTATACATATCATAGGAATAATTAATTAACAGACTAACAACGATCCAAAAGATATCGCAGTATTTAATATGAACATTTTTTGATCAGTTCCACCGTCAACTGATAGGATCTCAGCAAAGCAACGGTTCCACGCATGCACCTTGAATGTGATTGCATAAGACATGTCAAAGTTTTGACGAGTCACGGCGTTAAATGTCGAATCCCTTGTACATATTGTTTGCATTGTCTTATCGAACCGAATGTGATGTCATAGTTCATAGGTAACGCCCTCAACTGACTGACTATTTCGCAATTTGACGGACATCGGTATGGACATGAACGCCTCGCGGGTAATGGAGTATTTATTAAAGAATATTAACGCGTTGTCGGTTGTGCAATAGGCAGGGGTATGGCGGGGTAACAGGTGTGTGACTGCGCGAGGCGAGGTCGGCGGCGCACGAGCATGGGAGCTAGTGAAGGCCACACTGTACGGCGTTCACTCTGCAATAGCAAGTAGAACTTTACCTAATCAACGGATCTGTTTCGTATCAATGAAATTAATTATTTATTTGCGGACGGAGTACGAATACAAAAAAATCGTTTTTTTTTTTGAGATATTGTTTATTTAAAAAAAAAATAGTTAAACCCGTTATGGTAAATTGGTTGTGTTTTTGGGATTCATGTTTCTTCACGCGACTTCGCCTGTGTATCTTTATAAATTGTGGCCTAATTAATATTATTTATTTTCGCAGTAAAATCTATAAAACGAAAATAAAAATAAACTGATGGCTCGATCTCCATACAAAAAAATACAAAATACAAAATACTTTATTTCTTTATATTTTTTTTATTTTTTTTACTTTATTTCTTTTTTATTTTTATTTCCATACAAAACTTATTGATCTCGTTTGTATAGTAATGAAGTTATTTTGTTCTAATTACTTTTGCGTAGTAGGTATATTTAGCTACTTTGTACATGACTTGTAAATAAGTTTGGTCTTTTAGATTTAAGTATGTCTTTTAGTCTTTTAGTTTAAGGTATGTGGTGTCTATATTTTTGTAATGGCTGAGAGCTGTAGGTTTCTTTAATTTCATCGCAATTTTAATAAATTTACGGCGATGGAATTGTGTGGATGACTTTCTTCTTTTTTTTTATGTTATGTCGACAGACAGGCTGACGGTCCACTTGATGGTAGGTGGCTACCGTCGCCTATAACACAAGCAACGCCACAGCTGCTGCAAGTGCGCTGCCGACTACAGTAGGATTAGAATTGGATAAGGAATTAGGAGGGGGGAAATGGGCTCTGGCATCCCTTACTCACTCACCGAAACACAACAGCACGTATATGCTGTTATTTCACGGTGGTCTTCTTTAAGGGGGTGGTCTTGTATTGTATATTTCGCGTACCTATCTAGGAAACGGCTTTAACGATTTGTATGAAACTTTGTATGTGTAAAGGTATTTCCTTTTAAGCCTAACTATATAAGTAGTTGCATTTCTTGTAAATACATTATTTTATCAAAAAAAAAATATATGTGTGTATGTGTGTCAACTCCGGGACGGGACAAGTGCGAGCTGAATTCGCGTGAAGAGGGTTCCGTACGATGTTACCTATCCGCACAATATTGAGTGATTTACCATGTTATTTTATTATCATGGATTTCTTATAGGTTTTCCTATAATCTATAAGTAGAAAACTAATTTCTGTATTTTTTTTTTTCAAAATTTTAGGTTTAGTAGTTTCGGAGAGGAGGGGGGGAATGGTCAATTTTCGTCTATTTTTTGAATAACTTGGAAACTATTTATTTTAAAATTACAAAAAATACATTTAAGATCTTCACAACAAGACCTTCTATTTGATATGTCACACGCAGTTTTTAAAAAAAAAATTTTTTTTTTATTTTCCACCATCCCCCCAAAAATGACCTCCCATATACAGATTTCATTATTCACGTCACACCTCTGCGTTTGGGTCACAGAAATTGATAAGTACCAAATTTCAACTTAATCGGTCTAGTAGATTCCGAGATAGTTGACTGTGAGCGACGGACAGACGGACACACGAGTGATCCTAGAAGGGTTCCGTTTTTTTTATTCGGACGTATGGAACCCTAATGGTAAATAAACGCGTCATCTATCATATTACAATAAAATTAGGTGAAGCGGCGACATCTATCGGAATTGGGTAGAACTGTTTAGAAGAACATAACGCTTATTAGTTAAAGCTTGTATTAATTTTTACTCCTCATAAAAATTCCATACCGGGATCCTCATATGAAATTTAAAAAAGTTTTTTTTATATAACTATTTATTAATATTAGTACTAGCCTTTAACTATTAACGCCATCTCGTAAATTTTGTAGTAGGTACCTACTTGTATTGTTGCCGATGATTGATAACATTTTGTGAGACTATAATGAATACGAATATGTTCGGCTTACATCCGATACTAACAATGCACATAAAGGTGTTAACCGGCGTCGATTAAGTCCACATCGTCAGCGTAAAAAGTACTCTCTTGCCAATTAAAAATAACATGTGGGACAATCAAAATAAATCGAGATTCAGATCGGTTGATCTGAACATTATTACTGATAAATGAATCAATTAAAACGATAATTTATAAAGTAACTCACCTCTTTAAGGCCGTCAAGTCTTCCGAGAGATTTGGACTGTCGCAATGGCAGAAAAGCTTTGAATGCTTCCATGCGAGAGGACCGCTCCGGTTCGACATTGCCTGCGGTAGTGAGGTCGGCGCACGAGAGACGTGCCTTTCTTCTTTTATCGAGTAGCTGTTTGGCAGTCCGCGACCGTCTTTGGACTGGCGCCGCATCTTCCTCGGGCTCGCTGCAAACCTCGCGCGAAGCATGGACTGGCCGCCTTCGCGATACCGGCGGTGAAGTCAATCGCGATACCAAAGATTCGAACATTACGCTAGCCACTTGGGTTTCTCAGCGACTGATTTATCACCGATTTCACACCACGCACACCCATTTTGCGTTTTCGCTCGGATTAATCAATTCCCACGAATGCCTACAACCAAAAATCTATCATGTGATATCAATTTAATTTGAAACCTCGGCGTGACAACTCTTTGGCCTCTGTATGCGATCGTACGAGTATTTGCTGATTCTGTAGAACAATTTGGATCGTTGACCGATCTGCTCCGCTGTCTATTTAATATCACAGAGTCAAATCGATGAACATAAAGAGGTATTGTTTGAAACTCATTCACACGGTGCGACCACCGTGACGATGTGTTCCTACGCAATTCCGGATATAGCAAAACGCGATCGCATTTACATAAAACTGTCGTTGTACCAGAAAAAAAAAAAGGAATATCACATTTGATAAAAGCCAATTCATTACCGAAATATACAAAAACAATGAGATTTTGTAAGCCACTGTGTATTCTTTCGCACGTTTCACATTTGTTAAGTTGAAACTATAGAAGTTCGTTAGCCCAGTTACTGATTTGAATGGTTATTATGAGGTGAGTCGGGTGCGACTCAGTGGAGGCGCGAGAGGTCGAAAGTGTGCCGTAGTCACAGTTGAGCACCCAAAACATTGCCGTGGCAGATTGCCACGCGACTCGTCAACCTGTTGAAATAGAACCGTGCAAGGCCACCTACTGATAGTGAAAATAGAAACATTACTCAAAACTATATCAACTTGTTATGTTTCTGTATCTGTTTCAGCCTACATAATATATTTATTTGTGTATATTTTTGTAGGCAGACTGACGATCCACTTGATGGTAGGTGGCTTCTGTCGCCTACTAACACAAGGAGTGCCATAAATGCTGCAAGTACGACCTTAGCTGGATAAAGATAAGGGATTAGGAGAGGATAGGGAAATGCGGTCCCTTTCCTCTCCCTATGAGGATAGGGAATTTAGGAGATAGGGAAAAGTTTTGCAACGTAAAACGTCCATAAACATCCCATTTCCAAGTTCAGGTCTCTTGTCTTTGTGAGAATTATTTATAATTGTGTGATACTCACAAATCTTTCAATTATTTTTTTTCGTTTGGTAATTCTTAACTTATAATACGATCTGTAGCTATGTTATCTTTATTTTAAATCTTGGTAGATCATCAGTCACAACCTAAAGATCTAACCTTAATCTCGGTATGGACGTTATAGGCAAACTTATTATGAACGTGCTAATTTCATAGATCTTCGCAGATTATTAGTCTAATTGAACAAACGGGTTTTCTCATTATGCTTTCCGTCTCCGTTTACCGAACGACGATTATTTCAAATCAGCGAGAGAATTAGAAAAGATTCAGAGGGCCTTTGCCGTTCATCTTCGGTTTGTAAATATTGAATGAAATGTGTATGATATAGGTTATCATACACATTTAATTTAATTTACCGAGTTGATATATTTACCAAAAACCAAAAGTTTTCAGTAAAAAGTAGGTGTATTTCGGATTGACCCGCTACAGGTGAACTAGAACTAAAATCCATTCAACATATGCGTGAACTTTTAGTAAACAAAAACCGTTTAAAGCGGTAGAACGTGCAATTTTATATCTATCCTTTTCTATCAAGTGTAGTTACAATAACGGCAAGCGCTCTTCGTTCTTTTTCATTTTTTCGATGCATTCGATCTTGGGGGACACCAACATTTTTTCGATGTATTACGTTCGTTTGGAGTTCCAGTTATTTGTTACGTTTTAAGCTTATTGCTGATTGTTTAGGTTAATTTGTTTGTTAAAATTTTGTTTAGGTTTTTATATTGTTATTAAGTGTTCTTGTTATTAAGTATTTATTGTTTATCATGGAGCCAAGCACTTCCAAAGACTTCAGTTCTCCAAAAAAGAAAAGACCGAAGGTACGTTTAGTATTATTGTTTTCATTAGCACTGTATTATTAATAATATCATTAATTTGTTATATTTACCGGACTATTGTAAAAATTTTAATAAATTTTAATAAACATACGACTTTCAAAAATGTTTAGTAACACTTAATGAAATGCGTGACATGCGTTCGGCTTGTTTACAATTTAGTTTATCCTTATATTGAATCAACTATAGTTTGGAAGATAGTCGTAAAGAGCAGCTTTCAGAAGTGAGCAAAGTTGTCTTTCTTATTCAAATGACAAGCAATTTAGTATCCTGATATTTATTAAATATACCGTCTCTCACAAAAGTCGAAAGTTTAGAGAATAGTATTAGATTTTCGGTTTATTTGTAACGGAATATTTTCAGTACCATTTATCCGTAAGTTGTTCGTGTTTGCCCACTGTTCAAAATTCAACTATAATCATTTCGAAGGCGGACAAAAAAAAACAATTTCCAATTTCTTTTAAATGGATAACACTAACGCTCGTCAATAGCTAAACAAAAAAGAAAAGATACTGAACTGTTTCGTCTTTACCTATTTATAAATTAATTCGATTTGAATCCTGTATATATTTCCATTTTGCCATCAGATCGAACACAATTTTTACCAAAATGAGCGCAACTAATAACCTTCGAATTAAGGTGCAATATTGCAAAACAAATTTTTGTAACTTCTCGGAGATAACCGAACAGATTTAAAATTGGAAAGTTTTTCTTAAATATTGTGTAAAATATGAAAAATTTAATAAAAGTAGCCGAATAAAACTTTAGTACAGAAGTTTAGTTAATTAGTAAGCTTAAAATAATGCAGATGTCGCTGAAAATTTTTAGTACTGTGACGAGAAAGCTTTTTTTGGGCAGTAATTTACTTTTTTTTCTCCGAAAATATATTTTTTTGCAAAAATCCCTCAGATTCAAACTTTTTTAAATATAGTTTTATTATGCTCTGTTATCTAAGTTCTGTTATCTAATAAAAATCTGAAATTTTTATCTAAGTTATCTAATTTTACTCTAACAAGTCAAATTAGGCGACGAAAATAAAGCTTTTCTACTAAGTCCTCGCCTTAAATTTGAAAAATTCTTCAACGAAAAATTCCTTACCTTAGTTATAAAATAAATAAAAATAAATAAAATAAAATAAATCTTTATTTGCGCGAACACATGTTTACAGGATTTTAATTTGTATACAGCAGTTACAGTACAAAGCACGTTCTACCCGCCAAGGGCATGCAAATATTTGTGTTTAATTGTTTGTAAACTATATTAATAAAGGAATTAATGTTTCTTATTATAAAATTCTTTAACATCATAATAACAACAATCTAATAACCATTTTGTTAATGTTCTTGTAAATTTAGGATCCGTTATTTGTATGGTTTCATTAATCATGTGCAAAGAAATCTGTTCATTCCAGTGATAAAGGCAAAAGTAGACTAGATCCTACAGACATATGCAGGCACGTATCCAGACTTTTGGTTCGGGGGGGACAAACATTGAAACAACCATGTGAACTGTGTAAAAATCGCTGTAATCACTGTACTTTACTCTAATTTTTCTGAAAAATCTTTCACAGGTTTTTAGAGAAATCAAGAAACTACTCTTTTCCATCGCAGCTATGAATGTAGACGCAGTTTGGGCAACAGTTCTGTTTGCGCAGGATAGTTCTCTCAATGTAATGACAATAGGTTTGAGTAACTCACAAAATACATTTATAGATTCTAGAAATCTAGTGTCACACATGCCGACCACTCTTTTTTTCTTACTTTCTGAATGAATGACATCTATCGTTTTTTTTTTCAGTCAGATTTCGGGGGGGGGGGGGATAAATCCCAACTATCCCCCCCTCTGTATACGTGCTTGGACATATGCAGTTCTAAATTTATATCCTTGTGGTAGACGAAGAATGTAGAACACGAAATTTCACTCCTCCTTACAGAACAGTGCTTCTGTCTTTATACGCCTTGACACATCGATTTATCTTTTTATTAATATTTTCGTTTTTAAGATGGTTATCGCTCTGTGGATATACTGGGCATGCGCAGTGAATGAATGCGTGACACTTCTGCTGGCCCCTATCTCTGCACGTCGCTCTACATTTGACTCCCCTGAGCAATTTAAATAATAACAGGTCTTTATAACGTGGCGGCGAGCGTACAAACTACTCATACATACAATGCTTTTATTTTGCAACCATTATTTATGTTTTGCAGCGACTGCTCTTATACGAATTCATTGCAAGGCTGAAGGTGATCGTGGAACTTTACCATTATCGCCTATAATCATAAGCAAGGATGAGGGAAATGATAAGGGATTAGCCGATAGGGAAAAGGCTCTTATCAATACTCGACCCTAAGTCAAATTTGATTATTTCAAATTTATTTGTGCGAGGAAGGCGCCAGATCTTTGGACCTATATACTTGGTTAGTGAATAGTAATTGATGAAGTCAATATTAAGTCTTAGTGAGGTTCTTATTAAAGCGAGGATTTTAAATGTTTTTTTTTTCTTTATGTCACATATTAAATTCCATGTATACCTACGTAATCAATTATTTTATTTCTTTATTTTATTTTTAATTCCACTTAACATATTGCGATTTTAGAATTATATATATAACTAGCTGACCCAGCAGACGTTGTCCTGCTCGAACTCGAAAATAATTCTGTATCCCGTTTGTGGCGCCACCTGTCGGGTCCAATTTTATTTTCAAACCATATGTTAAAGTGAAGCATCACTTCACGTCAATGAACGACGGTTAAATTATTTGAATATTTTTCATACAAAAATACTATAACCCCGATTTAAAAATGGGGGGTGCGGGTAGGAGGATAAAAATACTTTACGACCTATTCTCAGACCTAATTTCATAAAAATCGGTCCAGCCGTTTCGGTGGAGTTTTGTTACAAACACTGTGACACGAGAATTTTATATATTAGAAGATAGTAGATATCTACAAAGGGCTACATTATAAAGTAGTTCATTTGATGCCATAAGTAAACGAGTTAATTTTTACGGTCACGGAAACTTAACATGTTCCGTCTGTTCTACATCGATCATACTATATCGAGGTTAATGATAAAACCACATTAAGTTCACAACAAAAATGAATTCTCACCTACTTAAAGCCTAACTTGTTTATAAACATTATATTGAAAAAAATAAAACACAAAATACTTTGTTCACCAACATAAGGCAACCCATAAACGCCTAGCTGTTACGTGAAATAACACCTGTGTCAAGATTTTGTTTACGTACGCCGTTTATATAACGCCAGAAGAAACTACTATAACGGCGTTGAAGAAACTGATAATAATTCATCGATCATCACCAAATGATTTGTAAAATTATAGTGAACTAATCATTGTATAGTATAATTCTGATAAGTATTTAAAAAATCTTAATATTGAGAATAGAAAAAATACATAATTTATTGGCAGGGCACATTGTGTTCCGCAGTGATAATTTGGCGGAAGTAACCACCCTCTTACAGTGGCTCTAGCATGAGTTTACGATACTACACTCGCTAGCGAGAGCGTAAAACATTTATATGGAAAATTGATAATTTGACATTGACAGTTCACGATTTCCCATACAAAAGTTTTACGTTCTCGCTAGCGAGTGTAGTATCGTAAACTCATGCTAGAGCCACTGAAGACCAGCACGAAATAGTAGCACTTGCGCTGTTTTATCCTGTCTCCTACCCTGTGTACTCCCTTAAATACCCGAAATACTTATATCAAATTTAATGGAATGGTAGTCTATGGATGTGGGAAGCCACCTACCGACAAAGATCCATGGTTTTCTGTACGGTAATCCCAATTGGCCCGGCAGTAAAAAAAGATAATTTGCTTGATCATTCATTGATTTTATTGCAGTTTTCAGTATAATTTAGTGATAATTCATACGATTTTTGTATATTTTATACTATTTAGGCTGCGAGAATGTTTTATAGTCATGTCGTTTTTTTTTTTAAATTAACGCATATATTTCTAACTACGGGCCCAAGTGTATAGTTTTGAGCTTTGCACTCATGTGAAGCAAGCTTTTTTATTTTACAAGCTTTGTGATATTGCAAAATAAATAATTGAAAAAAATTGATAATAATTTTAAAATCAAGACGTAGAAAACTTTTCGAGTGTTCACGTGGCTCACGCTGGCTAAAACGTAGTGTCGATTGAAATTGCACAGCAAAGCGGGTCGCGGTTGAAAAGCAAGAATTACTATAAAACTGTGACGCCTCGAACATTAAGCAAGTGTTTATAGGCGCGGCATCCGAGATTGCTAACTCGACCGATTCTCGGTCTTGTATTTTGTGGAGCATGGCGTAGCTAATAAAACGGTTAGTCTCATGCTGACGACGTTGACGCAAACCGGTACGTAGACCGGTCCCGCACCCTTCGTCCCGCGCTTACGCACCACGGCCCCGGTCGCTTTTAAAACACACGCAGCCAATATCACCTTATCAAGGAGGCCACCGCAGCTAATTCCTTGTCAGGCTGTTCTCCTATTTCACATCCACAAGCTATCAAATTCATCGTTAGCAAGATCCAAATAATCTTGCAACATTGTAACAACAAACTGACCACAGCCGACACAAAATATTGACAAGAAGGTTTAGTAACTTCTTTGAATTGAAGGTAATGAAGCAGCGCTTGGTGCATCGCATCATCATGATGCAACTGTCCGAAATAACGTGACTAATGTTAAAATTTATACAAAACCGTGAGTGGATCTAATGTAGCGTGAAAACAATTGGCGAAAGTCTGTTACAACTACGAGTTAACCAATAGGCGAATGCAGTGACAAAGGCACAGATTAGAAAGTGTCGTCTTGTGTATCATAAAACCCGTGATACGGAGCTTGCATACGCTCTGATTGGCGCCCTATCTGCGAATCTGTCTCCGACCGCACGACCGCGACCAATGTATTTTGTTGTTTTATCCATGACCACGAGCGTGCCCAACCATGCGTTGGTTAATCCTACCAGATGTATACATTATACATGTAGCTACAGCGGAGAAACAAGAAGCAGTGCAATTTATTGATAACTAGCGTTCCGCCCCCGGCTTAGCCCGGCGTGCAATTTTTATATATATATGAACACTCCCCGTTTATCCCTCTTTCAATCAGTGAAAACCGAAATAAAATCGGTCTACCCGTTCAAGTGTGATGCCGTGATCAAGCGAAATGGGGATTCATTTTTATATATTACTAGCGGCCCGCCCCCGGCTTCGCCCGTGGTGCAATTTTTATAAACATACACATTCCCCGTTTATCCCGTTTTCCATTAGTGAAAACCGAATTCAAATCGGTCTACCCGTTCACGCGTGATGCCGTGACCAAGGGAAATGGGGATTCATTTTTATATATAGAGACTAGCGGCTTCGCCCGTGGTGCAATTTTTATATACATATATGAACATTCCCCGTTTATCCCTCTTTCCATTAGTGAAATCCGAATTAAAATCGGTCTACCCGTTCACGCGTGATATATATATATATATATATATATAGAAGAAGAAGATAAAAACGTCAAATTGCGATTATTAAAATATTTAAGAGGAAAGAATAGCTTTGCGATTCTAACGAAATAGGTATTTAGGAAAACACATGCTATCGCTCGTGCGCTCATGTCCCCGGGAATCGCGCACAACACATACAAATAGCCTCACGCACACATCGACGGACGCTGTTAGTTGACGAGCAATTACGGCGGAAGGCGAACTCTTTTATTTATTTAGTTATTTGTTGTGGCGTGCCCGAAACTCCGATATAAAGAAATTGAAGATTATAGTGATAATTTCAAGTAAGTAAGTATTTTATTTATTTATGTAATTAGTAACGATTATTTATTATTATTTATTATTTATTTATTTATTTATGTAATTAGCCAATTTCCCTATCCCCTCCTTATCCTTAATCCTAATCCTTACCCTATCCTTAATCCTTACCCTTATCCTTAATCCTACTGTAGTCGGCAGCGCACTTGTAGCAGCTTTGGTGTTGCTTGTGTTATAGGCGACGGTAGCCACCTACCATCAAGTGGTCCGTCAGCCTGTCTGCCGATCTTAACATAAAAAAAACGAGTGTAAGCTAATTTGATTTTTGATAAATCGGCTTTTTGCCTAAATGACTGACATTTTGTATTTTAAGTATGTATCTATATGATATTTACGAAACAAAAGATTTTTGACTTTGTTATTGTGTACGAAACTGCTGCATGTGCTACTATAATAATTATAACTATAATGTTTTCGTGAAATGCTAGATATTCGGTTTTGTCAAAATCAAAGTCAAAAAGTCGGTTTTAGGTCGGCTCAGGTTTCAACCACGTTTCAGCTAGGTAACTAAACAATTTTTAGGTACCTTGGTAGGTAGATGTAAATAAAATTATTTTTTAGTTCCTGTAGATATAATAGTCACACGATAATGGAAGCATAAAGAAATAAATAAATAAATAATAAATAATAAGAAGAAATAAATGGAAGCATAAGATAATGGGGCAAAAAGAAACGAATGCGAATACTTGTAAATCCAAGTTGGCGTCATCGGGGGGGGGTGAGCGTCAGCCGCCATCTTGAAAAACACGTTTTATTGAATATCTCGCGAACCGCGCATCGTACGACAAAAATAGTGGAGATCATTTTTGTAGATAATAATATTTGCCATCTTTTTTTATTTCAAATTTTTTCTGTAAAATGCATAGTTTTTTATTTGTAGCGCTTCAAACTTTTTACAATATGGTTTTTGCTAAATATATAGTTAATGGTTCATAATAAATGAAAAATTGTAATAACTGAATTTGTAGAGCATGAAATTTCCTATAAATTTCATTCCCGTAGCATTTATAGTTTAGGAGCTGCAGCTAGGTAAAACTTGCACCTCGTACATTATCAGTGACAATGTTGCTCGTTTGTATACGAAAACCATTTCATAACGCATAAAATGGCATAAAGTGTTCCAAAAAATGTCAATGCAGCTGTGTAACGAATGAATTAAAATTATAAATAGTGTGGAGAACAACGAATAATTTATCGATCTTTATTGTTGCTTAATACAGTATCATCATAAAAGTTATTATGTAAAAACGTGGCGTATTATTTTACAGGGCGAGTCTAATTCTTTTCGATGTCGACGGAAGACACTCATCTCCTTCTGAATCTATTTCTTCTGCCTCCGCCATATCCGAAGGAGACGAATCGAAGGCTGAGTCTTCTTCGATTTATACCTGAATATTGTAGGAATGTTGAGGGGGGAAAGTCCGAACGACCCAAAATATATACTACAACTCATAGGCGCATGATTGAATATATCTATATTAATAATTTCGTCAAGGGGTACGGTAGACTCGATTGAAACCTTACCTGAATAATAAAACATAAAAAAATAAAGATTTCGAGTCGACAACATATATCCGCAAAATTCGGATTGTCAAGTATTTTCTTAAATTCTAATGGTGCTGACAGACAAATCGCAGTCGCCATACTGACCACTCTAGCGAAACGTCACTCACTGACACCTGTGACATCTTGAGTGGTTAATAAACGTTCCATTTCATTCATACTAGCGCACATACGACTCGCCATTCAATACGTCGTCGCACCATTCATTTTGAAAACAAAGTGTCCATTACAAAGAACTGTGACGCATGTGACTGTGTAAAACGAAACGTCTTGCCGCAAACATTGAGCGAAATCTTTGCCGCTTTTGCCTTTAATATTCCTTGAGAACATGTGTACATATTATGAGTCACATTACACCCGAGCGAAGCCGGGTTTTCATCTAGTAGCATTATAATCTCGTGAATATTTTGCGTTCACTTGACATTTACAGCGTTTTAGCTCCTAAACTATAAATTCTACAGGAAAAAGTTTCGAATGAAATTTATAGGAAATTTTATGCTCTACAAATTCAGTTATTACCATTTTTCATTTATCATGAACCGTTAACTATATATTTAGCAAAAACCATATTGTAAAAAGTTTGAAGCGCTACAAAGAAAAAACTATGCATTTTATAGAAAAAAGTTTTAAATAAAAAAGATGGCAAATATTATTATCTACAAAAATTATCTCCACTATTTTTGTCGTACGATGCGCGATTCGTGAGATATTCAATAAAATGTGTTTTTCAAGATGGCGGCTGACGCTCACACCCCCCCCCCCCCCTCCATGACGCCAACTTGGATTTGCAATCAGGGGACACCCCTGAACATATTCGAAAAAAAAAAATAGCCGGTCCCGTACATTTCAAAAAAAACCCTCTGGCGCTTGGACTATACGTTGAAAGATAAATAATACTAATTTAGTTAATTTTACTCCTTGTTTAATTTTACCAGACTTATCAATCCGCCGAACTTACTCTCAACATTTTTGATACAGATAGATATCGATAACGCGGGTGGGGATCCCATCTCTACTATCGACTTTTCCATTGACATCCCTATAATACGTGATGCTTTGCTTCCCCCCCCGACCCCCAATCGTGCGATAGAGAGCGTTGCAACTCGCGACTGATAATAGGTACTTTTTTTGATGAAATTTCCATTTCGGGAGAAAACGGTTTCCACTGACTAAATCTTAACAAATCACTTTGATTTTGATATCGATCGTTTCAGCACGATATATTCTAGGTTTATAGGTTTCGTTTTTTTAAAAAAATTACACTGTTTTTATAAAATAAACGGCTTAATTCGACAAAGTTTTAATCACAAAAATTACGTTATTTGAGGTGCCTATAAGTTTGAATTTATTGCAAATTTTGAAAAAAGGAAAACCTATAAACCTAGCCTTTCATTGTGTCAATAACATATTAAAAAATCATGGAGATTGGAAAATATTTAGAAGTGGAAAAACATTTTCTCTTTTTGTATGGACGAATACGTACTATTCTTTTCTCTTAAGAGCCCGATAAAAGAAGTATAATAGCTGAGAAAAAACAATAATGATAATTTCAAACAGCTACCGTAAATTTTATAAAATAGCAACCCCTTGCTTTTGAAGATTCGACTAAGGAAGCATACCTTAAGCTAGTTTTTTTTTATGATACAATTTTTTCAGTATTTAATTATTATTCCAAAGAATTTATAAAAATATTTACTAATAAATGTAATATCCAGCTTGGATCCTTCGGCTAGGGTTCCAAACGTGCTGGCTGCATTACCTCGTTGTAAGGCTAAATTGGCGATATGTCCAGCTCTGAGATCTCCAGTATTATCGGTCAAAGTTTTGAAAATAATGGATTGAAGTGGACATAGGGAATCATTTAAATGCGTTGGGTCTCCACGAATTCAAATTTTCGACACCGAAGGGTATAAAAATTTAACGATAAGTACCTCTGTATTGAATATTTTTCGCTTTTCGGTCGGTTAAGATAACTATTCCGTGTGCATATTTCGTCTGACTTTTATACATAGTTATTATACCGATTACTGTATCAATGCTAATTGATCTCTTTTCAAAGCGTTTTGTACGTCTTTCTACACGAGCAGCCTTTAGGCAGATTTTTCGGGGAAACAGTACTGCGCCTTGCGTGTACAGTACAATACAATAATGTGTTTCGGATGTTGATGAGGCTGCCCCGGTTCTGTAGCGCGTCGAGAATGTTTGCGGAATGGCGTGTGGATTGTTTTTACACCATCCCTCGTACGCAGGGTTCGGGCTGGAACCCCACTTTCTAATCTGGAACCCCTGGAGCAAAGGCTTGGAGGCCACCTCCTCCAAGCCTTGGCTTGGGAGATTACACGGACAGTAACTTGAACCATTGTTCCATGATTCATGTATTGACCACCCATGATTCATTATTTGTTTATTGTTTAGTGTGTAAGATTTCATTTTATTATTATGTACATATTTTATTTAATTATCTTAATTATAAATGTTTTTATTATTATTCACATATTTATTTATTTTCTTAATTTTAATTTTTTTACAATATAAATATTAAAAAACAAACAAACAATATATATCATAAAAAACTTAAAATTAGGATTCCGCAGATAGCGGGGCGAGGCCTAAGCTACCGGTGCTTAGGGCTGCAGAGTGAGGTACCTCCTGACAATTCGTGGCGTATCAAGAAGTACCGCCTTCTGTATCTGCCCTTTGGTCCAGCCATCTAACGAGATTATTATTATTATTATGACCCTCGATGGTTGATATAAATTACATAAATAAATAAAGAATGCTAAGTCAGTATAAATACTAGAGCTTTTGAAGATATTACCTCTAGGGAATAGATCAACAATACTGACGAAGAAAAAATGTAGAATGAAGTTGTGAGCCAGAAAATGGTAGTCTGCACTACGCCAAAAGGAACCTGACTTAAGACACGGTTACCATGATTCATAACGTAATAAATTCTATAAGAGGAGTTTATTACGAATATTGTATAAGTTAATGCACGAATTGCACGATCATTCATCCTTGTACGAATTGTTTAGTATCACCGTGTCTCACGAAGTACAGCAGCAATAAAACAATTCGATTGGGGCATCTCGATACGAGCCATTTCGTATGTGTTATAAGTGATCGATGAAGCATTTCGAACAACTCCTCCTGTCATGGTGTGTTCATGGTGCTCTTTTTGAAGTCGTGTGTGATTAATTTTTTATCCTTTTTTCTTTTGTACCAAGTTTTTGTTTAGCACTAAACAAAAACTTGTAAGGCTACTGAATATTCTCCCTTTGTCTATGGACTTGAGATGTCGTGGCTTTGTCTAACAAGTAATTATTCATGTTTCTATGAGAAAGAATTGCAGCTATAACATTGTAGTCTACCGTCTGAGGACAGTTTTGTACATTGATTTCAGTATTATAAAAAAATGGCGCGATTATTTACCCTCTTTTCATATTAGTGTTGCCCAAATGCAAGACCAAGACGAGACTTAGCCAGTCTTGGTCTTGGTCTTGCGTCAATATACCTGGTCTTGGTCTTGGTCTTGGTATTGCGCTCACAGTCTTGGTCTTGGTCTTGGTCTTGCAGCAAGAGTCTCGCAAGTCTTGCAATCACCTATTAGCCTATTGCCATTTATTAAACACGTTAGTTTACATCTTAGAACAAGGTAACAGTAGGTACATTTTGGGCTTAAATAAAGACCAACCAAATTAATAAAATTAACTAGACAATATTTTAAAGACTGTCTGTCAAGTGATAGGCCCTCACCTTATATGGAATAGAAGAGTTGTAGAATAAAAACAATCTATGCAATTTACAATTTATTTAAATAAAAAACAAAACACAAATTAGTAATAGCTTTGACATGATGCAACTTATATTAACTTTATATTAATTCTTTTGACCAAGAATTAATACAGAGTAACCATCTGGCTGACTCATCACTTAACCTATTTCTATGTTTTCTAATTACTAACGATGCTTCAGAAAATAATCTCTCAGCAGGTACTGAAGTTGCAGGTATAGAAAGAAAATCACGAGCCATCTTGGATAAAATCGGATATTCCGTCTCGTGCGTCCTCCACCACTCTAAAATGTCTTCCGAGCTGGCGGCTCTTGGTTTACTTAAGTACTCCTCCAACTCGTCAATGACTAAGCCTTGAAGACCAGATCCAGATCGAGATGACGTAGAGGGACGTGCATACAGTTTCTCAAAGTCTATTATATCTTCATCTTCATTATATTCACATACTTTATTTCTTGGTGGAGACTTATACACCGAGTGTAGATTTTTATACTCTTTATAAAGTTCATTAAATTTGCACAGGCTTTCTGTTTTAATTTGCTTCCCCCATAATGTCATATCAAAAGTCTGAGCTTTGTGCCTTGGGTCTAAAATTAAAGTGGTACAGTAAATCCAGTTGCTCTTTTTATAATGCTTTAGCATTTTATCTCGGGCTGCTTGGAAACCCAGAACAAGCCTTTCATCCACTTCGGTTCGATTAGGTTTCTCATCTAATTGTTTTACCATGGATTCAATTTTGTCGAGCAAGAGATTGAATGATACAATGACAAGTGGTAATGTAACATATTTTTCTCCACCAAGTTTCGTTGATAAAAGTTTAAAATTTATTAGAAACTTATATATTTTTTCGAGTATTTGCCATTCAATTTCTGTGATTTGAAAAACATTCAATTCGACGACAGAAGTGCACAATATGTTAATGCCAGTTCTAACTTTTAAACCAAATCCAATCATATCATGTGTGGAATTCCATCTCGTTGGACAGTCGAGTATGGGATTCAGATTTGTTGGCACGCCAGCTGCTTCACAAGCAGACTGGAACTTCCTCTTCAGTATCTCACTTCTTTTTATTTTACTGGAAATACTGCGTAATTTTGTAATAGCTGTACGTGAGTCTGCAATATTTGGCGCATATTCTTCATCTTCCTCAGTTTTGTCTTGGTAGTCTTCATACTGTTCCTGTTCTTCATTGTCAGTTTCACTGTCTAATGCTAAGGTCTTCAATAAATCTTGCACACCAAGGTTCAAAATGTGAGCAAAGCACCGGAAATGTTGATTGTCTGAATCAAAATGTAGCAGTTTGCCAAGTTCACACATAAATTTTGTATTTGCAGTTGCGTTGTCGACTGTGATACCCTGTATTTTATTAATAATGTCATATTCCAATAAACATTTGTGGAAAATCGTTGCAATATCTACCCCAGTATGTCCACCGCGCGATGGTATAAAATCAAGGACTACAGATCGATACTTCCATTCGTTGTCTATATAATGAATAGTGACCCCGTAGTAACTCCTACCAGCAATGGACGTCCATCCATCAATGGTAAATGACATTTTACATGAGTATTGTTGTAGTCGATTTTTAACATGCGATTGTAGTTCTTCAAATCGCTCTTTGACCTTCCTTCTAAGTGTCGACCTTTTAGGAAATACTGTATTCGGACAAATCAATCGAAAATATTCTTGTGTATCTTCGTCATCGAAAAATGAGAAGGGAAGATATTTTTTTACAATCCAATCAACAGTAGCTGTCATAAAGTTGTCACTGCGGTTTTCAGATACTGACTGAAATAAAATAATAAAACATATAACTTAATAATATTATTAAATTACATATCCCATTTCCCTATCCCTTTCCAATCCCTTATCCTTAATCCTACTGTGGTCGGCTGCGTACTTGCAGCACCTGTGGCGTTGCTGGTGTTATAGGCGACGGTAGTCACCTACCATCAAATGGAACGTCAGCCTGTCTGTCGACCTTAACATAACAAAAACAATCATATTAATTGACGAGCCCGTTGGATAAGTGGTTAGGGTGCTTGCCTTAACGCTCTGTTCTAGGGTTCCCGGGTTCAATTCCTGGCAGGGTCAATTTTGGAAATGAACTTTTCAAAGTTGTCTCTGGTCTGGATCTGGAAAGTAGAGGCAGGACACACTGCGTTTCGCAGTCATTTGGGCAGCCCGCCTGACGGCAGTAACCACCCCCTTACAGAAGACCACCTTGAAATAACAGCACGTATGCTGACTGCTCTTGTGTTTCGATGAGAGAGTAAGGAATGCCAGAGCCCATTTTCCCTATTCCTTCCCAATCCCTTATCCTTAATCGTACTGTAGTCGGCAGCGCACTCCAGCACTTGTGCCGTTGCTTGTGTTATTTATGGGCTACGGTAATCACCTACCATCAAGTGGACCGTCAGCCTGTCTGCCGACCTTGACATAAAAAAATATAGGTATATACGATACATACAAAGGTAAACAAATAAATACCCGTTGGTAGAAGTAAAAAAAAATTGTTTTGTTCGGCGAACAACAGCGACTTTATTTAGGTAAATTACTGTAATTAATTAAGTAGGTATTTATGTAATATATTTTTTCTTACCTGTCTACTTTTTCCAGCGGTTATTAAAAATCTTGATATATCTCCACTTAATGTGGGTTTTTTCAAAGGAAGAAATATTTGCGATTCCTTCGCGTGAAAAGATAGTAGATGCTTCCTTAAGCCTGAAGTGTTTCTATTTTTCATTTTAATCTCAACCTTTTTATGTTGGCACAATTTACACCTTGCAATTTGGGACGCATGAATTATTTCGAAAAACTCATCGAATTTGCTTTTAGGTCTTTTAGATCTAATTCTCCAACTCTCACTACTCCGACTAGAACTATTTGAATCTTCGTCACTCTCACTCATGTCAACATAGATTAGAGCAGGTTTATGGGGAAGAAACAATTAATGCACTATACTCGAAGGGAAGCTCAATTGGGAATAAATGAAATTGAAATAATAACTCCTATTTATAAGCACACGCCAAAACACCGATAAAGGAAAGTCGGCATTCTTTGATAAAACAATGATTCTTTGGAAGATTAAAAAATACAGAAGTGACCAGTTATTGTATGCCTACTTAACAATAAAATAGCTGTGTAAATAATATTGTGTATTATGTTCTTCTTTCGATGGAATTAACATTAATTAAATCAAACTTGCCTAGGTATGTTGCCTGCTGTATTTATATACTTACTAGCTACTAGAGTATGATAGAATTTGATATACCTACACTCCTACAGTCCAATATAACATAATATTACTACAATAATATCACTACAATAAATTATCTAATATGTACCTATTTTTACGACTATAATATTTCTTGCGAGGACAACAAAATCTGTATTAGTATTCGTTCTGAGCACCAGTAAATTTATTTTATTCTTTGGAATATCGGCAACCTTTGATGTGCGAGCGGCGGCGATCAAACAGTGTCAAATGCTGTGTCGCAGTCTTTTAATAAAAATTTTGCAGGTACGTAAGTAGTGACTCATTGGTTGGTCGTGTTGCTCGGCGAGATTAACGAAATTAGTAGAGTCGGTTGCTAACTATAGTAATTTAATGTTTTTGTTTGCTACTTATTGAATTTGATAAAAATAATATTTATATATAATATTTTTATAACAATATTATAAAAATATTCTATATAAATATTATTTTTAACAAATAAAATAAAAACCGTTATAACCATCAAAAACTTCATTTTTAATTTTCTATTGTTTTGACGTTAATGAGTAATTAAGTAAGTACATGTAAAAGTTTCAAATGAACAAATTATTTTAACTTGACTTTGACTTGTTAATTTAACAAACATGTAATTTTAGTAAGTATTTCATTTTCATAATTTTAATTTTTTTATATATTATATTTGGTATAATCCACTTTTATTAATTTTCATAAGTAACACCCGCTCAGACATTACTATTATACAGACACAGTTATAAATATCTGCATCCACTCCACGGATCCCTTGTTCTGTTCTAGCTTGGTGTAAGCGGACACCACTGCCGTTACGAACAAAATGAAACCAAGTACACGCGTAATTTTGCGGATTATTTTGCCAGTGTTATTTTCTATGGAAAAGGCCCATAGAACCATCAATGATTATGAAATAAGTAATCATAAATACCGCCGACCGACCAATGGTTTATATCGCGTAAAGTAAAAGAGATTAACCACCAAATTGACTGGCGCAAAAACTGTTGCTAACTTGCTATACTCGACTAGGGATGCCTCGATACGCTTTTTTGCCGATACGATACCGATACCGACACTCTTATAAAAATATCGGCGATACCGATACGATGGTTGAATTGAAATCAAAAATAATAAAACACAACTCAGGTTAATTTTTTATATTAGTTAAAAAATATAAACAGGTTTATATTAGGTAATAGTTTTAGTAATTATAATTAACATTAATAAGATTTTTGTTTAAAAAACAAAGTATTCTTAAGTTTTGCGGAGAAAGACGATTTCGCAAGTCTGTTTGAATAAGACCTGCGGTGGAAAATAGTCTCTCAGATGCGACAGAACTCATTTGGAAACTAAAGTACTTCTGCGCCATTTTTTTCAAGTTTGGGTATAAGACGTCATTGCGCCAGAAAACGAACGGATCTGCATCTCTCGACATATTAGGAGACCTTAAGTATCTCTCGACTTCTTCTTTGAGAGAATTACAGCTCAGAGTAGACAGGGGCTCATCTTCCTCGGACTCTCTAATAATATTTTCACAAACGCTCCAAAGTCCGCCACTCGTAGGCATCTCAGAACTTACAGTTAAAGTACTAGATGTAGGTGTGACAGTGTCTGAAATAGTTTCGGAATGCAGTGCTGCATTAAGATCAAGTAACTCAACAAAACGCTTTTTTGCCGTAGAAATAGTAGACTGTAATTGAAATATTCGTGCTTTGTAACGAGGATCAAGCATTGTGGCTAAGCAATATGTTTCGTCAGTTTCCAAACCATTAAATTTTTCATTAAGAGCCAATAGCAAGTCAGCCGCTAATTTTTGCGATTGCGAAGAATTCTGCCTTTCTGACGACGGACTACTTATGTTTTCTAATAATTTTCGAAGACTATTAATTAACGGAATGGCGTCAGATAACGTAGCAGTTGCTTTGCTAATTGACTTTGTAGCCTCTTCGAAGTATCGCAAAATGTTCACCACCTCCTCCATCATTACCCATTCTTCAGTCGTAAGTTCTACTTTGCATTTTATACAAGGCAGACTAGCTTGTACTGCAACTCGTTGTTCTAGTAAACGCCTTAATGCCACTAGTGTCGAGTCCCAGCGTGTAGATACGTCCTGTATAAGGACATAATTGGGAATATTATGTGCATCCTGCATTCCTTTTAAAATCTTACTGCTGCTTGTGGAATGACTGAAATGTCCAATGATAGACCTTGCTTTGATTACCAGTTGCAATGAGTGAGCCAAACATTTGACAGGTACAACATCGTGGGTTTTCTGAATCTCTTTACTAGCGACACCCATATTTGCAGCGTTGTCGGTAACTACTGCTCGAACTCGGTCTTGTATACTCCAATCTTGAAAAGCCTTACTAAGGTTACTTGCTATGTTGATACCTGAATGCTGAGCTCCATCGAATGGCATAACCTCAAGGCAGTAATTTTTGTATTCAAAATTTGCGTTGATTCCATGAGCTGTTAAGCTAATAAAATCATTAGATCGCGAAGAAGAGTCACTTGTCCATATGTCAGTGGTTATCACAATATGTGGCAGCTCTTTTAACAGTTCTAGTACTTTAGCTTTAACTCGCTGATAAATTTCTGGTATGACTTTTTCAGTAATATGGGACCGCGAAACAATTTTATAATTTGGGCTTAGCTTTTTTAATAATCTTTGGAAACCTATTTTGTTCACTAGATGAAACGGCTCCATGTCCACACATATTTCCTCTGCAATAGTGCGAGTTATATCTTTTGCACGAATATCGTCGTCACTATAAAGTGATTTCTTATCAATAATCTCCTCCAGAGTTGCTTGTTTCTTAGGCTGTGGCCGTCACATTTTGTTTTCTGGATAGTTGTTTTCGACGTTGAAGCTGTGTGCAATTCACTTGGATGGTGCCTCTTCATGTGGATCCACAAGTTTGATGTGTTATAACTTTTAGAATTAATGCCGCGGGACACTTTTTCTTTACAATACAAACATATTCTTTGGAATTATCAATCGTCGAAATTTCAAAATGATTCCATATAGCACTTTTTTGTTTTGAAGTTGACATGATACTAGTTTACTTTATTACACAAACAAATTAATTACGATATGTAATTCTTAATTTTATTTAAATGGAACAATACTACGCACGACAACAGTCAACCTAGCGAAATGGGATAGATATGCAAGTGCGGGTGAAACAAGACACTGAATAAAACGCGGGGTTTCCCCGAGCATAGTTAGTTCGTGCCTCGTTTGCAACGAAATAGAAGAGACAACACGCGCGTTTACATTACATTTTTAAAGCTCGAAATTTGAAAAGTATCGTTGAATCGGCCATAAAAATATCGCCGATGCCGATATATCGGCAAACCCGAAGTATCGCCGATATATCGGTATCGGTATCGGTATCGGATGCATCCCTATACTCGACTCGATGAGTTTTAAATTTTGCTGAATAGAATAAAACCTAAGACAATATAAGTATATCAGGTTCAGGACTAATATAAACTTGATAAGTACCTACATAATGTTTGTATAATTTTATTGGTTAGGTACAATTTTTATCACTAACCTACTAAACATCGATGCACCAGGGCAATTATCAGTCATGCCAAAATTTCATTTCATTTCAATCAAACGTCTTTGAGCTGTCTTAGTGCTTTAGTTTCAAAAGGTATTAAGAGTCAACGACTTGATAAAGGAATGAATTTACGAAAGTTTTCGCTTTAGTTTTCGTACCCCACTGTACCTTCTACCCTACCTACAAAATTTCTTTCAAATGCATTAAAATTCATTAATTAATTAGGTAAGTACCTACCAAGTACCAATGTTATATAAGTTAAAGTTAATTAAACAAGAGCATGAACAAGAGCGTAGGTAGGTATGAACTTCGTATGTAGGTATGAAAATAAAATTGAAATAGGTATCATTGTTTCAAAGAGATAGTGTACAGAAAAAGACACATTTTTATCTTTTATCCAGACGGCAGACGCAGACGAAGTTGCGTTCAAAAGCTAGTCTATAATTTAATCAGATACCTATGATGTAAGTAGGTGGGTAAGTACCTACCTATCCAGTATCTACGCGGACCGGACACATCCACAACATGAGGGTCATGATCACGAGGGTGGCTGTTCGTTTACTTGCAGATAAATTTTCATTAAGTAATAATTATACCTACCTAATATAAGTATAATCATTACCTATACCAATCGAACTTTACGTGAACAAAGACGCGGGCAAAACGTAATCCATACTTTAATATCATAAATGTGAAAGTAACTCTGTCTGTCTGTTACCTTTTCACGCCCTAACTACTCAACCGATCATCATGAAATTTTGCACACACGTTGTCAGGGATACAAGAAAGGACATAGGATAGGTACTTTTCACCCAGAAAAAGTACTGTTCCGAAGGGGTCTTCTAATAAAAAACTTTTTATTTTCCCATGATTTTTCCACGCGGACAAAGTTGCGGGCACTAAATAAACTAAATAAATAACACAATCAAGTATGCAATTGATTTGGTTAAAACCATGTTAAAATAGATTGTAACTTGCTAAATTCTTTTTTAAATAAATTCATAAACACGTTAAAAGTTAAGTCAATTTTGTGTAGAATCTAGAAAGAGAACCGACAAAAGTTGCCGCTTTATGACAGTGCAAACTAATTTAGACTTTAAACCGTAGAGATTTAGGGCATCATTAGCTACACAAGGAAGCTGCGAGGCAGGCATGTCTAAATTCACTTTGAACTGGAATTTTCACCGCGCGTATGTTTGTTGAAAATTAACTTAAGTGCTCATACTTTTAAGAGCTGAATTTGGTTACACATATCGATACAACTACGCAATTGCGGCGAAAATCAAATAGAGTCAAAAGTTGTTTTTACTACCTATTCTTGATGTCTTCTTAATATTAAATTTTTAAATGTAATGAAATCATCTATGTACATGAAATATTACTTATGTTTATGTATTTACTTTTGATTTACTTAATTATTCTTTTTTCAAATGCAGTAGTCTATTCTATTGGTTAGATTACAATGTCAGATCTATGGCTTTACAATTTATGGATAAATATTTTAATATTTATTTCCTTTTTATTGTTTGAGTTTCCTCCAACAAGTCACCTCAATAGGCAAAGTTTGTTGACCAGGCAAAGTTACCTACATTGACGGTACCTAAATTTTTTTTGGGAACTATATTTTCCGTCATCAAAATTTATATTTTGTCATCAACTTGTACCTATCATCTAATTAATAGATCTGTCGGCACGAAATATTTTCATTGTCAATTAAATAAATGGGTCGCCAGGTATGAATTTACAAATTAATGTCAATATATATCTAAAATAATAAATGTATTATCAAAAAATCGTAGTTTGTCCTATAAATAAAACTTTGTTGTGAAAATAATAGATTTGTCCCTTAAATAATAGCTCCGTACTCAAAACAAAATAGTAGCATCTGTCAGCAAATATATCAATTATCGTATCGTCGCCAGATTATGACTTCTTTTTATTTGTTATTTTGTCACCAGTACAGTAGTTACATTTTATTTTTTCGGTTATCAAATAATACAATTCGTTACCAATAACAGTTCAGTTTATAAATTTAATGAAAAAATGTTTAAATAAAGGGGCGGAGCAAAATTCTACTAGATATTTACGTAAATTATACTATATTATAATTTACGTAGTTATTACGTAAATTATAATAAAAAATAAATCAATATAACACCCCAAATAAATAAATACATCCTAGCAATTTACCGGATGTAAATATAGTAAAACAATACCTATGATGTATAATGAACTAGCTGTGTCCGCGGTTCTGCTCGCGTGGTCTCAGTGGTTTGATTTAAATTGCAAGACGCAAGAGTCTTGCAGGCTTAGTCTTGTTCTTGCTTAAATCTTGCAGGGTCAGTCTTGGTCTTGGTCTTGCTACAATTAGGCAGTCTTGGTCTTGGTCTTGGTCTTGCAAAAATGCAAGAACAAGACCAAGACTGCAAGACTTGCAAGACTTTTGGGCAACACTATTTCATATTACATAGTCAAAGACAACTTGCGCTGGAGCATTTCTGTGACAAAGGACTGTAGCTATAATAATTATTATAGTCAACCGTCTGTGGGCATTTTTGTACATTGTTTTCCATGCACCTGTTCACTAAGTACAATTAATTTCTAAATTAATAATTAAGTACAATTAATTATTAATTTCTCTTATAAGTTCAGCCTTTTACTGATGTTTCATTAGTAACATACATTAAATATACATATTTTTAGATCTGTGAATTCTTTATCATTTACTATTTATTATGTCTTGCAAATGTGAGAGATTTTGACATAAATTAAGATGATTTGGGATCAAATCATCTTAATTTATGTAATAAAACACTCTGTTGTTCCATATTATGTGCAAATATATTGTTTTCCTTCGTATACAACATAAAATAAATTAAACACTATCAAAACACATCATTTTTTTGGTCTCTAAACTTCAACTCATATTTTTTTCTAACTGTACCGGGCGTTTTGTTTAATAAAAAGTCTGTTATTTACTGCTAGAAAAAGTTTTTTATTCCAAGTAAATAAGTAATCAATATATGTACATCATTTATTAATTTATACCACATTCACTAGAGGCAAAGCGACATCTAGACACTACTCAACATAAAATGAATTAAACAATCCGAACACTAACAATGACATCTTCTACATTTCCTTTTAAAAACATTCTAATTTCAACTTTTCTTTTTTTTTATGTTATGTCGACAGACAGGCTGACGGTCCACTTGATGGTAGGTGGCTACCGTCGCCTATAACACAAACAACGCTACAGGTGCTGCAAGTGCGCTGCCGACTACAGTAGGATTAAGGATAAGGGATTAGGAGGGGATAAGGAAATGGGCTCTGGCATCCCTTACCCACTCACCGAAACACAACAGCACGTATATGCTGTTATTTCACGGTGGACGGTGGTCTTCTGTAAGGGGGTGGTCACTGCCGCCAGGCGGGCTGCCCAAATGACTGCGAAACGCAGTGTGCCCTACCACTACTAAATATAATAGCTTTAAATATATAACCAGTATTTAAGTTCAAAAACATTAACAATATGTACTATCTGAGCACACAAAATCTTAACGTGATTTTATTTATTTATTTATTTATTATGCATCGAACAATAATTAAGCTAATATTTACATTATCCCATAATACTAGAAACCATTTTGACTTTGGGATTAAGTTATGAAAAATAAAATAACTAACCTAAAAGTTCAACAATTTATTTTTAAATATAGTTATATTTCCCTCTTAGATTGAAGGTGCCTATCGTCGCCTATTAACACAAGCAACGCCATAAGTGCGACATGTGAACTGACGACTTTAGTAGGGTTAAGGATAAGGATTCGGAAGAGGATAGGATAACGGGATGTAGCATCCCTCACTTATTTACCGAAACGCAACAGCACACAATAAGAGGATGATCACTACTGTCAGACGGGCTGCCCAATTTAAGACCGCGAACCGCACAGTGCCCTGTTTCTTCTAGTATGTAACTTTCCCAAAAACTACAAACTTGCGTTATAATATTTATTACTTAAGGCTCCGGTCTCGCTTTGCGACTCTACCTTAGCAAACAGAACTAAGCGCACTTTCACGCGTCTTTTTTGTTATGAATTGCAATTATTAAAAAGTACATTAAAAAAAATATTTTTTGTATTTTTTTTTCATTAATTTATTAAAAAATAGGTAATTACTAAGTGGTTTTAAGAGCGACTGCATTAAAAAAAAATTTCAACAGAAAAATATATGTATTTGCAGTGGTAAAATTCATGAAACTACAACTTTTTAAACCTCTTTAAATAAGAAAACTAAAGCGTTTATCAAAAAAGTAACCAGTTTAGATTATTGCTAACGATATGAGAATAAATGTAAACTGAATATATTTCGTATTTTTGTTATAATTTTTACGTAGCATGTGCTTGAATGAGACCTTCAACGCGTTCAACCTAAATAGAGGCATTTTTAACGTCCAATAGAGCTATTAAAATGTGCATCAAAATAACATTAAAAAAGTGTTTTTGAAATTTCAAATCCATCACTTTCAATAAATGTAAAATATATTTCATTTATTCTTTTATTAATAACTGTAAAAAACATTTATTTTCTGTAAATTATGCAATAACACTAATTTTTAGGAGACTCGAGCCTTAAGTTAAAATATATTTAAAAACTGTTCTTTGAACTGGCCATCAATAAATTTAAAGCCAGCGACTCCATAATTATGAGTCCATAACATAATAAACGTAGTACTGGTTGCTCCTAGTTTAGGAGGTCAGCCGGTGACCTTGGACAGTAAGTATGTCGGTCGTGAGATGGGCTATCGGGTGGCAGACGTCACGCTCGAACCCCCCACGCTGTCCGATCGCTCGACGTAATGATCCATCGTCTCGCATCTTATCTACCTAAAACCACTTCTTAGGAATCGTTCTTAAAAAGGGTAATAAGGCTTTTATGCCAGATATTTATTTGTTTACTTACAAAGGAAGCTTGCAGCTTGAATATCACCGATTATAAATCATCATTTGTAGCCAATTTATAAATAGTGGGTATATACAATTTACTCGTAGTGCACAAATATACGATGCAATACAATATGAATTTATATATTTTATTTTAAGTAGTGACAGGGCACGCTGCGTTTCGCAGTCATTTGGGCAGGCCGTCTGGCGGCAGTAACCACCCCCTTACAGAAGACCACCGTGAAATGTCATGACAGGCCAAAATTGCTGTACTTATCTAAAATTGAGAGTCCAGAATTGAAAACCAAAACTTCCTTTACATAAATAATTTAGGTATTTGTGTCAAACTCTAGAGTAAATAGAAGCTATTACACGTTCCTCTAACAAGAATAAATTATAGGATTAATATAAAAAGAATTCACTAAACACAGGACCGATCATAATTTAAATTGTTGAAATACTTAAAAATGTTTATTATTGATTGTGGACTTCTTGCAGATATGTTGTATTTAGGTATTATTATTTTTTTTAAATATATTTTTTATGTTAAGATCGGCAGACAGGCTGACGGTCCACTTGATGGTAGGTGGCTACCGTCGCCTATAACACAAGCGACGCCACAGCTGCTGCAAGTGCGCTGCCGACTACAGTAGGATTAAGGATGAGGGGTTGGATAGGAAATAGACTCTGACATTCCTTACTCACTCACCGAAACACAACAGCACACGTGCTGATATTTCACGGTGGTCTTCTGTAAGGGGGTGGTTACTGCCGCCAGACGGGCTGCCCAAATGACTGCGAAATGCCACTATAGATAGACCGTTGAAGTGAGTCTATCTATACTCTCCAGATCCAGACCAGAGCCAAATTTGAAAAGTTAATTTTTCAAAGTTGACCTTGCCGGAAATCAAACCCGGGAACACTAGGACAGAGCATTAAGGCAAGCACCCTAACCAGTCATCCAACGGGCTCGTCAAAATTACATTTAAAAAGTATTTTAATTATTTGATTTATTCATGTATGTTAAATAAAAACTTCCTAGTAGTAGCGATCACGCAAACGGAATTGAAAAGCTATATAATAACAAGACGTGAGTGAAAGCTGTGGCCCTCGCCGTTTTTAAGCTTATTTAGTATTAAAATATTCCAGATAAACACAATAATAACACACAATGACTTTTTATCCGCGCCTACACGACTTGCGTTTAAAAATATCACTGCCATCGTCAACTAAACGTAACTCGCTTAGAAAGTTCTGAATTTACCTCTTACTGGGATTACATTTGAAGTACTATAGCACCAGTCTCTACTAACTAAATCCTTAGGGCTTCTACACATGACGGTTTTTATACGCGCGGACGACGCGCGTCCGCAAAGCGATTCTTCGTAAAAAAATAACAAAAGGAAATTGTTTGCATTTGTATCGATGAAAACGCGCACCGCAATTGACGAGAGAGAACGCAGTAGTGACAGGGTACACTGCGTTTCGCAGTCATTTGGGTAGCCCGTCTGGCGGCAGTAACCACCCCCTTACAGAAGACCACCATGAAATAACAGCACGTGTGCTGTTGTGTTTCGGTGAGTGAGTAAGGGATGCCAGAGCCCATTTCCCTATCCCCTCCTAATTCCTTATCCTTAATCCTACTGTAGTCGGCAGCACACTTGCAGCAGCTTTGGCGTTGCTTGTGTTATAGGCGACGGTAGCCACCTATGGTAAGTGGACCGTCAGCCTGTCTGCCGATCTAAACATTAAAAAAAAGCTTAGTTACAATATTGTGACAAGCCACTTGCAACTGTATATTGTTGATTAAAAAATATTAAAAAAATATTCATGTTCAGAGCATCTAGTTTACAATAAGTACTTAAGGAGACGCCAGTCCCTAATGATAAAAAAAATCCACTTATTTGTAACCGTTTTTCTTTTAAATTATAATAATAATAATAATTTAAAAAATACTCAAATCATCTGCAGGATATATGAAAGGGGATCATCACAATTATTTTTTAAATTATATTTAATTATATATATAAAAAAACTAATTTGCGGTCTAATATCGATGTCGTAACCGTGCGATTTGCTTAATAATCAATATTTTAAATAGCTAATTCTTAAGATAAATTTTACGATCCACTATCTGAAGGCTCATCAAAAGAAAAATTTGAATTATACTTTATTTAATTTTTAAATAGATATTTCCGAGATTTGCAAGCAGCGACTTCCCCTCAGCAGTCCCGTCAATTCAGTACAGAACGAGTTTTGCGGCTGGAGTCGCCTTAAGCCGCCGACATGTTATTTCGTTGCGAGTTCCAGATATAAGCAGCCAAGACGTTTACGGTGTGTCAAAACATTTAAGTTCGAAGGTATTACCTTGACATGGACGTATAAGAGATGTTATGAAGGGCGAGGGCCCGTTAGTTGGTACTTGTCCGTCTATTAGCGGTAGCAGCGTGACAGAGTTATTTAAATGTTTGTAACTGTTGCGTCGCTTGGGAGCGCTATAACCCGGTCGCTGCCTTGTAATGCATTCA
This sequence comes from Bembecia ichneumoniformis, assembly GCA_910589475.2. Taxonomy (NCBI): domain Eukaryota; kingdom Metazoa; phylum Arthropoda; class Insecta; order Lepidoptera; family Sesiidae; genus Bembecia; species Bembecia ichneumoniformis. Next base: position 15,553,171 of record OU342536.1, on the reverse strand, counting down.
ACTATCTAAGAAAACACCACAATAAATACTTCTCCAGTTTTTAATCAATCACATGGATAACACGCATTCATCTGAATAAAGAGCGCCTTTCAAAAAACTTAAATTGCTACAGCGAGAACGCATCTCTATTTTAGAAGTAGTTTATGATTTCGTTTGGACGGAATGCTCCCTAAATAAAAATTTTATCATGAGTTTCGTTATCTCTATATATAAAAATGAATCCCTATTTCCCCTGGTCACGGCATCACGCGTGAACGGGTAGACCGATTTTAATTCGGTTTTCACTGATGGAAAGAGGGATAAACGAGGAATGTTCATATATATAAAAATTGCACCGCGGGCGAAGCCGGGGGCGGGTCGCTAGTATCTTATAAATAGAAAATAATTCTATGGAATTAGTAATTATTTGAAATCATTTTCTTTTTGACGAGCCCATTGGATGAGTGGTTAGGTTGATTGCCTTAACGCTCTATTCTAGGGTCCCCGGGTTCGAATCCCCGGCAGGGTATACTTTGAAAAATCAACTTTTCCAATTTGGCTCTGGTCTGGATTTGGAAAGCAGTGGCAGGGCACACTGCGTTTCGCAGTCATTTGTCTGGCGACAGTAACCACCACCTTACAGAAGACCACCGTGAAATAACAGCACGTGTGCTGTTGTGTTTCGTTGAGTGAGTAAGGGATGCCAGATCCCATTTCCCTATCCACTCCTAATCCCTTATCCTTAATCCTACTGCAGTCGGTAACGCACTTGCAGCAGCTTTGGCGTTGCTTGTGTTATAGGCGACGGTAGCCACCTACAATCAAGTGGACCGTCAGCCTGTCTGCCGACCTTAACATTAAAAAAAAATCTGGAATTGGTAATTATAAATAGAAAATAATTCTCTGGACAGGCTGATAATTCACTTGAGCCTAGGCGCCTTATAACACATGCAACGCCACAATGCTGTCCGCTGTCGACCTTAGTAGGATAATGGATTAAAAAGGGTTAGAAAAGTTGCTTTGGCATTTCTTACTCTCTTACCGAAACAACAGCTCACATTGTTATTTTATGGTATTCTTCTGTAAGAGGTGGTTACTGTTTAATCTATCACTGCGAATGGACTATATCCTGCCTCTACTCTTTTGACAGATATTCCGATATATCTTTAGTTAAAGACTTTAGAAAACAAAACCAGAAATTGAGTGGTCTATATGGAAATAAGCGTAAATTAACTAAAGTAGTTAGAAGTTATATTGGTGATGTCAAATGGAATGTAGATAGATTCCTTATAGGTACTGTTGGCCAGTGGTCAAACAACATCAATTCAAATACAAAATAATTGCTTTCTCCGGGTCAGCAGCGTTGATATTTGTAACGGTAGGACGGGCTCTGTAGGTGGAGCAAATTTTGTAATCTTTAGACTGACTGTAACAGTTAAATTTCCCTTAAAAGGTACACGAATGGTAATGAGTAGTGAACCTTAAATTTTATATTTAAATCGACGAACAAGGTAACAAAAATAAAACATCATTCCTTTTACTCCGCATCCCAAATAGAAAAATTTACTGAATGTTTTAGTTTACGGACTGTTTACGATCGCTTCTTTCTTTCTAAAAAGAATAAAACTTTTATGTTTACCTTTGAACAGCAATAAAAATTCTTTTCTTCCGCGTTTAACTATACGACCAGAACTTATTATAGTTAAACTGTTAATAGTCCAGTGTAGGAATCTTTAATTGAATCTCGGTTGTTTGAAGTAGGTGTATAGTTTTTTAACTATACATGAAAACTTTTACTTATTTGAGTTGTTATGAAACGCATCGTAACTTCAAATCAGGTTAACTATATTTAATTTTAGATAGGAGACTCGTGGAATTTGATAATTACACTAGTTATCTTATCTCTGTCAAACGAATTAATCTAGCAAATTTTAAATTACGACAAACTATAGTTACCGTGCAGTTAGCTGCTAACAACACGCTGAAAATCATAACTTTTTTTATATAGCTTGGCAGAGAAAACTGCGTTTTAGTCATAAATTAAGCAACCGAAGGATGTGGTCTGATGGCAGTAATCGCCCCTTTACAAAAAGCCACAGTGAAATAACAGCACGTGTGCTGATGTTTCGGTGAGTGAATAAGGGATGCCTTTTTTAATTACTTATCGTCAACCCTACTAAAGTCTATTTAATAAATTGTGTTCGAACTGCTAAGGAGTGGAACTCATTGCCTGCGTCTGTGTTCCCACAGAACTACAACCTCGGGGTCTTCAAAACTAGGGTAAATGGGCATTTACTAGGTAAGCGTGGTCCACCTTCGGCCACATCTGCACCTCACATCAGGTGAGATAGTGGTCAAGCGCTACCTCGATTTCATAAAAAAAAAAAAAAACTTTTCAAACAAACTTGTTTCTTTTTTTTTTTAAATTATGAGATCGATCAAAACAAATATATCTAAGAAATATTCAATTAATAAAATGAACGCACAATTAATTTCTGTACTTAAAAATTGGCTCGAAAAGTGTTTAGGTACATTACAAAAATTATAACTTAATAATTGTAATTTTTGTCTTTGCAACTAATTTAAATAACCTCAGAGTTAATTAGAGAAATCTTTGGGTCAATGACGAATTGTTGAACAAAAACAGAACCCATTCAGTCTTGATTGGGATCAATGAGACAAAAAGTGTGATGGACAGATCGACACCTGAACAAGCCACTATGATAGTAGCGAAACCTTTGTGCATTGTTTTGGATGTATAACAAGATTTCACCTCGACACTTGTCCTTCACACAGAAGCGGTTGTTTTTGATACGGACTAATAATTTTATTGTGATGTCAAGAAAGCAGGGAAAGTTTGCCTAGATTTATTAATAAACAAAAGTACAAAAACTATATATAGTACTAGCGACCCGCTTCGCCCGGGGTGCAATTTTTATATATATGAACATTCCCCGTTTATCCCTCTTTCCATTAGTGAAAGCCGAATTAAAATCGGTCTACCCGTTCACGCGTGATGCCGTGACCAAGGGAAAAGGGGGTTCATTTTTATATATATAAGATTATAAAACTTGTACACAAAGGGCACTACCTAATGGTTTTTTTTTAGTTGCTAATGCTAACAAAATCGTCAATTTTGCAGAAAATTCTATTATTTTCAATGAACAAAATTTTGTATCATCTAAACTCATATTTTAATGCTAAAGTGAGTTTGTTTATTTGTTACGCTTTTATGCCTTACCTACTGAACCTTACGGAACATTATGAAAGGGTACAGAAAAAGACATACGATACGTTTCATCCAGGAAGAATTACTGTCTCCGACAGATCATTTTTTTTTGTTAAGATCGGCAGACAGGCTGACGGTCCACTTGATGGTAGGTGGCTACCGTCGCCTATAACACAAGCAACGCCAAAGCTGCTGCAAGTGCGCTGCCGCCTACAGTAGGATTAAGGATGAGGGATTAGGAGTGGATAGGGAAATGGGCTCTGGTATCCCTTACTCACTCAACGAAACACAACAGCACACGTGCTGTTATTTCACGGTGGTCTTCTGTAAGGGGGTGGTTACTGCCGCCAGACGGGCTGCCCAAATGACTGCGAAACGCAGTGTGCCCTGCCAATACTTTCCAGCTCCAGACCAGAGCCAAATTTGAAAAGTTCATTTTTCAAAGTTAACCCTGCCGGGAATCGAACCCGGGAACTCTAGAACAGAGCGTTAAAACCTAACCACTCAACCAAAATTTTTTGACAACAAGTAGGTATGAGCAAAAATATTGAATAAATGTTTTAACGCCTAAGAACACGGCATGCCGACGAAGTAGCAGGGAAAAGCTAGTTTTATAATAGTTGCTGCTCAACAATCGGTGATAACATTCCCTTTATACCTATATAATATGATTTTCTATTGTTGTTTTATTTTGTCTATTGTTTATAAAAAAGGTGAACCAATCTTTCTTAAAAATTTCCGTCTTTTTTTCACCTTCATTAGCTTAGTTTAACATAAAGGTTTTTAAGAGCATTACTACAAAGAATCCTTCCCCGCACGTGATAGTAATTAGTCGGGCTTCTCTTACTTACTAACACTGTTATTAGTCGAGTATTAGTGGAGGCCTGATTATTTAGCACTACTTCCGTTTGTGTGCTTAGCTCTGAAATTAGGACGTTGCACGAATCAGGAGTTTAAAGGTATAGAACGAAGAGGATTTTTTTTGTAATGTGGAACAAAATATCAAAGTTGGACCAAAGAGGCACAAATCTACCTACGAAACATGTGCAACAAATAGTAGGTAATTAAGATATTAAATTATAAAATGAGTCTATCTGACAAGATATAATTATTACTTAGTTTTCAAAAATTGAATTATCTTTAATTAAATAGTTCTTTTTTAAAAAAAAAACGAACTTGTTGGACGAGTGGTTAGGGTGCTTGCCTTAACGCTCGGTTCTAAGGTTCGATTCCCGGCAGGGTCAACTTTGAAAATGAACTTTTCAAATTACTGCCGCCAGACGGCAGCCCTTCTGGCGGCAGTAACTTACAGAAGACCACCGTGAAATAACAGCACGTGTGCTGTTGATTTCGGTGAGCGAGTAGTCGGCAGCGCACTTGCAGCTGTGGCATTGCTTCTGTTATAGGCGGCGGTAGCCACCTACCATCAAGTGGATCGTCAGCCTCTCTGCCAATCTTAACATAAAAAAAAGCTTGACAGACAGGCTCACGATCCACTTTAAGTGGCTACCGTTGCCTATAGCACAGTGCTGCAAGTGCGCTGCTAACTACAGTAGGATTAATTAAGGACAGGAGTTAGGATAAGCAAATTGCTAAATATTAACTAGAGAATAAAACTGTACCTATAAGAAATAAAAATAGTTCATTATATACCTATTATATATAGTTTTTTTTTTTATAATGATAGATCAAGCATTTGACCGCAGTCTCACCTGACGGTAAGTGATGACGCGATCTAAGATGATGCATGCTTGTCTATTAAGAACCGATTCACTCGCGACTTGAAAAGTCCAGGGTTGTAGGTTTGCGGAAACAAGGGTGCTGGAAGTTGGTTCCACACGCTAGCAGTTCGAATCGGACCGCAACGTGCGGGTTTTAGGTATATCAACCATATAAGGGTGACATTTAAATGTGCGCCTTGTTGTCCGATGGTAGAAGTTCATATTTTATAGTTCATATTTTATAATGACAATAAGAACAGTAAGAATAGGTACGTGATAGGTACATTTTACCATAAGGAAAGTAAACAAAAACACCTCGTTTCGCACAAAATGTTACATCCAAACATATTTTGTATTCAACCTTTATGAGAAAGCGAACTTTCACCGTCAAAGTTTGTTTGAACAAATCGTAACGCAATCATAATAAAGTTATTTTCGGTGGTAACTATTACATTTTATGGAATTGCGGCAATTGCGAAATTGTAACCGGAACACGACTAGTTTTTTTTTATGTCGTTAAGTAGGTATACATTACAATACGGAGTAGAAAATCACGTAGATTAGGTAGGCTTTTTTCATGGGATAGAAAGAGCTTCGAAGCTGTAGGTAAACAACAGTGCTTATGTGTGTAAACAGTATAAAGTGGTTATAATCAGATCGATGGACGTCAGATCCGTTCGTACGATCTGAGAATAGAAAGCGTCACTAGTCGTCGAACAAGCCCTGCAGCTCGTAGCCGATGTTTATGTTGGGATAGAAATCAGAAGTATAACTGGTTACGAACATGCAACTATTAACGCCGCTTATGTTCCCGATTATGATATTCTTTAACTGCTGGAGAGCTTTACATGTGCCAAGTCTATTGACAAATCTTGAATTTGGATGATTTTGTTATCGCCTTCTATGAATAATTCAAACAGTCGTTCAACAAATCAACAGACAAGGACTAATCTAGCAACGAATCTTTGAACAGTGTCGAAATATCGATATTTGCTATCAACCCGCAACCTTTTACCTTTAAATTGCACGTACCGGTTTCGACTCGAGCCTGAACTTGTATGATGGGATGGAACAGAATATTTTCCGTTGGCGGATTTTTTGTTTGACGGTTGACTAAATAAAAAACCTGTTTGATTTCTGCCTATACATTCCCGCTCTTTTGATTTTTTTTTATCAATTTAGCATGAAAAGAAATTACTAATCTCTTTTTGCGGAAATATTTTAGTGGGCACCTATAGTTTGTGACTGTGAATCATACTGATCATACCAAGTGTGACCTAAACGTACTCTACGATAAGATTTTGATTGATCATGATCTTCATTGGTTATTTGATCTACTTAACCATATTATTGTAGAGAAGTTTCTAAAATTATTTGATTTCTTCAGCATCGGCTTTTAACGATCGCATGATTGACGTCTAAAATAGTAATTGCAATGCCTATTCACATAATTAATCTTCCAATCATTTTCTTCAACTACATTAATTTAATACATTAATCAGTAATTAAGGCCAAAGAATTACCACCCGCCGAGTTGTTCAATCGTCACACTAATAATTAGTTAATTATTTACCATGTGTTGTCCAGCATCGACAATACCGACGAATGGTTCATCAGTTCAATCGAGGACTACTCTCCCGACTGGTAAGTAGGTATAATGAACAGTCACTCACGCATGTTCGCGGCTTCCAGCTCAGCAAGAGCGTTGCACGCGATGCAAAACAAAAAAAAAATAACACGGTTTCTTCACTGAGTCAATTTAGAATTTACAATCCAAGCTCTCCGCAGAGGTCACACACAACACTAAAAACCAGTCAATATCGGAAACGACCACTGGAAAGTTGAGCTGTGAGCTATTTTTGACGCGAAAATGTTTGTTGACAGATAACGTGTGCAGACAAACTCGAACGAGACGTTGTCGCTGCGCTCGCGCAAGTACCGGTCTGAAGTCGGCCGCGGACGGACTACACCATCGGAGCCTTTCGGCTAGCTTCGGCAGCGTTCGGTAGGAATGCGCGGCACGCGGCCTAGCTAGAGGCTACGGCTGCTACAGCTCTGACTGGTTGGGTTGATCTACGCAGCGCAAGCTTCATTTCACATACGATTCACATACACAAATTAAATAAAATTAAATTGCAAAGGCCGTTTGCCATCGCGACGCCACGCATCCCCACTTGCCTAAGATCAGGTTCGGTCCAAAGTTGGCATTAAGTCAACGGGAAAGTACAGTTAGTTGCAGGCATGGGAATGCGTGAGCGAGGTCACAGAACTAGTTGTGAATGACAAGCCTTTCAACGAGTAATAAGATTCTACTGAAATTATAACCTACTTACAAAAAATGAACCATTTAAGGGCCAATCAAGTTATGTCGAAACAGTAGAAAATTAATATGGAAGCTTTTTAACTTATAAACAGATCTAGCGTAACAATTTTATAATTATTGTTTATAAATGTATTGAATTGTTAAGTGAATTGAAACACTCTGTCACCAGGAGGGAGATGTTGTACCTACTGCCTATACTGAATGTGGATCCGCAAGTTTTGCGGGTCATTGACGCACCGACACCGCCTACGCTAAGTTACGCTTATGTTTAGTAAAGTTATTTTTACTTAATATATATTATGTATCTTGCACATGTAATTAATACGATTTTCACATACAAAACTACAACAACAATAAAAAAAACGAAATTTATATTTGCGGGTAAACAGAAAATTAAAACTTTAGTGTTATGCAAACAAAACCTAAAAATGTTTACAAACGCATTTGTCGGCCGTCCTTCATTTGGTGTGTATTCAAAAGAAAATGTTTGATTTACTTTGAGGAGTCCGTACTTTGAGGACAAAAACATTTGGTTATTAATTCTTTATACCTTCTAATACAGATGTAGCAGTTTCCCGCCTCGGTGTGTTTTGATAATTAAACTCTAGTACTTGAAATACCCTCGTTAATTCTCTTAAGTTTAAGTGAATAACTTCTTTTAATTCCTCTATCTTCAAATTTATTTGCTTATTATGGTGTTCGATGGCGCAACCTTATCTCAAAACTTTTTGCGTCCTATGACAGTTTATAATATATCAAATATTACTTACAGATGATCTCGTTTAAATTTACGACAAGTAACGTGTCCTAAGGTCTTAAATCTCGTAACTTTTTATGGGTATTTTTCACGGGCATGTGCAAGGTACAATTTGTTCAATCTTTGTCGTCGTCTTACAAATAGAACACACTACATAATGTAATGGTGATGCTCTTCATTGAAGCTTCATTCATACTTGCATCAGCTCAGTAATCAGACTGTTTGAGCACAATGGAGCGGATGTTCCGTGTACAGAATCGCGCACAAATCAAATAAATAAACTTCCTCTGCTTAGTTAGGTAACTACAACATTAGGTACTTACTGCGCAGACTTCGTAATTTTTGAAAAAAAAAAAACATTGGCAAAAAAAATTAGACATCCATTGGATACCTGCTTCATTGTATGGTTCTTATTGTGAAGAACAGTGTATTTCTTCCAAATAGGAAGAACATCTGTGAACATTCTTATCATCTGGAAGAACCACCTGTATTACGACTCATTCAAAAGACTTTGTAAAGTGTCAAGCTTAAGGGATTCACTGAGGCAAATGACATTTACTATAGAACTCGCTGGCGGCGGAGACAATTCAACGGGCCTAGAAATGGTGTTTTTTTGTTTTTACCATTAGAACATTACACAAAAAAATTTTTTTTATCAATACAATTTTTTAATCTGATATCAACTTATTAATAGGTACAGGATTCATATGCGTGCAATAAGCCGTTTTCGAGAGAATTTTCAATAAAGGTCAAATTCTTGTGTTCTAACTTTTTTTGTGGAGTTTCAATTACTTTAACGAAAATTCTAATTAATACAATTGGTTCTTCACATGTTTAAGTATAATATATATTTTTTTCAAAGCAATTGTCTTGTCTATTTCTTGTAACATCTTCATTAAACAATGGATATTTTTAGTATTTAGCGTATTGTCTCCCCCTTAATAAGTAAGTGTGTAAGTTTTATATGTAAAGCTCAGGGTTACCAACTAAATAATCTCTAATAATAGTCTGAGAACATTTTCTGGAACTCAATTACCTTTTAATACAGAAACTTCCATTATAAAACTGGCCTACTGTTTTTCACTTATGTTTAGCAGGTACATCAGACCCTGTTGATGGAAAATTTCTATTTTATTGTATCTACTTTACGCAGGGCACACTGAGTATCGCAGTCATTTGGGCAGCCCGTCTGGCGGCAGTAACCACACCCTTACAGATCCCCGTGAAATTAAAGCACTTGTGCTGTTGTGTTTCGGTGAGCGAGTAAGGCATGCCAGAGCCCAATACAATCCCCTATCCTAAATCGTAACTGTAGTCGGCAGCGCACTTGCAGCAGCTGTGGCGTTGCTTGTGTACGACGGTAGCCACCTACCATCAAGTGGACCGTCAGCCTGTCTGCCGATCTTAACATAAAAAAAATCTCGCTTATTTATTTATTAGCCAATTAAATATCATTATGAGTCATCTGTTTGTTTTATATCTATTTGCAAGGTAAGTAAACAATAGCGTTAATTTTGATGGTTCTCGTGTCGTGTCGTGACTGATGATTGGTCCCAACCTGTTCGAAGACCTTCATATAGGCACTCACGCTTCCATGGGAACGAATTTTGCATTTATTATTGTTACAATACTGTGATGGCATTTATAGTCAATGCCAGATGTTTGTTCAATCGTAGATCTTGTATAATAAGATCCTCAAAGATAATTTAAAAATTAACCAAAATATGACTTGGCGTTCCATTGATAAGTAATGATAAGATTTCAATAAGTTCTAACTGATGTTTTTTTAAGAATTAAATTGATATTTCAACGCTTCTCTAATATAAAACAAATTCGCGTTTGCCCGTTTCTTCGCTAACTTCTTGTAAACCAACCAATTTTGATGCTGTTTTCACTAATGGAAAGAATGATAAACGAGGAAGGTTTGTGTATATGATTTGCAGAAATATATAGCATACGTGTGACGAGGTCTGGTCGCTAGTAATATTAATTTATTCTAGCCATTTTTCCAAAGTTATTTGTGGAATAACCATTAATAAGTATACATAAATTAATTATAATTTTTTTTTAAGTTAAGATCGGCAGACAGGCTGACGGTCCCCTTGATGGTAGGTGGCTACCGTCGCCACAAGCAACGCCAAAGCTGCTGCAAGTGCGCCGCCGACTACAGTAGGATTAAGGATAAGGGATTGGATAGGAAATTGGGCTCTGGCATCCCTCACTCACTCACCGAAACACAACAGCACACGTGCTGTTATTTCACGGTGGTCTTCTGTAAGGTGGTGGTTACTGCCGCCATACGGGCTGCCCAAATGACTGCGAAACGCAGTGTACCCTGCCACTACTTTCCAGTTCCATACCAGAGCCAAATTTGAAAAGTTCATTTTTCAAAGTTGACCCAGCCGGGAATCGAACCCGCGAACCGAGGAACAGAGCGTTAAGGCAAGCACCCTAACCACTCATCCAACGGACTCGTCAAAACCGGGCTAGTCTTTCGACAGTTTAGCAAGTCATCAGAAATTGTATAAATTTTACAAACGACATTTTTTTATTATCGCCTTTTTTGTAAAAATCACAGCTTTCTTCTAAAATTGTTAATGACTACTTTGTCGAGGTAATTAAAAAAAATAGCAATATTACTAAAGTCTTCTAATTCCCAGAAACTTTTTAATATTAATAACATATATTTTTACAAATTAAAAGCAAAATGCGAGTCTTCATTCTCTGCACGTTATTCGCAAGTTTAAACTCTTTATTATCTTTGAATTATTCTGAATCATCAAATTGTTGTATGGAGGGACAGAAGTATGCATTAACCTGGTGGCGTTAGTCAGAGCAGTGAGTCATCGACACTGTGCAGGCAAAGAAAGCCTCCCCGAGACGCTGTCGGCTCGCGCGCGCAAAACGCCAAGAATCCTATTGTGAGCGCCGCGCAATTTATAACCCTTATCTGCTACATTAAATAAAGCTACCGGACAAAGTATTGTTTCTTATATACAAAAGATAAAGTATTTTCTATTATTTTTCACTTGCCGTGCCAATAATCCATAGAAGGTAAGTGATAAAGTTCACGATGTCTTAAGAGTTCACAATTAGTATGCGACTGCGAAATCGGATCCGTTGGATGAGTGGTTAGGGTGCTTGCCTTAAGGGCTTCACTGAGGCAAATGACATTTACTATAGAACTCGCTGGCGGCGGAGACAATTCAACAGGCCTAGAAATGGTGTTTTTCTGTTTTTACCATTAGAACAAAACACAAAATAAAAATTTTTATTATTACAATTTTTTAATCTGATATTAACTTATTAATAGGTACAGGATTCATATGCGTGCAATAAGCCGTTTTCGAGAGAATTTTCGATAAAAGTCAAATTCTTCTTGTGTTCTAACTTTTTTTGTGGAGTTTCTATTACTTTAACGAAAATTCTAATTAATACAATTGGTTCTTCACATGTTTAAGTATAATATATATTTTTGTCAAAACAATTGTCTTGTCCATTTCTTGTAACATTTTCATTAAACAATGGATATTTTTAGTATTTAGGGTTTGTCTCCCCCTTAACGCTCTGTTCTGATTCCTGGGATCGAATCCCGGCAGGGTCAACTTTGAAAAATGAACTTTTCAAATTTGTCTCTGGTCTGGAGCTGGAAAGTAGTGGCAGGGCACACTGCGTTTCGCAGTCATTTGGGCAGCCCGTCTGACGGCAGTAACCACCCCCTTACAGAAGACCATGGTGAAATAACAACACGTGTGCTGTTGTGTTTCGGTGAGTGAGCAAGGGATGCCAGAACCAATTTCCCTATCCCCTCCTAATTCCTTATCTTTAATCCTACTGTATTTAATCGGCAGCGCACTTGCAAAAGCTGTGGTGTTGCTTGTGTTATAGGCGACGGTAACCACCTACCATCAAGTGGACCGTCAGCGTGTCAGCGTTAACATAAAAAAAAATTGCATTAAAAGTATAGTTTCAATATTAAACGATATCTTCAAAATCACAAGAAAATTGATAAAGTTATTTAAAAAATTATTGTCTATAATATTTGAAAATTGATATCTCTATATATAAAAATGAATCCCTATTTCCCTTGGTCCACGCGTGAACGGGTAGACCGATTTTAATTCGGTTTTCACTAATGGAAGGAGGGATAAACGGGGAATGTTTTAGTATATAAAAATTGCACCACGGGCCAAGCCGGGGGCGGGTCGCTAGTAATAATATAATTTTATATTTATATTTACTATTTCTTTTTTTTTTTTCAAATTTATTTTAATAAGAAAAGGTATAAGGAAAACGAAGTTGCACGACACATATCTAGTAGTATGTAATCTAAACATAATTATGTATATTAAGAGTTTATTACATCATTGATTCACTTTTTGATAGATACATTATTCCACATGGACCATAGGATACATAATGTACATATACACCCGGGCTAAGACGGAGAACATCCATAAAATGTGCTTATAATGTTAAAGTATAAACTTTGCATTTTTTTTCTAACATCAAAATCTATACATCTATATTTTGTAAAATTATGGGGAGGCCCACGCCCACCAGTGGACGTCCTACGGCTGAGATATCTATAAAATAAAGTCGCTGTCTGCCCCTCTCTGTTTCTGAGCTACTTCTAAACCACCCAAAGGATTGTATTACGATTTTCACTAATATATAGAGCCATAACGTGCAAAGCCAAGAGCGGGTCGCGAGTTAAAGATAAGATCAATAAAATATATTATCGTATACTTAGTTTAAAATGTACATCACATATGTCTTAATCAAGGTTTTGTCTGGAAAATGAAATGAAAAGGTCTTCTGTAAGCAAAGAAAAAAGAAACATTTTACTAAGCCCGCAACATCGTACGCGGGGTATTCGGTGTAGCGCGTAACTTTTTTGTTTGTAAACCGATTGGATTGAAACAAACACTAAATGTTACGGGAAGCTTGCTAAAATACATTACTGAAAACTTCATTCAAATCGGTTAAGCCGTTTCTGAGATTAGCGTGCACAAACAAACGCACAGACAAAAAATTCTAAAAACTATTTTTTTTGACCTAGGTAACATACAATTTTTTTTAAATGTACAGACACGGGTCATCTACGATTTTATTACATGCATAGATTTGTTTTGATATAAATATTATATTTCCAATGGATCCGACGCTAATAGACCATGCCTGTGTCGCGAGAGCCATTCCAGGGATAAATAGATAAGATATAGGGGCAACCCTGTGTAGGACTGTGGGTTACTACAGTTGAACTTGTTACAAGTCTTAATAGAGTTGGTAAGGCGAGAGGTATTAGCGAAGAATCGCGTGCTGGTAGAAAAAGCAGGACGGCAGTGCTGGCGCCGTAGTGAGTGAAATCGCGCGTGTAGAAAGCAGAACCGGGAGGGGCCAGTCGATCGAGCACGCACTGTAACCAATGCATGCCCATCTATTCACTGTGCACTTATAGACGCGACGTTTGCTACGTATATAGGTACTTACAATGACTACTACAACAGACAAGTTTGTTGATCGAATTCTTAGAGCGACCAAGGTTATGGCTAACTTTAGAATTAATGAGCCCATTGGTCGTGTGATTAAGGTGCTCGCCTTAACGCTGCGTTTTAGAGGCCCCAGGTTCGATTTCCGACAGGGTCAACAAACGAACTTTTCAAAGTTGGCTTCAAAGTTTTCATAGTCTATATAGGGCAAGTATTGGCAGAGCACGCTGCGTTTGGCAATCGTTTGGCGGAAGTAACCACCCCTTTACAGATGATCACCGTGAAATAACAGCATGTGTGCTTTTGTGATTCGGTGAGTGAGTAATGGATGCTAGAGCCCGTTTCCCTGTCCTGTTATAGTCGAAAGCACTTTCAGCACCCGTTGCGTCGCTTGTACCTTGGTATTGGTAGCCACTTACCATCATGTGGACGTCAGCCTGTCTGACGGCCTTTACATAGAAGACAACTTTAGCTTTAGATGAACGACGCATAAGACTAGCTTTTTATGCGGTCACCATATTATTGTGAATACAACCAGATTGGAGGTCTTATAGATTATTTATTTCCTGAACCAATTCATTCTAATATATAAATTTTAATCAGAAAGTATAGTTTCTATTTGTACACAGGCTTATTCTATTTTAAAAGGAATTTGATTATTTATAGGTAATTTCGTTTAAACATATACTAGAAATTACAGTTTTACAACACAGCGATGAACAATTTACCTGTTTAAAAAAATATTGTTTTTATTTTCAGATGAGAGATGACTTTCCAATAAAAATATTAAATTTGAAATAACTCATAGCGGAAACTTTGCTGGTTTATGTTTTTCTTGTATGTATGTTATACAATGTGTATCAAAATATTGTATGTTTCCCTAATATAAATAAAATAAAAAATTTACTGGGTCATTATTATTATTATTTTTTAATTTATAAGTAAATGATAAATTAAATTATTAAAAAAAATCTCCTTGCATTTTTGAATCGATTACTCTCAACATTAATTGTTAAGGTGGAGACAAACGCTAAATACTAAAAATATCCATTGTTTAATGAAGACGTTACAAGAAATAGACAAAACAATTGCTTTGAAAAAAAAAATATTATACTTAAACATGTGAAGAACCAATTGTATTAATTAGAATTTTCGTTAAAGTAATAGAAACTCCACAAAAAAAGTTAGAACACAAGAAGAATTTGACTTTTATTGAAAATTCTCTCGAAAACGGCTTATTGCGCGCATATGAATCCTGTACCTATTAATAAGTTAATGTCAGTTCAAAAAATTGTATTAGTAATTTTTTTTCGTGTATTTTTCTAATGGTAAAAACAAAAAAGCACCATTTCTAGGCCTGTTGAATTGGATCCGCCGCCAGCAAGTTCTATAAATGTCATTTGCCGAAGTGAAGCCCTTAAGACCGTTATGTAGTGCTAACGGTAATTAATATTTATATACCTAAGTACTTTAATATTTTTCTTTTTTTTTTATTAAAAAATTTTCCACAGACTACCTTATAATTTCTTTGGAGCATATATGGGCTTTAAACGTAATTAGATCTACGTAAAACTAAAAGCAATCGCGTAAACATCGTCGGAATACTAGTAACGGTGTATTGACAATTAACGCCATCAAGATTGCTAGAATGTTTATTGCATGCCAAGTATGTCAGTGGATGGATGGGGCCAGTTTCCTTTGGCTTACTACCTCACTATGGCGAAACATCTAACGGTCCAAAGTACACCCTCTTAATGAAGGTTTTCGTTGGACGCTATAAACACGCGACATTATGTAATATACATATTATAGGTACCTAACATACTAACTGTTTTTAAGACGCGTCATTATTTCGATGTCTTTATTAGGGCCAGCGCAAATTGAAGGACGGCAAAGTATTTAAATTTTTTCATAGTATTTTACATCTAAGACGCTTTTAATATAATTCAAATTTCAATGTATTAATTATGCTACGGAAACAATCGGCGTGCTGCGAGATTCCGCGGAAGCATGATACAATTATATTTAAAGCGCCTTAAGGTACAAAATACTATGAAATATTTTAAATACTTGCCTCTTTTTATGTTAAGATCGACAGGCAGGCTGACGGTCGTCTATAACACAAGCAATGTAAAGCTGCTGCAAGTGCGCTGCCGACTACAATAGTATTAAGGATAAGGGATTAGGAGGAGATAGGGAAATGGGCTCTGGCATCCCTTACTCGCTCACCGAAACACAACAGCACACGTGCTGTTATTTCACGGTAGTCTTCTGTAGTCTTCTGTACTGCCGCCAGACGGGCTGCCCAATTGACTGCGAAACGCAGTGTGCCCTGCCACTACTATAGTGACACTGCCTCGCCATCCTCCAATATGCGGTGGCCCTTATCGTTTTATGTATTCAACTGTTCCTTTGAAGTCTTTTCCAAAACATCTTTTATTCTTTTTTCCTACTGCTCTATTTCTAACATTTCAGTAAACTCAATAATTATTTCCATACTTTTTTTTTCTTGTAATTTTATGATTACTGTAACTAAATTCTTGTAATTTTTGATCATAACTAACGATGATTTCAAACATTATAATTAATTATAGTGTAATCAAGCGATATTTTAAACGTACAAGGCAATTAAGGTTTTGCCAGCGTAGGTGTTTTTACGACTTGGTAACAAAACGTGAACAGCTGGCTATCCTACCATTTTCTACATTTAATTTGAACACTATACTTACAGGTACATATTTTATTATGAAATCTTGCGGACGATATTCTAAATCATTAGCGTAATCGACATTGCAAATTTACAAGAACTCACGTATTTCGAAAATGTTATCTATAATATATCTACTAAAAATATATTAGAAACCATTATACAACATATTAAAAAATCGCTACAATAAATTCAGTACACAAACAAATCGCCAATAACGCATTTTATATAATATGTATTTCCGTACCTAATCCTAATAATCGATAAATTTATTAAGACTTCAGACATGCTCAGTGATCGCCAATATGGATTTCTTCAGGGACGTTCAACCGGGGATCTTCTTGTATATGTCACGCACTACTGGGGTGAAGCCATCGAGAAACATGGCGAGGCTCTCGCTGTGTCACTCGACATATCAAAGGCCTTTGACAGGGTTTGGCATGCAAGTCTACTTGGCAAGCTTCCTAAATACGACATCCCCTCCGGTCTTTGTAGCTGGATTTCTGATTTCCTGAATGAACGGTCAATTCGAGTAGTCATTGATGGCTGCTCCTCGGACCTCATGGCAATTGATGCCGGTGTTCCTCAGGGATCTGTTTTCTCTGCGACTCTTTTCCTGCTTCATAATAATGACTTACTTCTTCCAGGAGTAGTTGCATACGCAGATGACAGTACATATTTGTCCGGCGCGGGGGCCGGTCGCGATGAGATTCGTTCTGAGAGGGAAGCAATGATTGAGCGAATTGACTCAACCTTAAATCTTGTATCCCAATGGGGAGACAGGAATCTGGTTGATTTTAACACCACCAAAACGCAGGCGTTTTGGTGGCCAATGATCTTGAGCTTCTTGGCATGAGGTTGTGCTCAAATCTCAACTTCGGTTCTCCTATCGAACTTCGCTTCGATAGAACTTTAACTTCGCTTTAAAACATCTTTTGTGATGCGCACTGCTAAGAATTGGAACTCCCTGCCGGCGTCTGTATTTCCGAGCTCATATAACCCAAATCTTTTCAAGGTTCGAGTGAATAGGCATCTTCTGGGTGAGCTCGCTCCATCTTCGGCCTCATCCTTCCTACATGGATAGATGCTGGTCAAGAGCAAACCCATCTATAATAAAAAAAAAAATGTCTTCGGATATTTCTAACTATTAACGCGACTTCTTCTGCTTTGAAAAATAACATTTCACATCTTTATCGCTGTGACGACAGTGGCGCCCAGTTTTTTATATTTTTAGACGATCCCGCGGGAGCTTAACATTTTCCGGGATAAAAAGGATTCTACACGTATATGTAAATACGGGTAATAAACTATCTGTGTGCCAAATTTCATCCAAATCCACTCAGTAGTTTTTACGTGAAAGCAACAAATGTCTACTTCTCACAAACGGGATCTTCTAATGGGTTGGTAGCGGTCCGTGCGTCGAATTTTTTTAGTAAACAGTAAGATCTAATACGCGCAGATATTCTTCTTTCTACTTCTATTATAATTTTATGTGTATTAACTCATGCCTAAGAAGGCTCTAATACTACTGAAGATAATAGTAATCTAAGATCTCATAATAGTACTGAAGACCTAATTCACTTTAACAAAACCATCTGGTACCCTCCCTCGCCTCCTATTTCATTCCTCATCATTCAAAAAACAAGTTTAAAATTTTGAAAATTTTAAATTTTCACATAAGTTCAAAGTGATTGACAATATACCTACACTGAAACTAAATACTCTTTAGAGCCTCTTTGACAAACAAAAGGATAAAAGCATCTTCTCTGGCGGGTTAAAGGTTTTTTATGTCACGATAAAAACCCAAGTTTACCTCGACAAAGACGATTATTGAAATCTCAACCTTTTGGCGTGCCACTAAGGTTTGGTTTTATTGAAAAAAAAACATAGGATTCAAACCAAGAAATTGTTAAAGTAACAGAATGGCGCTGTTTTATTGAAGACGAGATAGACGTAGCGAGCATTGGCGCCATTGATAGAATGCAAAACGTCTAAATCACAACAAAGAACAAATGGACTGTTACAAACTTGAAAATAGAAAAAATATTACCCCACAATGAGACAAAAAGAGAGAACAGCCAGTGAGCTATTATACTAACGTAATGACAACAGCAAGCTAAAACTAAAGAACACAAATTAAACTCAGGAAATATTTTCTCTAAGGGACATAATCTATCTATCTAATAACTTAAGTGAGAAATTCTTGTATATTATGTATCGTTTATTTATATTTAGGCAAGGTTTTTTTAAGTCTACCTTTTTAAGTTGTATTTCTTGTAAAAACGCTATTTTACAGTGTCAGCTCCGACGCACAACTGGAGTATTGTTTTTTACTATACAATAAGAAAAAAGGGTAAATAAACGCGCCATCTATTATATTACAATAGAATTAAGCGAAGCGCGGCGGGGCGGGGCGGCTTGGATTGGTTTCGGGTAGAACTGCTTAAAAGAACGCTTGTATTAATTTTACTCCTCATAAAATTTTCACACCACGGGCCTTATATGAAAATCCTATAACTATTTATTAAAGCGTCATCTCGTTTATATGGTACTAGCGTTCCGCCCCCGGCTTCGCCCGGGATGCAATTTTTATATGTATGAACATTCCCCGTTTATCCCTCTCTCCATTAGTGAAAACCGAATTAAAATCGGTCTACCCGTTCAAGTGTGATGCCGTGACCAAGGGAAATGGGGATTCATTTTTATATATTTTGTATTGTTGCCGATGGATGATAATAATCAACTGTTACCTCAAAATTTTGTGAGATACCTATCGCTATTTGAAATCAAATATCCCTATATGAGGACTAGCCCGTTGGATGAGTGGTTAGGGTGCTTGCCTTAACGCTCTGTTCTAGGGTTCCCGGGTTTGATTCCCGGCAGGGCCAACTTTGAAACTTTTCAAAGTTGACTCTGGTTTGGATCTGGAAAGTAGTGGCAGCACACACTGCGTTTCGCAGTTATTTGGGCAGCCCCTCTGGCGGCAGTAACCACCTCATTAGAGAAAATTGACTCCTTAGAGTCTGTTGGAAATTCTTCTAAACGTATCGTCAACAACTGCGGTTGACATCATCCCGGAACCCTACAACTCATATGGATACCGGCCGAGAAAACCTACATTCTACTAGTAACAATGCAATTATTGTGTTTATTGGTATCGGCTTTAAAGCAATTACGGTTACGATCTTAAGTCCACGTCGGCGTATAAAAAAAAAATACCGAACGCACCTTGGTCGCCCAGGTTTTAAAGACTACAAAAACTGCAATCTCGTTTCACTTAAGAAACGCTCAGATGAACAAGTTTCTGGGATAGGTGAGCAGCTAGCTCCGTCTTCAAACTACTAACATTTAAAAGCAAGATTCTCAAAATATTATGACGAAACATGACAGAGGCCCGAGCACTCGTAAAGGTTTCAAATCGAAATGAGTCTAGCATATTGTGTAATTGGATTCGCAGCGTCAAGATTGTGTTAAAATATTTTAGGTTGGGCACTTTATAATATCTACAAATGGAACTGTCACGTTAGGAAGGAGACAAGTTAGCAGGAATGCGAATAAAAAATTAATCGCGTGCCTTTCTTTGCGGTGACATATAATTTATATGCAAATTTTATTCAATTTATTCCTCTGTTATACTACTTAGATACATACAAGAGGGTATTCAGAATCTATAAATATTATAGTCTTCATACTAGTATATATTACATACTAGCTGAGAGTAAACGAGCCGTGTCTGTTTTTTTGAAAAAAACAATTTGTACACGTTGTAAGTACTTATGTCACCGAGGTCAAAAAAATAGTTTTTAGAATAGGGGATCGGACAAATTTTCAGAAAGTGTTTTAAATTAATCTCCATGGATATTTATTCCCATAAAAAATACTATTTTATTTATTTATAGCCTTTCAGGTACTCAAAATCATGTTTTAATATTGTTTGTTTGAAAATGCCGCCAAAACGCCACGATAGTTCATCTGAGAGCGCGTAACGTCATTTGTGGTCATATCGTAACAAAACAGCTGCATTGGCATAAGACAATGATTGCCCACAAATGACGTCACGCACTGTGATTGGTGTTTCAGCAGTATAGATTAAAAATATTGTAAATAATAAAATTTTACTTCTTCATTTAAAAATATTTAAATAAATTATATTAAATTATTATTCGATAAATAATCGTAAAAAATTATATTATTTTTTTCTAAGTACATTTTAGATTTTAATCTGATTACTGTCCGATCCCCTATTTATGTTCAATTTTAGCGAGCAGTTGAGCTTATAGCAAAATAAAATGGCTGATACTTACGTTTATATAATTTGTTTATGATGCAAAAGTGAAAATTGTATTTAGTAAATTACCTTTTAACTTCGTCGAAATATTTAGATACATTTTTGATATTAATTAAATAGGTTCAAAAAGTGTTTCTTCTTCAAATATGATTAAATATTATCTATACATATAATAAATGTCTGTTAAATATTTTTCAAAGAAACAATTTCAACACGTGGTACTTATGTTACCGAGGTCAAAAAAATAGTTTTTATAATTTATGTTCAATTTTAGCGAGCAGTTGAGTTTATAGCAAAATAAAATGGCTGATACTGACGTTTATATAATTTGTTTATGATGCAAAAGTGAAAATTGTATTTAGTAAATACCTTTTAACTTCGTCGAAATATTTGGATACATTTTTGATATGAATTAAATAGGTTCAAAAAGTGTTTCTTCTTGAAATATGATTAAATATTATCTATACATATAATAAATGTCTGTTAAATATTTTTCAAAGAAACAATTTCAACACGTGGTACTTATGTTACCGAGGTCAAAAAAATAGTTTTTATAATTTATGTTCAATTTTAGCGAGCAGTTGAGTTTATAGCAAAATAAATTGGCTGATACTGACGTTTATATAATTTGTTTATGATGCAAAAGTGAAAATTGTATTTAGTAAATACCTTTTAACTTCGTCGAAATATTTGGATACATTTTTGATATGAATTAAATAGGTTCAAAAAGTGTTTCTTCTTGAAATATGATTAAATATTATCTATACATATAATAAATGTCTGTTAAATATTTTTCAAAGAAACAATTTCAACACGTGGTACTTATGTTACCGAGGTCAAAAAAATAGTTTTTATAATTTATGTTCAATTTTAGCGAGCAGTTGAGTTTATAGCAAAATAAAATGGCTGATACTGACGTTTATATAATTTGTTTATGATGCAAAAGTGAAAATTGTATTTAGTAAATACCTTTTAACTTCGTCGAAATATTTGGATACATTTTTGATATGAATTAAATAGGTTCAAAAAGTGTTTCTTCTTGAAATATGATTAAATATTATCTATACATATAATAAATGTCTGTTAAATATTTTTCAAAGAAACAATTTCAACACGTGGTACTTATGTTACCGAGGTCAAAAAAATAGTTTTTATAATTTATGTTCAATTTTAGCGAGCAGTTGAGTTTATAGCAAAATAAAATGGCTGATACTGACGTTTATATAATTTGTTTATGATGCAAAAGTGAAAATTGTATTTAGTAAATACCTTTTAACTTCGTCGAAATATTTGGATACATTTTTGATATGAATTAAATAGGTTCAAAAAGTGTTTCTTCTTGAAATATGATTAAATATTATCTATACATATAATAAATGTCTGTTAAATATTTTTCAAAGAAACAATTTCAACACGTGGTACTTATGTTACCGAGGTCAAAAAAATAGTTTTTATAATTTATGTTCAATTTTAGCGAGCAGTTGAGTTTATAGCAAAATAAAATGGCTGATACTGACGTTTATATAATTTGTTTATGATGCAAAAGTGAAAATTGTATTTAGTAAATACCTTTTAACTTCGTCGAAATATTTGGATACATTTTTGATATGAATTAAATAGGTTCAAAAAGTGTTTCTTCTTGAAATATGATTAAATATTATCTATACATATAATAAATGTCTGTTAAATATTTTTCAAAGAAACAATTTCAACACGTGGTACTTATGTTACCGAGGTCAAAAAAATAGTTTTTATAATTTATGTTCAATTTTAGCGAGCAGTTGAGTTTATAGCAAAATAAAATGGCTGATACTGACGTTTATATAATTTGTTTATGATGCAAAAGTGAAAATTGTATTTAGTAAATACCTTTTAACTTCGTCGAAATATTTGGATACATTTTTGATATGAATTAAATAGGTTCAAAAAGTGTTTCTTCTTGAAATATGATTAAATGTTATCTATACATATAATAAATGTCTGTTAAATATTTTTCAAAGAAACAATTTCAACACGTGGTACTTATGTTACCGAGGTCAAAAAAATAGTTTTTATAATTTATGTTCAATTTTAGCGAGCAGTTGAGTTTATAGCAAAATAAAATGGCTGATACTGACGTTTATATAATTTGTTTATGATGCAAAAGTGAAAATTGTATTTAGTAAATACCTTTTAACTTCGTCGAAATATTTGGATACATTTTTGATATGAATTAAATAGGTTCAAAAAGTGTTTCTTCTTGAAATATGATTAAATATTATCTATACATATAATAAATGTCTGTTAAATATTTTTCAAAGAAACAATTTCAACACGTGGTACTTATGTTACCGAGGTCAAAAAAATAGTTTTTATAATTTATGTTCAATTTTAGCGAGCAGTTGAGTTTATAGCAAAATAAAATGGCTGATACTGACGTTTATATAATTTGTTTATGATGCAAAAGTGAAAATTGTATTTAGTAAATACCTTTTAACTTCGTCGAAATATTTGGATACATTTTTGATATGAATTAAATAGGTTCAAAAAGTGTTTCTTCTTGAAATATGATTAAATATTATCTATACATATAATAAATGTCTGTTAAATATTTTTCAAAGAAACAATTTCAACACGTGGTACTTATGTTACCGAGGTCAAAAAAATAGTTTTTATAATTTATGTTCAATTTTAGCGAGCAGTTGAGTTTATAGCAAAATAAAATGGCTGATACTGACGTTTATATAATTTGTTTATGATGCAAAAGTGAAAATTGTATTTAGTAAATACCTTTTAACTTCGTCGAAATATTTGGATACATTTTTGATATGAATTAAATAGGTTCAAAAAGTGTTTCTTCTTGAAATATGATTAAATATTATCTATACATATAATAAATGTCTGTTAAATATTTTTCAAAGAAACAATTTCAACACGTGGTACTTATGTTACCGAGGTCAAAAAAATAGTTTTTATAATTTATGTTCAATTTTAGCGAGCAGTTGAGTTTACAGCAAAATAAAATGGCTGATACTGACGTTTATATAATTTGTTTATGATGCAAAAGTGAAAATTGTATTTAGTAAATACCTTTTAACTTCGTCGAAATATTTGGATACATTTTTGATATGAATTAAATAGGTTCAAAAAGTGTTTCTTCTTGAAATATGATTAAATATTATCTATACATATAATAAATGTCTGTTAAATATTTTTCAAAGAAACAATTTCAACACGTGGTACTTATGTTACCGAGGTCAAAAAAATAGTTTTTATAATTTATGTTCAATTTTAGCGAGCAGTTGAGTTTATAGCAAAATAAAATGGCTGATACTGACGTTTATATAATTTGTTTATGATGCAAAAGTGAAAATTGTATTTAGTAAATACCTTTTAACTTCGTCGAAATATTTGGATACATTTTTGATATGAATTAAATAGGTTCAAAAAGTGTTTCTTCTTGAAATATGATTAAATGTTATCTATACATATAATAAATGTCTGTTAAATATTTTTCAAAGAAACAATTTCAACACGTGGTACTTATGTTACCGAGGTCAAAAAAATAGTTTTTATAATTTATGTTCAATTTTAGCGAGCAGTTGAGTTTATAGCAAAATAAAATGGCTGATACTGACGTTTATATAATTTGTTTATGATGCAAAAGTGAAAATTGTATTTAGTAAATACCTTTTAACTTCGTCGAAATATTTGGATACATTTTTGATATGAATTAAATAGGTTCAAAAAGTGTTTCTTCTTGAAATATGATTAAATATTATCTATACATATAATAAATGTCTGTTAAATATTTTTCAAAGAAACAATTTCAACACGTGGTACTTATGTTACCGAGGTCAAAAAAATAGTTTTTATAATTTATGTTCAATTTTAGCGAGCAGTTGAGTTTATAGCAAAATAAAATGGCTGATACTGACGTTTATATAATTTGTTTATGATGCAAAAGTGAAAATTGTATTTAGTAAATACCTTTTAACTTCGTCGAAATATTTGGATACATTTTTGATATGAATTAAATAGGTTCAAAAAGTGTTTCTTCTTGAAATATGATTAAATATTATCTATACATATAATAAATGTCTGTTAAATATTTTTCAAAGAAACAATTTCAACACGTGGTACTTATGTTACCGAGGTCAAAAAAATAGTTTTTATAATTTATGTTCAATTTTAGCGAGCAGTTGAGTTTATAGCAAAATAAAATGGCTGATACTGACGTTTATATAATTTGTTTATGATGCAAAAGTGAAAATTGTATTTAGTAAATACCTTTTAACTTCGTCGAAATATTTGGATACATTTTTGATATGAATTAAATAGGTTCAAAAAGTGTTTCTTCTTGAAATATGATTAAATATTATCTATACATATAATAAATGTCTGTTAAATATTTTTCAAAGAAACAATTTCAACACGTGGTACTTATGTTACCGAGGTCAAAAAAATAGTTTTTATAATTTATGTTCAATTTTAGCGAGCAGTTGAGTTTATAGCAAAATAAAATGGCTGATACTGACGTTTATATAATTTGTTTATGATGCAAAAGTGAAAATTGTATTTAGTAAATACCTTTTAACTTCGTCGAAATATTTGGATACATTTTTGATATGAATTAAATAGGTTCAAAAAGTGTTTCTTCTTGAAATATGATTAAATATTATCTATACATATAATAAATGTCTGTTAAATATTTTTCAAAGAAACAATTTCAACACGTGGTACTTATGTTACCGAGGTCAAAAAAATAGTTTTTATAATTTATGTTCAATTTTAGCGAGCAGTTGAGTTTATAGCAAAATAAAATGGCTGATACTGACGTTTATATAATTTGTTTATGATGCAAAAGTGAAAATTGTATTTAGTAAATACCTTTTAACTTCGTCGAAATATTTGGATACATTTTTGATATGAATTAAATAGGTTCAAAAAGTGTTTCTTCTTGAAATATGATTAAATATTATCTATACATATAATAAATGTCTGTTAAATATTTTTCAAAGAAACAATTTCAACACGTGGTACTTATGTTACCGAGGTCAAAAAAATAGTTTTTATAATTTATGTTCAATTTTAGCGAGCAGTTGAGTTTATAGCAAAATAAAATGGCTGATACTGACGTTTATATAATTTGTTTATGATGCAAAAGTGAAAATTGTATTTAGTAAATACCTTTTAACTTCGTCGAAATATTTGGATACATTTTTGATATGAATTAAATAGGTTCAAAAAGTGTTTCTTCTTGAAATATGATTAAATATTATCTATACATATAATAAATGTCTGTTAAATATTTTTCAAAGAAACAATTTCAACACGTGGTACTTATGTTACCGAGGTCAAAAAAATAGTTTTTATAATTTATGTTCAATTTTAGCGAGCAGTTGAGTTTATAGCAAAATAAAATGGCTGATACTGACGTTTATATAATTTGTTTATGATGCAAAAGTGAAAATTGTATTTAGTAAATACCTTTTAACTTCGTCGAAATATTTGGATACATTTTTGATATGAATTAAATAGGTTCAAAAAGTGTTTCTTCTTGAAATATGATTAAATATTATCTATACATATAATAAATGTCTGTTAAATATTTTTCAAAGAAACAATTTCAACACGTGGTACTTATGTTACCGAGGTCAAAAAAATAATTTTTAAAATTCTTGTACGTTTGTCTGAGCGTTTGTGCACGCTAATCTCAGAAACGGCTTAACCAATTTGAATTTGGTTTTCACTGATGTATTATAGCATGTTTCCCGTAACACATAGTGTTTGTTTCGTTCCAATCGGTTTACAAACAAAATAGTAAACTATAGATGATTATATAATTATAATCAAGTTATATATTATGATTTGTCCCACAAAGTTGACTATCAAAAAAATAACTTAGGTGTCTTAAATGGACGATAAAACGACATTACATATTTATTTTAAAACAAAGTTCTCCGCCCCGTCTGTTTGTCTGTATGTTCGCGATAATCTAAAAAACTACTAAACGGATTTTCATATGGTTTTCATCTACCAACAGAGCGATTCCTGGGAAAGGTTTAAGTGTATAATGCGTTAAGGTTTTGTGTAAATTGGTTGAAATAAGGCGAAGATTGTTGCAGATGTCGGAAAAGATCAAGCCTTCTGTGAGCTTTCATCGAAAACGCTGCCTAATCCGTTTGAGATATAACAAAACAATGTGTGTTGGGATTGTTTCTCTTTTATAGGTTTATAGCTTGCACACTGAACCATTAATGTTGAGTGTTAATGCTAATAAACGTTAAGTGTGCTAAGCTGTTGCTGAAGTAAGTAAATAAATAAATAAATAAATAAATAAATAAATAAATAAGTCTTTTATAGATTTTACAAAAAAGTCCAGGATTTCATGTGTCTATCTTTTAAGGGCTTCACTTAGGCAAATGACATTTACAATAGAACTCGCTGGCGGCGGAGACAATTCAACAGGCCTAGAAATGTTTTTTTTTGTTTTTTTTACCATTAGAACAATACGCCAAAAAAAAATATTAATACAATTTTTTAAACTGACATTAACTTATTAATAGGTACAGGATTCACATGCGCGCAATAAGCCGTTTTCGAGAGAATTTTCAATAAAAGTCAAATTCCTCTTGTGTTCTAACTTTTTTTGTGGAGTTTCTATTACTTTAACGAAAATTCTAATTAATACAATTGGTTCTTATATATATTTTTCAAAGCAATTGTTTTGTCTATTTCTTGTAACGTCTTCATTAAACAATGGATATTTTTAGTATTTAGCGTTTCTCTCCACCTTAAGCTTACTATACCCATTCTAACTTCTAAATAAATTGTCAAAATAATGTGGTACTTAAAAAGCTGTTTAAACGGATACAGTATTAATCATTATCAAATTAAATACGTCAGCTACCTTAAGCAGTTCATACACATTATAATAACCCTTACATCGTACAATTTAAATTAATATCTTAGGAGTTATCGTAAATTAAAAACAACGCGCAAGAAAATAAATTTAAGCGGTCTCGCACCAACGCGACACAACGGGACTCGCTTGGCGTAAATATTTTCTCATTTTTCAACGCGGACGTAGCCGCTGGCCTCAGCTAGTGTTATAAATCTATATATATGAACCTAAAAAATAGATTCAATGACATAATTCAATTTAAATTTTAAATAATTTGGGTAAATTTCGAACATCCCCAGTACATGATGTATACGTAAAAGCTCATATACATTCATGTTATTATGAATCAAAATTACGGTAAATGCTTTTGAATTTCTTGATATCCATTCGAGTATGAATAAAATTTGTTGGAGATATATACACTCGATTAATTTGCTTCGAAATGAATATGTATGAATGCGATGTAAGAGGCAAAGAGTTGCCAACCTCGATTTTTTACTAACATTACGCAAGTCTTATTTTAAACACTTACATTTGACAGGAGTAATCCGTTAAGAATTAAACTCACGTATGGAAGTACCATTAGACCATTAGAAGCAGATGCCGTTTGATATCATAATCGTAAAACTTCTACAAAGAAGATTTGATTTATGTTAACATTAAATTTCTTCTTAGAAGACTACTCTAGACATTAATAAGCATATTGCGATGTTAACAAGGTTGCTATTTTTTATGTAATTAAGATATACATATCTGTGTCAGTTTAATTAAATGTTACTGCTTGAGGAATGGGACCGAAGGTACAGCAACGGCGAAACAGCAGCAGTCACCAAACTGTTATTCCCCAGCGCTGCCGAGGCCTACAAGACCGTTAGAAAGATAGAGCTGAACAGCACAATGACACAGGTATTCACAGGCCACGGTGGATTCTCCGAATACTTGGAACGTTTCAAGCGCAAGGAGAGTCCATCGTGTGTCTGTGAACCAAACGTAAAAGAAACGGTCCCTCATATCCTAGTGGAATGCCCAGCTTATGAGAAGGACAGACTAGACTTAAAATATGACATTGATAGGGAACTAACATCAGAAAACATAAATGAAATAGTAAAGAGTGAGAAAAGAGGAAGGTTTCTAAAATATTCTGAAACGGTTGCCAAGAAGGCAATCGAAAGGAATAAATAATGGAAATACTCGTAGAAATTAAATTGCATTTAGCTTGAATTTTTTAAATCAGGGCCTTTTAAATGTTTAAGAAAATGCTTAATATATTTTTTTATGTTCTATGTTTTATTACGTTTTATTAATTTATTGTTTTATTAATTTATTGTTTGTACTAATTTTATTGTTAATGAATATTTTAAAAATTGTAATTTAATGTTAATAAATGAGTAATAAATGAGAATTTTAATAATAATAAAGAACCCTGATCCCAGCGACTAAATATAAGAAATACAATGAATATAAGCAATAGTTAAAAAGAATAGCTTATCCCACCCTTAAGGAATGAATGAGGAAAGATATAGGATGAGGAATGAAAGTACGAGAGGCACAAAAGCGAGAACTGGCACGGAAGAGAACAGTAGAAATAGGCTTCAGCTATTGCTGGAAGGATTCTTGAAAAAAAATATTAAATGTTACTTAAGTAATTAAACATCACCTCTTGTCGGAAGCTTTACATTCATGAAGTGAAAAAAGAAGCCTATACAATATCAAGTTCAGAATCTATGTTGCCGGAATAAAAAATAGATAAAATATTAAAATTTTAGAATATTTGTCTGTTTGTCTTTGCGTTTGTGCACGCTATTAAATGCGGAGATGTGTGCTTTAACGGAGAGTTGTGTGCCGCTATTTACAAAGTTAGAAAACATGCAAATTATTTAAAAAAAAAAAAAGAAAATTAGGTAAATAGAGTCCAAAATAACTAGGCAAAGTAATTTAATGCAAATGCCAAAATGTAGACTAAATAATAGAAATCTTTATGTAATGGCAGTTAAAGCATACAATAAACTACCCAAATAACATAATAATCTTTGCTACCCACTATTATAAAGGAATTGCCGGATTCGGTTTAGTAGTCATCTCGCACGATTTTATTTCGCACGAAATGTGCGAAACGTCAACTTTAAAAATAAATATATTTTTAGTAGTCGCCACAATTGACGACGGTACTCTTCCTTTACAGAATACACAAATTCATGAATTTTGGCGAGTGTTGTTTCTTATCACAACTAATATAAAATACATTAAGGCATTACAGTTTTAATTTTTAATAAAGATATTTTTGATTCATTTATGTGCCTTTAATTCATTAAAAATATACTATTAATACTCCTCATAGGTATCACTTTTGTATGGTACTGTACTTTTATTTGAAATTTCTTAAGTAAAATATAATGTATGCCGATCGCCTACTACAATTTTCTGAAGATGTCGTGTCGCATGCAAGGAAATAATTTGTGTGCGAAACGACTACTAAAAATATATTTATTTTTAAAGTGGGCGTTTCGCACGTTTCGTGCGAAATAAAATCGTGCGAGATGACTACTAAACCAAATAAGTTTGAGAGAATGAATTAGACTGTTGTTATTATGACTCTAAAGAAATTTTATAATAAAACATACTTATTCATTTATTTATTACATTAAAACACATAAGTTACTAGCTGAGCCCGCCGCAACTTCGAACGTATGATATTCGGTATAGCGCGTAACTTTTTTGTTTGTAAATCGATTGGAATGAAACAAACACTTAAATGTTATGGGAAGCTTGCTACAATACATCAATGAAAATCGCATACAAAGCGGTAAAGCCGTTTCTGAGATTAGCGTGCACAAACGAACAGACATACAGACAAAAATTCTAAAAACATTTTTTTTTGTTCTCGGTAACATAAGTAAAACGTGTACAAACGTGGCTCATTTACGATTTTATTATATGTATATATTTGACTAGATGCGGCCCATACGGCGGCGGCGTGCGCATGGGGCGCGCGGTACTGGACACTGCTTATATGTTTATATAATAATATAAGCATATAAGCAGTGCTTATATGCTGCTTGCTTATATAATACTATTTATCGTAGCGTGATGTTGTATAGCCTATAGCCTTCCTCGATAAATTGACTATTCAAAACAAAAAGAATTTTTCAATTCGAACCAGTAGTTCCTGAGATTAGCGCGTTCAAACAAACAAACAAACAAACAAACTTTTTAGCTTTATAATCTTCTATATCTCTCTATCTATTATATAAAAATTAAGCCCATTTCCCTTGGTCACGGCATCACGCGTGAACGGGTTGACCGATTTTAATTCGGTTTTCGCTAATGGAAAGAGGTATAAACGGGGGATGTTTTAGTATATAAAAATTGCACCACGGGCGAAGCCGGGGGCGGGCCGCTAGTATTATTATAGATTATGGTAAACTATCTGCAATGTTTCTTAAATTTTAATATTAGAAAAATTAAATTTTTACTTTTTAGTAAGATTAAAGATTAAAAAAACCTCTTAAAACAAACAAGAAAAACAGCTAATGACATTTGGAAAGATCAAGTGACCGCGTGTATGATAGAGATGGTGAAGTATGTACGGAACGTCCGGCCCGGACGTGGTGAGAGCTCTAGCCAATTTAAAAATGTGATTACTCTATTTTCAATGTGAGTTTTTGTTCTTTGTTAGTTCACTAGTTTGTTCTGATTCATTCGCTTGTCTAGATTTTTATTAATTTTCTTTCTAATTTATAGATCCAACAATAAAAGAGTACCCTTAGTTTTTTTGGGGTTCCGTACGTCCGAATAAAAAAACGGAACCCTTATAGGATTACTCATGTGTCCGTCTGTCCGACCATTCCCCCCCCCCCCCCCTTAACTCCGAAACTACTGAATCTAAAATTTTGAAAAAAAATACAGAAATTAGTTTTCTACTTATAGATTATAGAAAAACCTATAAGAAGTCCATCATGATATTAAAATAACATGGTAAATCACTCAATATTGTGCGGATAGGTAACATCTTACGGAACCCTCTTCACGCGAGTTCAACTTGCACTTGTCCCGATTTTTTTTTCTATTTATGATATCTATATCTTTACATATAATAAACGAGCCATGCCGTCAATAACGAGCCGTTTAAATATTAAAAAGAACAAAAAAAAATTAACAAAAAAAAAACAGCTTCTCTTAACATTTTATCTTTGTTTCATTCCAATCGGTTTACAAACAAAAAATATGTGCGGTTATCTGTGCGTAGCCGGGATTGGGTCACTATTAAAAATACATATCCTTATCCAAACTTCTCTGGTGCATCCAGCATGATGTATTTAATGTTTAAATAAGGGCATGCCTTGAAGAATGTTGAAGCGGCATCAGTTAATTCACCGCAAAGCATTTCAATTCTAACTAAGTACGATGTAGGATAAATGTTATAAATTTACATTCCTATAACATTTACAACGGCTCTGAACTGTACAAAGTATTTAACGGAAAATAGACCTTAATTTTTAAATTACATTTATATGTATATGTTTTAGTCAGTTGCTTATTACATACACTGTCTACATTGTTACGACTAACTGTGGAACGTTCTAGAAAAAGTGTTCGCGCCGGCAGAAAGTCTCGAACGTCCCACCCTATCAATGGTAACCACGCCCCTTTCCGCTTAGTGTCAAAGGAAATTGTTCCTTATGTTTACAACATACATTTCAACACAAATAGCATTCCCGAATTTCAATGGCTTGTTTACGTTGTTGTTTAGATTCTCTAGTAAATGCGAAACACATCGAGGCGTTTGGCGGCAAGTATAATAAGAGGCTGCCGGTCGAGTGTGAGTTAGTTGCGCGAAAACAAGCGATACGAAAACGATTCTTCGGAGCTTTTGCGAAATTATCTGAGACAGTGAATTGACGACTTTTGGCAAGTTCGGGGAAGTTTGGTGATTTTGGCAGTCATCTTGGTTTGTGAAAATAAATCGTTCCTTTTGCCCTTACACGGCATTTTAACTCACCCCGCACGTAACATAGGTATTATAATGATTTGATTTGTAAACGAGCCGTGTCTGTACATTAAATATTAAAAAAAACACTAGTTTGCACACGTTGTGCTTATATTACAGAGTCAAAAAATAGGTATTAGAATTTTGTCTGTTTGTCTGTGCACGCTAACCTCAGAAACGGTTTAACCGATTTGAATGCAGTTTTCACTGATGTATTTTAGGGAGCTTCCTGTAACATTTAGTGTTTGTTTCAGTCCAATCGGTTTACAAACAAAAAAAGTTACGCGCTATACCATTTACCACGCGTACAAAGTTGGGTAATAAATTGTACATCATTGACTTCTTAATCATAACTTTTATTAACTTACTTACTGTATGTATTCATGATTTTGGGTGTAGTTTGGTCATGTTCATATTTTTCATAATAAAAGTCGGCAGGCAGGCTGACACTTGACTCAGTTGGTTTCTGTTGTAAGGGGATTCTAGAGATAGATTTGGCTTTATCGATACTAACAGTATATAAACTTGTGATTTTTCACGTTGGTCTTTTGCAAAGGGTTGGTTATTGCAGCGATACTGTTAACCAGATAGCTGGCCAGCTTGGCATTACGAACTGCCACCACCAATGTTAATAGATGCTGTATAAAGAGTACATCTTGGGACAGTAACCATCCTCTCACTGAGGACCACTATGAAATAATAGCACGTGTGCTTATGCGTTTAGGTAAGCATGTAAGGTATAAGAGAATCAATTGCCCTATCCCTTCTTCATCCCCTGTTCTTAATCCTACAGCGAAAGTAGCCATCCTACCACCGAGTGGACCTTCACGTAAAGAATAAACTCTTTTACTTGATGATAAAATATAATCATACAAGTGAGTAGTTACAGACACAGTTCATTGTAGTTCATTCAAGAAATCGTATCTATTCATCTGAACATAAATTGTGAATATCGTCATGCCACTAAGAGCCGTAAAATATTCAGATGCATCCTTCCTATCTGCATTTACGCAGTGCTTAAATATTGTAGCGCGATCGTGTCTGCGTGTTAGCGGCAAGTGGCAACGCAATGACGACGGAGCATTAGTGTTGTGCTATCAGATGGGTTAAGCTCAGCGAGGGGCAAATCACACCATCACGCGTAACAAGATAAACAGGGTTGCCACTGTCGAGAACTCATTTAGACTTAGCTACATATATTTAATTTTATCTATTTGAATTTTGTCTACATAAACCGAGTGTTATTGCCACATTGATCAATTCAACCAATTATTATTAATAACTGTTGTTATAGTTAATAACAACTAATTATTAATATCTACGTCCGCCCTCCCTCCAAAACCTTGCTACCGCGCCGATTGCCGCAACCCTAGTGGCTAACCAGTCGCAAAAGGACATCGTGCCGAAACGTCGTGAGACTCGACCGCCAAATCTCGCCAAAAATAATCGTCGTACTGAAACGACGCCGCGCAGACTAATCCGCCGATATCGCCACCCGAGATTTGATCCTTAATTCACAATTATCAGGCATTGAGTTTGTAATTATCCAAGGATCCGTGTGTGCAGTTGAAGTGTGCAATGTGCTGAACTACATCTGAATTCGTGTGTGACAGAATTGCAGTCTGAATTGCAGTCTTCATCGCTTGAAAGACCAAGCACCTGATGATCGCGAGATTAAGTGGCAACAGC
This sequence comes from Bembecia ichneumoniformis, assembly GCA_910589475.2. NCBI lineage: Eukaryota > Metazoa > Arthropoda > Insecta > Lepidoptera > Sesiidae > Bembecia > Bembecia ichneumoniformis. Next base: position 15,519,113 of record OU342536.1, on the reverse strand, counting down.
ACCCAGACTTCTTTCTTTTCCCCGCCTTCTTTGATGCACGTACCACCAAAAAGTCAGTCACTTTTTTGATCATCGAAAATTCTCGATAATCATATTTGACGCTACCATCGAGCTTATTAACCTTAATTATACTAAAAATCCAGACATTAGATCAACAATATTCTCCTAATGAATCAGAATGTAAAGGAGCAAAGGAGGTTTCCAAGGATAAAACTACTTGGCTACATACCGTACGTACGAAGCTTACTAAAATCATAAAATCTTATATTAAGCCTTTTTATTAACGCTGGGAAATCCTCAAGGATACTCGGTAGCGTAGGGAACACTCCGGGATTGTGCCAGACTCCTACCGGCTAAAACCCAACGACTTTATTTCCGACATCTATATTTCCGAGCTCATACAACCCAAATCTTTTCAAGGTTCGAGTGAATAGGCATCTTCTGGGTGAGTTCGCTCCATCGTCGGCCTCGTCTCTCCGTAGATGCTCGCCAAAAGCAAATCTATCTTTGATTACGAACAAGTGGTCGATAATTCAAAAAGTAAACAATAAAACCATCAGCTGTATAAAGCCATATGGTTTTCTATAATGTAAAACAATTAGTCGGAAAATAGTTCTAAATATTTTAATATTTCGCGTAGTTCGTGTGATAAAAAAGGATATGTGCGATACGAGAGATATAAAAGGTACTTTTTAAACGTTATGAGAGAAAGTGAGGAACTATAAAAGTAGTTTTTCCAGAAAGAGTTAATGTGATTGTAAAGAATCCTAAACAAGAAGACGCAGTCCAGAAAATAAGTCGTGATGTTGATGATCGTGATTTTATAATTAACTAATTAAAAATAACTAGCGATGGCTAAAAACAGATCATATAAAACGTGAGGTGAGTAATCGATTGTTGTTTATACAAAAAGATATACAAAAGAGACTGACACTCGAATTTCTCGAATCTCGAAATTTCACAGAAATCGCAGTTTCTTGACTTTGCAAGTTTTGCAAGTTGCTTTAGCGTGTTACTTTGAGTATTTTCAATTAATTTATACTTTATTTTAAATTACCACAAAATATATAAAATTAGTTTAACATTTTTTTTAATCCAAAAGTATTCCGAAGAGCTTTTTTTTACTTATTTGGTTAATACTGATTACTGCCAATTGTGAAAGGCCAAGCATGAAAAGAAATCTGGATTGAATTCGACAACCCTACTGTGTTTAATGTTTTATAACGTATCATTGAATGTCCAAGAGCCGTCGATAGAATCAGAATCACGAATACGCGTACGCGTGTACCAATAAAAAGAGAAGAAATCCTCACGTTGTATGTAAGTAGCATTCCACATATCTTTTAATCGGTTACAAATATGCTTGCGTTGACTTGCATTTACACATTTAACATTCAATCAAAACATAATTGAACAGATGGTAGTCTGAATTATGTCATGCAAGCTCGAGAGCTTCGGACTGTTTTAATTTAAAACTAGGTTTTCAGAAGGTTTTTTTAAGGGAAACAATGGCACATGGCCATCGGCAATGAGAGAGAGCAACGCCTGTATTCACTCTTCCGGACCATTAGCATTGAATGGCCAGGCCGGCGCGTGCGCATGTTGTGGAAGATCATTGTCGCGCACCGCTGCGATTAAAACCACACTCAATCTATATCAATCCTTCTCGCGAGACGTGGTGAGACTAACAGCATTGTTCTCGTTTCATTGCCGATTAAACTTAATGACAACGTTCAGCTCTTTTGTCGTGATACAAGCGCTCCGAACAAAACGCAAGTATTTGATAAAGAAACTTAATGCGTCAGGTACGATCTGTTAAATATTGGAGGTACTCACCGGAAGCTCGAGGTAATCGGCGATGCTGTATTTCGCGGCTCCTCGGCGTATGTCAGCAAGCGCCGTGAAGTGCTCGTCACGACGCGCCTTCCTTCTCAGAAGTGCTCGAGCGTACGGATACGCTGACAGAAATTCACCATAAGTGTCCATAAGTTCACCCATAAACAATTGTTTCATTAAAATAGCGCTTTCGGTCGCATCACTTCCGCTCGGCAAAAGTGGTAGTTCTCGGCTCTTTAAAGACTCCGGAATGCTCTTCGACGCAAATGTGCTGATGCCACTCGTCGACTCGCAAGACGTAAACGCGCCCGTTGAATCGCTCGAATCGCATTTCGAAAATGGAAACGCGGAGGAAGCTCCGCTTTTATCACTACTTGCGGAGCTTTGACGTGTAGTGCTGGCTTTCTCGTAATAATCGGGATAGTGCGGCTCCGAATGACTCTCGGTTGAAGGCGATGACTCTTCAGCCGCAGCGCTAGTGTACTGAGCGTTCTTAATACAGTCGTATAGATCTTCAATTGATTCGTAAGGAGTTATACTTCCACACGACTCGCCCTCACCGTCCCGTAAAATCTCATAAATTTCTTCGTTGCGACGTCGAGGCACAGGCGTAAGAGCGGAGTCTGATCGACTGCGTTTTACGCTTGGCACTTGATCATAACCAAAATCCGTCGGATTTAGAAAGTCCCATGTGACATTTGCCCATACATTCTCTGAAACGTCTGCTGATATTCTGTGATCAGTACAACATTGACCACTACTTCTAATTGTCACAGTCGTCACATTGTCACTGGTTTCTATGATAGAACTGTCTTCAAGAGAACCACTAGAATCTACCGTGTCAATTGGTATGTCCACAATAACCCTACGAAGGCTTGTACTTAATGAGGAAATGCTAGAAGCATTATCGTTGTCGTCTGATTTGCAATTCTGTGAGAAGTGTTCCGAGTATTCCGGGACAGTGACCGCGGAAGATATTTCTACGTCACGTGGCGATAACACACCTTCCTGAATTAATTCCGTTAGTATACTTCTGTCATCATTTTCATCGGCTGACTTCGCAGAGGATACAGATCGGCGGTCACCATCTTTCCTACCTTCATTGATTAGGAGGCCAGAATCTATATATTTTCTCATACGTTCCGTAAGCGCTTCGCTTGCTTCCGAGACGGATTCCAAATAATAGAACAACAGATGATACTCTTCTTTGGTGATAACGGCTGCCCGTAATAAGGGTTTGCCGTACAGCTCCACGGCAGAGAATAAAGTAGATGCTGTAATAAAAGAGAAAGTGTTTGTTAAGCAAATAAGTTGGTTGAAATAAGCAAGAAAGTGATTGTTATGACTTTAGATTAATACAATAGATAAACAGTTTAAATTATAAATTACATGCAAATAGCAAGTCGCACGAATGCTGTTGTGGGCGTCGGAAAGGTTGGAGGCAATAAACTATGTTAATCGAATTAAATTGATCAGCCTCGCTCACATAGTTCATCGTTTGATAGACAATTGCTAACCTAGACCTTTTTTAAATCCTTGACCCCACCCGTATTTGTTTTAAATTATTAATGCAAATTAAATAAGCGAAATAATTATTATATTATCGAGTCAGTTCTCATGACCTAGTTCAGTGGGTGTTTCTTTATTGCGTCTCTATGTTTAATGTATAGGTATTCCGTATTAATGTTCCATATTCTATTAAATATCACACAACAAAATTTACCATCGCATATGTTCTTATACTTTAAGGCTTTTCTTAAAACTTATGGTTGATTAGCAAGAGATATCAACCACACATCGCCAGCCTCATCAATTACAACAGAAAGAAGATTAGCTTTCATCTTGAATGTTACGACGTTACAGTTAACGTTATATTAGGATATTGTAGTTGCCTCGGCAGAACCCGGTCCAACTCATACAAGGGCTTCAAGGGGTCACCGGGGAGTTTTCGTGGGTATTGCCAGTCCCTATAGGACTGGGTGAGTCCCACATACCCCTAATCGTCTACCCAGCGGTAGGGTATCAAGACAAACGTTTTTTTTTAAATCAAACGTAAGTGAACAAGGAATCTTTGTTTTCATCTGAATGTAATAATATAATAATATGCTAGTAAATTTTTCCCCCGTACGCGCCCTTTTTTCTTAGGTGTTTATTCAATCTTTATTGTTTACATATTTTTTCAGGTATTCTTTTTTTATTTTTCGACGATCCCTCGGGAACAGTACTCTTTTTTCTGGAAGAAAGATGTCCTTTTCTGCATCCCTGACAACGTGTATACAAAATTTTATGATGATCGGTTGGTTGAGTAGTTAAGGCGTGAATTTTCAATTTCCAAACATATTTTAGATTTCTTTATTAATTATTTATAATTAGATACAAATTAAAACTACAAAAAGTATTTAATTAGTTTATAAAAAAAGGTATTAAATATGTATTTAACTTGAAGTATTTTAATATGGTTAAATCAGCTTAAATCCCAAGTTTATTTATTTAATTTTTCTTAATATACCATATTATAATATATACTGTATATTACAGTATTTTATGATAAAAAAAGAGACAAGCAGAGGTTTTATTAACAAAATCTTTAAATTTCCTAATAAATACTGTTGAATATTACTGGGAAGTGTTTTGTAAAAGCGCTTATGAAATAGCCCATAAAAGAGCTAATTGCATGGAGACGTGTTTCGTGCAATTCCATCTTGTGTTTACTTGTTACATATTTACATCGTGAAAAATCAACTGTTACTCACTCTTACTGAAAATATTGATACGTTCGTGTATTATAAGTTTAAGAAATATTCTAATTTAGTAATTAGAATTCTAACTTAATCGTCGAGTCAGAGTAATTCAAGCACAAAATTGTCCTTGGAACTTCGTATCCAAGGGTAAGGTTACACAAGATTTTTGTTTCAATTTATCCTCTCGTAAAGTTTTGTAAATGTGTGTAACTGCCACGATCTCATCGGCCTTATTCAATTCAAACAACTTAATTTCAGACATAGCCCATAGAGTTTAAAGTAAAAAATAAAATAAAAAATGTTTAATTTATTTTTTTACTACTAACATATTTTTTGTTATTCAAATTACTAACAACAGAATGTTCTTTAAAAAACTTTGTGTTTCCTTAAAAAACTTCATATAAATTACATTAAGTCTGTGTCCCCCATAAAATACATGAATATTTTAATGATTATTTAGGCTCTTACGTGAATACTGTCCATTTCAGCTTATATAATATATTTAAATATCATCTATACGTACATATACTCAATACATATTATAAAACTAGCTGAGCCCGCAACTTCGTACGCGTGGTATTCGGTATAACGCCTAATTTTTTTGTTTGTTAACCGATTGGAATGAAAAAAAAAAACTAAATGTCACGAGAAGCTTGCTACAATATATCAGTGACAACTGCATTCAAATCGGTTAAGCTATTTCTGACATTAGCGTGCACAAAAGCACAGACATACAAAAATACAGACAAACCGACAAAAATTCTAAATTATTTTTTTTACCTCGGTAACATAGTACAACGTGTACAAATTGTTTATTGAAAAAAAAAAAATCTGTAATGTACAGACACGGCTCGTTTACGATTTTATTTTTTAGGTATACACACACACGCATACACACACACACACACACACACACGCATACATACATACATACAGACACAAAGAGAGAGAGAGAGAGAGAGAGAGAGAGACAGACAGACACCCAAATCTCCTTTTCTTTTAATGACTATTTTTAATTCTAAAATCTTATATCTATTAAATTCTGGCCTTTACAATACAAGCTATGCTTAGTGTAAAGGTCACCGAAAAACTATTCATATGTGTAAACTATCTGTAAATTTTAAAATAAATAAATAAATAAAATAAATAAATAAACTTAGGTACTGGCATTAATTCTAAATTTAGTTTAGTGCAATTTCATTTTGAATTTGGAGTCAAATGGTTTATTCTAGTATTTTGATATTATTTGAATTTACAAAATAATGTTTTATTTGTATTTTTTTTTACATTCTGGTATAAATTTAATATTAAGACTTAAATTAAAATAAAAACTAAAATTTCAATTTTGAATATTTAAGGAATTTCAATTGTTTCCGAGTTAAAAAGTAGTCTATCCTCTACAAGAAAATCTGTTTAGCGAATTCGAAGATTAGCCCGATTAACTGAAACGTTATCAATCTGTATGAGAGTCACGCTGGGTGCATTAGGTTTGCATACAAGTCACTTCTGCGAAAGATTACTGGACAATGGCGTGCGTATGTATGCGTCTCGTTTATTGCCAAACAGCTTTCTACAAACACTGCTTTGTCTGTCGGCGGAATACTAAGTGCGAACAGGTCGCTTGCGAAGCAATTGCTGCTTATTCATAAACTTTTCAATACAAGTTTACGAAGTACGTAATAGGAAAGTTGATTTCGAAACATTTTTAAGATTCAACTCTTTTAAATTTAACGAATCAGTCGATTGAACGCTCAAGACTTCAATCACATAATCTTATATATAAAAATGAATCCCCATTTCCCCTGGTCACGGCATCACGCGCGAACGGGTAGACCGATTTTAATTCGGTTTTCGCTAACGGAAAGAGGGATAAGCGGGGAATGTTTTAGGGTATATAAAAATTGCACGCCGGGCGAAGCCGGGGGCGGGCCGCTAGTTTACATATAAATATTCAACTAGCGACACGCCCCCGAGATGCAATTTTTTCTGCAAATTATATATACAAACCTTCCCCGTCTATCGCTTTTTCTATAAGTGAAAACCTTATCAAAATCGTTTAGTCGGTTAAAAGGAATTACCGATGAAACAGAGCCTTAATTTTTTAATAATGTAAATAAGGGTAGGTAAAGATTGATACTTGTTGATAAAGTTTAAAATTAATAAACTTAAAGGTGATTCTCAATGTTATTCATTGCCATCAATGATTTTAAGTTAAATTTTAAATCTTTGGAAGGAAATGTTAATAAAGGACACCAAATCGCTTTCTTGCGACACTGACTTTTTCACATTTTAATATCAAATATAAATTACACCACTTTAGGGAAAAAGTCCATGCCGTTCAAGTTTAGTTAAATAATATTCCTTAAATTAACCGATAAATTTTGTTTGGTCCGGTCCAATCTTATCTCTATATATAAAAATGAATCCCCATTTCCCTTGGTCACGGCATCACGCGTGAACGGGTTGACCGATTTTAATTCGGTTTTCGCTAATGGAAAGGCTATTATAAAGTTTACTGTTAAGGCTATTATAAGGTTACTGATTATTTAAGTGACAATGAAGCCTGGAATTAAAGCATGGATTCGGAGCTCATTGCTTAGAATTGTATATTTACTTTAGGTATTAAGTGTATGATTATAAAGTATCCTGAGTTTCTTTCGGGGTTTCTTCTCAGGATCGTCATCTTGGCTTTTTTCCGAAACCCTGGTAAATTTAAATTTAACTGGTAATTCTAAATGACGACCATAAGAGTTTCTTGGAGAAACCTAATTGATAAATAAATATTTTGATTTTGATTTTTTTGATTTTGGGAAGAGGGATAAATGGGGAATGTTTATATATATATATATATAAATTGCACCCCGGGCGAAGCCGGGGGCGGGTCGCTAGTTTTCTATAAAGTTCTTTCCTTCATAGCTACAGACGCTACAGTAGGTATATATGGGAGTAACATGGGTTATATTTTCATTTGATAAAATCCCTTATCCTTAATCCTACTGCAGTCGGCAGCGCACTTGCAGAGCTTTGGCGTTGCTTGTGTTATAGGCGACGGTAGCCACCTACCATCAAGTGGACCTTCAGCCTGTCTGCCGACCTTAACATAAAAAAAAAATTAAAAAAAAAATCTATATCTTCTATACATATACCTAATAAAATCGTAAACGAGCCGTGTCTGTACATTAAAGATTTAAACCCTAAATACTAAAAATATCCATTGTTTAATGAAGTTACAAGAAATGGACAAGACAATTGCTTTGAAAAATATATATATTATACTTAAACATGTGAAAAACCAATTGTATTAATTAGAATTTTCGTTAAAGTAATAGAAACTCCACAAAAAAAGTTAGAACACAAGAAGAATTTGACTTTTATTGAAAATTCTCTCGAAAACGGCTTATTGCGCGCATATGAATCCTGTACCTATTAATAAATTAATATCAGATTAAAAAATTGTATTAATAAAAAAAATTTTTTTTGTGTAATGTTCTAATGGTAAAAAACACCATTTCTAGGCCTGTTGAATTGTCTCCGCCGCCAGCGAGTTCTATAGTAAATGTCATTTGCCTCAGTGAAGCCCTTAAGAAATAATAATTTGTACACATTGTACTTATGTTACAGAGGTCAAAAAATTAGCTTTTTGAATTTTTGTCTGTTTGTGAATTTATGCACGCTAATCTCAGAAACAGCTTAACCGATTTGAATGCGGTTTTCACTGATGTATTGTAGCAAGCTTCCCGTAACATTTTGTCATTGTTTCATTCCAATCGATTCATATACAAAAAAGTTACTCGCTATACTATGTACCACGCGCACGAAATTGCGGACTTAGCTAGTATTTGTGTGTAAACGAAATGCTTGGATTGATGCTAGTTTTTAACAACAGATACCGTTGAGAGCCATTAAAACTATCACTTGTTGAGGTAAACGCACGACAGGAATCCAAAATTAAGAGACGCGAATGATATCGCACCTTCGGTGGTACAAAGGCATAACTGCACATTTTGTGATTTTATAGGAGAGCTATTGTAGATTATTTTTTTGACTGGTCTGTATGAAATTAAAAATACTTAAGAATGTGGTTTAATTTGAGCACTCATTCGTCCAGCATCTTCCAAGGTTAAGATAGCCATGATAGTCGCCAATCTTCGTAGGGAAGCGGCACATTAAGAAGAAGAAGAAGAAGAAAAGGAAAAATATTTACCATAAATCTTTTCCCACGCTATGAAAGTTTCCAAATCCTTTCCATCCCAAATCGGAGGTTGAATTTCCACCACAAGTACTTCGCCTTCTAAAGCGTTCGCTGAGGCTCTTGGGTCAACTGGTGCCTTGGAACCCCCAAGGAAGAGGAGTGCCGATGGTGGTGCAGTTTGAGGGGTTGGAAGAGTGATAGGGGCAGGCAAGGGACCACCTAAGGGGACTGCTTGTGGCGCTGACAGCGGTCCCGAGGGTAATCCGGCTACTACGGCCCCCGTCTCCCGTAGTGGCTCGCATACTAATTCAGCAACTGTACTGTGGCTTGATACTGTAACCTGTAACAAAAGGGAAATCTGTTTAAAACAAACTGTTTGAATTTTTAAGAACATTTTACAATCAAAATAATAAAATTGTTAAAATAAAATAAAATTGTTGTGTTAAATCGTAGAAATATGCAATCATAGGATAACGTGTACTTGAATTTGAAGCTTGTAACCATGAAATCTACCCAGTCGATTTACACGATACTACCCAAGAAGCCACTATCTGAAGGAAAGGTGACTGAAAGCACTTGTCACACGCGCTGAAGGCGTGAATACATTTGTATACAATTAACTAAAAAAGAAGGTACATAAACATATGAAATACCCCGACCTGCTGGTAGGGCTGAAAGTTACGCAGGCGTAGCCAACAGCCCTCCGCAGCGTCAGGGTAAGCAAAGGTTCAGTCCATCTCATCCTGTCTGTAGGCATGCAGAGAAAAGACAGGCTGACCATCGCGCGTGAAGAACAGCAACTGAACACAGGAGCGAGCCTGCCGTACGATGCCAACCGGACACCAAAGCTTTGTCAGCTGCCCTTTCTATTTATTTTTCCTCTTTGTCATCTCGATTTAGGGATTTGCCATCTCGTCTGATGGCTCGGGTTCTCAAACCCGTTTTCACTATAAAATATAATTTCAATTTTTTTGGCGGGGGTTAGCAGACCGACATCCTTTGTAAAGGTTTTAAAGTCTCTAACTGAATGGCTAGCAATCGAGCATGTCCGTGATCTCGCGCACCCTCCATGAAAATGACATAATAATACAATAAGTCCTCAGGCGATTCCCACCAGGGGCCCTAGCCAAGATGCAAACTGTTGCAAACGCTTTCTTTGCGTACTTACAAAACGAAAGAAATAAAGCCCGGTGATTGGTTGTTGAAGTTACAACTGTTACAACAACCAATCACCGGGCTTTCTTTCTTTCGTTTCGTAAGTACGCAAAGGAAGCGTATGCATCTTGGCTAGGGCTCCAGGATGGAGTCCTCTGTGTTTGCAACTATGGAATTACACTGAGCGTATTTTTATTACGTCACAAGCATAGCACAATGTTCATAAATTACCTATTATATGCATAACGCTCATAATTTGCCTGCATAGGCTGCATAAATTTAATATTATGAGAATAGCATAATTTTAACATATTTTGTAACATTGAACAACATGCAATAATAAATTGTGATTTTATGAAGAAAAAACGGGACAAGTGCGAGTTGAACTCGCGTGAAGAGGGTTCCGTACGATATTGAGTGATTTACCATGTTATTTTAACATCATGGACTTCCCTATAAGTAGAAACTAATTTCTGTATTTTTTTTTCAAAATTTTAGGTTCAGTAGTTTCGGAGATAATGGTCGGACAGACGGACACACGAGTGATCCTATAAGGGTTCCGTTTTTTTATTCGGACGTACGGAACCCTAAAAATGATTAATAGAATTTCGGCACTTGGTAATTTAGTGCAAATAGATTATATATAACAAATATTTTATTTAAAATTAAATATGAATTTATCGAGTATAAACATAAGAAAATCGTTTGTCCAAAACTATTAAGTCTAGAAAGTTGAAATTTAGGACATAGGTTTATTTTATGACGTAAAGAATCCGCTACGAAAGAATTTTTTAAAATTTTAACTCCGTGAGCAGCCGGCGCAGGTCGCTAGTATACTTAGTAGTTTTAAATGAGTATTTAATGTTTTTTTTTTTTTTTTTTTAATTTAGTTAGCCTTTAATGAAGTTAATGACTAGAAATAATCTTTAGAAAGTCTAGAAACGCTTTGTCAGAGTAATAAAGTTTTAAAATATGTCTTTTTTACATTACATTCACAAAAACCCGAAAATTCGATTCGATTCATGATGACTGTGACCGATAAGATTCTGGCGATATCTTTTATAAAATAAATTCAAAGAAATAAATTGCAGTTCCATTGAGGCAAAAGGCATCAAATGCTGGGATACCTACACAAGAGCAGAGCGGTTCTCGAGCACAAGATAGCGTGGGCAAAACGCATTAATATAATAAGATGTAAATGCAGGAGGCTCGGAGACCTTGACTGACCGGGTTCACGGCGTTTTTACCGGCCCTCGTGACGTCACGGCCGAGTTATGCGCACGCGTGCCTTGTCCCCCCCCTTCCCGAGCCCACACCCTCCGCAGGATAATGCGTCTGATACATCTCCAAACGAGGAAAAAAGGTTGAAACAAGACACGAGTAACGAGGGGCAGTCGATTATACACGGCCGAGGCATTTCGGTGTGACAGGAAGATGGAACATGAATACTTACTTATTATTTGCACAAACAAGTTTCTCATGTTGTTTTAAGGCGACGCCAGCCCCTAATGATAAAAAAATCCACTTATTTGTGACCATTTTCCTTTTAAATTATCATAATAACTATAAATACTCAAATCATCTGCAGGATATATGAAAGGGGATCATCAGAATTATTTTTTAAATTATATTTAATTATATATATAAAAAAATACTAAGTTGCGGTCTAATATCGATGTTGTAACCGTGCGATTTGCTTAATAATCATTATTTTAAATAGCTAATTCTTAAAATAAATTTTAAGATCCACTATCTGAAGTCTCATCAAAAGAAAAATTTGAATTATACTTTATTTAATTTTTAAATAGATATTTCCGAGATATCCCCTCAGCAGTCCCGTCAATTCAGTGCGAGACGAGTTTTGGGGCTGGAGTCGCCTTAACGAATTGATAGGACACCAAAACTACTCCAGACACACACCTACTCTAAAGTCTTGAGCCATATATCGGATAGAGGGGCTATCGAGCTTCAAGCACTAAGAATATATGCCTCCTTGTTTTTCTGAGCGGCTAATACTTTATCCGCAAAGGGTAAAGCGAAATGAGAATTTAACGTCCTACCTCCAAACAAAATCGATCTAAATTTAACTCTATTCAGAATTTTCAAAATAGACTGATCAGAAAAGTAGACCAATTGGACAAGTTGACTATATAGAGAAAGTGGACCGATTGGACAAGTTGACCAATTAGGAAAATAGACGGAATGCTCCGGAGGGAGAGGCATTTTGGAAAAATCGCAACATTCCTTCAGTTTAAGAATGTAAGAGAAGGATATTACATCAGAGAATTAATATCGATTAGAATTACTATTGGCACATTGCACGTAGGTCCAAAAATTACTTAGGTACTCAAAATAAATATAAATTTAAAAAAAGCAAACATTTATTTATATTTTTTGATTTTAATTTTTATGATACACTAGCTGAACCCGCAACCAACTTCATATATGCGTGTTATACGGTATAGCGCGTAACTTTTTTTGTTTGTAAGCCGATTGGAATGCAACTAACACTAAATGTTACGGGAAGGTTTCAATATAAGCCTTTTCAGAGATTAGCTTGTACAAACGTACAGACAAACAGACAAGCCGACAGAAATTCTAAAAAACGATTTCTTTAACCTCGGCCACATAAGTACGACGTGCACAAATTGTTTTTTGAAAAAATCTTTACTGTGTAGACATGGCTCTTTTACGATTTTATTGTATATATAGATTTAGATTTGTAATTTCGTACGCAGTAACTTGGAATATGCAAGTTCCATCTGGAGTCCGCTGTATGCGGTGCATTCAGAGCGCATAGAGGGCATACAACGTTCATTTACTAGGCATCTGGCATTTTTATCTAGAAATATTTCTCATAGGGATACCTATGCCAGCCGTATATCCTTTTTTAGAATGCTAACACTACGCGATAGACGGAAGATCAACTGTGTAACATTCTTACATAAATTGATACATGGCAGGGTGGATTGTCCTTCCCTGTTAGAAATGTTAAACATTAATGTACCGCGAAGTTACCCACGCACCAGGTTAACAAGGTCCTTCATAAACTCGAATGTCAGAACGAATCTCGGTTGGTGTTCTCCAATAGTTCGAATGTGCCAACAATACAACGAACTAAACAGCCTCATTGAGGACTTGGACATTTTCGGCGACACTCTTAAAAAATTCAAGACAAAATTGTATGCTTTTTTTCTAAAGTGAATGATAAAATGATTTATAATTGTAATTTAAATTTAATTTTCTCTTATAATTCTTAGTATATAATATGGTCCAGGGTTTTCATGTCTATGGTAGGTATTTGATTTTTATTAATTTATATGTACGCATGTAATTGTTCATTTGAATGTTGTGGATGCCTATAATTGGCCCATATACCAGCTATTATAATTTGCCAATGATATGTTGTATGATCTAAGTATATGCGCTGTTGGCGTCTCTAAAATAAAATAAATAAATAAATAAATAAACAATTAATTTAAAATTTGCTTGCTGGAAATTTGTTAACAAAAAGAAAAAGCAATCTCTAACTAGCAGAAAACTAAGTCTCTCTCATTTAAAAAAAAATTAAAGTCGACAGACAGGCTGACGGTCCACTTGATGTGGTAGAGGCTACCGTCGCCTATAACACAAACAACGCCACAAGTGCTGCGAGTGCTGTGCAGACCATAGTAGGATTAAGGGTAAGGGATAAGGAAGGAATAGGGCAATGGGCTCCTCACACACTGACCGAAACACAATGAATAGCACATGTGCTGTTATTTCACGGTGCTATTCTGTACGGAGATGGTTACAGCCGCCAGAAGGGCTGCCCAAATGGCTGCGAAACGCTCTCGTCTCTCTCTTTGTCCGCTTAGTCCTACGCTAGTTTTATTTCCATCAAATTTCCATTCAAGCACTTCTGCAGTGCTAATTATCATCTCATAACCATCTGAGCTCTAAAAAATATGTAATAATATAATTACGTAGGTATATTTTCTTTTTGAAAACCAAAAAAAAATGCTTTAAGACATAATTATCCAGATTTCTATTTCGTTGCTATGTTTGAATCTTTAATTTGTAATATAGGAAATATATTAATATACTATAGATATAGGAAGGACTATAGATAATTATAATGTTCAACTGTTTATGCAATATATAAGCAAATGACAAAAGGATAAATGATTATAATATTACAGAATTATGGTAACAAAATGAAGGTTTATTTGAATAAAATATTTGAACAACTAACGGAATAATAACATTTGCATTAGCTTTGAGCTAAAATCACGTAGGTTATTGTTTGTTCCTTCCTGAATACACAATACATTAAGTACAAACCTGCAAAATAAAATTTGTCGTCATCTATACCTACTACGACGAAATATCAATAGACTTGGATTTTATTTTTCTTTGAAATGAATCTGATCGATTTTGGCACGTTATAGAAAAATCTGAACAAAACAGCACGTCTATCTGTTTGTCCGATTTTAAATAATATGATAACAGTCAAGCACGTATACAGAGGGGGGGGATAGTTGGGATTTATCCCCCCCCCCCGAAATCTGACTGATTTTTCAGAAAAATTAGAGTAAAGTACAGTGATTACAGCGATTTTTACACAGTTCACATGGTTGTTTCAATGTTTGTCCTTCAATGTTTGTCCCCCCCCCGAACCAAAAGTCTGGATACGCGTACCTGATAACAGTAAGTACTTTCATTGGTTAAATATTCAGATAAAAATCTAGACTACTTGTACCTCCCTTTTAATAATAATTATTAATTCGTTATTAATATTATTAATTAATCATGTATTATTATTATTAATGAGGAGATTCCTCACTCTGCAGCCCTAACCGCCGCAGGTAGCTTAGCCCTTGTCCCGCTACTTGCGGAATTAGCATTCAAAATTTTTTTTATAATATTTATTGGTTTTTATATTGTAAAAAATTTAAAATAAAATATTTTGATAACTTGGTGAGCCCGTAACTTCGTACGCGTGGTATTCAGTAAAGCGCGTAATTTTTCTGTTTGTAAACCGATTGGAAGGTTGCTACAATACACCAGTGAAAACCTCAATCAAATCGGTTAAACCGTTTCTGAGAATAGCATGCACAAACCAAACGCATAGACAAACAAACAAAAATCCTAAAACCTAATTTTTAATGTTTTTTTTTTTCAATGGCATTACTGTGAAACGAAGCATGGAAACAAATTTAACAGTTTTTATAATATATCCTTTTCTTTTATTAGAACCAATTCCGATTGACGACGTCTCGTTTTAATAACAATCGATTTAGGTATCTATAATATAAAGGATTTTAGCGACCCGCTCCTTCGCTCGCACAGAGTTGAAATTTTCAAAAAATCCTTTCTCAACGGATGCCTATGTTATAAAATAAGCCTATGTTCCAAATTTCAGCACTCTAGACATAGGTGCCTGGTTTTAGAAAACTAGTTATTTTAAATACTAGTACCGCCATCTGACGCAATACTTATAAACAATATGAACCAGCGCTATCTGTTGAACTGCAGTGAAGATTTCTTATAGGCTTCATTTAACTGACGGTTACAAATATTCTACTCTAGATGGCGCAAGTATGCGTGAAAGTTTAAAAATACATTCCTACATACTCTTCCCGTGAAGAAAAAATAATTTGATACATAGAGTGCTCTGCAATCTGACGTTTGCATTCATAATAAAAGAAATGTAAAAATTGATTATTTTATCCTCATATCCTCATAATTAAATCTTTACTCCCAATTAAAATAATAATGGGCGACCTCTCAATTAATGGGATAACAGTTTATCCGTTATATAAAAAAAAAATTACATATATATATACATAATATAAAACGCATCTTTTACTAAATGTAACCGAATTGAGAGCCTATTTTAAAGAAGTTACTTTAAAAATCGTTCATTATTTTTGCTTACTACCTAAATTAGACAACCTATAATTTTCTAAGCATATGGATATAATTAAAATTTAACATTATGTATGTTTAATTGAATGAATTTTTAAGTTAATAAAATGGCAGAAAAGCTAACAAAATCATTAATTATCGTCATAGAAAAGAAAGTACCTATTATATTTATTATTTGTCTTCTATAGTACCTATAGAATACATCATAGAGGAGTAAATAAGAATATGTGGAAACAGTAGTGAGTAGTTACGCCTTTTCATTACATTTATCATGCAGAAAATTGAGCTCCTTATAAAATTACCTTATACAAGTGTCCGTGTTTCCGTTTCGAAATCAGTTGACTAAACACCTACACTTTCTATTGCCAATGAGACCTATTCGCTAATGCGGCATTGATCGCAACGCAAAATATCGCCTATCTATTGACAAATTATTAAAAAGGAATCTTACAATAAACTATTACCTTATTTTTTTAGTCATAATTTCACAATTGAAGGGTCCACGGCAATAGGGGCTAAATGTTTTTCAGGGTTCCGTACGTCCGAATAAAAAAACGGAACCCTTATTGTATCCGTCTGTCCGACCATTCCCCCCCCCCCCTATCTCCGAAACTACTGAACCTAAAATTTTGAAAAAATACTAAAATTAGTTTTTTACTTATAGATTATAGGAAAACCTATAAGAAGTCCACGATATTAAAATAACTTGGTAAATCACTCAATATTGTGTGGATAGGTAACATCGTACGGAACCCACTTCACGCCAGTACCAATAAAAATATTTTTTTTTGACATTTTTTTTTTAATTATTATTTTTTATGTTGAAATCAGCTGACAGGCTGACGGTCCACTTGATGGTAGGTGCCTACCGTCGCCTATAACACAAGCAACGCCACAGCTGCTGCAAGTGCGCTGCCGACTGCAATAGGATTAAGGATAAGGGATTAGGAGGGGGGCATAGAATAATGGGCTCTGGCATCCCTTACTCACTCACCGTAACACAACAGCACACGTGCTGTTATTTCACATTGGTCTTTTGTAGGGGGGTGGTTACTGCCGCCAGACCGGCTACCCAAATAACTGCGAAACGCAGTGTGCTCTGCCACTACTTTCCAGATCCAGAGCAGAGTCAAATTTGAAAAGTTCTTTTTCCAAAGTTGACCTTGCCGGGAATCGTACCCGGGAACCCTAGAAGCGTTAACCATTCATCCACCGGGCTCGTCAAAATTGATACAAAGTTCATTGAAGCTACCCTTAAAACTAAGCAATGCACTATTTGTTTAATTTAAACACGCCAACAAGTCCAACCATTCTTTCTACGTCAATTTATCGAAAAAAAAAATTATAAAGAAAATTTTTGTGTGTGTGTGTTAGCTCTTTTTTTCTATGGTTAGCTCCGACGCACGACGATTTTCCTTGTGTCAATAGATAACTGGATATCTATTACATTCTGCATACTCAGATGTCACTACGTTTTATAAACAGATAACCCCCTATTTTTTTGACTACAGATGTCGCTGCGCACGCCGGCAGGTTATAACGCGCTATCGTTTTTGCTTTTATAATCACAGAGAATAGAATTAGGGAACATAAATACATGCGTCAGCTGTCGCACAATTTCAAAGTGAGAGATAACGTAACGCTTTTTAGTTAACGCTTGTATTAATTTTACTTATCATAAAATTTCCATGAAAATCGATTCTTAAGGACTAAACTCCAAAAGTTGCGGATGTAACTTCGAAAATAATAGTAGTCTATAAATTGGTTATGTATTTAATTCGATTTATGAAAGAATTAAATGGATCGGCTCGACAATAAACTGCCAGTATTTTAATCATACAAATACCGAATTAAATACCTTTTTAGTCTGTTGTCGTAAGTGTATCCTACTCAAAAGACCGCTGCCGTGATCTGATTTTGAAAGTTGATGGCCTCTAAAAGCATTTCGTTCACTATATTTAGATTTCACGAAATGTTAGTTGATTTTGCCTAGTATGTATAACAATAACAAATAGGACGTGAATGTTCATACAATTTTCCTCTTGGAATTTATATGAGGCCTTAATGTTGGAAATTTTCCAGTAAGTATATTAAAAATATGTAAAAAAAATGTGTATAAAAATATGTACTTGTTTCTTTATAAGTGCGAAGTAATATTTGAAACTAGCGACCTGGCCCCGGCTTCGCCCATGGTGCAATTTTTATATATAAGAACATTCCCCGTTTATCCCTCTTTCCATTAGTGAAAACCGAATTAAAATCGGTTTACCCGTTCACGCGTGATGCCGTGACCAAGGGAAATGGGGATTCATTTTTATATATAGAGATTACGAGTCGAGTTCGGAAATAGGTATCCCAAGGACGTGGTACTTTAAAAGATTATTTTTAATTAGAATTACTCGTATTGAGATGCAACGTGTATAAAGAAAAATTATAATGCAGGATGTAATTTTTTAACCGCAAAGTGCTCTAAAAACAGGAGATATCAAATTTTACTCAAAAGAAACATTCCTTTGTTTTTTAATGAAGCAAAACCGTGTTACAAAGATTTTAAATAACAATAATAATTTTCTCTTGCCGCACCCGAAAATTGAACCCGCTAAAATCCGAAAAACTAACACCTATACTTTTATAGCATAGGACCAATTGATACCGTCAATCGTTCATTAATCTCTCTAACAAACATGGTAAACCATGAAAGGAAAACCATGAAACCATTTTAATAAACAAGCAATCCGAGGTACCCTTTGAATAAAAGTTATTTATCTTGTCTTAATTTTATAAGTTTAGAAAATTTATAAGTTTAGAATGCCTTTCATCAACTTACTCTGTTTGTTAGAGAAATTTGATCCTTATGATTGACCCTATCGATTGATGCCACGAAAGTACATGTTGTTATTTTTTCGGATTTGAGTCGGTTCGAATCCCGGGTGTGGCAAGCATATTTTCAAAAACATTTGAATGCAGTTCTACTTCTTTTAAAAAATAAACAAAGTTTCTTTTGAGTAAAATTTGCTATCTCCTGTTTTTAGAGAACTTTGCCTCCAGGCGCAGTTAAAAAATTCCACGCTATATAAGTGTTGAGAAACTCGAACTCTGGATTTACAATGGCACGATTTTGAGCACCAATTAGCGTGTAGAAAGCAGAAAATAGTCGGTTCGTTAAGGTTAGGGAGGCTTGAAAGGTTTTGACCGAATTTTCACAATCGAAAAATGTGTCACCGTAGAAATTTTCCTCTCAATTTCCGTATTCCGTTCATTGTGGCGCAGTGCTAAAGGAATCAGTGAAAGGGGTATTGTCTGTTTGTCACGATCCAACAAATTCGAGTACGACACTCTTCAATGATCACTGCACATTACAAAAAAAAACCAACGAGGTCATCTCTCAACTTATATATCAGCCTTTATGTATAACTAGCTGAACTCGGCCACGCTTCGCTGGGGCCCATACGGCGGCGGCGTGCGCATGGGGCGCGCGGTACTGGACACTGCTTTTATATAATACTATTTATCGTAGCGTGACGTTATATAGCCTATAGCCTTCCTTGATAAATGGAATATTCAAAACAAAAATAATTTTTCTATTCGAACCAGTAGTTCCTGAGATTAGCGCGTTCAAACAAACAAACAAACTCTTCAGCTTTATAATATTAGTATAGATATACGAAAAATAATACTCGAAATATTAATTTAATTTATTAGGTGAATTTTAGGTGTATTAAATTAAGAAATCTATGAAATGAAGAGGTTTCGCGTGTTAATAAATACCAAATCGCTGAAAAAAATTCAAGTTCATTCAGTCCATGTATTACAGAAATACTTCGAAGATGAAAAGATGAATTTATTTTATATCATTACTAGCTGATGCTCGCAACTTCGTCCGCGTTAATAAAAATGACAAATATAACACCTGAGAAAACATATGAGTAATATTATAATGCCAGACATCTTTATCGCTGTGACGACGGCGGCGCCGCCAGTTTTTAGACGATCTCTCAGGAACCTGACATTTTTCCAGGATAAAAAGTATCCTATATGTTAATCCTGGTAATAATCTATCCATGTGCCAAATTTCATCCAAATCCGTTAAGCCGTTTTGACGTGATTGAGTAACAAACATACAAACTTTCGTATATATAATAATTATTAGTAGTATTGTGAAGAGAACTATTTTTTAAATTAAAAAAGTATATATTTTACATATTTTTTTTTAAATATAAATACGTAATTTCTAGATTTTGATCAACCAGAGTGGTATTGGGTATATACCACTTCTGGTACCAAGAAGAACAATGAGCTGTAGTCCACCACATTAGAGTAGATTGTCAAGAATTCACATGTCTTCGAAAAACGGGACAAGTGCGAGCTGAACTCGAGTGAAGAGGGGTTCCGTACGATGTTACCTATCCGCACAATATTGAGTGATTTATCATGTTATTTTAATATCATGGACTTCTTATAGGTTTTCCTATAATCTATAAGTAGAAAACTAATTTCGGTATTTTTTTTTTCAAAATTTTAGGTTCAGTAGTTTCGGAGATAAAGGGGGGAATGGTTGGACAGACGGACACACGAGTGATCCTATAAGGGTTCCGTTTTTTTTATTCGGACGTACGGAACCCAAAATTACGAATTAATTTATGTGTTAATAAACAAATGGCGTCTTCTACATTCGTTTCATGATGAATGATGTCTGTCACACTCCTCATGTAGCTATTGTCTGTGCGACTCCGATCCAAGCAACGCACGACTTTCCTCCAATTTGTCACACGCAACAGAAAAAACAAGATAGAGATGATACCGAACAAATTGTCACAGTAACATGAGTCACAGTAACACGTGAGTAAAATTTAAGCATCTCTAACAAGTAGCAATTATTTGATGCAATAAAGATATCTAAATGTTAAAAATGCGAAAATGTGAGAATGAATATACATTACTCATTCCCGCAAAAAATACTAAACGAATTTTGATGAAACCGTACAGTTTTATAGTTTACTAGCTGACCCAGCAGACGTTTTCCTGCCTGAACCCGAAAATAATTTGTGGCGCCACCTATCTTGTCCAATTTTATTTTCAAACCATATGTCAAAGTGACGCGACACGTCACGTCAATCAACGACGGATTTATTTGAATATTCTTCATACAAAAATCCCGATTAAAAAATGGAGGGTGCGGGAAGGAGGGTGAAAAATACTTTACGACCTATTCTCAGACCTTCTGAATATACACACAAAATTTCATCAAAATCGGTACAGCCGTTTCCGAGGAGTTTTGTTACAAACACTGTGACACGAGAATTTTATATATTAGATACTTATACGCGGAAGAAATCGCGTGAAAAGCTAGTAGTTTAAACGTGTTGAATGGCAATGTAAAAATAATTATAAGTTCGCAAATATTTTTTTCATAATTATATCTATAAATATTAATGTTCTTTTAACGAGTATCTTTTGTATATGTTTCGTAAAAAGCGGATATATAATACGTGTGACAGGTAGACAATATTTACGTAATTTGCACGCAACATTACGACTGAAATAAGCCCAGACAGCGACTTCCTAGAAAGAAACACTTGTATTGCCAGACCGTAAGCTATTAATATTTCTTACTTATCTTGTGTTGACAAATATTAGGTTCGCCACACGATAGTCCGATCTTGCATGAAAAGTGTGGTCCTCGTTGAGAATCGAAGCGATAGCGCGTTATACGGCGCAGCGACATCTGTCGTCAAAAATCTACAAATTTCTCTCTTTCTTGTTTTCTCCTCTGCCACAAGGTTGTCTGGAAGAGATCGCTCTTAGCGATAAGGCCACCTGTACTCACTTATTTGTAGTATTTATTTGTTATTTTTATTTATGTTGTGTGAGTAATAAAGAGTTTGTCTGTCTGTCTGTCTGTCTAATTATTTGATCTACAAGCCGCTTTCCCTAATTCTATTGTAGTATTGGAGTTCACCAAGCAGTTCTACCCAAATCAGATAGATGTCACCACCATAGAATAAAAATGCATAAATACTTTCAGTATCATAATAGATGGCGCGTTTATTTATCCTCTTTTGCTATTGCATAGTCAAAAGACAATCGTGCTGTGCGTCGGAGCTGACAAATACCCTTTTTTTTTTTTCATATTATGTTGTTTTATAAGTTTTTAGTTAGTAGATATGTTTTGGGATCTCTTTATCTTTTTTAGCAAAATAATACCTTTATTTGTACTGAATATTGAATAAAACTTTTTTGATGTGAAACATCTATAGGCGCGGGTGAAACTGATTAATAGCGTGGCGACGCAGTCCGTGGCGACGCGTCACCACGCTATACGATGGTGATTGTTGTTGTGATTGTTGGTTGTTGTTACAACTTGAAATAAATATTTAAATTTTTGTATTCAATAAAAATAAACGTTAAATAAATAAATAATCAGTCATCATTTTATTTCACTCGATGTTTCACATCTACCAGGCGTCCCGTCACGGCTCATTTTTTTTATATTAGTATAAAAAAATTTTTATTCAATCGTTCCTCTAATATTCGCAATTTTGTTCATTTTCCCTAATGAATTTAAAAAAAATACTTTAAGAATCAGAGTGCATCTATAATTTATTTAAATAATAATTTAGTTAGTGATTTAAATTTTTTTTTAACTTAAAATATCAGTTTACTCTTACATTTCAAAAACCGAAAACGGGAAAAAGATATTCTTAAGGCCCAATTTCCTGGCATTATAAATACATAATTGACTCAAATAAATTACTTAAAGTAAGAAATCACGAAATATGTAGGAAATATTAGTCTTCATAATACGAACTTTACGAATTTATGAAAACAGAGGCTCTAGTATGAGTTTACGATACTACACTAATTCTACACTCGCTAGCGAGAACGTAAAAATTTAGAATGGAAAATCGTGAACTGTCAATGTAAAATTATCAATTTTCCATATAAATGTTTTACGCTCTCGCTAGCGAGTGTAGTATCGTAAACTCATGCTAGAGCCACTGGTATTAGCATTAGAAAATATATTTTAAAAAGATATACCGAAAACGCGTATACGAATGCTGTCTAAACAAAATAGTCGTACGAATATCGCCAGGTCGCCGACTGACACACTTTCCACTGATGTTATAATTATACGCCTTTTTATCAATACCACAACACGACCGGCTGTTCGTGTTTCACACATTTACACACTTTTCGGATACACCTACATTTTTGTAATATCACTTTTTCCGTATTTAAATTTGGAAGCCGAGAAGACTGCAGTTCTTACTATTTAAGAGGCGCATTTAAATCAGAGAAATATCAGAAATTCATTTAAGAGATTCACTGAGGCAAATGACATTTACTATAGAACTCGCTGGCGGCGGAGACAATTCAACGGGCCTAGAAATGGTGTTTTTTTTTGTTTTTACCAGTAGAAGTAACACAAAAAAAATTTATTAATACAATTTTTTAATCTGATATTAACTTATTAATAGGTACAAGATTCATATGCGTGCAATAAGCCGTTTTCGAGAGAATTTTCAATAAAGGTCAAATTCTTCTTGTGTTCTAACTTTTTTTGTGGAGTTTCTATTACTTTAACGAAAATTCTAATTAATACAATTGATTCTTCACATGTTTAAGTATAATATATATTTTTTTCAAAGCAATTATCTTCTCTATTTCTTGTAACATCTTCATTAAACAATGGATATTTTTAGTATTTAGCGTTTGTCTCCCCCTTAAATACTGACAGGAAGTGTTAGTCGCATCTAGTTTTAAGCTAATTTCAAAGAAATTTTTTTTTTAATCATTTTACATTTTTCGTAACAATTAGGGCATTAATATTAATAGGTAGATAATTTTTTAAAATTCTGTTTAATTTAAGTAACAAAATATCTTCCACTTAGAAAAAAAATGTAGTATTTAGTAGTACCATTAAAATATTGATATCGTCGACCTTGTTGTATCTTGTTTTTATAATCATATACATTTTTCGGAACAAAAATCGGAACTCAATTAAATATGAGGTTTTTAATGTCAATATTAACAGGCATTTAAAAAACTTAGATAACTGTTTAAAATTCTGATTAACTTAAGTAACATAAAATATGTTTAAATTAAAAAATATGTAGTACCTATTTATTTAGTATTGCCACTAATAATAAAAT
Organism: Bembecia ichneumoniformis; assembly: GCA_910589475.2. Taxonomy (NCBI): domain Eukaryota; kingdom Metazoa; phylum Arthropoda; class Insecta; order Lepidoptera; family Sesiidae; genus Bembecia; species Bembecia ichneumoniformis. Next base: position 15,495,126 of record OU342536.1, on the reverse strand, counting down.
ATTGTCGACCTGACTTATTACTTTTCTCCAATTGGTATTTTTAAGGATTTAAATTCAAATTTCAAAATAGGCGTCGCTAATGATTTAGCAGTGGTTCGGATGTTAATATTTGAAAGGTTTAAATATAAGTTTATTTGCAGTGTTTTTAAGTACTTATCTGGTATATCTATTATCGTTTACATATAGGTCGGGGAAAAAGTCTTTTCTCATATAGTATGTATAAACTTGTAATAAAATCTCTTTAGCTGTACTTTTGTATCTGGCTAGTTTTGATGACATTAAAAAGGTTACATTTCAAAAAAAGAAACAAATTAGTAAAATGTTGTTTCCAGATATTTTACATTTGTTTTTCTTTATATCAAAATGAGTGAATCTAATTAAGAAATTCGATACATTTTAAAATTTTATTACAAAAAAAAAAGAAAAAATGCAAGGTTGGCCGGGAAAAAAAAAATTAGTCATTTTATGGACCTAAAACAATGTCAGTAAAAGTAGCACAAAGTTGGTTTAAACGTTTTCCATCGGCGAAATTTTGATGTAGGTGCACCTCGCTCTGGTCACCCTGTTACGAATAAAAAGTTCGATATTTGGGTGCCACACGAGCTCGCTGAAAAAATCTAATGAATCGTGTACTCATTTGCGATTCTTTATTGAGACGTAACAGACAAACAGACCGATCGACAAAAATTCTAAAAACTATTTTTTGGCCTCGGGTAACATAAGTACAACAGTACAACAAACAAAAGAAAATAAATATACAACCACATTAATTTGTTAATGTTTTGTAGTATAATAAATCGTTTGTCTGTATTTAAAATGACATTATTTCGTTACAAATGATACGAGTTGAATATGAACGACATACAATGCATCGTATTGGTGCCAACAATTGGTGGTTCGACTAAATCGATTGTGAAATCAAACGTAACGTACATATATATTTCGTTCATTGCTCAATCAATTGAGACGTAGCAATCGAATGCTGAATGCATAACAATAGTGGGTAATAGCTTCTTGTTGATCTTTATGGTGTAAAAATACTACCTACATCTTCTTCCACGTAATTACACTAATAAGAACTAAGCTGCAGAGCCTGGCACATAGACGCAAAGTTGCCTGTCTGTGTGTATTCTATAAGATGTACTTCGGAGAGTGTGCTCGAGAGCTGCATGAGATCATACCGCCTTCCCCTTTCTTCTATCGGAAATGCAGACGTACGGCTGGTTACCATCCTCACCTTGTCGAAATCCCTCTAATTCGGACCAAGCGCTTTAAAACATCTTTTGTGATGCGCACTGCTAAGGATTGGAACTCCCTGCCGGCGTCTGTATTTCCGAGCTCATATAACCCAAATCTTTTCAAGGTTCGAGTGAATAGGCATCTTCTGGGTGAGCTCGCTCCATCTTCGGCCTCATCCTTCCTATATGGATAGATGCTGGTCAAGAGCAAACCCATCTATAGTAAAAAAAATAAAAATAAAAATTACTCAAAAACTGATCACCTATATTACTGTTTTTCCATGGCGATGTATTTTTGAGGTGGCATTTGATCTAACTCTCTACTAGATGACAATCATCATCTCAGCCGTAGATCGTCCACTGCTGAACATGGACCGGTCAGAAGAAACCTGGATCCACCGTCGCGACCCGCAGCCCCTATCATCTGTTATCTGATGACAGATGATCGGATCATCTGTCCACCTCGCAGCGCTTTTCAGTCCGTGATCGGAATTTAGGAACCTTCAGGCCCCAGTGGCCGTCGGCTATTCGTACATGATGACAGACAGACAGACAGACAAACTCTTTATTACTCACACAACATAAATGAAAATAACAAATAAATAAATACTACAACTAAGTGAGTACAGGCGGTCTTATCGCTAAGAGCGATCTCTTCCAGACAACCTCGTGGCAGAGGAGAAAACAAGAAAGAGAGAAAGAGGTAGAGTGCTAAAGAAACAAAATATAATCAATAATCTATATACTAAATTTTCAAATATAACAGAGAAGAAAAACATACACATATACATAAATAAATAGATAAATACATAAGTATATATACAAAATAATATATATACATATAAAATACAAATACATATATAACATATATACACTTGAGATTAAAACAATAACAACTTGCTAACTAAGCTTGGGACAAGAGATAATTATGCAATTTATTTTTAAAGATAGACAGTGACTTAGAGTGCCGAATTTCAGGTGGCAACTTATTCCAAAGATGTGCGGCTTTAACACGGCTTGAATACGTCTTTAAACTTAAACGTCAAAATGTAACGGGAACACAGCACATAATCTATCATGTTACCTAGAAGCCATCTCGTACGTGTATGCAGCGTTACGATGACCTACATAAACAATAAACGCACAACTTTAATGTGTTCCTAGAACATCAACTATTTGCAAATGACATGCTTCGGTGACTTGGGTTGGGACTAGCGTCAGAGAAGTTAAGTACAAGTGAGAAGGGTTCTTTAGAATTTTTATTTACAGACTAAAAAGAAGATTGAAAACAGATTTGTTTTCAGATACCAAAAATAGAATCGTTTCTGCACTTTCTTTATTTTAAAAATGCACGTTTTTAATAGGCAGAAAATGGAAAAATAGCTCAAATTAAAAAAAAAATACGAGAAAAATATTTTAGAAAAAAAAAATTTAAAAATATTTACTTCTTTCACCAAAGAACTCCACAATATTTATTTAAACATGTCATCTGCGCAATCTACGTATTAAAGAAAATATTAATTTTAAATTTAGACGCTGGTATCGTTTCTCGGGCCAATGATAATATTGATTTAATTTATGAATAAATTTTATTCGCACATTATCAACAAGCAGGAATTGGCAACTACGTATGACCAATAGGGGATCGGACAAATTTTCAGAAAGTGTTTTAAATTAATCTTCATGGATATTTATTCCCATAAAAAATAGTATTTTATTTATTTATAGCCTTTTAGGTACTCAAAATCATGTTTTAATATTGAAAATGCCGCCAAAACGCCACGATAGTTCATCTGAGAGCGCGTAACGTCATTTGTGGTCATATCATAACAAAACAGCTGCAAGTTTTGTTTCGTTGAGTAGATTCTTTATTTGTTATTATGGAACGAAAAAATATCGTTGGTATTGATTCTAGAAAGTAAAATAACAGATGTAACAAGTGATAGCCGTGCACTGCAGACAAGACAATGATTGCCCACAATTGACGTCACGTATTGTGATTGGTGTTTCAGTATAGATTAAAAATATTGTAAATAATAAAATTTTATTTCTTCATTTAAAAATATTTAAATGAATTATATTAAATTATTATTCCATAAATAATAGTAAAAAAATATATATTTTCTTTCTATAAGTATAAGTACATTTTAGATTTTAATCTGATTACTGTCCGATCCCCTATTATGCCTGCCAAATTCTATTCGGGTTTCTATCAATTGTAATGTACCGATTCTATTGTATTCTATTGATTCTATTGTACCGAGAAATCAGATTTAGATTTTTATAAATATCTATAATAAGAACTGTTGATTTTTTATTTAATATGTAGGGACAATAAATCTATTTTGAAACAAAAACTATTGAATCGTTACCTGAGAATTTTAATGTTTTATTTTAATTAAAGTGTTTATATGTAACGTTTAGTATGAAATTGACATTTCAAAAAAGAAAACACGTAAACAAATTAACAAAAAAAAATGTTAAAATTTTAAAATTCTATAAATATTATGGAAGGAGAAAAAGCGGATTCCTTAAGTATCTTAAATAAATTAATAATCGGAATCAAAATAAAGTTAATAATCAGTCTTCAGAACCACTTATTTAGAAATATATGTATGACCTTGCCCAATGGAGGCGACATGTCCTTTAGGGACATAAAGATTAAGAAAAAGAACCATCTAGTCTATTTCAAAAATTCAACAGTACCTACACTATCTCAAATTGATCTGATCTATATTACGTATTCTAATTTCTCTATAAATCAAAGTCTAGTTGTTATAAATTCTAAATTCACACACCACAGACGAAACTATAGAACTTAGGTTCCAATAAGGCACGAAAGGAAAAGAAATCTTTTATTGCAAATCGTTCTGTCTCGGTGTGCGGAGACGTCAGGGGTCGTTAGCCAGCGGAAAATCGCTTCCGACCTTTGTCAACTGAGGTCACTTTCTACGGTGTTTGTTTACCTACCGAAAATTCGGACAGACGCGTTACGCTCTCTTTAACTTTTCGTGCATTTTCTATTACGACACTACAATCTTCTGTCAAACATAGGACTGGTAGATACACAATACCTATAATATCTACCATACACAATTTTGCCAAACAAGAGTCTTCAATATGTATATAGTCCAGTGAATAGAGGAGATTACCTGACAAACGGTCCGGTAATTCCAAATTTTTGATATGTTGTCTAGGATGGATAGTAGTGTTTAACATGCAAAATGCACAATTCTCCCCCCGCCGACGCCCCCGCCATAATGAAAAAACCGAAAAAAAAATCGGCTCTTTCTTTCAGATTATCGCTTATATCTCCGTTTGGGTGCATTTTAGCTATGAATTAAATTGCCTATAATTTTCGTTTTAAATTTTGTTTCTAGGACTGATAGTTACGAAGATATGCACTTTTTAAAAAAATAAAAAAAGAGCCGATTTTTTTTCGGTTTTTTCATTATGGCGGGGGCGTCGGCGGGGGGAGAATTGTGCATTTTGCATGTTAAACACTACTATCCATCCTAGACAACATATCAAAAATTTGCAAGTACCGGACCATTTGTAAGGTAACCCCCTTTTTTGGTCTCTATTTATTGGACTAATATGATGTATCCATCTTCAGTTTCATAGAAGTCTCTTTTTATGTAAAGTCAACAGCACACTCGTTATTTCACGGTGGCGTTTTGTAAGGGGGCGGTTACTGTCGCCTAATATTGGCCAGATGGGCTGTCCAATTGATAACCGTATATCTTCAAACAACGAACGTATCAAACACGAAGGGTGTCAGACAAAATAATATTATTTCACATGATATGTGAGAATTTATTCATTTCTAGCGTAACCTGTCCGCTCAGACTCATCAGACACTGACCGCGCACAGACGGCATTCGCGGAGAGAATATTTTGTCTGACAATGAGCCGAAACGTGTCTGAACGTGTCTGAGAGCCTGTGCCCCGGAATCGGAACCGTGCACTTGTCTGTTTTTGTCTGATATGGCACGTTTCTGGTACGCTAGATGTAAATAAACTGCGTCTGAGACGGTACGTGTCTGATACGTTCGTTGTCTGAAGATATAAATTTACCTTAATACATAGTATGCCACTACTAAATATATAAAGTTTGGCAAACATTTGGGGGCTATGTCACATGCCCACATGTCTGTCAGTTGGACAGACAGACATCTGAGTAGCCTAGGTTACTCGCCTATAATGTAGCTTTCTATATGTGAACTATGTGAAAGAATTTTTAAAATGGATTCTGTAGTCTTTAAGTTTATTCATTACAAACATACATTTGTATGAAGGGGGGTAAAGGGGGAAGATGGGGGGTGAGTGAGTAGCGGTCCAGTAGTCTTTGAGGTTATTCATTACAAACATACAATTGTATGAAAGGAGGTAAAGGAGGGAGGGGGGGGGGAGGAGCCTATGTTACTCGCTGATAATGTAGCTTTCTATAGATGAAAGAATTTTTAAAATCGGTCCAGTAGTCTTTAAGTTTATTCATTACAAACCTACATTTGTATGAAGGGGGGTAAAGGGGGGAGATGGTGGGGGGGGGTGAGTAGCCTATGTTACTCGCTGATAATGCTAAATGTAGCTTTCTATAGATGAAAGAATTTTTAAAACAGGTCCAGTAGTCTTTGAGTTTATTCATTACAAAGGTACAAAAATACATACATGCACTTTTCTCTTTATAATATTAGTATAAATTAAAAGTAAATTATACAAACAATGTAGAAAGAATGGCATTAATTAAAAAATTTGCAATTGACAAAGATAAGTTGCATTTGTGTTTCGCAGACTTATGAATGAATGGCAAGAGAACAATGGAACAGATGGGGAGATAGGTAATTGATCGATCAGTTGCACAACACGCTATGCGCTTTATTACCTGATCTAAGCTGTTTTTCCTAACTACATACTTTCAGGTGTTAGCTTGGTTTGGTGATATCATTGAAATAATATATATGACTCTCAAAAAGCAAGTTGTTGGGAGTCTCAAAATAGCAAGTAACGTGATTGGTCATTTTTAACTTTTTAATTAATAAAAAATGTAAATTAGTATTTTTTTCTTGAGTGTACACTGCATTGGGCACACTGCGATTCGCGGTCATTTGGGCAGTCCATCTGGCGGAAGTAACTATTCCTCTTACAGAAGACCACCGTAAAATAACAACGCGTGACGACGAGTCTAAGAAAACTTAGACAAAAGTTTTCTTAGACATAATAATAGTATATTATTCTTAGGCATAATAGACTATATTTAAAAATAGTAAATTAGTTATTTTATTTATTATTTAATATTTTACATAATACTTGAGAAAAAACCTTCCAATTTTAATACTGTTTCGATTAACTCCGAGAAGCTATAAAAATTTGTTATGCAATATTGCACCTTAATCCATAGGTTTTTAGGTTGCGCTCATTTTGGCAAAAATTTTGCTGACGTTAGTCCTTGTCTTAAATGCATTTTTTAAATGATTTCTGAGGGTTATTTCTTTTTTACGTCTTTATTTTAGGGTTATTCAGTCAAACAATATCTAAGTTCATGTTTTAGTATAATACAATGTGTTTAAGGTTGAAGTGTGTCAATAACAAACTGAATGGAATGTACTGAACCAGTATATTTTTAGAGTTTCTAATCAATTATGACGGAAATGCAATATTTAGCACCATTGACTTCGTGACGATGCGATGTGTTACAACATTTGACCTTGAAAACGTTGAAATCACGATCATGTAGGAAGGTCTATTGATATTACTGGCAGAAGTCCTCTGTCGCACAAATGCTTTTATTTTACGGTGGTCTTCTTTACATGTCCATACTTAGTGCTTTAAATGTTTTACTTCAGTTTCAAACATCTATGTCGGTGTATTGCCGCCACTTATATCCCCACCATTACTTGGTTCAACTGGTTTTTTTTATTTATTTGACCGTTACTTAATCTAATCTTTAAGTAAATAGGTCACAGTTAGATTCTTTAAGGCTTGCTTAATAAAAAAAGATATTGAATTAACTGATCGCTAGTGTATTTGTATTTAATAAAGATTGTTATTAAATATTATATTAATTTACAAACAAAATACGCATAGTTATTTGAAGTCGCTGCCCGCGTCTCTCTGTATGTGTGTTCTCTAACTTCTCCTAAAGCAAGCAACGGAATTTAATGCGGTTTTTACTAATGGAAAGAGCATTAAACGTAGAAGATTGGGAAAAAGTCTTTTCGCATGTAGTATGTATAAACTTGTAATAAAATCTCTGTGGCTGTACTATTTGTATCTGGCTGGTTTTGATGACATTAAAAAGGTTACATTTTAAAAAAGAAACAAATTGGTAAATGTTGTTTCCAGCTATTATCCATTTGTTTTTCTTTCTGCCAAAATGAGTGAATCTAATTTAGAAAATCGATACATTTTAAAATTTTATTACAAAAATAGGAAAAAATGCAAAACAAGCCGCGAAAAAAATTTAAGCGTTTCAATCCGGGAATTGTTATCTCAAAATGCATCTTGCTCTGGTACGCATAAAATGGACGCCATTTTAGAAAAAGTGGAGCAAAATCGGCATATCAGTAGTTACGACATAGCTGAAAAATTGGAATTGACCATAAAATAGAAAAAAGCTGGGAACACAAAAAAAGCTCGATATTTGGGTGCCACACGAGCTCACCGAAAGAAACTTTATGAATCACGTATTCATTTGCGATTCTTTATTGAGACGCAATGAAACCGAACCGTTTTTGAAGAGATTGATAACCGGCGATGAAAAGTGGGATCACGTACGATAAGAACGTGCGAAAAAGGTCGTTGTAAAAGGTCGGCCAGCCTTTACAGACTCTGTCAAAACCCGGGTTAAATAAGGTGATGCTGTGTGTATGGTGGGATTGGAAGGGCATTGTTCATTATGAGTTTTACCGCCAGGCAGAACCATCGATTCGGATCTCTACTGCCAACGACTGATGAGAAAGTGGTCTTTCATTACGACAACGCTAGGCCACACACATCTTTAGCCACTCAGAAAAAATTAAGAGAGTTTGGCCGGGAGGTGTTAATGCATCCACCATATAGCCCTGACCTTGCACCTTCAGATTTCCACTTGATTCGGTCTCTTCAGAATTCTTTAGGCAATTTCAGGTTAACATCAAGAGAGGACTGCAAAAACTATTTGTCGCGTATTTTTTGATCAGAAGTGCAAAAATTTCTACAATCTACAAGATGGCAAAGTCATCGAACAAAATGGCACATATACGTATAAATGTAAATAAACTTTAAAAAATAAATGTCTTGAGTTTTCATATAAAATGCGAAGGAATTTTTTTCCAATCCTATTATATACAACCAGAAAGATCACAAATTGTACCTAATTTTTCATAAGTAAATTTAATTCCAAATTAAAATAAACTATATATAAATTTTATATAGCTTCAACAATGTGTTTAGAGCTATATGTAGGTAAATAAGTGTTTTGTCACTATATAAAAATAAATAAAAGCATCCAGATGTATTTTTAAAATAGCGGGTTATTTTTATTTATAAATAAAATAATATCTTCAAATGTATATATAAGTAAACTCTTTAGTTGAAAATTTGAAAAAATGTGACTATTATTCCTAAACTATGTTACATATTTATTATTCGGTTAGTCTGTTGGTCAAGCAAAAGAAGTTGGAAAACGGAACCCTTATAGGATCACTCGTGTGTCCGTCTGTCCGACCTCCCCCCCCCCCTTATCTCCGAAACTACTGAACCTAAAATTTTGAAAAAAAAAATACAAAATAGTTTTCTACTTATTATAGGGATTATAGGATTATAGGGAAACCTATAAGAAGTCCATGATATTAAAATAACATGGTACATCACTCAATATTGTGCGGATAGGTAACATCGTACAGAACCCTCTTCACGCGAGTTCAACTCGCACTTGTCTCGTTTTTTAAATTGTCCAAATTGCCCCCTGGGCGGGGGCTCATATAAAGAGGGGGCTCATAAACGTTATTATCATTATATCATACATTCATACATACATTCCATACATTACTCATTAAGTATCCAATACTTATTTTCACATCATCTTTACCTACTTGTATCCCGTTCAACAAGCCTTACAAGTTTCTAAAGAAACTTCTATAGTGTATGTATCTCCACAGCAAGTATTAACAACACTTAATATTTGATTTCCTTATTTATATCGATAGAACCACTTCATTAATATGAAACAGAATTATCTTCAAATACTTGCGCATATTATACATATGTGTTTGTAATAAATATTGCTTCCTATCAAGTGGCTTGACAACTTTATTTGTGTACTGGACTAGGCAGACTTGTTCACGTTTTGCTTACTTGAATACTAAATTATGGAAGAAGTAATCTCTTCACGAGGAATACCATGTGAAAATACGTCTCATTCCTCTGACCCTCCTTAGGGTTACCAGAGATTTTTTGTTGAACAACAGGGCCGAACCAATGAACCTTCTACGTAACGTCGATGCGCGTGCACAGTTATGTTTTTTGACCACTTTTCAGTAGTGCAGAAAAACCATTTTATTTGAAATCGGTTTTGAGAACATGAAAGTAATTTTTAAAAAAATGGGATTCGGCCTTAGTTTTTATAATTTAAGTAAGCATTTAGCTGTTTTTATGGTGTTAAAAGCCGAAAATCGAAAAAAAACAGCAATTTTTGCACCTATCACCGACAAAAAAAAAATACACGAGAGCATCACCAAACATTGCCACTGCACACATTGTAGTGGCAGGGCACACTGCGTTTTCGCAGTCATTTGGGCAGTCCGTCTGGCGGCAGTAACCACCCCCTTAGAGAAGATCACCGTGAAATAACAGCAAGTGTGCTGTTGTGTTTCGGTGAGTGAGTAAGGGATGCCAGAGGCCATTTCCCTATCCCCTCCTAATCCCTTATCCTTAATCCTACTGTAGTCGGTAGCGCACTTGCAGCAGCTTTGGCGTTGCTTGTGTTACAGGCAACGGTAGCCACCTACCATCAAGTGGACCGTCAGCCTGTCTGTCGACCTTAACATAAAAAAAAACTTACAGGGTTTCATTATGTACCTAGATATTCATCTACATATATTCGATTCTACCGTCCGGCTATGCCGAACCGATTATATTCGGCCTTTTTGTCGAACGTTTATCTACAAAATTAAATTCGATTCTAAAGCCCCGGCCATACCGAACAGATTATATTCGGACTTATTCTCGAATTCGTCTACATATAATAGGTTGTCTACATACAATTGTGACAGAAAGAAAAAAACAACATTTTATTAATTTATTTCTTTTTTTGAAATGTAACTTTTTTAATGTCATCAAAAGCAGCCAGATACAAAAAAATACAGCCAAAGCGATTTTATTACAAATTTATACATACTATATGTTAAAAGGCTTTTTCCCCGAACTAATATTCGATTCTACCGCCCCGTCTATGCCGATCCAGCCGCTGCTCCGGGCCATTGGATGAGTGGTCTTGCCTTAACGCTCTGTTCTAGGGTTCCCGGGTTCGATTCCCGGCAGGGTCAACTTTGAAAAAAGAACTTTTCAAATTTGTCTCTGGTCTGGATCTGGAAAGTAGTGGCAGGGCACACTGCGTTTCGCAGTCATTTGGGCAGCCCGTCTGGCGGCAGTAACCACCCCCTTACAGAAGACCACAATGAAATAACAGCACGTGTGCTGTTGTGTTGCGGTGAGTGAAGTAAGAGATGCCAGTGCCCATTTCCCTATCCCTTCCCAATCCCTTATCCTTAATCCTATTGTAGTCGGCAGCGCACTTGCAGCAGCTTTGGCGTTGCATGTGTATAGGCGACGGTAGCCACCTACCATCAAGTGGACCGTCAGCCTATCTACCGATCTTAACATGAAAAATAAAATAAAATAAAACAGCGCACTGGTGACTCCTATGGTTTGCCGAACTTTACTAAATAAAAAATCTATGTCAATTTGTGATTAATAGCGCGATACAACGAACAAGAAAGAAGCAAACAAACACTTGCTCTGATTAATATAAATTATGCTAATACATTAATGAGAATATTAAAGCGTGGATTTTAACAAAAAAAAAGGCGCGATACATCCACAAGATTGTATCACATGCAACAGTTATGTGTTACGGTTACTCGCTATCGATTGCGTGCTTAAAATTGTTCGAAGCAACGCACGTAACGCGAACCGAGTGTAAAGTACCATCGTTATGACAACTTAGTTCATAAACTGAATGTTCCGCGTCACAACACTTCCTGCGATACTTGAAATATTTGGCAAATCAATCACTTTATATTTTATACTAGCGGCCCGCCCCCGGCTTCGCCCGGCGTGCAATTTTTATATACCCTAAAACATTCCCCGTTTATCCCTCTTTCCATTAGCGAAAACCGAATTAAAATCGGTCTACCCGTTCACGCGTGATGCCGTGACCAGGAGAAATAGGGATTGCAATTGAAAAATGAAATTCACACTTTTTTTTAGAAGAAAATTTCATAACAAGAATAACTCTTCAGACTCTATTGATGTAATCTGTGTCTAAAATATTGTTACGTGCGAGATGAGTTAAAATGCTGTGTAAGGGCGAAAGGAAAGATTTATTTTCACAAACCAAGTTAACTTCCAAAATCACCAAACTTGTCCGATGAAACCGTTAAACTTGCCAAAAGTCGTCAATGATTCCCTTCACTGTCGCAGGTAACTTCGCAAGAGCTCCGATGAGTCGCTTTCGTATCGCTGGTTGTCGCACCACTAACTATTCTTGGCCGGCTGCTCTCTTATTTATATTTGGCGCCAAACGCCTCGATGTATTTCAAGTTTTCCAGAAAATCTAAACAACATCGTAAACAAGCCATTGAAAATTCGGGAATGCTATTTCTGTTGAAATGTAAACTCTATGTTGTAAACAAAACGACCAATTATTTCCTTTGACACTAATCGGGACGTGGCGTGACTACCATCGATAGGGTGGGATGTTGGAGACTTTCGGCCGGCGCGAACGCTTTTTGATGAGCCGTTGGATGAGTGGTTAGGGTATTTGCCTTAACGCTCTGTTCTAGGGTTTCCAGGTTCGATTCCCGGCAGGGTCAACTTTGAAAATGAAATTTTCAAATTTGGTTCTGGTCTGGATTTGGAAAGTAGTGGCCCAAATGACTGCGTTTTCGCGGTTGTGTTTCGGTGAGTGAGTAAGGGATGCCAGAGCCCATTTCCCTATCCACTCCTAATCACTTATCCTTAATCCTACTGCAGTCGGCAGCGCACTTGCAGTCGCTTTGGCGTTGCTTGTGTTATAGGCGACGGTAGCCACCTACCATCAAGTGGACCGTCAGCCTGTCTGCCGAACTGCACATAAAAATAATAATAATATTTTATTGGAATAACTGTACAACATTCAATGTGGCAAAGGAGCCTGACCATTTTCGATCCTGATTTCGTTAGAGCTATACCAACTTTTTAGTTTAAAAAAAACTCAGCACACAGTGTGTGTGCTTTAGCGTGTGTGTAGCAAGCAGTGCTTTACTATGGGGCTTTGCAGTATATAGTAAAGCACTGCTTGTGTTATGGATAACCATACAACTGACTGGGGGCGAAAACCTACACACCCACTTTCCACTTTGAAAAATATATTTGAGGCTATAGTCTATTAGCTGCATTATCATTGCAGGGACAATTTATATATTTTTAGTTTTATAATTTTTCTTAATAAATATTGATAAATGAATTATTTATCATCATCGTCTCACCCGTAGGACGTCCGCTGCTGGACAAAGGCGTCCCCCCCTAATGTTCCAGAATGAAAAGAAGCAGCCTGGATCCACCTTCGACCCGCGGCCCTTATCCTGATAAGGGGTGGACGTCCTACGCTGCGCTTGCCAGGTGGCCTCCACTCGAGAACCTTCCGGCCCCAGCGGCCGTCAGCTCTCTACTATGTGTCCTGCCCACTGCCACTTCAACTTACTAATTCTACTAACTTACTAATTACTAACTTACTAATTATGTCGGTAACTTTCGTTCGTCTACGGATCTCCTCGTTCCTAATTCGATCTCGCAGTGTAACCCCAAGCATAGCTTTCTCCATAGCTTGTTGAGCTTTCTTACGAGACCCATAGACCACGTTTCGGCGCCGTTTGTCATTACTGGCAACATACATTGGCCGAAAACTTTTGTTTTAAGATGAAAAATTTTGGACGAAAAGATGTCTCGGAGCCTTGTTCAATTGATGCTACTTTAAATGTATTTTAATGATTTTAGTCCAACTATGCACAGAGAATGGATTTACAGAGAAGAGTATCCAACCATGTAGTTTCACTCTATGTAGCTTTACATAGAGTGAAACTATGCGAATATCGATAATTTAATTGGCAGGTTAATTGCTATTTTTTCTGCTTCAAATTTGAATGTCAATACTGAGGAATAATCTAAAATAAATAACAAAATGATCTCGTTCGAAGTCTTTGTCCCGTAAGGTAACCCAAAGTAAACACAATTGCAGGCAATAAATTCACGACCTAATTTGCAGACATATCCAACAATAAGGCTAACCACCTCTTACACCCACAACGATCTCATTTAATTTCCTTCTAAATACTTAAGTACCAATGTTTACAAAGGAGGTACGATACCGTGTTTGCATTTAGGTGACCAACAGAATTACAAAAACAAAAGAGTGTGTAGGCGTCGCGCAAGTCAATATCCTATTCGTATTTACATACGAGCGAATATTGTTCGAATGAGAATCGCAATATGTAACTACGTGTGACACACTCAACTCTGACTAACAATTAGCCTTAGAAATAGAGAGGCAAGTTAGAAAGAATAAAAGGAAAAAAATGTTGCCATCGAAAGCGAGCTTCTGCTTGCGCCATCTATTGAGTGATTTAAAAAAAGGTATAAAATAGGTGGTAACTTTATCAAATTCATCAATGCTAAGCTATGTTTTAATCCAGGGCATGGTCTATCTGTGTGTCAAGTTGCATGAAATCCGTTACACAATTTGTAATAGATATCAAGTAAATAATTACTCTATGGCTTTTTTATAAAGCATGTCCTATGACAATACATACATAGAATGTATAGAATAAGGTGTGTATTGTGTAAGAACCTAGGACAGGGTTTCCCTAACTAATTTATTACGCGCCCCCCTTTCTAAAAGATGAAAATTTCCGCGCCCCCTCCCTTGTCCAATTATAAATATAATATTAATTTTAGGTTACTATCAGAATGTAAAGACAGAAAGAAACATCACAGTATTTTTTATTGCTTATTAAATTTATACAAAAATCTACTTAAATGGAGATGGATAAGCTTGCATATTTTTTACGAGGTTGTCGATTCTCGGCTTAACCCCAGATATGGCACAGTGCAAATCACTAGCAATGTTTATTTCTATACTTGGTTTTTATCGCTACCACAGCAGAAAATCCTTTTCTGCAATTTTCGTATAAATTTTGAAATATTAGACCCAAACTAATGCTTTTCCCATTTTGTCGAAATCGTATTTGGCGACAGAACAGTATTTAATTTCCAAGGCTTCCTCTTGCAGCGTGTCTGGCAGGCATCCACAATAACATGGAATGGATCCTGTCTTATTAGTGGCTCACGCTCCCCTCTGCGGGTCTGTGCGCCCCCCTGCGCCCAATAAAGTTAAGTCATCTTATCATCTTTTATTTAAATAGTTAACTACATATTACACATTTTATGCGTGATTTTATAAAGAGATTCTAATAACATCGTGAACGTACATATACCCGACATTTTGTAAATATTAGATTAGTATCGATAAGTAGAGATGACATTTCTCTGAGGGATATGAATTTTTTTTTTAATATTAAGTTCAGACAGTCTGACGGCCCATTTTATGGTAGGCGGCTACCGTCGCCTATTAATACAAGCAACGCCAAAGGTACTGCAAGTGCGCTGCCGACCTCAGTAGTATTAAGATTAAGGGTTTATGAAGAGATAGAGAAATCCTTTACTCACCCACCGAAACACAACAGCGCGCATGACAAAAACACTGCGAAACACAGTATGCCCTGCCAGTAATTGCAGGACCCAAACCAGAGCCAACAATAAATAGAAACATTTTCAAAGTTGGCCCTGCCGGGTCAGAGTCAGTTGCCGGGTCAGGGTCAGAGTCAAAGTAGCCAGGACCCCTGAGTCAGAGTGACGAGCACCTTAACAACTCGACCAGTATGCTCAACAATCACTAGCTGATGTGGGAATAGAAGGGACATACCTATCTGTCGCGCAACGAACCTTATGGTGGACTATTCTTGGATTGGACAGTACTGGCGATACACCACGGTCTAAAGGTGAGCTGACCACCTGTTCGCTGGATATATTACCGGCTATCTCTGAATTAATTAAAAAGGCCTATGTCACACAGTAGGTAGACGTTTAGGGGCCGGCTCCAATGTCATTTGAAAGATATTTAAAATATTTACGTTATATTTAATCAATGTATATGTAGTGTCGTATTAATTAAATATTAACAAATATGCCGATGCGTACATTTTATTCAAGTAAAATCAAATATTTTCACATCAAATACGGGTCTTATTTGAGTTTTTTTTTTACAACGAGTACCAATCAAACAAGCACTTCATTTCCATTTTCGAAAACCTTTAAATTTTGCCCTAAAATGTATATTTGATTAAATCTCTATATATAAAAATTAATCCCCATTTCCCTTGGTCACTGCATAACGCGTGAACGGGTAGACCGATTTTAATTCGGTTTTTACTAATGGAAAGGTAAAGGGAATGTTCTTAATATAAAAATTGCACCCCGGGCGAAGCCGGGGGCGGGTCGCTAGTATGTGATAGTTCTGAATTTCTGATGCACTTTGGA
Organism: Bembecia ichneumoniformis; assembly: GCA_910589475.2. Taxonomy (NCBI): domain Eukaryota; kingdom Metazoa; phylum Arthropoda; class Insecta; order Lepidoptera; family Sesiidae; genus Bembecia; species Bembecia ichneumoniformis. The sequence continues at coordinate 15,479,053 of OU342536.1, read as the reverse complement.
AATTTACATTATACGATTTTATGTGCGTAGCAAACAGATATATTCGTGTAATTATGGTATTGACCCAACATAATACTTGTAAATTCTGTTCATATTGTGTGAATGTTAAAACACAAACCAAACTATACTTCATTTAGATATTCTATTTCATTGCATTAAATTTTTAAAAAAGTGTTCAAAGCTTCCAACCTATTATTGTTTTAAAATGTCAATATTATAATCAATTTTTATTTAATGTTAAGTTCGGCAGACAGGCTGACGGTCCACTTGATGGTAGGTGCCTACCGTCGCCTATAACACAAGCAACGCCACAGCTGCTACAAGTGCGCTGCCGACTACTGTAGGATTAAGAATAAGGGATTAGGAGGGGTTAGGGTAATGTTCTCTGGCATCCCTTACTCATCGAAATACAACAGCACAATATGCTGTTATTTCACGGTGGTCTTCTATAAGAAGGTGATGGTCACAGCCGCCAGACAGGCTGCCCAAATTACTGCGAAACGCAGATAAGAGATTGGGAAGGGTTAGGGAAATGGGCTTATGATCTTATGAATTTTTTTTTTTTAAATGAAGCTAAACTAAGTTAGCTAAGTAAAAGTAAAAGCATATTCAGTGTAAAGTAGATAATACAGAATAAAATCTTCATTACGGTGGATGTACTTGTGTGTCTGGTCTTGAATAACAAGCGGTGTGAATTATTATGGGAACACAATTAAAAGAGTAACATTGCGCACCGTTCTTACTAAGAGGGCGTATAAAGCGGAATTTGTCTAATTTTGTTTGAATTTGAATTGTCTATTTTTTGTCTAAGTAAACAAAAGTACAAACAAAGAAATGTATTTATATAGATAAATAATAGGTAATGTAATATATAAAATTATAGTGAATAAAGAAACATCAATATTATTTACGACAATCAGCAATAAATTGTGTTTAAATAATAAATTTATAAGTCTAGCATGAAATTGGATTATTGTATGAGCAGGATTCAGCGCATCGCCAATCACTTTTCTTTTAACCTAGCGGGTATGCCCGGTTTACATTTGAATAAGTACTTAGCGAATTAACTTGCCTCATCGGCGAGTTAACTTCTTATTGTCTTTTGAACGGCAAAAGCGAGTTAAGTAGTAAGTTGTAGAATAAGTCGATTTGAATAGAGCGCCATCCTGTTTTTTGACGCGTTCAATGCGAATTTTTTGAGTATAATAGTAACAATGCAATTATTGTGACGATCTTAAGTCCACGTCAGCGTAAAAAAAATGGGCTTCTCATGAGTACCATCAAGACAACCTTCACCCTGCCCGATGTTCTTCATTGGAAAAAATATACACTCAAATTTATACTTAGCATTCTCAAATAATATTTTAGTAAGATTTAAAATATTACTTTTCTGTTATTATACAATCGAAACCCGTATTGACCCCAATTTCGCAATTGGACCGAATCGAATTTACATAAATGCGTATTATACGCAAATTTTATTTACGTATAAATAGATAGTACCTATACTTAGGTGTTTTTAAAATTATTAAATAAATTTCATTACATTTACATAACGTACTTAGCTAAGATTTGGTAATTGTTTACCTACAATTTGGTCTGCCGTTACAATTTTAAACAACACAAATACAAAATCATAAACTACACAACAATGCTTAATAACTTTTTTTTCTTTAACCTATTATTTCTTAAAAAAATTCCCTATTATTACCTATTATTCTTGTATGTGTGTACCTGTGTGTCTGTTTATGACATCGTAGCTCCCAAACCGATAAACCGATTCTGATCCGTTTTCTTTTTGTTTGAAAGCTATCATAATCGAGATACATAGTTCCTAGCTATAATTTATGAAGATGTTTCCAGGGGTTTGAAGACCATCAGCCCATTTCGTAGTGGACGTAGGGATTTCATTGACTTCTACATGTTCGATTGCTTACAGTCAGCAACTCTCCGGCCACTCCGTTGGTTAGGGCTGCAGACTGCAGATCTTATTCCAATGCTGAATTAATAAATTGGATCGAGTAAATGAATTCACAGATTACATTCATGATTATTTTTTGAATGTAAAAAACAAATGTTTTAAGTGTGACAGTAATAAAATAAAAACAAGGAATAATTCGATTGGTCATCAACATAATAGACCGAGACAATGGTCTCGAACTGTGACTAATACTTAATTGTATTCATAATTTCATTGGAATTCACATATGGCTGCGTTTACTAGGTCATTACTTACTTGTATTATTTTAGTACGCACTCGGTAAGTACATGCATCACAAATACAATCTTTCTCTTCAAGAGACTAATGTGTTATTACTATCTATTATTACTTCGATACGACCAAGAAGGTTTGTAATGTCTATATTATTTCCAGAAAAAAATGCATCAGTGCCAAGCCGGTGGCTGGTCGCTAGTGAATTAATAAATAATCTTTAAAAACTTTAAAAAAGAGATCATTTGAATTGTCTACTAGCCATTAAGAATTCTAATTTAAATATTTATATCATCTATCTCTATATATAAAAATGAGTCCACATTTCCCTTGGTCACGGTATCACGCGTGAACGGGTAGACCGATTTTAATTCGGTTTTCACTAATGGAAAGAGGGATAAACGGGGAATGTTCATATATATAAAAATTGCACCACGGACGGAGCCGGGGGCGGGTCGCTAGTACTATAATAAAATCGTAAATGAACCGTGTCTGTACATTAAAGATTTTTTCGAAATAACTAGGTCAAAAATGAGGTCAAAAATATTACTTATGTTGTCTGTTTGTTTGTGCGTTTGTGCACGCTAATCTCTGAAACAATTTAAACTATTTGAATGCGATTTTCAATGATGTATTGTAGCAAGCTTCCCGTAACATTTAGGGTGTTATTACAAAAAAAAATACTAAACTATGTCTCAACACGTGTTTGGTCAAACAGCGTCTAATGACATTTGTATGCAATTTCACAGTTTAAACCCTGCCTCAAATAATGTTTAACCTTCGCTATTACAAAATCGTGTTTGTCCTTTGACTAACCAAAACATCGCTGGGCAACCTATAGGCAACCAAATGTTGCTATTTTAAAATTATAAAATAGCAAATAGTAACAATAAAATAGCAACATTACAAAACGTTCGTTCAACTTCATTTGGTTCAATCCGAAACATTCCTTTCTATGCAAATTTGTTATGTGCTAATAGAATATCCTACGCAGAAAAATATTTTAAAATTATCTATATATAAATAAAACAGTGCCGTGTGTGATTATAAATTAATTATTGCTCTAAATACACCGCCATAAGTATGTTATGACACCAAAACTTACGTATATAATGAGTACATTGTACACATAGAACAGTGATCAGTTGAAAGAATGGAATGACTTGTCAATCGTCATTACTCAATGTCAAATGAGTATAATATAAATAAAAATTATTTTAAGTAATATGGAAAAATGGACAATTGCAATATTAAAATAAAAATTCGTAAACTGAAGAAAATTGGGTTCAAGAATAAGAGGTAAAACAATCCGATATTTCATCATAAATTATGATGCCAAACGCACGGTGAGTCGAAACTGCTATATGAGGGACATAGGGATCTTTTTTACAAATTCCATTTTTAAAAAATACTTATCGAAAGGTCTAGTCGATCTGATGAATAATTGTCATTAAACGTTTTTCTCTAAAACTGATAGTTTGCCTGTTAAAAAATATTTGCAATTTTTGTTGTATGCAATGAAACAGACTCTGCTAAAATTTGGCCAAGTCTTGAGAGGTCTTGCTTTAAAACTACTTTAGTCTTATTACTTGGCTTGTTGGCTATGATTCTACGCTATCAGCGCGCACCCATAGTTGCCCGTTCAAGAGTTATGAGGTTTTTATTGATAATATCATAGATAAAATAATTGCATTACATTAAAATACTTATAATTAAGGAATATTTTCAAAACCTATATTTTATCGAAAAAAGTACAAAAAAGATAATTTCAAAATTAAAGCAAATAATAAATTAAAAAACAAATTATTAAAAAACAAATAGAACCTGCCACTTTGTATGTACAGTTATATCCATGGTATTACATGCCCGTAGCGTACATAAGTTACTAGTGCATGATACGGTAATAATTAAGCATTTTGGACTTTTGCCGATTGGGAAGCTATCGGAAGAAGCATCGGAGGTCCGAAATAAAGACTTTCGTAAATATGGAGAGAACAATTTTAGAAAAGTAAGTAGAACAGCGACAAATGAAGATATCATGCATAATCTTCTCTTGTCGTCTGATCCAAAATTGACCTTTCTAAGGCCAAGAATGTCCAAATAACGGAGAATGGTTCCCTCAAGTGGAGTCGAGCTTTTGGTATCTCTTCCAACTGAACCCGAATTGGAATTTATAGATGTACATACCTTACAAGATAGTGATAGTGATTAATTTTTTAGGGTTTAGTTGGTTTTTAGGGTTCCGTAGGTTCGAATAAAAAAACGGATCACTCGTGTCTCCGCCTGTCTGACCATTAACCTTCCCCTTATATCCGAAACTACTGAAACTAAAATTTTGAAAAAAAAATACAGAAATTAGTTTTCTACTTATAGATTATAGGAAAACCTATAAGAAGTTCATGATATTAAAAGAAAATGGTAAATCACTCAATATTGTGCGGATAGGTAACATCGTACGGCACCCGCTTCACGCGAGTTCAACTCGCACTTGTCCCGTTTTTTTTTATTGTATTAGCTGTAGTTTTGAATAAAAATAACTATAAAACCATTTTTTAAATAATTTATAGCTACCTACTTACTTGTTCGCTTTAATTTTGAAAATATCTTTTTTGTACTTTTAATTATAAGTATTTTAATGTAATGCAATTATTTTATCTATCTCTATATATAAAAATGAATCCCCATTTCCCTTGGTCACGGCATCACGCGTGAACGGGTAGACCGATTTTAATTCGGTTTGTACTAATGGAAAGAGGGATAAACGGGGAATGTTCATATATATAAAAATTGTACCCCGGGCGAAGCCGGGGGCGGGTCGCTAGTTATCAATAAAAAGTGCTTTTACTTACTTTTTTTTTTCATTTTAATGAACCTCATAACTCTTGAACGGGCAACTAGAATTAGAATTATAGCCAACAAGCCAAGTAATAAGACTGAAGTAGTTATAAAGCAAGACCTTTCAAGACTTGGCCAAATTTAAGCAGTTTCTGTTTCATTCCATACAACAAATATTGAAAATATTTTTTTACAGGCAAATTATCAGTTTTAGAGAAAAACGTTTAATGACAATTATTCATCAAATCGACGAGACATTTCGATAGGTATTTTTTTTAATGGAATTTGTAAAAAGTTCCCTATGTCCATCATATAGCAGTTTCGACCCACTGTGCGCCGCCAACAACATATTTCATAATTTGTTTTTATATTTTATTTTTCGAAAACTTCAAAAGGAATTCGTATACAATTCACTTGATTGTCTCGAAAGTTTTCTATATATGTAATCCAATTCTTGTCATCAATAAAATCTGCAAAGTTTAATTCCATCACTGATATTATTATTATTTCAATTTGAAATGCACACCACACCACTAAATACAACATGCGAAAATTAGAAACAAAGCAGTTTAGACTAACTTTGAGGCTTCGACAAGCATTGTATTTAAATATGAAAACTATTATTTAAACCGTGCCTAACTCTAACTGCTTAAACACGCTTTTGTAATAAAGTTTTTTTTAGACACTTGTTCAATGTATGTTTAACTTTTTTGTAATAACACTGTTTAGTGTTTGTTTCAATCCAATCGATTTACAACAAGAAACAACTGCCGGCGTCTGTATTTCCGAGCTTATATGATACCAATATAAGTGTTACAAGACTTATTTGTACTGAAAACGAAGTTAGGTTTGGCTCTGGAATCTTTGTGAAATTATATGTGATCGGAGCGAATACACTCGGAATACTGATTTTGAATAGACTGACTGTCTCTGTCTGTTACAAAATGTGACTTGATTTTTTTAAGTAATGCTGATGTTGATATTTTAACTTAAACATCGATGAAATGGCCGACGTAAAATAGGCCAGCGATGAAATGTCCTAGACCCGGATTTAGAGCCCATCACAGCAGCCTACTGCGAATCATTTGAACAGCGAAGAAAAAATCCTGAGAAACATGCGTAGGACACGCGTGTTTTTCTTCACTGTTCAAATGATGTCTATCCGCAAATGAAATCAAAAAGCACCCTCTGAGTGTACAGGATAAGTGGCGAAGATTGACCCACTTGCATCTCACATTAATTAATATCAGAATATAATTGCTTCGAAACGAGTGAAGTTAATTTTGCTAATTAAGAAAGGAAAGTTTTTAACGACATTCGCGACAGAGCGAGCAGGTGGCACCAGCGAGTGCCATTGTTCACATACGAGCGGACATGTACCATGCGATTGTAGGCCTGCGCCCAAGTACACACTATATGGATACTTATAAAAAACTAACAATGAGGTAATTTCGCAACATTTCATTAAGATGACGTTTATTCGTGTGAGAGAATTTGTACAATAGTGTAGACACGATTTGTTCGTAACGGTTGTAACTTTTCAAATAAATATTAATAAATACAACCAAATAAATAAATAAATACAACCGTGTAGCCACTCGACCCGGGGCTTCGCGCTGATGTACCTAATTTTATGGGCGTTTTTTTTTTTTTTTTTAATTTTTCTCTTCTCGTTTTGGGAAAAGGAAAATTCACTTTTATGGGAAAAATAGCCCAAATTGTGTAGCTGTTCTGGAGTTTACGCTAGTTAAGAGGGAGACAAACGCTAATTACTAAAAAATATCCTTTGTTTAATGAAGATGTTACAAGAAATAGACACAAGAAAAGAAACAAGACAATTGCTTTGAAAAAACACATATGAATCCTGTACCTATAAAATTTATAAGTAAGTTTATAATAAAATATGTAACATGCCTGAATCTTTACATGTTACCAACGCGTGCATAACAATCGATCCACAAGCAAAAGCTAGCGTAATAATTACACCGGATTCCTTCAGAAATAACTAATTAATTGTGGATACAATTCCAAGTAATTCTAGAGAGGAATGCTGAGGAATGAGAAAGCTAGTAAGAAACCGTTTGTCTAAACGTAAAATAATTTTCTTCAAAAGTCTTATCCGGAACAGAATACATATTTTCTTTAATTCGATTTACATAACAGTACAAATAACTATGTTATTAAACAATTCTCACATTAAGTACGCATGAAAGAAAGTAAAATGAACTAATGGGAACCAACAGATGATGGCTTTGTTTATGTTATGATATGATGTAAAACAGGTTAAAATCTCGATTCAAACAATACTTACTTTAGTAATGAAATAAGGATGGTACTATAATATTAATTTAAAAGTATATATTCTTAAAGCTAAAGAAGCATTAAAAAAAGTTAAAGCAAAAGCAGCTAAAGGAACATACGAGGGCGGGATGATAAGTAACTAGCCTAATAAGAAAACACTTAACTTTCCGTGATAAAATTAATTTTATTTTTCGACATAGTCTCCGTGAACCTCTACGCACTTATTCCATCTTCGTTCTAAAGCAGTAATGCTTTCCATAAAATGATTTCTTTCCAGGCCTGCAAAATACTCCTCTACAGCGGCTATGACTTCATCATTTGTGGCAAATTTCTGTCCGCCCAAAAAAGTTTTGAGCTTAGGGAATAAGTGGAAGTCTGATGGCGCTAGATCAGGCGAATAAGGTGGGTGGGGCAGCAAATCATACTTCAATTCGTTGATATTTGCCATAGCTTTAACACATGTGTGAACTCTAGCGTTGTCTTCGTGGAAGATGATTTTTTTTTTCGCCAAACCTGGTCGTTGTTGCTGATTACATTGATGAAGCATATCTAGAAGATTAGCTTAGTATTCTCCATTAATTGTTTGACCTTTAGGAAGGTAATTTATCATCAAGATCCCATCTGCATCCCAAAAGACGGAAGCCATCACTTTTCCAGCCGACTTTACAGCCTTGGCTTTTTTGGAGCCGGGCATCTCGATTGAGCACACTGTTTTGATTGAATTTTTGATTCTGGCGTGTAATGATGAACCCATGTTTCATCTGTTATTACAAATCAACGTAAAAAATCGGGCTTATTACTCTGAAAACGGTCCAGACATTCTTTTGAGTTTTGCACCCGAATCATTTTTTGATCGTGGGTAAGCAATCGCGGCACCCAACGGGCCGATAACTTTTTCATATTTAATTCCTCACTTAGGATATGATGTACCCGTTCTTTTGAGATACCTGTAGTGTCAGCTATTTCAGATAACTTCAATCGTCGATCTGCTAAAACTTTATCATGTACTTTCACGACAATTTCCGGAGTCGTGACGCTTTTTGGACGCCCGGGGCAGGCTTCATCTTGGACACATGTACGACCGCGTTTAAACTCAGCCACCCAGTTTTTTACTGTGGCATAAGAAGGAGCACATTCACCCAAAACATTCTTTAACTCGTAATAGATATCTTTCCCCTTCATGCCCTTCATATGAAGAAACTTTATCACCGCTCTTTATTAAATTTTATCCATTTTGAAAACAGTTAACGAAATATATTTTCAAATGACAAAAAATCAATAAAATTTTCACGCCACCAAATTCAAATTTAGAACACAGGTTGCCAGAGATACGAATTTAAAAATGACATATATATTTTTTTAATTTTAACTTTTTAAATAGCAGTGGCTAGTTACTTATCATCCCGCCTACGTACAAACAATGCCTAATTGTAGGAAGACGACTGCAAATAGCAACCAAGTTGATTTCACGTCATAAAAAGTTTTGTTTTAAAAACATTTTAACACTTACACTTAAAAATATTAACTTTAAAACATAAACATACTTTTAAATGTAAAAACTAAAATTATCTAATCTAAAAATAAATTAATATTAAATTGATTAAAAACTAATAATATAAAAATGGACCCTGCGGCATTGTACCAAGTACACTGGCAGCATTTCCTCGTTGAATGGCCAAACTAATACGTTGGCCGAGGAAAGTGCCAGCTCTTCGGTCTCCCGTCGCATCAATAAGCCTCTTCGAGATGTCTTTGAAGAGGCTCATTGCTGCAGGCCCCCACGGACCGAGTGTCTCGACACCGAATGGTACAAAACCATATTCGGCGCCGAGACCACTATATTTCGAGATTTTATTTTTTTCCGCCGCCTCTGCTGCGGCTGCTGCCTTAGTGGGTGTTCCATGGAGATGCGAAGGGGCTCTAGTGTGTCTACACAAGTAGCATCCCACACCAGCACTCTTCCCAATCTCCACGGAATCAGGGACATCCCATCCGGTCTCTTGCCGTCGTTTCTCAAGATGCCTGCAGGCTCTAATATAGCTGGTACATTGGCTGACGCAAGAGACCGGCTGAGGATGTCGTTTAAGGCAGCATGCCTTGAAAAGCGGCCAGCACTTTTCTGGCAAGACAGTCCGTGGTGACCAAGACGGTCGACTATACTGCCACAGGGACAAAAACTAAAATAAATGGTATCTGAAAGCAAAACGCAGCTATAAAATTAGAAACTTCATTATTTATTAAAATTAAAACAAAAATCTTAGCGTTTTTGCTTTTTAGAAAAAGAAATTTTTCTGATTATCTATATAATAAAATTAATTATTTTTAAAACAAAAAAAAACACAATTTGTACACGTTGTACATGTACCGAAGACAAAAAAAAATAGTTTTCTGTCTGTGCGTTTATGCAAACTGATCTCAGAAACGGATGAACCGATATGAATGCGGTTTGCACTGATGTATTGTAGCAAGTTTCCCGTAACATTTAGTGTTTGTTTCATTCCAATTGGTTTACAAATAAATAAGTTACGTGCTATACCGAATACCACACCTAACAAGTTGCGGGCTCAGCTAGTTTAGAATAAACATAATATACTAGCGACCCGCTCCCGGCTTGCAGATTTTATTGCAGATGATCGGAAATCAGTATTGATTCAGTATAGCGGTTTTTTTTAATGGAGGTTGCGTTTATTGCCAGACAATCATGATCTCTCTTTATTGCTTTCAAATGATAATGCACATGGTCATGAACACCAGTAGCTATCAGAAATATCAACTTTTTAACTAAGGCTCGGAATATTCGAAATCAACCTATATTTGATTCAACGGCAAATTAAATATTCTTGATTTTGACCAGAATTTTTTAATGGTATAATTTAATAAACATCCTTGATGATTTTACGATTCAAAACATGCGATATTTACAAATTGAATCAATGATAAAATATTCCGAAAACAGGGAAATGTTGATCGTTTTTCGGGACATTAAAACATTAAAAATATGTCATAATGGTTACTTTTCCTCAGAAAAGGTTTTATTTGCTTTTACAAGAAACTGTTTAACAAAGCACCGCCGCGCGATCTTCTCAATTGGTTACCTTCAGTTGGCATAGTAGATCTAGGCCTTCAGTTGGCCTAGTAGATTCTAGGCCAACTGAAGGTAAGGAAAAGGGAAATGGAGTCTTACTCGTTTACCGAAACATTAGAAACACATACTGTTATTTAACGATGGTCTTCTGAAATCGGTCACCCGTTCACGCGTGATGCCGTGACCAAGGGAAATAGGGATTCATTTTTATATATAAAGATATATTTATGTCAGGTGTTGATATTTATGTAGGCGATGAGTAGATAAGGCGTGAAAACGTAAATAAAAATCACTTTCGCATTAATAAAATATTAAAGTAGGGCCAATTTAATAGATTCACAATTGACATCTGTCAGCTTAGCTTCATAGTGAAGCTTGAAAAAATAGACATTTATTGAAATAATGACAGCAGCTGTCAGTGAAGCTTCACTATGAAGCTAAGCTGACAGATGTCAAATGTGATCTATTAAATTGGCCCTACTTTAGGTACACTTACAAATCTTACAATACTTAAAAGTGCTTACAATAGCTTCTATTTTAAGTGTAGAGTTGCTGTAGAAGCTGTTAATAATGTATCTGAACAATGTACATTACACATAACAATAATCATCTTTGTTAATAACGTATGGATTTATGGAACTATGATGAATCTGTAGCTCTAGCATGAGTTTACGATGACCGCACTCGCTAGCGAGAGCGTATAAAATTTATATAAAAAATCCTACAGCGCCTCTAGCGGTCACTCAAAGAACTAAAATCGGTAGTATGAGTTGCACAAGTAAAAAACCTATCGAAACCATAGTCGCTAGCGAGTAACGTGTTGCACTTTTGCTGTACAAATTCGGTACCATGAGTCACAAACTCGACAGACACTGTCGAGAGTACGGCACTCCCTGTAGTTGCGGCACTCACCTATGTTTTCAACGTGAGAAAGCTAAATCTATTGCAAAAGTATATTAAAAGTGAATATAGACGATATTCACTTTTAATATACTCTATATTGTAGTTATTATCATTGAAGTGCTAGAAATTATTTTAAATAGCGTTGGAAATTATGGAAATAGGCGTTCACATTTCAATGGTAAACATTTTATTTTTTTGCCTTTATGATTATACGAATAATGCAATAACTTGCAATATTCGTATGTATGTACTTGCAGATGAACTGTGTGACGCTAGTTCTAAGCAAATTAAATATTTTTCCAAAATTTATTCCAAAATTTTAATAATCATGCAGTCACAACCATAAACAAACGTATGTACTTGTAGACGTTTATACCGACAAATTTTAAACTTCTATATAAATAATTCCTATGAGTTATATTGTATTGCACGCTCGTAATTTTCCGCATAATAATCAATCATCACGTCTTTGTCTTTCGTGTAACTTTAGAAAAAGAGACGATGAATGAGTGTGAGGTAGGCACGGATGCCATTATACTACAGAATCTATCCAGTTGACTGTAGTGACCGTAGTTAACGACAGGGTGACTCGTGGTAGGTATATTAAATCCGACTATACGAATGGCGTTCGCTCGCTTACTACATTCGTCGTGTCACTCGAATCAACTATCGAAACTCATACTAGAGCTACTGAACCGAAACTTATTGGTAGTTTGTTTATTACAATTGTGTTAAAGGTATATACGTGAAAATGAATAAAAACACTGGTTCGGGTCAAAAAACATAATTAAGATGAAAATACTCTTAAAATTTGTACATTAAGCTTTTTTTTATGTTAGGTTCGGCAGACAGGCTGACGGTCCACTTGATGGTAGGTGGCTACCATCGCCTACAACACAAACAACGCCAAAGCTGCTGACTGCCGTAGGATTAAGGATAAGGGATTTGGAGTGGATAATGGGCTCTGACATCCCTTCCTCACTCACCGAAACACAACAGCACACGTGCTGTTATTTCACGGTGGTCTTCTGTAATGGGGTGGTAACTGCCGCCAGACGGGCTGCCCAAATGACTGCGAAGACGCAGTGTGCCCTGCCACTACTTTCCAAATCCAGAGCAGAGCCAAATTTGAAAAATTCATTTTCAAAGTTGACCCTGCCGGGAATCGAACCCGGGAACCCTAGAACAGAGCGTTAAGGCAAGCACCCGAACCACTCATCCAACGAGCTCGTCAAAATTGGATTTTCAATCTTAAAAGGCATGTTTTTCTACTGGTTTTTGCTGGTATTACCTCAATCGAGACTGCTTATTCTTTGTTCCACGTCAATGCACATTACCGATAGAATTGAAATTGTTCTCAGTTGCATTCCTCTCTGATAATATAGAAGGTAACTGTGTTGACAAGTTGACCTCGACATTACGTCACTCCCTCTACAACTAACAGCCAAGTGCACGATACCCACTCGTAACTAGATATCGCTCTTTTGTTACAATAATATCGCTGTCATTGTATGCACCTAGTACTGACTGGGTATATAGGTGCACAATATCATTTTACAATATTGTGTGTGTGCAAGCAAAGGCACATGTCTAAATTTATTGGAATTTATACCTTGAGAATCGATTTTCATATAAAGCCCCCGGTATGGAAATTTTATGAGGAGTAAAATTAATACAAGCGTTAACCAAAAAGCGTTACGTTATCTGTCACTTTGACATTTGTGCGACAGCTGACGCATGCATTTATGTTTCCTAATTCTATTCCTCTTTTGATTCCTCTTTTGCCTTAAAAACAAACGTCGAAATCTTGTATGAAAAGTGTAGTCCGCGTTTAGGAACGAAACGATAGCGCTTATAAGCTGCCTGCGCAGCGACATCTGTCGTAAAAAATGAACAATTTGAATTTTAAAACATAATGACATCAGTGTATACCGAATGTATATCTGAGTATGCAGAATGTAATTAAATAATATAATTTAATTAGGTATTTATCTATTCACACGAGGAAAATTTTATACAATTTTATACAACACTTTTTTAGTATTATTATTTATTATTCGAACTTTTTGATAAACCGACGAACGTTTATTTCTTCTTTTAGTATTTTCTCTTCCGTTATTTGTTTATTTATATTATATCACTGAATTTCATAGAACCATATACGAGTAGGTTTTAATAACAATAACAACACTTATTTATTTACAGATAACATGATCCATTTTTATTATACACTAGCGATCCGCCCCCGGCTTCGCCCGTGGTGCAATTTTTATATATAAGAAAATTCCCCGTTTATCCCTCTTTTCATTAGTGAAAACCGAATTAAAATCGGTCTACCCGTTCACGCGTGATGCCGTGACCAAGGGAAATGGGGATTCATTTTTATATATAGAGATAGGTATAATAAAAATGCTATGTTAGTTATTGTATATTGTCGATTGACAGTCTCGAATTTCCATTTAGGAATCAGTAGATGATTTTTTTATTGAGTTCCATCTCTTTTTTTTGGAATTACGAAAATAAATCTGTCTCACTTTAACAAGTAGACTGTCAGTCTTTCTCCTTCACACATAAAAACATTCTTTTTTTTCTACAAGAGCCTTCGTTTGACTTTGCGATTTGTATACGTAATTCAATTCTGACTGCAAAATACGAACACACATTTCCTGCTAAACCTAATAGTAAACAAATAATATCAGTTACTTCAAATTACATCTTTCATTGCTTCCCATAAACCAATACTTTTTGTCTATATACCTACATATAATGTTAGTTGGCAATCAAGATCACCAAGTCCATTCCAGTGGCTCTAGCATGAGTTTACGATACTACACTCGCTAGCGAGAGCGTAAAACATTTATATGGAAAATTGATAATTTGACATTGACAGTTCACGATTTCCCATACAAAAGTTTTACGTTCTCGCTAGCGAGTGTAGTATCGTAAACTCATACTAGAGCCTCTGAAGCATAAATGATTTCCCACTAGCCGTCACTTTGTTCTACAGAGTATGTATGTGTATGAAAGGAGATTTTTTAAATTTAGAATGTTAACATTAAAACAAAGAAATTTATAACCGCAACGTTGACAGGTGTTTATCTAGTCTGCGGTTATGTTTTCTATTGTCAATACTAATTTGAAACTGTAATAAAGAGAGAATAAAGATTTTGTAAGTTTGCTTATATATTTTAAGATTAAAAATGGTAGAACAGGAGAAAAAAAAAACTTATTTTTAATGATATATTAATGTGTATATTTTACAACGAACCCAAAAAATAACAAGCAATTTAAAATTAAAAAAATAATTGGCAAAAACGTTATATACATTAGTTATCTCCTGAATTAAAATGCACCTTTTTAGTAGTGGCAGGCCACACTGCAGCCATATAAATCGGACAGCCTTTTACAAAAGACCACCGCATTTGCTGTTGTGTTTCGTCGAGTCCCATTTCTCTATCTCCTCCTAACAATCCTTTATCCTGGCAGCACTTGTGGTGTTGCTCGTGTTAATTAGTGACGATAGTCACCCATCATCAAGTGGACCGTCAGTCTGTCTGACAATCTTCACATAAAATAAACCCAAAAAAAAAATACAGTTTCAAATGTGTTTATTTCAGACGGCAAGCCTTGGTCCAGTAGTTGATAAAATAAAAGGAAGATCAGTTACAGATAAAAGGATAAAAGGAAACTAGCTGAGTCCACAACTTCGTACGCTTGGTATTCGGTATAGCGCGTAACTTTTTTGTTTGTTACGGGACGGTTGCTAAAAACCACTAAAAACCACATTCAAATTGGTTAAGCCGTTTCTGGGATTAGCGTGCACAAACGCACAGACAAACAAACAAAAATTCTAAAAATAATTATTGACTTCGTTAACATAAGTACAACGTGTACATTTTGTTTTTATAATAAACAAATGTAAAAATATTTAATGTACAGACATGGCTCGTTTATGATTTTACTTCCTAAGTAATTTCCTCACATTGAATAGTATACTAGAAAAAATAGCTAGTACTAAGACTAAATAAATGTTCATTGTTGCTTCAATAAAATTTTGGTCGGACTATTCAGTTTTATATGTTTACCATTTACTATTTAATATTACATAATTTTACATTGAACTGCATTGTAATCTGGTATAGCTATCTCATTAAGTAAACTAGTGTTCGCATGATGGTAGAAATTTGATCATAATGGTCTAATTTTTTAATTAAATCACTGATCCAAATATTTTTTAATTTGTAACATTAAAGCTCATCAAAATCTACTAAATGCCATAAAAAAAGTTACTTGAAAAACAGAGTAGAAAAAGTCTAAAACAGATTTTATGTTCATTTCTGTTAGAAATAACTAAGTTAGTAGAGTTACCTACTATGAAACATGTTTTTATTAACTAAAATAACAAACGGATAATTATTAACAAAACAATTGCAAATATTAACTATTTAATTTCATAATTGCTTACTAAAGCAAATAACTTTGGGAGACATCATTGGGCAGCCTCTTTGGAGGCGATAATTACCTGACCTATGTTATATATTAATTCTTATATCCCTTATCCTTTAACCTATTTAGGTCGGCAGCGCTACTTACTTGTGTTAATATAGACCAGGAGCCCTAGCCAAGATGCAAACTATTGCAAACGCTTCCTTTGCGTACTTACGAAACGAAAGAAATAAAGCCCGGTGATTGGTTGTTGAAGTTACAACTGTTACAACAACCAATCACCGGGCTTTATTTCTTTCGTTTCGTAAGTACGCAAAGGAAGCGTTTGCAACAGTTTGCATCTTGGCTAGGCCCCCAGAGGTATTCTATAACAGAAACAGAAATCACGACTGTTAAAAGTGTCCTAATGTGTCGGAAATAAATGGATAAAATTACTTTCATTTTAAATGTGAAAATAAAACTAAGTGGTCGCAGCAATTGAATTAAATGCTGACGATAATGAAACAGAAATTAAACAAAAGTAGTCGGATCATTTAGCAATGTGGCGAATGTTTGTATACCATTCATTGGCATGACTAGTGCTTGACGCTTGGATATACAATACCATTGGAATATTATCTTTTAGGCTCGCCCATTTCCGTTCAGTTGATGATAAACATATAATTTCGATGGTCAGTACATATTTATTAATAAAGATCTGTTTACGTTTATTACTGTAGGTAAAATAAAAAAATATGGAACTGTCACTATGAGAATAAATTTCGTAGTCATATCAGATAATAATTGGGCTATATTTTTATGGAAAGGTGGTTATTATGTGTAGAAAATATATATTTTTATATACAAAGGCCGAGGTCCATTTGATAATAATGCTGCCGATACCATAGGGATAGTAAATATGCAGCCGATCTTGATAGGGAAGAATAAACGATAG
This sequence comes from Bembecia ichneumoniformis, assembly GCA_910589475.2. Lineage (NCBI taxonomy): Eukaryota > Metazoa > Arthropoda > Insecta > Lepidoptera > Sesiidae > Bembecia > Bembecia ichneumoniformis. Next base: position 15,462,337 of record OU342536.1, on the reverse strand, counting down.
GAGATCTCTGAACTCTGGCATCTCTCCATCACCGAAACACAACAGCACCCGATGCTGTGTTTCACGATGCGGTACGGAGGATGAGGACCTGCACCACGTCTCTGTACGCCCTGCGTAAGGAGATGATGGATGGGATCTGCCAAGATGACGGGGAACCCGTGGTCTATCCGGATCTCGTCTCCACGGCGGCGAATTACGCAAGGCTTCAGAAATTCGCACAACACGGGCACAAAAGGAGGAGCACCTACAAATGAAGGGAGAGTGAACAAGCAGCCCGAGGCCCGCGCGTCACTCTAATATTTGTGACGTGATTGTCGACCCTAGAAAGGGGATGGGGACAGGATACGACAAATAATTTATACATGATTCGGCCCGTATGACTTGACTGTGTATTGAGTTTTGTGATTATTTTTTTCGATAATTCTAAATAGATAAGAATAAGAAACTGGACTAATTTCCGAAGTTGATATATTTTCCTTAAATGCAGTGAAATCAGTTCTGCAATAGTGACAGTATGATTAAAAATAATAATACACACATTAATTTTGTAGGGTATTTTGGTATAGGCACAGAATAAATAATAGTACTAGCGTAGTATAGGAGATTGTACTAGCGTGTATGTAGTATGTAGGTAAGCAGCATTTATTTATACAATAAATCAATCTTTTACCGCCGCTTGTGGTTTTAATACATACGTATCTAACTAATTTAATGTATAACATTAAATTATATGTTATATGTTAAATAATTATATGTTCATTAATTTAATGAACATATAATTTAGAATTAAGTCTTTATTCTACTAACAAAATGTGAGCTGATTAAGTTGTCTTTTCAATAACTAAATAAAATTATTTAAATGTTTAGATAAAAAAAATCACATGATATGTACTTACTTGAATAAGTCTCCCGAGTTTCTTTTACAAAGTACATACACAGACAAATCATTCTAAATGTCTTCTCGTTGTGAGTCTGTTTATAAAAAGCATGAAAAGCTTTCAAGTGTAGATTCGTATGATGATATTAAGTTTAATGAAACGAATGCAAGATCGATTGTAATTTCCGTGAACGATGATTCCTCAAGAGAAAATTTCGGGTTCAGTGTCCGATTCAGCATAGTGATGCTGGTAAAATAACATTTTATTGGTTCAGGTAAGCGGCAATCTCAACTGCGGCGATCTACTTAGTTTCGCTCGTGATAAATACTTATTCCTTTTTTGACTAAAACTAGTGTTAGAATCGAAATTATTGGAAGCACATATTGAAGCGTAGTTCATATATTTATTATGTAAAAGTCCCATTTGATGGTATGTTTTTTTTTAAAGTTGGTTTTGCTTTTGCCAACATCTATATATCCGTGTAGAAAAGATGAGGCCGACGATGAAGCGAGCTCATCGCTCAGACGATGAAGATGCCTATTCACTCGAACCTTAAAAAGATTTGGGTTGTATGAGCTCGGAAATACAGACGCCGGCAGGAAATTCCAATCCTTAGCAGTGCGCATTATAAAAGATGATTTAAAGCGCTTGGTCCAATGATTTACGCTAATAATATATAAGTCAAATGACTTGGTAAGAATTAGAGGGATTTCGACAAGGTGAGGATGCTTATCAGCCGTACGTCTGCATGTCTGATTGAAGAAAGGGGAAGTACATCTTATAGAATACACACAGACAGGCAACTTTGCATCTATGTGCCAGGCTCTGCAGCTTAGTTCTTATTAGCATACCGTCGCCAATGAGCCTCCTAGCTCTGCGATCCACCGAGTCGAGTGCGGCAAGTTGGTATTTTGCTGAACCATCCCAAAGGTGACAGCAATACTCCATGCAAGATCAGACTTGTGCCTTGTACAAAGAGAGGAGCTGTCCAGGTGTGAAGCATCGCTTCACCCTATTTAGGGTGCCCAGCTTTTTGACCGCTGTTTGGGCTTTGGACCAATAGAAGTGCCGAAGTTGAGATTTGAACACAACCTCATGCCAAGAAGCTCGAGATTATTGGCCACAGGTACGGATGCACCTCGAAAAGTTGGAGCCAAGTCGAAAGGGCTTCTTGTCGCAGAGAACAAACATGCTTGCGTTTTGGTGGCGTTAAAGCTAACCAGCTTCTTGTCTCCGCACTAGGATACAAGATATTGAGTTAATTCGCTCAACCATTGCCTCCTCTCAGATCAAATTTCATCGTGAGCGGCCCCTGCGCTGGACAAATGTCTCTCCATAACCGTACTGTCGTCTGCGTATGCAACCAACGTGTATGTGTATGTGCCTACCAATGTCTATATCCTTAGTTCCCAAAATGATCCAGGTGGACCCCAGGAGTCCACAGGAGACTCGAAGGGGGTCTACTTGACGTGACAAAAAAATGGGAACCAATTAATTCTCACTTATTTCATTTAGAAAACTTCCCATTCGTGGTTGGAACTCAGCCGCAACGCAAATTTCTATAGTTAGATCTAATCTTCACATTTCTTGTCGAGTTTTGGGAATATGGTAGAAATTTAGTTGCAGGGGTTCCACCGGAACGAGCTAAATTTTGAAAGTGGTCTAAGAGAAAAAAGTCTGGCAACCTCTGGTCTATATTAACACAAGTAACGTCATGGGATTTGCAAGACGCTGCCGACCTAAATAGGTTAAAGGATAGGGGATATAAGAACGCTGACACCATAGGTGAGGTAATTATCGCCTCCAAAGTGGCTACCCAATGATGTCTGTTAAAGATACTTGCTTTAGTAAACAATTATGAAATTAAATAGTTAATTTTTGCAGTTGTTTTGTTAATAATTTTCCGTTTGTTATTTTAGTTAATAAAAACATATTTCATAGTAACTCTACTAACATAGTTATTTCTAACAGAAATGAACTTAAAATCTGTTTATTGGACTTTTTCTCCTCTGTTTTTCAAATAACTTTATTTTTTATGGCATTTAGTAGCTATTGATGAGCTTTAATTAAAAAATATTTGGATCAGTGATTTAATTAAAAAATCAGATCATTATGATCAAATTTCTACCATCATGCGAACACTAGTTTACTCGGTGGATCGCAGAGCTAGGAGGCTCATTGGCGATGATACACTAATAAGAACTAAGCTGCAGAGCCTGGCACATAGACGCAAAGTTGCCTGTCTGTGTGTAATCTATAAGATGTACTTCGGAGAGTGTGCTCGAGAGCTGCATGAGATCATACCGCCTTCCCCTTTCTTCTATTGGACATGCAGAGGTACGGCTGGTTACCATCCTCACCTTGTCGAAATCCCTCTAATTCGGACCAAGCGCTTTAAAACATCTTTTGTGATGCGCACTGCTAAGGATTGGAATTTCCTGCCGGCGTCTGTATTTCCGAGCTCATATAACCCAAATCTTTTCAAGGTACGAGTGAATAGGCATCTTCTGGGTGAGCTCGCTCCATCGTCGGCCTCATCCTTCCTACATGGATAGATGCTGGTCAAGAGCAAGCCCATCTTTAATAAAAAAAAAATGAGAGCTCTACCAGATTACAATGCTATGTAAAATTAATGTTCAATGTAAAATTATGTAATAGTAAATGGTAAACACATAAAACTGTATAGTCCGAGCAAAATTTTATTGAAGCAACAATGAACATTTATTTATTCAAAAGCATACCATCTTCGGAGTGACGAACAGCGACCTTGCGTAAGGCGTACAAACATACGAGTACGAGTATAGATAAAGCCGCCTCAAGGGAGTGTAACGAACTAGCGGAGAGAAAATAAAAGACAAAGAATTCACAACATTCAAGTAGATCCTCGCCCGTGTGCTCGACTACTTACGACTACATACCTAAAAGCTCATAGTCTATTTTGCTAGCAACCTTCTTTTATAAAGGAGTAGAGTTACGTAAAGCAATTATGTTTTTATAAAGTTCGCAAGGAACCTTGCCCTCTGTTGACTCTTAGGAAGGGACAGAACATAATTATGCATTTTCTGCCTTCTTTATTAGAATTTAAAGAAAATCGCACAACAAAATTGTTAATTTCTAAAAAATGTCCTGTCTATAGAAGTATATTCAATGACTAGCTGATCCCGCTACCATTATTATTTATTCTTATGCTGCTACTTCGTATACGGTATACGTATACGGTATAACGCGTATTTTTTTTTTGTTTTTAAACCGATTGGAATGAAACAAACACTAAATGTTACGGGAAGCTTGTTACAATACATCAGCGAAAACCGCATTCAAATCGGCTTAGCATTTTCCGAGATTAGCGTCAACAAAGGCACAGACAAAAATTTTAAAAACTATTTTTCGTATCTCGGTAACATAAGTACTACGTTTACAAATTGTTTTTTGAAAAAATATTTAATGTCAGACACGGCTCGTTTGCAATTCTATTATATGTATGTATAGATAAAGATAAGGTTATATGTATTGCTTATTAGATTTAGCTATAGATATAGCTACAAACAAACAAAGCCACAACAAACAAACAAATTTGCAGAAAAAATTGCACCCGTGCGCAGACAGGGTGCGCAGTAAAACACAGTGCTACTTCCACACACCTTATTCGTAGGAAAACTCTTCTGATTTTTCACATAATAATATGTAAAATAAAAACATATCACATCTCTTGGATCTACTCAACAATAAAAAGAGAGGGATATAATAACTGAAATATATAAATAAGTCAATAGATAAAATAAAATAGGTTTATTATTAAATATTATTATTTTCTTGTTTTTATATATTCCGAGCGGTAATGAGAAATATGTAGTATTAAACATGTACCTACTCATGAAGGAAATCCTTAACTATCATGTGGTATAACCTCTTTTTGTGTATTCTACTGGCAGTAGATATAATGGATTTACCACTATTGTACTGCAGACACCTATGAATTAAGGTGCAATATTGCACAACAAATTTTGAAGAAATTTTCTTAAATATTTCTTAAAATTTTCTTTGAAATATGAAAAATGAAATAAGAGTAGCCGATTAAAACTTTAGTTAATTAATAAAGTAGTTGTCGCTAAAAAAATTTAGTACTCTGATGAGAAAGCTTTTTTTTGAGCAGTAATTTACTATTTCTTTTGTCAGAAAATATAATTTCTTTTATAAATCCATCCGATGCAGTATTTTTATCTAAGTTACAATTTTACTATAACAAGTCAAATTAGGCGACGAAAATAAAGCTTTTCGACTAAGTCCTCGCCTTAATGTTCTGTTCTGTTCTGCGAAGTTCGCGACAATCTTTTTTCTTAGATATTCCGTGCTTCTACATCAAGGGCCTTTCATGCAAACTTGGAATATCAGCACTTCACATACATATCTGGTGCTGCTTGTGTTTTCAATCGACGGTAGCCACCTAGGATTAAGTGGACAATCAGCTTGCAGCTTTTTAAAAAGGGACAGCGATTTTGTTCTGTTAGTAGGTATTCTGCGTTACAAAAATAATTAAAAGAAAAATATGCCATACTGAAATAGAACGGCAGATGCCACAGAGAAAGTGACACACGTGCGCCTGTTACTCGTTCTGACACGAAAACTTCGATGCAGGCATCAAACGATTTTGGGTCACTCCCGTAATAGTTACGAATAACTGCGTTCCACAATCGCCAACACATGTAATCCAGCGTTGCTTCGTTCGTAAATAAACATTGACAGATATTCTGTCGCTAACAATGTTTACATTAAATGGAGATTAACAAAAAGTATGAAACAATTTTCCTAAATTTAACTCTTCTTAAATTGTATCTCAAAAGCTATCAACTATACTCAGTAACTATTACATGTATATATAAGCCGGATATTTGTATAACTAGGCACTATATAACTCAGGGTCAGGGTTACCCAACCTCTTTCTAGGGCGGACCCCTATCGCAAACTAACTTCAACTCGCGGACCCCTTATATATTTCCTATGTATTTTTGCTTAAGTCTGTTTTTATCCACATTAGTTTATAATCTATGATTATTAAATTCGCCAATAATTAAATTGCCATACTCGCCACAGATTTAGGACCCATTGGCCCGGGTATATTCTATAATTTTATTAAAATCTACATAAAATTACCCATTCGCCCGTCTATTCTTATTTTATATTCCCCACTGACCCGAGGAACATAAAATCGGTACGGTTAGCAAAATGAAAACAAACTGCTATATTTTATATGTTTTGTTTATGAAATACAAACCTATGCGCTACTTTATTTTTTATCTTGTCCGCGGACCCCCTAGGATAGGTTGGCGTAACTCCAGGGTTCCGCGGACCACGGTTGGGAAACATAGGTCTAGACAACCTTACAAATATTAAGAGTTAAATACATTACCCGTCCTTTCATTACTACAAATATAACCGTTTGTGTATAAATAAATAAATAAGAAAATGATTTTTTTATAACTAGATAAATACTATAAAATATGTTCAAAATTCTATTTTCTTTCTTTTTTTTAATTGGTAACATTTCTAAACGTTCTTAAATATTTTATAAAAAAAAAGGCAGCGTAAGCCATGTAACCGAGCACTTGCATGGCTTACGCTGGCTGAATGTAAATTTAAATTACTCCTTTGTCGAGTGCGAAGCCTGGTCGGGTAACTAGTATTTTATAAGACCTCATTACAGAACGCTAAATGCAAATAAAAAATCTGAATAATTATCTAATGAATGCAACTGAATTATGCAATTAATAAAATACGGTCATGTCCTCGGCAAACCATCGCCAACGTTTCCGTTCTAAAGAATTAAATTAATGAAGGTTGTGAATACGAAGAATTCGGCCAAAGGAACTGCTATCATTTTCACTTAAAATAAATTACATACATCTTCCATTTACCTTGGATGTTTTGTGTGTTTGTATATTAAAGATAATCTCCGGAACTATTGGTCTGATTTCAAAAATTAAATTACAATTACGGAGCTACATTTTCTGGGTCTAATAAGGGTTTTTTTTTATCAGCAGGCCAGCAGCTTTGTTTATACCCTTAAATCTAAGGAACAAAAATATGATATGAAATATTCTTTTGCATTTAAGATGTATGAGGGGGACATACAACATACATTCTTCAAAATCTATCTATACACATAATAAAATATAATAAAATGAGCCGTGTCTCCAAATTAAATATTTTTTTCAAAAAAAACAATTTGTGTACACTGTACTTACTCGTATGTTACCGAGGTCAAAAAAATAGTTTTTAGAATTTTTGTCTGTTTGTCTGTGCGTTTGTGAACGCTAATCTCAGAAACTGCTTAACCGATTTGAATGCGGTTTTCACGAGTTTATTGTAGCAAGCTTCCCGCAAGGCAGATATAACTATATATTCTGAGATTAGCTTGGCCAAACGAACAGATAAACAACGATTTTATTATATGTATAGTTGTACTATATATGTATATTATTTATGTACATATATGTGTATATTTTTAGTATATTATCTGTATGTATTTAATTTTTTTGTTAAATTTCGCAAGTGGTGTTCTGGACTGATACAATTTACAATGGTAGGATGAATACTTCGGTATTTGTCGCCTTCTCAGGTTGAATCTTACTAATAATTGCGAATGTTTGTATGTTTGCGTGTTTGTCACTCAATCACGCCAAAATGGATAAACGTAGTTGGATAAAATTTGGCACATATATAGTTTGTTACTAAGAATAACATATATAGGACTTTTTATCCCGAGGGATCGTCTAAAAACATAAAAAAACGACGCCACACACAGCTATAAAGATGTCATGCATTTTTTTTATGTTATGTCGACAGACAGGCTGACGGTCCACTTGATGGTAGGTGGCTATCGTCGCCTATAACACAAGCAACGCTACAGGTGCTGCAAGTGCGCTGCCGACTACAGTGGGATTAAGGATAAGGGATTAGGAGGGGATTAGGAGGGATTACTCATATGTTATCTCAAGTGTTATATTATTCATTTATCAAAGCGGACAGTCGCGGACACCAGTTTGTTCTTTGCCCACAATCAAACAATAAATTTTATAAATATCTGTATATACCTTATTTTTTTTTATACCAAGAAATTCACACCATTGATCAAATTAATCACATCGAATATTATTTTACACCATGAAACATTTATCTATGATTAAATAACTGTTACACATAACTTCCAGTCTTTCCAAAACGAGAAGAACCGTTTATGACATGGCATGTAAATATTCAAACAATTTCCGTTGCGTACAAAGTGTAATGTAATTCCAATGGTAATATCAATTACTGCATAGCTGATAGCAAATCTTATTGCTGTGTTCAGCTGAGAATCAATTATTGCGTGCGTTTCTTTTTAATTCAATAATCGTACGTGTTTATGGGCACATTGACTTGTCTGATTGATCACACTTTGAACTACGGTTGAAATGTATCTAAACCTACAAGATCAAGATCATCTTCACTTAGCTGCTTCTTATGAATTCGGTTGAACTATCGTTTGATTTATTTAAAAATTTAATGAATGTAAATTGAACAAACCGTTACAATTTTCTTAAAGAGTTATCATATAAAATTACTTAATTTAATAAATAAAATCTATACCCATAAGTACATATAGTAAAATCGTAAACGTGCCTTGTCTATGTAAGTACATTAAATATTAAAAAAAAAATTGTACCTATAAAACAGATACAAATTGTTTTTTTTTTATATTTAATGTACACGGCTTATTTACGATATTATTATATGTATAGATGTACCTATAGTTAATATAACAATTTTATAATATGTCTAGATGTATATGTAAATATTATGCAATTAATATGAATGTTAATTATTCATAGATTGAAGGTTCTTTTTATCCCAGTTTTTCACATTTTGATCTGGAATCAACAAAATTTAAAAAAAATGTTTGCTGTTACTTATAATACGTGTAATTAGTTAAACAAATAATAGAGTTATCAGAGTTAGAGCCATGAAAATAATTATTTTTGTTTAATAAATTATGTTTTATTTACTAATTTATTAATATTTAATAACTCCGTTTCTTAACGTAATATAAAATAAAATAGGCCTCACTTTAATTACGTTTTAGCCCCAAATTTAGCAGTGTCCTATTTGACCTAACCTGCGAAATTTTGTTACGCATAACGTAATATTTTAAACATCGCTTTTGAGCGATCTAATCGATTATGAAATTAATCGAGAGGAAACTCTTTGAAGTTCGTTCAAGCGTTAAAACGGTGATGTCGTTGTTTTTAATGGCACGACGATGTATACGTATATATTATACGTATAGTACCTATATGTATGTATATGTATATATATGTATGCATATATTATGAAAAGGTAAAATTTGTTTAATTAAAACATGTTATCAGGAACAATTTTTATCAGGAACTCTGAGATACACGTTTGCAAATGTTTACCATCAAACAAGAGATTGAGCACAGAACCAAGACCTTAGCTAAAGAGCTAGGCATATCAAGACAGGTTAAAAGGCATACCACATTTATACCACATTTGGTAAAATAATCAAATGAAATAAAGGGCGAGCTCTTCACTGGAAGGACTTGCCTTACAAGTCACTGAAAGCCTCCTAACTAATCTGCTTATGGTTAAGAACCGATTGCAAGATAACACACAAAAAAAAAAAATTAAAACATGTTCAATAATAAAATATTTATTCAAAACATCGTTGCGTGGGGTGCTTTGTTGTCAAATCTTTTTTTTAGGCTCTCTCTAAACAGTATTAGGAGGTACACTGTCAAAGTCTCGAATACCTGATTGAAGCAGTCCAATTCACATATAATCCTCAGCATAGCTCCCCTTTTTTTCGGACAATATGTTTTTAATTGGGAAAGGTTCGGTGAAACTATACTAAGAATATTATTATAACTCGAAAACGGCTTTACAAATGCTTTCCTATCTATACATATAATAAAATCGTAAACGAGCTGTGTATGTACATTAAATATATTTTTTTAAAACAATTTATTCACGTTGTACCTATGTTTTTAGAATTTTTGTCCGTTTGTCTGTGCGTTTGTGCACTGTAATCTCAAAAATGGCTTAACTGAAGCAAGCTTCCGGTAATATTTAGGTTTGTATCATTCCAATCGGTTTACAAACAAAAAAGTTAAGCATTATTCCGAATACCACGCGTACGAAATCGCGGGCATAGCTAGTAAATATATAAAAATATTGTGTGAAATATATATATATATAAAATGGTAATTTTTATAGTTACAAAATTAATTATGTATTTGACGAGTCGTGCTTTATCTTTGTTAAAGTTGGTTCACATGTTGGGTAAATTTATTTTATGCTTGTATCGGTTGTAACCGGACAAACTCTATTGTTTACATTGTTCAAAACAGAATATACTTTGACAAGTCCAATACTTACAAAACTTTGATGATAATTTTTTATCAAGTCAAAACACAAAAACCATTGTTGATAATAGGGGATCGGACAAATTTTCAGAAAGTGTTTTAAATTAATCTTCATGGATATTTATTCCCATAAAAAATACTATTTTATTTATTTATAGCCTTTTAGGTACTCAAAATCATGTTTTAATATTGTTTGTTTGAAAATGCCGCCAAAACGCCACGATAGTTCATCTGAGAGCGCGTAACGTCATTTGTGGTCATATCATAACAAAACAGCTGCATTGGCATAAGACAATGATTGCCCACAAATGACGTCACGCACTGTGATTGGTGTTTCAGTATAGATTAAAAATATTGTAAATAATAAAATTTTATTTCTTCATTTAAAAATATTTAAATGAATTAATTATATTAAATTATTAAAATAATCGTAAAAAATTATATATTTTCTTTCTAAGTACATTTTAGATTTTAATCTGATTACTGTCCGATCCCCTATTACGTACATTTATTCATTATTTCAAATCTAAGAAGTTGATCTGTGACGCATGTGATTCATATGTCACAGTTATCTTCAATAACAACTTTCATTTACTCGTACGGTGACGTAACTAAATGTAGGTATAGCAATTACAATGAGATAAATTGTCTTCGCAAAAGGGTGAGAGGACCAATTAAATAACCACTTTTGTTACATATAGGATTTATTTTACGTAACGGTAAAAGGAGTTGGTTCTTTATTCACATGAGAGAATAAAACTGACCGCAGTCCATAGACTCAAAAGTTTCAGAAGCTTTTCATAAAATTTCCAATATAAGTACACTAATATCATAAACAGAAAAAATTGTTTTTTTTAATGTTTTTTTGAAATGAATAAACTCGAAATCTATTTAACTGATTTCAAAAATTATTTCATCTATAAAAAACATTATGAGGGGTATGTTATGTTATTTTCAAAATTGAGATCCTACAAAAATTGCAATACTGTAACCAAAGGTATAAAAAAAATTTGCCTATAAAAATTATTGATAATCTGTATATATAAAAATGAATCCCTATTTCCCTTGGTCGGGTAGACCGTTTTTATTCCATTTTCACTAATGGAAAGAGGGATAAACGGGGAATGTTCTTATATATAGAAATTGCATCCCAAGCGAAGCCGGGGGCGGAACGCTAGTACATAATAAAACAATGTACTTACTACAAGTTTATGACTCACAAAAAGGCTATATACATAAAAGGCTAACCGCGAGGCTATATGCCGCTATTAAATGCCCGATAAACAATTCTAGTTTTAAAGTTTAATCGATCTTTGAAATGTGCGGTTGACGTGTTGAACTAACATAGAAAGCACAGCTGGAAAAGACATCGTTCAAAATCAGGCTTTTTTTTAACCTACACTTTGGAGATTTTGGCAATAAAATTCTTTCTTAATTTCAGTAATTTCCTGTGAAGGAACATAAATGGGGGATAACATTCCAAAAAATCTTTATTTTTACTATAAACATAAAAAATAATTTAAAAAAAGAAAAAAACAATAAGCAATAGTACAAAAAGGCGGCCTTATCGCTTTATAGCGATTTCTTCCAGGAAAATTATATGAAAAATAAAACAATTTGGGTGGTAAAACTGGTAAAAGTCATGGTAGGTCTATTCCCAAAATGTCCCACAAGAAATGTCCAAATTGGGACATTTTGGGAATTACAAAAATAAATATTTTTACTGTTCCCGAAATGTCCACTTATAATTATAATTGAGGACATTTTGCAACTTTAAATAAATATTTAGTTTGCTATTCCCAAAATGTCCCATGCATAATTTTAAAGGCTATTTTTTGAGTTGTACAGTTAGAAACGATAAGATGTAAGAAGATAGTTATTTATTGTAAAAAAATAACAAACTAGTTTTAAGCCAATTCTCTCTTAATTTGACTAATTACGGCAACATTTCTGTGCTCGAATGTAATAAAATATATAAATTGTTCAATCAACATGTAAATAAAAGAAGCTATTTAAAATATTTTAAGACATCAAAATTATATAATTTAGACTGATATTATTCATATGAGACTGAATATCTGTATCAATTTAGTTGATTCTGTTCATTCCGCAAGGTAAAATGTGAAAATGCAGAACTTGAAAAAATACGAAAAACATCAATTTACATTACTGTAGTAAAGTACTATTATAAAAAAAAATAAGGTCATCATAAACTTACATTCTAATAAGTAAATACTAGTACATAAATTGAATATAAACAAATAAACACAAATTAATAAGATAGATTAATATTAGAATTAATATAAAAATTAATAATAAACAATTTAATACTTTCAAACTTAAATAACTATGAAACCCCATTACCAAATTATACGATATTTTCACAGTAAAATTCATAATTTCTTCTTACCTGATGATATAAGTTTCAACTAGTGATCGACTAATACTGATTGACTGATGGCTGATCTCCATAAAATACTAATTGATCTCCGTTCTTTCAATAGGTATAAGACCTTTTCTTTGTCAAAATGAGAATCTGACAAGACACAAAAGGCTATTTATTGTATAGACCAAGTGGCGATAGTAATAATTAATACACGCTGTCAATATTTTGCAACCTCAATACTAAATGATGTTCACTTTATATGAGCGTATGAAATAAATTGTTCGTACAGTCTATCTCTCTCATACTCATACTGTGCGGTCACGTACTAGATGTGACAAATACAATTCTTTACGGTTCAGTGATCACAAGGCCTCCCATTTCAGATGTTAAGGCCAGATGTTATATTGGAAAATCGTTTCACAATTTCATAAACTCACAGCATATAATACACCTATCAAAACTTTATTGGGTAGGACCAAATTAACAATTATTATTATTTTAAAACTAGCTGAGCCCGCAACTTCGTACGCGTGGTATTCGGACTTTTTGTTTGTAAACCGATTGCAATGAAACAAACACTAAACGTTAAGGAAAATTAGCTACAATACATCAGTGAAAACCGAATTCAAATCGGTTAAGCCGTTTCTGAGATTAGCGTGCACAAACGCACAGACAACAGACAAAAATTCTAAAAACATTTTTTTTTACTTCGTTAACATAAGTAGAAAAATACAATTATTTTTTTCATTTAAAGGTATAGATTACCATCTTTGTCGGAGTTAATGTAATTATGCATTATTTTGTATCCTTTTCGATTTATAATGTGAATAAATTTCCCAAATTTCATATTAGGTAGTACATAGAAAGAAAGAAAGAAAGAAAGAAAGAAATACTTTACTTAAAATGCAAGTACAAAAATAACTACAAACTATTACCCTTATAAAAAACAAGCCAAATAAAAGGATAATAATATTTTTAAATATGTAATACGTTCTGTATACCTTTTGTCTAAAAGGCTTGTAGTTTTATGGAACCATAAGTGTGGTTGTACATATATGGCAATACAAAGCATATAGAGTAAAAGTAACTTTAATTTTGGTGTAATGTGTATTCGTACCATAATTTTACACATCACAGTACGAACTAATCGAATGTAAAAATAAAGAATCTCGGCCCTAAAGCGATTTTTTATAATAGTCAGGAATGGGAAGCTAGCGCTCCACTTAGTAGTAGATGTCGCTGATCAAGGAGGCAAAATCAAATCGTGTAGATTGTCAGTCCTGATAAGACAAAGTAATGAAAGAAGAACTATCTCTGGTGTCTTAAACTAAAGCACCTAAACACAACAGCACACGCGCTAATATCTCACAGTAGTCTTACTTAAGGAATACACTGTGCTTTGCCAATTCTAAAAAGTGTTTCAGGTTATTGACTAGATCAATTTTCTCTTAGTCACTGACCACAATACAACTGTATTAATGCTGTTATTTCAACATGATTTGTGAGGGTAGTTGCATAATTTATGTTTGTATACTAGCGAACCATCGCCGTCTTTAAACAGAAGTCCAATATATTCTTTAGAAAAACTTTCCTCGGACTTCAAGGAATATTTGAAAAAAAAATATAAGAAAGACGAATTGGTTCATCCTTTCTCGAGTTTTGCTCTTTTATATGTATGTATGTATGTATGTATGTATGTGTATATATAATTATATATATGTGTGTGTATGTATGTGTGTGTGTGAGTCGGGTGTGCAAGAAGAAAAGAAGAATAGAACACTGGGTGGGCGTTTCATTAGTCTCTTCTTTATTTTCACTCATTTTATTTTAATAATAATTTAATTAAAACTCAGAATAGAATCTATTAACAATATTTATATTTTTTAATTATTACAATATTCATAATTATTATCCTATAATTATCCTCAATGACATTGTAAACTGGATTATCGAATGGACACTACATAATTATAACAGTTCCTTGATAACGCGCCTAATAATATCGCTACAGATTTCCATCTTGAACCGCAGCCCAATGCAGAGTCATGTCTGCTCCACTAGGCGGTACCAGAGACTCTGTCGAAGCAACCCGAAGCGTATGCAGGCGTTGCTTGATTGATAAGGATCGCCCGACTTATATATATATTGAAAATAGCCATTTGGTAACGGCATTTTATGTTCTTATGTACATACACAAAAAGACATATATCCACTACTTCACAGACAGCCCTGAAGGTTCACATATGACACTGTTATCTGTATTGGGCGCCTAACTGTCCTGTTAAGAGGGTAAATGGAAACTTTCTTTCTTTTCATACAATTGTATATTTAAATAAAACCACTTCAGTGCGCTGAAGACTTTTTTTATGTTAAGGTCGGCAGACAGGCTGACGGTCCACTTGATGGTAGGTGGCTACCGTCGCCTATAACACAAGCAACGCCAAAGCTGCTGCAAGTGCGCTGCTGGCTGCAGTAGGATTAAGGATAAGGGATTAGGAGGGAGATAGGAAAATGGGCTCTGGCATCCCTTACTCACTCACCGAGCACGCGTGCTGTTATTTCACGGTGGTCTTCTTTAAGGGGGTGGTTACTGCCGCCAGACGGGCTGCCCAAATGACTGCGAAAATGCAATGTGCACTGCCACTACTTTCCAAATCCAAACCAGAGCCAAATTTGAAAATTTTGACCCTGCCGGGAATCAAACCCGGGAACCCTAGAACAGAGCGTTAAGGCAAGCACCCTAACCACTCATCCAACGGGCTCGTCTACATTACATTATTACAAAATTACCACTATAAAATTAGGTACACAAATACCCAGACCTTGCAAGATGTGGGGAAAGCAGAGGTATGGTATGGTATATGGTATTTCACTAGCAGTAAAACAAACAAATAAATCGAGTAAGTGTCCTATTTACTTTCTTTACTTTGAGAGATACTCCATTTTAGATATGATACTGATATGACCCCGATATAGAACTTAAAAATATGGGGTCACATCGATAACTGTATAACGTACATGTTATGATGATTAAATGTTAAATGAAGTTTGTTTATTGTGTGTAATAATGAAATAATTTTAACAGTGCACTGAAACGTTTAACAAAGGCCAATGTACGACTATTATTTAAAATAATGCTATCCTTTGTTAAAACTAGGTTAGTAGGCGTTCGAAGACACGAAGATAATTGGTTGGTTTTAAATTCCAAAGAGAATACACGTACGTGTCTCCGCTTAATTACAATGCTTGCACAGTCTGGGCAAAAGCCAAATAAAATTATTTTAATAATAGAGTTTCCCTATTATGAGATGTTGCATATGCGACCAAATCAGAAATATCTGGCCTTGAATGTTTTGCCGACACTTACGGCGACTCTCTGACGAGATAATTATTTTGAAGCATTAATGGCTAATTTGAAAAATAACTTGAAAAAATATCCTAGTCTCAAGTAAATGATCACAACATAAGAAACACAATAAATTTAAAAGAAAACTAGTTAAAGTTGACTCTAGGCTGGACCTGGAAAGTAGTGGCGGCGGCACACTGCATTTGGGCAGTCATTTGTCTATATCTGCCATCATTTGTCTCTATTTGAGTCGTGGTCTCTATCTGCCGTTTGGCGGCAGTAACCTTCCTCTTACAGAAGACCACCGGGAAATAACAGCACGTGTGATTTTGTGTTTCGATGTGTGAGTAAGGGATACCAGAGCCTAATTCCCTAACCCTTCCCAATCCTATTGCGTTGTTTGTGTTTTAGGTGACGGTAGCCACCTACCATCAAGAGGACCGTCAGCCTGTCTGTCGATCTTAAGATAAAAAAATACAAATGTTGCAAAAAAAAAGAGAATGAATTTTCTAAGTTTGTTCAAATATGGAGGGTAATCCCCGGAACTGTTTGAAAGATATAGTATAATTCAGATTAACTACATCCCCCCCAATTGCAGCCACGCGAAGCGTGAAGTATTTTTTTTAAGTAGTTTTTTTTAAATAGTAGAGAAAGATGAAACATTAATACATTTAATACATTAAACATTATTATGTTAAAAGCGTAAAAATACAGTATACTTTAAATAAAATTGCAAATATTATTTGCTACTCTGTGTAGTAGTGTTACTATGGCCTACACGAGTTCAACAGAACAGTGCAAAAAAAAATGTGGCTGCTGAACGCCCTTTCACCGCATTTACATAACCTCACCTACAAGCCTACGACCGGCCGCAGAAGTGTCTCTTCCATTATCTAGTTATGTATTTGTAAATAGGTGATATTTTACAATATTCTTTCTCCATCATAACCGTAACATAATAATTTTTTAAAGCAAACTAATCATATACATATGAGCACAAACAGGACACACGTTCGCATAAATCATGCATGAGAACAAAAATAAGATTGCTTCTTATAGAGTTCTAAATATTCGGCTGACATAAAAATTCGATACTTTCTATCTTAGTTACTGTTGTTTAATGTAATTAAGCAAAGAAATAGTGGAATAAGCACATTAATTAAGTTTATTTCACAAACTTGTCTAAAGGCAACATTAGAAGCTTTCTGTCTAGTTCGTCCCGGGGAGGTTTGTTCCACAAAAATAATCCCACTATGTCCCAGTTTGTATGTCCCAAAATATATTTTCTGATTATTTACTTGCGATTTTTCCAGTTCCACATTTTTTGTACAGATTAAATAACATTTTTTTAGTACAATCAGCCTAAAATTCTAATGGTTGGTTATATTTTATCATGAATGATTGCCCGAAAATGGAAAATATTGAGAAGTTTAATTGCTATTTAGCATCGGCGTGACCTGATACAAATCTTTCCAAAATAACAGTCGAATTGCACTAAAATTTTGAAATCCAGACGAAATTAAATATTTTGAATTCGCGCACGATTGTAAGTTTAAAATGAAATTTGACGCGTAAAATAAGCAAAAAACATAATAAAATCGAATTCACGAGTAACATTCTAAAGTTAGCATTTCTTTGCGTGCCTATTTTAACTGGCGTTCTGTTTGTTATGTTTGTAAACAGAAAACATTAACATTTGCTTTAGCTGCCATTTAAACGATGAACAATGTTATTCCGCTTGTTAAAGATATCGGCACATGTATTAAATGTTTTTTCTTAGTTCTAAAAATAACCTTATTCGTTTATTATTTTTAAAGAAAAATAAATAAGAATTATTTCACATCATCAAGTCGACCGTTAATCTGTCTGACGACCTTAAAATAAAAGAAATAATTAAAAACGCTTAGGTTCATCGTAGTGTTTTCATACACAGTTAAAGTTTTGTTAATTTGGAAACCTTTTTTTTTTTGACAAGCCCGTTGGATAGTGGTTAGGATGCTTGCCTTAACTCTGTGTTCTAAAGTTCCCGGATTCGATTCCCGGCAGGGTCAACTTTGAAAAATGTACATACTTTTCAAATTTGGCTCTGGTCTGGAGGCCAATTGGGCGACCCATCTGGCGGTAGTAAACATTTCTTTCTTCATATATATATATATATATATATATATATATATATATATATATATATATATATATATATATATATATATATATATATATATATATCGTTACCTGCGGCCAGACTATCGGTCCTTATTTCATGACATTCATATAATTTTATTTTCAGACTTAATTATGTTTGTATTGAAATGGGTGTAATTTTTAACAGCATATTTTCAATGAAGTTGAACATCATCAGACCGTATAGTACAATATCAGTATTCATAAATTGTACAGCTAAAAGTAGGTAAATATCTATCTTTCTAAACTCAATACAATCGCATTGTTATGCCTCCGCCATTTCTGGTCTTATTAAAGAAACTTTGTCCTTAGTTCTTACATTTGATAATTGAATCATTCAATGGGCACGTAAAAGTAATGGAATTTATTTTTTATGCGATAAGGGTAATACTGGCTAAGTTAAAATGGCTGAAAGTCCAATAATATTGTTCGTAAGTGGTTTCAAAATCCGCAGAAATCGTCAGAAAAATAAACTCTTGATTAATAAACCCAATAATTTACTAGTACCTAAAACAAGGCTAATTAAAATCAGTAATTCTATATGTTACTAACGAACCGTCCCTCCTTTGCAGGAATGTCCAATTTTTCTCTTCATTAGAACAAATATGTATTTGGAAAAGAAAATAGCCGAATTGATCCAATCGTTCTTTGAGCTTAGCAACATATTTAAGGGACTTATTTTTATGCAATTCCAATATTTTAGAAAAACCTTTGTAGATGGTAGCTATTGACATCACAATTTCAAATGTAATAGGTAGGATTATTCCTTGGAAAAACATTGGAAAAACAGCGAGAATGTCACAAATTCTGCACATTTTAGAAATTAATTATACTAAATATAAAATTTATTTCAGTTTTTTGTTGCTATGCAAACCTTCATGTTATGTCCCAGAAAAGTCATGTTTTTTTATGTATTGCTACGACCTATAATTAATGAGTAATCATGGAATTACGTAGTTTGGAATAAGTAAGCTGTTCGAGTTGGAAAGTGCCCTCTTAATGTTTTTTTGTTTAAAACTGAAGGGCAAAAAAGTTGCAAACTTAGTGAAATTTGTCCGCAAGACAGTTAAAAATAAAAGACCCCGAAGTGGATAATATAACTTTTTCCTTATTTATCAATGGAGTGTTCTTTTAACAAGGAATATGGTGAAACAACACCGAACAAGGTAAAAGATTTTCAAAGGCGCGTATCTGTCTAGGAATGGAACCGGTCCTATGTCTATCCAAAAGAAACTGGACACGGCCTCATGCATGTCCGCTCTTGGCTAAAAGAAACATAAGTAGGTGCTTACTCCGCTAAAGGAAATTTTATTAAAGATTTTTAAGAATAATTACATAAAATGTGAAATCGTTCTAACATTGCTTTAACTTAAATGCTGTTTATCACAGAGCAAAGAACCACCGCGCCGCCCTCTACTAGAGACGGTAGTAATAATAATATCCGTGTCACGCAATAGGGAATATGCACTTTTTTTCTATATTTTCATACGATAGGTTATATCGTTATATAACCGTAAAAAAATATTCAGCGCCAAAAAACAGAAATTTGGTAACAAAAAAAATAATTAAAATTAACTAACAGCTACGGGCACTTTAAACACCCGCCCTTTTGGCGCGCTTGTCGTGACGTCAAAGTCTACAATACAATCAAATGTTAAAAATCACAAACATCTACACGCTTGTTGACATTTCATAGACGTTGACGTCACATTCCATAGATCTTGACGTCACATTCGATCTGACCGTTTCAAGTATTTTGAATTTCCCACATTTTTATGCACTTTTTAATAATTATTTTCTTAACGAAAAAGAAATAATATTAAAAAATATTTACATAGACATAATTCTAAAGCAAAAATGTTGATAAAAAAAATATATTTAAGGCTCCGGTCTCGCTTTGCGACTCTACCTTAGCAAACAGAACTAAGCGCACTTTCACGCGTCTTTTTTGTTATGAATTGCAATTATTAAAAAGTATATAAAAAATTTTTTTTTTTTTTTTTTCATTAATTTATTAAAAAATAGGTCATTACCAAGTGGTTTTAAGAGCGACTGCATTAAAAAAATTTTTCAAAAGAAAAATATATGTATTTGCAGTGGTAAAATTCATGAAACTACAACTTTTTAAACCTCTTTAAATAAGAAAACTAAAGCGTTTATCAAAAAAGTAACCAGTTTAGATTATTGCTAACGATATGAGAATAAATGTAAACTGAATATATTTCGTATTTTTGTTATAATTTTGACGTAGCATGTGCTTGAATGAGACCTTCAACGCGTTCAACCTAAATAGAGGCATTTTTAACGCCCAATAGAGCTATTAAAATGTGCATCAAAATAAAATTAAAAAATTGTTTTTGAAATTTCAAATCCATCACTTTCAATAAATATAAAATATATTTTATTTATTCTTTTGTTAGTAACTGTAAAAAAACATTTATTTTCTGTAAATTATGCAAGAACACTAATTTTTAGGAGACTCGAGCCTTAAGCCTTTTTTGAATTAGACGCATATTCCCTATTGCGCTGAGCGCAACTCACGGCGCATTTGGTCGCCAATTTATATTTTCACGTTGTGAAGTAATGTTTATCGATAGAAATGCCTCATTGTGCTGTGATTTGGTGTAATAATCAAAGCAAAGACGTGAATATACAACATTCTGGTGTATCATAATGATAAGTGGGTAATTAATGCAATTTTTAGCTTTCAAAAAAACGCGAGTCGAGATTGTCTTGGAACACAAAACTTAAATAGTGCGTTTAAATAAACGGTGACGCCCCCTGACACGTTGTTGCTCTGTGAGTTTTATTAATGAGCCCGCAACTTCGTGCGCCTGGTATTCGGTATAGGGAGTAACATTTTTATAAAATGTTATGGGAAGCTTGCTACAATAGATCAGTGAAAACCGCTTCTGAGATTAGCGTGCACAAACGCATAGACAATCAAACTAACAAAAAAAATTCTAAAAACTATTTTTTATAAATAAACATATACAAATTGTGTTTTTGAAAAAACCTTTAAATTTAATGGACAGACACGGGTCGTTTACGATTTTATTATATGTATAGAGTAGCGACCCGGGGTGTAATTTTTATATATATGAACATTCCCCGTTTATCCCTCTTTCCATTAGTGAAAACCGAATTGAAATTGGTCTACCCGTTCACGCGTGATGCCGTGACCAAGGGAAATGGGGATTCATTTTTATATATGGAGAAGATTATAAGCACTATAATATTAGAGTTTGGCCAACATAAACTCTATTGTATGTAAATTTCATACACGTAGAGAATTTTCAAAAATCGTTTTGACAGAACGATCAGATCAGAGTTTTGACAGAAATTGTTTTATAATTACATATTATTATTTTTATTTTTTATAGCAGGCAGCCTGACGCTTCACTAGGCAGCAACTCTAGGTGGCTAACTTCGCAACGCCATATGGGTTTTAAATGTGTTACTGACGCTAATAAGATAAATACTAAATAGTCAGTTTATGACTTCGGAATACAGTGTAGTCTACCAGTAAAAACTAATTATAACACAATAACTATTATTACGAATTAAACAACAACCAAAACCGAAGGAAATGTTTAAGATTAGCTCTCCAAAGTTATTTCGATTAAACGAATTCCTGGCGATTATATGGAATTAAACACTTAACGATAAAATTAATCTCTATACACTTGATTAATTTTATTAACGAGTTACGTAAAAAATTAATGGAAAATAAAATTGTTCGAAAAGAAGCTGCGCAATAACATGTCATTTTACTACGTTTGACATACCAAAGGAGTATATACAAGGTCCTTAATAGTGTTAGGGGTTCCAGTCGGAATCCCTCCACTCTCTTAATGATTGGATGAGATTAAAAAAATTGTTCAGAGTAAACCAATCCATACTAATATTATAAAGAGAAAAGATTTGTATGTATGTATGTTTATAATGAATAAACTCGAAAATTACTGAACCGATTTTAAAAATTCTTGCACCCATAGAAAGCTACATTATCAAGGGGTAACATAGTATTTTATAAAGAAACGCGGACGAAATCGCGTGCAACAGCTAGTGTATTATAATGCAAATATTAATTTCCCTATCTCCTTTCCCTTAATCCTACTGTAGTCGGCAGCGCACTTGCAGCACTGCAGGCGACGGCCACCTACCATCAAGTGGACCGTCAGCTTGTCTGCCCATCTTAACATTAAAAAAAATAGAAAAAAATTAGAAGTACAATAAAATTGTGAAATATAATAAATAAACTACTCGTTAGCGTGGATTAACCCCTAGTCTAAGAGCTACTATTGGGGGAAAAAAATAACATGTCCCATTTTCCTATATTTTCGTAATTCCTTCTACAAACCTACAATGGTCGGCAGCCGGCAGAGCACTTGCTGCATCTGTGGCGTTGTTTGTATTATAGGCAACGGTAACCACCTACCATCAAATGGGACATCAGCCTTTTTAACTACATTAACATATAAAAAAAGTCAATATATTATATTTTTTTGTGATGATACTGCAATATTGTAACGTAATTATGGTCCAGATCTTTGATATCTCCATAGTTGTAAACATAAAATGCTACCCGCAAGGAAAGTAAGGCTATGTACAAATCTATCACTAGAAGGCGACGACGGTTGCATGTAGTGGTGTACAGTCAGCAACACATATTACATACTAGCTGAGCCCGCAACTTCGTACTTTCGTACTTCGTACGCTACAGCTACACCGATATGGCGCCTAACTATTTTGTTTGTAAATCGATTGGAATGTAACAAACACTAAATGTTACGGGACTACAATAAATCAGTGAAAACCGCATTCAAACCGATTAAGCCGTTTCTGAGATTAGCGTGCACAAACGCACAGACAAACAGACAAAAATTCTAAAAACTATTTTTAGAATTTTTGTACAAATAGTTTTTTTTTATATTTAATGTACAGACACGGCTCGTTTACGATTTTATTATAGATGTAGATGTGGATGTGGATCTGGATGTGGATTCGGAGCTCATACTATGCTTAGTATTGTATATTTACTTGAGGTATTAAGTGTATGATTATAATTGTTGTAATTTTTATATTTAAAAAAATAAAAGATGACAAAAAGAATAGTATCCTGAGTTTCTTTCGGGGTTTCTTCTCAGGATCGTCATCTTGGCTTTTTTCCGAAACCCTGGTAAATTTAAATTTAACTGGTAATTCTAAATGACGATCATAAGAGTTTCTTGGAGAAACCTAATTGATAAATAAATATTTTGATTTTTTGATTTTTATAGATATAGACATAGATATAGATATAGATATAGATATAGATATAGATATAGATATAGATATAGATATAGATATAGATATAGATATAGACATAGACATAGACATAGACATAGACATAGACATAGACATAGACATAGACATAGACATAGACATAGACATAGACATAGACATAGACATAGACATAGACATAGACATAGACATAGACATAGACATAGACATAGACATAGACATAGACATAGACATAGACATAGAAATAGACATAGACATAGACATAGACATAGACATAGACATAGACATAGACATAGACATAGACATAGACATAGACATAGACATAGACATAGACATAGACATAGACATAGACATAGACATAGACATAGACATAGACATAGACATAGACATAGACATAGACATAGACATAGACATAGACATAGACATAGACATAGACATAGACATAGACATAGACATAGACATAGACATAGACATAGACATAGACATAGACATAGACATAGACATAGATATAGATATAGATATAGATATAGATATAGATATAGATATAAATGTTCGTAAAACAATAAACAAAATAATGTTTTCAATACAAGTATTTAATCCTAACACACCTAAAATTACAATAATACACAGAAAATTCTAAAACAAATAATATTTACATAATAATTTCAATCAAATTTGCAAACGCTATTAGAAATTGAATGACGCGGCACTGGAATAAACCGGTTACACTATTCGTGTGGACACGTGGTATTCAGAATAACGCGTAACTTTTTTGTTTGTAAACAGATTGGAATGAAATATACATTAAATAGTACCGGAAGCTTGCTACAATACATCAGTGGAAACCACATGAAAATCGGTTAAGCCGTTTCTGAGATTAGCGCGCACACAGCAATAATAGGCAAACAACGATTTTATTATAAATGAAATCGTTGTTTATTATATAGTTAACTAAAGTTTGAGTCAATTCAACTGAAGAGTTATTTTATTGCATTTTTATCAAAAAAAAATGTTGGACGTGATTCTTTAAATTTACATAACTTTTTTGTTTGTAAACCGACTGGAATGAAACGAAAGTTACGGGAAGCTTGCTATAATACATTAGTGAAAATCGCATTCAAATAAGCCGTTTCTGAGATTAGCGCGAACAAACGCACAGACAAACAGACAAAAATTCAAGTAACTATTTTTTGGCCTCGGTAACATAAGCACAACGTGTATCAATTATTATTTTTTAATATTTAATGTACCGACACGTGTCGTTTACGATTTTATTATATATGTAAAGATAAAGAGTGCGTATATGCTTTAATATGCTTTAGATATGACCATTTTCAATTAATTATGGTAGACATATTCAAACCACATTACAACATTATGTTGCCCAATATCTGCGACATAAGTTTAAATATGAACGCAAATAGTATTTCTACCGAATATACTCTTCCCACAGGACTTTTCCAGCTTTCAAAGCCTTGGCATCGTCTTTTCCATAAATATTTAAACAAATTTCCATCCTCACGTATATTCTAAAATAGAGCCCACATGTGGCACGCACACACTTTAGGTAGGTACTTACCGCGACTACTTTGTATACAATTTGTATCGCAATGTCACTTTCACTTCATAAATATTGCTCGTTAATTTATATCGCAACTAATTGCACATCACTTCCTGTACATACGTAATGGTAAGCACATATGCTTGAAATTCAAGAACGTACCTCGCCATTTATCTGTCATTTACTTGATTATCCTTTATTCAATGCTTACTGGTTCTAATGCAGAGGCGGTCAACCTCATTGAGTTAAATAAATTGTCGCTCCTGCTGTCATTAACTTATATTGCCAGCTGTGAATTCAATTGGAAGCTCTGTTTTAACTTGATCGGTAAGTGGATCGAATTTCAAACTTAGTTTTTCTGCAACGGTACTTATAAACTTACTTTGAAACAATAAAATATTCTTTTTTTTATATTTATTAAAATTATTCTACACCAGCTAAGCTCGCAACTTCGTACAAGTGGTATTCGATAACTTTTTTGTTTATAAACCGATTGGAATGAAACAAACACTGAATGTTACAAGAAGGTTGCTACAATACAACAGTGAAAACCGCATTCAAATCGGTCAAGCCGTTACTGAGATTAGTGTGCACAAACGCACAAACAGACAAAATTCTAAAAACTATTTTTTGACCTCGGTAACATAAGTACAATGTGTACAAATTGTTTTTTTGAAAAATACTTAATTTACAGAAACGGCTCGTTTAATTTATACATTAATGTATAAATTAAAAATTAATAAAATAAATTAAATGTATAAATTAAAACCCATTAATTTTAATTTTTGTTATATTGTATTTATTTTGTTATTTCAAGAAATATTTGGTTCAGCCGTAATATTTTCCATTAGTCTAGACATGACTCAAAATATTGTGCTTAAACCGCAGTATGCTTTTAAGTTATTCAATTTGAGTCACTTATCATACGAGTATCAATTTACTCAACATTGCAGAAATGTAACTAAGTAAGTAACTAAATCGTACCTATATCAAAGAGTACGTTACTGAAGGTGTATACTGCACAAAATATGTATATAATTGTGATGGAAGCATAAACAAGAAAGGAATAACATTTAAATGTGACATAGAGAGCAAAGTCGAAAACGAAACGAAAATTATCGCATAAGGTAGTGAAATGGCAAATTAATTAGCAGGCGCCATTGAAACAATCGCGCACCGGAATCAATGCCGTCCTTAACCAAGTTAAGGAAGTTCAATTGCTTTAAAAAAAAAGTTAATTACTTGCCGTGATCTTTAACCGTTTCGACTGAATGCTGGCAACGAAAACCCTTTCCTGGTATAAAAACATGTTTGGGAGTAACCAATTCAATCCAAATTTTATAAACTCTGCATAAAACAACTTAAGCGCTTTAAAACATCTTTTATAATGTGCACTGCTAAGGATTGGAACTCTCTATCGGCTCATACAACCCAAATCTTTTCAAGGTTCGAGTGAATAGGCATATTCTGGATGAGCTCGCTCCATCGTCGGCCTCATCTTTCCTACGCGGATAGATGCTTGGCCAAGAGCAAACCCATCTTTAATACAAAAAAAGTTTGTGTTGAATCGAGAATAAGACATACATTATTGCTTTGTGTGTACAGATTACTATTCTATCCCACCAGTAGCCTCGTAAAGAGCTCAATACACCGGTTCAATGACAACGCAAACAATGCCCGTTGACGGATTTGAACACTGGCAATTGCAATTCGTTATTAAATCAAAGGAGAAATCCGTGGTTTGGGCGATACGACGGTGTGATGGCGAAACATGGCAACGGCGAAATTGCAATGAACCACTAAAGAACGCATTTGAATGCATGACACACATCTGGAAAGGTTCTTTGGAAAATAACAATTGTACTGCCAAAACAGTCAGACAATAGGAAATGACAAAAAAGTATTTGAGTTAAATATTGATGTGTAAACACTCCATAAACTAGTAGCTTCAAAACAATTAAAAACCTTTCAAAATAAATTAGCACACCTATACACTTGACTATAAAAGTTATTAAAATATTTAACAGTTTTATTTTATTATAAACTTACCTGTTTCTGTGTTTTGTCCGGCAGTATGATAGAGAGTTCAAAGTTCCTATTTTTCTTGTCTCTGCTGCCGGAGCGCATCAATTTTGTAGATGATTTCGTGATACTATGCGCCTTCTCTGGTAGCTTCAATGCTACAATGGACATACTCCGGGAAAGCCGCCTCCCCAATTTGCGGGTACGCAAAGACATGGATCCACTTAATCCACGTTTGCGGCCATCAGCGCCCGCAGCCGCAGTAGACGTCGTCTCCTCGACACCACCACTTTCTTCACAAGCACCTGCCATTTTACTGACAATATCACCACCGAATAATTCTTCTACAACATTCACATCTCCAACGCAATCGTGCCGCCGAATTCTAACTTCACTTTAAATTTGAGAAAGTATTTCTTAACACTGAGTCATATTATTGTCTAGACAAAGACGAATGCACTTTTCAGCGGGTCCATATCGTGACTGCACACAGATATTGGAGATCAGGGCCGCGTAAACGGGTCCGCTATGGATCATATGGTCACAGAGCCGGTTTTTTACACTTTTTCATTGAGAACTAATTGGTTGCAAGTCCAATATTGGATCAGTAATTGATTGTTAGAATAATGCGAACGGTTGATTGTGTAGCTAGATTTGTTGTTGAACGGGACGCGTTATCGTCAACGTGATACGGCCGGAGCGTAGTAGTGAGACACAGCGACGTGTATACGGGTGATCGCGGATATTACGACTAAAGGCGGTCGGTTCAGCTCGAAATCAACGGCTGAGACGGCCTGCGTTACGTTGCGCGAACCGCTGCACCGCCCCCGCCTTCCTATCAACCGACTACCATAACATTCTTCTCAAATCAAATAATTTGCGGAAACATACTTCATCCACGACTCATAAAACACAGCGACACTCCATCAATGTTTGCTCGATGTTCTAAACTTGGGACAGTTTAAATCCATAAACGAGGACATTAGCCGAGAAAGTAGACATAACTGTCTATAATTTCATGCAAATGCTTGGTACCTACAAGTGCTAGCCTTTTGTCATTGGACTAACTGAATATTTGAGAATTTTTCCTCCAAAATAATGGTCATACAATCAAGTATCGAATGGTTACAAGATAAAACAACAAGTGCTAGAACATGCTAAATTTGCGACCGGTCAACAAATCTCAAGGTGATCAAGTTTGTAAGTCATCTCTTCGTGAAGTTGTTCCTGTAATAGTAAATGTAATATAGATATAAGTCATTTTAGCTAGCAAATGTGTTCATTTAGAGATAGGTATTCATTAAATGCATGAACAATCTTGTGATTTTTTCCAATTTTCTTTTATTAACAAATAGTTACCTAAGTATACCAGCCAAATCTTCATGGCGACATTATAGTCAAACGAGCCTGTTGGATGAGTGGTTAGGGTGCTTGCCTTAATGTTCTGTTCTAGGGTTCCCGGGTTCGATTCCCAGCAGGCTCAACTTAGGCCACGTAGGCCTATGTACATTTTGTACTTTTATCTTGTTTTAGTCACTGTAGCAAATTGCACTGTGGTTTCATCTTGTCTTCTAATAACATATTTCTTGAGTATTGTGTTGCGGTTTACTAACCTCATTATACTAAATAGGTAAGTAAATTAATGTCAAATACCTATTGAAGATTTATTTCAACTTTCAAGTCAATTAAAAACAACAAATTCGACTTATAATCTTCAGATTCGCAAACCCACCTATTTAAAACACATTTACCTTTGTGAACCATGTTTTAGTTATCTATTTATACTATTACTATACATACATATAAATAAAATTTAAGTGTCTGTTGGTTTAGTCAAAAAATTTATTTTTATTTTTTCTTACTATTTGTATATCAAAGTTGATACTTATAACAAAAATAAAAATTTTAAAAATTTTTGTCTGTTTGTTCCGGCAAATCTCCGAAACAGCGCGACCGATTTTGACGGAACTTTCATTAGCAGATAGCTGATATTATGTGGAGTAACTTAGGCTACTTTATTTTTTTTTTAAATATACACATATAAGCAGTTCCAGTATTGCGTGCGCCCCACGCTTACGCCGCAGCGAAAGGTGGCCCGGTTCAACTAATAGAACAGTAAATACATTTTTGTTATACATTAAAAACATTGCTGTTTTATATTATACTCGTCTATATTAATATATTTACCTATCGACTACGCAAGTTTGTTACGTTATATTGAAATTATTAAAAAAAAACTCACGTAGCATGGTACAGGGAAATGTAATACAAATTTAAGTAATATAAATTCAATATTTCACAAGTGTTAGGTCAAACCGACTGGGTCATAGAAACGACATCGACACCGAATTGATATGAGGCCTAGAAAAACGGTCGCATTTATTGTAATTTTATTTAAATTTATTCGCTGATCTCGACGTCTTATTAACCGAAACAAGTTGTCGCTTATTTGTTTATGGTCATAGAGTAATTTTTTTTGCATATTCTTTTCTACTGTCGACGTCAAAGTGACGTGTCAAAATGATTTCTATAATAATTTATAACATCCAATCTTAATATAATTTTTCAGAAAACATATTTCTAAACAAATGTTTAATTAAAACTTTAAGATTATGCAGTAAGTATTAAAACGTGATTTATATTAAAAAACTGATTATAAACGAAAAATTTTAACCATATTTTCACATAATGTAAAAAATGATCAACCTGATTCTTATTGATTCTAGTTAATGTTGGAAGAATCACATATACATTTAACTTGACTATATCAATCAGGTAGACATGCCAAAAAAATATTGCTTTTTGTAATGTCTTTATTTGCCTTAACAAATACTGAACAGAAAATCACAATGAAATAACAGCACGTGTGCTATTGTGTTTCGGTGAGTAAGGGATGCTAGAGCCCATTTCCCTATCCCCCTCCTAATCCCTTATCCTTAATCCTACTGTAGTCGGCAGCGTACTTGCAGTGATTTTGGCGTTGCTTGTGTTATAGGCGACGGTAGCCACCTACCATCAAGTGAACCGTCAGGCTATCTGCCGATCTTAAGAGGAAAAAAAAACTTGATGGTAGGTGGCTATCGTCGCCTATCACAAGCAACGCCACAACTGCTGCAAGTGCGCTGCCGGCTACAGTAGGATTGGATAGGATTGGATTGGTTACAATAATAGGCTCAGGCATCCCTACTCACTCACCGAAACACAACAGCATACGTGCTGTTATTTCACTGTGGTATTCTGTAAAGGGGTGGTTACTGCCGCCAGACGGGCTGCCCAAATAACTGCGAAACGCAGTGTGCCCTGCCACTATTTTGCAGAACCAGGCCAGAACCAAATTTGAAAAGTTAATTTTTCAAAGTTGACCGTGCCGGGAATCGAACCCGGGAACCCTAGAACAGAGCGTTAAAGCAAGCACCATAACCACTCATCCAACGGGCTCGTCGTATCCAACGGCCCTTAATAATCCATCAACACTTTTTCTTCATTTTATTTTATTAGAGTTGACAGCGCACTCTCACCCCTAAAGTGTTGCTGCACCGATCATTAAAAGGTCGTCAGCTTGTCTGCCACGGTTTATCACAAAAAAACTTCTGTCCAATTATTATTAAGTACTTTATATATATTCATATAATGTGATCTCGATTTTATTCACAAATAAGACGAGTCGCATTGGTATTAGATTGTCCAATCAAAGCTGGATTAGATTTTTTTTTTTTTTTCAGAAAAGTTGATACGAATTGGAAAAAGGATGTCGATTGGAAGGCACGCTACTCAAAACTGTACTCATCCAGAGGTAACAGCACAAAGTAAGCAACTGAGTGTTAATTTCTTCCTAGCTGATATTATAAATAAGACATGGGGTAACTTTCATCCTGAAAAAAGTACTGTTTCCGAGAGACGTCGCAAAGTCGCCGTTAAAAGCTATTATTTTCATAATTTTAATAAAAACATTATCATATAATACAACTTCTGTCCGTATGTACGCGATGATCTTAAAAACTAATGAACGTATTTGAATGCGGTTTACACTAATGGAAAGAGCGTTAAACGAGGAAGGTTTTTATACATAATTTGTGACCCGTGCGAAAACGGAAGCGAGTCACTAGTTTTAAATTTATTATTATTTCTTCTAGTGGTACATGTTTTGAACTCAATTTTACACGTATCTAACGTATGTAAGCATTTGTTATTGGCTTTGACTCCAAATTTTTAATTTAGATCAAGATATATGAAAAATATCAAGTCGCAAAACTTTATTTTAAAATGGATACTATACTGTAAATAATAATAATAGGGTTTAGGTTTATAATTTAGGTTACATTTATTTTAAATTCAGTTTTATTTTTGATAACATTAGTTTGATCCCATAGACAAACTGCTTTCCAGTTTTATGTGACATTGTAAATATATTTTTTAATTATTTCATGTATAATAAATAAATAAATAAATAAATAATTGTAAATAAATGACGCGTTTTGGCCATGTACAACCACGTACGGTTGAATACACAAAAAAAATATTAATACAATTTTTTAAACTGACATTAACTTATTATTAATCGGTACAGGATTCATATGCGCGCAATAAGCCGTTTTCGAGAGAATTTTCAATAAAAGTCAAATTATTCTTGTATTCCAACTTTTTTTGTGGAGTTTCTATTACTTTAACGAAAATTCTAATTAATACAATTGGTTCTTCACATGTTTAAGTATAATATATATTTTTTTCAAAGCAATTGTTTTGTCTATTTCTTGTAACATCTTCATTAAACAATGGATATTTTTAGTATTTAGCGTTTGTCTCCACCTTAAAAAAAATCTTAGGTATTAAAACATTTATTCGATCTCTATTGCTCAAATATTTTTCATCGCCTCAGCCGTAGGACGTCCACTTCTAAACAAGGCCTCTCCCTTATTTTTCCAAAAGGACCGGTCAGAAGCAGCCTGCATACACCGTCGACCCACAAGGTGGGTGGACGTCCTATGCTGCGTTTGCCGGTCCGTGGCCTCCACTCGAGAACCTTCCGGCCTCCGTATTATGTGTCCCGCTGCCACTTCAACTTACTAATCCGGCGGGTTATGTCGGTAGCTTTCGTTCGTCTAAGAATCTCCTCATTCCTGATTCGATCTCGCAGTGTAACCCCAAGCATAGCCCTCTCCAGAGCTCGTTGAACGAAGTTGAGCTTTCTTACGAGGCTCATAGTTAGTGACCACGTCATAATGTCATCACTGGCAACACACATTGGTCGAAAACTTTTAAGGCACTGAGGAATTTTGGACGAGAAGATGTCTTGGAAAAATATTTTTGCCAGGCGTAATTTTTTTTAATATTTATATTTAGATGATCCCTCAGGAACAGTACTTTTGCTGAATGGAAGGTATCCTATGTCCTTTTCTTTATTCTTTGAGTAGTTAAGGCGTGAAAGCGCAACAAACAAACGAACAAACTGACTTTCGCATTTCTGTATTATTATTTTTAATGTTAAGATCGGCAGACAGGCTGACGGTCCACTTGATGGTAGGTGGCTACCGTCGCCTATAACACAAGCAACGCCACAGCTGCTGCAAGTGCGCTGCCGCCTACAGGATTAAGGATAAGGGATTAGGAGGGAATAGGGAAATGGGCTCTGGCATCCCTTACTCAATCGCCGAAACACAACAGCACACGTGCTGTTATTTCACGGTGGTCTTCTGTAAGGGAGTGGTTACTGCGGCCAGATGGGCTGCCCAAATGACTGCGAAACGCAGTGTGCCCTGCCACTACTTAAAATATTAGTTAGGATGCCACTTCCGAAATAATAGTTCTTTGTTCAGATGAAGTTACGACGTCTTTTATATTGAAAGGAATAACCACACAATTATTCATCTCATTAATGCGTGTCAAGGCTGACAGAAGTAAGACTCATCAATGATTGTAAACCATTATTTGCCTACTATCCGTTTACATGGGATTAAAAGTTAATACAGTGGCAGCTGTTATGCAATTTTAAAAATTCCGGATGTTTAACAAGTTCTTAATTGAATATAAAGTCGAATAGATCCAGCTTTTTTTTTTAATATTTAACTCGACAGACAGGCTGATGGTCCACTTGGTGGTAGGTGGCTGCAAATGCACTGCAGACCATAGTAGGTAGGATTAAAAATAAGCGATTGGGATGGAATATAAAAAAGGAAAATTTCCTCTGTCATTCAGCTATGAAGGCCAACAGAATAGGGAATAGCACAGCCCTAAAATGTTTAATACGGACAGACCTTTAGCTAATGAGTCACTGTGCGTGACTCACGGACGAGAAAAAGTAAACACAGCGTCAAGGCTTCGAAATCACGATATTTATATTATCTTTTTCGTCGTAAAGCCTCCCTACGGTAATTTTGACGCTCAAAAAACGTTGCTTGCACATCAACACGAAAAAAATATGGTTGCAATCAACGTTGTAGGTATAATTGTATTAAATGTGCATATTTTTACACGTTCGATGTACAATGTTATTCGGTTTAAACCAAATCGTAAAATACACAAGGGTATAATATATCGATTTAAGGCGGATTACACAATTTTTTAAATATTGTTCAAATTGGCATTAAATGAGTAATGTATTTTAAATTTAAAACGTGTTTAAATAAAATTTAAAACGTTGTGCAAGTCGTTTCTTAAATGTACCTATCACACTGTTTTCGGTATTTATCGTTGAGCAATGTTTTCGTTAAAAAGATTTATTGGTATTGCTATAAATTTAATTTTTAAATCAACTAATTTATATCCGTATAGGTAAGAGACACTTAAAAACACTAACAAAATTATGAGTTGTGGGTTTCCGGGATGATGGCCCAGGTCTGTTAGAAATTCTTCCAATTTCCAATTCTTCCAATTTCCAAAGGGTAGGACTATTGGTAGTTTTGTATTACTGGTAAGTCTACTGGGTACAAAGTTCCCAAAGGTTTTACTAGTAAGCTTATTGGGTATGAAATTCCCAGCAGTTCAACTGGTAAGACTACTCGGTAAGACTACTGGGAAGAGGTCAATTTTACTCGTATATTATCTTTGTTTGTAGATCTGAAGAAATCGACCCACTGCGGATATCATTCATGTCTAATACAAGTCCGTTGGTCTCGATGCAACGAAATTCGGGACTAGCACAAATGTCTCAAGATACTAGTAGTACGATGAAGCCGCAAGTGCCT
Source organism: Bembecia ichneumoniformis (assembly GCA_910589475.2). Classification (NCBI taxonomy): domain Eukaryota; kingdom Metazoa; phylum Arthropoda; class Insecta; order Lepidoptera; family Sesiidae; genus Bembecia; species Bembecia ichneumoniformis. Next base: position 15,428,077 of record OU342536.1, on the reverse strand, counting down.
TACTTCAAATCGTTGCTGTCACAACACAGTGAATTGTACAGGAGCTACAACAGTTCAAAGTGTGTAATTTTTAGTTGCACTGAAAGGTGACGTTTGAATATTATAAATACGAAAGTCCATCCGAACAGTGGCTCTAGCATGAGTTTACGATACTACACTCGCTAGCGAGAGCGTAAAACATTTATATGGAAAATTGACAATTTGACATTGACAGTTCACGATTTTCCATACAAAAGTTTTACGCTCTCGCTAGCGAGTGTAGTATCGTAAACTCATACTAGAGCCTCAGGACTTACACGTAAAAACTACTGAACGGATTTAGATGAAATTTGGCACACATATAGTTTATTAACTGGATTAACATACAGGATCCTGGAAAAGTGTTAGGTTCCCGAGGGATTGTATAAAAATATAAAAAATAGGCGCCACTGAAAGATGTCGGGCGATAATTTTTAACGCAGACGAAGTCGCCAGAACTAGAGAATACTTACTAAGCGAAGGCTATTCGCTCACATCACGGCTTAGTTTTTTTTTTACATTTACCATTTTTACACCCGTCGTAACTTCTAAACTAATGATCCGATTAGAATAATTTGAAAAGTGTTTTTATTGCATAATTTGAACCAAAAACGGTCCCTCTGTCTCAAAAACTACTGAACGGATTTCTATGCAGTTTTCACTAATGTAAAGAGCGTCAAACGAGGATAGTTCTTATGTATAATTTGACCCGTGTCGGGGTCGGACCGCTAGTACGTTATGAAATAAATCTATGTTCCAGATTTCAAGTTTCTATACTTAGTAGTTTTCGTTGTGCATTGATAGAGTCAATCAGAAAAAATATATAAGTATAGATTAGTAACACCATTCAAAAAAGTGTAAAAAGAGCTAGATTTAATGAATGAACGATTTCTTTTTAGATGCGATAATTTAGGAGACAATGAAACATTATTGTTGAATATGATACGTGCCCGCAGTCGTGAGCTAGAGGAAGCTGAAGATGAACCGCTGGATTTGCCTAACAGGGACAACGATTACGATTCCGATGAGTAAGATAACAAGAAAAATTATACTTACGGTATTTGAAATTATGGTTGAATTTACAAATAAAATTAATTACCCACGCAAAACGCTAATGCTCTAGTAGACCCTTCGACATAAATTAATAAATTAAAGATAGTGCCTCGAACATATAATTCAATTTACTTAACTTACAGAAGACCACCGTGAAATAACAGCACGTGTGCTGTTGTGTTTCGGTGAGTGAGTAAGGGATGCCAGAGCCCATTTCCCTATCCACTCCTAATCCCCTCATCCTTAATCCTACTGCAGTAGGCAGCGCACTTCAGCAGCTTTGGTGTTGCTTATATTATAGGCGACGGTAGCCACCTACCATCAAGTGGACCGTCAGCCTGTCTGCCGACCTTAACATAAAATTAAAAAAAAAATTATAGAAACGCATTGTTCGATATCATGACAATTATAGAAGAGACGAGCGAGACGGTATAAGAACATAAGAACATAGATGGCTCTGTAAGTGAAATAGCACCCAAAGCTAGTTATTCAAATTAGTTGGTTATATGCCCCATAGTACATTTATTCATTTTAATTCTTAATTCTAAATACTAAAATTAAAAATGAAATTAACCTAGGAATATTTACATTCTGGTATAAATTTAATATTAAGACTTAAAATAAAAACTAAAATTACCTAATCGAAAAATAAATTAATACTAAATTGATTAAAACTAATAATATAAAAATGGACCCTGCGGCATTGTAGGTACCAAGTACGCTGGCAGCATTTCCTCGTTGAATGGCCAAACTAATACGTTGGCCGAGGAAAGTGCCAGATCTTCGGTCTCCCGTCGCATCAATAAGCATCTTCGAGATGTCTTTGAAGTGGCTCATTGCTGCAGGGCCCCACGGACCGAGTGTCTTGACTCCGAATGGTACAAAACCATATTCGGCGCAGAGGCCACTATATTTAGATGTCCCATAGTTGCTATAGCGTCGTCGGTGCACCTTAAGGGATTCACTGAGGCAAATGACATTTACTATAGAACTCGCTGGCGGCGGAGACAATTAATTCAACAGGCCTAGAAATGGTGTTTTTTTGTTTTTACCATTGGAACATTACACAAAAATTTTTTTTTTATTAATACAATTTTTTTATCTGATATTAACTTATTAATAGGTACAGGATTCATATGCGTGCAAAAAGCCGTTTTCGAGAGAATTTTCAATAAAAGTCAAATTCTTCTTGTGTTCTAACTTTTTTGTGGAGTTTCTATTACTTTAACGAAAATTCTAATTAATACAATTGGTTCTTCACATGTTTAATTATAATATATATTTTTTTCAAAGCAATTGTCTTGTCTATTTCTAGTAACATCTTCATTAAACAATGGATATTTTTAGTATTTAGCGTTTGTCTTCCCCTTAATAGCTTTTTTCTTAAAATAAAATAAAATTCTTAATATAAAGAATTTCTTTTTTCTTTAGTGTACCCTACATATATCCTACTAATATTATAAATACGAAAGTTTGTATGTTTGCGGGTTTGTTACTCAATCACGCCAAAACGGCTAAACTAATTTGGATGAAATTTGGCACACATATAGTTTATTACCAGGAATAACATATAGGATACTTTTTATCCAGGGAAAAGGTAGTCTCCCGAGAGATCGTCTAAAAATATAAAAAAAACGGCGCCACCGTCGTCACAGCCATAAAGATATCAGGCGTTGTATTACTCGTATTTACCTCATGTGTTATATTTTTTCATTTTTCAACGCGGACGATGTCGCGGGCATCAGCTAGTTTTTTATAATGAGTACCTATACAATTTATCAATGTCATTTAAGTGTTATTAACTTATCATCCAAAATACTTAGATGTTTAGTGTATAATTACCGGTTACCGGTATTGCAGCAGTGCTAATAGAGCCTGCCGACACAATGGCGCAATAATATAAGGTATATCTAATATATCTTAGTAAAAAATGCTCGTTTTTCCCACTTGACTTTCACTTTCGATTCAATTACGTCTATTAAATACAACTTTCTCACAGTTTCTTGAGTGAATATGCTTCTATAACATTCTATTTTAATTATTTTAAACAATGCCGCGGTGGGGCCGGTCGCGATGAGTTTCGTTCTGAGAGGGAGGCAATGGTTGAGCGAATTGACTCAACCTTAAATCTTGTATCCCAACAGGAAGACAAGAATCTGGTTGATTTTAACGCCACCAAAACGCAGGCGTGTTTGTTCTCTGCAAAAAGGAGCCCTTTCGACTTGACTCCAACTTTCCGAGGTGCATCCCGTACCTGTGGCCAATGATCTTGAGCTTCTTGGCATGAGGTTGTGCTCAAATCTCAACTTCGGTACTTCTATCGAGTCCAAAGCCCAAACAGCGGCCAAAAAGTTGGGCATCCTAAATAGAGTGAAGCGATGCTTCACACCTGGACAGCTCCTCTCTTTATACAAGGCACAAGTCCGATCTTGCATGGAGCATTGCTGTCACCTTTGGGATGGCTCAGCAAAATACCAACTTGCTGCACTCGACTCGGTGGATCGCAGAGCTAGGACGCTCATTGGCGATGATACACTAATAAGAATTAAGCTGTAGAGTCTGGCACATAGACGTAAAGTTGCCTGTCTGTGTGTATTCTATAAGATGTACTTCGGAGAGTGTGCTCGAGAGCTGCATGAGATCATACCGCCTTCCCCTTTCTTCTATCGGACATGCAGACGTACGGCTAGTTACCATCCTCACCTTGTCGAAATCCCTCTAATTCAGACCAAGCGCTTTAAAACATCTTTTGTGATGCGCACTGCTAAGGATTGGAACTCCCTGCCGGCGTCTGTATTTCCGAGCTCATATAACCCAAATCTTTTCAAGGTTCGAGTGAATAGGCATCTTCTGGGTGAGCTCGCTCCATCGTCGGCTTCACCTTCCTACATAGAAGGATGCTGGTCAAGAGCAAACCCATTTCTTTTTTAGATTTTAATGCCGATATATATGTAATATAATAGGGGATCGGACAAATTTTCAGAAAGTGTTTTAAATTAATCTTCATGGATATTTATTCCCATAAAAAATACTATTTCATTTATTTATAGCCTTTTAGGTACTCAAAATCATGTTTTAATATTGTTTGTTTGAAAATGCCGCCAAAACGCCAGACAGCTGCATTGGCATAAGACAATGATTGCCCACAAATGACGTCACGCACTGTGATTGGTGTTTCAGTATAGATTAAAAATATTGTAAATAATAAAATTTTATTTCTTCATTTCAAATATTTAAATGAATTATATTAAATTATTATTCGATAAATAATCGTAAAAAAAAATATATTTTCTTTCTAAGTACATTTTAGATTTTAATCTGATTACTGTCCGATCCCCTATTGCACGGGTGGACATTTATTTTTTAAACATTTTTGGGTTTCTTCGTGGAAAACGGCAATTTTGAATGAAGGGCGGAGATAGGGGGCAGGTGAGTAGCCTATGTTACTCGCTGCTAATGTAGGTGAAGGAATTTTAAATATCAGTCCAGTAGTCTTTGAGTTTATTCATTACAAACGTACATTTGTATGGAGGGGGGTAAAGGGGGGAGTATGGATGGTAGTTGAGTAGCCTTTCTTACTCGCCGATAATGTAACTTTCTGTAGGTGAAAGAATTTTTAAAATCGGTCCAATGGTTTTTGAGTTTATTCATTACAAACATACAAAAATACATACATACAAATCTTTTCTCTTTATGATTTTTTTTGTCAGGTCGGCAGACAGGCTGACGGTCCACTTGATGGTAGGTGGCTACCGTCGCCTATAACACAAGCAACGCCAAAGCTGCTGCAAGTGCGCTGCCAACTGCAGTAGGATTAAGGATAGGGGATTAGGAGTGGATAGGCAAATGGGCCCTGGCATCCCTCACTCACTCACCGAAACACAACAGCACACGTGCTGTTATTTCACGGTGGTCTTCTGTAAGGGGGTGGTTACTGCCGCCAGACGGGCTGCCCAAATTATTGCGAAACGCAGTGTGCCCTACTACTTTCCAAATCCAGACCAGAGCCAAATTTGAAAAGTTGATTTTTCAAAGTTGACCCTGCCGGGAATCGAACCCGGGAACCCTAGAACAGAGCGTTAAGGCACGCACCCTAACCACTCATCCAACGGGCTCGTCAAATCAAGTATAGATTAAATTGGTAAAATTTACTGAGAAATTAATATAATAAACAAAATATTAACTCTTTTTATGTTACGGTTTCTTTATGTAATGTTAAGGTGACTACCGTCTTGATGGTAGGTTGCTACCGTCGCCTATATAAGCAACGCAACATAGATTGGCTAAGAAATATCAATTCATCTCCAGGTCGTCGAATGGTGCTTGCATTCACGGTCTAAGCATGCGTCTCACGGAGCGAAGCATTTCACGGTCACGAGTCTCACGGATATCATCTAAACGCGATATGGACATACCCTCCATATTAGCCTACAATATACCAACATCGACACAGGTCAATAATTCTTTGATATAACACACTCGTTTTAATTGTCTGCTGTTGGTAAAAGGATTTTATAGGGACTATGTTTAGTTCATCAATGACAGGCTGACGATCCACTGAGGCTTACGATGGTAGGTGGCTCCGTCGCCTATAACACAAGCAACGTCACAGGTGCACTTCCGATCATGGTAAGATTAAGGATAAGGGATTAGAAAGCGATAGGTAAATGGGTTCTGCCATCATTTACTCGCTCATCGAAACACAACAGCACAGATTTTGGTCTTCTGTATGGATGGTTACTGCCGCCAGACTAGCTGCCTAAATGACTACGAAATGCAGCATGCCCTGCCACTACTTGTCAGTTCCAAGAACTAACTATGAAAAGTTCATTTTGAAAGTTGGCTCTGTCTGGAATCGAACCCGGGACCCCCGAGACAGAACGTTAAAGCAAAAAACGTACGTAATGAGGTTTTTTTTTATGTCTGGGTGCCAAGCAGACTGTCTACTTGGTAAGTGACTACTGTCAACTTAGACCGAAGCAATGTTATATAGGAGCCATGTATCACATCGTCTCTTTTCGAGACAAATTATTATATTAGCAATAGAATTTACAAGTTGCAAGATATATACGAGACGTTTTAAGAAAATTTTATGAAAATGTGAAATAAAACATATAATATAGCGATGCTCATCTTATATATAAAAATGAATCCCCATTTCCCTTGGTCACAGCATCACGCGTGAACGGGTAGACCGATTTTAATTCGGTTTTCACTAATGGAAAAAGGGATAAAAGGGAAATGTTTTAGTATATAAAAATTGCACCACGGGCGAAGTCGGGGGCGGGCCGCTAGTATATAATAATTATCTATACAACGAAATATACGAAAATATATAACTCTTCATATTATAAAACGTATTCCTATGAGAAAGTGGGAATAAAGTCTTATTAGAGAAATATCGACTCTAATACACTCTTATTATAAAAGTATATTGGAAATTTTGCACGTTTTACAGTATGAAGTACAGTACAAAGAAATAATGACATTATTTGAGTTTATCGTTGTTTTAAAAACATAATTTAATAAATAAAATAAACAACTTTTAAGAAGAGCTCCACGAAGCAAAACAAATTTAGAACTATTATTTAAACAATAAATAGTTTTTTAAACCGAAATTCGGAAAATAATATTTAATTTGCAAGTGTATAAAAAATAATAACTTGTAATTTTTTATCTTTCGGTGTTTGATTTAGATGTTAGAAGTATACCAAAATTTATCCCAATTTTTCAATTTTTATGTGATACTATAAAAAAAATGTGATATTGTGCTCTATTTAGAGACGGCTGCGAAAGGACCTATTTTCAGCCTTAAATTAAAATTATAAATAATAGAGATTGACATTCTTAAATCAGCAGTTTTTTTATAAGAAATTTCTTCCCCTTTAAGAATCACTTTTTTCGATTCTCTACATCGCTACGAAAAACTAAATGCGTTTTCTTTCTAATCTTAGTTTGTTTATAACTTGTGAAATTGTTTATGTAGGGGTAAAACATTTCAATACATTTTTCTAGACATCATTCCAAATCGAATAATACGATAGTATTTTTAAGAGCTATTATACTTTTAGGCTAGACTATTTAGGGTCCCACAACATTTTATAGGAACTGTAGATATACGTGCGGGGTGAGTAAAAATGGCTTGTAAGTGTGAAAGGCACTTACAAGGCAATTAATTAATTATAATTTATTCCTGCAGACCAAGATTTTTCCAAATATTACAAAGCTTCTCGATTAAACCGTTAAACTCGCCAATGTCGTCCCTAATTCGTTCAATGTGTCGCTAACTCACTGTCGCTGACGTCTTCGCAAAAACTATCGACTGTCGCATCCGTGTCGCGTACCGTAGCGCACTGCCCCTCGTCGATCCCCGTTTTTATATTCGCGCAAAGACAGTCTGGATACTCTTACAAAATACTCGAGGTTTCAAACTATAAACATAGTAACATAGAATATGGTAAACATCGGTTATTCTATCGATTCTATTATGGTGCTTCGGTTCCTGGAATATGAACCCTATGTCGTAACCGTAAAGACCAATTTCCTTTTGCACTTGTTTAAAGGTGGTGGTCACTATCCATTAGTAAATATTACATCCACTCCCGGAATGTTTCTGCGTTCCTTCGAGAAGGTTCTATGGCCAACTTGAATTGTCTCATGAGCCAAAACAGCAGTGTCCACACCGCACGCACACCTTTGATACGGTCAACGCATGGCTCGGGCCAAAGGTGGCCAAAGGCACGCTCAGCCGAATCGAGCATTTGGCGAGCGAGGCTGCCGCGCGAGCCCATTTGCCCGTCATGTTTGTTTGTTACGTACGAGTATGTCACGTTATTGGTATGTCAATAAATAAATAAACAAATGTTTCATCACATCAGGCTCAACTGTTAATACCGGCCTTTCACAAAACAACAACCGAAAAAGAAGAAGTACCTCGATGGTCGATACGGCGCTCTTTGTGTCCCGTCTGCTCCGCCAAATGGAAGGACAAAACTTTGATTAAGAACATCAAGAGCTCCGGTGAATTCCGTTTCATTATTTATTTAGGACATAATTTATCGACATATTTCGTCCGTAATTATATTAAAATCGGTTAATTTCTTAAACGGCTAGTTTCTTAAACTGCCCCCCACATGTTGCTGGGTGCTGGTCACTTTGTCAGCAGAGTACGATTTATTGCTAACCTACGTTGTAATTTCATCGTGTGCCACGGGAGAATTTGCAATTTAAAGTAGACATATTAAATAACAATATAAATGAGGTTATTTAATTAGGTCGGGGCTAGCGGTGTATTTAAGATGTTGGTTATAACAAAAATTCAATCTAAGTAATTCCATGATCCATCTTCAATACGACGGGTCCTACGCATACTGATGCAACCAGCAAATTAGTGAAATACGTTTTTTTGCATCAAACGCTTTAAATTATCATATTCTTTGTGCCCTGTAAAATTTAGTTAAAAATATCAAATAGTTTCTAAGTTACAAACATGTAAACTGGTGCAAGAGACGTTATTATAATCAAAGTGACTGAGTACACTGGTGTAAGGTCACTTGCATTAGTTTCGTTGGTCATCGTGCCACGCGCCGTGCCAGTGCAAGTATCGTTATACCAGTATGCGCGGTGCGGTAACAAGGCGTAGGCATCCTTACGTTGTTACAACTGAAGGTACAATTAAGAGATCACACTCGGCAGTGGGATTTCATTGCCAAATACGTTTCGAAATTACAAAGAAAACGGATAGTTACTGAAAATTCCAGTAGAAATTGCAGTTTGGTCTATTCGTTGCCGTTGACTGAAGACAGCGGTAGCATCAAAAATGTTCATGTTTGCAAAAATACGTTTTTGAATACCTTATCCATTAGCTATAATTTTGTAAAAACTGCTTTAGACAAATTTGAAAAAGGTTTTGGCGTCATAGAAAAAGATCGTAGGGGAAAACATTTAAATCATCCAATAAAGATACCCATATCTGCCAAAGCTCCTGTGTCAAACTGTTTCAACCTGTAGAGTCATTATACGAGAAAAGAAGTATATTTGGATGGATCATTGACTTTTTTTGAATGTTAAATTTATACAAAGAGTGGTGTGATAATGAAATTCCCGTGAGTAGCAGAGTTAAAATACAGAGGCATCGTTAACAAGAACTTTAATCATTTTTTTCGGTACCTAAAAAGGATAAGTGTGAATTTTGTCACACGTTTGAAAATTTACATAATCCTACAGACGAGGAACAATCGAAACATAACTGGCATTTGGCTGAAAAGGATAGAGATCGAAAATTAAAAGAGACTGATAAAAGTTTATCTAAGACCGACACAACTGTTGTTGCTGTTACATTTGACTTACAAAAAACATGAAAGTTGCCACATGGGAATGTTAGCACTTTTTATTATAAAAGAAAATTAAATTTATACAACCATTTGATTTAGCTGATTACAAGGATATTTCTAATTTTGGGATGAACAGACTGCAAAAAAAGGAGCTAATGAAATTGCCAGTTGTGTTTTTGATTTATTGGCTTGAAAACTGGCAGGGTGTCAAAACTTTTATATTCTGGTTAACAACTGTGGGGGCCAAAATCGAAACAGAACTATTTTTCTCACGTATATGTATTGTGCATAGAAATGTAATATACATTACCCATAGATTCCTAATTGTTGGTCACACACATTCATTCCGTAATTGAAAGGCAAACTAGAAATATTTTGATTTAAACTCCAGATCAATGGATGATGGCTTTCAAAATGGCGACAGCTGATGCAAAGCCATACATAGTAAAAGAAGTTATTTATTTTTATGTATATGATTTTAAGTTTTGTCTACCATTTTTTGACAATTGGAAGAAAAGCTTTTGTAGAGAATTGGTTATGTAGAGTAAAATTTATGAAGTTAATGTTAAAGCTAAGGATTCATTTAAACTAAATTATAAATATACATTTAAAGATGATACTTACAAAAATATACAATGTCTCAGAAGCAATACACGAACCATCAGTATACAGAAACTAATTAAAAAATTTACTAGCTTAGATCTAGCTTACAAAAGCGAGTTACCGATTGATAAGAACAAAATTAAAGATCTTCAAGATCTTTGCAAGTCCAATGTGATTCCTGAGAAATACCATTCTTTTTATAATAATTTGAAAACAGGGACTGAAAGGGACAGTGATTTATGTGACTAAATTATTATAATATTATTTATGTGTAAAGAAACAATATTTTACTAAAATAATGTAAGGTTGATTAAGTATCGACCACTAAACACAATACAAAGAAAAGCAGTAGCAAGCTTTGAATTTCTTTTTTTGTTTTGTTATTTTAAACTTTTTTAATGGAAGTTTTTTAATGTTACGAGTTACGAGTGTGACAAGAATTATAAACTTATAAGTAAAAAGAAATTTTTAGAACGTGTACGGATTTTTTCGTCATTTTTCTACTGATTTCCATAAAAATAAAAAATAAAAAAATACTACGTCTTTATAAATAAATAAAAAATACTATTGCTTATACCAAAAAAGTTTTGTTGCTGTTTATGTCAAAAACAATGAACGATTTCATAAATTTTGTTTGAAATAAAACTAATATAATAATTATTTTTTGTATTATTTATATAGTCATTAAAAGAAATCTAATTATAAGGAAAGATTTTTGTACAAAATACTGGTATAGCTGTCAATGTATATTGGCGCAAGTGACGGAAATCCTTAAAAATACATAATTTTTGAATTGTAAGCATAAACTATTAATCAAATATACGCAAGAGCAAGTAAATAAGTATTCTTTGTATATTTTTTCTTTAATTTAAAATAAAAATAAATACTATTTAAACTGGTGCAAGTGGTCACTTGTACCATTTTACGTGTTTCAGTATTTTAAAGAAACCAGACTACATAAATGTAAGTGACGCTATTTTCAAAACTATCCAAGAATATACAAAATATGTATCATCACCTTTTCCCTAATACCTTCAGTTATAATTCCCCAATTTTTCAAACGTTTTTATTAATTTATTTCAAAGTTACAAGAGTTCGAATCTTTAAACCGCTCTCCTGTAAAGTTGTATTTTTGCACTTGCATTACTATACGTAGGACCCGTCGAATAGATACCTTATGAACAAATGCCGCATGCAATGCAAATGCCCATAGAGCAATGCAAATGGGACTTTTACCACACTAAAACACCCATCGAGATGGGAGTGTTTCTAGGCCATAGGGGACTTTGGAACCGTCACCGGTCGTCGGGGGGGGGGGGGGGGGGGCTTAGAAGCGCCCGGCCCTTACAAATAAGGAACTTAAAGTAATGCCTATGAGGGACCGGCTAGCCCTGGAGTCCCACTTGTAACAACCGCGGCCGGCACAAGTGGTCCCCGCGCCGGGAGATCCCTCGCAGGCGCTGTATACTGGTCGCGCCTCGGAGGTGAGAAGCGGCGCGGCGATCTTCCTCTTCTTTCGCGGTATCAGGGTAGCTGCACGTCGTGGTCATCACCAGCAAGCGTCGCGTTTGCTACAGTGATGGGGTCATCCTGGTCCAACGAGATGTGTCGAGGTCTTCTTCTGAAACGAGAAAATGTATTATTAGCATCGGGAGTGTAAATAAAAGAACTGAGGCTCTAGTATGAGTTTACGATACTACACCAATTCTACACTCGCTAGCGGGAACGTAAAACTTTTGTATGGAAAATCGTGAACTGTCAATGTCAAATTATCAATTTTCCATATAAATGTTTTACGCTCTCGCTAGCGAGTGTAGTATCGTAAACTCATGCTAGAGCCACTGAACACTAGCGGGTTGGGGTGGCGAGGGACGTTTGTCGTAGTACTTCAAGGCGAAATCTTTGATGCATGACTCTCTTACTGTTATATTTTCGCCTATTTCGCGACCACCACATTGACAAATGACACGTATCTTTTTTAAGACAAAGAAGTTGACATTTAATCATACATTCGTCACAGACCACAGAAGATTCCCTACCAGATGGAGGTAACACAGTGCATATATTTTTATTTGTTACAATTTTTTTTAAAACCAGCTCTGGGCTCCCTAATTTTGCATTTGTTGTATTATCGAAAAAGGTTGGCACGACTTACAGATACGGTGATAGTCTACTTGATAGTAATTACCATCAAGTACCACTTGATTCGGTCATATACTTCTTCTCAATTTTACTATTTCACAGGACTAAAAAAGAATTCGTCTACGGAGTTGCCATCTGTAATAGCTCCAGCACGTTTAAGAACCATCACAAATCCTTAGTAAGTACCTAATTAATAATAATAACCATAGATTTGTATGAAATAAGGTGATCTGACAAACGATATCTTCATCAAAAATGAATAAAATTTATTAATAATATTTTGTGAATTTGTAAAAAGCTATCGGAAATATGTAAACACATGTATTATATTTTCCGTCTAAGTTTTCACTTTTATTTATAATGTATTAATCTATAAATGTTTTCTTATTTAGACTTCATGTAATTAGACAAAATTCAAATCTAGGATTGGCCATTCGTCTGTATTATGCCCTCTTAAGCGATCATTGTATCTATTAACGGTTGAGGCCTTTGATATTCAATTCACTAAGTGTAGACTTGTGATCTTCAGCTTTCTGGATATCACTGATTTCCAGTAAGCTGGAGCTGAAAAAGTCCGAAGAAATTAAAGGGACATGGTAGTGTAGGCAGCAAACATAACGCTTGTTCTCATGATCAAACGGTGAGGAAAGTACCATAAGGAAATATTTGTATGTACTGAAGAAAACTTCGAATACATGCGAAAGAATGCCTGTCCTCAGTGAGCTAGCATGGTAGACTATATACCTACCACGCCCATATTCTGCTTCCAAGGGTCAACCAAGCAGTCAAACACAAAGTGTAAAATGCATAAAGCCTAATAAGCATTAATGATTGATATACCTAAGTAGAAGATTTTCAAAAATTCCCTCTCAATTTTTTACTCACATTTTATGTTTTATTCACATCCGCAGTTGTCCTCACCCAGCGCTAGCCAATGTGAGTTTAAACACTGATACATCATCAGGTCGACTAAAGAGCATAAGTACCGCATGGCAACTAACTAGAGCTCGTCGATATCGACTGCCGAAACCAAGACTACCGCCCCCTGAAGCCACCGCAGCGCCAAAAACGACGGCAACGCTAACACAAAACGATCTATACATGCGACTCAACCGATTTCTAACTGATGAATTTATTCTTCATAAACAGATAACAGGAACTAATATTTATCAAAAATGCTAAATAAAGTCTAAATCGCAAAACTAATGAAGCAATAAAATCTGAAAAAAGTGGACTGAGAGGAAGATACTAAGTAAATCTTGTACAGACAATTCGAAAGTTGTAATTTATCTTATTGTGGTTATTAAAAACAATATTCTATTTAGATTAAAATTAAAAGTTGATAAATTATATAATGTCATTTATTAATTTATTAGTTGTTTTAGTAATTCCACTACCAATGAGTTTCGTTATCGTAAACTGTCAAGCCAGTCTGGCAGCAGCAACTACGCTCATATAACATAATGATATATGGCTACCGTCTATTGTCTAAAATTGAGGCAGCCATTTGTCAGACTCAGATAGGATATAGATTAAAGAAAATGACGAAAGGACTATTTTTTGCAATAAAATGTGTTATTCGGGTAACAGTAATTTATCACGAGTCGCAAACAAAAAATTAGGTAACTTCCCATTAGCTTACCTATATTATTTCCATATTCTTAATAATAATAATAAATCTTTTTATTTTCAAAATAGTCCATTCGTAGTAAATTACAAAAAAAATGAACAGTAGGCATATATACACATTGTTACAACTAACTGTGGAACGTTCCGAAAAAAGCGTTCGCGCCAGCCGAAAATCTCGAACGTCCCACCCTATCGATGTCAAAGGAAATTGGTCCTTATGATTACAACATAGAGTTTACATTTCAACAGAAATAGCATTCCCGAAATTCAATGGCTTGTTTACGATGTTTAGATTTTCTGGAAAACTTGAAATACATCGAGTCGTTTGGCGCCAAATATAAATAAGAGAGCAGGCGGGATGAGTCAGTTTATGCGAAACAAGCGATTCGAAGGCGACTCTTCGGAGCTTTTGCGAAGTAACTGCGACAGTGAACCGGCGATACGTTAAAAGAATCATTGACGACTTTTGGCAAGTTTAACGGTTTCATCGGACAAGTCTAATGATTTTGGAAGTCATCTTGGTTTGTGAAAATAAATCATTCGTTTCTCCCTTACCCGGCATTTTGACTGCCCCCGCACGTAATAATACAATAAGTATATCGCGTTGATCACTAATGGCGGCTTTAATAGCAACAATACGTTCACTATTACACTTTAATTCGGATACATACTGAAACGCCATAAAATGCTACACCGCTATATGGTCTACCACGAATTATCCCCGCTGAAAGGTCCATTCCTCACTTTCCAGTGTCGTGGTTTATCTCTCCAAGAGGCGGTATTAAGTCCTGTAATAACAACCAAGTTTCCAGTAGTGCAACTATTTCCGCAGACTTACATAATGCATGATGCATTCTTTACTTCTTTTAATATTTTTACAATTGTAAATCTTCATTCATTCGCAAGATATATCTTTTAATGTGCCTACTAAAATGAATAATATACAGGCTCGAGATACTTGATTAATAAATATTTATTTGTTGCAAAAATACTTTTTTTCCCTTTTAGATTTAAGATAGAAGACATAAGACGAGTGTTAACGAATATCTCTATGGTATGGTTGATGACTAAAACTCGAAGATAAAACCTCAACAATATCAATATATCAACGCATCACTTTTTGTTTTTTCACGATTTTACACTACATCACATTAAAGTAACCTTCATGTACACTTTCTAACTCAATTCCCATTCTTTTGTGTTATTAATGAGAAAAATATAAACTATTCCTGTATTTAATATGTGACTGTCTTTGGACATGCTTTGTAGGTACAGACTAATACAACATCTTTGCTTTGGACCCACTCGTTCTTTGGTTGGACATCCTGACATTGTATTTGTCAACTGTCAGCTGTCTAGCATCTTGTGATTCTAGTGACATAAGTGACGTTACGGTCACTTGACACTTCAATTCGATAAAAACAAAATTCCATAATCCATTCCATCCATTCCATAACTGTTCATATCAATAGCAAAGAAATATAAACAAATACAAAAAACCGGCTTGATAAAAATTCACAAAAAATAAATATGGCTTTTTCACCATACACACGAGTATTTTTTACAGCTGTGCGTAATTTACCGAATATTCAAGTACGAAATCTAATGTCAAAACAATTAGTGTACAGCCAATTTGGAGATCCTTTGGAAGTTATAAAGTTCAGGGAGACTGCTGTTCCTCCTCTGGATCCTCAGGAAGTGCTAGTCCGTATGTTAGCCGCTCCAGTCAATCCTGCCGATATAAATACTATCCAAGGTATTTTACGCTATTACCATAAATTCTTTCTAAGAGAAAATATAAACTAGTTTTGTATTCAGAAAAGTGTTTTTTTACAGTTTTTTCTCTAAGGTTCTGTATTTATTAAGGTCTTGTCAATCCTACCGATATAATACTCTCCACGGTATTTTACCTTAAATTCTTGCTTAAAGAAAATTTTGTACCTATACAGATTTTTGTCAGTGATTTTTAATTGAACTTATATTGAAGGTATAAAAATT
Organism: Bembecia ichneumoniformis; assembly: GCA_910589475.2. Classification (NCBI taxonomy): domain Eukaryota; kingdom Metazoa; phylum Arthropoda; class Insecta; order Lepidoptera; family Sesiidae; genus Bembecia; species Bembecia ichneumoniformis. The sequence continues at coordinate 15,412,301 of OU342536.1, read as the reverse complement.
TCCTTTATAAACTACGTTTCATGTTGATTTTGTACCAATTCATAAGTGAAACTTAATTTTAGGTAAATATCCAGTTAAAGTTCAACTACCTTCTGTTCCTGGCAATGAAGGTGTAGGTATTGTTGAAGATATTGGAAAGGAAGTGCAAGGTATTCATAAAGGTAACAAAGTCATCATAACAACACCTTTACAAGGAACCTGGAGAAATGTGGGATTATTTCATAAAGACGCTCTTAAAGTAGTTCCTGATGCGCTCGGCCTGGTTGAAGCAGCAACACTTACTGTTAATCCATGTACAGCATATAGAATGTTATCCGATTTTAAGTCTGTTTGTGATGGCCTTGTTGTAATCCAAAACGGTGCCAATAGTGCATGCGGTCAAAATATCATTCAAATATGCAAAGCATGGGGAGTAAAAAACATAAACATTGTTAGAAATAGGCCACAAATTGAAGAACTGAAAAAATATCTAGAATGTTTAGGAGCTACCTATGTTCTTACAGAGGAAGAAGTGAGATCCACAACAATTTTTAAAGAGAAGAAAATTGATAATCCATCACTTGCTTTAAATTGTGTTGGAGGGAAAAGTTCCTTGGAGATGCTTAGACATTTGAAACATTCTGGAATAATGGTCACATATGGGGGAATGTCTAGAGAGCCTGTAACTATTCCTACGTCAGCTTTTATTTTCAAGAATCTTTCTTTTCATGGATTTTGGATGACAGCATGGAATGCAAAAGCTAATTCTGTAGATAAAGATAAAATGATGACAGATGTTATTTCTCTCATGTGTGAAAATAAATTAAAAGGGCCTGTACATAAGATGGTGAAATTTGAAAATTACCAAGAAGCGTTGAATAATGCTCTCTCCCCACAAGGCTTTGCAGGGTGTAAATATATTTTAGATTTTAATTGTTAAGTCATAATTGTATCAGGGTTATTAAATAAGTTTTAAATTTAATAAATAATATAGTCACATATTTGTTTTTATTTTAGTCCAGAATTCCTGATTATCCAAAATATATTTGTCATTATACAAAACAGCATATTATAAGAAATATCTTATTATTTAGATTTTTTTTTATTCTTTTAGTAAATGGGGATTATTTTCAGGTATAACTTCTTATTTGCCAATGCTACCGTCTGTACCTGGAGAAGAAGGAGTAGGAGAAGTAGTGGAAATTGGTAGCTTAGTCTCTGCGATAGAAATTGGCGAGAGAGTCATAATTTCTTCAAGATTACTAGGAACCTGGACCTATTATGGCATTTATCACGAAAGGGATGTTCATGTTATCTCTCCTAATCTTCCTCTTGTAGAAGCCTCAATGTTGTCTATAGCTCCCTCGATGGCTTATAGAATCTTAAAAGACTTCAGAAATTTGAAACCAGGAGACACCGTTATACAAAATGCTGCCAATAGTGCATTCGGACAATCTGTGATACAATTGTGCAAGATTTGGGGTATTAATACTATTAATATTATTGCTAATGAATGCGATTTTTGCGAAGTAAGAGAACACCTTTTGAATCTTGGGGCCACTGTTGTGGTTTCCATTGATGAAGCTGACGAATTAACATCTTTTGATACATCAATGTTAAGGCCAACATTGGCTATAAATTGCCTTGGTGGACGTTATGAAGACGTTTTGATAAAAATACTCGAACGAGAAGGAGCAATGGTATACTACGGATGTGCCTTACACCTGCCTTTAAGTAAACAATTCTTGCGTTGTGACGTTGATTTCTACAAATTCGATTTAGCAGACTGGGAACAACATGCCACACCTATTGAAAAAGATCGAATGATTACTGAATTAATACAATATATGGTCATTGGGAAGATGCAATCTCCATTGTGTCAACCTATAGAATTGCGAAACTATGTTCATGCTTTAAGAAATACTGAACACTGTGAAGCGTTTGCTACTTCACATTTTGTATTTGATTTTACACTACCTTGAAAAAAGAAACCATAATCTCGTAATTGCTTAAATAAATTAGTAACCGTGACCAAAAAGTGTGTTTTTTTTTCTTCTAAAGTCTGAAATAAACCATAGAGTAAAGTGATATTTATATTAATTAGTTGTTGTATTTATGAAATATTACTGACAATGGAATGGAAAATTGACAACCATAGAATCTGAGTATGTAAGTATTAAAAGAAAAATAAAATTTCATAATTCGAAATTTCGAACATGTGCATGCAGCTAAATGTCAATTTTTAAAATAATGTTGCCAGCGTTTTTTCCGTAGTGCTGCCCTGTGGCTCTAGCATGAGTTTACGATACTACACTCGCTAGCGAGAGCGTAAAACATTTATATGGAAAATTGATAGTTTGACATTGACAGTTCACGATTTCCCATATAAAAGTTTTACGTTCTCGCTAGCGAGTGTAGTATTGGTGTAGTATCGTAAACTCATACTAGAGCCTCTGATATCGGTTTTATTTGAATAGTTTTACTATATTTTTTATTTCAATTTAACAGTTGTATTATTGTTTTTGTAAGCTTACAATTTGGATTTAATACGGGTTTTAACACTCAATAAAAATACAAGTTTTAAAAATTTAGAATGAAGTAAATCTGTAGTGGAACTTGCAAAGAAGTCTTACTATTCATTCTAGACGTGCATAGATCAAAATCAATCAATAGCATTATCATTACCTAGCTTAATTTAATATGAAATTTATAAAATTAAAAATTTACAAAAATGAAAAATCTTTAATATATAAAAATGAATCCCTATTTCCCTTGGTCACGACATCACGCGTGAACGGGTAGACCGATTTTAATTCGGCTTTCACTAATGGAAAGAGGGATAAACGGGGAACGTTCTCATATATAAAAAGTGCACTCCGGGCGAAGTCGGGAGCGGGTCGCTAGTAATTTATAAAAATATTATATTTAATTTTTGGGGTCAAGCAGCAAACAAAATTTACACGTTTGATCACAAACTTTGATGTGCTTTTTGTATATATCAAATAAATTTATAACCTTCACTATATTATTATATGTAAGGATCAAACCTAGTGCAGAGCATAGAGTAACTTATGTGAAGAGTCGAAGCGTCAATGAATGAAATGAGGCGCACGTCTGCACGCAATAAAACGAAGTTATTAATTATACTTTTTGGCGCGCGATCAAGTGATTTTTTTCATCAAAATAGAAAATTGTGCATTCACAAACACATCATCCATTTCGAAAGGTATTAAAACAGTATCTCGTAAGCCGTAAAACGTGACATCGTACAATGTACTTGCCAGGCTAACAACAAAGAGTATATAATCACTACTAACAAAAACTAAGCCGATGTTAAAATGAATGTACAAAACAACTCAATATTATACTTAATTTAAAACAAAACTTCTGAATATATTTTTATTTTGTATAATAAAATATTATATTTTAACAAATAAACTTTAAATTTGAAACCATATTTTATATAGTTGAAACTATATTTGAAACTATTATTATTTTTTATAAATGGTCTAAAAACCGAAAGTTTTCAATAGGTCCGATTGAGTACATCACTATTTCTTGACTAGGAGTAATAGTGTTCTGTGGGTCAAAAACTCTGAGCTGAGTGCAACTTGTGTTGTGCAATTAGTTGCAACTTGCAACCCAGGATCAAGGAAATGTCAAATTAGATTAGTTAGTCGTTCTACTAATTATTTATTTATACAAAGTCTCGCTAGAGAGTAGTATATTCTTTGTACAAAGTTGAGTGAGAAAATTGAAGTGAACATGTTTGAAAAATAAAAAAAAACATAAAAAATTAATAAAATCGTTCCGAATAGAATTAAAAAAGGGTAAGTACGTTAAAATGAAAAAAACTTAGTTTGAATATGTAATATTTTTGTTATTTCTTACATTGTGTTACTTATGTGTTTACTTTTACTTTCAATTTGTGCCATTTTCAGAAAAATGGATAAAGATTCATATGGGACTTACGAATATCTTGCTGATAACAGTGCCGGATCTCAGTCTAATCAATTTTACGTGGTTCAAGATGATAATACTTTTATTAGTAAGTTTTTAACACATTTAAGTACACTATTATTGATGCCATAACGTTTTTTATTTTTATGACACTTCCCAAATTCTCCACACACTGTCCTTGTATAATTTAATCCCTTTTACAGTCAACATACATTATTAAATTAAATTAAAAACATTAACGCAGAGCATTGTCAGTTAGAGGCAATATGCTGGGACATAGATTTGCATGATTTACCATAAATGTCGAACTCATGATCTTCTGAGCATACTGCCAGAGTTTCTATGCATGTGCACTAAGGACTAATTTTAAACAAAAGCTTACAATGACTTAAGGGTCCAATACAGGGGCATAGCGTCGGGGAGCGAGTGGTAGCAGGGCGCCGGGGCCTGGGGTGGTGCAAAGTTTTTTTTTTCTTAAATTTTTGTCAATAGTCAATCGAAAATGCCCACCTAATTATAAATATTCATTATTTACTTTTTTGGAACATTGTAGTTTCGAACAAATATCTATAAATGAAACAAATAGCTGGTAATTAATATACTCCAGAAAAGGTAGCGGAAAGCAGAACTAAAATCAATTTCAAAGCAAAAAAGCGTATTATGAGCTTTTAGCAACCTGGAGCAAAATTTTTCAAACCTCCCTCTCATATGGGCACTTAAACCTCGAAATGAATCATCTGGAGTTTTGTGTATGAATTTTTTTCAGTTTTAATAAATAATGATAATGAATCTGTAATCTTTCAGCATATTTTTCTTGATAATAATAATATTTTTATTAGCTATATGCATGCAATGTTTAGTTATAAGTTCGCAAAGTTACAATGTTACAATCGATCATTCAAAAAATGAGAGGGGGCGCTTGAAAAATTTTGCTCCAGGGTGCTGAAAGTGTAGCTACGCCACTGGTCCAATATAATAATACCTTCAAGGTTCTATTGAAACTTCCACGCTTTTGTACTGTATCCGCAATGTTTGTGGATGCTGGTGTAGACGATCATGCGATTCTATGCCATCATGCGAAAAAGAAGTGCATCCATTGTGTGCAAGTTGAGGGGGAGCTCCAATGAAATCCTGAAGATGATAGTGCACAGGATGGATGTGGCGGTTTTTAGTAGATTCATAAATTTGCATTTTTGTTGCTTTATGAATGTTGTAATATATTATAATTGATTTTTTTTTATTTGAAAATGTAAATAGTTAAATTTAGTTTATTTTTATGTAATTTACTACGAAAGGACTAAGTTGTATGAGTGTAGGTACCTAGTTAATATATTAATTTTTTAACATAAGGCCTATTTGTATTAAACAGTAAACAGACCAATACAATACGTGACCCAAGTCCAGCATGTCAAAGAGGGCCTTGATACTGTACATCCTGGATGCACTGTTTATGATGCATCATCGCAACAGTTTTATGTAGATAACAATTCAGAATTAACACAACCTGGTAAGCTTTGACACTTTTTATTATAGTTTTCTTGTCTATATACAAATTCATCCTCACTGTGATAGGTATGATGACGGTATTAAAGAATCAAAGAATAAATGGTTTTAAAGAAAAATATATTACGTTGAAAGGAATCTAAAAAATTACTCATTTTTTGTATTAAAATTGAGATTAATAAGATTTTCAATAAAATAGAAGTATAAATAACTGCAATCGGCCATGTTAACTGAAACACCAATCAGAGCGAATGACGTCACGCCCAGGTAAGTGCCATCGTGTTGCTTGACTTTGCTTTGACAGAATAAAAAATCTGATGAGACGTCGGCTTGTGACGTCACGCTTCATCAGACGCGACGCCATGACACCTAAGAGCGTTTTCGCGCGTAATTCAAAATAGATTTAAAAACATTCAATAATTCGCGTTGAAATTTAGTTTTTTTGCTGAAATATTGTTTTTTCGGATATGGTAGACGTGTATCTACATTATGGAAGGGAATTTCAAAATCTGTCATCATGCCTATTATAAATGTAAAAGTGTTGTTTATTTGATACACTTTCACACCTTATTGCTCGACCGATCATCATGAAATTTTGCATATACATTGTCAGGGATACAGGAAAACGACATGTGCTACCTTTGACTCCCATTGTCTTGGTAACCTTAGAATAATAACCTAGACTATATTTTACTCTAGAAATATTTAGGGTTCCCGCGCAAAATTTGAAAAAATATGTGTGAATAAATTTGCAAGTATTAGAATAATATCCTACTCAATATTAGTTTTAATATACCTTATAATTCAACTTATATTATAACTCATATAGACGAGCCCAGTGGATGAGTGGTTAGGGTGCTCGCCTTAACACTCTTTTCTAGGGTTCCCGGGTTCGATTCCCAGGGTCAACTTTGAAAAATGAACTTTTCAAATTCGGCTCTGGCCTGGAACTGGAAAGTAGTGGCAGAGCATACTGCGTTTCGCAGTCATTTGAGCAGGGGTGGTTATTGGGTGGTTATTGCCCGTCTCGCGGCAATAACCACCCCCTTACAGAAGACCACCGTAAAATAACAGCATGTATGCTGTGGTGTTTCGGTGAGTGAGTAAGGGATGCCGGAGCCCATTTCCGTATCCCCTCCTAATCCCTTATCCTTAATCCTACTGTAGTCGGCAGCGTACTTGCAGAAGCTTAGGCGTTGCTTGTGTTATAGGCGACGATAGCCACCTACCATCAAGTGGACCGTCAGCCTGTCTGCCAATCTTAACATTAAAAAAAATTAATTTGTTTTTGTAAAGGTTGTCAGACAGGGTGATGGTCCACTTGATGGTAGGTGGCTACCGTCGCCTATAACACAAGCAACGCCACAAGTGCTACAAAAGTATTTTGAATGCTTTCATCACTAATTAATGTTTTCAGTTTTTTTTTTTTTTTTTAAGGTCGATACAAGGCAACGCTACAGGTGCTGCAGTGTGCTGCCGACAATATTATAATTAAGGATATTAGGAAGGGATAGGGATAGGCAATGATTGAATAAAATAATTGTGTTGCAGACGAGTTTATTCTTCCTGAGAGACCAAACAACATTGATGCAAATAGTTTTCTCCTTCAGCCAGTTTGCAATGCATCTGTGTCTGTGAGTATATTCCTACATGAAGAATTATGTAGTATTTTTTCTACTTATTAATAATTATATTATAGATGGAGACTGATGTTCCTATTGAGCAAAATAATATGGAACAAGAGACAACACAGACCAGTGCAGACCCTCATATAGATGAGGAGCAACAACAAAATAATACATTAACCGAGGTGAGGAGAGATGTTTTGGTACATTAATATAATTATGTTTGCTCTGATATTTTCTCTGTAATACGAAGAAGAAAAAAATTCTTTTATAAATACGAAGGAGAATTCCACTGACAGTAATTAAAATATATTTTTATGGGTTTTATTTAAGACAAATTAATTTTTATCGATAAACTTAATCTTTTAAAATATAATTTGTTTGATTTTTACCTCCAACGTGAATTTACACCTTTACCCTACAGGTGCACTGATGACTCACTGCATTCCTAATGCGAATAGACTATATAGTCCAACGCTTTGGCACTTCCGATACTGTTTTAACATGTTTTGATAGCTTGTCCATGTCCGCTGTCCAGAAGATGGCGCAGTTCGTCTTATAAATCAATTGTACGGGAATTAACCTGTTAATTCTTACAACATGATCGATTAAATGTGTCTTGACCAAATCAAATAATTGTGACAATATGTAACATCATTATATAAATTTTTAGATAACACTGAGTGACGAACAGTATAAAATGTGGCAACAAAATGGTTGGCTTTCACTCGAAATTAATGAGAAAATCTTATACCTGGACACCCTTCGCTTACCAGATACCAGTAATGATGAAAGTAAGTAGTGTGTTATTTTTTCTTCTTCAAATTGATTTTTTTATGTGTTCCTCCTCTATTATTTACGTAATTTAAAAGAAATAATTCTAAAAGACGCATTAACAAGTGAGTTGTCGAGCAATAAACGTCAGTGGCGATAGGAATGTGCAACGGGATGCTGCTATCGATAATTGGTGTGAAAACCGCCCTACTGGACAGATTCGATATACCTAATCGACTAGCAAGTTTTGGAAAACTAATGATGTACTCGAACTTTACTGCCTAATGCTAACCTTTTTTGTTTAACACATTTTTTCCATAAAGCCAGTTTTTAAAAAGTAGTGACCATTTGAATATTTTTTTGGTATTGAGGAAGTAATATATTTTTTAATTCATCAAAAAACCAGAGATATCTCAAAATATGGCTTATGTGTTCTTACAGCTGATAATTACAAAAAACAAATTAGTCTAACATGTTACAAACTTTTATTTTCACATGTGAAAAATTACAGATCATATCGTCAAGTTATCGACATGCGCCTCCATACATCACTATACCACTCCATAAGACCTGTAAATGCAAGTGAGATAGACTGATAAAAAATGATAAATTACCTGACGACTCAGTTGATAATGCGTCTTCTATAGTCTGTTGCATTTTGTTTCGATAACCCAATTTATTATTCAAAAGTTTTGAGTAAAAATCCTACTCCTTTTTTCCGACACGTAATAGAAAGATTCATTTGTAAAAAACGTCAGACGATTACCACCTACCATCTAGTGGACCAGATGGTAGGTGGTAATCGTCGCCATTAACACAAGCAACGCCACAGGCGCTGCAAATGAGCTGCTGACCTTAGTAGTATAAAGATAAGGGATTAGGAAGGTTTAGAGAAATGAGCTTGGTATCCCTCACTCACTCACCGTGACTTTAGCTTGCTCTGACCACAGCACACATGCTGGTATTTCACGGTGGTCTTCTGTAAACGGGTGGTTACTGCCGCCAGAAAGGCAACCCAATTTATGTCTCCGATACGCAGGCGCACTGCCACTAGTAAGACACCCAAACTAGAGCCAACTTTGAGAAATTAATTTCCAAAGGCCCAGTCGGGAATCTAACATGAGACCCCTGAATCAGAACGCTAAGGCAAGCACCTTAACCACTCGACCAGTGATGGAAATCATTTATGAATACTGTAAAATGATACTTAGATGAATAAATAAATAAACAAAAAAATAAAAACTTTATTTGCACGATATTTCCTAGTAGGACTGGTCTTTATTTGCGTGAAGAAAGGTTAAAATTTTAACCACTTTTAACTGTTTCAGATATTATCAAAAAATTAAAAAGTGTTGTGACAAGTAGCACAAAGAAGCAACATAATATCAGGTAATATAACCTAGTTTTCATCATCATCATCATCATCATCTCAACCGTAAAACGTCTACTGCTGGACAAAGGCCTTCCTGCCCAATTTTCCAAAAGTACCCGTCCCGCAGCCCTTATCAGTTCGTCTGTGCACCTTATGAATGGACGTCCTACACTGCGCTTGCCGATCCGTTACCTTCACTCGAGCACCGTCGGGCCCCAGCGGCCATCGGCTCTCCGTACTATGTGTCCTGCCTACTGCCACTTCAATTTACTAATCCGCCGGGTTATGTGTGGATCTCATATGTACGGTAATTTCATCTACGGGTCTCCTCATTCCTGATTCGATCTTGCGGTGTAACACCGAGCATAGCATGCTCAATAGCTCGTTGAGCATTTTTACGAGGCCCATAGTTAGAGACCACGTTTCATATGTCATTACTGGCAAAACATATTGGTCGACAATTTTTGTTTTAAGACACTGAGGAATTTTGGACGAGAAGGTTTCCAGATTGGTGCCCATCCGAGCTGGATTCGACGATTGACCTCCTTTTTGAAGTCGGTTTTACCTAATTGGACCTACTTTTATACGTACATTTGAATAATTATTTATGTCTGGAGGCTCCCAGGTCTTTAAGATAATAATTGGACTCCTGACTCCTGTGACATTGATGGAGAACGATTTTATTAAGATAAGCAAAATTCTAGCCGGATCAACATAACATTATGGCAAACGGACATTAATTTTAAATGTGACCTGAGTTTAGAAGAAATTTTACGTTAAACAATTTTAACTCTTCAAATTTCAGTTTAATAAAATCAGAAAACATCGGCCCTATCAATTTTATAGCTTCAACGCAACACACTGAAGGGAGTATTTTCTCCAATGAAGGCAGTGAAAATGAAACACAATCTGAAGATATGGATCAAGAGGGTAAATATGGAATGTAATTTGATCTTTTGGATAGTGATATCTTTTGGAGTTGTTTTTATATGTAAAGATCATCAGGCTGGCGGATTCCCTTGAAAGTAAGTGGCTACTGTCACCTTTTAAGAAAGCAACGCCATATGTACTGACGACATGGATTTTTCATCTCAGCCGTAGGAGGTGCACTCTCCCATAATTTTCCTGTAGGACCGGTCAGAAGCATCCAGCGTCGACCCTCCGGCCCTCATTAGGTCGACTGTCCAGGTCATCTTGTGGGTGGACATCCTATGCCGCACTTGCCGGTCCGTGGTCTCTGTGTACATTGTCCTGCCCACTTCAACTTACTGGTCCGCCGCCGTGTGACTTTTGTTTGTCTACGAATCTCCTCATTCCCGATTTTACTCATGAGGCCCTTAGTTAGAGACTACGTTTCAGCGCTATATATCAACACACATTGGTCGAAAACTTTTCCGAAAGCGGCAAAAACTTTCCGAACAAAAGATGGATGTATTTTGATTGGTTAAAGGATGAGGAGATGACAGGCTCTGACGTCCCTTACTCATCGATACACAACAGCACAAATGCTGTTATTTCACGGTGGTCTTTAGAAAACATTGTGCCCTGCCACTACGAAAAGAATTAGATAGGGGATTCTTGTTTTTAAATTACTAGATGTAGAAAACATCTCTTATAATCCAATCATGACGTGAAATTCGCATAGATATAACTTTTAGAGTAAGTATATAAATAAACGCCATAATTTTAAATATGCATTTCAACCCCAATAATTTTGAATTTCAGTAAAAGAAAGTCTACTAAAAGTAAAATATGAAATACCGGAAGAAATCCCCGAGTATGTTAGCCCAACAGAAAATAACACCATATCTACAGAGTCAGAAGAACATAAACTAAAAACAAAAAAGATTCCAGAGAGGAGTACAATAAGATTAAAAACCAATTACACGTTTAAAAGTAAGAGTTTTTGCGTTTTATGAAGGGTGTTTTATTCAAAAATAAAACAGCCTAAAATTTGAAATTAACTCTGCCTGTTACCTTTTCACGTCTTACTATTCAACCGTGAAACTTTTCATACACATTGTCAAGGATACAGAAGTACTGTTCCCGAGGAATTATAAAAATAAAAAATGTAAACGCCTGGCAAAACAACAACAGTAATAAAGATTGAATAAATTATTACTCATATATATTGCTAGGCGTTATATTTTTTTATTTTTCATCGCCGATGAAGTCGCGGGCTCTAGCTAGTAATATTAGTGTCTCGTTACCAACACTTTTTTTTAAACTAACATCAAAATATAGTAAGGTTTTGATTAATTTATTGTTCAAAAATGTTTAAAAGTTGTCTCATCTTATCCAATTGGTACTTGTGGTAGATATAAACGTAATTTTATTAATTATTACATTATAAACTAAAATTGATATAAATTAGTTAGCGCCATCTATTGTTAATTATCTGTAAAACAATTACGTTTGATGTAGAAATAAAAAACAAACCACCTACGGCGTCTGTATTTCCGAGCTCATACAACCCAAATCTTTTCAAGGTTCGAATGAATAGGCATCTTCTGGGTGAGCTCGCTCCATCGTCGGCCTCATCTTTCCTACAGAGCAACCCATCTTTTAATAAAAAAAAATTAAAAAACTAGTTCTTAAAGTACACATTGTAGGCGTCAATTAATATTTGGTTCAGGGCTTGTGCGTGAGGTTCAGGCTTGTGTAAAATATTAATTTACTGACTTTGAGCTGCCTTGTATGAGAAGATTTCACCAGTTTATCTTATGGTTATTTAACTGGACTCCATAACATTTATCCATGGTGTGGAGCTAGAACTCCGAGGAACTTTTTAACTGGGCGATAGTTAGTTTTAAAGAAACGAAGATTATAAATATAAATTTTAGATGGGAGCCTAAATTGGATAGAGCTTTTATTATAAGTCTACAAACTAAAGGCACTTTAATATTGAATATTATTGAAAGGAGAGTCTCCTGTCTCATCATAATGATATCAGTGAATTTGGTCATAGCTTAATTGGGACACAAATCTTATCGATACTACATTTAAAAAAATTATCTTCAAATAAAAAAAAAGTTACTAAAAGCGTTCAAACTGCACTATTACTGTTTCAGATGTGCCAGAGAAAATATATTTAGGAAAAACATCTAAAGGCAAACGTCTAGTCGCTAAAGTTGTTAGGGCGAAGGGAGTACAGATAATAAAATCAATGGTTCCCACAAACGAATCCGAGAATGTGTCAACCAAAGTCGTTCAAAACGAAGAAAGTGGAGAAGCGTATATTTCAGTTTCGGTTCCCACGATTGAATCTGAGAACGTGTCAGCTAAAATCATTCAAAACCACGAAGGTGGAGAAGAGACATTTTCAGTTTCAGTCAACAGTAAGTGTTTTTTTTTATCTATTAAATTGCTAACAGCAATGTTGTCTGAAGTGGTATCAGGGAGTGCCCAAGCCACAGTCTGTCAAATGATGTTGTCTGAAGTGGTAGCAGGGAGTGCCCAAGCCACAGTCTGTCAAATGATGTTGTCTGAAGTGGTAGCAGGGAGTGCCCAAGCCACAGTCTGTCAAATGATGTTGTCTGAAGTGGTATCAGGGAGTGCCCAAGCCACAGTGTCAAATGTTAGAATAATTGTGCATTGGGCTGAGGTGCTAGACCAACACCTGATTTTCATCCAGCACCGTCAAGCAATAAAAACACGCACTATTGTTATAAATAATTAGGAAAAAATTAATAAAAGTTCAGATTACAAGATAACAAAATGATTAAAAAAAGACTATCAACACAATAAATTAACGGAATAGACTAAAAATATATTTTTATTAAATTTGTACAACACCGATAAATGAGGATTTCCAAAGTACACTTTTTTCTTGTTATTATTTATAGTGATTTGTGAGACGTGTCCATATATTTAGTATCGGTTGTATGAACACTTGTGTGGTGCTAGGTGATTTGGCTCAGGAGTTTCGTCTGCAAAAATTGTTTGAAGAGTGGGTGTCTGCTTTGGCCGAAGAAAAAGCATCCACGGAAGCAATAGAAGAGACGCGCCACCTAGTCGCACATCTGCTAAAATTGCCTGCCATCCGACCCTCTCTGCTCCATCGACAATTGGTTGTGACTAAGGTGACGAATGTATCCTAATACAATCTTTATATTATGATCAACTAGCTGGCGTCCGAGACTGCGTCCGCGTTGAAAAATTAAATATATAGACGATCCCTCGGGAACTTTACATTTTTTCGGGATAAAAGGTATCCTATATGTTGATCCATGTAATAAACTATCTGTGTTCCAAATTTAATCCAAATCAGTGCAGCCGTTTTTGCGTGATTGAATAACAAACATCCAGACATACAAACTTTCACATTTATAATATTAGTAGGATACTCGACAGTTTTACAAAATCCTTTGAAATTTCTTAATTAACTACTAGAAAAGCGAAATTTCATAGCGTTACTAATAATAGATATCCATTAAATGTGATAAAATAGACTCATTATTTATAGAAAATTACCGGTTATGCAAAAAGTTAAAAAGACTACGGTTAGAATTCGGAAAAAAAATTCCTTTTTGCCCCCACAACACATTTTTATGTAGTTACTTCTCGGACTCCCTTTGGACAAATAACTTTTTGATATTTTTACTTGTACATGTAGGTACCGTCACCTATTTTTCGGTTGCTACCGAAGCCATGTGGCTGAAGCCACACGGTACAGATCATATATTTTAGTCTATTCGCATTAAGAAAATAGTGACAGCTAAGCGATGCCCCCTACTAATCAGGTTAGAAGAAATAAGAAGTTCAAGGCTAACCTTAGCTCAATGGATGACTCACTATTTTCTTAATGAGGACAGACTATATTAAATAATTATTATCGTTATTTTATTTATGTTTTTCCATTCAGTTGCCTTCTTTTTCTTTTTTTGTGTAAATTGGTTTCTGTATTGGAGAAATATTGTTCTTAAAAATTATTTTAAAAGCTCTTGTAAAGCTTGTATGAGAATATTCTTAGTAGTTCTCTCAATCACATTACTATAATTTGTTTACAAATATATGTAAACAGATTGAAATGAAACGGACACTAAATGTTACGGGAAGCTTGCTACATCGGATCACTAAATACCGCATTCAAATCGGTTAAGCCGTTTCTGAGATTAGCGCCCAGAAACGCACAAACAAACAGACAAAAATTTTAAAAACTACTTTTTGACCTAGGTAACATAAGTACAACGTGTACAAATTGTTTTTTTTATTTTAATGTTTAAGTTAAGTTTTAATGTTTAAGTTAAGTTAATTTTAAGTTACATTACACGACTAGTTTACGATTTTATTATGTGTATAGATTAATTGGTGTCCACGACTTAAGACAAGAAAAAGGAGTTTTGCGTTGAGATTCAAACTAATCACTTTATAAAAAAACGTTATAGACGTTTAGCTTCTGACTTAGCTATTTTTTATTTTTATTATTGAAGTTTGGAGGAGTTCCCGAAGACACAACCGAATTCCATGCGAACGAAGTTGCGTTGTATATAAACTATGATCAATTTAAATATAATTGTACATTAAATTTATATTTGTACACAAACAATCCTAAGGGTTTTCGAATTGCAATAAAAATGCGACGCTCGACAGTTTCCTTTGCAACTTGTTTAGTACCTAAGCGAACGACATATTTGAAAATATTTTTAAATAATGTTAACTTTCTTTCGAATTCCGGTTTTGATGAAACAAAGCTAAATGTTTTCTTCAAACTAGGCTTAATCTACCTGTAAAAAACAGCATAAAAACTCTTTTTTATCACCTCCTCTCAAACAGGGATTCTAAATTTCCGTCGCAGAAAGCAACTTCGGAGGCGGTTGGCTGGGTTCTCGTAGGCCGATTGCAATTATTTTTAACTTAACCGACGTCTCTTAGCCTTTTATCTGTTTTTAGCTTTATTTGCTTCGATTTTTGATGCAACCCTCTTAGAATTCTTCGATTTTGGGAGCGCCATGGCTATTTTTAAAACTTCAACGGCTCATAGTTTCCAAAGTTCACGAGGCGGTTTTGAAATTTATGATATCAATAGATTAGCTATTTAATGCACCTTCACAACGACACCTCATTTGTAATTGTAGCTAGGCGCGTTTACAATTATTTTGTTCACGATTTTTTTTCTCTTAAAAGTCACTTGTATGCGATAACGATGAATAACTTGTGACGTCACTACCGGATACTTATAAAACAATGGTTGCAGGTAATAAAATTCTACACCGACGACAGCAACACTCACAAGGGAAGCCAACCGTACATGGTCGCTGGTGTTGTAGTAGGCGTGAACGGCAAATATGTCTTTCATCATAAACCGAATATGTTGCGGGATATATTAGGTAAGTTAATAAATGTAAGGTATTATTATTATAATTATTAATTCATTGTTAAGAAACATAAGTTGAATTTATGAATCTTTATTACACCGCATTTACACTCAGCCCATAGGGCAGGGCAGGGTAGTACTAGCTGAAAGTAAACAGGTGACTTGCGCTGTCACTGCGCATGCCATCGCTTGTCGGTTTTTCGTGCGGAAGTCAAAGGACGGGCAGCGCGTGCGGCATTGGGGGTTCACATTCAGCCCTGCCACTCACTTGCGGCCATTGTTGCTAGTGCGAAAGAATGTATTCACTGAGCTAAAATTGTTTTATTGTTCTGTGCTCTTATTTACTTAGAGCTTAATTAATAACACATTTGTACTCAGGGGGGGTTGGCATTTACTGTAATAATGCTACAACCTAGACCGCCGGAGTGGAGTAATGACATATATACGAAATTAAGCGAGTAAATGGAATACATCCAATAAAAATCATAAATCAAAACATAATAATTTGGATAATACTCCAATGAATAAATAAAATAAAAAATCGAACAAGAAATCGCTCATGTCTAAGTTTCGACCGATTTAAAAAAGTTGCTAATTGCAAGCGCGCTGCCAAACTCAGAAGGATAAATGACTAGGAAGGAATAGGGAAATGGGCTCTGGCATACCTTACTCGCTCACCAAAGTACACATGCTGTAATTGCTCGGTGGTCTTCTGTGGTAAAGAGATGGTTACTGCCAATTTATGCAAAACGCAGTATTCACTGCCACTACTAAAGTTGAGACAACTGATTCTCCCTAAATACATAAGTATTCTCACTGTGACTACTCCACTGATTTCACTCTTCGGAAAAAAAAAACATCTTAAGTTTCATGTGTGTAACTTTTAATTCCAAATTAATTTTAGAAAAAGTTTCGAAAAAGAATGGAGACGAAACATCACAAGCTGAAGCCAGCAGAAGCGTGCTTCACATACACTTATCAGAGACAAGAAATGCGGACAAGACGCGACACACATCTATGTTGCTTAAAAAGAGGAGTGGGTATTATTTTTATGTGAATACAAAGGTATCCGCTTTATTTCGGTATTTCAGATAGCAGGCGTCTACGGCTTTGAATACCAATCTTCATCGCTTAAGCGCTCGACTATTGCACCCTCCATTAGTTTAAGTACTTAGTAAATTGTACCGCTGATTTATTCTCGTTAGATGGGAACAATCCGAGCCCAAAATAAATACAGCCAACTAACTATGTATCTAGTTAAATAATACACACATACCGAATGAAATTGAATTCATTGGCATCTTTTAAACTAAGGCCCGCTTACTCCCTCCACCTGGGCCTTGATTCTGTAAGGCAATTATGATTTCACGCAAAAGCGGGAAGAAAAAAGTCTTATCATGGTATTTATATATATATATATATATATGTAAGAGAATGACTTCTTAGCAGATATCGTAACAATTTGTTAGGATATGACGTGCTTTCGAAGTAAGGAATCGCTAAGTGGCGTTAGTGAATTAGGGCCCTGAACAGTGCTTGGGTCGGTTTCATTGGTCCTTGCGCCTGCGCACCGCTCTGTGTTTTAAAGTTATTTTGGATTGCAGTAATACATTGTCTCGATTGCAATAACTCTGTTTTAAAGATTCATCGATTCCGTCGCGAGATCGTATTTTAGGCAGTACGCGTAACATTTTAGATTTTGATTCTTTCCACGTGTCAGCATAGATGGTGAACATTTTGAACATCGTAAAATACATTTTGTGTAATGTAATTTAATAATTATTTTAATTATCACCGTATTAAATGCACCGAAATAACGGTAAATCGTAATTTGTATCCTTGTAAACGACATTTACTGTTGAATGATTGATTTCCTCCAATTTTCAGCTTTGCCGTTGAAGGTACTAAAGAAACATTCTTCGAGTTCTGTATTTGCGTGCGGCACTTGCGCTGCCATCTATACAACTGAAGACGAGTTAATAGAACATCAAGAGGTATTTTTGATTGTTATACCCTTATGTTGATATCACACTATCATTCCGGCTAACTGATACATGTAAAGTCGACCAAGAAAGTGCTTTATCCCCCTAAGATTGAACATTCGTTGCAAAATAATAAGGTCTGTTTTCCTTTGAAATTTTAATGTGACAATTTCTTATGCTGTCTTTGTCATATCGTGCATGACATTAATTATTTGAATTGCATGGCATTAATATCGTCTATTAAGGGTGTGTGCACATCTAGTGTTTGAATTGAAGCTACCAAATCGCTCAATAGAGAACAGTACGTTTATGACCTGGTCCTATATATGACATATTGAATTCATCTGTACCCTAAAAAGTTTTTATTTTTTAGACACACTCGCTGGATTCCGAAGACACGTTGACTATAGATACGGACACTACTGTCAATAAAATCTATGAAGTTATTGGTAATTATTATTATTATTGTATCTATTTACTGATTTTTTTTTCTTTCTTGCATCTGAACTTTATGTGATAAACAGTCATTTATGGCCTCCATTTAAAAAGGGCTCTAAAGATTTAAATTTCTGTGCTACCCTAAGTTTAACTTAAATGTTTTTATTAAGCACAGAGTGGTCCCTAACGTTCCAAAGTGAGTGCTTAAGATGTAAGTACCCAAGACCCTGTCAATGAGACTACTAAGCGCGTTGTTCTCTTTTCCAGATATTCACGGTTGCAAATTATATGCCTGCACACAGTGCGACGTAAGTGACTACCTTATTTATTTATCGCCACTCCGATTTTTCGTTACCATTAGTCTAAAAACACCTTAGTTTGAGTTATCCTTTGAGATTTCTCATGCTTTTTACGTATAATGAGAATCAAAGAAGCAAACGGCACGAGTAATTTGTAGCTACAAAGTTGTTGAATAATTTTGTCTCAAAGATCTGTTAACATTTGGATTTTAAAACTGTGTTCTTTACTACAATTTTAAAGAGTTCATCTCGATTTTTCGAAGCCCCAAGATAAAACAGATAAAACAGTGATGGAATTCCTGAAGAAGAATCTTAATTTGTGAATTTAAACGCGATTATCACTAAATAAAGTAGTTACAAGGCAATATCTTAATCTTATAAAAACTAGCGTTCCGCCCCCGGCTTCGCCCGGGATGCAATTTTTATATATATGAACATTCCCTGTTTATCCCTCTTTCCATTAGTCAAAACCGAATTAAATTCGGTCTACCCGTTCACGCGTGATGCCGTGACCAAAGGAAATGGGGATTCATTTTTATATATTAAGATTATCGTATTTATTAATAATAAAAAATATTAATAAAACTAATAGTTATCATCACACCGAGAAAAAAGGGGGAGGCCGCCGCGATCAGGATACAGCGCCTGCGAGGGACCTCCCAGCCTGGGGACCACTATTGCCGGCCGCGGCTAACGCCGTTGCTGTTGCGAGTGGCCCTCCAGAGCTAGTCGATCCCTCATAGTTATGTTTTCCTTGTGAGGGCCGGGCGCGTCTCGCTCCCCCGACAAGTCAAAGTCTCAGTCATTATTATTATTGTATATTTTCAGTTGCAATTTAATAGATTAACGAAATGCCAAGCTCATGTTAAAGTACATCAGAGTTTAAAAGAAAATGCCAACAAGGACAGTGATGGATCAAATAATATACAGCCGGACACGGTGTACAGATGTAAAATGTGCCCCGCCATATACCACCATACTGCGACCCTGGCCAGACATATAGCCAATAAACATATCAAAGTGAAGTGATATGGAAATGTCGATGAATTATAAGAACAATCTTAAGTATCTGCCTTTTATTGTTACCTTTAAGCGAAAAATTATTCCCAAAGAACGTTGACGAAAAAGATATGAACAGAATCTTATTAGGACAGTGAAACATTGGACGCGAGCTTTAAGCTTTCGAGCTACATAGATAAGATGGTAGCCGGTCCACTTAATGGTAAGAGGAGAAGGTAGTCCGAAAAACCACAACACTAGAGGCATACAAGTACGTTGGCGTATCCAGTGCCTGATTTAGAGTTCTGAGAGCCCTAGGATAACTATGGATAAGTCCCCCTTCCAGGCCTGTTTTGCCGGTGATAGTAACTAGTTACGAATATAGATAGGAGTAGATAAATACATTAGTTAGACTTTGATGACCAGGTACAAGTGGCAGTAAGGCAGTGTTTGTCTGGTGAGCTCCCAATTCAATTAAGAGGTTGAAGAGAGCTCCAGTAATTTAAAATCTTCAAATCAATTACCAAATTTTATTCTGTAAGTAAATAAGTAAGTAATGCTTGTGAAGCCACTCCAGAGCCCCTTCGGAACTTGCGTCCTAGGCTCAAGCCTGAATAGCCTGTGGGTAAATCAGGACCTGGGCATACCCAAGCAGATAATCATCATCTCAGCCATACGCCTCTCCCATAATTTTCCAGCAGGACCGATCAGAAGTAGCCCGCGGCCCTTGTCAGAACGTCTTGTGGGTGAACGTCCGTAGCCTCCATTCGAGAACCTTGCGGCCCCAGCGGCAGTCGGCTCCGTACTATGCGCCCTGCCTTTACTGATCCGCCGCGGTATCGGCATTGTTCGTCTATACTCTACAGATTAGATCTCGCAATGTAATTAGCCTTCTCCATAGCTTATTGAGCTTTCTTGGAAGGCCCATAGTTAGAGACCATGTTTTAGCGCCATATGTCATCACTGGCAACACACTGCAAGAATATGTCAGCCCTGGCAAGAAGATAATAGAAAACTTTTGTATCTATGCGGATTATTTTATTTATTATTAGGAAAGTGTTTATATTTGATTAGTTTAAAATGTAAAATATTCATCATCTGCCCATAAGCGTCCACCTTTGGACGTAGGCCACCACACGGTCCACCGCCATCATCCATTTCACTGTCAACCGCTCTTTTAAGGTCATCGGTCCGTTAGGTGGTCGACCGTGGTCTCCATTCCAAGACTCGTCTTCTTCAACGGCTATATTTACGACAGCTGGCTATGTCGACTACCTTGGTTCTCCAACGGATCTCTTTATTGCGGATCATATAATAAAGTGACCCGCTCACGGCCACGATTGCTTTATTTTCTGCAAATTTACACAAATCTACTTCGTTTGTCGCTTTTTAAATTAGTGAAAACATTATAAAAAAATTTGGGTGGTTTAGAAGTTAGTAGAGAAACAGACAGAGTCAGCGTCTTTATTTTACAAATACAGACATGTATATATTTATATAGAAGATATAGATATTCAGAGAAATGCCAAGCATTACAGTCTCCATAGCTTGCTTACGAGATATTACGAGATACGTCGTGTCCATGTCTCAGAACCTCATGTCAAAACTGACAATACACTCATTATATACCTTCATCTTAGGGCATCGGGGGATAGACTAAATAAAATACGTTCAAGACAATTTTTTTTATATTGTAATTTTTTATTTAAATTATCCTACAAAATGTATGTATGTACAGTAGAAACCGGATATAAAGACAGATCGGTTACAATAACTAAATGGCAAGCTCCCTGCCGAATACCTATAACGAATTAATAATTCTTATAACAACTATTCGTTTATTAGGACAATTTTTTGTGGTGACAATAACCGATTTTCACTGTATTATTTTCAATGACATATCATACAATTCTTTAATATTGATCCAATGTATCAAAGTGTTTATATACATATGTCTTATGAATAATTGTTTTATAAATGCACCATCAATTAATTAAAATCTATTTATTATTCACAGGACCATCAAATATTTTTTGTTAAATTCTCTTTCACATAGAATCGATTCAGAAAATATAAAATTAAAATCTTTTAAAAAAGAATAGAAGAAACATCTTCGCTGGAAATTGTAAGAAACATTTACAAAGAGTATTGTTTTCGATCTTCAATAAAAATTGTAAAAAGCGATCTTAGCCACCTTTGATATTGTTCAGCTAAGCAAAGCCAAAGGCGGCTAATAAATGCCTTCAAATTTGTCGTGTAGCCAATAACCTCTAATATGATATTTGAATCGATGTACATTTTGGAACAGTGGATTCTCTTAATAAACAATGTTTATTAAACACTCTGGTAGTGAGGACATTTTAATCAATGAAAATGTCTCTTGAAGAATCCTTGAAGAGCAACTTTTATTCGCACTTGCCTGTTAAAATGATTAGATAAAAGGTACTATAAAAATATGTTTTGTTTCTCTATATGTTTATTTGATATATTTGGTCCTCTTTATCAGAATTAGTGGCATATTTTCAATAAATAGAATACCTACTTCGTTCAGCTCACATGAGCGAAGCGAAACCTGTTATGTGTGTGGCCTGCATTAAGATTTGAGATAATGGGAGTGATTCTTCTGGTTCTAGGACGATATCCCAAGATTTGTCTAATGATTAAATAATAACTTAATATTATTACCGCGTGGACTATAATGTAAATAACCCATATCTCTGTGTAATTAAAATGAAAGAAAAATATACTTCGACTAAGAAAGAGGCAACTTCTTTAACATGAAATACAGAATAGATAAAGCTATTGTGGTAATATTTTTTTCTAAAATAATTAGTCAAAGAGTGTGGAATCAAATTAATTTGTAGCACCATCAGTAAGGTCTGTATTGCCTGAAAGAAAAAGGGTATCTTATTACGGACAAGATACTTAAAACATAGTTAAGAAAATTACGTCTTATTATTAAATCTCAATTGTTAATTCATTTGCAACAAAATTTAAGCCGTTCCTTTAACACCACACTTAGTTAAAAATTATAAGCTTACTCTAAGATCTCAATTAAATTTAAATCATTAAGGTGAGACGATTTCCATACAAATGATTTTTTTACTTACATAGACAAATGGAGCATAATTTTACACTAAAGTCACATCCATCGGTATTTAATTTACTCCCTATTTACGCTGAATTTTATTTTCCTAAAGAAAACAGTAGATTAATAGCTTAAATAAGATCGAAATTTTAGTCCATTTTTGTTAGTGTGTGAGTGGACACCGACAGTGTCGTACGCTAGTTACGATTATTCACGTGTGTGTACCAGTGAGTAGGTTGCCAGTTCGTCTGTGTGCCGCATTACGTTCAAGGCCGCGCGCGCATCGTATTTCTCCGGCTCTCTATACTTTTAGAAGTTTGCGCAAACACCTGTATTGCCAATTGCATAAACGTTAGCAAGAAATAAGGGAAAAATACATTGAAAACAATTCGTTTCTCGTTATCTACGTATATGGTAAACAATCTTTTTGTGTCTTTTAATCAAATTAGTCATTTAAAAATAACACAGACACAAAATTAATAATTTTTAAGTTGTTTCGGTTGTGCTTTGATATTTGTATCACTTTACTTAGGTATATAATTATTGAAGTTACGACTTCGGGTTATGTAGCGTAATGTTACAATTTGATTTCCTAAATAGAATCATCTACAATAAATATTTCAGCGAAATATGTTTAGGCAAAAGTCCTGCAAAAGATAAGGCAACATTGAGTCTCGGCGCAGGTCGCAATTTGATCAAACTCAAATGTCATGTGTATAGTGTTTGTGTTTTCATTTTCAATCGGTCAATATTATTCTCCTATTTGCAATTGAAATTGCAAATATTCTTAGTTTATAGTAATTATATAAGTAGTTTATTGATTTATTGGAATTATAGTATTTCAATAATAAACTATGGAGCAGTGATAAACTAAGCCGAAATAAACGTCGCAAACGAGTTTCTGATGAAACGATATCACAGAGAAATCCAAAGGTACGTACTTACACCCTTACATCTACTAATTACACCACACTAAAACATATACCTATAAACAATTTTTGTGGTCTCGGCATTCGAAAACATAACCTCTCTAATTGGTTGTATTTGATAATTGTTTACTTTGAACTATTGTTATACTTGGAAATTATTTGTGAAAAAATATTTATACGGTTATTTCATACACAAGTTAACTTTTCGAGACCAATTTGTATTATTTTCCTGTAAAAACAAAACAAAATAAAATAGGTATAAAAAATAATATACCTATATGTAACAATTTAAAATTTATTCATTTTTAGTATTGCACACAAAACCAACAAGTAATGACAAAATATTCGTACATACATCGAAAATGCTACATTTTTTAATTTTTTTCAGGAATGTAAACGAAAAGCAACACCACGTCACAACCATCTGATCAGCATTTTATATAAAAACAATATTGTATGATCACAATGAGTCTGCGCCCAGAACAATATTTGGCTTTTTAGGAGCTTGCCCAGATGGTATGTTGATCAATTTCAAGTCATCATTATAATAATATTTTTGTAATCATTATCATTTACCTTGGCCGATTTCTTTCAGGGGTTTGGAAGAATTTGGAATTTTTGGAAATAAAATGTTTTCCCTCATTGGCTCGCAACAATCAAAACATGTTTTCTGCTGCCAAAGAAAAATTTCCACTTTAAGTTAAGGGAACTTACGATTAAATAAGAAACACAACAACTACTATCAAGTTAGTTCTGTTTTTTTTTTATTGCAATATTTATAACACACATTCTTCATAATATGTATAACTATAAAATCTCAGTCACTTTCTTGCAGAGCCAGGGCCAACTGCAGGTTTGTGTGTTTTGCCTGAGATTGTACTAAGAAGAGTTCGCAATCAACAAAATTGTGTAGATATTTCACTATGGTAAAAATCTACATATAAATATACCGTAATAGTTGGAATCTCGTGTGCTTGTAGAAGAGATGGTCTTATACTGTTGGAGCAATTCAGATACAAGAAATTTGAAGACATTCTAGAAGGTGATTCCCAAGTAAAGCGTACTAATTTTCTTTTCTGCGAGCATTCACTTCATACTCATTGCATTTCGAATGCCCTATACTTATTGACTGAACATCTCTCAGTCAATCGCCTGATAACGCTCTCTCTTGTTTCAGAAGAAGACCTCAACATATCCTGACGGACCATCACAACAGCAAACGCGGCGCTTGCTCGTGATGACCATGACGCACAGCTGCCCCGCCGCCGAGTAAGAAACCGTCGCGCCAGAAGATCTCTAGGGGTGTTTCAGTGGGTAGAAATCCCACATAACCCTATGCGGCTTTAGCTGATATACAGACTATCGCTTAATGTTGAACAATAAATTAAATTTCATTATCATTACTTTTGGAGCACCCTTCATACATAATATAGTATCCTACTATATTTTGGGCAAAAATACTAAATATATGTTCTGTTTGAAAAATTATAGTAGCCAAATGACTATATTTTTAACCAGCCAGCAGACAATCAATCATGCGATGGTCATTGGGAAAAATAATTACTTTTTTTGTCTACTGTCTACAAAAATTCAGTGTTGACCTGTATCATTGTACAAAGCAATATAAATAAAAAATGGATTTTGTAATGAGCTATTTTTTTATTTTGATATCGTAAGTATCGCGTGTAAAACGTACGTAGCCTACATCTAATCACGTCATGAAAAATACCAAGCAAATTTACTTTCGTATTAATTATGTAATTATTAATCCTTATAATAATAATAATAATTTATTTGTGATCATGGGTAATTGATACCAGAGATGACATCTAGTTCTCTTGTTCCTTCATGACCAACCGGTACTCGGTGTGCAAATCTTGACATCTTGAAACTCCAAATCGTCGCTTAGCTAACAATAGCGCACAAGTCAGATTTTCCTAGTTTTCAGGAGAGACAAAAAACTGTATTACATTAACATTTTATACAATATAAATGCATAATAAAAAGAAATATATACATATTGTGTTAAGTTATGATAATTATTAAACAAATATAATAATTTTGTTCTTATAAGGTCATTTTCAAGACTAACGCGGTTTTACTCCAACAAAATGAAGACTTACGCAGTGTTTTTACTTTTTATTTTTAATACAAAAAAATACATTTTACAAACATTTTTCAAATGCAGTATTATCAAACAAATAAATAACATAAATTAATTAAAAAAGTATTGCTAAATTCGCTTTTTATAAAAAAAATTATCACTTTTCGCTGTTATTTTCTTCTAATTTGAACAGGACAACGTCTTCCGGTTCGGCTAGTATAATATAATAGGAACTTATTGATAATTGAGGTTTTAGTATTTGGCGAGATCAATTATTATTACCTACTGAGTTCAATAAAATTATCTTGCTTTTTAATAACTTTTAAGAAACTTGCAATCCAAATCAGTTCTCTTTTTTCTTTACTCCTAAGGTTAAGCTCTGCTAAACTTTTAGCCTCTCTTTTAGCTTTCCAAAACTTTTATTTAAATTGTACATTCATTTAACATACATTATAGTTATCACAAGTAAACTCAAAACAAAAATTTAAAAAATATCAAAAAAATATCCTTTCATTTAAAAAGTACCTTTAAAACTTATAGATCTAATGACAAAAATAACATTTTAATTCTTATAAGGTAACTCATCATAATATGATTGCATACATCACACTGATCTTTTTTGGGATGAAACAGGCTTAGATTTAGTTTTAGGAATACTTTGTCAAAAACCCTACGACTAAGACATTATAAGGATTCTAATTCAAATTTACTAACGTATTCTTTGTATAATTGTGCCATGGTTTGAAATACTGGTTCTAAGTATTACCATGATGAGTTTGCTTGGCAGTAGTGTCATGGCATCTTTAGCAGGTTATCTAAAAAGTTTTAAAAGTTCGTGAGCATCAGAGTTCTTTTTGGAGCGATCTATATTCCGAGAAACCACAGAAGGTGATGCACAATTTATCGTTTTAAACCAGTATCGGACAAACCATTCTTTAATACCCCATGTATTTATTAACATTTATTTACACACTTGGTAACCTTCGTTGTCAATCGTGAGAAAGTACGCAAGACTTTTGGATCTGTTTGAATCAGATTTTTTTTTAATGATTTTTTATCATAAGCTGTCACATGAGAGCATATAAAAAGCCTTCGTTGCTCCCAAGACATAGTTTTCCAAAAAATTTCAAATAGGTTTTTCCTTTTATCCTCATCTATATTATTACAGTTTCTTAGTTTTGTTTTCTTGCAAAATGTTGAATCACACGCTGGTTTTATGAATCTGACTGGCTTAAAGACATCATGGTGTATTTTGCATTTATAATTATTTTCTTGTTTCCCTATATCCCAGGTATGCCTGCCCTTTCATTCTTAAATCTCGATTAACGTTCCTTTTCCATGTCCTCATATCTTTATTAACTTTGCTCTTTCTTTTCTTGTTTGTTGCTAGATGTCCATGATAGCCAGTTTCATTGTTATTCTCATTAAACTCTGTTGTTTTCTGAAATAGATACAGTTTGAAGTTGGAGTCTCATTTGCAGATACTGTAATATTGCTTTGACCGGCTGAAATAAAATTCTTTTTAAAGTTTACATCAGATATTGGACAGCTAATGGTGATTGCATCAGATGCAGAATCAGGTGGTATTGCTACAATGCATGTATACATGGGATAAGCGTCTAATGTTGTATTTGAAATAACTCCTTATTATTTTCGTAAGGTGCGAGATGTACAGGAAGCTGGGCAGGTAAAATTACTGGAACATGCAATGTTTATTGGCTCATTAGTGAAAATATCCATTAAATCATAATCATCATTTATTATATCCCTATTATACGGTAGGTAAATGGTTAATGTCTTGGTTTTCAATGTTTTCAATACGTTCAACCACATTAAAATTTGTAAGGTCTAAATCAAATTTACTCTGGAAGTTATTGATAACAAAAGTATCACATTGAGCCATTTCTTCATCAGATCTTGTGGGTTTGGGAGCTGTATAACCAAGAGGGAAAACTTTAGCTATTATTGTAGAGGTTGAAATCGTAGTAGCTTTTGCGGTTAAAGGGACATGCAATAAATAGTGCATGTCCCTTTGATTATTTTAATTGATTTTCTTTAATATAATCATCTCATTTTCAAGCAAACTTGACGTCTCTTTATTAAGTCACGTAAAAGAGTAGTCAGTATCTTTGGATTGATACTCAACCCTTGAAAAGTTTTCATCACTGCTGCAAGCCGTTGTATCATTGCCGACATCCTCGTCCATTTTCGAGTTCTAAAGCAAATAATTAAAATAGAATAAATTTAATAATTATATAAGAATAAATATAATTATCATAATTTAAAAAAAATCTGCGTTTAATTCACTAATTATCCCCTTAAAACATCCCATTTAATACCGCAGCAGTCAGAAACTCATAACAGAAATACAGCGTAAATCATTTAGACCAAGCACAACATTACAGAAACACAGCCCAAGTCAACGAAACTGTTCATTACAACACCGCTTAAATACACATGATTTTAATCACGACCATACATAGTATTTAAGTGAATATAACGTTAATGCTATATTATGTTTAAGTTTACTTACCTTTTAACTACACGAGAGGAGCCACTTCGTTAGAAAAACTCTACTTATTTAAAAACAACAACCGATCTAACAACAAGCGACGTATCACTTGCCAAATTACTATGGCGGACGATGAGTTGCGCGGTATTAGCGCAACGAATGAGATATGTTTTGTTACTATTTTTTGAATAACTCGCTCTAATTGGACGATATCACCTCCAGTGAGAGCTCATTGGATGCGCGTTGAAAATATCTATCGAATGGTATATAAAACGTCATTTGGCCAAAAAATGACTTGTGCGGTATTGTTAGCTAAGCGACGAAATGTCGAACATCGAATTTCTACTGATTAGTTCACCACTACTACTTATTTTGACTTTCATAATTTATTAAATTTTAGTTCATTTATAGTTGTTAACAATAAAGGTCGCTATATTCTACCATTTTCAAATGTTGCAGTCCATAAATTCCGTCATAGAAGTTAGCGACGTGTATAACTTTTTCTTGAACTGTATCAATGGTGAAGATTTAAAATTTAGAGGAATTTTATTAAATATTTTGACGCTCAGCAACTATTTTTATATTTAGCCAACTTGATCGTTTCCTTTACTATTAGTTTTTCCGGATATCTGTTGCTACGTGAATCTGTATTATTGACATTTATAAACAAAAATTTGTGTTTCTTCACTAATATATACATTTCGTAAAATGCAGGCAAAGTCAATAATCTGAGCTCCTTGAATAAAGGTTTACATGAATCCCGTTGTGTTTTAAAAGTCCTCTCGAACATTTCTTTTGTGCAACAAAAGCTTTACATAGGTGTTGCCCCAAATGATCAAACCATAGCGAAGAACAGAAACTAATAAGCATGGCAAGTAAATAGCTGCTTCCAGGTTGAGTTGTCTGTCTATTATTACTCCCAGAAATTTAGTTTGATTTAATTCCTCAATAAGTATTCTCATATCTAATGTCAAGCTTTGCCGTTTTAGTGTTGTCAAATTTTATAAAGTTAGTTTTGGTGAAGTTGATTTTCAATTTATTTTGGTCAAGCCATTCTATAGTAAAAAAAACGTAAACGTAAAAATAAAGTAAAAAAAAAACCATAAAATCCCTTATAACGTTTAAAAAAAAGCTCCTTAGTGAAGGGATTGGAACCGGCGCTTCATGACATCGTAGCGCACAGTTAAGTTACTAGGTCCAATCCGCGTTTTAGATAACTGACGAAAATGTCAAATACTTACGTACGAAAAATATCCTTAAATGTGTGCGTGAGTAATTCTACCGCTAGGATGGCTATATTCTTGGGACAATTACGAGTAATTTAAAACGAATATATAGTTGAAATATACCATAATGCATTACTAATATTACGCCTTTTCCGTTAAACCTGTTACTATTAAATTATATGCTCATTTTCATTCAAAAAATTGGAAAAAACATCAATTTTCCAAATCAGCGCCATCTATCTTCGTTGCAGTTTGTACGGACCGCAAGCAACCACCTTAAGTAATTTTTTCAAGATATGGGTGTGTAGTTGTGCAGATATTAAATTCATAAATTTATTTTATAATATCTCATTTTAAAACTGCTAAGAAAGCCCATTAAGTTAAAATAAGAAATACAATACATTAGATTATAAATAATATTGTGACATTAATAAAACGAAAGGGAATCATTGAAAAGTTTTAAATTAGATGTAAACATTAATAATTAAAACCATTATATTAATTAATATAATATTTATTATTTTTATGATTCCATGGGAACAGTACTTTTTTTTTCTGGATAAAAAGTACCCTATGTCCTTTTCAGTATCCCTGATAATGTTTGTAAATTATGTGTGAGAGACAGAGTTACTTTGACATTTACAAGCACAGCGTAGGATGTCTATCCACAAGGTGGACACAAGACCTGATAAGAGCTGCGGGTCGACGGTGGATCCAGGATGCTTCTGATCGGTCCTTTTTGGTAATTTGGAGGGAGATATTTGTTTGCCCAGTAATGGACATCCTACGGCTGAGATAATTGATGATTACAAAAAAAAAACCACTCACTTCTATGTGGAGGACAAGATCTTCTTTTTAATAACTGTAATGTGTTCAACACTCTCCTTTATATAATCATGTGGCAATACATTACTTTCATCGTTGGCTGAAAAGCTGTATATAGCGTAAATATTGCTCAGTGTAATAGTCAAGTAATGTTTCTTAAAAGCGCCCCCTGTTAACACCGTTGGTTTCGAGAGCACTAAGGCACAATACTCGGACACTATATACGAGGAAAATGTGGACCAAGCATCTCTGTGTAATGTGCATTTGATGGTTCCTGCAATAAAAAGAGCCATTTGTACAATAAGTTTTGCTATCTACACAACTACTGCTCTAGTATTTATTTAAGAGAATTAAGAGCAGTATGTTATCTGAAAAACTTTAACTTAATATAGTGTAATAATATATTTTTAAATGTATTTAAAGGTAGTCTCCCATAAAAAATATATGGAAAACATTAATTAAATAAAAAAAAAGTGTGTGTGTGTGTGTGACAGCTCCGACGCACGACTGGAGTATTGTCTTTAACTATGCAATAAAAAAAGAAGGTAAATAAACGCGCTATAAGGTACAATAGAATTAGATGAAGCGGCGACATCTATCGGTTTTGGGTGGAACTGCTTGATGAACTCCAAAAATATAACACTATTGATGGCGCCATCTATTACACTACAATAATAATTATTAGGTGCAGGGGCGACATATATTGAATTTGGGCAGAACTGCTTAAAAGAACATGACGCTTGACTTGTGTTAATTTTTACTCCTCATAAAATCTACATACCAGAGGCCTTATATAAAAATCGATTCGTAAGAAGTAAACTCCAAAAAGAGATTTAATAGTCTAATATTAGGTTAATGCTTTACGAAATAATAATCATATAAATAGGCGGACTAAGAATTAAAAATAATAATTCTGTTAGAAATAAGTCAGGAGCGTGCATTCAGCTTTATATGCAAGTGAATGAAGTGATTTTGCTTTTATCATACAATAATAAATATCAAATAAAATTAAATATACCAACCGATTTGATTATGTAAAGTGTTAATATTACTATACTTTTTTCAAAAATATGGAGAAATACCAACCAGTTGTGTCCCTCAGCGTAATAAGAGGATCTATAACAGATCTGTCTACTGTTTCCACAAATGCAGTGACAATTTTAGCTTTCCTCTTCTTTGACAGAGCCTCTTGTTTTATTTCACTTATTGAATCAATATCTTCTTTTAAACTCCAGTTTTTAACATCGTTCGTAAGTCTCATCCACAGTGGTGTCTCAAACAAATCCCTTCTTAAAAAGTTCTGAGAAGAGTCTATGTCCTGAAATATTCAGAAATCTAAAATACTATGTTATGTACATGCGAGTTGACAAATGAGTCTTATAAAAAAAGATACATTTTCAAATAAGTTAACTTTATTTAAATTAATTTCAAACTTTTTGAAGAGTATTGAGAGCATTTATCTAAATAAAAATTAGAAAATTACATTGAAATATTTTTTCGTTGAAAGTCTAAAGAAAAAAAGTATTCTTTTGAGATATTGACAAAAACGTTTTTGTTGAAAAATTTTACATGAAGATGTTTGTTAAATATTTTAAATGAACTTTACTTAAACCAATATAACACTATTGGTCTATTAAACATGAAAAATTCATAATTTACTATTTTGATAATAGAGTAAATTTCATACATAAAAGATTCCAGCTGCTGTACATAGCATGAGGGTGTAATTCGACAAATAGGGTGCATAAGCACTTTATATAGCCTTTTTTTTATACAGATGAGGCAGTCAGTATTCACTAAGGTCAAAATGATGTAATTTCAAAAAGTGTACATAGTAAATTTAGTTTGACAACGATATATTGAAATGCTTTTAAAATACATTGCACTTATTTAAAAGAAAGATTACAAAATTGGGTTAGCTTGCAAAAAGATTTTGTTAATAGTGGCAGGTACAGTCATCTTGGGCAGTCTATCTGGTGGCAGTAACCACCCCTTTTAACAGCAAGTGTGCTATTGTGTTTCAGTGAGTAAGGGATGCCAGATCCCATTTCCCTATACTTTCCTAATCCTACTTTGGTCTGCAACGCACCACAGCATGTGGTGGGCATTACTTGTGTTCAGGCCACTCTGGCCAAGTGCCCAGGGCCCCAA
Source organism: Bembecia ichneumoniformis (assembly GCA_910589475.2). Classification (NCBI taxonomy): domain Eukaryota; kingdom Metazoa; phylum Arthropoda; class Insecta; order Lepidoptera; family Sesiidae; genus Bembecia; species Bembecia ichneumoniformis. The sequence continues at coordinate 15,380,219 of OU342536.1, read as the reverse complement.
CATTGATGGAGCCCCCTAGTTCCCCCCCAAATGCTCCGAGGAATGCTCCTTTTCCAAATTGAAAAAAAAAAAACAAAAAATAAATTAAGAATGCTTCAAACAAGATTGACCAGATTGTCGCTGATGTTCATTGAATGGGATGCACTCAAACATATAGACTTTGAAGAAGCTTGAAAGGTACCTTTTCAATCAACATAGGTTTTTAAGCACTAACCTGCGTATAGTGAACGCTGAAAGAGTTACTATTCTGGATTATGTCATTTAATGTAAATACAAAGAAATAAACGTAACAGGTGAATAAATACTAAATTTGACTTTAATATTAATTTTGTTTATTTTAATCCTTTGTCATAGTCATGGTTGCCTCATTATTCAAAAGTGCTCAAGACTTGCAATAGGTTAAAAGTGGTCCTGCTTGTGTTATAGGGGACAGTAGCCACCTACTATCAAGCGGACAGTAAGACTGTCTGACGACGTTTACATAAAAAAGATAATTGAGTATTATAGATAAAAGAAGAAAATAAAAGTCATAATTTCCATTTATTCTAATTAACCAATTATAAAAAAATACACTGATAATCATACCTGTGAAAGTATTTCTATGTGAAATAGATTTTCATCTTTGGCTTCCTTAGTTTGATTCGATAAGAGACCAGCAGGGCCTGGAAACTTCCTCTTACTCTTGTAGTCAAAATGGCAATCTATAATTTTCCTTTTTGTGGGTTTTGTACACACGAAATTAACTGCTTGTGTTTCATTATGGTGTGCCGTAATGCTTTTAAACTGTGGCACCTTAAAAGGAGTTTTCTTGCTAAGCTCTACATTACAATCTAAGCTGCTGGCGGACAAATTTACTAGTTGTGATTCCACGTTTTTGCTAACAGTGCTGGGTGTTACGTTAGACTCTTCAGGAAATTCAAAATTAGATAAAACCTAAAACATCAAGAATAACAACTTTATTTACTCATACTACAAAAAATATATATTATTTAACAAAAAGTGCCTATAATAATTGGTTGTAAATACGTACCTCGTCAAAGTCATCAAAAGTATCTGTCTCAAACATATTTAGCACAGAATTTTTTTACTTTAAAACGTCCAATTAAACATTAAAACCGTTAAGCTTTATACTAACTTACTAATTAGTAAAATATTTTGCAATATCGCTACATAAACAAATCTAGAAAAAGTTATTTATTTTGTTCCAAACTATTTGAACCAATTTTGAAGTTTTGAACAATATAAATAAAAAAAAAAGCAAAGGGAAGGTACCATAGATTACTTTAGGCATCCAATCAAATCCATAGAAAAATAAATCCAATATTTCAAATTTCAGTCACACAGCAAACACAGAACACAAAATTAAACGACACCAAAGTGAACGATCTATATAGTTGCTCAGACCTAAAAAACTAAAGACAGAATTTTGCAAACAATATAGTGAAGGGGTTTTATAAACATGAATGCGTAGGCCGGTGTCGTAATCATTAGTAATGATTACGACATTACTACCTCATTCATTACCTACCTCCCAACTCCCTACTTGCACTTGGCCGATTTTTGTAAGTAATACAAATTGTCATAATCGTATAAGTAAAAAAGGGGTAGATAATTATATAGCTAAAAACATTATAATAATTAAAAAAAAACATTAATTATGTTGGAGTTTTGAGTTCCAAGTTATAACCTCAATTTCCATTGAAAATACTTGTTTCCAAGTTTTCACCACATTTCACATTGCGAGATTTCACATTTCACATTATCTGAGATTGCGCAGTGAAAGAATGTAAATACTAGTATTGAAAAAATAAACAGCAGGATGGAATCACAAGTAAGTAAACTTGGAGACGTATATTGTCAATAAAAAATAATAAAAATTTAGGTTATAGTTTGGAAAACAAAACACATCATAGTGATGCCGTTATTAAGAGATATAATTGTTGTAAATAGGTGGTTAACTTCCTAAATAAATACTCTTTTTGTTTTAAATTATGTATAGAATAGAATAACATTTCACACATTGTCAATTTAATGTAATACATACATGTTTTTACATGTATGTAGCAACATAAATATTTTCCTTTATTATAGTATAAACATTGTTGACGCCAATTGTCAATTTAAATTAATTAATAGTAGTTCGTTGTGGTATGCGCTGTCTCAATCCCATCATATACCTATCCATATGTCTGCCACTACCGCAAGCCGGCCATTTTATGAAACCGCAGTCAGTCAAACAAAAATATCGCAACAATAACACGCTTAGACTCATCCCGTCGATCCTGCCCGCGAGATTTGAATTTATTTCATCTCCTAGTATTATCAGGCAATTTGCTTGTAGTTTATTTATTTAGTCACGCTTCCCGCTCCGCAAGTAAAGTGCTAGAGTTTCTGGACTCTGTGTGTGACCGGCCCATTGCAGTCTTCGCCGCTGGAGGACCAAGGACTTGGTGATTCACGAGGTAGGTGATAGATTTTCCTTCACTTCCTTGTCATTTGATTACATGTAAGTACCACCAACGAAAAATAAAGTCCACTTTTATAATTGCTTGGCGTGACCAAACATACATACACACTACATATTTTCTTCTAACAATAAATACCCTATTTTTTACGTATATGGTCATAACAATATATTTTTTTTTGTTTGTTTGTTTGTTCGTTCGTTAGGTAAAAGTAAAAGGTAATCTTACAAGAGATTGATTCAACAAAAAAGTTTTTAAATAAATACACAAAAATATTAATAGTAGAATGTAGGTTTTCTCGGCCGGTATCCATATGAGTTGTGGGTTTCCGGGATGATGGCCCAGGTCTGTTGGAAATTCTTCCAAACGTTTCGTCAACAACTGCGGTTGACATCCTCAGTGGTGTAGTCCAAGTTAGAAGAAAAAGTACATCACATCACTGCACTTCACTTCTGCACTTTTCGACTTCTCGAGCGAGACTGATTTGTCTTTTTTTTTTTTTTTTTTTTTTTTTTTCCGAAGAGAGAAATCTTCAAAAGATACCTTATGCTCAAATGCCGCATGCAATGCAAATGCCCATAGAGGTTATGTGGGACTCTTACCGCACTAAAACTCACCTCGAAATGGGTGTGGTTCTAGTCCATAGGGGACTTTGGAACCGTCACCGGGCGTCGGGGGGGCGAGAAGCGCCCGGCCCTTACAAATAAAAACTTAACTAATGCTTAAGCTATGAGGGACCGGCTAGCCCTGGAGGGCCACTTGCGACGGCCACGGCGACAGCCGCGACCGGTACAAGTGGTCCCCGGGCCGGGAGGTCCCTCGCAGGCGCTGCCAGGTTGCGCCTCGGAGGTGAGAAGGGGCGCGGCGGTCTTCCTCTTCTTTCACGATGTCGGGGTAGCTGCACGTCGTTGTCATCACCAGCAAACGCCGCGTTTGCTGCAGTGATGGGGTCATCCTGGTCCAACAGGATGTGTCGGGGTCTTCTTCTGAAACGAGAAAGAGTATTATTGGGATCGGGAGTATAGATGAGGGAACTGACCACTAGTGGGTTGGGGTGACGAGGAAGTTTGTCGTAGTACTTCAAGGCGAAGTCCTTGATGCACTTGACAATTGAGGGGAGGTTGAGGTCATGGTGCAGGTCGACGTTGCGGATGAACCATGGGGCGCCCACGGCTCTCCGCAGAAAACGGTTTTGAATGATTTGAAGGGATTCGATGTGGGTAGGAGCAGCGTGCGCAAAAACAACGCTAGCGTACGTCATGATCGGTCTGACGCAAACTTTGTACAATGTCACCTTATCTCTAAGGGCCATTGTACTCCGCCTGCCTATGAGGCACGTCAGGCGACCCAGGACGAACGCTGCCCTGTCCCTGACACGTTTGATGTGGGGACCGAAGGTAAGTCTCCGGTCGAGTGTAACACCGAGGTATTTGGTCTGATGGACCCAAGGGATGACGCGGCCCTGGAGTGAGATTTGACCGAGTGAAGCTCGGTCAATATGTAGGGCATTCTGAACGCGAGGAGTTTGAAGTAGATTCCCGCGTGAAAAGAACATTGCTGCGCTTTTCTCGGGATTCACCTCAATTCTCCATTTCTGAAACCAATCGCCGAGAGCGGTCACGGCGGTTTGAAGCATGCGAGTTAAGAAGCCTCGGTGTCGGGTGGAGAAGTAGAGGGCCGTGTCGTCTGCGAAGAGAGACAACTCGACCCCCTCCGTGCGTGGTATGTCGTTAGTGTATAAGGAGTAGAGGGTTGGTGAGAGAACTGAACCCTGAGGAACGCCTGCCCGTAGGGGGCGGGGGGAGGAGAGAGTGCCTTCAACTCTGTAACGAAAGCTTCGATCGGCTAGAAAGTCCCGTACTATGAGTACGAGGCCCTCCGGCAGCCCGAGTTGATATAGCTTGTATATCAACCCGGCATGCCACACCTTATCGAAGGCCTTCGCCACATCGAAGAAGACGGCACCGGTGCCTGTCGGACGAGGGCTTGCGGTAAGCCCGGTGAGAATGTGCTCAGTTAGTCGATGCACTTGATGAACGCACGAGTGTCTGGCTCTGAAGCCAAACTGCTCGTCGATGAGAATGTTATTAGAATTGATATGACGAAGGAGACGCGTCAATAGGATTCTCTCGTAGAGTTTCCCAATTGAGCTGAGTAGGCTAATTGGCCTATAACTGGCGGGGAGGGTTCTATCCTTGCCCGGCTTTGCAATACCGATAACGATCGCTTCCTTCCAGGCGGCTGGAAAGACGCGATCGCGCAAGGCTGCATTGAAGATGCTTAGTAGGAGCGAGAATAACGTCGGCGGAAATCGCTTCAGTAGTTTGTTGGAGATTCGGTCTATACCCGGCGATTTCTTAGGGTTCAGTTGTCTGAATAGGATCTGCAGTTCAGCAGGGGAGACAGGTTCGATGGGGTCATCAGGAGGTTGTGATGCCCTTTGCTCCACCTCTTCCTCCACCCGGGCGACGTGGTTGGCGTCGACCGGTTGAAGGCTGGGCGAGCATTGGGCCTCGAGGGAGTCGGCAAGGTATTCGGCCTTCTCGTCGTCGTCAAACGCCGGAGGGCCGTTGGGTCGTGCTAACGGAGGAGTTTGGGATAGGTTAGATTCCGTCTTCATCGTCCTCGCCAGCCTCCAGTATGCTAGATGTGAAGGCGAGATATCAGATAGAAGACGGCTCCATTGGTCACTACGGAGTTCGGCTATGCGCGATTTGACACGGCGTTGCAGACGCCGTAAGCGAGAACGGTTCTCGGGAGAGGGAAACGAGTCGTAAGCACGAGTAGCCGCATTCTTAGCTCTCAACAGCCTCCTCGCGTCCTCCGGGAGTTCCAGACGGCGATCGTTCGCCGCCGGGATCTCCTTGGAGGAGTCGCTGATGCGATCGTGAAGATGGTTGTTGAGCGCTCTGATTGCTTCACTTATGTCGTCAGGTCTGTCTAGTGTCTCGGGGATCTGCTCTAGGTGTTGCGAGGGACGCGCGAGTGACTTCTGTAGTTTATTCCAATCGATAATCGTGGTGGTATCGCGAGAGCGGTCGGTTTGCCGTCCGAGCTTTAAAATAACGGGTCGGTGATCTGAATTGAGCTCGTGGATGGGCTCGATTGAGAGAAAGGACAGCGATATGTTTTTAAGGAGAGCGATGTCAAGAACGTCTGGTCTGTGGTTCGGGTTGCAAGGGAAGTGGGTTGGCGTTAATGGTGCAATAATGTCGAAGTCTAATTCGTCTGTTAGTAGGTCGAGTATTGTACCGTTACGTGAAACTCTACTACAGTTCCAGCGGGTGTGTTTACAGTTAAAGTCCCCTGCCAAAATGACAGAGGGGCCGAGGTTGAAGAGAGATTCGAGATCTCTTTTCAACAGGCGCTTATCGGGGGGAAGGTAAATCGATGCTATAATTACTGGAGGATGGCCGGACATTGCGAGACGGCAAACCGACGCTTCCATGTTGACTAGATGAGGAGTGTTAATGGGGACGCAGTGAAGAGTTTGTTAGAGAGATTTCATCCTTATAATTGATACTAACGATCGATGCAATAATAGTACAGGGTGTAATTTTTGCAGATTTTAGTCGGTTCGATTCCCGGGTGTGGCAAGCGAATTTTCGAAAATCTTTGAATGTAGTTTTCTTTCTTTTCAAAAATAAAAGAATGTTTTCTTTGTGTAAAATTTTCTATCTACAGTATTAAGAGTACTTTCCCTTCAGGTGGCATTACAAAATTCCACGCTGTATATGTTGTGGATTTCGATAATTTTATTATAATTATTTGCTCAATTGATTCTTTGTAACAGAAACGAGTGGACGCCGCAACGTCACGAACGAGTGACTGAACGAATGACTGAAATTAAAACGTATTTTTTAAGAAGATGCGGTAGCAGTAGCATCTGCTTAATGGTCTGTGTGTCGCATGTGCATTGAAGCTGTTGGTGGACATTTCGAACATTTGTTATGAAAATATTAAATGGTTGTTATTATTCTGTTTTTTTTTATACATATTATTTTGAAACATTTAGATCAGTTAAATTTTTTGTATCAAGTTATAATTAAACTGGCGAAATGCATTGCTAGCTTTGTCTTTGTCTTTGAATTGATAGAATAAGTCAAAACTACAATGGTAACGAGTTACACGAAACAACTTTCTTGTAATTTGAAAACAAAAGGCACCCACGTATTAAAGTGATATTTTAACTTTCCTAATTTGTAAAGTAGATTTTGGTCAGAAGTCTTACAGATATTCAAATGAAATTTGTGTGACGTATTGACAGAATATTAGAGAAGTTTTTAAGATAGTTTTTAAAATTTTTTTTAGTAATTTTTTCGAGTTATAACCTTAGAAAGTTAAGTTGTTATACTCGCTTTTAGAAAATTTTTGAGAACAATATTTTTTTATTCAGTGTAGTTCAATAGCATCAATTAAATTATGTTTTCATGTGATAGCTATAGTATCAGGCTATAAGAATAAAAATAAATTATAGCTTTAGTAACAATCGATTACTCACAATAAAAGAAATTGTTTACGAACTCGAAGTTACATAAAAGCAGCACAAAAAGCTGAATAACTCGAAATCTAATAATAATCGCTAAACATACATGGGGTCCATTGAATAGGTATTGATACTGGGTCAGCCTGTATATTTCACATGAAGAACACAACCTGTTATTTTAACTAGGGCATAGAGAAATAAAACAGTGTTTCTTAGGTTCGTTGCTTAGTAATGCACAATGCAGTAGGACTAGTTTGTTTGACAATTTGACATTAATATAAAATTATTGTATTTTTCAACCATATAATTGCAAAATGGCTTTATTTGACCCTTTCGATCCATTACGAAACATCACACCACGGTTTACAGAAGAACAGTTAAATGAAACGTGTAAATGGTTTGATGAAAACGCAAAACCCCAATTGACAATAGATGAGGGAGCACCAATTAACGTAATTACTATTGAAAAGTTCATCAACTTTTTGGAATTAAAAATGTACATAAGACACATAACTGTGTGCCGTACCTACTTACCATGGCTGTACCATTAAATCAAGGGAGTACCTATGATAGAACGGTTAATATTGTTTTAGATTTCATAGAAGAAGTTTTAAATATCCTACATATGCAGAAATTATGAACGAAGCGGAATTACTTAAAGCTGGAGTGACTAGAGTGTTGACGAAAGAGCAATTTATTTATATGTTGGATAAATGTGTGGTCGAACCAAAAATAAAACATGAATTACTAGTTGCTTTTACAGTATGTATCAAACGATATTTCTATTAAGGCTAATTAATGATAAAAAAAATTGCGATTTAGTATTCTTCAAAAGATCGTAAAAGCTAAATTAATGAGAGTTATTTCTTGAAAATTATATTCGTTGAAGCCGAAAATTATGACAAAATGACATGTATACATATAATAATTTCTAACATCTACATATATCTATTTTTGCCAGAAATTTTTGGACCCTCCTAGTAGTTCAAAATTGCATATAAGGTACATTCAATAATAACAAATATGCAACTAGAAAACTACGTTATAACATGTATCTACGGTACCGACACCTGCAAAGCGTCGCCATTTTCAAACCCTTTAATTGACCTAGTTATACACAATTTATAGACTTTATAATGACCATTACAGATCTTGTGAGTTGTTAGGTACGTTGGTATGGTTTGTAACATTTTTAAAGTTAAGAAAAACACTTCAACAGATTGCTATAATCAAACAAAAATTTTGTTGATTTCCTACCTGAAGACCATAGTTATCATAAAGTTTGTGAAAATTCTAGGGACGGATTTGTTACCTTTTTTAATATAACAGAATATTTGGTTAGTCAGAAGGAAATAAATTAGGTTTCTCAAAATTAGATAATTAATTGGAATTAGACAATCTAAATCGCTGGACATATTAAAAAAAACACTCAAGACACATTTGCTGTCAAACTGAAGACGACTTTATTTGTTTAATTTTAATATGTAGGTAGGTTTATCTTTTACTATAATATTTATTAATCTTTCTTATTAATTTGTGTTATTAATATTTGTTTATATTCAATTTATGTACTAGTATTTAGTTATTAGAATGTAAGTTTATGATGACCTTACCATGATTTTTACCACCCACATTGTTTTATTTTTATATAATTTTCCTTATCCTAAGGTTGCCTGGAAGAAAGCGCTATAAAGCGATAAGGCCGCTTTTTGCTTTCTAGGCTTTCTACGTCCTTGGCTAAACCTATGTTATTTTTTTTTATAAATTGTTACTGTTATTTTATTAAATCTATACACCATAAACAGGTTTACGATACAGAGAAACGTGACTTTTTAGAGGTAGATGATATCAAAGCGATTGTTGAATCATACGACGACCCTTTCAATGAAAGTGAAACTCGTGAAATGTTACGTGATTCTAACGTGAGCGGCACCGGATACGTTTATTATGAAGAATTTGTGAATAGTTTATTTAATATTGCACCTGAATTATATGATATAGAGGTAAGTCTACAGGAGTTTGGCAGCGCCCGTTACTGTCCGCTACAGGTCTTAAAGAAACAAGAGGAAAACTCATGCAATAGGAAAAATTTTGCATCTCTACAAAAATATCATTCTCGATACAGTGATATAGTTGACTGATTCTACCAATCGGTTCAGCCAGCTGTAGACATACCTAGTCTGTATAGCTGTTCCTCGGTGAAGTTAAAAGCTTACCCACTTTGGTCCAATTCCACTTATATTGATGATATCTGTGCTATATCAGTTTTTGATTTACTTAGGTATTACGATTGTTTTAACAATTTTCAGAAATTTCAATAGAAACCCGTTTACATTCCACGTTGAAAGTACTGATGCAAGTACGCTGCCGACTACAGTAGGAATAAGGATAAGGTATTGCATAGGAAAATGGGCTCTGGCATCCCTTACTCACCGAAACACATCAGCACACGTGCTGTTATTTCACGGTGGTCTTCTGTAAGGGGGTGATTACTGCCTCCAAACGGGATGCCCAAATAACTGCGAAACGCAATGTGCCCTGCCACTACCAAATAGGATAGGTCAAAAGAAGTCGTCAGTCTATATTAAGTTATATTATACTATTATTACGTATATGTAATTATTGTGGCTACTTGCAATATATACCATGTAATGAGGTGTTTATTATTTGTGTTAATAAACACAAAATTAGTGGTATTCAATGGCAGGTGTATCAGTACTTAATGGCAGGTAGTTAGTTTAGGTACCTGTTTTTTTTTTTCGTTCCTTAGGAATACTTGCACAGTCTGTCGTGTGTCGGATAGGCCTTTGGGTAGACCAGTCTAGGAATGTAGGCCACGGACGAAGCCTCCCGTGGGCCGACCATCTGGACCATATTAAAAGAGTGATTTATGCGTCTGGCAGCGAATGGATGTGGAGGGCAGAAGACCGAGTGTCGTAGTGGGCAATTAAAAAATACAACAGTAATCGCTAGGGGCTCATAATGATTTTGAACTGTCTTCTGTTTCATGAGTTAGTTAATTTTAAACATTAATTAAATAAGTTCTTTGTTTAAATATAGGCGGAATATCTGTATCCCGATCCAAACGAAGATCCATCTGTGCCACCTGAACCTATACCAGAAGAAGTTCCTCTGCCACCGTTGTCGCCACCAATTGTACCTCCCACTCCTCCGACAACAAAGCCTGAGAAAGGGAAGAAAAAATAAGAACCAAAAGCAGAAATCAATAATTGTGTTTTATTGGCCTAATAAAGCGATTTTAATTAAAGGCAAATTTATTCATGAATTATCCGAATCATGAATTATGAACTCCGGAACAAAGAAAAATAGTGAACACTATAATCGAGAAAGGTTGAACGAATATGTCCTCGTAATCCCACGACATTCAGCCACCTATCTACCAACTCTGACCAAATAAGAACTAGACAGAATTTTGAGAACAACATGGTCTGTGTATGTCTACGCACAGTCAGTTATAAACATCTGTGCCTATGTTGAGGTTTTGTGTTTCAAACTATAACCTCATTTTCATTTATTGTTAATGAAAGTATTGGTTTCCAAGTTTAATGACGTCTAAAATGTGTTTTTAGTTTTTGAAGATTTGTTTTTACGCCCTTGAAGATTGGTTGCTCAACTAATAAGGCGAGGCGTAGCTTGTTTGCATTTGCGTTCGTGTAACAGTGCATGAGTACACGGTAAGGTGTAGTTTTACCGACTTCATTCTGCCGTCCACAGAGGTATATCTTTAGTTCTTATTTTATCTGAGCCTACCAACTTCAAAATTCGCTGTCAGTAGGTAAACCTTAGTACGAATTGCGTATTAAGTATGTTTGTTGTCAGTCAGTTTGCAACAAGACATTATGTATGTAAGTATACATATTTTGGAGATTCCTAAGGTGGCGCTACAAATGGAGCGTTTCAGAATCGGTTTCTGTTAGTATACATATGCTATTTAACAACTTTCCTTTGAAACTTTAAGAAGAAAGCTTGAGTGCAGTCTATGCGGAACTATACTTCGGCCATTATAAGACAGTGGCTCTAGCATGAGTTTACGATACTACACTCGCTAGCGAGAGCGTAAAACATTTATATGCAAAATTGATAATTTGACATTGACAGTTCACGATTTCCCATACAAAAGTTTTACGTTCTCGCTAGCGAGTGTAGTATCGTAAACTCATGCTAGAGCCACTGGTGTATAAAATGTATAAAATGTATGGAATTGACAGGTGTCAGTACACAGAACATATATACTCTCTAGCGAGAGCTTCAATAGGTCTACCCTGTGGGTCTACCTCTACCACAAGGAACATAGTACTCTGTAACGAGAGGTTGGGGTTGGACTGACGATGACATGATGAGACGGGCGACAATCGTTTTCCATAGAGTAATTTATATATACTATACTGCTGATTTCGACACTGACGGACTGACGTGATGTGTGAATAATTGTGTGTGACTTGATTTTGTGAAGTTCAAGTTACGATAAATTGCAATTTACGGAAGAAAATATTTTCATTTTATCAGATTTTAAACCGAAACAATTGCATAAAACATGTGTCATTAAGTTTTTATATGTAGGCTGACATTTTTAATTTATCAATAGGTGTTATTTTAATTATTTTCTAATACCTAGAATATACTTACAATGGATCTCGACAATGGTTTAGGTTTAACACAAGAACAAACCGATAAAATACTTCAGTTCCAAGACCTAACTGGCATTGAGGATATGTCAATATGCAGGGACGTACTGCAAAGGCATCAATGGGATTTGGAGGTATAGTTAAAGTTACTTTTAAGTAAAGTTAAGCTTGCGTTGCTGTTTTTTTAGGTCATCTAAATATTATAAATTCGTAATGTAGTAATGATCTTGGCAATTGGAAACATGCTGTTACCTTTATATACTTATGTTATGTGATGTTTTTTTAGGTTGCAATACAGGAACAATTAAACATAAGAGAAGGAAGACCTTCTGTGTTTGCAATTGAGGCACGTGCGCCACCAGTCGTCCACGACCATATATCTCAGCAAGTGTTCACAGACGAGCCTCCAGAGGGACCTGGCGGTGTGAGAGGCCTAGTAAAATATGTGGTTAACCTTGTCGTTTCCATGTGCTATAGTACAATTTCTTCAGTATTGAACTTGCTGCTGAGTTTTGTAAGGAACGATCAAAGGAGATGTAAGTTGATTAATCTGTATATAATGTATGCTGTAGTCAAACATATACCATTACATTATACTTATGTACTATTTCATTTTAGACCATGGTTGAAATGAATCATAACTTGCAAAAAGAAGTAAACTAATTCCTAAAAATGCAGAAAAATTAGTCTTTTATGGTACCTGTTAATTAGCTACCTGTTTTATGTACCAATGACTACTTAAATGATTATAAGAGAAATGATAAGATGAATATATACGTGATAAGATGAATATATACGTAATGAATCGATTTTTTAATTTTATTTTACTAATTATCTCCCTATAACAAAATATATTCTGCCGAATATAATAAAAGCAGGTGAATAGGCCTAGAAAAAACACCTTATCTTATATTTGCCATTCTAAAAAATTAGTATAACTAATTTTGTTCCATTCATACTTAATTTATCGTAAACATATGATAAATCGTAAACATACAATAAATTAAGTATGTTAATTATGTTATCCTTTCTCACTCATAAAGCATTGCAGCCCTCAAGTGATTGGAAAGAGAGTCGCCATTGTCAGATGTACCCCTTTCGAATAGTTATGCACATTAATTATATAAAACTAGTTCAGGTTGATTTCTCAATAGATCAAAGTTAGATACGTATGGTGACAGCCGTGCTCTAAAAATGCCAAACTGTTCAATTTTATGCTGTAAAAAATGATTGAATCATCAAGTTTACGAAAAAATTGTGTTATGTTCCATAAGCTAGTAAATATAAATGCATTATTATTAACCCTTTTTTGATTTAATAATTACATTATTACTATCATGTTTGTCACATTTACAATCTTCAGACCAATCGAGTGACAGATCCAATATACTAGTCTTACTTTCATTTCATCTATGAATGCTAGGGTTGTATTATGAGTATATTTGAATAAAATAAAATTATCAAAAAATTATCGATAAATATGGTCGAAAAACGGTCAGCAATGAAATGGCGGTGGTGAATTCTCTTAGACCCCACCACAAGTTAATATTGATAGTACAATGAGGTGACATTAAGGTTTGACATGTTTGAAACCGGATCAGGCTTAAAACCTCAGAGTTTAATGTGAGACAGTTTCAGTTCAGTTTCATTCTTTAATAGATACTTTTAAAATGAATGAAATCAATGTGGAGATACCAACAGGCATGGCCAAGTATAGATGTAATAACTTGATCTGTTTCGATTGAGTGTTAGATGTATTTACAGAAATAACATTAAATATTTTTTTTTCAGTGGTAACAGATCCTTTGGGTGATGTACTAGGCTTCATAAACAGCTACACTTCAAAATATCAATCACATCCTGTGTTTTATCAAGGAACTTATGCACAGGCACTAAATGATGCCAAAAATGAACTCAAATTCCTCATTGTGTATTTACATTCAGATTCAGCATCTGAAACTCAGAACTTCTGCAGGTTAGTCTCTATTTCATGTATATTGGAAATGTATATAATTTGTAGGAGTGTAAAATTGATATGGTAGAATGAATGTTAATTTTTTATATACATATTTTCTATTACTGTTTAAGTAATAAGTAATTAAAATGGCGATTTTGGTAGATTACAGAATGAAGTGAAGGAGAGTCTAAAATTTAGTTTTCTTTTTTGATAAGGTTTTATACAGCTTGGGATGTTATATCTGCTTCATGGGTACTTTCTTGAATGCCCTAATTTGCCCTAATTCAGAAATTATATATATCTCATTACAGAACAACCTTAGCAGACCGAGAAGTGATCAATTATATCAACACACATGCCTTATTTTGGGGCTGTTCCGTGGACAGCGGCGAAGGTTGGCGAGTGGCACAGTCGGCCGGCGGACGGAGATATCCGTTACTGTGTGTCGTGTGCGTGAGGGACCATAGGATGACGGTGGTCGCACGTAGTGAAGGTGCGTGCAGTCCTCAGCAGCTGCTGAGCAGATTACAGCGAGTTGTCGCCGAAAATGAGGGACATCTTGCTGCGGCCAGAGCAGATCGGTAAGTTTTTTCCACATTTCATGATGATATTGTTTTTTTTTCACGTGTTATAAGAGTAAAATTTCAAGGTCGAATTTTGTCTGACACTGCAGTGTAACGATCACGTTACATTACGATCTTGTTCCGTTCCTGCATGATATCTACTGCTTACTATATATTTGATCACCAAAGAAGTTATGTTGTAAATACTTTTTAAATATTGTTTATGTAAATGGCTAATTTCGGAAAATAAAATTATAATTGTTGCGAAATCCTCTCAGAATTTTATTTTTACAGTATAATAGAGTAATATATGTAGTGAAAAGGAATAAAAAATGTTTAATCAAATAAATAACAGGATAGGCCCATGTAAATGAGTGTGAATGCGTAAATCGGACGAATGTGTAACAATATCGGTTGCTACACCACTGAGGATGTCAACCGCAGTTGTTGACGAAACGTTTGGAAGAATTTCCAACAGACCTGGGCCATCATCCCGGAAACCCACAACTCATATAAATATCGGTTGCCTCCTAGTGTCGAGCGGGAGGTTACGGCGCGACTGCGCGCCGCCCAGGACGAGGCGTACGCGGAGTCTCTGGCGGCCGATCAAGAGAAGGAGCGGCGGCGGGCCGAGGTGGCCCAGGCCCAGCTTCACCAGGAGCAACTGGAGCAGCAGCGCAAGGACATGGAGCAGCAGCGAAGGCAGCAGGTGGTGTGGGCGCGACAGGCCATCGCCGCGTCGCTGGGCCCGGAGCCATCGCCCGGTGCAGGCACACTGGCGCTCTTGATTCGGCTGCCAGGCGGCGAACGCCTCACAAGACGGTTCGAATTCACGCACACCACAAGAGTAAGCAAAATTTGTGTATTGTATTCAATTGTATTTAATCCTTTTCATTCGTGGCTATCTTCGCGGCTATCTTCGCCTAACACGATATAATACGGAAATAGGAACTTAATGATCCAGCCTCAATGAATATGGCGTTACTTAATTTTGAGCCAAATGGTCTGGAAAGTCAAGGTAAGAAAAGGTTCGTCACCTGAAAGTCGACATCTGCTTGCAACAGGACAATTATCAGTCATGCAAAAATTTCATTTCAAACATCTGCTTAGTTTCAAAAGGTATTAAGAGTCTACGACTTGATAAAGGAATTAATTTGAAAACTGACGAAGGTTTTCGTACCCCGACTGTACAATTTTGCACGTGTACTATCACTAATTGATACTAAAACCACCAGTGGGACTTTCATAAAGAAACTTCATTTTATTTCATCAATTCATACAAAAATATATTTGGAAAACCAAACAACCCAATGATATCGTGTTTAAATTATATAAAGCGACATCCAGTTACAATTTACTTTCTATATGGTCACTTCACACAACGCCCTTCTGGTGCCATCTAGTGAACTTTGATAACACTAATATAAAATGAAATATAATTTTAAAACAATATCAATATTCATGGCTATACACCGTTCTAAAGGCTGATAAGTCCTGCTGATACATCCAATCATTCTAAAAGGTGCTTCTTGTGATAGTGAGTTTTATCAATTTTTAACGTTGTAAAACAGATTAGGTTATTTAGATACGATTATCAGGGTTTAAATATTGCCATATTTACATTAATTTTAATTTGAAACATTTTGGTGTTATGGTATTTTAAATATTTTTATTTTTAATGAAAGCCCATAAGTTGGTCGTTTTAAATAGATTTTTATTTTATTTTGAAAAACAGTTTCGTGCATCGCTACAAATAAACAAAATAATAATAATAATGTCCATAGAATAGGTACTTGCTGTGCACAGTAGCTCATAGAATTGTTTTTGAAGTAAAACTTTTTGCACGTGATGAGAGTAAAATTTCAAGGTTTGAATATTGTGTGATGCTTCAGTGTAACGATCACGTGATGCTTCTTGTAACAATTCTGCAAAAGTAAATACTATTAATTGTTTAAAATGTTGATTTCATTTTAGCTCTCTCTCTATCTCTCTCTCACACACACACACACATTTACCGCTTACCATTTGGTACCTACCCATTACCCCAAGGGAGAGAAAAGAAAAAGAGGAAAATAGAACCGTCTTCCTCTTTAATATTATAAGGAATAAGGATGATATAAGGAAGGCAGCAGGAGTGATGTGGATGAGAAAAGTGCAGCAAAAATAATAAAAATAATCTTTCTGTTTTATATTAATGTATTTGGCATAAGTTATGTAATTATGATTCCTAGATATAAAGGCTATCTTTATATATTTGATCGCCAAGAAGTTTCATTTCTGACACGCGTACTCTGTAAACGCGCATTTTTTTTAATAGAGACATTTAAAGATGATATATTTATAAATCAGTAATGAACGTTTTCAGGATCTATACGACTTCGTGTTCAGTCACCCGCAAGCGCCCGAAGAGTTTGAAATCACGACCAACTTCCCGAAACGCGTCTTGGAGCGTGGCCTCGACACCCTCGAGACTGCCGGCCTCAAAGACCGCGATGTGCTTTTTGTAAATGATGTAAATGCGTAATATTCATTCTTACAATAAGACATTCTTTCGTTGTTACTTGCATTTTAACCGAAAACTTCTATCACTATTCTCTGTACCATTTATTAAATTGATTTCTGACATTTGAATAAAATGCGGTCGCAAAAAACGGGATTCGTATTCGACCAAATTAGGAGTTGTTAGGGTACTTGCCTTAACGCTCTGTCTCAGGGGTCCCGGATTCGATACTCGGCAGGGTCAACGTTGGAAATAAACTTTCCAAAGTTAGCTCTGGGTGTTTTAGTAGTGGTAGGACACAGTGCGTATCGCAGTCCATCTGGTGGCAACAACCACCCCCTTACAGAAGACCACAGTGAAATAACCGCACGTGTGCTGTTGTGTATCGGTGAGTGAGTAAGGGATGTCAGAGCCCATTTCCTTATCCCTTTCTAATTCTTAATCCTACTATGGTCGGTAGCGCACTTGTGATTGTTTGTGTGATAGGGACGGTAGCCAACTACCATCAAGTGGGCCGTCATCCTGACTGTCGACTCTGGACAAAAGCTGAATTGAGGTGAATAAATGTAGTTAGTCCCTTAGATGCCGTTTGACGAATATCACTTTTATTGCGGCGCAATTAAGGTGCAATTTGCATTTTCTTCAAGTGTTGCTACATAATTAATCCAGACACAGTAGAACCAGATAAGTAGTAAATCGTCTCTCGCTCATACAAGACTTTTATAAGATCCACTGACTTAAACTTATAAGTTATTTATTTCTAAGACACGATGTAACAAATTTGTACGTGTGTAATACGAGTAAATAAAAAAGATTCATTAAGACTTAAACAAACATTGGGGAAAAATGTTTCCTAATACAGTATTTAAAATTCAGTTTAAGGACGTATTCACAAATATCAATGGTTTTTCGGTACCATTTATATATCCAGGAAGCACAACTGTAGAGATACCATGGTATAAAATAAAAGGTAATGTATTCATCTCTAAAGATAGCTAATAAAAACTGGGCAGCCCAATACAAAATTTTCACATAAATACATTTTTACCATCACAAGAATCGCTAAAAATATCGAAAAATGGTGTCTGGATAGATACATAAATAGCTAAATCCGCTGCATATTTTAACATGAAAATAATAAGAAATTGTAGCTTATACAGTCTTCTATACGTCTAGCTTATTATTTTGTACTCAAATAAATTACTTTTTCCTTTCTGAGAAAGAATAGACACCAAAAAACGCACTATATTTTCTCCATACATTTTTCTAAGGGATCGCACTGCGACCTCTTTCGCCTTAGGTTTCGTTCCCCATTCCCCGCTCAGACGCGGTCATGAAGCACGGGTGTATCGGGTGTTTTTCTAAATAATTAGAACGACAAAGTTCCAAAGTACACCGTGCGGCTTCAATGTGTGTGTGGGCACTTTGCTGTAGTGTGCTGGCGCAGTTAGTTGAATTCGAGCGCGTCAAAAATGTAATTACCTACGTCCTTAATGCTTTAAAAACAAAATCTGAAAACCAGTAAATTTTTAACACGTCTTGTCACACGCATTTCTTAGCTTTAAGGCTCAGTTAAAACTGCAACGCCACTCGACGTGAAGATGCTTGACGATGCGCATCGTGACATTCACGCTATGTCTCGGGACGACGCAGCGTGAAGGCGCCGACATCCCTCGCATGCTCATTTGAACTGTATACCTTTTAACGTAGTAAATAAGTTCTATATTGTATTGTTACCTTATTTCAGTATGAAGTGACGAAAACTGGGTCAGGCACACTTTCAAATCGCCCTAGATCTTTACATAACACTGTTTTACGAGTACTTACTGTTCTGTTTCTACTGTGCTTGCATATTTTTTCAATAAAAAAATATATACAAAACATATTGTCCAAAACCATTGATGAATTCTGTAACTTTTTTGTTCTGTAATTTATATATTTTAAATGTAAAGAGAGTCACAAAGTCACAATATTAGGTGTGTTTTGTGAAATAAATATTTATGTGCAAGTTATTCTTTGTACACGACCAAAATTTCATTTTTTTTAAGACACACCTAAGCAAAATTAAATGTACACAATGTATTTCCCATTTCCATTTAATTAGTGTGCGTATGTATGTACATTTAACTTTATTTTCCCTAGAAAATGCAATAATAATAACTTTTGTTATGGATTTTTGTTATTATTTTACATGATGTAAAAAAAGATTTTTTTAAATGTAAAAACTAAGTACGAACGTAAGTTACTAAGTTGGGATCCCTGGTGTTACAGGGTATTACTAATTTTGTACTTAAGTTGTGCGTTAAGAAATGTAGCAGTGCAGCGAGAATGAATTTTCTCTTAAATAGTTGATGCTAAAAATGAGTGACATACTTTTTATTTTGTGTTTGCATAGTTATAAAGTAATAAGAATCAATACCTTGTAAATAAATTCGTCGAAGGAGTTGGTTATCGTAGTAAGTCTTAAATTTATTATAATTGGCTTTAAAAAATAAATTACAATAATGACAAATAATGAATGTGGAAAGTGGTTTATAAAAAGCAATGAAGTAAAAATCAGAATCATGACGAATATCAGACATTTTGTCTGATGTCGTTTTCATTTTTTATTTTTGGCATGCACATTTCGGCCCTTCTTGGGAATGCTAGGTACTCGTTGGGCTGCCTCACACGGTTACAAACCCACCGCACGGTCTCTGTTACTTACTTCTTTTTGCTCGTATCCTAAATGTCGCATCGTGATGTAGAATTTTCTATAACCTTCCTCAAGATTTGGGCTAAAAATGTATTTCCGACTTCTAATTCCAGAGCTTGGCAGTTTTAAATTAAATAAACAAACTCTTAAGCTTTACTATATTGGTACAGATGACTAATTTGTTTATAATAATGATACATAAAAGGATACTCGATACAATAAGACAATTGTAAAAACGGAGTGTACATAATAGTTGATGTGGCAACCCTTGAAATCATTTCATTTAAAAGTACATTATTTTATTTTTATTTAATTTTTTGCATGATGATATTATTAACTAATTTTTTTATCTACAATTCGTGCAACTTATTTAAAAAAATAAGGTTTTTTTTAAATACGTATTTTTAGGTCGACAGACAGGCTGAGACACTTGATGAGGGCTACCATCGCCCATAACACAAGCAACGCCACCGGTACTGCAAATGCGCTGCTGACCAAGGAATATGTGTGTTGGCATCCCTTACTTACTCATCGAAATATAACAGCACACATGCTGTTGCTGACTTCACGATGGTTTTCTGTAAGGGAGTGAATGCCGCCAGACGGGCTTTCCAAATGTATGCGAAACGCAGTGTGACTTGCCACTATTATGAAAGATGAGGTCAAAATGTGTTTAAAAGTTTCCATGCTCATTAATTGTGTCATAAGTGGGAGATCTCGTGACAGCAGATTCCTAGTAAAGTTGCGGTCAGATTGCAAGCGAGTGTTATTGGGCGACATACAATTTTGAATTGTTAAGTGTTTAAAATACACATTAAAACCAATTTTCTGCGTGTATCGTCAGAAATATCTTTACTAATTAAAAATAGCCCGTAATCTGAACATAGCCTTAGATACCTTGTTGATGGCGGTTTTTAACATTTCGGTTTGATTTTTATTGATTAAATTAAAATTTTATGTGAACTGTGATTATCGAAAAAATTTTTATGTAATAAATTCAAGGAAGGCAGGGGGTATTAAACCATTAGTTCCCAGTCTTAGAGCCACTTTTTTTACCAGTTAAAGCCACTTTTTTTTGGTGTACTATTTCTTCAATGGTATTTTCATGACGTGGTAGCCTTGACCTGATGCTGCAGCATCAAGTAGTCTGCGAAATACCCAACTCCTCAGCATCTTACAGCCGATATAGCGTGTTTGGGCTCAAACAAATGTCGGGGGTTAGTTTATAATTTTTTTTTATTATAGCTTTACTAATAGTATTACAATAAGTAGATTTACATCGCACAGAATGTGTGTTGTGTGTGATTTTCATTTTTGCAAATTATTGTAATAAAACCTAATTTCCCCCTTAAGATGAGGACTTAGTGGAGCGTTTTTTCGTCGCCTAATTTGACTTGTTACAGTAAAATTAAAAACTTTTTAGGTAATATACAGAGTGTAATAAGACTATATTTAAAAAAGTTTGAATCGAGCAAATTTGTGCAAAAAGAAAATATTTTCTGACAAAAAAATTAGTAAATTACTGTCCATAAAAAAAGCTTTCTCGTCACAGTAATAAATTTTTTTAGCGACAACTACATAATTTTTCTAGTTTATTAATTAACTGTGCTAAAGTTTTAATCGGCTACTTTTATTTCTTTTTTCATATTTTACACAATATTTAAGAAAAACAATTTTACATCTGTTCGGTTATCTTCGAGAAGCTACAAAATAAAAATTGTGTTTTAAAGTTAATCCTTATTTTAATTCGTGTAGTCTTATAATCGCTTGTAAAACTCAACAGTGATCATTTATGTACCGCTCGTATTCCTGAGAATGAACAATAGTGAATTGTTTGAATTCCTTACGATATATAATTAATTGTACATAGTTTGTATGTAACTTGTAATGTAATATAGTTAAAATATGTAAAAGAGAAAATAATGACATAGGCGGTTTATAAATTTGGTTAAGTATGTTTTATAATAATGTTTGCTTCGTTATTTGTGTTTTATTTATGTTGTTGATAGTTTTGCTTAGAGAAAGCCAATTCGTTAAGTTCAATATATTTTAATTTGAAAACTATTTTTCATGTAAGATTTATTAAAAAAAAAAAAAGGTTTGAAAATTACGAGACCACTAATAAACCAATTTTCTATACACTTCGCCATGGCATGGCGAACACATGGCGCCACGTCTCTATACACTATGAGACATATAAATTATGGTGCTATAATGCGACTTTTTATTTGTTTATTACTTCAATGGAATGTAATTGAAACCTGAAATTTTCAGATAAACTTATAATTGAAATGAGCAACAATGGATATAGGTATTACGGTAAATGTCATGAATGCGGTAATTATTAATAATAACCGGTCAGTATTTATAGATACCTTTTGATTTGGTAAATGTAATAGAAACTGTGAAAT
Organism: Bembecia ichneumoniformis; assembly: GCA_910589475.2. NCBI lineage: Eukaryota > Metazoa > Arthropoda > Insecta > Lepidoptera > Sesiidae > Bembecia > Bembecia ichneumoniformis. Next base: position 15,358,496 of record OU342536.1, on the reverse strand, counting down.
TTATCACTTTTACTTTATTATTATGGTTATTAATAATAATAATTTATTAAACAATTAACATTAAACAGAAGTTAATGATTTATAATTCACTTCTGTTTTCGGTAAAACCAATAAAACAAAGCTTCTTTGCTCAGATGTTGGCTACTTGGATAAATATACCAGAAAAGACTCATTTTTATTAAAAAGTAGCGAGGCGCAATACTACTTTCATTATTACATTTATCAAAACTAAGGTGTAACGGTTAATAATAACCGGTAAAACAATTTATTACTTTTACTTTCAATTTGGGTAATTATTAATAATTTTTAATTGGTCACGCTGACCGTAACAGATACACAGCCAAAATAACTAAGTTTCACGTTGAAAGATTTATCAAAAAAAACTAGTTGGTGCCCGCGTTGAAAAATAAAAAAAAATAACGCCTGAATAAATGTAACGCCTAACATCTTTATTGCATACATAGCTTCGCCAGGCGTTAGATGATCCCTCGGGAACAGTACTTTTTTCTGGATGAAAGGTACTCTATGTCCTTTCCTACATTCCTGACAACGTGTATGCAAAATTTCATGATGATCGGTTCAGCGATTTAGGCGTGAAAAGGTAACAGACAGACAGAGTACTTTCACATTTATAATATTAGTATGGATATGTGAAATCGTCCTCTTAATACACTGTTTTTTTTTCATTCGAATCAACACAAATAAAATAAAATTGCTCTAAAAATATCGACTTTTATGTTCAATACTAGCTGTGTCCGCGACTTCGTACGCGCTGCATTTCGTTTTTTTTTTTAAATCCTATATTTTAAGCTTGTGTGCCAAATTTAATCCAAATCCATTCAACCGTTTTTGCGTGATTAACCAACCTCCAAACATAAAATTTATGTAGTACCTATGTTCAGCGTTCATCAAAAATATGTCAATCGTCACAATAATGCACTCGTAAGGTCAAATCGATAGGTATATTGTTTATTTAAATAAAAGTAATTTACAAAGGAAAAGAAAGAAAGAAAAGTTGTATATCTGCATTTATACTTTCGATTCGTTAGTAATTTTTTTTTTGTCGCACACTAAAATTTTGCATTTAATTGGAAGAGAGACTGTAATATAAATTTTGATTGTAAAATAATAATGTTCCTTACACAAAGATTTGTTTCATTTGTAAAATTCCCCAAGGATGAGCCTTTTTTGTTGCTGTTATTGGCTGATGCCAATTAATATTAAGGAAAATATCTGAAAATATTTAATATAGAAATTTTTATATACGTCCCCGCGACCAAGCGGCTCGGCCGCTCCGCTGTTGAGATTGTATGAAACCAGTCGTGTCAAATTGATAACTGAACTCGAGTACATTTTCATATAAATTCGCAGCGGAGCAGCCCGGTCGCTTGGTCTCGCATAGGAGTATAATTCGAACCTAAGATTCGATTAACATTGAAGAAAAAATAATTATAGATATCGACGTCTCACTAAGGTGACACCACAATGTGTGTATTACCACCAATTATCTAATTACCACATGAGTTGTACAGTAAACGCCTGCCGAAGTATAGCTAGGAGAAAAAATAACATTTTGCAAGACCTAAATTGCTGACTCATACTATGATCATTTGCTTGACGAATGATTAACATTTTCATATCACTGTCATATTTTTGTTAAAATTGTATACACATAGTATGCAGAGCCGACGGGCCCTGGGGCCGGAAGGAAACCCAAATATTCAGACAGGTTGTCTTTTTTTTTATGTTAAGGTCGACAGACAGGCTGACGGTCCACTTGATGGTAGGTGGCTACCGTCGCCTATAACACAAACAACGCCTAAAGCTGCTGCAAGTGCGCTGCCGACTACAGTAGGATTGGATAAGGGATTAGGAGGGGGATAAGGAAATGGGCTCTGGCATCCCTTACTCACTCACCGAAACACAACAGCACGTATATGCTGTTATTTCACGGCGGTATTCTGTAAGGAGGTGGTTACTGCCGCCAGGCGGGCTGCCCAAATGACTGCGAAACGCAGTGTGCCCTACCACTACTTTTCAAATCCAGACCAGAGTCAATTTTGAAAATTACATTAAAATTTCCAAAGTTGACCCCGCCAGGAATCGAACCCGGAGCCCCTGAGACGTTAGGCAAGCACTCTTGCTACTCATCCAACGGGCCGTCATTCTGTTCTGTTCGTATTACGGTGATGAATTATATGATCAGCCACGATCTGCTAAAAAAGTTTGTCAGCCTTTCCTTTTTAGAATACATGGTTTCAGGATTTTGCTTTGTTTGTGTCTGCCGAAGCAAGGCTTTCACACCAACATTGACAGATGCAATTGAAATGTATGGCTACCGTCGCGTCGCCTAAAAATACAAGCAACTCCACAGATGCTGCAACTGCGCTGCCGACCATAGTAGGACTAAGAGTAAGGAATAGAGAAATGGGTTCTAGTATCCCTTACTCACCAAAACACAACAGCACACATGCTGTTATTTCACGAAAACGGCTTAACTATGAAAATCCTAGAAAGAAAACTGCATCATTACTGAAAGGATACGGGCCAGCGCCCACAGCATCTTTAAAACGATTATACTGAGATACAACTCTTCAATATTTAAACATTTTACTAACGTGCTAAAATATATTATAATAAGTAAATGGACATTGTACATCATGTCAATAAAATAACTAAAAAAATTATGTTTTCTGAAAATAATTATAACCTCCATTACGGTTGTCGTATAAACTAGATTTGAAACCTAGGTTTATTCCATGCAAGGTTAGATTTTTTAAAAATTAAAAAGACAAGTGTTACGAGACTATTTATTAAAAATCCATAAAATTTTAACAACATACCAATAAAGCAGTAATAAAAACACTTCACCTGGAATGTAGGCACTTCATAAAAAATTTACAAACCCCATATAATAATTCCAGCAGAACCGATTGTTTTATTAATACATAAATTTTATATTAATACGAAGAAAATATATAGTTTGATAATAATTTCTAATAAATGACGATATGTTAACGTGCCTGTTTTATAATTCACTTTGAAGTAAATAATTTTACTAACATTAAGTAAAAAAAACATGTTCCGAATAAGAAAAGGCAATATGAATTAGAATTTACAAAGATAACAATTAACTAATAATTCAGGGGTCTAATATCAAATAAGGCAAAGTCAACGATTTCTGATTTATAGTAATTGATAGCAATAGATTTTTTGTTACAAAATAAATCGTTCTTGCAATGAGAGTATTGCCCTATATTTTGGTATAATAATGTTTAAATTTAAAAATTGTGGCTTTGCCTATATGATATTAGACCCCTGAATTCATGGTTTCAAAATGTGTGATTTCAACATTAAATATTATTAATTTCTTGTTCTTGTTGTTACTAACATTTTAATGTATGTAAAATACATTAAAATGGTTGGTACATTTTTCGGTCTGAATGATAAATAATTTAAGCGTTCGAAGAGAAAAATTAATATCGCGAAGCAAAATAATAGCAAAGTTCATTATAATGAACTAGCTGGGGCCTGACATCTGTTATAACTTTGTTGACGAAGCTAGGTATATAACATCTAAAAATAAAAATTCAACACCCAAGTGATCCCTCGGGAATACTACTTTTTGGAGTTTACTTCTTATGAATCGATCTTAAGGTCTCCGGATATGAGGAGTAAAATTAATACAAGCGTTAACTAAAAAGTGTTATGTTCTTCTAAGTAATTCTACCCAAATCCGATAGATGTCGCCGCTTCACCTAATTCTCTTGCAGTGTAATAGATGGCGCGTTTATTTACCCTCTTTTATCAGGAGGTAAACTCCAGACGCGCGTCGTCGAAGCTGACACACATACTTTTTTTTAACGAATGAAAGATACCGTGTATCCTTTTGTGTATCTTTGACAATGTGTATGAAAAATTTCATAATGATTGGTTAAGATTCGAAAAGGTAACAGACAGACAGGGTTATTTTCACATTTATAATATTAGTATGGATTAATATAATAAACAATTACAATTTTCGTATAGATAAACAAAGATGAAAGTAGAACGATTTCAATTTGAAATTGAGCAATCCTAAATAAATAGCGGTTGCTATAGTTTGTAACATTTCGATACAGGTTGGATGATTTCCTGCCTGATTACCATAGTTATCATAAGTTTGTGAAGATTCTACGAACGATTTTGATACTTCTCACCATTCACATTGTAACAGAATATTTGGTTTAGTCGGATGAAAATAAATTTAAATGAAACGAACTTTAATTTTCCGCTGTACAAATAATTATGTGATTTTAATCTTCACTAGATACTGATACCAATGATTTCGACGTGTAAAATCTAAGGAAATATTAAAAAGTATCAAGAACCCTTGCAGTGGCTAACAGAGATAATTGTTGTTTACAATATTCACTGACTTGGATTGTTATATAGAAGGTATCAAGTGTTTTCGGTACTTTAAAAATGTCACAAACTATAGATAGATTGTTTAAATTAGTCCTCGCCCGCGCGGTACAGGGGCGCGGGGGTATGAAGACAAAGGGGACCGAGAGAGGTGTGCGGTGTGGGCGAAGACTCATTTAAACGGTCTCTCTATATATATTTTATGTGCTTATAAATCTCAAGTTTTTACATTATCTTTTTATATCTTATAGTTAGCAATTTTTTTCTAGCAATTAAAGAACGTCCACATTGGGACCTCTTTCGCTGTCTACTGCGTTTTAAATATTCACGTTATGTGTAAACAACACAAACTTATTTAATAAGGAATGTTTCCTATTTAAAAATACTAGGGAATCCAGGGGGCCTAGCCAAGATGCACAAAATGCAAACGCTTCCTTTGCGTACTTACGAAACGAAAGAAATGAAGCCCGGTGATTGGTTGTTGAAGTTACAACTGTCACAACAACCAATCACCGGGCTTTATTTCTTTCGTTTCGTAAGTACGCAAAGGAAGCGTTTGCATCTTGTGCATCTTGGCTAGGGCCCCAGGAACACTTTTAAAAATGTTACTCTGAGTTCAGCTGCTTGGCGGTGTTCCACTTACTAGCTTCGAAAAATAAAGCCCATCCTCGTTTTGACTAAGCTAATAAAAAATTTCTTCAACTGGCAGAAGTGCTATGAAAATGAAAATGATACGGATGGAATTCATGTTAATTTTTATTTAACATTGAGCTACATTTATAAGCTTCCATAACCATAAAAATTCCAAATATTAAATAATACATTGCAACTGCAGACACAAGTACGGTAAGCTATGAGCAAACAATTTTATTCATTTTTATAAGTATATTTATTTAAAAAAATATAAAATTGGTTTTCAAATGGCCGAGCAGGAAATAATACGGTATCATCAAGTAGATCGTCAGAGTCGACAAATGGACCTTAAAATATATTAGATATTTTTCATTGCCAATTCAAAATGCGATTTTTCTGTCGAAAATTGATAATTTCGAACATTTAAAATTCAAGAAGCTTTACCAACAATTGTACTATCAGCCTATACTGTGTGACATCCTTTATAAGGGCCGGCATAGTTTTACAATTTGTCCAGATATGTTAAATTAATTGATAATTAAAATAGTGAATTGGGACGTGCTGCTGGTTACATTACTTGCAAAAGCAGTTGAGAGGAATTAAAAAGACGAAGGTGATAAGAAAAATAAGACTTTAGGTGGACGTCCGTGTCGCGGGAGCGTCGCTTCGGCAATCCCGGCGATCTAGGGGAATGTTTTATTAATTGATTTTCCATTTTATTTCAACGACATCAATATCATTAATAGTTTGACAGGGAAAAATGCTCTGCGCTGGGCTTCACAATATAAGCGTTGAGTGGGAATATTTGAAGGTATTTCTTTAAAGAAGAAGCTATTTAAGGAAAGAGGTGTAATTTTTCTCCAGCTTTCCATCCGCTACAGTAATGAAAACGAATAAAAGACGAATAATGCCAATTGTAATGGCGGCACGGCACACAAAAAGCGCAGTCATTGGCTGTCAATGGTCGTGGGTGCGTTCGGAAACAGCCACCGCTCCTATGTCCGTTCGGAAACAGTTACGTATCCAACAATCCCTAAATATGCAAACACATAAAAGGCTTTATTATCGCCACCTAATTAGCAAACGAAGGCAACAGTTGTTGGACGATTTTCATTGTTTGCTCATAACGTTCTGTTTCCGATTAAACTCTAAACTAATTTATGCTATTTCTTATCACACTCGAGCAAAATACTTGTGACTGTTTACTATGATACATTGGTGCTTTTATTTGGCCGTTATCTATCACTAACATTATTATTTTATCACACAACGGTAACTATTAAAAATATTTACATTCATTATATACATTTCAAATTATTATTTCTCACTCTTTATTCACGTAGTATTTTAAGTTCTTTAAAACCTAGACGTTGCAGCGGCAAATGCTACAATGCGTACAAGTTAGATATTTACTCAGGAAAACTCAGGCGCAAGTAACCCTTTATTTATGGCAAACTCCTTGTATTCCTTGTAACAATTCAAATAAGAAATATTGTTTAAGAAAAAAATAATAACCATGGTTAACACAAATCCCACAACAAAATAAACTAGCCGTTAACGAGCGCTAAGCACTTGATAAATGTTACGATAATTTCATGATTTTACGGAAACTGATGTCCTATAAAGGAAACTAGGCGATGTCATTTATTTTAACAGTTTTTTTTTTAAAGACGGGTTTCTTCTTAACCTACATCTATCCGTGTAGGAAAGATGAGGCCGACGATTGAGCGAGCTCACCGAGAAGATGCCTATTCACTCGAACAAAGATTTGGGTTGTATGAGCTCGGAAATACAGACTCCGGCAGGGGGAGTTCAAATACTTAGCAGTGCGCATTATAAAAGATGTTTTAAATCGTTTGGTCCTAATTAGAAGGACTTCGACAAGGTAGGGATGGTAACCAACCGTACGTCTACATGTCCAATAGAAGGGGGAGACGGTATGATCTCATGCAGCTCCCGAGCACACTCTCCGAAGTACATCTTATAGAATACACACTGACAGGCAATTTTATGTCTATGTGCCTATAAAGATTGACGTCTATGTGCGTCTGTTGCGTCTTTATAGACTTTATAGATAGAACTACATTTAGGGCACATTCCACTATTTTCTTATTATTCATAGCTGTTAATTTAAAAAAAAAACTCTGCTACAACAGCGTCCTCTATGATCTCGTAGATTTCTGTTTTATACGTATATTGAAATTATGGAAGAAACGTACGTTAATAAGTTCGCCAATAAACTGCTAATAACGAATTGTTTTTACGAAATTTTCATGGGTCTTTTATACATTGACAAAGTGCAAATTTGATTCGCACTATGCTGAGTATGTATCATTACGTTTATTGCTCGAAAAATTTTTAAAGACGTTTTTAACTTCTCTTTGTGGATACTAATTTTGTCTATGAACATCTTCTATGAAAACCTTCCGATCTCTAAGCATATAATCCCATAAAGGTGAATATTTCTATCCCATAAAAGAATGTATACAGGTATCTCTCATGCCTAATTTATTCAATAAATCGTGAGCCGTGCAAGTGAATTCTGTCGGACCACACAGGCATGCGAAATGATGGCATTTGTCTTTGCATTTGACGGCATCTTCGCCGATAGTCTGTTTTAACAATTCTTTACTGACTCGCCCGCGTACTCCACTCCACGACGAGGATCCTTCTGATAACACGTGACTGGTGATCATTCTGGAAATAGAAGCATTTGTACACATTATAAATATATCGACCATTTTAATTTGAGGTATAGTTTAAAAGTCATAAGAATGAATTAAGGAATTATGTAAAATACACTTTCCGTTCATCTTATTTCCATTCGTGATGTGGATTCATGGAAAGGACAAACGACTCTAACGATTTGGGTGAAATTTTGTATTTAGATAAGGTTTTCACAAGAAAAGGTATTTCTTGTGAAAACACAATTTTACACATACAAAAGAGTTTTTTTTATAACTATTTATTAAAGCGCCATCTTTTGCCGGGTGGCGATTGCGCTTGTATTGTTGCCAACTGTTACCTCAAAAATTTGTGAGATGTCGCTATATGAATACCAATAAGTTCGGCTCATGAAGTTTATATTTTTGAAGTTTTTACATAATTTTGACCGAACAAAATTGCTATTAGTTGTATGCAAATTAACTCATGAAGTGTTTTATTACCTGCTATCTTCCTTTGAGATCGCTTCGAAGTCATCCCGGAACAAAATGTCGTCTTCAGTTTTATTGAAAAATATTAAGTAGACTTTCTCACTGGAACACAATAATAATTACAATTATATAGTTCATTACTCAAAAAACAAATGATAGCATTGAAAGTGCATCCCGTTACAAACTACAAAACCAGTTCCAAACTGGTTTTGTACATAGGTATTATTATTAATCACATAATATACTACTAAATTTAAATAAATATCTACTAAACTATATAAGTATAGTTTGGAGATATTTCAGTAATAGGTATTAAAACAATGAAATTAGCAATAGCTGCTTTCCGTCAAGCTATACTTCGGCCATTATGCTTGCCGTTTTGACAGATGTCAATTTCCATACATTTTCTATATTGTTTAATCAAAAATGAATTTTATGTAATTGACATAAAGAAATGTCAAAAACACATGACCGCGTGTTATAAAGGGAAACAAATGGGACAAAATTCGGTAAACTGAAAATAGTTTGATAAAAACTAACTTCTGGTTATTATCAGGAGAAAGTAATTTCTCCGCTAACTCCTAAAGCACCCAAAGGATTTTTATACGATTTTCAAAAGAAAGGTTTGTGTTATGAAAGCGTATGAAGCCGGGGGCGGGTGGCTAGTTAAATATACAAAGATTTGTAGATATATGCTTAAACAGTCTAGCTATTTCTTTTTCTATTCTCATGAATTGAGTGTCATACATGTGACACTCAATACATGTGACATAAAAATCCTTGATTAAAATTTTGAACATAAATAATATCTCATACCATTTGCTTGCAGATCTCGCCAGCATGAATTTAATGAGAGGCAGCATGGGTGTTATTCCGGTGCCTGCCGCTATGAAATATATCGTTTTCACTGTTTTTAACTGAAACAGTAAAAAAATACGAGTTTTAATTGTAGAAGGCCGACAACAGGTGGGTGGGGTGTAGAGAGCCCAGATGCCCAAGGTCATTTTTAACTTGTTTACCTTTTGTAATTGGAAGTTCCCATAAGGGCCGGAGAGCGAGATGACGTCATCAACTCTCAGGGCAGTGAGGTGCGGCGAAAGTGCTCCGGATTCGTACCGCTTGATGACGAGTCGTATTGGTGCAGAGACATCGCTCACACTGGAACTCCACCCTTCACCGATCGGCGTGTAAGACCGGATGCATTCCGTACCTTAGTGAGATTTAGTGAAATTAATCGCTAAATAGGGAATATGCACTTTTTTTATATTTTCATACGATAGGTTATATCGTTATATAACCGTAAAAAAATATTCAGCCCCAAAAAACAGAAATTTGGTAACAAAAAAAAAAGTTAAAATTATCTAACAGCTACGGGCACTTTAAACACCCGCCCTTTTGGCGCGCTTGTCGTGACGTCAAAGTCTACAAATCACAAACATCTACACGCTTGTTGACATTTCATAGACGTTGACGTCACATTCGATCTGACCGTTTCAAGTATTTTGAATTTCCCACATTTTTATGCACTTTTTAATAATTATTTTCTTAACGAAAAAGAAATAATATTAAAAAATATTTACATAGACATAATTCTAAAGCAAAAATGTTGATAAAAAAATATATTTAAGCCTTTTTTGAATTAGCCGCATATTCCCTATTGTAAACAAGTTGCTCTCCTGTTTGTTTGTCCGCGAAAAGGATATGGCGCAGTTTTCACTAGCTTTTTAACACAGACTAACCATACTTACGTCATACAGTCGGGCAACGCTCAATGTTCGAGCCTGCAAACTGAAGCGAGTTCGCCGAACGTTGCTCTACACAAGTATATTTGTTGCCTGACTGTAAGTATGGTTAGACTGTGCTTTTAGTATATATTTTCCGGAATCTATGTACGTATATACATTCTTTTTTAAAAGGCTGAAGAGGATAATGAATGAAGAATATTTTCGGGTTCATTTTGGTGAAACCTTCATGGTTCAGTTATCTACATTTAATATTTTATAATATAATTTCGACATATATGTTGAAAATAAATTTATTCTTAAGTAACGTTTATTAATTATAAATAATATTATTAAATATTAAACATTAAATATTTAAAAAAAAGCAATTTGTACACGTACTTATCAAATAAATAGTTTTTAGAATATTTGTCTGTGCGTTTATGCACGCTAATCTCAGAAACGACTGATCAGATTTGTATGCGGTTTTCACTGATGTATGGTAGTAAACTTCCCGTAACATTTAGTGTTTGTTTCATTCCAATCCGTTTACAAACAAAAAAGTTACGCGCTATACCGAATACCACGCGTACGAAGTTGCGGGCTCAGCTAATTTCTAATATATTGGCAAACACCTCTTGTATGAAGGCTTTGTTACCGAGATTGTTTGAATAAAAACTAAACGAAGTTACTCTGAAAATAGTCAGTTTTCATTAACCAAAATATGTGCTACAACCCCTAACGCATTTTAAATCTCACCTGAAAAGAGAAACAACGCTACACTTTATTAATAGGGGATCGGACAGTAATCAGATTAAAATCTAAAATGTACTTAGAAAGAAAATATATAATTTTTTACGATTATTTATCGAATAATAATTTAATATAATTCATTTAAATATTTTTAAATGAAGAAATAAAATTTTATTATTATAATATTTTTAATCTATACTGAAACACCAATTACAGTGCGTGACGTCATTTGTGGGCAATCATTGTCTCATGCCAATGCAGCTGTTTTGTTATGATATGACCACAAAAGACGTTACGCGCTCTCAAATGAACTATGGTGGCGTTTTGGCGGCATTTTCAAACAAACAATATTAAAACATGATTTTGAGTACCTAAAAGGCTATGTCATTTCGAGATATAGGCTTTCTGCAGCTGTGGTCGTTTTGCGAGCTAGTCCTTATGCAGATAAGGTCATTTTGTAGATCCAGTCGTTTTGATACCGACCCAAATAAATAAAATAGTATTTTTTATGGGAATAAATATCCATGAAGATTAATTTAAAACACTTTCTGAAAATTTGTCCGATCCCCTATTGTGTAAATTAACTATAATGTTTTGTTCGTGTTGTAAGCAGGTACTACTTATCTAATAATTTTCATGATTCTTTTTATATTAATTTACCTACCTGAGAGTTTGTGATGGACTCTGATGTGGTATCCCAACGGAATAACAACCGGACCTAAACAGGGCCACAGGGAGATTAACACAGTGTCGTGAGACACCCGCGCAGTACTCTCAACGCGACACTCGACTGTCCGCGGTGTCGACACTCGCGTCGCGGCGTTAGCTGTCGTTTCGCCGCAGTTCTTCCACACACCAGCTTCTCTTTTATGCGCTATTACCTGAGCGATACAGTTAAAAATCATTAATATTGATCAACCGATCTATTAAGGCGACTCCAGCCGCAAAACTCGTCCCGCACTGAATTGACGGGACTGCTGAGGGGGAGTCGCTACCCGCCGTACTTGCAAATCTCGGAAATATCTATTTAAAAATTAAATAAAGTATAATTCAAATTTTCCTTATTGAGACTTCAGATAGTGGATCTTAAAATTTATCTTAAGAATTAGCTATTTAAAATATTGATTACTAAGCAAATCGCACGGTTACAACATCGATATTAGACCGCAACTTAGTATTTTTTTTATACATATATAATTTAAAAAATAATTATGGTGATCCCCTTTCATATATCCTGCAGATGATTTGAGTATTTTTTAAATTATAATTACTATGATATTTTAAAAGGAAAAGTTTACAAATAAGTAGATTTTTTTATCATTAGGGGCTGGCGTCGCCTTAATAGGTCTGTCGATGTCCGATAAAACCTTAGTGGTTCAAATTCTTAGTAATGCTTATTGTCATTCTTTATTTCTTAATTAAGCAACGAAATAAAACAGCACACGTAAACTGTTATTTCAAGAAGGTCTTGTGTAAGGAGGTTGTACTATAGATAGACCGCACCCCTCTCGGTCCCCTTTGTCGTCTTAACCCGTGTCCCTGTACCGCGCGGACGAGGACTCATTTAAACGGTCTATTAACTATATTCCATTTCAGAGCAAACACAATTTGTACCAAAATAACCGCAACCTAATAATCTATGAATTAAGGTGCAAATTGCACAACAAATTTTTGTGGCTTCTAGGAGATAACCGAACAGATTTAAAATTAGAAGGTTTTTCTTAAATATTGTGTAAAAGCACTTGAGCGGCGGCTTAAAAATTTAAAATATACTATGTTCCTAGCATTCGTAGCTTTAAATACTTGAATTAGATATGTAATTCAATTGCAAATTGTTACTTGACAAAAACATATCAACTAATTTTCTTTATAAACTCAAAAATGATAGAATTTGCTGCGTTGTTACCATTATTATCATTTGATAATAAATGATTGATAATAATCATTGATAATAATGTGTTTCTGGCACACAGTTCCAGTGTCGGACAATTCCCGGATTGAGTACATAAAAAAAATCGAAATAAAGTTAAATAAAATTTGCGGGCATTATAACAGCGGCAACATAGTAACTTAAGGGATGAAAGTTATGACGAAGAAAAGTTGTCGAAATAGTTCTTGTTGGCAAGCAAGACGAACGCTTGTCGCGTTATCTCAGAGTTGGGCCCGGAATTCCATTTCGTCAATTTCGAATACCATTCCAAAGTACTATTAGAGAAACTTTACAACTATTTACATCTAGAGTAGATTATAAAGGCAATCTTGCTCGATGAAATTACACATTTAAATAAACTCGGTTAAATAAGTTAAGCTTAGCTCTATTTAGCTTTTCGTTGACATCCCGCTTTAAACCGATTTTATTTTATTTTATTACAGTAAAAACATAGCATAATAGGCATAATGACGGTATTAAAGAATCAAAGAATAAATGGTTTTTATGACTGTATTAAAGAATCAAAGAATAAATGGTTTTGGAGAAAAATATATGTTGAAAGGAGTCTAAAAAATTACTCATTTTTTGTATTAAAATTGAGATTAGAGATTTTTTTCAATAAAATAGAAGTATAAATAACTGCAATCGGCCATGTTAACTGAAACACCAATCAGAGCGAATGACGTCACGCCCAGGTAAGTGCCATCGTGTTGGACTTTGCTTTGACAGAATGAAAAATCTGATGAGATGTCGGTGACGTCAGGGTTCATCAGACGCGACGCCATGACACCTAAGAGCGTTTTCGCGCGTAATTCAAAATAGATTTAAAAACATTCAATAATTCGCGTTGAAATTTAGTTTTTTACTGAAATATTATTTTTTTCGGATATGGTAGATCTGTCATCATGCCTATTCTCTCTGTAAACTGACTGGATAATATAGTCTTAGATATATTTTTCAACTTGAACGCTAAAACAACAATTTTACTTTTGAGTTTACAAAGAAACCAGCAAAAAACAAAAAGCTTCGACTTACAAATTATAGCTACGCAAGGATAAAATATATGTATACATGTAGGGATTTAGCTTAATAAATTTATATATTTCTCCATTTGCTTGAAATTTTATACTATGTCTGTGGTTTGCAAGTCTTTTTGTTTTGAATTTACTTACTTCTAACTTTCCACTTTCAGCGTACGCTCGCAATTGCAATGAATCCTGCAGTTCAGCTTCGGGTATAAGTTTCAGCGTTCGTAACCAATCGTTAGTTGCTACTTCAATAAAAACGACACCGTCAATTATTCTCGCACAGCCTCCAGGATTCGCTAAGGGTCCAGTATACACCGACAGAGTCAACTTTGTCGATGTTTGTATCCAATCGAATCTTAGTGGAGATGGTGCACTTTCTGACTCAGCTGCTTTTAGGGGACTAGCAGCAGCTCTTCTGCTTATTGAAACGGGCAAATCGCTGGACTGGATCAAACTCTGCATAATCTTGCTAGGTGGACTTCCTTTGACATTTTCTTCGCTTCTTGCTGATATTTTCTTTCTGACTGGCGTTATACAGTTTGCTAGATTCTCCATAGATTTCCTAACTAATTCTTGGGCTTTCGACGGTTCTTTAAGTCGGTCGGATTTCGGGGATGGGTTCGAGGGACCGAACAGTTCTTCGGCATCGGGACGGTCTATCCTTAGTGGCCCAACGAGACACTTTGCTAGTAGAGAGTCGTAATTTACCCACGGATGGACTTTGTCGAACAGATTTGTCGCGTCTATTCCCGCACCGCGCATTAATTCTTCGGGACCTAGAATATTAAATGTTTAGAATATTAAAGAATATTAAATGGTTAGTGTTATGAAAAAAGTGTAAGGACAATTTTTGTAGATAATTGCATGATCTACAATTTTTGTCTGACATATTTTATCATAAATCTAACCGTTTCGCTGAAAAATTCAAAAAAACCATTTTTGCAACCTTTGACCTTGAATAAAAAATTTTGCAGACATGGGATCGATGGGGACTTTTCACAATTTCATAACAATGGTGACCCTAACATCTATGCAAATTTTCAGCTTTCTGGGACTATAGTGAAATTTCAGAAAAAGCTAGCTATAAAATGATAAAAAATCAGTTCATGTAAGTCAGTAGCTCAAGATTAAGCTAAATTAAACCTCATTTGAAGCTGTTATTTTTCATTTTGTTATCCCTGTCCGTGGTTCACATAGTTAACATTTTTGTCATTGTGTCCGATATTTTTTTTGTTTTTATTTTTTTATTATTACTATTTTTATTATTGACTAGCGTTCCGCCCCCGGCTTCGCCCGGAATGCTTTTTTTATATATAAGAACATTCCCCGTTTATCTCTCTTTCCATTAGTGAAAACCGAATTAAAATCGGTCTACCCGTTCACGTGTGATGCCGTGACCAAGGGAAATGGGGATTCATTTTTAAATATAGAGATGGGATGTTACTTTGGACTTTTGTTGTCGCATGCTGTGCTTCCTATAACTGCGGCGGCATCTGCCATGTATATTTGTCCTTTGTTGCTTGTTTTTGCTTGGTGCCTGCCTCGTTGGAGGCCATGTAATAAATAAATAAATAAACGTCAAACTCACCCCCAGGATGGTATGGTAAATAATGTGTTATGTTATAGACTCGGCCGCGGATGGCCAACCAAGCGTCACCTGAAACAGACATGTTTTGTAAAACCACAATTGAGGCCGCTAGCGTGGTGAGAGCCGTACATGAGCTCGGGCTGCGTGCGGTTTCATTTTAATTAAACGAGATCGTTTCATACAAACTTCAAAATAAGTTTTGCATTGCGAAGTTCCGGTACGAAATGATCCTGTATTTCAATTCCGCGGATAAAGTTTATCATTAATTAACCTCCTCGCTCTGTTTGTAAAGTTTTTATTTTTATTTTTTTATGACAGACAGACTGATGGTTCTCTCGATGATGGTAGCTACAGTAGCCTGTAATACAAGCGCAGGTGAGGTGTGCAGGACCATTGCAAGATTAAGGATAAGGGATTAGGAAGAGATCTGGCATCCCTTACACACTCACCGAAACACAACAGCACACTGTTATTTTACGGCAGTCTTCTGTAAGAGCGCCGACTGGGAAACCACAGAATAAATAATAGAGGAAACAGAGTGTGCCCTGCCACTACTACAAAAATAGCGATCCGGCCTCGGCTTACAGCGAATGTATTTTTTCTGCAAATTATATACACAAACCTTTCTCGTTGCGTATGCGTATTTATTAGTGAAAACCATATCAAAATTCTTTGAATGGTTTAGAAGAAATTAGCGGAGAAACAGATAAAGGCGGACAGCTTATTTTTAATATTGTTACGACTAACCATAGAACACTCTAGTAAAAGCACTCGCGCTAATCGAAAATCTCGAAAGCTTCCCACTATCGATACTAGTCACGCCACTTCCCGGTTAGTGTCAAAGGAAATTGGTCCTTATGTTCACAACATAGAGTTCACATTCAACAGAAAGAGCACTCCTGAACTTTCAATGCACTTGTTTACAATCACGGAGTAGAAAAACAATTCCGTGTTTACAATACTTGTTTATTTCTAGTGAATTCGAAATAGATCGAGACGTTTGGCGGCAAATATAAATAGGAGAGTGGCGGGCGGCAGTCACGCAGTTGAGCTATAACCTGCGATTCGAAAGCGACTTTCGGAGCTTTGTGAAGTTACCTGCGACAGTAAATCAGAGACTGATTAAGGGAATCATTGACGACTTTTGGCAAGTTTAACGGTTTTATCGGACAAGTTTAACCCTTTTGGAAGTCATCTTAGTTTGTGGAAATAAATATACGAGTATAATATACATAGATTATATTCTTTTTTTTGAAAAGGACTTTACGCTGTTGCAGTTTTCAAAGTCGATTAATGCCATTGGAATTGTAGTGAATTGAATTAATGTTATTAAGACAAAAATTTCATTGTAAAAATTGTCAAAACCCATAGCACAAGTAGGTATCATTCCCTACTTCACCCACATTCTATTTAAAAAATACGGAAACCTCGTAGGAGGGACATACTAAATTTCACTTATTAATACTTTATCTGTCCATTATCTTATAATGGAATAACTTACACATCCTAACATTTTCAAGGTTGTTTTCCAAAACGTATCTACATAACGACACCGCTCAAGTTCGCTTTGAGGAAAATTGAACGCGCTATTTCTATATTAAACCAAGTTGTTAAAGAGAAAATGTTTATTACTGCAATTATAATAGAAAAAAAAAAGATGATTTAGATACAATAATAACCTAGAATTAACGAGTACCGAGTGGTCTCCGGTTGTCGTAGCGTGGGCCATGAAGCTGATTTTCCGCTGATGCGATATTACAAAATATACATTTAGGTAATAATTTACAATTTCAGTTGACTAAATTTTGAGTAGCGGCAGGACACATTGCGTTTTAGGGGAGACTACCGACCGCCGTGAGATCCCTCGAGGTGGCAGGCGTAGCTCCACTTTCGAGCAAGGTTCCGACAAGGACACAAGACAGCCGTGGCGGGTCACAGATTTTGTGTGACAACGTTCTCGTGACCCCGCCCTTCTACGGCCGCGCTATAGAAAGTCGTTGGGTTTTAGCCGGTAAAGGTCCGGCATAACTCCGCAGCGTCCACTTCGCTGCCGGGCATCCATAAGGATTTCCCAACGTTAAAAAACTGTAAACGTTAAAAGACCACTGTAACAAGTCTACTGGGAAATAACAGCATGTGTGCTGTCGTGTTTCGGTGAGTGAGTGAGGATTGCCATAGTCCAGCACCCGTGGCGTTGCTCGTGTTACAGGCGACGTTAGCCACATACCACCATCAGCCTGTCTGTCGACCTTAAAATAAAAGAAATATACATAATACACGATACATAATGAACAAATACATGAAAAATACATAGTCAATAGGAGCAGACTTACTTTGTGTGTTATGCATTGCTAATTCCGCGGGTGACACAGGTCGTATTCGGCCTCCGACGCCAGTCAGGTCTTTGCCAGAATTGCCCAGTCGAATCCAGTCCATGAGACTGTGGCCAGGTTGGAGAGCGCATTTGTTTCGTGGGTTGCCTGTTGACAATTTTATTACCATGATAAATTCATTGAAACTGGATTTTTTATTCAAATATATATGAAACAGCAATAGGCGATTGGGTAGAACGCTCTGCTGCCGCCATACATGCATACGCCAGATGGATAAGTGGATAGGTTCATCCCGAAACTCCAAGTTCAATCACTAACAGGGGCTTGTGCTTGCTTTTTAAATTTTAAATAATCACCGGTGCGGTGAATAATCTATTATTTCTCTGAGATGACCAATTTCACCCTTCGGAGAAATATCCTCTTGCCCTATCTGTGCAGACATCTATGGCGAGTTTGGCTGTTCGTTCATCCTTTCCTCGAATACTAATGGGATAGGTTTATTTTATATGTTACTCTTTACAAACATACAATTACAGTTACGCGAACAAATACAATATTTTTGAGATAATAAAATATGATAATTAGATATTTTTTAGATATTTTTTTATAAGTAAGGTATTTTAATATACGAGTAAGTCAATTACAATAGTTTATAATTGTGTAACTTCAAGTTGAAATAAATGCATAATATTTTGATTGCTTGATTGCAACGCAATTGTTTGATTTGGTGAAAAAAAAAAAACAAAAAAAAGGAGAACTTGGGATAATAACTGGATAAATAAAAGAGAAAAAGTAGATTTATATAGAGGTGAACGTGTGTCACGAAAAGCAACGATTTTTCTTCTTCCCAAGGCGACATAATTTTTTTAAATAACGCAACACATCGCGGATCGAGATCTAACGAATTTAATTCGATAGATCTCGATCCGACGAATTCGTAGCCGCGTTCGGAACACGCGTCTTTCCACCCGCACTACAAGTAGCACGCTCAAAAGTTAAACGATTGTTGATATTTAAGCATGCTCAAATATCAACATGCTCATTACTAGCAAGTTTCGACACACATGCAACTAAGTAGCAATTGCTCAATAATAGCATGCTTTCTTGATTAGTAATGAGCATGCCTGTTCGTACCTAAGGAAGCTTAGATTTAGCTTTTTTATGAGCATGTCTGTCAGTACCTTTAAACAACCTTTTGACGAGCCCGTTGGATGAGTGGTTAGGGTGCTTGCCTTAACGTTCTGTTGTAGGGTTCCCGGGTTCGATTCCCGGCAGAGTAAACTTTTTAAAATGAACTTTTCAAATTTGGCTCTGGTCTGGATTTGGAAAGTAGTGGCAGGGCACACTGCGTTTTCGCAGTCATTTGGGCAGCCCGTCTGGCGGCATTAACCACCCCCTTATAGAAGACCACCGTGAAATAACAGCACGTGTGCTGTTGTGTTTCAGTGAGTGAGTAAGGGACGCCAGAGCCCATTTCCCTATCCAATCCTAATGCCTTATCCTTAATGCTACTGTAGTCAGCAGCGAACTTGCAGCAGCTTTGGCGTTGCTTGTGTTATAGGCGACGGTAGCCACCTACCATCAAGTGGACCGTTAGCCTTAACATAAAAAAAAATAAAAAAAAATGAATTTTTGCTCTCACATGGGAGTTGTGTGATGGATAAGAAATTGGATAAAAAACTATTTCAAATTACGTCCGTTTCTTTCACTGTTTTATGTTTTATCACTGTTTTAGGGAAGTTCTATGTTTCTATGTAATGAAATTGAAAATTTCCCACATTCATAAATATAATGTGTTCACACAATATTTAAAAGTAACGCGTTTCTTGTAATGTATGATCGAACATACTTCATTCAGCGATTGTTACATTGACATAAAAAGGTTTCGGGCCTATACCTCTCATGATATCGTATCGGCTATCAATCTTTACGATACATCAAGGTGAAGCGTTGAAAGATTTATTTAGGGAATTTTCAAATTTGGTTTGATTTGAAAAGAGATTTATAATAAATAAAACAAACTGTAACAAATCTTTGAGGAAAAAATAGACAAGATAAATCAAAGAACATTTTAATAAAGTTTTGTATTTCTATTACACTAGCTGGTGCCCGTGACTTTGTCCGCGTGGAAAAAACAGAAATATAATAATAATTCTAATATAATAATTCTATTAATGGCGCCATCAATAGAATTAGGTGAAGCGGCGACATCTATCGGATTTGAGTGGAACTACTTGGTGATACAGCTGTGCATTATGCTTTAATTTGCAAACCCTTGAGAACCTAACGATAAAACCTTAACGAATTTTAGATCTGTAGATTTATCAGGAATCATTCTGTTGATATCTATCAACAGAAATCAGTAAAACAGCATGCGGACTATGTACCTTCATGAACAAAAGAGAAGCCTACATAATATCTTCTCAAACTAAGGGCTTTTTTAAAATTAAAGATGGCTTTGCTTTTGTCCAGCATCTATCTGTAGGAAAGATGTGGCCGACGATGGAGAGAGCTAACCCAGAAGATGCCTATTCACTCGAACCTTGAAAATATTTGGGTTGTATGAGCTCGGAAACACAGACGCCGGCAGGGAGTTCCAATCCTTAGCAGTGCGCATTATAAAAGATGTTTTAAATCGCTTATTGTAATCTAACTTCAGATTGATCAGATTCAGATCTTTAAGATTGAGTTGTTATTATTGTAATTAAGTATATGTATATTTATAGTGTAATGTTGTATTGGCGTGAAGTAAATGTCTAGACAAACCAATAATGGTTTACAGACATTGTAAACATTGTGTATTAAATTATGTGTATTATAATAAATAAATAAAAATGTTATTATTATAATAAAATAATTATAATAATAACATTGTGTATTATAATAAATAAATAAAAATAAATAAATAACTAAGGCTGCGTGAGCATTGGATCGTCAACAATTCTAAAAATTCGAAATCGCAAGGTGTCAAATGGATCCAGCTGATATATTGGAACCTAATCTGGACTTTGAATTTGATTTCAAACTAAAACTTTAAAAAGAGATGAAAATTTCTTCCTTTCTTGAACTGTTTTACTTGAACTTGAAATTTCTTACTTCATAAAGAAAAGTATGAGTTTAAAGCACAATTGAATTTATAACTCTTACAGCTGATCGTATACAATTCAATTATGTAAATGCAGATACCCAACCAAATAAGATTACCGAAAGGAAACAAAATGAGACAAATAAAGTAGATAACAAAGGGGTAAGAAGGTATTAGGGTAAGGAGAAAATCTGTTGATTGTGCTACCATTGAGAGTGAATGGAGGCTTTCTCAACCGTCAATCAAATTACAATCTCGGTTCCTGTTTAATTTAATCTACGTCAAATTTAGTTGTAATTTATCAAATTTCTTCAAACTTGGACAATAACGGAAGTGCCGCTCGACATTGAAAGATGACGCTTTTTTTATCAACCTCTCTGTCAGACTAAAATATGTTTATACAAAACTTTTAATCTTGTTTTTGGATAAATAATAAATCATGTCGAAATAAGCATCCATTTCCATGGAGCATAAGTCATAATCTGTATTGCCAAGGCATAAATAGTAAGTGTATTTCCAAGGCATTCATAACGGATATAACGTATCTTCATACATTTTATTGATATACGTATCGCTTACATTTTACGATGCGAAGAAGTAAATGTGGTTCAATCGTCACATAAAAAGTTCGGCATAAAATCTTTTATTACTTCAGTGCAATAAAATGTTATATCTACTTCTACAGTAGATTTTTTAAATATAAAGAAAGAAACATTAATGGCATAACAATGTAAATTAGGATTTTTTTCAGTGTATACATATAACATACACACACACACACACACACACACACAGAGAGAGAGAGAGAGAGAGAGAGAGAGACCCAAATCTCCTTTTCTTTTAATGACTATTGTTTAATTCTCCAATTTTATATCTTGTTAAATTCTGGCCTTTACAATTCAAGCTATGCTTAATGTAAAGGTCAGCGAATAACTAAGTATATGTGTAAACTATCTGTAAATTTTAAAATAAATAAATAAATAAACTTTCTGATATTTTTAAAATCGCTAAGTTGACGTATAAAGGTCCGTTTATATCTTCAGACAACGAACGTATTAGACGCGTACCGTCTCAGATACCGTCAGACACAGTGCCATATCAGACAAAAACAGACAAGTCAGCGGCCGCTCTCCGCCGGCTGTTACTTGCATGGTACCGATTCATGCGCTCAAACACGTTCCGGCTCAGACAAAATATACCTTCCGCGAATACAGTCCATGCGCGGAGAGTGTCTGATGGTGTCTGAGCGGACACTTTACGCTAGATATGAAAAAGGTTCTTACATATCATATGAAATCATATTATTTTGTCTGACATACTACGTGTCTGATACGTTCGTTGTCTGAAGATATAAACAGACCTTAAATTAGTACAAAAATATCCTCTTCACAAAGTCCGTTAAACGAATGGTGCCAGTGACTCGAGTCGGTTTCATGTCAAACAATAAACCTATTTTTTAAAAGTTGGATTCCCTCCCGAATGCATTGTGTAGTTTTCAAATTGCCAACTTAGCCCTTTCTGAACTTACGTGCTTCTCACCTAAGTGGTTTGGCTAAGTTGAAAATTTGTTTAAAAAAAAAACTACAATAACAATTCCCTAACAATAATCTAGATAACATTTCAACAATAACCTAGCCTAAGTTATTGTATACTATGCTTAGTACTGTATATTTAATTTAAGTATTAAGTGTATGATTATAATTGTTGTAATTTTTATATTGTAAAGATGACAAAAAGAATAGTAGCCTGAGTTTCTTTCGGGGTTTCTTCTGAGGATCGTCATCTTGGCTTTTTTCCGAAACCCTGGTAAATTTAAATGACGATCATAAGAGTTTCTTGGAGAAGCCTAATTGATAAATAAATATTTTTATTTTTATTTGATTAAGAAGTATGAAAAAAAAAGTGTGTGTATCAGCTCCGACGCACGATTGTAGTTTATTCCTATAAAATTTTCCTCGTGTCAATAGAATAACAGGATACCTAATTACCTTATATTATTTAGTTATAGTCTGCATACTCAGATGTCACGTGTTCCAAGAAAAGTTATGTTAGTTACGTTCGGTATACACAGTTTTATAAGTTCAAATAGTTAATTTTTTCGACGACAGATGTCGCTGTGCCGGCAGGTTATAACGCGCTATCGTTTCGTGTTTCGTTCCTCGACGCAGATTACACTTTCGACGACGTTTGCATTTATAAGCCCAGAGAATATAGAGAACATAGATACATGCGTCAGCTGTCGTACAAATACAAATGTCAAAGTGACAGATAACGTAACGCTTTTTAGTCAACGTTCGTATTAATTTTACTCCTCATGAAATTTCCATATCGGAGGCTTTACATGAAAATTGATTCTTAAGGAGTAAACTCCAATAAATATAACAAAAACTCGTATTTTGAAACAAAGTTGCTGTCTGCCTCTGTCCATTTCTTTATTCTAACCCAGGGTTTCACAACCTTTATTTCGCCGAGCCTCCTCGAAATAAAATTAATATTTTCATGCCCCCCTTAAGTGTTTTTTTTTTATATTAACTAAATTATTTATTTGAATTTCAAGTAGGTACAATACAGATACAATATATTTATTTATTTATTAAGGATCTATTACGCCCCCCCTGACATTCCTCTACGCCCGCCCAGAGGGGCGTGCCCCCTTGGTTGGGAAGTCCTGTTCTAAACCATTTAATGGATTTTGATACGATTTCCCTGATGGAAAGCGCGATGAACGAGAAAGGTTCGTTTATATAATTTGCAGAAAAAAATTACATCCGTGCTAAGCCGCGGTGGGCCTCTTATATATTGCTAAGTATGTATGCTTAAGTTACCACTAAGTAAAAAGAATGTTTCGAACACACATTTTATAAGGAATAAAATGTGACGCAAGCACAGTTTCTTCTCATGACGTCAATAGGTATGATCTCAAACTGATTAGACATCAAAGTGGTACGTCAGCGAAGTAATTGACAGAACTGATATTCTAACACTTCCTTTAAGAGCCATTTTACATAATTCGCTTGATTTATACAATTTCGAGTGTTAAATTTTCCAACCTATAAAAGAAATATATGATATTGAAGTATTGTTTCAAATAGCTCAATTCTTCGTATTGACATTTAATAAAACAGATTTTGAAATATTATTCTATTTTTTGAGTAGCAGCCAAAATGCTAGGGCTAATTTTGTCAAAAACACGCGCAGAGGTAAGTTCAGAGACGTTTTTGTACCGTTAAAATTATTAAATTAAACTGAAAAAAAATACCCATTGGTCACAAATATAAATCCATTGACACATAATAAAACCGATTTTTGATACCTAGTTTAGAACACCAAAAAAATAAATAGATATGAGGTATAAATTTCTACGATTTTACCTTGACATTTTACAATTATACTGAACGTTATTTCCAATGAAAACATGCCCCAAATGAAATTGGAATCTTGCCCAATCAGGATACTAATAAAAAAATATAGTTTTTTAATTTACAATACTACATTATTTAGTTATATTCGGATGCATTCGTGCGCACTGACTACTACTGCGCCTTTACCTACACTTGCGCAGCGTGATTTTGTGAAATGGCTCTTAATGACGCCTTGATTAAATGATTTATTGAGAGACATTATCGTCAATGAAGCCGTACGAGATCCAGTAAATCTAACATAAGTACAGTCGAAGTGTCTGTTGTAATATTATAAACTAAAATTATTAATAAGATATGTTATATATAATATAATGTACGTTCTGTGTTAATAGTCTCTTTTTTATGTTAAGATCGGCAGACAGGCTGACGGTCCACTTGATGGTAGGTGGCTACCGTCGCCTATAACACAAGCAACGCCAAAGCTGCTGCAAGTGCGCTGCCGACTACAGTAGGATTAAGGGTAAGAGATTGGGAGAAGGACAGAGAAATGGACTCTGGCATGCCTTACTCACTCACCGAAATACAACAACACACTGGAAGGGGGTGGTTACTGCCCCCAGATGGGCTGCCCGAATGACTGCGAAACGTAGTGTGCCCTGCCACTACTTTCCAGATCCAGACTAGAGCCAAATTGAAGTTCATTTTTCAAAGTTGACCCTTTGTCGGGAATCGAATCCGGGAAACCTAGAACAGAGCGTTAAGGCAAGCACCCTAACCACTCATCCAACGGGTTCGTCAACTATATTTGTTCAGACATCCCTGTTTGTTAAAGAAAACGCTTGAAGTTTTTTATTTGACAATAAACATGACGTTTCCACGTTTACGGAAGATGTGTCCCTCCGGAACAAATCAATAAATCAAAGCTTACACAACTTTTATTGGAGCCTTCAAAGTTTCTGTTACCGTATCGCCAATCAAATTTGTACCTTTCAGAAGAAATTGTTGGACTTGATTTACGTGATCTATTCTTTTTTATAAATACCTAGTAAAACTGACTTGTTTTTAAGATAAAACAAACTGGGATGCCGGTGTGTAACTAACCACCATTGTAATGCGTGTACTAAATTAGAATATAGAAGAAAATATAAAAGAAATATAGAAATTAGAATATATTATAATTATTAGATTAATTAATTAATTAATTAATTTGAAATTAAAATATTAGAATAAATTAGAATATAGAAGAAATATAAAAGAAAATATAAAGAATATAGAAGAAAATTATGTCAGGATAATTTATAAGCGAAGCTTTTGATGAAAAGCGTTTGAGAGTACTTACAGAATTCGTCAGAAGAGCGATACAACGATTGAAACTTCCACGAGTGCTTCGCGTTAAAGTGGGTAAAACATTATAAACAAATTGATTAGCGGCGTACGACTAACTTTCTCATACAAATACATGTTCAGTAACAGCCCCTGTTTGCCAGCCACCGTAAGTAATGAGTCCGCAAACTCTCGCACGGAATCAATGTTGGCTTACTTAATTCAATATAAATAGTTCAATATAGCGCTATATGAATACGAATACGAACTTATAATGCAATTACTGTCTTAACTTACGTCGGTTGCAATGTGACGTTCTTAAGAGGGCACTTTCCAACTCGAACAGCTTACTTAATCCATACTACGTAATTCCATGATTACTCATTATTTATAGGTCGTAGCAATACATAAAAAAACATGACATTTCTAGGACATAATATAACGGTTTGCATCGCAACAAAAAACTGAAATTAATTTTATATCGAGTATAATTAATTTCTAAAATGTGCAGAATTTGTGACATTTTCGCGGGTTGTATACTTGTATTTACTGACTAAAATCCAAAAATGTTTTTCGATGGAAACATCCTACCTATAATGTACATTTAAAATTGGGATGTCAATAGCTACCATCTATAAAGATTTTTCTAAAATATTGGAATTGTTGGCGTATGTTTTATTATTTTCGCGAGTTGAATAAGTGGCGCGAATGTGTTGCGTCGCATTCTGTCTTGGGTCATTCGCATTATGGTAAGTTGAGACAACAAATTCTCACAAATACCTATTACTGAGTTCCCACGCTCGTACAGCGCCACCTTAAGTCCACGTCGGCGTAAAAAAATACCGAACGCAGCTCGTTCGCCCAGGTACTATATTATAAAGAGTGGCGAGGGGGTGTAGGTGCTGCCGACTTAGCAGGATTTGTTGACGGTTTCCCTGACGAGGCTCAGTTTCTACTCATGTGGACTGTGTACCTTCATGAACACAAGAGAAGCTACATACATATCTTCTCAAACTAAGGCTTACTTAATTCGATATAAATAGTATAAGTACGTTTGTTACCTTTCTAAGCTAACTAAAATATACTATATGATTTAGAAAACACTTTAGCGGACGGACTTTTACTTTAGTAAGTACAAACAATAAAAACATGCAAAAAAAATACTAGTATGTTTTTGCGTATATCTTGCTTTAAAAGGGAATTCTAAGTTCTTTAAGACAAGGACTTACGTTACGTCAGACTGAACTAATTTTTACCAAAATGAGCGCGACCTGATAACCTATAAAGGTATTATATACCTAATTAATTAATTAATTAATACCTAATTATTACCCGATTTAGATATATATATAACTAGCGACCCGCCCCTTTATATATATGAACATTCCCCGTGCCATTATAAAACATTTTTTTATGAAGGGTTGCAGTGCTGCCACAATAAAAACTGAACTTGATTCTGTTCATGGCACTAACTCACCAACGTCGTAGACTATTTATAACTGGATAAATGATTTTAAACGTGGTCGGTCAAGCACATCTGATGCTCTACGCTCTGGTCGCCCAATCGAAGTCACTACTGAGAATGTTGTTGAAGAAGTCCATAATATTGTACTCGACGACCATCGAGTGAAGGTGCGTGAAATAGCTGAGAACACAGGCATCTCCACTGAGCGAGTACATAAAATCCTGCATGAAGATTTGGGTATGACAAAGCTGTCAGCACGATGGGTGCCACGTTTGTTGACAATCAAACAAAAACGCGAACGAAAGCGAATTTCAAAACTGTGTTTGGATATGATGACTTTGTTCCGCATACTCCGTATTCGTCGGACCTAGCTCCGTGCGATTATTACCTATTCCCAAATCTGAAAAGATGGCTTGGAGGGCAAAAATTTTTGACAAATGAGGACTGCATCGCAGGTGTAAACGGCTATTTTGAAGACCCTGACAAAACGTATTTTTTGGAGGGGATAAAAAAATTGGAAACTCGCTGGAACAAGTGTTTGGCCCTCAAAGGAGACTATGTTGAGAAATAAATGTAAATTGTTTAAAAAATATATATTTTTTTTACTTTTTAAAACGATTTATCAAACAGCCCTCGTAACAGAGGTGATATGCGCGCATAGCTCGCATCGCAACACTAATTGCGAAGAATATTCCATAAAAAGATAAAGAAGGGATAAAAATGTAAGGAAGGTAATACTCGTGAATGTTTTTCTGTCATCACGG
Organism: Bembecia ichneumoniformis; assembly: GCA_910589475.2. Lineage (NCBI taxonomy): Eukaryota > Metazoa > Arthropoda > Insecta > Lepidoptera > Sesiidae > Bembecia > Bembecia ichneumoniformis. Next base: position 15,330,952 of record OU342536.1, on the reverse strand, counting down.
ACAATGCTTACATAAGCATATTATGTATGGAGGTACAGTACCTACTACTTACCATTCACACGTAAATCCCGCGTAAATTACACAGAACGAGTATAAAAACGAATGGATTCATTTAAATTTCGTTTTTCCAAATCCTCCCGGTGTTTCAATTCGGACCTTTTGCTAAATACGAAATATTTTACTTTAATTTGACAACGCGCGAAAATTCTCGTTTAATTTCCAAACTTTTATTATTGAAGCTTTAACCGTGAATCGTGGGTATAATTGAATTTTTTATAGCCAAAAATTTTGTAGGTCTCGTCACAAACGAAACTACTTTACCGCCTTGGGATTTCGCTCGTAAGGCATAGCGCTGACGAGAGACTTTTGTCGGCGAACTGAAAAAGCTTACGTTGGATTTTTTATACAATATCGATCGTTATACAACTTATTGTCAAGTTTTATTGTATACTAGCGACCCGCCCCCGGCTTCGCCCGGGGTGCAATTTTTATATATATGAACATTCCCCGTTCATCCCTCTTTCCATTAGTGAAAGAGGGATGTACATTAAATATTTTTTTCAAAAAAACAATTTGTACACGTTATACTTATGTTACCGACGTCAAAAAAATAGTTTTTGGAATCTTTGTGTGTTTGTTTGTATATCTGTTTGTCTGTGCGTTTGTGCACGATAATCTCAGAAACGGCTTAACCAATTTGAATGCGGTTTTCACTGATGTAGGTATTGTAGCAAGCTTTCCGTAACATTTAGTGTTTGTTTCATTCTAATCAGGTTTACAAATAAAAAAGTTACGCCTTACGGCGAATACTACGCGTACGAAGTTGCGGGCTCTGCTAGTCTACATACAATACTGTTAGGACTAACTATGAAACGTTCTGGAAAAAGCGTTCGCGCCGGCCGAAAATCTCGAACCATTAGTGTCGAAGGAGATTGGTCCTTATGTTTACAACATAGAGTTTGCATCTCAACAGAAATTGGGTCCTGGAATTTCAATGGCTTGTTTACATTTTGTGGTAGATTCCAAATACATCGAGATGTCTGGCGCCAACAATAAATAAGAGTGCAGCCGGTCAAGTGAGTGAGTTGGGCAACAAAGAGCGATACGATTATTATTATTATTATTATTAACTCACCCCGTACGTAACCATAAATTTACTTAACCACCTATGGAATTTATAACAATGTAACGCGCATACTTAAATTAGTATAAGTTTTCGTTGCGATCAAATATTCAATGTTCTTTTGTGTACATCTGAAACTGTCTTTGAAAAGTTGTGTTGATCAGTTTAGAAGATGTTTAAGCGTAACAAACAAACACACTTTCGCATTTATAATATAGGCTTAGCACGAACGAACTTAAGGTAGCGCTGTACGAGTGTGAGAACTCAGTAATAGGTATTTGGGATAATTTGTTGTCTCAACTTACTATAATGCGAATAACCGAAGACAGAAGACGACGCAACATATTCTCGCCACTTATTCAACTTGCGAAAATAATAAAACATACGCCAGCAATTCCAATATTTTAGAAAAATCTTTATAGATGGTATTCAATATTTTAGAAAAATCTTTATAGATGCTATTGACATCCCAATTTCAAATGTTTATAGGTAGGATGTTTCAATGGAAAAACATTTTTGGATTTTAGTCAGTAAATACAAAAATTCAACCCGCGAAAGTGTCACAAATTCTGCACATTTTAGAAATTAATTAAGTATACTAGATATAAAATTAGTTTCAGTTTTTGTTGCGATGCAAACCTTCATATTATGTCCCAGAAAAGTCATGTTTTTTTTATGTATCGCTAATAATTAATGAGTAATAATGGAATTACGTAGTATGGAATAATTAAGTTGTTCGACTTGGAAAGTGCCCTCTTAAGTATACCTATACAATGTTGGCTATAAGCTTTAAGCAATAAAATATGAGGTAAGAGCAATTCTACTTCATGACGTCACCTGGTATGCTTTCACGAGAAATAAAATAACCTCACTTGGTCTATTTATAACTAGCTTTTACCGGCGACATGTCTGCCTACCTATTTTTATAAATTATAGTCTAACAGCCGCACTCAGAGCCGTTTGAACGAATACTTAGCGACTTTTTGGTAAAAATTTAAAAGTGTTTACTCTCAGAGACTCTTCATTAGTGGTCCTTAATGACAATTAACTTTAATGACAGCTCAACCCTTATTTAAGCTTCTTAAATGGAGAATTGAATTTCAAAAGTGAGGTAATCTTATTAATAATAATCTAATGTTCGTGGAGTTGTTACATAGGTAGCTAAAATAATTTCAAAAACAATTTAAATTTAAAAACTAAAATTATATCTTGACAAGTGCCGTATTTAAAAAATCTTGATTTTTTAAATTTATTTAATTATAATTGTAAACTAGTGTGCACAGACAAAAATTGTAAAAACCACTTTTTTATCTCGGTAACATAGGTAATACATAAGTACAACGTGTATATACATATTTTTTTTAATATTTAATGTACGTGAAGGCTCGTTTACGATTTTATTATATGTATATATTTTAGCGATTCGTCGCCGACCTTATTACGATTTTTAAAGAGTTCAATTTTTAAACCTATTCATACATGAGATCGGTAAATCCAAAAAGATAACCTCTACCTCACTTTACATACATTATGTACATAAAAATTAACTCGATATTCTTTCAAGATATCTTCTTTCAGATAATATTCTTTCAATTATTCGCTGAAGTCCGAGTAAAGTTCTTCCATTTTTTGTACGTTCTCGTGTGCTATTGTATATTTACAGTGACGTTGCCATATAGATAACTCGCTAGTGAAAGCCTTCAATAGTTTTTAAGAAAATTTGCAATAATTTCAGCCATGGATTGTAATCGTATTATGAATTGTCCCGCGTAAATGTTTTTTTGTTTTCTTTTTCTCAATTTCTGGTCCCTGGCAGAATATCAGTGTTGTGGTCCGCACCACAACTGTATACTGAGTCAGGGTTCCTTTTCCTCTTCTTACTTGTTCATATATTTGTTTGTTTATAATTATTATTTGTTCATATATGTATATTGTGTTTATTTAGAGGAATAAAAGATGCTTTCTTTCTTTCTTTCTTTCTCTTATGAAGAGAAATATTGTAAAAAACGCCCGGAAAATTGAATCTCTGCGAAGCCGGCCGCTAGTTTTTAATAAGTACAAAACCTAGATAATAAAAAAATTCTAGAAAGCAATAAACGTTGAAATCTTTTTTTAGAACGGAATCTAAATAAAGAATAAATACTAGACCTAAAGCCGATAATTGAAAAAAAGTATTTGTGGTAAACCTGTTTTAAACTTTTAACAAACGAAAACATTTTGTCAAAGAAGAATCGTCGGTAAACCGCGGAACTACTGAACACAAGCCGTGTGGTAATTTCGCACCGTGTTTTATTTTGCTTCGGGCGCGTGTTTACGGGCAGGTTTTTTTCATCGACCGCGGAGACGAGGCGAGTCGAGCTTAAAGCTTCTAATGAGGATATCGTTTGCCACTAGAAAAACGGTTGACGTCGATTTTCCGCGAACAACTCTGAGCTTAACGAGCACAAATATCGTACTTATACTATTTCAAAGAAAGTGATGAGTAGATATGGACAAATTCTCTGTACGAAAACGATACTCACCTACCATATAATATTACATATGATGTATGTATATGGTAGGTATACCTACACATTACACAACCTTGTATTTAGTAGGTTTTGTATTTTCTATTTTTTCAATTCTGAATAAATAGCTTGCAGCTTTCATACAAGCTGGGCTTAATAGTATGGACGATTAAATTAACCTTTTAATTTACCTTTAATCTTTGACTCGTGTCTACCAACATATATTAATAAATTTTGATGCTCATTTACTTATCTAAAATCATTGTAATCTGGGTGAATGTCCCATCCTTCTCATTTTTGTTCAAGTCTGAACGACAATGAAAAAGCTAGTAATTCAATTTTGTTAATAGTAAATTGGCTCTATTGCTATTGTATTGTCCTAAGACCTTTTAATTTTGTCCTTTTCAGGGGGGTTTTCCGTCTTCGGTTTCGTCTTCAGTTTTTCGTACCAGTACTTCGATTTTCTGTTCTCGACATCCTTCGTCTTCGTTTCCGCCGGGATTTCTATTTTTGGTTTTGGATTAGGAGCATCTAAAGTGCGGTAACCTAATTATTATTATTGTAGGAAGAAATAGGGCCCAAGGTTATACCCCGCGGTTTGAACCCTCGTCTCTTGTTATTTCTTTCATATTAGGGAAATCCCCGAGCGAGTTGCTTTTCTATCAGTTTTTGTATAAATTTCAATAAATTCTTTTACTTTTCAATTTGTTTTATTTTATTAAAAAAACCCTTTTCTTTTCTGTTAAAAAAGTTCAATATTTTAACAGTGTATTTAAGATTTTTGGATTATAACGATTTTTTTTACCAATCACTCAGAATTTTACATTTAAATCAAAATTTCAAAAAACCATTTTAATAGCGGATTTCATTAAGTTTATTTTTTTAGATAATAATATAATATATTAATAACTAATGTATAGAAATGTAAAATATGGGTCTTAGTTACCTGAAAATAAATGAATTTGAATTTTTGAAACTGATATTTTAATCTAGCTATTGTAGTTGTAAAAAGTCCAAAATTACGTTACTGTTCAAAATTATCTTTAAAATCTACCCCGCGAAGTGTACAAAGTATTAAAAAACTTCTCCATTTCATCAGCTTTCCAAAAAGGTATAAATGTTAATAATAAAAGCATGTAATTCATAACATAACCACCCTCTCAATGAACACCACCGTAAACTAACAGCATGTTTGCTGTTGTGTTTCGATGAGTGAGTGGTAGGCAGCGTACTTGCAGCACCTACCATTAAGTAGACCGTCAGCTTGTCTGTCGAATGCAAATTTAAAAAAAAAACTAAAGACAAACTCAATAGTTTTACAGCAAAAGTAATAAGCAAAGAAATTTGATATTTTCTAGTCATTGCGAAATTATTTTAACATTATTTTTTTAATGTTAAGATCGGCAGACAGGCTGACGGTCCATTTAATGGTAGGTGTCTACCGTCGCCTATAACACAAGCAACGCCAAAGCTGCTGCAAGTGCGCTGCCGACTACAATAGGATTAAGGATAGGGGATTAGGAGGGGATAGGGAGATGGGCTCCGGCATTCCGTATTCACTCACCGAAACACAACAGCACACGTGCTGTTATTTCACGATGGTCCTCTGTAAGGTGGTGGTTACTGCAGCCAAATGACTGCAAAACGCAGTGTGCCCTACGGCCACTACTTTATAATTTAAACTTTACTGAGGAATTTACTTTGTTTCTGAGTTTCTGAAATAGTATTCAAGTAACATTATTTACGCGTTGGCTCTTTCAATCAGTGAGAACGGAGAGAGAAATGCGAGTCGAAAACGTTTTTAATTAAATTATGCAGCGAGAGGTTTCCGTTCATTACGCGAGTTTAATAGTAAACAATCAATTAGTGCAGGTGAGCATTCATGTTGCAATGCGAATTCAAATTTCCAGCGAATATTATAAAGGTAATCTATATATACATACGAGTACAGTAAAATCGTAAACGATTAAAAAGAACTTAAAAAACAATAAAAAGATTAAAAGATTTTAAGAGGATATGTAAGAAAAAAGTGTTTCTTTGATTGCAATTATCTCAGGATTTGCTTAGCACAGAATTAAAATTTTCTGATATAGGTTATTTGACTACATAATTCAACATTTGTTTAGAGCCAAAACACGATAGCTTAAAATTTTCTCGACAGAAAAAAATTCTAAAGTAACCCCTTTAATTTTAATTTATCACAAATTGTATTTAAACAGTGCCATATTAGACTGATAAAAGTTAGTAAACACAAAGTAAATACAATTCTTTATCATTTGTTTAGACTAAAATATGTTTGTGTGATTTACTTTTTTTTATAATTGATATTTTAACAACGGGCGCTTACGTTATTTGTTTCGAGACGCAAGAGCGCTCTATCTGTTTCTTTTTCGCACGTGGAGAAGCAATAGCGCTTGTAACTGCTTCGTGTTACGCCCAGTTGCTCGTGGCCATAGCCGACGACGGACCTGTGCTTGGCGCTCTTTGCTCCCGATAATAAAGATAAATATTGAAATATATGTGAATAAACTTTATAATAATATTATTAAACTTTATAATTCGTCTTAGGGATAATTTAGTGACTAAAAACATTGAAAGATGGGAAACAAACAAGAATTCCAAAATTATAAGAAAAGAAAGTCGAATTTGAAACGTTTAAAAAAAAATACAAGTAATTTGAGACAAAAGACAAGGTAAGAACGTTCATTTTTAACAATTTATTACGCTCTATGATTTTTAGTAACAAAATTTGTATCTTTGTTTTGTATGTATTAGAATCACATTTCCCAATATGTGCACCAGATAGCAGCATGAAAGTACTTGGATTTTTATATATGATTTTTTTATTGGTTTTATCACCGAGATTAGAAATCGAATTGCTAACAACATATAATATAAACAAATAAATAAAATTTAACTATCTCTTTGTAATGTCAATATAATAGCTTTTTTTTTAATGCACATACTTATAACAATAATATATTTTTATTTGTTTATCTTTAGATAAGTAAGCGCTTACACATGATAATTTATTCTTTTTTGTAACATTTTTTTACCCATTGCAGATTACTACGCGAAAATAAAATATGTAATATCAATGCCACGAGCGCAAGGTTCAAGCGAACAAAATCAAGTGGAGTCGCCATTACCTGAGAAACTTCATTCTTTTTCGCCAACATTAGAAAATAATAAAAGGTAAACCGAATTTTATAACGATGAATTCAAACATGTAAACCGTGATAATAATGCAAGGGAATAGACAAACTGTATTACAATTCGAAATATTTTTTCTTCTTGAATTGAATCAATCAGCTAATACTTTTTTAGTATTAATTAATTAATTAATTAATTAATATACCATAAAACCGAATTACCACTACTTATCATTGACATTTTTGTTCTGATATGAAGGAGTCACCTGGGGATTCCCCGCTGTAGCGGATCGGAGAGGGGATTCCCCAAAACCACCCAGGAAAATCCGAGATGTTGAGGATGTTGACCTGGTAAAAAGTCGGCGACGGGATCTCGGAAACTATCAACCCGAGAAGGACCCGGTTTTGCGGAATGTCATAGAGGGTCATCGGGGGTGACCACATCGCGACCCCCCCCCCCCCTCTCCCCCCATACGTTTTTTTTACGCTCCATACAACCGTCCGGATTTTCGAATCCCCGCAGCTCCGAAACGGTGAGAGTTATGGCGGCGGTTACTTTGGCGGATGACCAACGCCCGTGGAAGTCCGTCGTCCGGGACTGTCGCCCTCCCCCCACCTCCTCCCCTTCGGACCCCCTCCGTACAAAATCGCACTCTGTTAGGGATCTTTCGCCGCTGGAGGAGGGCGGCAAAGGTCATCGGAGGGTTGCGAAAGTACGAAGCCTTTCAATTAGGTACCGTAACCCCGCCCTCCGGATCCTCCCCCGCCCCCTCAGGCCCCCCCGATCGGGACTCGGAGGCGGTTCGACTGAAACATCCCGTGTTTGGGCTTTTTCGAATGGGCACGGCAAATGGATTCCGATGGCTCCGACGGGATTTGGATTTAGCTCACTCGACCTCCCCTCCACCTCCCCCTCCATACGAAACCAAACTTCAAAGAGGTTCTTTTATAGAAAAGAGACGGCGGTCGATCCGCCGCAGCGGCGGCGAGGGGTATGTCGGAGCGACGAAAAGTGAAAATTTTGACACCCCCCTCGAACCCCCTCTGCCGTAACTCGGAAACGGCGCGACGCAGCCGGGTCGCGTTTGGGGTCATCGGAGACGTCTCGGGGAGACGAACTTTTTGGTCGCTACAAAATTTCGAAATTTGCATTTTTGGACTTTTTCGTAAATATCTCTGGAGCGGTGCGTCGCAGACCGCCCGTGTCGGTGCTCATTTGAGAGGTCTCGGGGAGATGGATTTTTTGCAATAGACCAAATGTCACAATTTGACAGTCACTGTCTATTCGGTAGACCGTCGGTGACCGTAGCGGGCAGACACCCCGTGTTGGGTATCATTTGAATGGTCTCAACGAGGACGATCCATTGACACCATTGCTCTCCCCCCTCTCCCCCCTTCGGACCTCCTCTATGCAAAAAACACACATCAAAGAGATTCTTTCGCCGACGAAGGGACGGCGGTCGATCCGTCGCGGAGTGGTCCGGAGCGGCGGCACGGGGTCTGCCCGAACAAAGTAAAAGTGAAAATTTTGAACCCCCCTCGAACCCCCCCGGTCGTAACTCGGAAACGGCGCAATGCATCAGGGGTGTGTTTGGGGTCGTCGAAGAAGTCTCGGGGAGACGAATTTTTTAGTGGAGACGAAATTTCGAAATTTACATTTTTAACTTTTTTTGAAAATATCTCAGGAGCGGTGCGTCGCAACCTCCCGTGTTGGTACTCATTTAAGAGGTCGCGGTGAGACGGATTTTTTTAGCATAGGCATTTTGTTTCGTTACTTGTGTTATAAAGTAACTATTGCTACCTACCATCAAGATCAATACCATCAAGAATTATAAAAAAATAATGTCAATCTGAAGTTAGTAAGGAATAAAAAATTGTAAAGTAAAAGATAAAAATGAAATTGGAATGTTTAAATTATGCTCACTACTTTCTAATCATTTAAATCTGTTTAAAGAATATTAGATTTAAAAGAATTATTTTGTTACAGTTTTAGTAAGTATCATGTAAATGCATAAAATAAAAGTATCAATTTATAGTTAAAAATAAAACATTCCAACAACATAGGTATTAGTTTATTATTCTTGCTGTAATAATTAATGAAATAGAAATTTTAATATCAAATTTTTCTACTAAATAAAAATACGAAATATAATATGTGAATAAGAATATATACATATGTTTCGTCATCATCACCAATCCTGCCTACTTTGTTCCTTGGCTTGTTGCGGGTGGTGGGGTGGCCTGTGTGCTTGCCATCGAACGGTCGGACCGAGCCCCCCCCCCCCTCCCCTCTCGCCGGCCCGCACCGGGCAGATGCATTAAAGACGGTGCGCGCGCGTCATTGTTATGGACAATTAATAAAATTGCGAACGACCTTGAAAAGGCTTGTGAAACTGAATGTATGTGATTAAGTGCTATATATCCGAGGTGGAGTCTCATCGGGGCTGTGGAGAAGACGGGACGAGGTAAGTACGCATGGTTTTCTTCATCGCCCGTTTCAGGTTGGGAACATCGTATGATCGATTAACGTATTTTGTCCCAAAGTAGCATTGCCACCACCGATTTCGGCATTGGACCCACGGTGCATGCTACAACATATAATAAGCATATATAACATTTTGTATTTTTTTAAATTCTTTCATACTTATTAGACCCTTAGTAGACCCACCATGTTGGTACTTATGTAAGAAGAGGTCTCGAGGAGAGGAATTTTTTGGTCACGACGAAATTTCAAATTTCACATTTTTGGACTTTCTCGGAAATAGTAGCAGGTAGACCCACCGTGTTGGTACTCATATAAGAGGTCTCCGGGAGACGGATTTTTTGCAATAGACCAAATATCACAATTTGACATTTGCGGTCTACTCGGTAGACCGTCGGTAACTGTTGCGAGTAGACCCCCGTGTTGGGTATCGTTTGAAAGGTCTCAACGAGGACAATCCATTGACACCCTCTCCCCCCTCTTCCCCTCCCCACCCCCGAAAGGGCTATCCCCCCGCGGGCTGCGCAGCCCGCGGCAACGAGCGGAAGCTAGTTTGTATATGAAGCCGGTTTCATTTTTTCTATTTTTATAGACTAGTAGGGGCCGAATTCTGATGTATTAATTCTTATTTGTACTTCCATCGATTTACGCTAACTTTTTTTTTTTTTTTTCAGTAATCCGTGTTCGAGTACTCGAACCATTGAATCACCTATTCATCAGGAATCGGACAAAGTATTGACAGAATTACAAAATGCTGCAGATATATTTCATAAGAGTAATTCCATGTAAGCACTTGTGTAAACTCATTTCAGTAACAATCGGCTAAAATTTAGCAGTGAAAGTTGAAACTACATTTATATGGTCTATTGCTCAAAGAATTCTCAAATTCAATACTACAAAGTAATAGCATAGTACACCCAGAATAGTAGTTCATCTCAGGCATGTCGGCGAGTTATTAGCCTACTTATTACTTGTCACTTTATTTTTTAGTTAAATATTATTTGTGTATTATGAGTAGCACTGAATTTTTATATATACCTATATTTTTTATATTATTATAATGAAATGTTTTACTAATTCATAAATGAGGTATAAATAAAAGTCCTTTTAATTTTTATGTATATGGCATTTATTAAAAACTTACAAATTTGAAATAGAAAAAAATTAAAAAAATATCAAATGGAGAACACAAACACATCCAAATATTACTATAAAAATTCAATAAATCAATAAATCGGGCCAGGATTTCCAAAGTTATAGCGTTGTAAAATTTCACCGCTTTTTAAAATTTGCGTTCATTCGCGCACCACCGCGATGACGTCATACACCTACAGTCCTTGTCCGATTGCAAGTAATGCTGAGTGTTTATTTTCATAAAATTTGATTGTTGTGGTTTGTAGTTATTATTTTAAGTGTTTGTGTTAGCAATTACTTTAAATATTATTGTTATTAAATAAACATAGTGATGGAAGAGGGTTTTGTAAAAGGACAGTCGGACCTACCAAAAGTCGACATTTTTATGGTTGCGCGATATTTGTCTGAGAATGGTGATTATGTAGCCGCTGAAATGCGAGGAATAAAACTGAATAAGTAAGTAAATGTGTAACTTCTCATGTACTTATGTTAGTATTTCAATCAAGTTTTATTAAAAGGCAACTGTTTGTTTTTGTCGAGTGTCAAATGGCAGGGGGACAAACATTTTCTTAATTTCATTTTTAAATATTGCCTTTTTTATTAGGTACAAAACCAAAAAGTTCATTTCATCCTTTATAGCAAATAAACTGAGTGATGTTATTTAGTTTGGGTGTGATCAATGTAAAGGATGTATTAAGCATTTAAAGTATTGTGTATTTTTTATGTAAATTTTTTTTTATAAAATTTATTATATATATACACATTAGTTTCTTTTTTAAAACAAAAAGTCATCTTCAAGACCAACTCAACCCTAGGTGCGTGTCGAGGCGCGCGCGCCACTCGCGAGGACATTGGCCTGCACCCTGCACATTCAACTACAGTTTTAGGTTAGGTGTCTATTTCTTAAAAGAAACACTTTTGGATGTACGTCGAAATGATCTTCATAACAATGCACGTAACTAGAGGCTTTAAGAGGATCTGCTCTTTTCACAACTTTTAACCACTTTTTCCGAATATTACCGCCTGGTACATAAAAAAAAACAATTTTCGGGGTGATTTTACACTGGAGTTGGTACACATAGGCACAATACAATATTTTTTAACCTTTTTAGTGATCCAATATATTTTTTTTTTATTAAATTTATAGCGAGACTGCGAGCGCAACGAGCTAAAGTATGAAGGTATGTTATGTAGAGTCAGGGAGTGACGTCATACGTTAGCGCGGTCGCTTGTCGGATTTTGCCGCGGAAGCCGTTCTTTAAGGTTTAATATCTCAGTCATTTTTGAAGATAGGAAAAAAATAAAAACAGATTATTTTTTCTCGAGTTACAGGTAACTGTTATTTTATTACTGTTTTATGATAAATATAATTGTCAGCTATTATTTTGATGATGAGCTTATACCATCAGTTAACTTGTGTATATACCATATTTACGCTAGGCAAGCATAGATTTAATTACTTTTCTTGTAATATTATTTTTAAAGAAAGCTTTCGTTGAAAACAATCATTCCGAGAACGTTTTTGTAAAGTTTGTATAAAATTCAACAATAACTTTAATATTTCTTTTTTACACTTTACAATAAAGGAAGTATGTAGTTAATATTATGAAATTAAAACATTTTAATAAAGTTGCAAATAAAAGCGTTTTGAAGCAAAATACCGCAACAAACGAAGCTATGTAACTATCTCTATGTATTCAATTATGTAAATATGAAAATATGGCAGACCTGCATATAAATAAATTAGCTGAAGTTATAAAAAGTTTCTCTTTTTTAAATATTCCCATGGAGTTTGTTTAAATACTAAAAATTTGATGTATTTTCTGTGATTTTAGTGATGTTCCCGGAAATGATGAGTTGTTCACGAAATGATGCGTGTGTTGCCTGAATGAGGATGTGAATGCATTTTAGGGTTTATTATAATAAAATCAAATGTTTACAAGTTATTGTTATTTAGTTATTTGGCATAAGGTTTATTCTAAACATAAATGTAACTTTACTTAGCTTAAATCACTTCTTTACAGTCTTTTGATGATGTACCCTGCCAAGTACAATTCTTTATAATCACATTAAACTTTATGTTGATGGTGATAATGAAACCATTAATAACATGTAATAGTTCTAGTAAAATTGTAAGTAACATTTTAAACAAAAACAAGTTTTCTTAATTACATTAATAGAACACAAGAATATGTGAAAAGATAAACATTAAAAATTTTCGAAAACTTCAATATCAGTATCGAAGTAATAATACTCTCGATTTCTTTCTCTTTTCAGTAATGGCGTAGGAATGATATTAATTATTTGCTCGAATGCAATATATGATACATAGTTTGACACTAACTTAAATTTTTTGGCACTGTTACGCGCTGAACTCAAGAAAGTTACTAGGATTTATCCATCATCTTCATCGACACCTGTCTGACAGATGGCAACATAATATCTGTAATTGATATTTTTCTTTTGAGTAGGTACTTTAATTAATAAAAATGTTCCAGTGGATATTAAATTAGGATGTAGGTTTTCCTTGCCTTGACTGTAAGATGTACCAGCTTTAGCATCAGACTTTAGAATCGACGTATTGGTCGTCCTCTCTTTTGGCAAAAACTTTTTGGTCATATAAAGCAACTTGTACTCCTTACTATATCTCCACTAACACATTTTTGGAAGGCTTCCCTGTCTTTGGAATTTTTTTTCAAACTATCAGCTTTTTCTTGTAATTGTGTAATAAGAACTTCGTTAAATAATAGATTCTTGCGTACTTCAGAAGGTACGTCGATGTTTTTAATCAGTGCGTTAACTTTGCTGTTAGGAGTAATAGGTATTCGAGCTTTCTTCTGTACTTTTTTTCTTTTCATTTTAGTCTTTTAATTAAAGTTTTATATTTACGTTTAATTTTAGCGATTGTTTTTTCCTGTTGTTTTATTTTACGGTATGCTTTAGCTCTATCTTTCCGCACAATTTTTCTTCCTACTGTTTTCCTCACTGAAGGTGTTGCAGATATATCATCATCGGAATGTGGCGGTGTATTTATTATTATATTTGATAATTCCTTCTTCTTTTCTGTGTATTTTTTTTACGCTTCTTTCCATTTTTTTCTCTGCTTTCGCTTTTCTCTCTCGGTCTTCTAAGCAATGTTCTTAACTTTTTTTCAGCTTTTTTTCTGATAATATGCTCTATCTTTAGCCCTTTTAACCTCTCTGTTCATCTGTCATCTTATCTAAATATTTTCTTTTTCTGGCATTAGTTTTTTCTCTTTCGCGCAAATAGGATGAACTATTTTTGTTAAGTTGCTTTTTCGGACGTTTTGTTCTTTTTCCAGCTTCTTGAGACTCCATATTGCTAAAAAATTAAACATTTAATTAAAAACTGTATTTAACACAACATACACTAAATTTAATAATGAATAGTAATAGCAGATTGCAATTTAGTAACTAAACAGTCATTTCGGAAACGTCATCATCATTTCGATAACGCTCCGTCATGTCCGGTAACGTTCACGAAATGACCGTTCCCGAAATGACTTTTTCAAATTAAAGCGGCTATTTTTACAGCAGCCATCTTTGACATCATGTCTGGCTTGGTTAATGTAAAATATTTGAGGTTATAATTTCTTTTAAACACTATAAAACGTAGTGTTTTTCAATATTCCAAGGTAATAAATGCATTCCCGGTATGACGACATTGATGTACGCACTGTAAATAATGAATCGAAAGATACTTACTACTTATTTTTAATTTTATCGGCGAATAGTTCTCATAACAGCCACTTTGTTTACATCTTCCCCTACAACTGTGCCATAGACACCTAGAGGCTGCGTTCAATAATACATTTTTTTTCGTCGATTAAAACTGCGTTCACTGAAATGATGCTTACATTGTCGGACATAATATTTCGACTTTTTTTTCTTCAATTTCTTTTTATTTTTTATTAATGTTTACCATAACGTGATATCAGATAAAATTGAGGGCCAATAAGTAATGAAAACCGTTAAATTTATTTTATTTTATGTTGATTCCCAGAGTTTGTTTCTAAGAAATGTTACTTAGGACGCGTTCTCGAAATGACTTTTTGTACTTATTTCTTTAAATAATTTTGAATATGTTTAACTTTTGAAGTATGTTGTGTGATATATAGTCAATGTGAACACATTTAAATATTTACAAACATTAATTTATTAAAAAAATATATGAATTTAATCATTTATTTACTGGCGAAGGTGATTTGCCACCTTGGTGATTTTGACCCACCTATTTTGTAGATATCCTGAAAAAAAAAACATTGGTGTTCTCCATTGCACTAAAAAATAAAGCGGCGGCGGCGGGCGCGAATGTGCCGGGAGCGAGCGGATGCGCAATTACTTGTACGCGCGTGACAAGAAAATTTAAAACATTAAATGTTATAATTATAATACATATATGTGTAAACATTACAAACTTATATTGTCAACGCCAACAAAGAAGTGTGATAAATAAAAATGTGGGTAGATTGATAATTAGTACTGGCAATAAAAGCTGGTGTTCAATCACGGACGGGGCAACATTCTAAAGTTACATTAGCCACTCTATATACCTACTATTTTAGATATTTTGGATAAAATAATGTATTGTGTTGTGTGTTATTTCTAATATCTGCCAATTATATTGTTCTAATTTGTTGTTTAAATTACTGTAATCATTATATTCAAAATATATTCAGATTTATAAATGGATTTTGATTAGAAATACAAAAATGGTTAAAATTACAGACTAAGAATGAGATTGCTAGTGATTAAAATTGATAATAATTAAGTGTAATAATAGTGTTAATAATTAAAATTAATATTAATAAGATTTTAGTCAAAAAATTCAAAAACAAACATTCTCAAATTTTTTTCACTTAATTTAAAAAAAAAAGATTTTTTCACTTAATTTTTTTGCCACTTGGATTATTATTTATTATTATTAGAGTTACATATTGTATAATAATAGCAAAACATGTACACTACTAAGGCGTAGCAAATTTAGCTGTACCTAATAAAAAGTACTACAAATAAATAAATATTAAAGCGCGATGCGACTCAATGAATTCTTTGTTTTACTTTTACACACAGAATGCCGTCTTGTGTTGAGGGGAGCGGGGCGCATCGATCTGGACTCCGCCCCGGCGGGCGGAGACATTTTTTTCATTTTTATTTTGTGTATCACCTTAAAAACAATTTGTATACGTTGTACTTATGTTTATTTAAAAACTTTATGTATATTCTGGTACAAAAGGCGGACTCAATGCTAAGAGCATTCTCTACCAGTCAACCTTTGGGATAAACAGAAAACACAACAGATGAACAAAAGGGATAACAAGTGCCCAAAGTGACTAAGCACGACCGCAAATGAACTAAATACAATATAAAAAAAATAACAATATACCAAAAACAAACAAATACACAATACATAGACTACAACATATAAAAATAAACTATTAGGTCGGGGAATTTGTATGTATAAACTTGTAATAAAATCTCTTTGGCTATACTATTTGTATCTGGCCGGTTTTGATGACATTAAAAAGGTTACATTTCAAAAAAATTATCAAATTAGTAAAATGTTGTTTCCAGCTATTTTTCATTGATTTCTCTTTTTGTCAAAATTAGTGAATCTAATGAAGAAATTCGATACATTTTAAAATTTTATTACAAACAAGGAAAAAATGCAACGCAAGCCTCGAAAAAAAAAAACTGTTACGTTTATGGACCTAACGCGTGTCAGTAAGAGTAGCACAAAGTTGGTTTAAGTCCAGGGGCAGTTATGGAACCCCTCTACAAGGGATTGTACAAATCAGAATAACTATAACAAGTGCCCAATGCGTGGAACTAAGGCATAAGTCGGTGAGCCTTATATTTACTTAGATATTTGGTCCTTGGATGCTGGCTCCATACATCCAACATACAGTGTACGAATTAAGTATCCAAGTGTACCCATGTAGATGTATACAGATACAAACGATTAAAGCGATGCAGATGTATTGGTGTAGCGGTTTTTAGGGATTTTCACTTTTCATGCAAATGCAGTTTTAAACTATGCGTGTGTTTGAGGAAGTAAGGCAGTGATGTTTAATACATGAGGACGAAAACACCTTGCATAACTTTACTGCAAATGGACTACATTTTAATCTCCCCAACCATAGAGCTCGTCCGGCTAAAGGAGACCACTGTTAAAAAAGCACTTGCATTGTTGTATTTTGATGCGTTCTGTATGTTGCCATAACCTATCCCCTGTCCAACTTGTCCATTGCCCTTTATTTACTTACTTTTTTGTGCATGATTGTCAGCGCCATTGCGCTTTCCATGGGTCTATATGACGAGCCCGTTGGATGAGTGGTTAGGGGGCTTGCCTTAACGCTCTGTTCTAGGGTTCCCGGGTTCGATTCCCGGCAGGGTCAACTTTGAAAAATCAAATTTTCAAATCTGGCTCTGGTCTGGATTTGGAAAGTAGTGGCAGGGCACACTGCGTTTTCTCAGTCATTTGGGCAGCCCGTCTGGCGGCAGTAACCACCCCCTTACAGAAAACCACCGTGAAATAATAGTACGTGTGCTGTTGTGTTTCGGTGAGTGAGTAAGGGATGCCAGAGCCCATTTCCCTATCCACTCCTAATCCCTTATCCTTAATCCTACTGCAGTCGGCAGCGCAGTTGCAGCAGCTTTGGCGTCGCTTGTGTTATAGGCGACGGTAGCCACCTACCATCAAGTGGACCGTCTGCCTGTCTGTCGACCTTAACACAAAAAAAAGTAGCAACCCACTGAAAAGATCATCTATGCCTTGGACATTCGTATAAAGAAACTTCGTTCGTATTGAAAAATAAAAATAACATTATTGATGACGCCATCTATTATATTAAAATAGAATTAGGTGAAGCGGTGAGATCTATCGCATTTTGGTAGAACTGCTTGATGATACACCTGTGCATAGTATGCACCAATTTGCAAACCTTCGGGAACCTAAGGATAAAACCTTAACGAATTATACACCTATAGATTCCACAGGATTCACTCTATTGATAGATTAAAATCGCATGAAAATGCGTTCAGTAGTTTTTGAGATTATCGCGAACAGACATACAGAGACACTTTGTTTTATAATATGTAAGGATATAAAACTTTTACTAGCCTCATATAACTGTCAAAATACGTTGCATTTGTGTGGTAATGTTGTTAATTATGCCATAATGTGTAATAAATCGAGAGGCACCTGGATCGTAATAATAAATTAACCTAATTTTATCTTGAAAGAGCTATCGATCCCTCGAGTCCGCTGTGAATAAAAGATGACCCGGCAAATGCGAAGGTTGATGTTCAGGTTCAGACGATATTTCATAAACAAATCAATGATACGGTTGGTTAACCAGTCTGATGTAATAATTTCGCAAAGTATTAGTAAAAAGACAAAGCTTATCACAATTAAAGTTTCAAATAAATTACAGGAAGGCCAAACAAATTCCTGATATTTACATAATTAGCACTAATTGTTGTATATTCTCGCTATTATAGACATAAAAAAAATATTTTAAGGTCGTCAGGCACGCTGACGGTCCAACCCCACTGTAATCAAAGGACATATAGTTAAGGATATATACATTAAGGATAAGAGATTAAGAAGGGATAGGGAAATGGGCTCTGGCATCCCTTACTCACCCACCAAAACACAACAGCACACATGCAGTTATTTCACTGTGGTCTTCTGTGAGAGGACTGTTACGCTGCCAAACTTGCTGCCCAAATGGCTGCTAAACGTGTGCCCTGCCACTGCTTGCCAGATCCTGATCAGAGCCAACTTTGAAAATTCATTTCCAAAGTTGACTTAGACGGGAATCGAACAGTTAAGCGTTAAAGCGAGCACCTTAAATACTCGACCAAGGGGCTCGGCTCGTCATTTGTAATTTTGAATGTACAGGTTTTGGATTTTTTTATTTAATTCCGATAAGTTTATTGATATATCTATCATTTAGTCACATGTTTTATATCGTAAATAACAGTAATATTCTTTCTCATCTAAACTAATTAATAAAATAAGAGATTATGAAGGTAAGAACACAAAGACATTTGCTATGTAACCTTGGGATGAAACATACTAACATAGCCTCTCTTTGAATTCTGTAACCGTAAAAACTCACGGAAACAAAGGATAATGGGTCCGCTGACAATTCTATTGTTAAAGCAACGTCTAAGTAAATTTGATAATTCTCGGCGCGTTTTCCTAACGTTCATATTATGAACCCTATATTTAAATTAACTAGAATTTAAATCTTTGTTTAACCAATTTTATATACTACGTAGAATTTTATCTACTTCACGATTGATAGTCTTTTTTATTATTAGTCATTTTTTTTAGTTTTTTTTTTTAAATCTCTACATATAAAAATGAATCCCCATTTCCCTTGGTCACGGCATCATGCGTGAACGGGTAGACCGATTTTATTTCGGTTTTCACTAATGGAAAGAGGGATAAACGGGGAATGTTCATATACATATATAAAAATTGCACGCCGGGCGAAGCCGGGGGCGGAACGCTAGTTATAAATAAATTTATTATGACATAAGGAATGACTCTCACGATTCAGGCGTAGCCTAGAGTGGATCCCAGTGTAAATATAGATTTTGTTAAATCTTATTGTCAAATAAATGCTTTCCTTCCTTGTTTCTTCATATAAATGAACTCTCTCCTTCTGTTACTCATAATTCATGCCATAACCGCTACTTTAGAAGAACCGATATGCTTCTACACCGTGTTGCAATAGACATGACGTATGTATTTATGTACTTACTATTGTCTCTAACGAGACTTTTTTCGCAATATAACTAGTCTGGCCATAAAAACTTTTTCTTTTTTCAACTCTTTATTAATTTTGAATTTGGAAAGAGATTATTATGTCAAAAAGATAAAATAAAATAAGTGAAAAAGTCAAATAGATAAAAGATAAAAAAAATTGACTTTATAAGGGCTGAAGACTGGCCCTCGTCTAGCCCAGATCTGAACCCCCTTAGATTACAAATTGTGGTCAGTTTTGGAGGACATGGCCTGCTCTAAACGACACGTCGATATTGAAATCTCTGCAGCAAGTAGTGTCTAAATTTCCCATGGAAACAGTAGATTCGTGGCCAAACAAAGCTAAAAGGTGCCATTTTGAATACAATTATTTTTTATATTTTTGCGGAGACTTCAATAAATATGTATATATAAGTTTTATTAAGATTACCTTACTTCATTAAAAAAAAAGGATTTTTATTTGTAACAGAACTTATGGCTGGACTAGGTACAATATCTACAAATCACCCTGTGTTTATTTAATACATCATTATTTTTACATAATGTGTCTTTAAAAAGTGGTAATATGTTCTAGGGTGCATGAAATTCATGCCAACTCTTTCGATAGATTTGTGAACGATCAGCAATCAGAAAACTCAAGCCAAATATGAAATTAATTATTCGCAATAGAATTATACGAACATATACATGACGTAATTACTAATAGCTAGAACTATTATTTATTCTGTGCTAATAGCACTTACAAGTTGCCAAGAGATGTAGCGTACATAGTTGTTGATAGTTATACGAAACATCACACACTATATAGATTAAACTAGGTTGATTAGTACGGAGGGTTAAATGCAAGCTTGTCAAAGCCAACCCTGTAATATGGAGCCCAACCGAATGACCCGGAGGATTAATGAGACCATAACTTACGAATAAAATAGTTTCTAGCATCTGGAAAATTGTTTGTATTTGATGTATACTTATGTGTATCTAAATTTTTCACAAATACGCAAAGATCCTCTGATCATGGAAATACATAACTATAATTGTCTACAACTTATATCGCTATATCTGGCTTAAGGTAAGTCCAGACTATAGACAGGTAATAAAATATGTTACAAAACATGGTTATATAACATGTTTCATATGCGTTGACTCTATATTTTAATAAAACAAATTTATATAACCGTATGTTCCCAATTAACAGAGTCTTTTGTTTGTTTGTGAGACGCGAGCGGACTGACTAAAAACATTGTTAACAATGTCTTGTGACGAATCGACTAGACATGTCACTACTTGATTTTTAGCGAGAACACAACTCTTAACAAAATGTTTTTAACAAGTTGGGTTAACATGTCAATACAGACTTAGATACAAGTTACGGTAACACTTGCGCGTGAGTCATGTCACATCTCGTGTACTCATGCGACCGAGACATAATTTGTAGACATGTTAGACAACATTATTTTATTGCATTGTTATTTTAAGGGGGCTTACAAAGCAAAAAAAATCTAATTTCACCGGCGTGGCCCCATAATTGAATGGACACGATACCAACACAACAGAGTTCCTTTTATTAGCCATATATTTAAACAATCTTGTCAAAATAATATGAAACAATTTATAAACCGTCTATACACAACACATTTATAATAATCTACTCACAAAAAAGTTTTATTATAAAAATTATGTCTAAATATTCTTGCGCAGAAACATAGTCTTCCCATCTCAGTAGAGCGATTGTGACTGATTATGTGAAACAATGCACATTGAAGTATGCATGACATGAGACGGAAATATTAAATATCAATTACTCGTAAACTACGATGTCAAATGGAAAATTAATCCTCAAAGGCCTAGATAATCTGTGAAGTGAGATTACTGATAATTTTTTAGGTTTGTAACATGTGTCATTTTGAAAATAAAACAAAAAACGACAAAAATGAGAGGTAACTTGGGGATTTTGTTCTATCGAGAAAATTTCATTGTATATTATTTTCTGTCCACATTTCGCTTTTATTAATAGTGTATTAATCTAATTATATAAATATTTTCTTACTTGGACTGTATATCTTAGATAAAATTCAAATCTAGGACTAGCTATTTCTATTTATACGCGCTCACAATGTGTACAATTTTGTGTTTTATTTTGCAATGTTATACAATTTTAAACAATTTTAAACAAATTTAAATGGACACAAAGTTATATAACAATGTATTAAATTTCGACGCACCTTTACTTATAAAAATGTTATATGTAAATTATATATGAGAAGATAAATATTTATACCATTATGTTTTCGTTTTTATTTGTACTGTATTGCGTTTTTATATCATGAATGTTCTTGTGTTGGGAACGTACCGACTTGAAAAGGAGCTCGTAATAACGCATGAACGCTCGGTCGAGTTTTCAGTCGAATACTGGGGAAATCGACATTAAAATGTGCGATTTTGGGTCGTGAACGCAAACAAAACGTATAAAATACTAAGACTATAAGTATATTGAGAGCATAAAATACATTTATTTGGTTCAATTGTATCTTAATTGTTTCAATATTTTGAATATAAAATATAATAGTAATAAAACTTTTTATTTTCAGACAAATTAGTACATTCGTATTAAATTACATAAAAATAAACTAAACTAAACTATTTACATAACAAGAAAAATCAATTACAAGATCTACAAGCAACTCAAAGACAAAAATGCAAATTTATGAATCTACCAAAAACCGCCACATTCATTCTGTGGCGCTATCATCTTCAGGACTTCATTGGAGCTCCCCCGCAACCTGCACACAATGGATGCACTTCTTTTTTGCATGATGGCATAGGAATCTTCTACACCAGCATCCGCAAACATTGCAGAAGCTTGGGAGTTTCAATAGAACCCTGAAGGTGTTATTATATTGACCCTTAAGTCATTGTAAGCCATCTGTGTATTTGTCCATAGCGCACATGTGTAGAAACTCTGGTAGAGCATGAGTTTGACATTTATGGAGTATCGTGCAAATCTATGTGCCACCATATTGCCCCTAATTGACAATGCTCTGCGTTCTCTTTCGATATCTCGCTCATCTTTTAGATCTTCAGTGACAATATGACTGAGATATCATGTGACATGATAAAATTATCATGTCAGTGTTTGTAACAAAACTCCTCCGAAACGGGTGGACCGATTTTTATGATTTTTTTTTGTATATTTGGTAGGTATGAGAATAGGTTGTAAAGTATTTTTCACCCTCCTACTCTCCCTTTTTTAATCGCAATTTTAGTATTAATATCCAAATAATTTAACCGTCATTCATTGACGTGAAGTGTCGCGTCACTTTGACATATGATTAGAAAATAAAATTGGACCCGATAGGTGGCGCCACAATCGGGTTACAGAATTAGTTTCGGGTTCGGGCAGGACAACGTCTGCTGGGTCAGCTAGTTTAGATATAAAAATCGAGCCGAATTCAGGACCGTTTGGTTTCTAAAAGTACACCCGCACAATTAGGAGAACTTGTGTTAAATTTACTTTCTTTGTAGATTAAAGACATACTACATAGGTATAATATGGTATAAAGGATAAGAACTGCACACATAATAGTAATATTGTTATGCTTGGAAAAAATGAGTCGCGCAATAATGGTGGAGTGCTTTTACATTGAAACTACGTATCAAGTAAGGCTTTAGAAAAGTGCCCATTATTTATACGGTGGGTCTTCCTACTCACGCTGCAAGGACGCAAACACACTCATGCTAATGTTACGAAAATCCTACAAAATAAGAATGCCACTTTTTATAATGTATTCCAGTCATTATGTATGAACTATAAAAAAATATATCAATACATATTATCAAAAAAATGTAGCTGTCTGCCTGTCTGTTTCTCTATTAACTTATTCTAAACTACCCAATGGATTTTGATACTGTTTTCACTAATGAAAAGAGCGATAAATGAGGAAGGTTTGTGTATATAATATTCAGAAATATTTGCATGCCTTCGAAGCCAGGGTGGGTCACTAGTTTCAATGCATATATGTAGGTACATATATGTACGAGTAGGTATCATGCAAGCATCTTGTTTTAAAAATTATAATTAAGTCAACAAAGCTCCGAAAATTGACTCTTAGGATTAGGTCCTAAATTACTGTAAGCGTCTACTACGGCATACCGTCTTTAGAAAGCAGCTAACTTCGCTTCTTGATAATAAAATAGATTACCCCCTTACAGAAGACCACCGTGAAATAACAGCACGTGTGCTGTTGTGTTTCGGTGAGTGAGTAAGGGATGCCAGAGCCCATTTCCCTATCCACTCCTAATCCCTTGTCCTTAATCCTACTGCAGTCAGCAGCGCACTTGCAGCAGCTTTGGCGTTGCTTGTGTTATACGGCAACGCTACCATCAAGTGGACCGTCTGCCTGTCTGCCGACCTGATGCGGAAACGGAGACTATTCTCTCAGAGGCTACCTAGATCAGCATACGTATTATATTTAATTTTTTAAATGGTATTTGACTTAGTTTCATGGTTAGGTAGACTTCCTAAGTTATAATAAAAACGATGCTTAACAAGAGAGAAAAATACTTACTTCTCTTTACTAACGAGAGTAAAGGGAAGCTTTTAAATGTTGATTGCTGTAGCATCTCCATCGATTCAATAAATCAAACTAATTAATTTACATACATTAACATATCTCATTAATTGGACGCTCACTTCTGTATCAATAAAAATTTAATAAAATCGTAAACGTAAAATAAATCGTAAAATAAAAGCAGTGTTTTCTCAAATAAAAAAAAATTGTAGGTACCTACACGTTGTACTTATGTTACCGAGGTCAAAAAACAGTTTTTAGAGTTTCTATCAATTTGTGCGTTTATGCACGATAATCTTAGAAACGGATTAACCGATTTGAATGCGGTTTTCACTGACGTATTGTACAAGGCTTCCCTTAAAATTTTAGTGTTTGCTCATTCCAATCGGTTTACAAACAAAAAAAGTTATGCGCTATTTCGAATACCACGCGTACGAAGTTGCGGGCAGACTTACAGCGAGGATTAGTTAATGTTATTGCTGGCTATTGTTAGAAGATTGGTAGAAATCTATTTCAATAGCGTTGATCAGCAAACGATTAAATTACTTGTAGCGCAATTGTACCTACTAACGATTGAGTTTGATTGATTCTATGTAGTGAGGATTACTTTGCACAAATCAGAATTGACTTCAAAATGACCCAATCTGCGTAAGAGAGCTAAAGTTAGTTAGTGGAAATGCACACTGTGTTTTGCACTCATAGATTAGGCAGCCCCTATGGCGACAGTATTTACCCACTTACAGAATGTTAATGTTTTTGAATTTAAATACTGGCTATATATTTAAATAGGTTTGAATTTCAAACAATAAAAAGTTGAAATTAGAATGTTTTTAAAAAGAAATATAGAAGATGTCATTGTTAGAAAAAATATGAGTTGAAGTTTAGAGACCAAAAGAAAATGATGTGTTTTGATAGTGTTTAATTTATGTTATAAAATGTTGTATACGAAGGAAAACAATATATGTGCACATAATATGGAACAACAGAGTGTTTTATTAAATTTGAGATGATAAAATCTCAAAATCACTCTCACAATTTTTTTAAGACAGAAGACCACCGTGAAATAACAGCACGTTGCCGTTGTGTTTCGGTGTGTGATTAAAGGATGCATGAGCCCGCTTCTCTATCATCTTCTAATTCCTAATTCTACTAAGGTCGAGTGCACATCCAGCACCTGTGGCGTGACTGGTCGATAGATGACTGTAGTCACCAACCTTTAAGTGAACCGTCAGACTGCCTAAAAATATTTAAAAACTTATCACCGCTTTATAATTTTCGAACAAAATAAACCAATCAAATCGAATCAGATGAAATCGTTTATTTCTCAAAAATAGGATAATAAGATCTCTTTTTTTTTTCAAATCAAAATACTACAACTGTTTCGGAAACAAAATAGCATAGGTACTGGAAGAGAAGAAACGCAGGAAGAAATTCTCTAGCAATCACTCATTTTTATCTGCTAAATAATCTTTAATTGTATAATACGCCTTTTTTTAACAAGGTTCCGTTTTACAAATGTCTTAAAATAAATGTTTTAATCGTAATTCACGTATGACTTCAGGGATTTTACGTGCGCATTCTCCTATAAATGAGTTATCTATTTTCGTTAGCCTTGTGTGGATCAAAGCAAGATCTTGTTTATTTCTAGTATTACTATTATATCACTGTTTTTTCTTAAAACGTTAAATATTTTTATGAACAAAGTTATATTACCAAATATTATTGACATGGCACTGCTAATATGTTGCTCTCCTGAAATTAATCCCTTAATGACTGTCTATTGGGTAAATTATAAATATTTTAATGAATAAGATTTATTGACGCCTTAATTGCCTCCCTGTAATCGATTTAAGAGGATCTGAGCAATTCTTGGGGAGATAATAAATTCAATTATCCCTGACTTTGACGGCGAATGTCTCTAGTGAAAAATATAAATGGAATATTGAGTACAAACGATTTTCAGCCAAGAAATATTTAGGACGATGACAAAGAAATAAAAAACAGTTTTTAGTACTCATACCACGTTAGCACGCAGGTGGAATTATATATTTACCGAAATATACGATGTTATTTTATGTTATGTCTTCAAACATTTTTAAAATTTCTCAAAGGAAGTATTTGCTTTATTACAAACTCGTGCAAATATGAAAGCATTTTCATTTCAAAAATATTTCTGCTAAAATGAAAGCTAAATGTTTCAGCGAGATATGTACGTACGTTTAATAGAATGTGATGGTTTAGTTTTACCAAGTTCTAACGTTTAGGTAGTTTGGTAGCCTTATACACTGCGGTCCGCCATCGTATACTGGGCAGACCGTTTTATGGATAAAGTAACAACCTCCTTGCAGAAAACTATGATGAAATTATAGCATTAAAAGTTCAATTTAGATACTTGAGCAAGAAAGGTTAGATTCAATTGCCCTGCCTTACCTAAAGCCTATCAGAGTCGGCAGAGTACTTACTTACGTCCCTACTCTTGTTATAAATCAAGTCATCCTGCCAATCATAAAAAATCAAATTCCCCATTACCTAATGAACCTATATGAATTTGACATGGCACTGTTAATATGTTAATCCCTTAAATTATAGTTTATTACCTGAATTAACATATAAACTGGACAAATGTTAGGTTTTTAAGGGACGGTCTAAGAATACAAAAAAAAATTGGGCGCCAACGTCACCACAGCGATAAAGATGGCAGGCGTTATTTTTCAACGCAGATGAAGTTGTATCAAATAAATAAAACACTAACTTATAATTTGAAAGTAGGTGTACTTCAAGTAAAAAATACTTTCTTGAAAAATGCCTGCGCTTATGTAAAATCCTGGAGAAATGTATATTTGCAATATTGTAATTGAAATGGTATATTTGCTGCCAACATTCGGTAATTTTATATCTAACTACTTAGATACACATTACGGTGTTTCATATATACTACGCAGCTATGTTCATATGCATCGTAGATAAATTTTCTTTCAAAAATGGTTTTAATGATTTAAAAAGCTAATTTAATGATTTAACTCAGAAAAAACATTAGTTCAATTTTTATTGCTGATAAATTAATTGCTGGTGTTTTGGCAATATTGCTGTTGGTTCCTTGATAGAAAGCTTTGCCCAACCTTTGTGTGAGAGCAAAATAGTGATATATTTGGTTGGAAACTAGCTGAGCCCGCAACTTCGTACGCGTGGTATTCGGTATAGCGCGTACCTAACTTTTTTGTTTGTAAACCGATTGGAATGAAACAAACACTAAGTGTTACGGGAAGTTTGCTACAATACATTCATGAATACCGCATTCAAATGGGTTAAGCCGTTTCTGAGATTAGCGTGCACAAACGCACAGACAAACAGAGAAAAATTCTAAAAACTATTTTTTGACCTCGGTAACATAAGAACAACCTGTAAAGTTTTTTTTTTCTTGAACAAATCTTTAATTTACAGACACGGCTTTTGTTTACGATTTTATTATAATATGTAGATTTTACTATATAATAATTTTACTAATATTTTACATAATATTATTTTACTATATAATAAAATATCTTATTTTTATATAATAAATACTGTTGGAAAAATTCACAAATCAAAGTTAGAATACATAGAAGCAAGTTAAAATAGAAGAGCATAATATACGTATATAGTATGATCTTGATTTGGAATTAAAATTTCCCTATGAAAAAAACTACGAGATTCAGATTTTATCCTGTTGTACATCAAAGGTTCGAAAGGTTCCAGACGACCGTGAGAAACGAATGGTCACCCTTTTAAGGTCTGTCTTCAGCTGAATGACCCAGCAGTAACTGCAAATGGAATGTCAGACCTTAATGCTTTGTATTACTTTAGAATGTAGTTTGTTAAAATTATGTATTTTTGACTACTTTTTTAATTTTACTTATTAGTTAGAAATAAAATATCAGATTAATTGACCTGCTATGCCGATCATTAGTTTTAATTAGTGAAGTATGTTGTTCGCAAAATTCTGTCTAGTTCTTATTTGGTGCGAGTATAATATTATTTTAATTTTTTTTCTTTTACAAAATACTTTTAAATATCGTCTTTTTTTTTAAAATATAAACGACAATATTACATAACTAGTCTGGCCATAAACTTTTTTTTTTCAACTCTAAAACTTCTTTTGATTTCTCGCCATTTCACTTACTTTTTCGTGTTTGTTATCAAATTACAATGGGGTGTTAAAGAAAATAGGATTGCAGTGATTGCTTTATATAGAGTGGAGCCGTCGTCGTCGGACATATTCAAGACACTTCAAAAGCTTGGTATCAGCCGTATGTACGTATGTCGTATTATCGACAGATATACCAACCTCTGTCGATGACCATAAAGATCGGGGAGGCCGCGTGCTGTTAGAACTACAAAGGCTGTTAATGCTGTTAAAGACAGAATTCGTCGAAACCCCAGAAAACAAAAAAAGGAAAATAGGAATAGAAAAAAAAAACAAAACAGGAAGCCCATTTTCCTAATCCCATATCCTTAATCTTAACCGTGAAATAACAGCACGTGTGCTGTTGTCTTTCTCTGAGTGAGTAAGGGATGCCAGAGCCCATTAACCTATCCACTCCTAATCACTTATCCTTAATCCTACTGTAGTCGGCAGCGCACTTGCAGCAGTTTTGGTGTTGCTTGTGTTATAGGCGACGGTAGCCACCTACCATCAAGTGGACCGTCAGCCTGTCTGCCGATTTTAATATAAAAAAAAACTTATCGCGAGAAATGAGGACTCTGTCGTGTATATTAAAACAAGACCTGAAGCTCGATATACAGGTAATGCCGTAAATCAATCCCTACAAATAAAGAGAGTGGATCGATCAAAACGCCTTCAAAATGTACGCTCACAGTTCTAAAGAAGCTGCCCTAGTGATAGGAAAGGTACAACGTGGTCGTCATCCTGCGGCAGTTATGGTTTGGTGGGGAGTGTCTTATCAAAGAATACAAAGAAAGCTTCATTTTGGTGAAAAAGGTGTGAAGACTTCAGCCAAAGTGTATTAAGAGATCGTCTTGGATCGTGTTGTGAAACCTCTCAGCAATACACTTTTTAAAAACGCACCGTGGACTTTCCAGCAGGACTCTGCACCTGGTCACAAGGCACGAACTACCCAAGCCGAAACCAACGTTACCTTTATAAGAAGTGAAGACTAGCCCTCGTCTAGCTCAGAACTGAACTCCTTACACTACAAATTATGGTCAGTTTTAGAGGACATGGCCTGCTCTAAACGACACGCCAACATTGAGTCTCTTAAGAAATCTCTGGAGCAAGCAGTGGCTAAATTTCCCATGGAAACAGTGCGTAAATCCATAGGATACGTGGCCAAACAGATTAAAGGCCTGTATCAAAACTAAAGCTAAAGGCATATTAGCGAAGTAAAGGTTTGTTTTGAAACATTGGGGAGAAAAAATATGTTTAAAAATGGATGTTTAACTGTTTTCGTAAATAACAAAATTGTTATTAACCAAATTTAACTTAACACGTGTCATTTGATTCGTCTCGCCAGTACCTATAACTTACCTGCATTATAATTTAATAAAATAAATATGTTTTTCACAATTTCATTAACCGAAAAATCTGTTTTTTCACACGAATCAATACTCCTACTGACAATTTCTAATTTTTAGTTTTCGCCCCCGGAAAATTACAACATATGATAAGACAATAGTTGAACTTAGTCTTATCACATTTCTACATAAAGCAATTTAATCACCGTACCGTACATACCTGTGCTAAGAACAGGTACATAGATACACGGTAGGTATCATCTAAAACTTTAATGGGACGCGTGTTCAAGATAATTTCTAATTTAACACTGACTACGTTGGGCCTCATTTGTATGGAAATTTACTCACAAGAGACACGTGACAATGTTAGAAAATCAATTAACCGTATTTTCTAGTTTAACATCACACTGAAAACATGAAATTTAATATAGGTAACTAAAGAAATCACCATTAATTTGATGAGAATAATCATTTTAAATATCTATTCATTTTGTTTTCCTTAATTTTATTTACATAGTAATTAGTATATTATTTATTTATTTCTAAAGTAAAATTAATAAAAAAGAGATTAAAGAATTTCGGACTTCAAAGAAAATTACGATATGGCTTGTGTCACTTCTGTGTTTTTTTTTAAATTATTTATATATCGGTTATGGGGAGCTATGGAAAAGTCTATGCTCAGGGTTACACTGCAAGATCGAACCAGGAATGAGGAGATTTAACCCTCATATAACCCTGTCCACCCACTAGGTGGACAGACGACCTGATAAGGGCCGTGGGTGGATCCAAGCAGCTTCTGATCGGTCCTTTTGGAAAATTAGAAGGCCTTTGTCCAGCTGTGGACACGCCCTACAGCTGTGATGATGATATCAGCTTATTATAATATAACGATATTCGTGTAAGTATACATATTATAAAACTAGCTGAGCCCGAAACTACGTACGCGTGATATTCGGTATAATAACTTTTTTGTTTGTAAACCGATTTGAATGAAATATAATTAAAGCCCGTTGGATGAGTGGTTAGGGTGCTTGCCTTAACGCTGTGTTCTAGGGTTCCCGGGTTCGATTCCCGGCAGGGTCAACAGATGTTTTAAAGCGCTTGGTCCGAATTAGAAGTATTCTGACAAGATGGGAATGGTAACCAGCCGTAAGTCTGCATGTCCGATAGAAGAAAAGGGAAGACGGTATGATCTCATGCAGCTCCCGAGCACACTCTCTGAAGTACATCTTATATAATACACAGAAACAAATGCCAGTTGTAAATAAACACTACGAAAGCTGTAAGCAATTTTAGGCTGATCACTGATCATCTAACTTTACGTTGATGATCTAACTTTATTTTAACATCTAACTTTATTTTAACATCATTAAAATGACAGGGTATATTTAATTTATTCCTACTTATTTATATATTATATAAACAATAAATAAATTAAATGAAATAACTACAATTAGAAGGACGAGTATGAGACAATAGTCCTCGTCAGAGTGAATTCATACAAACGAATTACTTGAAATATTATGCAAGGGATTGTTTGACCCATTTTATGAAATGTCAAAGTTAACAATACTCAATCGATGAGACAGTCGCCTCACCCACAAGGACGGAATTACAGTGCTGACTAATTGTTATTTATTTACTATCAAATTTATCCCACATTATGTCTGTATCGTTTCGCAGTCATTTGGGCAGCCCGCCTGGCGGCAGTAACCACCACCTTACAAAATACCACCGTGAAATAACAGCATATACGTGCTTTGTGTTTCGGTGAGTGAGTAAGGGATGCCAGAGCTCATTTCCTTATCCTCTCCTAATCCCTTATCCAATCCTACTGTAGTCGGCACTTGCAGCAGCTTTGGCGTTGCTTGTGTTATAGGCGACGGTAGCCACCTACCATCAAGTGGACCGTCAGCCTGTCTCGACCTAAGGTCGACACCTTAACATTAAAAAAAAAATCCTTATATGAAATGGATGCTGATTAGACTTTAGTTTGAAGATGCGCACTACTATAGACAACTTCTTTTTGTTTATAAATTATTTTTACAAAGTCTCCTTTTCATCTTTGATAATCTTATGTGTTGTGTATATATTCTGTTAGTCTTTAATTATCATAAACATTTTTTATTACAATCTAGTCTTGGCGATCACAGGAACATGAGCCTTAGCTTTGATTAATAACACGAAATGAAATTATCAATATAACAGCGAGGATAAAATTAAATGACCTATAGGTAATATAATAAAATCGTATACGAGCCGTTAAATATTTTTTCAAAAAACAATTTGTACACGTTGTATTTATGTTACCGAGGTCAAAAAAATAGGTTTTAGAATTTCCGTCTCTTCGTGCATTTGTGCACGCTAATCTCAGAAACGGCTTAACCGATTTGAATGCGGTTTGTAACAAGCTTTCCGTAACATTTACTGTTTGTTTCATTCGAATTGGTTTACAAACAAAAAAGTTACGCGCTATACCGTATACCACGCTCAAAGCTAGTCATTAATATGATGATCGTGAATTTATCCATCATACTTCCGAGGAAATGGCTATGATGAAGTGGTAATACGTGTTTCATTACGACACAATTGAATGAAAAAACAATTTTTGACAGACTATGTTATAAAAATCCACTCAATTTGGACAACACAAGGAATAATTATCTTTACATATTATAGAACAAAGTCTCCCGCCGGCCGCGTCTGTATGTATGTATGTATGTATGTTCGCGATAATCTCAAAAAATACCGAATTTATTTTCATGCGGTTTTCAGACTATAAATACTATAATAGACTATAAACAGACTATAGAATTTATTCACTAATAGAAAGAGCGATCAACGAGCAAGGTTTACTGTATATAATTTGAAACCGGGGACGGGCCCCTAGTATGAAATAAAAGCGTAATGTATTATTTGATCTCAATATTAATTGTCTGTATACATTAATTCAAATATAATAATATACAACACGAGCAACCCATTTCCGTTTCGAGTCCAGAGATCAAGAGGGTCGTCGAGTAATTTTCTCGCGTTTTCGGTACTTTTCCCGTTCCCTTGAGAGCGGCGTTATTCATGAATGGCAAATTGTCAAAGTGCTGAAGACCTTTGAAGTGATACCAGTCAACAAATTACTTTTGGCCATCAATTTGATTATTTTGTTTAATTTGTACTTATTTAAAAAATACGCAAATTTGTACTTACTAATATTTTTTAAACTAATTTTTTTTTTCAATTATTATCTAATTATTTTGTATTTACAAAATAATCAAACGAGAATTTAATTCATATGTAAATTAAGGTACTTATTGTAATTAAGGCGATCGACAACATTTAGGGGCCGACCATTAAGGGGGCGTACAAAGCAAAAAATATTTCCAATTTCACCCGCGTGGCCCCATAATTGAATGGACACGATACCAACACAACAGAG
Organism: Bembecia ichneumoniformis; assembly: GCA_910589475.2. Taxonomy (NCBI): domain Eukaryota; kingdom Metazoa; phylum Arthropoda; class Insecta; order Lepidoptera; family Sesiidae; genus Bembecia; species Bembecia ichneumoniformis. Next base: position 15,298,243 of record OU342536.1, on the reverse strand, counting down.
TTCCTTTTATTAGCCATATATTTACACAATCTTACGTAAAAAAATTACGTCTAAATATTCTTGCGCACAAAAACATAGCCTTCCCGTTTCAGTGGCGCGATATTGACTAATCATGTGAAACAATGCACATTGAAGTACCCATGACATGAGATGGAAGAATAAAAATGTTATAAGTGCCAAAAGTATTAAATATTAATTACTCGTAAACCATAATGTCAACTGAAAAATTAATCCTCAAAGGCCTCTAGATAACTGTGAAGTGAGATTTATACCTACTGATGATTTTTTAGGTTTGTAATATGTGTCATTTTGAAAATAAAACAACAAACTATAAAAATGAGAAGTAACTTGGTGATTTTGTCCTATCGAGATCTTAATTTACTTAATTAGTTTTAAGCACATTTTACTTACTTATGGTTGTTAAGCTCTAAAGTTAAATTTTGCTTTGCTAAATTATGTAGCTAAATTATAGAGCACCAGACACGGGAAAAGTAGACATAGAAAAGATGTTTTTCTTTTCTATGTCTATTTTTTGAAGTGAAAAAGTAGAGACAATGACTGTTTAATGACTTGCACAGTCTGCTGTCTACACAGCAAACTGTAAGTCCCTATAAACACCTTGTTTTACAGGGTAAAATTAATAAATTTTAATTGTATTGTATTGTAATGACTTAAAATTGTAAGTCAATAAAGACGACGTCAGTACCTACTGTATTGATTTTATTATAAACTTGTCATCCACAAGCGCCAGTCACCGAGAATTTAAGCTTATATTTTCTTTTGAGACTTTATATAAGAATTTTAATAAAAAATATATTTAACTGTAAATCGGCTGAAGCTAAACGTAAATTGACAGCTATACTGTTCTGCTGAGCGGTTTTTCTTTTTATTAGTATTTTATTTTATTTTTGTTATTTAAATATGGATAAATTAGTTTATTATTCTTTGTTCTTGATTTCAGTTGTTCATTGTTTAATTTTCATTTTCATGTCCTTTTTTTTTGTATAGAATTTGCGTGTTGCTTTGCGTGTATTATCGATCGTCTCAATTTCTAGTTTGTAGTTTATTTGTGTATGCCTTAAAATTGCCTTGTGTTACTTATTCCTATTATAAACTTCTTTTGTTTGCGCTGTTGGTGTACCTTTAGAAAATAAATAAATAAATAAATAAATAAATAAAATAGATTTTAAAATTCAATGGCATACACCTTTAGGTAAATTTAAATTTGTTCAGAAACTAAAGTTATTTTACTGACTAAAGTTCCTTGAGATTGTTTAGTGGTGATTGCATCACTAATTGGTAATTAAAAAAAGAATGAGAGAGATTCTTCCCCAGTAATCCGAATATGTAGTGGCAGGGCACACTGTGTTTCGCAGTCATTTGGGCAGCCCGTCTGGCGGCAGTAACAGCACGTGTGCTGTTGTGTTTCGGTGACTGAAGTAAGGGATGCCAGAGCCCATTTCCCTATCCCTTCCCCAATCCCTTAACCTTAATCCTATTGTAGTCGGCAGCGCACGTGCAGCAGCTTTGACGTTGCTTGTGTTATAGGCGACGGTAGCCACCTACCATCAAGTGGACCGGCAACCTGTCTGCCGATCTTAACATAAAAAGTAATTTACAATGAAAGCAATGGTTTCATTGCTAACATACTTCGCGCAATTAGTGTAACATTGGTTTATATAATTTACATATCGAAGTCAGTTTTGTACCACGTGATTCGGTGATTGCGATGAATTTAAATGTTTTGGAATTGTAAAGAGAGGTCAAACACTTAAACTAATTAACTAATTAGTAATTTAACTAACTGCGTCTATCACGTGACCGATGCGCCGCAGAGTATAATCCACATCGTCTTGAGTCTTAATAGGTATAGTTACTTTTTGATGGGATGTTGTTCGTTCTGTGAACAACATTTTTTATTTATTTGTAAAATGACTGGAATTAAACAAACACTAAATGATATAGGAAGCTTGCTACAATACATCAGTGAAAACCGCATTCAAATCGGTTAAGACGCGAAGAGATTAGCGTGCACAACGTTTAAAAATTGTTTTTTTTTTGAAAAAAATATTTAATATACAGACACGGTTCGTTTACGATTTTATTATAGTACTAGATGAAAACCCGGCTTCGCTCGGGTGTGTGACACATATGTACACATGTAGGTACAAAATGTAGGTGGATATTTCTGTAGTTATCGGTTCTCAAGGAATATTAAAGGCAAGACGTTTCGTTTTACACAGTCACATGAGTCACAGTTCTTTGTAATGGACACTTTTTTTAAAATGATTGGTGCGACGATGTATTGAGTGGCGAGGCGTATGTGCGCTAGTATGAACGAAACGGAACGTTTATTAACCACTCAAGATGTCACAGGTGTCAGTGGGTGACGTTTCGTTAGAGTGGCCAATATGGCGACTGCGATTTGTCTGTCAGCACCATTAGAATTTAACAAAATACTTGACAATCCGAATTTTGCGGATATATGTTGTCGACTCGAAATCTTTATTTTTTAATGTTTTATTATTCAGGTAAGGTTTCAATCGAGTCTACCGTACCCCTTGACGAAATTATTAATATAGATAATATGTATATACACATATGTAGATAATCGAGTTTATTACTTTACATTTAAGTTTATCTTTTAGACGATACCACATACGTTTTATGTATTATTTTAGTATATATTATTTGTTAGTAATATACACTACTGATAAATTCTTCTTCTAAAAATGTAAAGATACACCAAATAAATATATTTCTTTCTTTTATTTTATTTTAATACAATGATGGCAATTCTTTTTGAATTAGAATCGAATAAAGTATCAAAGCCTCTAATATTTCCATGCGCGCTCTATTTCTTTATGTTGTGTTTTACTACTAACCTAAGTACTATTAAGCTATCAGATAATGAAGATTTCAACATTAACAATTATCTGAATTATCTGACTCTGTTTTAATATTTTACCTAGGGGTCAAGGCAGGCTGACGTACGTGGCTACCGTCGCGTTATGTGATTAGTTGCCGTATTTAAATAAAGAACAGAGTTAATAAAAGAACCGTTATAAAAACAGTGTTAAAACTAATGACGCTTTTACTTACGTAAATGTCTACTTGACACACGTTACTTGAGTAACAACAGTCTATTGTTACCCGAGATAATAAGCCAACATGCTTTAATAGGGATCGCATCTTTCAGGGCCCTCTCAACGTTATTGTGTCTGAGGAGTTGACAGGTCTACTTAATGAAATGCTTGTGGCGAATAGCGAATAGGCAATTAATCGAGTCAGCCCCGGAGGTACCTCTACATTGATTGCGTTGGAGAGCTCACAGTCAGAATTTATGTTTAGATAGGGTACGTAGCTCAAAATCAGTTTAATAGCAAAGCGGCCGTTGTGTAACCTGTGACAGAGACTAACATCAACATTTGCATAAAACGGTCAACAAAATTATACACTCAATGGCGTCGATCGAAATATGATTTTGATTTCAGATATGAATACAATAAACTCTTCAATAATATAAAGGAATTGCTAGATTCCAAATTTACAAGAACTTTGGCAGAATGGTTATTAGACTGTTACACGGAGTTACACGGACTGTTATTACTGTTGGAACAAAGTATCCATTAAGGGGGAGACAAACCCTAAATACTAAAAATATCCATTGTTTAATGAAGATGTTACAAGAAATAGACAAGACAATTGCTTTGAAAAAAATATACATATATTATACTTAAACATGTGAAGAACCAATTGTATTAATTAGAATTTTCGTTAAAGTAATAGAAACTCCACAAAAAAATTAGAACATAAGAAGAATTTGACTTTTATTGAAAATTCTCTCTAAAACGACTTATTGCACGCATATGAATCCTGTACCTATTAATAAGTTAATATCAGATTAAAAAATTGTATTAATAAAAATTTTCATTTTGTGTATTGTTCTAATGGTAAAAACAAAAAAACACCATTTCTAGGCCTGTTGAATTGGATCCGCCGCCAGCGAGTTCTATAGTAAATGTCATTTGCCTCAATGAAGCCCTTAAGTATGTGTATATAATAAAGGAAAAGATTTATACGTGTTTTTTTATTAAATTAACATTGCTTCAAAAGTTATTCCAATTTTGACATAATCTACACTAGTAATAATATTATAAAGAGTAAATATTTTTGTATGTATGTATATATTTTTTTATGTTAAGATCGGCAGACAGGCTGACGATCCATTTGATTGTAGGTGGCTACCGTCGCCTATAACACAAGCAACGCCAAAACTGCTGCAAGTGCGCTGCCGACTACAATAGGATTAAGGATAAGGAATTGTGAACGGATAGGGAAATGGGCCCCGGCATCGCTTACTTCACTCACCGAATTATGAATTATGAGAAATATTTGTTATGAATAAACTCAAAAACTACCGATTTTTAAATTAAATCAGCGAGTAATATTTTATAAAGAGACGGGGACGAAATCGCGTGCAATAGCTAGTATATAAGGAAGGAAAAGAATGAAGAATATATTATATTTTAATATTAATAAATATATAATAAATACATGTTATTTTTTTAAATAAATACTCTCTTTTGTATTTTAAATCAGATTAATTATGTAAAAAATAGAACAACTTTTGAAGTTTTTTTTTTTTTTTTTTTTTTTTTTATTATAGATGGGTTTGCTCTTGACCAGCCATGTATCTATCCATGTAGGAAGGATGAGGCCGACGATGGAGCGAGCTCACCCAGAAGATGCCTATTCACTCGAATCTTGAAAAGATTTGGGTTATATGAGCTCGGAAATACAGACGCCCCGGCAGGGAGTTCCAATCCTTAGCAGTGCGCATCACAAAAGATGTTTTAAAGCGCTTAAGTTTTAAGGTCCGAATTAGAGGGATTTCGACAAGGTGAGGATGGTAACCAGCCGGTACGTCTACATGTCCGATAGAAGAAAGGGGAAGGCGGTATGATCTCATGCAGCTCTCGAGCACACTCTCCGAAGTACATCTTATAGAATTCACACAGACAGGCAACTTTGCGTCTATGTGCCAGGCTCTGCAGCTTAGTTCTTACAAGTAGATAATAAAACATATTAATTCAGTTATTTTTTACAATATTAAAACAATTAAACACAAATATTTGCATAACCTTGTTAACATAATTTACCAGTAGAACATAATTTGTACTGTATATGATTTAAAATCCCGTAGAAATGTGTTCGCAGAAACATTTAAATTTTTCAGTTCGTCAACAGTGGCGAGTTTAGGCGGCTTATTGTAAATTCGCCACAAAGTAAATTCGCCCACTTTTCTATAATTCCATACATTTAAAGTAAACTCACCACAATCACAAAAAATGGTTACCACTGTACGATATTCATTATTGCCTTAATAATATTCATTACTATTACCATAATTATCATAAATGAAAATTATGGTCGTTATTGTGCTAGATACTAATTTGATTTTGGGGAATCCAGGGCTAGGGAAAGCACAAAATTTACAGAGTGAATCAATAATAAGTACAGGCCATATAGAAAGATTAATAACTGTATTACCATTTCCTTTTTCGCTTTGAAAAAAAAAAAAAAAGCTAACTAAGAAGCCCGACGTTACTAAACAATATTTATCCAAGAAACATTAAATATGTCGAATACACGTGTCTTGTTACTAACAGAAAGAGTATTTATAAAGTTTATACTGCTTACTCTAATCGTTTGAATTAGAAATACATGACTCGAGAATTGAATATTATTTAAAGAAAAAATTATTGTATTTATTTTATTAAGAAAATTGATATTTACGTGATTACTAAGAAATAAACATTGACATGGAACATTTTTTTAATAGAAAAATAGAAGGCTGTTGTTCTTACATCTAATTCTTTGTGCTAACGCAGTACCTAACTTATATCAGTAAGTTTAAGTTATATTATCTACTAGCTGAGCCCGCAACTTCGTACGCGTGGTATCAGTCCAGTCAAATTACGGCTCAAAATGTGTTTATTAAACATAAAATTATGTAGTTTGGGGATTATTAGGGATCTGAACATAAATTCCAATTTGAGGGGTTCTCCGAAGGTCAGCTGTACCTCATTTCGCTAAAAACGCGTTTAATTCGTTATCTCGAAAACGGTTAGTGTTAGGCAAAAAATTGCAGAGACATTTTCCCTTCTAAATTAAATTTACTAACTTTTTTATCTGAAACTTTTTTTTGTAGCATCAACATTTTTCAACTTATTACTTCCGAAAGGCAAAAATGTTCCTTTTTTTTTCTCCCTATGTTTCATTTTTCGTCATTTCCTCCCCAACCTGAATTTTATGAAATTTTCCTGATTATCAAAGTTGTAGATCTTTTAATTACGAACAACTTTTGTCTGAAACTTTTTTTTCTACTACCAATACCTTCAGAGTTATACCTTACTTTACCGAGTGAAATCCGCGCCACGTAACCCCCGACGTCGTCAATAATAAAAACAATGTAAACCTAGATTTAATTTCCAAAATTGTAAAAAATAAAATATACGGCCCGTGGGGTGGGGTAACCCCCGGAAAAAAAATTCGTCACACAATCGAATCAGCCTTATGGAATGTGACGAATTATGAATATGAAAAAAAAACCAACTTTATCTTTCCTTTTTTCTTTAACCTTTCAGTATGGACAGCATACTTGCAAAAATTATGGCGTTGCTTTAAAAAATTAGGCGACAGTTGTCACCTACCATCAAGGGGACGGTCAGCCTGTCTGTGACCTTTAAACATAAAAAATAAATGACCTAATAAACATTCATTATACTTATTGGCAAAAATATTATTGGTGAAATTGTCAAAATTTAGATAATGAGATGACATCCGAGCGATTGAGCACAACTCTATACAATCCAATCAATTACAGTAATGATACAAATTGTAATCGAATCGTATTCGAAGCTCTTTTAGTGGAGTAACAATTCAAATGACGTTTTAGACTGTTTCAATGAGGGTTTCCTGAAACGGTCCAATTGAGATGGCAGCACGTCAGGTCCAATGAACTGCAATTTTCTATGTATTTTTTGGTTTAATAATTTAACAATAGAATTTCAATAATTTATGTTTAGTACCTACGACTCTGTGCTATCTGACAGCTGTTTAGACCTGACGCCTACGAAGCGCCGCCCGGTGGCAGAAAAAGTATCGAAAACCCTCATTCTCTATGGTAACTACAAATAATGAAAGTATTAACAAACATATATGGACCACGGGCGAGGTATAAATTTCATCAGTCATTTCTTTTTGGGAGACTAGTAAAATGCTCGTGAGAATTGTATTATCATGAAGCCTTGTGAAAGCCTTGTCAGCTGCGGTTCCGTGGGTGGGTTGAGCAGCGGCACCCTCCCGTACACACGTAAAAAATTTTTTAGTAATTTTCTCCCGTTTGAAATATTTTTCAAATTATAGTTAAACTAACATCTTGAAGAAAAAAAAGTCAGCTGACTATAAAGAGGTGGCTTATACGTCGGTTGATATGAACTTGAAAAAAAAAAAAAGTGATTTCCTCACAGTTGAAAATTGATCAGATCAAGGTTCGAGTGAATAGGCATATTCTGGGTGAGCTCGCTCCATCGTCGGCCTCATCCTTCCTACATCCTTCCTACATACATGATAGATGCTGGTCAAGAGCAAACCCATCTTTAATTTAAAAAAAAATGACAGTTTTTATGCTATAATGGAAAAATAAAAATGTCAGCTTGCTGTATCGCGGTGGAAATATTGCCAGCTGATGACTGAGTTATTAGTGGTTTCGCACAATCTTGTTTCGTACGAACTGTGCGAAAAACTGACTAGGGTGTAACGCAGAAGCCAGACGTTAGAATTTATCGCCAAAAGATTTTCATGATACAACTCTCGCAAGCATTTTAAAAGTCATCGCCTGAGAGGAACTTGGTCATGGAAATCTGTTGCTGGCTTGAGGACCAACAGAACTATGATGTATTGTCTCAAAGTTCCATTGGTCAAGTATACTTCTAACCAAAGACAAGATGCGACGCGTTGGGTCTTTGTTTGTTGGTTGAACACCTTCTGGAACTAGCAATTCTGGAACTAGCAGTCGAAGTTTATATGCTATTTATCATCGCGCTGAAACCCTTAGAAGCCGAGTAAAAAGAAATAACTCTGAAAAAACGCTAAGTAAAAAACGAAGTAATACATATCACCGGGGAGCGATGCGATGCAAGCATTACCGACAGAGTGAATCCGATATAATAGAGGTTAGAATCGCGCGACAGAGCTAGTAAAAATCCTAATTGTTGATTGATAGTAGTGATTTGAGCGCTTTGAACCACCTAGTAAGATCTAGGTAAAATACTCTGTGTTAAGACTAAACCATGTAGTCTAAAGTGTTCCTCTTAAACATGTAGTTATTAACAAGTACATAGACGATATTATATCTACTTACTAAATGACGAGTATAATTTAATATATAAAATTCTCGTGTCACAGTGTTTGTAACAAAACTCCTCCGAAACGGTTGGGTCGATTTTTATGAATTTTATTTTGTATATTTGGTAGGTATGAGAATAGGTCGTAAAGTATTTTTCACCCCCCTACCCCTACCCCCCATTTTTTAATCCTGATTTTAGTATTTTTATATGAAGAATATTCAAATAATTTAACCGTCGTTCATTGACGTAAAGTGACGCGTCACTTTAATATATGGTTTGAAAATAAAATTTGACACGGTAGGTAGCGCCACAATCGGGTTACGGAATTATTTTCGGGTTCTGGTAAGACAACGTCTGCTAGGTCAGGTCAGCTAGTAATGATATAATATTGATTACCCCCAAGAAGTCTTAACAAGTGATTTAAGTGGTACCTATGTACATACTATGATATTTTGTGAATCCTTGAAATATTCAAACGCAACAATTAATGTCTATGGGGAGGGTCCTTTCAATCAACTATGGGGGGGTCACTCCCCCATAGAATATTGAAAAGTTCATATATGGAAACCGACTGCCGTTGTATATATAAGGGCTGTAATTTATATTTTACAAAATTAATTTGTTTCAATTATATTACGTACATACGAGTTTTTCCGGAATAAATAGTCTTTTATTCACTGCGAACATTATTAACATCATTATTTTATATTCCAGCTAAGCATATAAATGATGTATTTTTAGACAACAAATACGAGGCTATCTCCCTAAAACAGAAACATTTAATCTTCAACTGATGAAATAAAGCATTACTTTTTGTTGCCGGTTTCTAATTTTAAATACAAATTCAAATATGTACGTCACCATCTTTACTGATATTAAAATGAGGGAGAGAGAGAGAGAGAGAGAAAGAGAGATAACGGATTTTAATTTTTTTAATATAATAAATATGGTTAATCTCAGTTCACTGTTTGAAAGGATATTTGAAAGTAAAAGTTATTTGAGTCCTTTAGATGAGTGGTTAGGATGCTTGCCTTAACGCTCTGTCTCAGGGGTCCCTGGTTCGATTCCCGGCGGAACCTTTGAATTAATGAATGAATCTCTTTGAATAAACTTTGGAATTAACTTTTCAAAGTTGTCTCTGGTCTGGATTTGGAAAGTAGTGGCAAGTCTGCGTTTCTCAGTCATTTTGGGCAGCCCGTCTGGGGCAGTAATCACCTCCTTACAGAAGACCACCGTGAAATAACAGCACGTGTTCTGTTGTGCTTTGGTGAGTATCATACTATGGACTGCAGTGCACTTGCAGTACCTGTGGAATTGCTTGTGTTATAGGCTACGGTAGCCACTTAACATCAAGTGTACCGTCAGCCTGTCTGTCGACTTTAACGTAACATTAAAAAAAACATTAATCAAATTGACCCTAATCTACGCCCTGCGTCTAATCTTCAAAGTCAAGTGAAGTCTTGTGTGTAAGGGGGAAATTTTTAACTCAACGTTGTTTAAGCAAGCATTAGAGGAGAATTTATGCCCAAAGCACTAGAAAATCTTTACAATCGTCCTGACTTTGATGGATGTTAGCTATTAAGAAGTGATTGAATGATATTTCAGTGAAAAGGATATCGGAAACCCCAGGCCAGATATACCGGGATATGATTTATTAGGATATAGTAAATCATCTTAACAGTACCATGTACCATAACCAAGAATGGTTTAATACACACCAGTTAATAAAGCGTGTCTGACTTCAAACGGGTTGAAAATTGATCGTCATATAGTCTCGATCTTAGTTCGGTCAACATTGGTTTATGGCTTTTAGAGGACATGTTCTAACTCCGTAAAACATTCTATATAAGTTTAGTAGTGACGAAATTTCCCGTCAGGAATGTGCGTGTTACAATCGATAACTGGCTAATTAATATATTAGGATTGTATTATGCTATGGAGAAAGGCTAATGGACATTATTTTGAAACAATGAATATATAATTGATATGTAAAATGACATACTCTTGCGTAATAAATCTTCTATACAATCGAAACATAACTATGTTTTCTTTATAACAGAACTTATGGCCATACTGGGTAATATTTAATTGTTTAATAAAAATTATACAGTGAATTGAAATATTAATAAAAATATTTAATTTTGTAATTCCCAAAATGTCCCAAATTGGATATTTCTTGTGGGACTTAAAGGGAATAGACATTACGAAACAAAAGTTAAAAGAAAAGTGAAAACAGATGTGACGTTTATGAAATAAAAAAATATTACGTTTAAAAAAATATTACAAAAAAAAAACCTCCAAGCAATTTAACCTCATCAGTTAAATCTTTTGATCATAGCCATTCACAAGAATATCTACAACCCGAAAATTTTTAACAGATATTACTAGTAGAGATGTATCGGATATCCGGTTACCGGCCAAAATTTATTAGATTGCCGAATATCGGATAATAAGCGAGTATTTGGCCGGATATCGGATTTTAAAAATAAACGAAATATCAAATTTAGATAATTATTGGTTATTATAATCATCAAATTAGGTACTTTATTTAATTCACATAAGAAATATATTTCCAGTAATTTTATTTAAAAACAAAATGCACTTAGTACTAGTGCTGTACTAGAGGCAAATTGTAGTGAATGAATACCAATTTTTTTGCATTGAGAGGCAACAAATGGTTTCGCTCGTCTATATAGACGAGGCATGCTTCAGAAAAAATTCTTTCATTGTTCCTATAAGCTGCTGCACGATGCTGAAAGAAACATTCTGGCAAACTTTGTTAACTTCGGGTATTACGTAGTAATTAGTTGATCACCAAATTTTTGGGTCACGATTGCGATCCATTCAAACCAATCATGTTTTTATGTTGATGTTCAACTGTTTTTTGCGTTTGCTACCCCATTAAAGCAATTCGAGAATGTGTCGTTAGCTTCGTGAAATACAGCTGACTCTATCTCTTCTTTGAAACATTAATACGCTGGAGGACTCGTCGCAAGACTTTTTATAAATTCCAATAGAATCTTTTGGCGAGTTTGCGACTTTCGGCAATGTGCATTCGAATATTCGGCGGCCGGATATCCAGCTTCAAGGTTGGCCGAATATTCGGTATCCGGCTAAACATTTATCCGTTACATCTCTTATTACTAGGCGACAGGCAGCCATAACAGTTTTCCGGAGAAGAAATAAATTTCAAGACATTTGGGGTATTTCTTTTCCTAAAGAAAATGTGTATTCGTCTAATTTTTACAACTTGAGGTAGCATTAACGTCGTGAGTTTGGATTTATAAATTATCTTTAGTAAGACGAGTTGTTCTCCATGAGTTTTTTAATTAATCTACGACGTTGTTTACTTGCGGACGGCTTCTAAACACAAATAGGTATAGAGCTACTGTTCGACAGGCTTTAGAAGCAAAACGAACTTAAGAGAAAACAAAGCGTGTTTATCTTGGCTCCAGGAAACTTGGCGCCCGACATATACATCAACATATATTTACTAGCTAAGCTCGGGAGAGTCGACATTATACGTAAAAACCTCGCTTTGACTCACGGTTTATTTGGTTTACTTACTACTTAGTAGAAATTATAACAACGAACTAATATATCTCATATGAGCTTAAAAAATACTGAAGACAAATATTCCCAAAATAAACGCGGGGCAGTCTTTAATTGTTTAATTAATCAATAGAACATTTCAATGGCGAGGAAATTTCGAAAAAAATAAAATAAAATGTTTTAAAAGATGTAGACATAAAATTACTATTATTGTCGATGTGTGTATATATTTTCTCTACATAGACTCCAAAACCGCTCAAGCGATCACCGTAAAATTTTGCACATACAGGTGTTTAAGAAAAGGACATAGGGTAACTTACATTCAGGGACGCGTACGAAGTCGCCAGCAAAAGCTAGTATCTCATTAAATTTTCTAAGCATGGGCCTCTCCTCAAAGAGCGGAAGTATAGGAAATAGTGCACCGAGCCTCTGTAGGTTGGTAACTCCACAATCAAATGTACAAGCCCGACGAGAGGATTCGAAGTTACGTAAGTCGTGTCGGCAGCCGAGTGTGTTCGATTCACTGGGCTGTCACTAACATACTTTTGATAAAATATAAAACAAAGAAAAATTTTAAAGGAAGGGGCTTTATTACAACCAAAACGAGCTGAAAGTCAACTTGGTCAAAATATTTTTTTTTTATTTCATCACCATCGTAGTCGAAGTACATGAACTGTTGAACATAGGACTACCCCATAAATTTCCAGTAGGATTAGGCTGGGCGCATACATACGTTTTCCGTATTCGATTTCTGAATTCGTTTTCCGAATTCGGAATTCCGTGTGCCTAGGGCAGACGTTAGGAATTTGCATTCGGAATATTATACTGCCAGTACGTTCAGTGGTGGCTTTGTGAACGCACGACGATGGAGAACAACGATTTAATTGCAATTGCATTTCTGTTATCATTATTGAAGAAGAAAAAGAAACGTCGGTATTGGGTTCATCCGTTAAACACGAGAGTCCATTTTATCTAAAGAGAGCATATGGTAAGTTCCATAAGCAGGGATGTTTTTCAACAGCTAAAATTAATGCTTCTGCTTCACACATTGTCTTGATGCACTCGTGATGAGACGTGAAAAACATATAACACATCCAATACGCACAATCCAATAGCGCGGTTCTGAATAGAAATTTCCGAATGTGTGCGCCCGAAACAAACAAAATGTATGCAAGCGCTGCGTTCCGCATGACGGCATTAGGTTTTTCCGTATGGAGTTTCCGAACGCACGGGCCCACATTCGAAACGTACGTACGGAAAGTATTCCATACGAAAAAAAAAACGAATGTGTGTGGCAGTAAATGTATTTTCTAGGCCTTTCGAAAGCAGCCTGATTCAGTACCGAATTGAATCGTGAGTTACAAATATTTTTTGCTTGCTCTAAAGCGAAGCTTACCCATACAAAGGCGATAGTAACTGTTTGGTGGTCACTTCATGGCGTAATTCACTACAGCTTCCACAGATCCGGTCAAGCAATAACACCAGATGTCTATTGTGCAGAACTAAGCGTAACGATTGCAAAACACGCCGCGAAATAGCCCCGACTCGTCATTCGATCTTCACTGTAATTGCTCCAAGATCTCACACTGCTCGAGAAACACTACAAGATCTGCAATTAAAAACCATTCGCCAACCGATAGAAACCTCCAGCCGACAACCTTTTTCTTTGCGATTTGGACAATTTTTATGCAGAAAGTAGTACAATCTAATTTTCCGATTAGATGGCAGAAATGTATAGGGTACATACTTTGATTAAATAAGTATATTTTAAATAATGGTAGTGGTTAGATTAATTTAATATTCTAACCACGACTACCTTTAATAGCGAGTGTTCGTAGTTAGATTAACATAATCTAAGCGTAGACACTAAAGAGTGGCGGTAATCAGATTGATTTAACAAAGCCTTCTGATTTAACTAGCCTTCTGACTAGGGATAGTGAACCATTTCATCCTACAAAAAAAAAAACTGTTTTTCAGTAAGAAATTCATGGCAATTTCATAATTTATTCCCTAATATATGTACTATAGGCTTACATTTTCTCATTTCACATAACAATGAGTATAAATTCGTGGGTGACAGACGGTAATAAACCGCAATCTCGCCGGCTCAGTCGCCAACATTAGATTACGTACCTACATCTATTTTTAGTACGCAATTTTGACCCAACCGCCCAAAGAAGTTTGATTTGTAAAAGTCAGGTTCACTTTAGCGTTGATAGACAAGGGATTAGCTGGTGAGAGTCCCGAAACAAGTTATGCGGCAATAAATGGTGTCCAAAAGAAATTATTTTATAGAAACAATACCGAAATTAATACTTAAACATTCTTAAGAATTTTGTATAAGTAATATTTTTATCGAGTTATTCTCATAGCTCATGCGTTTGGTGAAACGAGAAAAAATATACGTATAAAGCGTAATAATTGATAGCTTAAAATAGAGACTTATTCTACTGTAAGCTAAACTTATGGCCTAGAATACAAGTATTATAATCTGAAATCTCAAGACAAAGAAAATCTAATGTACAATTTAATCCATAAATGAAAATTTAAGAAAGAAAGAAAGAAAGAATTTTACAAAAAACTCATGAATTGGTCGCATTAATATTTGGATGCCACACGAGTTCATTAATTAAGAGATATCTCTTTTCGGGTATTAAAACATAGTAATTCAACTGAATCATTTTTAAAAAGATTGATCACGGGTTGGGATATGGATACAACTCGACAAGAACGGTAAAAAAGATCGCAGTCAATGTACGGATAAGCTCCGCAGACTGTGGCGAAACCCAGATTAATGCGAAATAAAGTGATACCGCTTTGTTGGGATTGAATGAGCATCGTTCATTATGAACTTTTGGAGCCGGGCAATACCATTGATTCGGATCTTTACTGCTAAAAGCTGACGAGCTTAAATCAAGAGATTGATACAAACTACCGAAACTGATAAAACGTAGTAAAACATTCCGCATGATAACCTCAGACCACACACATTTTAGTCACCAACAATTTAAGGAGGATCTTGTATTGATAGTAGATACGGACAGACCCTCCACCAACCCATGGTCCTATCGAAAATCAAGTCATACCGGCCTAATCATGTACAAATTGTTTTTCGTGGCTCTGTCCCTCGTTGTTCTCCCCTTTCTGGGACCGACATCATACCACAGTTGAGTGATGCGCGGGCCTTGAGCTTCGCTCACTCTCTCTCGTCTTCACCTGTGGGTATACTGGCTCCTCCTATGCCATTTACGCGCGAATCTTTTCAGCCTTGCATAGTTAGTCGCGTTGAAACGAGATCCCGGCAGTATACGGGCTCTCTTGGGAGATCTTCTATGGGTAGTTGGTCTTTTGTTCTCTTCAGAACTCTTTAAGCAGTGTAAGGCTGCTGCAGACATACGCGAAAAATTTCCTGCGGCCGCCGCGCGGCGCCCGCGTACTTGTGTTCTTTCGCGGCAAATTTAAACACTACTGTCTAGGCAACAACATTCAAATTCTTCGCAATCAACGTGATCGGTCGGCACGATCTTCCGTTCAAATAATCAAAATATGACGATTATTTATAAAATCAACTTTACATAGTTGCATTTATTTATTTACAAGCGGCCCGCCCCCGGCTTTGCCCGTGGTGCAATTTTTATATATAAGAACATTCCCCGATTATCCCTCTTTCCATCAGTGAAAACCTAATTAAAATCGGTCTACCCGTTCACGCGTGGTGCCGTGACCAAGGGATATGGGAATTCATTTTTATATAATAGAGAAGATAAGAAGGTACACAAAACAGGATACTGTTGAAAATTAGGCGTAAATAGAATTACATTGATATGAACTGGACAGCAACCCAAAACATGTGCACACAGCATCCAAATGAAACGTTGTTTTCTCTTTGATTAAAACAACAGAAAAAAGTCTGAAAATTTTGATAAGATCATTTCCAAAGTTGACCCTGCCGGGAATCGAACCCGGGACCCCTGGAACAGAGTGTTAAGGAATTCACCCTAACCGCTCATCCAATGGGCTCACTCGTATTCAAAATGTCCCAGACAAAAGCAAAAAAACCGTAATCAATAAATAAGCTCCATACTATAGGATAGGCGTAAGTATACTCACCTCTATACCTACAATTCAAATATCGAACACGTATAATAAATAGACAGAGATAGGCAAATGTATTTAAACGGTAGCGTGAGTGAATGAAATAACCATATGAATAACTGCTATGTTCTCAGTCAACGAAAGCTGTTATTTCTCGATCGAGCGTTGTAGCGACTTTTTTTAATGTTAAGGTCGGTAGACAGGCTGACGGTCCACTTGATGGTAGGTGGTTACCGTCGCCTATAACACAAGCAAAGCCAAAGCTGCTGCAAGTGCGCTGCCGACTGCAGTAGGATTAAGGATAAGGGATTAGGAGTGGATAGGGAAATGGGCTCTGGCATCCCTTATTCACTCACCGAAACACAACAGCACACGTGCTGTTATTTCACGGCGGTCTTCTGTAAGGGGGCGACTGAATGAAAATAAGTCTACTGGACTCAGTTTATAAAAACCACGCTTAGATAGAGTCACGTATCTTCCTTTTTTCTACTATCCACGCCCATGTCCAAATTTCACCAAAATCGGTTCAGTCACTTTTCGTCAAATAAGTTTTAGGTAGATATAAAAATTGTGATATAATAACAAAGTGAGTTTAACTACCGTTTGAAGTGTGCTAAACTCAAGTCGGAAGCGAAGCTAACGAGCAATTTCGTAGCCTGAAGCCTGCAGCTGAAGCATGAAGTGGGAAAAGTCCGCGGAGCGATTCTGCCTTTCAGCCGTCAATATTAGTTTCGAATATTTCATTCTAATATTATCTTACGAGTAGCTTGTATTATATAACGTATCATTAATTTAAAATTAGACATTTAGAAAATTTTAAACACTTATTTGTTTTATGAGAAAAAAAAACAATAGTATAGTATTAATAGTATAGTATTTTCACTGTATGATATGCGTGACAGTTCTCACTTTTTCATGTCACGCATACTGTTTTCAACTAAAAAAACCGGCACAAAAAAAAAAAAAACAATTAAACAAACACATGTATGAAAAAATTTTTATCTATACTCGAAAAACACAAAAGGAATTATCACTTTCATTATTAATTTATTATTATAATAGGTAAATGTAATAAAAAACATATATTTTAAAAGTGTCAAACGCGTGGAACGGAACTTGTGTCAATAGGGATTGACACTAGGGATATTCACTTATATTCGATATATGGAAAGTACTGAATGTTTGTCATTGGATATTCGGAGATTTAACAAATAATTTTCTATTCCATATATTTTTAAAACCATCCTATTTAAATAATAAAACTAAAATTTACTAATAATAACAATAAAACAAAAGTAAAATTTGTTCTGAGTCTGATACGAGTTGTCAAGTTTTGAGTTCTGACAGTAATGAATATATAAATTAATATTTTAAACAGACTGCATTGTATTCTATAATTTATTTAACATAACCTTTACTCCTAATTACTAGAATTTATTTCTAAATCTGAAAATCTAAAATCGGTAATTCGATTTTATTTGCTTTGACAACTGATTCGATATTTTCAAACAATACACTAAATGTCGTTAGGTTGCATCACTAAAATTGTCAGTTACGAACTGTCACGCATATCATCATACAATGAAAATAGGTACTATAGTTATTATTTTGTGTTGCCTTTTTTCCGAACCTACCTACGCCGCCTGCTCGAGTGTGGGTTATCACTTTGTCAGAAAATTAAAACAAAACATTCCAATTAAACTTCTGGAAAAAAATATTCATTTTACAATATGTGTTTACGGTTGTTTAACTTTAATGTAATGTATGATGATTTTTTTTAACTTCTCTAAAGTACCTATTATTAAATTTTAGTGTTGCAAAAATTCTGAATCGTAAAAATAAGTCTACTAGTTCCTCTAGCAACTGATATGTTGTGACAGATTTAGAAACCTTATGTTTAGTTTGTAATTAGTAAAATAAGTCGATACTGGATGCCGTCATGTCGCTAAATATGCAATGCGTCAACAGAGCGTTGAGAATGTACTATCTACAGAAATTATGCAAAGGCCCAAGCGATCATTAATTTTATTGAGGGACCAGGTATTTTTAGTAGGGAAATTGGAAAACTTGACTTGTTGATTAAACTAATGAAAATAGGGGAAGAAAAACCGATATTAAATAGCGTCTTCGATCTTGTTCTTGTCGTTGAAGTATATTTACTTGTTTAACACATTGTCATACATGGGAGGTCAACTGTATTAATATCGTTATTTAGCTACGTTACTATTTGCAGTACCATTTTGAGTGTGCCAAATAACTTCAGACACGTGATTTGTTGGAGGTACTGGTAGATTGATGGGCAGACTATTGATGTTACTATCTGAGTAATATAAAATATCATATCAGTCTTTTTGATCTGAGCCGCTGGTCTCTCCGGCTGTGGATTTTTTTTTTAATGTTAAGATCGGCAGACAGGCTGACGGTCCACTTGATGGTAGGTGGCTACCGTCGCCTATAACACAAGCAACACCACAGGTGCTGCAAGTGCGCTACCGACTACAGTAGGATTAAGAATAGGGGATTGGGAGGGGATAGGGAAATGGGCTCTGGCATCCCTTACCCACTCACTCACACAACTCACACAACAGCACATGTGCAGTTATTTAAAAATATCCATATTTATTTTAATTATATGAAACCACCATGTTTTATTTACAAGCTATCATCACTATCATCATCAGCCCACAAACAGTCTTTATAATTGAGCGCCAACACACTCTATCCTCTGCCCTCCGCATCCATTCACTGCCAGCCTCTTGAGTTAACGGTCCAGTGAGCAGGTGGTCGGCCCACAGGGTGTTTTGAGTTAGAGTAATATTACGTATATTTATCTAGCGATCCGCACCCGGCTACGCACGGAGTTGAAATTTTCAAAAACCCTTTCTTAGCGGATTACGCTATAAAATCAACCTGTGTTCCAAATTTCAGTTTTCTAGACTTCAAGGCAGTTCAATATTTGTTGTAAACTCGATGTTTGCAATCAAGCTCGATTGTGAGCTGATTCATAGGTTTCTGTTTTTTTAGATATTTCTAAAATAGGAATTTGCGCTTAACCACCACGGACTAAAATAATTGCAATACACACTTAGAACATCCTAATATAAATTAAGCAAATAACAACAGTAATTATCCGCCTAATTATAAAGTAAATTATTAAACGAAATGATAATCTAAATGTTTTTTAGGCAGGGCACACTGCGAGTGAGTAGTGGCGGCCACCGCACCGTAGAGGCCATTCGTCTAGTGTTGGATGAGTGGCTCCAGAAGAGTAACGGAGCTCTCACGTTCCGTCTGGTGCAGGTGCTCTCGGGGCATGGCTGCTTCGGGAGTTATTTCCATCTGGTGGCTCGTAGGGAGCCAACCCCAGAGTGGCACTCGTGTGCATGCGCTGAGGACAGCGCACAGCACACTATTGCTGAGTGCCCTGGATGGTCGGCGCAGCGAACTGAGCTCGCTGTAACCATTGGATTTGACTTCTCTCTGTCGGCCGTAGTGAAAGCTATGGTCGGCAGCAGAGCCGCTTGGCGACGTAGGCGGCGGAGAGAGAGCGGGAGGACAACGTCCTGTCCCATCCCCTCCGTCGCCGACAAACAGGACGCAGGCGGCTGGCGCACGCCCGTCACCTGGACCCTTGACTAGGGTGGTAGATGGGGACTCTACCGCCCGCTTCATCCTGAGAGGCACGGCGCACGAAATGAGCCATGTCCGGTTGCGGACCCTCGCGGTGGAGCTACGGAAGAGTGTTCATTCGAACTCGCAACTTCACCAATAGCGGTTGAGGAGGACGCCAAGAGGTTTAGTCGGTAGGTCTACCCCACAAGAGGTTTAGTCGGTAGGTCTCGGGGCAGGAGACCGACATAATCAGAGTCTGCCTGGGGACAGACCGGTGGGTATCCATGATGGATTCCTCTCGTAAAAAAAAAGGGGGGGCACACTGCGTTTCGTAGTCATAAACTGTGGCGGCAGACAAAAGCAGTATCTCAATGCCAAGGGTAGTGTAAGTAACTGGTGTCAGACTCCGTTCCCCTAAATAACCATGCCTCGAAATTAGACCAGAGTTTTTAATCCCATACAGTATTTCAAAATTACAGATACGTAAACGAACTTCTCCTTTTGATGTAATAAAATCAGATATTATTTCAAAATAAACACAATATTTACATAAAATTCCTAAACAGAATCCACCGCAAGTAACATTCGAAGAAAAAGAAAATTCCTGAAAGAATCCAGAGCAGCCGCTACGTGATGTAATTTAATTTTTCCAAACAAACGAATTTGAATAAACTAATGAGGACTCGTTTGAGAATCCGCAGCTTCATTACGAAGTAAATAATATATACTCATTACACACAAATTGCAACCTAGGAAAGTAAATGATTGGATTGAGCTGTTTCAAGTGGAGAGCTACATTTAAATTTTAAATGACCACCCTTGCGGTGCTATTTATATTAAGCTCTTTAAAATTCGTTTTTCGTTTTTTTTAAATGAAAAGGTGACGACAGTACGTACAAAAAAGACATGTGATTTACCATCCACTTAACGGTAAGTGGTTGAAAACTTGGCAAAGCATGTAATGTCATAAAAGTTACAAGTGCGCTGCCAAGAATGACGAGAGAAAATTTGAGAGATCAGGAGGGTAATACTCACTCACCGGAACACAATAGCACACGTGCTGTTATTTCACAGTGGTCTTCTGTAAGGTGATGGTTATTGTCGCCAAAAACGTGTGTATTTGAATTTGAAAATACGGGACAAAAGATTTCATTAATCTATTTCTACCTACTTAGCAGTTGTAGCAACTAATTTTCATTTGAAAAATAATATCTTTTTCACCTCTCCAGCACGAAAAGGGTGCTTTTGGTGCCTAAAAACTCGCAGGAAAATCGATTTTTGCTGCGAGCGTGAGGAAAAGTGATTCAAATTTCGAACACGCGATTTAACTCCCTGGAATAACATTATTAGGATTTTATTAGTGTGTCCAGCCATAGCTGACTAGAGTCGGCCGGCCATAGCCGACTAGATTCGGCCGACCATAGCCAACTAGAGTTGGCCCCAGCTGTGAAGATAGTTTTACAGCTGTGAAGATACCAGTGGTGATGGCCTAACTCGCTGTTGAGGTGAAAAGTTGTATGTTTAACACGAGAGCAAATTTTTTTATGTCTCGTGCCTTTAAATCACTCACTTCGCTCAGTAGTCTATATTAGAATCACTCGCTATCGTGATTTAAAGACGGCACTCGCAGGAAAAAACAATTTTGCTCTCTAGTTGAACAAATAACTATGATATACTTAAATTGAAACGATAGCTGATAATTGTCATATTATAAAAAGAGGGACACATACAATGTAAGCACCTAAAGTGTTTTAAGTTAACAGAAACTTATGTAAGTTACTAGCTGAACCCGAGCACGTTTTGCTGCGGAGTGCGCGTGGAGAGCACGCAGTAGGTATTTGACACTTTTTAACTTTCTTTTTTTTAAATAAAGGAAGCATAAGTTACTCCTTATAACATAAGCTATTTGCCAGTGAAAATCCCGTTAAAATCGGTCCAGCCGGTTCGGAGATTAGCCGGCACAGACAGACAGAAAAAAAATAGTTTTTTTTTTATAATTATATCTTTTGATATATATTTAGTAAAAAATGGTGTTCGCGACATGTTACAAAGAATGTGCCTGGTAGTGAGTTTTTCTGGGTTTCTTTGTAGGTATACGCGGCAATGAACGATATTTAAGATCAATTGATTTATGTCTTTGTTAAGATCAAGAGGTTTGTCTTTGTCGAGGGTTTTGTCGAGTCTAGCTTATTGTCTTGTTCTGTGAAGGTTTTTAGATCAAATACATAGATCAGGGATACGTTATATAGTAATTAATTTGCCCATAATAGTGTCTCCCTTAGATCAACCGAACCAATACAAGTGAGCTATCGAAAAAACGGTTATTTTGACATTACAAACGTTTATTTGTAGTGGCAGGGCACACTGCTTTTCGCAATCATTTGGGTAGCCCGTCTGGCGGCAGTAACCACCCCTTTACAGAAGACCACCGTGAAATAACAACACGTGTGCTGTTTCGGTGAGTGAGTAAGGGATGCCAGAGCCCATTTCCGTATCCACTCCTAATCCCTTATCCTTAATCCTACTGCAGTCGGCAGCGCATTTGCAGCAGTTTAGGCATTGCTTGTGTTATAGGCGACGGTAGCCACCTACCATCAAGTGAACCGTCAGCTTGTCTGCCGACCTTAACATAAAAAAAATACTTCAATTTTATTTATTAACGTTACAGAGTACAGATTAATAAACAAAGTAACGTTTAAATGACAGCACAGCAGTTCTAAAAAGTTAAATTTTATAGGTATTTGAGAGGATTAAAGTATAAAATATATTACTTACTTGCTTCATTACTTGATGTATCTGAAATGTTGCTTCGATGGGAACCTCTCTTGGGAAAGACACAACAAAACATCCTATCAATAGCTTCAAACTGAAACTAATCGTTTTAGAATCGATTTTCTATACACGTGGGGTTCGGTCGTTCCAAATTGTATGACTAAGGCTGTTCCGTGTCGAGCCAGCCGATGGCGCATTAGAAAACAATCAATTTGTCATTAGAATGCAACGATAGTATCACTTGAGACCAAAACTTTGAGGCTCCTTACTCATATAGACTAATATGAAAAAAATAATACATTCAAATTCCATATTAGAAGTTCCATGCCAAGCTTAGGGCCTGTAGGTGTAAATTCATCCACTTGACGGTAGGTGACTACAGTCGCTTACGAAAACAGGCAACACCAGGAGATAGGTTTTGATAGGATAGAAATCAAGGTTTAGGCATTCCTTACTCTTCCCAAAAAAAAAAAACGGGACAAGTGCGAGTTGAACTCGCGTGAAGAGGGTTCCGTACGATGTTACCTATTCGCACAATATTGAGTGATTTACCATGTTATTTTAATATCAAGGACTTCTTATAGGCTTTCCTATTATCTGTAAGTAGAAAACTAATTTCTGTAATTTTTTTTCAAAATTTTAGGTTCAGTGGTCGGACAGACGGACACACGAGTGATCCTATAAGGGTTCCGTTTTTTTATTCGGACGTACGGAGCCCTAGAAACATACGTTCTTTGTTTCACGCCGGTGGTTAATGCAGACAACTCAGGACGGGATGCCCGGTTTTTGCAGAATGAAAAAATATGTTGTAAACTGGCTGAGTTCAAACGTACGCGTGTTATTCAGTAAAGCCGTAACTTACTTTTTTTGTTTGTGAACCGATTGGAGTGAAACAAACTAAATGTTACGGGAAGCTTGCTACAAAACATGAGAGAAAACCGCATTAGCGTGCACAAACGCACAGACAAACAGATAAAAATTCTAAAAACTTTGTTTTTTACATCGGTAACATAAGTACAACGTGTTTTATTTTTATTTTATTTTTTTAATATTTAATTTACAGAAACTGATCGATTACAATTTTATTATATGTATATATTTGTATTTTTTATTAATTTAATGACATGTGGTGCTGAAACGTGATCTCTAATTTAAGGGTCTCATAAGAAAGTGGTAACTTCTCATTCCTGATTCGATCTCATAAGTTACTTTACGAGATCGAATCAGGAATGAGAAGATCCGACAAACGATAATTACCGACATAACCCGGCGAATCAGTAAGTTGAGAGGCAGTGGGCAGAACACGTAATATGGAGAGTCGACGACTGCTGGGGCTGGAAGGTTATCGCGTGGAAGCCACGGACCGGCAAGCGCAGCGTAAGACGTTCACCCCTAAGGTGGACAAAGGACCTGATAAGGTCCGCGGGTCGACGGTAGATCCAGGCAGCTTCTGACCGGTTCTATTTGAGAATTCTGTAGAAGGGCTATGTCCAGCAGTGGACGTCCTACGACTGAGAAGATGATGATTCATTTTATTAATTAATTACTCATTTTCGGTTAAAATAGAGTTTTAACCGATAGCTACGTTCACAGTATGATTTTTTTAAAAATTAAGATCGGCAGACAGGCTGACGGTCCACTTGATGGTCCGTGGCTACCGTCACCTATAACACAAACAACGTCACAGCTGCTGCAAGTGCGCTGTAGACTTCAGTAGGATTAAGGATAAGGGATTAGGAGGGGATAGGGAAATGGGCTCAGGCATCCCTTTCACACTCACCGGAACACAACAGCACACATGGAGTTATTTCACGGTAGTCTTCTGTAAAGGGGTGGTTACTGCCGCCAGACGGGCTGCCCAAATGACTGCGAAACCCAGTGTGCCCTGCCACTGCTTTCCAAATCCAGACCAGAGCCAAATTTAAAATTTAAAAATGTACATAAAATTTAATGTAAATACATAAGTATAACTTAAAGTACCTATTAAGTTAACAAAGTGTTGTCATACATTGAACTAAGTTGGAAAGACTCAACATGTACGCGGAATATAAAGAGATTGTAATTTGTTCGTAAGGTTTGTTAAAGACGCCCTCATTTGTGAAGTTGCTTGTTTGAGTGGAATAAACAATGTAATCGTTCGAGAACATGCTTCAGTAAATTGTACAGAACATATAAATTGTACTTTGAAAGTATTTTTACTAATTTTACAAATTTGCAAGACGTTAGAGAAAATTAAAAATAAATTTGATGTTTAGAATTTTTAGCTAGTAGTGGTAGACCAAACTGCGTTTTGTAGTCTAAATGGCAGCCCCTCTGGCGGCAGTAACCACTCCCTTACAGAAAGCAAACGTTAAATTTTAATAATAGCATGTGTGCTGTTATATTTCGGAGAGTGAGTAAGAAAAACCAGAACCCATTTCTCTATCCGTTCCTATCCCTTATGGTTGGCAGCGCACTTGCAGCACCTGTGGCGTTGTTTGTATTATAGGCAACGGTAACCATCTATCATCAAGTGGACCGTCAGCGTTTCCGACTACCTTTTCATTTAAAAAAGTTCCAAATAGTCGCTATTGCAGTATTGAAAATAGTTCATCTGCCTCTAACAATGGTATCCGTTCCGACCATGATTTTGCTGTCAGTAGCGACAAAACGCTTCAAAGGTTCGTTCTAAATTCAAAATAACACTGGTGTTAAACGTTTATATTGAGATTTTTTTTAAAAGGTTATGCAAAACATCAATAAAAATTAAATGAAAGTTAGGACTACAAAATAGGGAAAACAAATTAAGGCTTGTTTTATGCCCTAATTTAAATTAAACCTACGCTTTGCCTAGACCAGGTAGAATGAAGGTATTATCTGGGAAAGAATCACAATGAGATCTCTAGTCTAGAAGGAGACAATAAGAGCTCATTCTTCGCAAATAAATTTATCTCGACACATTCTTAGGAAAAAAGGACCACTTGATATTCTCGAAGAGTTCAGAATCAATCAATCTGTAGTGTGATTAGTCACGAACACGCACTGTATAGCCACCGGGATAGCTTCAAGCAAAAATGAGTGAATCAAGTATTTCTTGGCCTCAAAGTCTAAGATTTAGGAAAAGCTTTTAATGTTGATACCGATTCCACTTTAACAATTCACGGGGACATTATCTACTAAGTAGATAACTCGTAAACTCGGAAATTCTCGACTGTAACCAGACGTTGAATTTCAAAAGAAATCCTTATACAATTCGAATATTTCTGTTCTTTAGTAGTCTTATGACAAAAAAAATCTAAGCTTCAAAAATTCTTTGTTTAAAATTTAATATCTTCAAATTGCGAATTCAATAAAACAACGGTTTTAGGATGCTGTAGGGTTGCCTCGTTTTTGTAGTGCCTCTCAAATGTTTGCAGAAACAAGAATTTATCAATTTCATGCTATTATCGGAAAAAGAAAACGGCGCCATTACCAGAGAAGGACACTAGCTAGCGCCAACAGCATCTTATGAATGTTCTAATATAATAAGTTTTTCGGTATTGTACATATGTAAATTAAATAATAACTAACAATGGATAGTGATATCTGAAAAAGAAAAAAAACACTATAGATAGATTTAGTAGTGGGCACACTGCGTTTTCGCAGCCATTTGGGCAGCCCGTCTGGCGGCAGTAACCACCACCTGACAGAATACCACCGTGAAATAACAGCACGAGTGCTGTTGTGTTTCGGTGAGTGACTAGGGGATGCCAGAGCCCATTTCCCTATCCACTCCTAATCCCTTATCCCTTAATCCTACTGCAGTCGGCAGCGCACTTGCAGCAGCTTTGGCGTTGCTTTTGTTATAGGCGACGGTAGCCACCTACCATCAAGTGGTCTGCCTGACTGCCGACCTTAACATAAAAAAAAAATACAAGACAGGTTAATAAAGGTCGCATTATATTGGAACTGACTAAAATTAAAATTATTGCCATTTAAACAAACAATTATCACCAATTTATAAACACTC
The DNA here is from genome assembly GCA_910589475.2 of Bembecia ichneumoniformis. Lineage (NCBI taxonomy): Eukaryota > Metazoa > Arthropoda > Insecta > Lepidoptera > Sesiidae > Bembecia > Bembecia ichneumoniformis. The sequence continues at coordinate 15,271,810 of OU342536.1, read as the reverse complement.
GTCCCCGGTTTCGCAGTGGTGCATTTTTTTGCAAATTATAATATTTACAACACAAGCCTTCCTCCTTTATCGCTCTTTTTTTTAGTGAAAACCGTATCAAAATTCTTTGGGTGGTTTAAAAGAAGTTAGTAGGGACAGAGCGACAGACAGAGGGAGAGGACAAATTTATTCTATAAAATATGTATACGTGATAAATAATTTAAAACAGCGCGTCAAAAGCGAATGACAGGTAAGAGCTTTTGTAATTCCTCATTGGGAACTCTTGGTTTTTTTTTTTAAATGTTAAGATCGGCAGACAGGCTGATGACGGTCCACTTGATGGTAGGTGGCTACCGTCGCCTATAACACAAGCAACGCCAAAGCTGCTGCAAGTACGCTGCCGACTACAGTAGGATTAAGGATAAGGGATTAGGAGGGGATAGGGAAATGAGCTCTGGCATCCCTTACCCACACGTGCAGTTATTTCACGGTGGTCTTCTGTTTGGTGGTGGATACTGCCGCCAGACGGGCTGCTCAAATGACTGCGAAAGGCAGTGTGCCCTGCCACTACTTTCCAGATCCAGACCAGAGCCAAATTTGAAAAGTTCATTTTTCAAAGTTGACCCTGCCGGGAATCGAACCTGGGAACCCTAAAACAGAGCGTTAAGGCAAGCACCCTAACCACTCATCCAACGGGCTAGTCTTTTTGGTACTTGGTTTTCTTTTTTGGTAGTTATTTCTGTGGCCAAACTAGTATTGCTTAGTTCATAGCTGTAGCTTCAGGAGGCAATGTGTCCTGTTACTTCTATTGACATATCCTCGAAGCTCTCCACCAGCACAGATAAGAGCACATGTATGGCCGCATAATTTAATTTTGTTACAGTATACATAGAAAGTATTAATTCAACTAAGTATGGTAAATAAAGTTAATAACCTGAAATGTCCGTGTCAGGCGGTCGATGCCTTTGTCTGCCATTCCACCAACAACCACAGCAAGGCATGTCACATTAATATACACTCGGAAACATTACTCTTGATACTTCATTTTTATTTTAATTACCTATCCGCCCTATGTCAATTAGCTACCCAAGAACAATTTTGTCTGACTTTAATTCCAAATTAGTGCCAAGAAAATTGAAAAACGTACTGAATTACACAAGTTTTGTCAGTTAAGATACTAGAAACTTTTGTGAACGTTGATAACACTTCGAAATATTATTTATCCCACGTCCCAAAGATGACGAGGGATGCATCGATAAAAAGGACCCTGTCGCGAGAACGTTATGAATAATATAACGTCATACCATTGGCACGTCACTTTTCGTAGAAAGAAAAATAAGCGAGCATCTGTTAGTATTTGCAACAGACAGGACACGTCCGCCGAGGACCGCGTTCGGCGCTCGACTGGCTTAGCTTACTTAGGCTTCGCTCTACTGCGGACACTCGGCGGGACCAAGTGATGAAACATTTCCCATTTTCAAAATCCTCCTATACAACCTTCATGTTTTCGCTTTCAGGAAAACGTAACTTACGAATTGAGGCCTAAATAAACTTGAACGTTTTAAGTGGTAAAAATATAAGAGCGCTTTCCGTTTAACACAAATTGGATTACGGTTATGAAAAATAAGAAAAAGATACTTAATTTGTTTTTAAGTTATCTTTCTCGCATTTTTTACTTTGTTTTGATAAATAATATAGGCAAAACATACATAGGTGCTTTTAGCTTTCTGTAAGCGGAGCAGCATTGTGATGCGGCAAATGATTTATATGATATACACACCTCAAAACTGTCTAGGGATATTTTAAATTTATTGGTGTACCTTAAGAAATTAAAATTTAAAAAAAAAGATTGTCAGAGGCGGAAAAATTTAATTTAATTGAAAGTTGTCCTAATTAATATTCTGCGTTTCCACGTTTTTCCGTTAATTTTAATTTAAAAAAGTTACCTCTTAAACAAAAGTTAATTAAAATAATACTTTTAGTGTTTCGACATTTAAGCCGAGAAGAAATGGTTCGTGCTGTAGGCATGCTTGAAGGCGGTGCTATTCAAAGGAATGTTGCGGAAAGCCTAGACTAGACACTAGACAAAGAATTATATCTAGATTGTGGTCTCGCTGACGACTATCAAGCGAAGTATCTGAGCGACATCATGGCAGTAAACAACGAGTCACCACCACCAGGCAAGATCGTTTTTCACAATCTACACCGAGAAGACAACCTACGGCGTTACAATCGGTTTTAAGGAGATTCAGTCGGCCTTCACTCCTGCAGACAATCGCAAAGGCCGAGGCAATCGCAGAAGCAGACTTCAATGGGCCAGAGAACATTAGGGTTGGAATGATTGCAACTGGTCCACAGTGATGGTTTTTGATGATTTTTTTTTATGTTAAGATCGGCAAACAGGCTGAAGTGACGGTCCATTTGATGGTAGGTGTCTACCATCGTCTGCTGTAAGTGCGCTGTCGACTACAATAGGATTAAAGATAAGGGGATAGGGAAATGGGCTCTAGTATCCCTTACTCACTCACCGAAACACAAGAGCACACGTACTGTTATTTCACTGTGGTCTTCTGTAAGGGGGTGGTTATTGCCGCCAGACGGGCTGCCCAAATGACTGCGAAATGCAGTGTGCCCTGCCACTACTAATTACTAATCCCGGGTTCGATTCCATCCGGATTCACGAAGGGTACGTATTTGGCGAACACCTGGACGACAGAGTCACCTTCGACACCCTCAAGAAGTCCACCCATATCAAGATGGAACAATCAAGGTATGGGCAGGAATACGCCTTGGTGGGAGAACTGACTTCATTAAGATACAGGGCACTCTAACTGCTGAAAAATATCGTGATGATGTGCTGAGACTTGTAGTCTTACCACACCGGCAAGATTTTTTATTTTTGCGCGACAATGCTCGTTTACAAAAGGTTCGAGCCTGCCCTGCCTAATTTACAGATTTAGAATCCTATTTAAAATGCGTGGGACAGACTCCAGCGGAGATCATAACGCAGAATCCCTGGTGATCTGGGGTCGGAAGATTAACTTTTTGAACACCTCCCCCGTTCCTGGAGTTTAATCCCACAGGAAGACCTCGATACATTGATTAATTTTGAGCATGTATAACCGCTGCCAATGCTTTTACAGATTATTAATTTTGATTAAATCTTAATGTAAGTTTCCTAAATAAGTTTTTTTTTATTTTGAGCACCGATTCAAAAACTAAAGTGCATTATTCTGTTATTTTTTACAATAAAATAATTAAAAAAATGGTTTTTTATTACATATACTGAAACGACCATAAAATAACGTGTATTTGAATATAAATATGTCTTAAGCAAGACTTTGTAGATTTTTAGAAATCTAGAATATCCGTCCGTAGACAATTTTGAGGTGTTTATTTATGCTTCAATGAAGCTTTTAATCATTGTCATTGATATTTTGTAACTTAACTCTGGAGATGATGGATTCATATTTAAGAGACAGCTCTTAAATATTTGCATCTTAAAATTATACACTCTGACATATTTTAATAAAGTAATAATGGCCAGATTAAAAACATTTTCTGACACGAGTTTTCCTTGCCCTAATATGCTCGAAAGGAGTAAACAAAATGAAAAAGCGTTGAGAGGAAAATTTTATTCGATATTTAGGTAGAACTTGCTGCACTCGACTCGGTGGATCACAGAGCTAGGAGGCTCATTGGCGATGATACACTAATAAGAACTAAGCTGCAGAGCCTGGCACATAGACGTAAAGTTGCCTGTCTGTGTGTATTCTATAAGATGTACTTCGGAGAGTGCGCTCGAGAGGTGCATGAAATCATACCGCCTTTCCCTTTCTTCTATCGGACATACAGACGTACGGCTGGTTACCATCCTCACCTTGTCGAAATCCCTCTAATTCGGACCAAGCTCATCTTTTGTGATGCGCACTGCTAAGGATTGGAACTCCCTGCCGGCGTCTGTATTTCCGAGCTCATATAACCCAAATCTTTTCAAGGTTCGAGTGAATAGGCATCTTCTGGGTGAGCTCGCTCCATCGTCGGCCTCATCCTTCCTACATGGATAGATACTGGTCAAGAGCAAACCCATCTTTAATAAAAAAAAAATATTTTCTGCAATTACTTAAAGAAATACTTATGATTTTGTGTAATTTATAAATATTTCAACACCTAGCTTTTCTGTTTTTACTAATGTCTCTACGAGTAGGAGCAGGTTCAGTATAATTGGTGCACTCGTATATGTATATATAAAAAAATAATTATTGAGGTAAAAAAAAAATTATCACTTGATTTTGAAGCCTTGCTGATAGCAAAATTTTTCTACGATGTAAATATTTTTGCACTTAAGATAAATATGATTTGTAACAGATTTACTTAGACACAAAATAAATTCACTCTACAAAGTACACTTTCTTGCCAATCAGCCAATTCGTCAATTTCTCAATCACAAATTGAAACCTGCACGCCTCACGCCAAAGCCCGACTTGTCAAATTCATTATACCCTAAGGGTAATTGATTGATGCCTATAATTATTGATAGAATTGATAGAAATACATCAATCAGAACTGACTAAAACGCTATAATAATAAGGGAATATTTTTGTTATATTGATATAACCGCTGAATTTAATATTTAACTAAATAAAACAAAACTTAGATTAGACTTAGACTTAATTAGGGAAACACCATGTGTTATTAATAACAATACTTGTTGTTACAGTATTATTAATAACAGCAACATTGTTTATTATAAGTCGTATAACATATATTGATATATCGTATAACCGCTGAATTTAATATTTAACTAAATAAAACAAAACTTAGATTAGACTTAGACTTAATTAGGGAAACACCATGTGTTATTAATAACAATACTTGTTGTTACAGTATTATTAATAACAGCAACATTGTTTATTATAAGTCGTATAACATATATTGATATATCGTATAACCGCTGAATTTAATATTTAACTAAATAAAACAAAACTTAGATTAGACTTAGACTTAATTAGGGAGACACCATGTGTTATTACTAACAATACTTGTTGTTACAGTATTATTAATAACAGCAACATTGTTTATTATAAGTCAGCAGCGTGCTACGCGGTTTCACTCGCCGCCTTTCTTCGTTTTGGTTAGTATTCTTTCTAGAGTTCTTTTTTTTTTCTTGTTAAGCGTCTATCTGATGCGTCAAAGCCTACCTACAACCTTCCTGAAGAATTGGCCCATGGAATGCAAAAAGGAAATTTCGCGTTCAAACAATAAAAAAAGTTACTATTTGAATTATATTTATTACTAATATAACGCCTGTGTCTGCATCAAGCGAGTCCAGTCGTCGCGTCGCGTTGGTGCGAGACCGTTTGAATTTAATTTCTCACGCTTAGTTTTTAATTAACGATAACTCCTGTAGCCGTTTGGGCTTAGCGATTTTACGCGTATGGTGGTAATTATATGATTTTCGTGATTATTAAAAAAAAAGTGTAAAATAAAAAGCCTTTTGGCTTCGTTTAAAAAAGTAGTGTGTGTAAAAAAAAAGAATTTCAATCTTTTAGGGGTAGGGAAAAAAGGATCAATGAGAATAACGCTGAGCGTAGTAACAGATGGCGTAGATCGTTGAGTTTATTTAGCTAGATCACGCTAGAGGGCGCTAAAGCGTTAAACAACTCCTGAGATAAATACATTTAAATTGTAGGGCCTATTATAATGTGTATGAACTGCTTAAAGTACCTAGCTAACGTAAATATTTAATTTGATAATGATTAATACCGTATCCCTCTAAACAGCTTTTTAAGTACCACATTATTGTGACCATTTATTTAGAAGTTAGAATGGGTATAGTTATAGTACCTAAGCTATACTTTTTTGTAGACCTATAAAAGAGAAACAATCCCACCATACATTGTTTTATCTCAAATGGGATTAGGCAGCGTTTTGGACGGTTGGACCGATTTGACGGGGCTTTCTCTAGCAGATGATGTTATGGGGACTAACTTAGGCTTTTTTTTTTATTTTTTTATTTTCATTAGATCAGGGTAGCGCTTGACCACTATCTCACCTGATGTGAGGTGTAGATGTGGCCGAAGGTGGACCACGCTTACCCAGTAAATGCCCATTTACCCTGGTTTTGAAGACGCCGAGGTTGTAGTTCTGTGGGAACACAGACGCAGGCAATGAGTTCCACTCCTTAGCAGTCCGAACAAGGAAGGTGGAACTGAAACGCTTCGTGCGTGATCGAGGTACATCGACCACGAAGGGATGAAACCCCCGCCCACGCCTAGTGTTCCGCAAGTGGAACGGTTCCGGTTGGATTAATTCGTACAGAATAGATGCACACTCTCCATAGTGTAGACGATAGAAAATCGATAGGCAAGCTACTATTCGGCGATGCTGCAGGCTTTGAAGTTGGGAATCTACAAAGGGCGTCATTGCCAATAAGCTTCGTTGCTCGCCTTTCAATCGAGTCCAGTGCGGCCAGTTGGTAACGGGCAGAACCATCCCAGAGGTGGCAGCAGTACTCCATGCAAGACCGGATTAAAACAGTTATTTTAAAAAATAATAATATATAAGCAGTGTTAAGGTCCAGTACTCCGCACGCCCTATGCGCACGCCGCAGTAAAATGGCGGCCCCAGTAGGTACAGCTATAATTAGTCGTCAGTAAACCTAGAAAAAAGTTAGCGACGCGATGTGTCTAGATTATATATTGTTAGCCAAAGTTTAAGAATGACTTTCTAGCCTCTGAGTAACGAAAGGTCCAAAGGTTGTATTCGAAATATTATCCAGGACCGAGGACTCAAATAACTTGAAATATCATCTATCCTAACAACTGCTTTCAATTTTTCAAAATGTTATTCCTAGGAAAACATTAATTCTTATGATAATGGTTAGCGGGGGCAAGCCGATAATGATGTTTGTGAACTTGATGTGATTGCGTTACCGCCACTGATATATAAGATAAAACGCAACGTGGAAAAAGGACTCTGACATCCCTTACTCAAGGACTAAAACGCAACAGCACAAGGACTTTTGCTTAAGACAGGAACTAAAATCAGAATGAACTCATTTTTAACGCACAAACTAACGAAATGAACGGAACCTAATAACCTGTGCATTTAGGTGCAATATTTGCACAGCAAATTTTTATAGTTTCTCGGAGACGGTTTTGCGCTCAGTACTTTAAACGCAAGATCTACTGCATTTTTACCCGTAACGCACAACGGCTAAAACCGAACACATTTAAAATTGGAAGAATTTTTCTCAAATATTATGTAAAACTAGCTAAGGCCGCAACTTCGCACGCGTGATGGTAGGTATTCGGTATAGGGCGTAACTTTTTTGTTTGTAAACCGATTGGAATGAAACAAACACTAAATGTTACGAGAAGCTTGCTACAATTCATCACTGAAAACCGCATTCAAATCGGTTAAGCCGTTACTGAGATTAGCGTGCGCAAACGCACAGACAAAAATTCTAAAAACTACTTTTTTGACCTCGGTAACATAAATACAACGTGTAAAATTTTTTTATTAATTTTTTACATTAATGACAGACACGGCTTGTTTGCGATTTTATTATATGTTTAGATATTAAAAAAAAGTAGTTGTCGCTGATCATTTTTATTATTGTGAGGTTTTTTGGACAGCAGTTTACTATTATTTTTTTTTTTCAGAAAAGGATTGTTTGTCTGTTTCAAACTTTTTAAATATAGTCTGTTATTTATGCACTGTAGTTTTATCACAGTTTTACAATACATACAGTTGAGAAACGAATGTACTTGCGTAGAGCAACGATGGGTATGTGGCGGGGAAGCGGGCGGCGCGGGCCGCGTTTTGCAAACTCGTTCAGTTTGCAATCTCTTCTCTTGTACGGAGGGCTGACGCGAACGTGTTTTTTACGTATTTTTATTTCATTTATTGTTTTTTACGTATTTAATTTATTATGGTGTGCTGTGCTGTGTACGGATGCACCTGAACAGGAAAATACAACAAGGATTTAAGTTTCATAGATTTCCCCGTGATGCGAGGTAAGTTTTTCCTATAAATAAGTATATAATCAGAATAAATATATATTTTTATTAAGGAGACTGTAAGTCTAGATTAAGAATAACTCTGTCTTACTAAGTATATAAACTATAAGACTGTTTGTTTCCGAATAAATAAATAATTAATAATAAAGTTACTGAAGTCTATAATGGACTAATATAGTCTAGCACTATTATTTATTTAGTACTAATTAAAACCTTTGTTCATATAATCAATTGTAATCAATTGTAGTAGTAGTAGTTTTCTCGTACTCCTAGTAGTATGTAATGTACCTAGTCTCTTCCAATAAGCAGCAATAATAATAATCAACCTGGGAACGATTATTTGGATACAATCTGACGCCTATAGACACGTAATAAGTCTATTTCTAATTATTGTTGTACTCATATATCGATATATTTACCTCCAAATATCTCGGTAACGTGACACTTTGGAGTACCATGTTACTTGACATGTTTTGTTCGTCTATGTGTTTTCTATCCATACACTTTCACCTTGCGCCGCAATTTTGAAAAAAAAAAAAAAAAAAAAAAACGGCGACGGGTCGATATGCCAGATCGGTTCATGGTCTTTTGATTTATGGCTAGAGACTTAAGAAGTTTTGTGAAAATTATGTACAAAATTTGTCGCAATAGCTAAAGACAGGCATGGGGGGGGGGGGGGATCGCACGCGCGGGAAGGGAACCTCACGAACTCACAACGCGCTCTCCTACGCTTCGTCACTTTCTGATGCTTCTATGTGTTAGTGCGCGTTTATGTGTTATTGTTATTTTTTGTTGAAATATTTACAGTTGTTGAAAAAGTAACAAAAAGTGTTACTTTTTCATTTTTTATTAGATAGTTTTACGTGTTTATTAGTAATTTGTTGTTATTAGTTATAGACATCATTAGATACTACGTGTGTTATAAAATGTTCATATTCATATTCTTCATATAATACTATTATAGAATAAACCAGTAATAGTACTAATAATAACAAACAATGTAAAAATGAATATTCTTTTGACTAGTAGAATGACTTTTTGACAAAGTAGAATTTAAATCACGACCATTCTCATGTTTCCCTCAAACTTTTATGATAAGATTGTTCATCCTTGATAAGATTTGATCCTATGATAAGATACACTACATAGTTAAATTTAATAATAGAAACCTTAAAACATTAAAAAATAAAGTGTCTCGTAAATATCTGGCAGTGCGACACTTGTAAATGTATATCCCAGTGCATCTTTAACACTTGTAAATCACGACCATAATTAGATCATTAAATAATATAGCCAGTCTTGATCACTAAAAATTAAATCAAACTTCTTGCTTTATCCACAACGAATATTTTATATTTTGTATATTTTGTAAGCAGGTGCATTATGATGAGCCACCTGTGTTGATGGCGCAATGTGTTACAATCCTAACATACTTGTAAATAAATGATCACATAATAATAATCACATTTATTTTATTTTCAATTTTGTGCCAACCCTAGCATATCGGAGTGTGACAGCGTAAGTACTTGCACGGGCGGCGGCATCGCCCAACTACAAAGGCGTTTCTCAACTGTATGTATTGTAAAACTGTGGTTTTATCTAATTTTAATTAGATTTAATTAATTTCAAGAAGTCAAATTAGGTGATAACGTTTTTTCTCGCCTTAATAGTGGTCTTCTGGTCTATCCTTACAGCCGCCAGAATGGTTTCCCAGTTTATATCGAGGGAATGCACGAGCCCTGCCAAATTATTTAGTTACCTAAATAATTTGTTTATTGATTTATCTGTGAAATAGGATTATAATTCTTCTATAATTACCTTTTCAATTTTAAAACTAAATTATACGTATCTATACAATATTAGGTAACAAAATAAAATAACCACGAATTTGAAAGCAACAAGTAGGTACATCACCTACTTGTAGCTTAGTTAATTTTAATTTCATATTTTATTCATAACTAGTGGCCCGCCCCCGGCTTCGCCCGTGGTGCAAGTTTTATATACATAAACATTTCCCGTTTATCCCTCTTTCCATTAGTCAAAACCGAATTAAAATCGGTCTACCAGTTCGATAGTTATGGGCGTACATACATTTTATTATACATAAGCTCCATTTTTATTTATATAGATAATTATTTTAAAATGATTCCATATTTCCTTTTGGGTTTCCTTCTGAATGTCAAATGTAATTTACAAATTGAATAGATAATTAAAGATACATACCTGTAGCCGATCCAACATTAACTTGTTTGTTCTTGGAGAAATCTTGCTGACTGATGTTTGGCGAGGGACACAGCTGCTGAGAACCTGTCTTCAAGGAGTTTTGTTGCGACGACGATTTCATGAAAGGTGTTGGGGAAGTAGGCAAAGACAAGGGGGAGGACAGTCGCAAAGGCGACGTAGGCGTCCCAAGATTGGAGGGCAGAGATAATTTAGAATCGGACGATTTAAATGTATTGGTCTTATTCAATTCGGAACTTTCACTCGGTTCAGATGTACAGAGGACGGTGGGCAAGGATATTTTCAAGGAACCATTTACCGGCGAGGTGTTTTCTTCCGTCCGTGGATCGGCCATTATACCTTGAACCAAATAAACTTTGCGTAAACCATAGGAAAACTATAGCAAAAAGACTTAATAAAACTCACTTGAATACGAGCAACAATTATAACAAAACAAAATACATTTTATGTTGCTTCTGAGCAACATAAAATATTTATTCGGTGTCATATTGTTATCAGATTAAAATAGTTTTGGGTGATAAGCGCTAACGAACATGACATATTATGTTCAACAGACAGTAACTGTTTTGATGTTGTGAGACTGTAATGTATCTGTAACTAATTTATAAAAAGAAAATATTTGATTATTCATGTTTGTTTGTAATGGTTAAAATCACCTATAGACTATAGAACCTATAACTACATTATTAGTGAGTAACACAGCCTAATTTTATTTTCAAAAGAATTAGAGATCTTACCAAAAATACAATAATGTAGCACAAGGTATAAAAAATTGCCTATGATACTTTTATCTTGACCCACAAAAAAGTTCCCGAGATATTTTTTTTAATGTTAAGATCGGCAGGCTGATGGTCCACTTTATGGTAGGTGGCTGCCGTCGCCTACCATCAAGTGGACCATCAACAACGCCACAGCTGCTGCAAGTGCGCTGCCGGCTACATTAGGATTAAGGATAAGGGATTGGATAGGAAAATGGGCTCTGGCATTCCTTACTCACTCACCGAAACACAACAGCACACGTGCTGTTATCTTACGGTGGTCGTTCTGTGGTTACTGCCTCTAGACGGGCTGCCTAAATGACCGCGAAACGCAGTGTGCCCTGCCACAACTTTCCAGATCCAGACCAGAGCCAAATTTGAAAAGTTCATTGACCCTGCCGGGAATCGAACCCGCGAATTACAATTGGTTGTCTATAAAATTATATGGCGGGCGCTGTGAAAACTGTCGATAATACATAAAATAATGTAACTACATGTTCATAGTAGGTTGACTCACCTTGACCCACAAAAAAGTTCCCGAGGCAAATTTCTTCTTATGGCAATACTTTTTTGTCCAAATAGCAATCAAAACAAAAGTAGAATTGAAAGATGATGAAGATTCGTATCATATTAATATATTTATGCGACTAAACAGTTTATTAATCAAGGTTAATCAAGCTTCAAGGTTAATCAAGGTTGTACATGTAAAGTCCATTTTAAACCATTAGAATAGGACCTTTCGTTTTCATGTTACGACGAGTATAAAAATGGTCAAAGTAAGAAAAATAATGCCACGGCGTGAGCGAACAGACAGTTAGTATAAAATAAACATAAAATTGTTGATATGAAATTATGGAAGTGGAGACCGGTATTGTAATCGTAACGTACTGTGGTAGAGCCGGACGCTTTCGTACGTCACAAGCGGACGTCTGGTTAGAGTGGGACAGACATATAATGATGTATACCAGTAACCAGTTGTTCGTTTGATTCGCTCGCTCGCTCCAACCAATTTCAATTTCATTGAGTCGCAGTCAACACAGGTTACCATACAATACGTGTGTATCTCTGAGTCTGAGACGTCGCGTCTATAGATTCTAGTGTGTCGTATGTTTGTTAAAAGTTAATCGTTGTTTATTCCAAAGAGACAGTCTCTTTGATTACGAAAGAGGCGTTTTTTTATATTATCGATTAACATCGTTTCTATGTTAATGTGTCAACTCTATAAATAGAACCGCGACAAAAATTTGAGTAAACATGAGTAGTGCCCAAATAACAACGAAAAAACCGTTCGGATTAAAAATTAGAGTGTTGCACGTTTTGAGGCTAGCTCTAGCAAAAGTAGCGAGATTCATTTTCGTTTTATATTATGGGACAGAAGGCGAAAAGTTTCCGGCAATAGCAGATGACATACTAAAGGAACCGGCTATTCACGTTGCAAGAAAAATCAGGAACAAAGAGGTTCGTAACCAGATTTTAACTGTGTATTTTTTTCCAAAAGATCGTATGTAACAAAATGTATTTCCCCAATATGATAAAAGTAAGGGCACACTGCGTTTCGCAGTCATCTGGCGGCAGTAACAACCCCCTGACAGAAGACCACCGTGAAATAACAGCACCTGTGCTGTTGTGTTTCGGTGAGTGAGTAAGGGATGCAAAACCCCACTTTCCTATTTAATCCTACTGTAGTTGGCAGCGCACTGTAGCGTTGCTTGCGTTATGGGCGACAGTACGGGAGAGTGTCGCTTCTGCCATGAGGCAGAAGAAACACCAATGCGTATCCTGTGCGAGTGTGGTCCCCTGATGCACAAGCGCAGTCACATTCCAGGAAGCCACACAATGGCTTGTGAAGATGTGAAGAATGCCTCTATCAAAAAATTACTACAGTTTCTTAACGTGGTAGGTATAGGTAGAGAGCTTTAGTTCACGTGGCGATCACAATATTCCAGCAATGGACGAAGTGATACTGGTACTCTAGCAGACAGAAATAGCCACAAAGACAAGAATAAAGAATATAAATAAAGAATATGGGCGACGGTAGCCACCCACCATCAAGTGGACCGTCAAACTGTCTGCCGATCTAACAGACGGTTACATTAGTTCTAAAAAAACGGTAACTGAGACTTATTTAAGGGCCTACTCACAAAATTGCGAATTCTCAACGCAGCAAATTGCTACGATGTTATTTCGTCCGGCAAGGCGTCTCCCTAGTCCGTTGCACGGCTCGAATAAACATTACTTCGACGGTCGTCAACCATACAGACATACAGACCTATTTATCTACGTTAGCAAACTGATAAAAGCACACCTGGTTTCTTATTCATATGTGTGTTTAGGAGGTGCACAAACAAGCGAGGAGCACAAACTTATCTAGTTGCTGTCTACTCGTATAATAAGTTTCGTTGGTATAGAATGAAATAAATTCGTAAGTGCCTAAGTAAATGTTCTATCTTTACAATAACAAGATTGGGCAGCTAAGAGCAAACAGACTTATGAGACGTTTATTTAATTATCAAAATAAGATGTTGTAGATACGATAAAAAATCGTTATCTATGCTGTGTGTGGGGCAGACTAATCGACGACGCCAATTCTATAATAATAAAATCGAGTCGTGTCTTTACATTAAATATTGTTTCAAAAAAAATTTGTACACGTTGTACTTATGTTACTGAGGTTAAAAAAAATAGTTTTTAGAATTTTGTCTGTTTGTCTGTGCGTTTGTGCACGCTATTACTAATGTACTTGTGTATATATTGTAGTAAGTTTGTGTTTGTTTCATTCCAATCGATTTACAAACAAAAAAGTTACTCGCTATACCGAATACCACGCGTACGAAGTTGCGATTAACGCAAATAAATTGATATTAACGATTCAATGACTTAACATTATTTTGTAAATTAAACTTCGATAGACCTCAAGAAACAGACATTGATTTAACCTGTTATATATTACAGTTAACAGAACTTAACGAAAAAAAAATTAAAATTATTTAGGTACCTACTTCAACAAAAATAGCAAAAACTGACTAGTGCAATATCTACAATTTTCAAAGAACGTTACTTTCAAGAATCTTGATTAATTTAATATAGGTAAGTCCAGTATTAACACGGCGCATATTTTAAAAGACGAATATTAAACTAGGATTGTATATAGCAATATGGCATTAAGGCTCGAGTCTCCTAAAAATTAGTGTTCTTGCATAATTTACAGAAAATAAATGTTTTTTTTACAGTTACTAACAGAAGAATAAATGAAATATATTTTACATTTATTGAAAGTGATGGATTTGAAATTTCAAAAACACTTTTTTAATTTTATTTTGATGCATATTTTAATAGCTCTATTGGGCGTTAAAAATACCTCTATTTAGGTTGAACGCGTTGAAGGTCTCATTCAAGCACATGCTACGTAAAAATTATAACAAAAATACGAAATGTATTCAGTTTACATTTATTCTCATATCGTTAGCAATAATCTAAACTGGTTACTTTTTTGATAAACGCTTTAGTTTTCTTATTTAAAGTGGTTTAAAAAGTTGTATTTTCATGAATTTTACCACTGCAAATACATATATTATTCTGTTGAAATTTTTTTTTAATGCAGTCGCTCTTAAAACCACTTAGTAATGACCTATTTTTTAATAAATTTATGAAAAAAAAAATACAAAAAATATTTTTTTTATGTACTTTTTAATAATTGCAATTCATAACAAAAAAGACGCGTGAAAGTGCGCTTAGTTCTGTTTGCTAAGGTAGAGTCGCAAAGCGAGACCGGAGCCTTAAGGGCTTCACTGAGGCAAATGACATTTACTATACAACTCGCTGGCGGCGGATCCAATTCAACAGGCCTAGAAATGGTGTTTTTCTGTTTTTACCATTAGAACAATACACAAAATAAAATTTTTTATTAATACAATTTTTTAATCTGATATTAACTTATTAATAGGTACAGGATTCATATGCGTGCAATAAGCCGTTTTCGAGAGAATTTTCAATAAAAGTCAAATTCTTCTTGTGTTCTAACTTTTTTTGTGGAGTTTCTATTACTTTAACGAAAATTCTAATTAATACAATTGGTTCTTCACATGTTTAAGTATAATATATATTTTTTTCAAAGCAATTGTCTTGTCCATTTCTTGTAACATTTTCATTAAACAATGTATATTTTTAGTATTTAGGGTTTGTCTCCCCCTTAAGTGTTTAATGTATGAATGAATATCAACTAGGGTATATTTTAAACATTTAATAGTATCAGGACACACTTTCGCCTTTAAGGACTAAAAAAATAGAGGGAATTGGGAAAATTTTCCTAAAAAAATCCTGATCGCCGTAATCAGGATGGCCATGGTGTAGCCTTGTAAAGTTGGCGAGGACTGAGCGATTTTGTACCACGTGGCTCTAAATGTCACATTACGGATTCTTTCGTCTTGCCCGATCTATACAGTTCAAAATCTTTGTAACACATTAAAATTTCAAACAAATATTGACGTCAAATACATCGATCAAAAACTAAAGCCGCTCGCGCTGTCCGCTTCCGTGTTTCTCCGCTAACTCTTTCTAAAAAGCACAACGCATTTTGATACGGTTTTTACTAATGGAAAGAGCCGTATTGTGCAGATATTTTGCCGAAAATCTATGCGAAGCCGGTTCTAGTTCTGGATAAAAAATAACATTTTAAAATTATTAAGGCTTTCTAATACGTCCAAAAAAAAGTCCAATTTAAAAACCAAAAGTAGAAAACAAATTTTAGTTTTTCTTTTAAATGTTACATTTGACACCATGTACGAAACAATGGGGTTAGTTAGCAGACATAATGTCACATTCGTGCTCGGTAACAATGCAAAGAGCGTGTCATGCCAAGATATACGTATGTATCGATCATGAACTTCGACACGTACATTACTCACTCCATTAGATATCCTGTCAGGCGTACTTATTTAACTAAGATTAAGCTAAATGGAGATCACAATTGGTCCAACATGAGCGAATACAGTGCCGACCATACTTCTATTATGACTCTCAGTAGATATGAAAAGGCGAATTGTCCTGCGCATTCATACGTGTCGTGCACAATAAAAATTATGATTACTTATTACGCTGACTTTAAAGATGTTGTTTGTATAGCTGACGGTCCACGTGAGGGTAAAAGTTCAAGTTTTATTAGAAACGGTCTCATATGCTTTAAAGAAAACAAGTCGTGTGTGAGACATCTATCTCCGAAGACATGTTAAGCCAACCTGCAGTAGGCCAATATTAGTTTATTTACAGGTTCACTTAAGCTAACTAAATTAAAATCTATACATATAATAAAATCGTAAACTAGCCGTATCTTTAATAATATATTTAAAAAAAAAAAACAATTGGTACACGTTTTACTTATAAATCTGTGCGTTTGTGCACGCTAATCTCAGGAACGGATTAACCGCTTCGAATGCGGTTTTCACTCATGTTATAGCAAGCTTGCCGTAACATTCAGTGTTTGTTTCATTCCAATCGGTTTACAAACAAAAAAGTTACGCGCTATACCGAATACCACGCGTACGAAGTTGCGGGATCAACTAGTTTACAATAAGTACTTAAGGCGACACCAGTCCCTAATGATAAAAAAATCCACTTATTTGTAACCGTTTTTCTTTTAAATTATCATAATAATAATAATTTAAAAAATACTCAAATCATCTGCAGGATATATGAACGGGGACAATCGTAATTATTTTTTAAATTATATTTAATTATATATATATTAGTAAGTTGGGGTCTAATATCGATGTTGTAACCGTGCGATTTGCTTAATAATCAATATTTTAAATAGGTAATTCTTAAGATAGATATCTCCGAGATTTGCAAGTAGCGACTCCCCCAGCCCCCTCAACAGTCCCGTCAATTCAGTACAGGACGAGTTTTGCGGCTGAAGTCGCCTTAAGTCATGGATGCACAGACAGCGGCCCGCGGGCCGCATGCGGCCCGCCGGTCGAATACTGGTGGCCCGCCGACAGCAAAAATAATACTCTCGTACATTCGAAAAATATTGAATTCTATTCCAGAATAAAACCAAAAAAAATATGTTCGAAAAGTAGTCAGTGCGCCGTGCGTGCGTCGGTAACAGCGGTCGGTAATGTTCGTGCCATCGACCTTTGAATTTTACTAAATAGAGAAATAACGCTAGCGGTTTTGTGTACGCTAGCGGTTTTGTGAAAATGGCTGAAAAATTCAACAAAACTGCGATTAATTTCAGTTATGTAGAAAAGCTAGATATTTTGATTCAATCTTTTCAAGACAGATTTTCGGAGTTTAAAAAAGTGAAACCTCTGTTGGACATATTCAGCAATCCTTTCACGATTTCAGTTGAAAATGCGCCAGAGTCAATGCAGTTAGAAATTATCGACATTCAAAACGACCAAGATTTACGCAACAAATTCAACGAAGGAGACTTGCTGAACTTTTACCGCTGCATTGATAAAAATATGTACAAAGAGTTGCGCATAAACGCTCTGAAATGTGCCAGCTTATTTGGTTCTACCTATATATGTGAACAAACTTTTTCAATACTAAATAATAATAAAACAAAAAATCGAAACCGCCTTGCAAATGAAAGTTTGGAAGCAGTTTCACGTGTTGCTACAAGTAAATTTGAGCCAAATATAAAAAAGATTGTAAGCACTATACAGTGCCACACTTCAAATGAATAAATTCCTTTTCAATTTTAATACATTATTACCAATTCTTTATTGTCTTTAATTACTTATACTTCTGGCGGCCCGCCATCAGTTCATGATTTGCCCGAGTGGCCCCTAGTCTTAATAAGTCTGCGCATCCTTGCCTTAAGTAAACGAGAAAATTTTTCAAAACACATTTCTTAGCGGATGCTTACGTTATTAAATAAAGCTATGTTCCAAATTTCAGCCTTCTAGACTTAGTAGTTTTGGCTAATCGTTATTTTTATCAACGGAGCAATCGTTTTTTTTATAAGTATAGATGAGTCAAACATTTATAAGTGAACACGACGTGCGATTTTAAAATATTTTATTAAAAAAAATAGAAATAGAAAACATAATAAGTATATACTTAACACAGAGACAAATTTAGGTAAAAAATTAGGTAGTAGACAAGACAAGAAAAAAAATATTGAACTATTATAGCCAATCAACCTTACATAAATTATAGGTCTGAATTACAATGAATAGGGCGTAATATATGTGTGCATTACATGTTTTACCAGCTGTTACAGCTCTAGCATCCTCAGATACAGTGGTACCGAACTACTATATAACACCTACTGTTATCTCACAGTGGTCTTCTGCGAGAGGGTGGTTACTGCCCCCAGATGGCCTGCCCACGACCACTTTATGACTGCGAAACGCTATGTACATTGCCTCAACTAGTAACGGAATTTTATAATTTAGTTAGCATATCAACAATTATCAATGATTACAAATTTTATGGCAACTCATGCAAAACTTAGCGATTAGGTTATATCACAAATGTCACTATACGATTTCGTAAACATTCGAATTAGATAAAAAAAAATTAGATAAAAAATGTAAATGTAAGTATTAATAGACTACGTACTGTTATTTTTTATGTTAGGTCGTTACACAGGCTGACGGTCCACTTGATGGTAGGTGGCTACGTCACCTATTAACATAAGCAAAGGCACAGCTTCTGCGAGTGCGCTGCTGACCTTAGTAGGATAAAATGAGGATAAGGGATTAGGAAGGAATTGGGTTGTGGCATCCCTTCTTACTGCTCACCGAAACACAACAGCGAGTGCAGCTATTCTTTCTGACTCTTCTACTTTGTTCGGCTTCCAAGAGTCGCAGCCTAAGGTATATTACCTAACGTTCAAAGAGTCGGATTTGATATGGGTTACCCCATATTCTTTTTGGGTTTGATGTGGACTTTCAAACTCAAAATTAATTTATCAAATGCGAATGCTAAGATATCAGAAAAAAACTCTTTAAAAAAAACTTGTTTATAGACTAGCTGGTGCCCGTGTCTTTGTCAGCGTTGAAAAATAAAAAAATATAACATTATTATTGATGGCGCCATCTATTATACTACAATAGAATTAGGTGAAGCGGCTATATGTATCGGATTTGGCTACATTTGTGATACCTGTGCATAGTATGCTCCAATTTGCAAACCATCAGGAACCTAAGAAAAAAACCTTAACGAATCATACACATATAGATTCCTCAGGAATCACTCTGTTAATAGATGAAAACCGCATGAAAATACGTTCAGTAGTTTTTGAGATTATACGGTGATGCGATATAAATAAATAATCCCTACTGCCTGTAGGCAGTATAAATTGAAATCGCTGCCCGCGTCAGTCTCTATTTTAACTACTCCTAAACCACGCAACAAATTTTGATGCGGTTTTCACTAATGGAGAGTGTTAAACGAGGAAGGTTTTTATACTTATATAATTTGCAGAAAAAAAATGCAGGCATGCGAAGCCGGAAACGGGTCACTAGTAAAAAACAAATGAAGAATACCCACTCAAGTTAATTCAAGTACTTATTATTCATATGCAATATATGTATTAATTAAAGCGATATAATCGGTACATTGTGTGACAATACTTCAAATTTATAATTAAGGAGAAGTTCGATAATTGCAAGTACCGAACTCCTCCCAAAATTGAAAATCATTAATATGCGACATGCGCCTCCGCACATCACTATACCACTACATGTCTTATGTGTAAGTGCGAGCGAGATAGACTGATAAAAACGATTTATTACCTGACGACTCAGTTGATAATGCGTCTACTGTATTACTCGATTGGTCTTTTTTGGAACGTCTAAATAACACTACTAACTCCATTTTGTTTTTACCAAAGTCATAACTCATATTTTATAGGAGTGTCATAATTCTCTTTTTCAAGGTGTTACCTCGGTATGGCATATTTAATAAAACACCATCGTGCTGCTTATTCTGGAGGCATCTTAATTAATTTACTTATTAACGTGATTCATTAAACCGGACAGACTAATTGAAACCGGTTTTATGTAAATTTAATGTACCTATTTAAAGCGCATAGAGCCATTGGACTCAAAATATATTTTAAACTAGCTGAGCCCGCAACTTCGTACGAGTGGTAGGTATTCTGAATAGCACGTAACTTTTTTGTTTGTAAACCGATTGAAATTAGACAAACACTAAATGTTACGCGAAGCTTGCTACAACACATAATTGAAAACCGCATTCAAATCGGTTAAGCCGTTTCTGAGATTAGCGTGCACAGACGCACAGACAAGTCTAGTCTAGTCTTGCTTTAGCGCAATTGTCGTTAATAAACGAATTAACAACAGACATTGCCATTTGACAATACGATTCTTGTGTAAAGATTTACCTACACTCCTTAGAACATGAACCTTCAAGATGGTGGCTCGAAATATCTATCTGGTAATTCTGCCATACTGTTCACGGATATGTTTGGCCAGCAAGTACGTCATTTTCCCGGATCATGTTCTTCTCCTCGCGCTTCTTGATATTCCAGTGTTTTGACTTTTACGGTCTTCAATATTTCATAATAAGTTATTCATTCTTAAAGCAAATCAATTTTTTTAAACTAAAAAATTTGATTTTCTGCAATTAACTTCTTTTGGATATACCTAGTGACATTTTTAACGTAGCTTTGACAGCATTTCTTAAATTTTTTTTTTTTTCAGAAAACAAGTACAGAAGTAGTAGAAGCTTGTATCAGACGAATAAAAGATGTAAATCCAACGCTGAAATGCTTCGTCGAGGATCGTTTCGATTTAGCCCTCAAAGAAGCCAAAGAGGCCGACGAACTCGTACGTAGCGGGACAAAATCGGCGTCGGAGCTCGAAAAAGAAAAACCATTACTCGGCGTACCTTTCACCACCAAAGATTGCATCGCAGTGAAAGGTAATTTGCGTAATTGCTTAGGGTCTGTCAACTTTGCTATCCGAAGGAGAGCGACACCTGTTGAATCACCTTCATGGAATTAATTAATGATAATTAATGATTTCACGCCTTAACTACTCAACCGTTCAACCGTGAAATTTTGCACTCACTTTGTCAGGGATACAGAAAAGGACATAGGATATCTTTAATCTAGAAAAAAGTTCCGAGGGATCATAATTATAAAAAACCTATGCCTGACAAAACTGTATATAAAAATGAATCCCCATTTCCCTTGGTCACGGCATCACGCGTGAACGGGTAGACCGATTTTAATTCGGTTTTCACTAATAAACGGGGAATGTTCATATATATAAAAATTGCACGCCGGGCGAAGCCGGGGCGGGTCGCTAGTCAGAAATAAAGATTGTATAAATTACATATTTTATCAGACGTTATATTTTTTGTTTTTCAATGCGCACTAATTGGCGGGAACCAGCTGGTCTATATAGTAGCCGGCAAACTTCATGGACAAACGACCTTGAATGCGCAGAAACGAAAAATAGGTCTCTTTGTCTCTCGTGATCTCTTTTCTCTCTATACCACCAAGTAAAACGTTATTAGCTCAATCAATAAAAACCCAGTAATAAAAAAATAGCGTTTTTCAATGAAACAATATTTTTGTACCATGCGCAAACTTTCCCCCACCACCTCACGCGATGGCCAAGAAGTTTGCCGGGTACTATACCTACATAATAAAATCGTAAACGAGCCATGTCTGTACATTAAATATTTTTTCTAAAAAAAAAAAAAAAAAAAAAAAAAAAAAAACCAATTTGTACGCGTTGTACTTATGTTACAGAGGTCAATAAAATAGATTTTAGAATTTTTGTCTGTTTGTATGTGCGTCTGTGCACGCTAATCACTGAAACGGCTTAACCGATTTGAATGCGGTTTTCATTTATGTATTGTAACAATCTTCCCGTAACATTTAGCGGTTTACAAGCAAAAAAGTTACGCGCTATTACCGAATACCACGCGTACGAAGTCGCGGGCTCAGCTAGTATAAAATACATCAATGCAATATATTGCATAAGGTGAAGGCTTTAATTGATAAAATTACGTGTCCTCTATAGGTTTACATCATACGGCTGGCGTAGTGTTGCGTGGGAATATAATTGCGAACGACGACGCCGAAGCCATTAAACTGTTAAGAGACAACGGAGCAATCGTTATTGGTTTAACTAATGTACCTGAACTTTGCATGTGGTAAGTTATGCGTGAGGCCGGTAACAAAGTTAGTTTAACTGGCTTTTTAACCGAATTTATAAGCGTTATAAATATAGATACTCCATTTTGTAAACTAGACAGTGCGTCTAGCATTAGTAACCACACCTTCACTGAAAATCACCGTGGATTACTATTCCTATTTCACTGTCCCTGCCATGTTCTTCGCCTTAATGTACCCATTTTTGTGTTGCTTGTATTTTAGACTAATAACCAATTAAGGTGGAGCGTGAGCCTGCCTTCTACTAAAGAATTGTTTTTGAAATTAAATATTTACGTGAAACATCTTTTGCGGTGGGTGAGACCGGCTGTTTGCATGGCGATATCGACACCAGCATTTGTCCAAACTTTGGCCGCATTCCCAGTACCTAGTATCACTGAGCAGTAGCATATGGGCTTTTTATTCTCATTAGCACCCAGAGGCGACTCTAGCTCGTGTAGCGTCCGTGTGCAATCAATAACCTGGCGCCCTCTCCATCAGTATGTTGAAACTAATTTAATGTGTCTTATTTTTGGTTTTATAACATTTTAAATGCTTTAAACTGTTGGCCGCTCGTGGCGCGCCTTGCTTTGCTACTACGCCCGGCGTTGGTATGGGACAGAGTCTTTGAGAGCGTCGTTACCGCGAGCGACACAAGCTCTCTGGAGGTGTTGCGAGCGGAGCGGCGGCGCTAAGACCCTGCGCCCGTGTGCATGGCACACCCTGCACTAAGGTAAAGCAGGCCCTGTTAATACCATTAATTGTACTATTGGGTTTTTTATTCTCATTAGTACCATCGTCTATTGCAGTTAGTACGAGTTATTCTTAACGCGTGGTTCTCCGTAATTATACCGTCAGTGTCAAATTCTGGCAGAAACGAATTCTGATTTTCTCTTCCGTAGAATCTATAGAAATAATGAAAACCGGCAAAGTTTATGGAACATTTAATGAGTGTCCCAAGCCATTTTTGCAATTATGTTATCTAAAGACTCTTACTCAGCTCGGTGGTCACCCCTCCGCCGCAATAAGCTAGTATATCTATAGCGTATGTAATATTTGTTTGTTTATTTGTTTATTTGACAAGGCTTACCAACTAAATACATACTTAGACATAACAACACATTTAAAGAAAAAAAAAACATTATAAGTATGAATTTAAATTACAGGAAAGCACAGCATTATTAAAGCAAAATTATAGGCAACACAACACAGACTCAAAAAATAAAATAAATATATATAACAACAAAAAGAAAATTATGATAATTATTACGATACACTGTATATAGCCCTTTTAAATTGTCTAATTTTATAAGAAAAAATGTCGATGTCACACTTGTGAAATATTTCATTATTAATATGGAGAGGAACCACCCCTATATTTAAATTAAATTTCCTTTAAAAAATTTATCTTTCATGGATATTTTCTATACAAAATAGTTTCGAATTTCGATGTTTCACATCTGCGATCCATTTTTTTATTGTAGCAAATCAATCAAATGAAGTTTTACAGAAGACCACCGTGCCATAACAGCACATGTGCTGTTGTGTTTCGGTGAGTGAGTAAAGGGATGTCAGAGCCCATTTCCCTATCCCCTCCTAATCCCTTATCTTTAATCCTACTGTAGTCCACAGCGCACTTGCAGCAGCTTTGGCGTTGCTTGTGTTATAGGCGACGGTAGCCACCTACCAGCAAGTGGACCGTCAGTCTGTCTGCCGATCTTAACATAAAAAAAAATATTATAGTACAGAATTCACAATTTATTTTATAAATCAGATTTTTTATATTATAAGAATGGATGGCAGACAGGTTGACGTTTCACTTGATGGTAGATGGTTACCGTCGTCGCCTAAGGACGCAAGCAAAACAAGGGGGATTCAGGTATGAGCTGCCGATCCTGCGATAATCTCATTAATACCTTTTAGTCGTAATTTATAATATAGCGTTAGTCAAAGTATGAGACAATGTTTTATTTAATTTAGATGCTTACTTTAGTTATTCTTAAACCTACATTTGTTTGACTAAAATAACATCAGTCAACGAGTAAAACCAGAATTTATTCTCAGTTTTAAACTTCAATGTCGTCGTTGTCAAACCAAAATCTGCTATGTGCACTTTTTTGAGATTTCAAAATTTTGACCTTAGTGAATAATTCACTGCCTTATCTATCGTATAAAAAAAAAGTGCTAAGTATTGCATACTATTTATTACATAAGTATTGCAATATTATGCTACTATTTGTCAAACGCGAACTCATGCTATGTGCGGCTAGCTAGAATCTGTTAAGTATGTGCAAAATTTACTTTATTATCAATATAATTAATAAAATATTAAATTTTCATGTTTAAAAGAACAATAAGTTTAAGTATCACACCCTAACTTTCAAAGTTTTTTACTTAAAAAAAATAAAAAAATCATGTAAAATTTTTCAACAAAAACGGTTTTGTTAATATTTCAAAGTAAGTGTACCTACTTATACTTTTTGCACATAGCAGATTTTGGTTTGAGAACGACGATGTGTAATTCCTAAAAAATTCCTACTGTATTTGAATGGCTTTCGGTAACACACAATTTTGAAAATCTACTTGAGATTTGCATAAAAATATTAACATTAGGTCGGAGCTGAAAAGAGTTTACACCCTTTTCAGCTTTCTAAAAAACTGTTGAAAGTTTTGTTAAAAAAATCAATGTGATTTGGATCCCTCTTTAATAAATATTAATTGTATATACCAAGGATTTTATGTGACGTATAAATTTTGTATCATAATACATATAATAGTTGTGAGAAGTGGCTTCGCAAGCTATAAAAATGGACATAATAAAAACTCACGATAAACAACTTTCATTATGTTTAGATCGGAGTTTATTAATGGCAAAACAATCCTAATCCTAATAATATATAAATGCTAAAATTTGTATGTTTGTTCCTCAAATGCAATAAGCTGGACCGATTTGGATGAAATTTGGCACACAGATAGTTTATTGCCTGATTACACTTTTTATCCTGAAAAATATTAGGTTCCCGAGGGATCGTCTGTCACAGCGATTAGAACTAATATTTTCATTTTTTTAACGCACACGAAGTCGCGAGCACAGCTAGTAACTAATAAATTTCTTTCAGGTGGGAAACTCACAATCATATATACGGCAGGACTAACAATCCGTATAATACGACGAGAATAGTAGGGGGCTCCTCTGGCGGGGAAGGATGTATACAAGCTGCTGCAGGCAGTTGTTTTGGGATTGGTAAAGTTTTATTTCATTATTTACTATTTCTTAAGCTCATTAATTTTAATGCTTTTTTATTTAAAAAATATAGCTCTGGCTTGCAGAAAAATATACATGGGCGTCGCCAATGTAGCTAAATGCAAAGCAACCAAAGTCCTTGTTGGCCGATCATTTCTAACATTAAAAAGCTGGTTAAGAAGCACCATGGGGGAAAATGGTCTGGCCGTTATGAGAGTACACAGAAAACTTACAGCATTTTTCGTAATATGGTGGTCGAGAAAATTATGTTTTACTCAACTTATTAATGAATGAGTCTCGAAGTTATCGTCTTATTACAATCGCCGTAGAGGTAAGACTCTGTGCCCACAATTCACACTTATCCCATCCTCTATCCTCTCACCCCCCTACCTTTCATCGCCAACATCGGCTAGCGACGTCCAGAATGTGTATGGACACAACTTTGATAACAAAGACATACACAGTCAAACAATACTAACACGTGCCTCATAAATAAAGATTGGGATTACCCGAATAGTGGCAAAACTGTAAATCCATACTAATATTATAAATGTGAAAGCAACTCTGTCTGTCTGTCTGTTACCTTTTCACGCCTAAACCGCTGAACCAATCATCACGAAATTTTGCACACACGTTGTCAGGGATGCCGGAAAGGACATAGGGTACCTTTCATCCAGAAAAAAAGTACTGTTCCCTAGGGATCATCCAACGCCTGGCAAAGCTATAACTGCAATAAAGATGTTATGCGTTACATTGCTCATATATTTAGTCAGGCGTTTTTTTTTTAATTTTTCAACGCGGGCGAAGCCGCGATCACCAGCCAGTACACAATAAATTAAAAATTGTTATTAAAAATTTTTTCTCATTATTTGTGTTATTTATTATCTTTGTAATAACATTTCAGGTTCTGATATTGGAGGTTCGATTCGGATGCCAGCATTCTTCAATGGGATATTCGGGCACAAACCATCGAGAAACATAGTATCTAATAAAGGACAGTATCCTTCTCCAGAAACGCCACTCCAAAATGCATTTTTAGGTACTTATTTACTTCATAGGAACAAAATATATTTATTTTATGACTTTTTTGATCGCTTTAAATTTAAAATAATTTCACCAGCCAAAACAAATCAAATCGCCATACTTATATTTTATTTTAATGTATATGTTGAGTCTTTTTTTTATGTTAAGATTGGCAGACAGGCTGACAATCCACTGTCAGCCTGTCTGCCAATCTTAACATTGATGGTAAGTGGCTACCGTCGCCTATAACACAAGCAACGCCACAGGTGCTGCAAGTGCGCTACCGACTACAGTAGGATTAAGGATAAGGGAATAGGAGGGGATAGGGAAATGGGCTCTTGCATCCCTTACTCACTCATCGAAATACCACAGCACACGTGCAGTTATTTCATGGTGGTTTTCTGTAAGGGGGTAGTTACTGCCGCCAGACGGGCTGCCCAAATGACTGCCAAACGCAGTGTGCCCTGCCACTACTTACCAGATCCAGGCCAGAGCCAATTTTGAAAAGTTCATTTTCAAAATTGCCGGGAATCGAACTCGGGAACTTTAGAACAGAGCGTTAAGGCAAGCACCCTGGGCTCGTTTGAGTTCAACGGGCATGTTGAGTCTTGATTGAGATTTCAATGTATATGTTAAGTTAATCTATCTTCTTATTTATCTATATCTTCTATTATATAAAAATGAATCCCTATTTCTCCTGGTCACGGCATCACGCGTGAACAGGTAGACCGATTTTAATTCGGTTTTCGCTAATGGAAAGAGGGATAAACGGGGAATGTTCTTATATATATTGCACCCGGGCGAAGCCGGGGGCGGGTCGCTAGTGTATAATATTTATAATATGAGTTACATATCTAAACTCATTGAAAATTCTTTATTTCCAAAATGAGTTAGATTTCTAAAAGGTCATAAATTTGGATTTTATTATGCTCTTTATTGAATCCCTTTTTCGTAAACTTGTTGTGAAAAATTATTATCTACATGGGCCAAAAGTATTATATTTTTAAGTACTACGGTTGCAATTTTACAAATATTTCAGATTTTTTTTTGTATCTGCTAATTAAGTAGCACTGCTATCCACCACATCTCTTAAAAATCCTAGAATGCCTATAGTTTTTACACAAAAATTAAACGAAATTATGTTTTTCGCTAAAATCATAAAGATTTTTACTTTCAGTAGTTTCAGTCCACTGTCACTCATCGTGGTGAAAAAAAAAAAGTAAGGACACTACTGTGGCCAGTTTTTTTAAAAATTGACGCAACTAACTAAGATTCCAAAATGGTATAATACTCTAGGAAAACTAGCCACGAAAAAAAAATATGCGTACTATTTCTGAACAAGAACCAAATTTCATTAATTTAACTGCCCATTATTGTTTTCCATTAATTAATTCCTAGTGAATTTTAAGCATTTTGGAAGTAATTCATTATAAAAGCAGTCTTACGGTGGACCATGTGTTTCTGTTTAATCCAACGTAATTGTTCATAATTAATTGTTCATTATTTTAAAATATAACCTAATTTAGAGCATCCAGAAAATGTTTACATAAATTGTCCGTTTTTTATACTTGTTTTATATTTGTAAATTAAACTTTTACAACATATTTAATATGCTTTAAATTGTAAGTAATTAAAATTGCGTGAAATAATTATTTAAGATTATCTAGTGTCAATTTTATTTTTCAAGGACTGATTTTATTTAAGAGACATAATGCAAAAAATATTTTTTTTTTAAATTTACCAAGAGTATAAAAAGCGAATTGGTACAGATGCCAGGAACATTTAAAAATACAATTTAATTTAATTTGATACAAAACAATATTATTTTTCCAGGCCTCGGTCCGATGACCAGACACGCGATTGATTTGAAGCCTATCCTGAAAATAATTTCCGGCGACCACAGCACCAAGCTAAATTTAGATCAGCCCGTCGATATTGGAAAACTTAAAATATTCTATCAACTGAGCAACGATGCGCCGCTCACGGACCCAGTTGACCCAGAAATCACGGCCGCCATGAAAAAGGTTTTAGAATACTTTCAAATAAAATATAAACTTGAGGCCGAAGAGAAGAAGATTGAACTATTGCGTAAATCGGGACCAATATGGTTTGTCACTATGAAAAACAAAGAAACATTCTGTCACCTAATTACAGGCAAAGATGGCGTGGGAACAATAATTAAAGAAATTCTCAAGAATCTCATCGGTTGTTCCGGAAACACACTCATTGGACTGTTCACAGCATTATTTGATTATGGCGGTGTTGAAATAGGCAGCGACAAATACAAGCACTATCTTAATGTACGAGATGACTTAGAAAAAGTTTTCAAAGACATATTGGGCGACGATGGAGTGTTATTATACCCTACACACCCAACAGCCGCTCCTTACCACAATGAACCATTAATTAAAGCAATGAACTTTTCTTACACGGCAATAATTAATTGTCTTGGTTTACCGGCGACAACGATCCCGCTGGGATTAAACAAGGAAGGACTTCCTATAGGAATACAAGTTATTGCAAATCATAACAATGACAGGTTATGCCTGGCTGTTGCTGAAGAACTGGATAAGGCTTTTGGAGGTTGGAGAGAGCCTGTGTGATAAAATAATTTATCAAAAAAGACCTAGTAATGGTTACAAATCCTAAAACACAAATATTTTCTATACATAATGTATTCTGTATTTTATTTACAAAAATAAAGTTAAATTTTGAATTTTCTCCTTTTTTTATGTTAAGGTTAAGGTGATTTCATTGGTGGACAATAAATCGAATTCTGTAAAGTACTTAGCAAAACAAACTTAGCAACTTTATTAAGTAATAAGTATTAATATAACTATCCTAAAAATAAAAAAATAAATCACATCAAAATTGTTTTTGCAACAAAACAGACAAGGATTTTTGAAGTTTACTCCTTAAGAATCGAGACCCCCAGTGTAGAAATTTTACGAGTAAAATTAATACAAGTGTTAACTAAAAAGCGTTGCGTTATCTGTCACTTTGACATTTGGGCGACAGCTGACGCATGTATTTATGTTCCCTAATTCTATTCTCTGGGCTTATAAAAGCAAACGTCGAAATCTTGTATGAAAAGTGTAGTCCACGTTGAGGAACGAAAAGATAGCGTGTTATAACTATTTGTAGTTATGTATACTGAACAAAACTAACATAACTTTTGTTGGAACACGTGACATCTGAGTATGCAGAATGTAACTAAATAATATAAAGTAATTAGGTATCCTGTTAATCTATTGACACGAGGAAAATTTTATACGTTTAAAGGAGTAAACTCCAGTCATGCGTCGGAGTGTGTCTGACACATACACACTTTTTTTAAATTGAATAAAACGATATTTATTACAGCTATAGCACAGTATATTGCAATAGGGGAATTATTTAAAAGTTCAAAAAATACAATTATTAGTAAGTACTTATTAATAAATAAATTAATCAAAACAGATATATGAATAAAAAAAAACATGCGTACAGAGTATGCGTCAGAAAGTAAAATGTGAAACTTTTTTCGCCATCAAATATACTAAAGTAAGCTAAGCGGTCATATGATATATGTCATGCAGAAACGTTACAAGAAACGTCACACTGAATGTGATCGTTAAACTGAAGCGTCACACAATATTCCACATTGATATTGACTCAACATAAAGAAGTTTCACTTCAAAAAAAATAAACACATAAATCAAACCGGTTGCACACACGGGCAGTAATAAATTGTCATAATGAACAAGGTTTGTCCTAATTTTTGGAGGCAGTAAGATCTTTTATATAAACCTTAATTAAAAATAAATAAATAGTTATCTATAATTTTTATTTAGAGAGTTTCTTTATTATATTCATAATTTCTTTCCTTTTAAAGCTCGGATTTATGTTGTGTGCCATATCACAGCTACCGATATCTCCATGTGTGTGCGCATATTCCGCCAGTCTTTCACAGTTGCTAATAACATGAACCCCACAGTCGTAACCGTTTGACTGCTGCTGGCAATCTTTATTTACGAATGACAGTTGACCTAAAAAATAAATTATAATAAGTGTTACATGTTGAGGTAGAGATTTTTTTAAGGAAGGTAAGGACAAACAAAATAAAAACATAATCCATACTAATATTATAAACTGAAAGTAACTCTGTCTGTCTGTTACCTTTTCACACCTAAACTGCTTAACCAATCATCATAAAAATTTGCATACATGTTGTGAGGGATGCAGGAAAGGGCATAGGGTACCTTTCATCCAGAAAAAGCATTGTTCCCGAGGGATCATCTAACACCTAGCAAAGCTATAACTGCTCATATATTTTGTTACATTGCTTATATATTCAGTCAAGCGTTATTTTTTATATTTCAATGCGGGCACCAGCTACTACAAAATATGGAACACCAATAAGATAAAGGTAAACAAGCCAAACTATGTATGTATGTATATGATTTTATTAAGAAATGAAGAGTCACTAACCTAAGCTGAACCCTACTTCATATGACTGATCATATAGATCCGAGGTCAACTTAAATTTAAGGACCTAAACTGACTATTTTTAACTTTATATAAACTTTCAATCATCATTGTTTTACAGATGATAATATATAGTTAACTAAAGTTTCAGCCAATTCAACTGAAGAGTTATTTTATTGCACGGAAGTTTTTTATAATACATCAGTGAAAACCTCATTAAAATTTTTTAAGCCGTTTCTGAGATAAGTGCGAACAAACGCACAGACAAACAGACAAAAATTCTAAAAACTATATTTTTTACTTCAGTAACATAAGTACAATGTGTATTACATTGTTTTTTTTTTTAATATTTAATGTACAGACACGGCTCGTTTACGATTTTATTGTATAGATAAATTATTATCAATATTTTTAGAATTCAACTTTGTTTTCTGTAAGGGTTGGCGGGCAGTATTGTGGTCAATTTATGGTAACAATGCAATTGATAATATAATCCTTTACTCAAGCATCTTCTTCTTTCTGCAAACTTTAATTCAGTAAATGTGGTGTGGTTTTTGCCACTACAAATGCAAAACCTTTTGCATATATTAATTTAATATATTCCTGCTAGGTATATAGTAGAGATGCGTCGAATATGTGTTCAACTGAATACGAAAAATATTCCGAATGTGTGGTCTCAAATGTACGGAACCAAATATTTGGCCGAATTATTTAGTTAATTTTTGCATGCTATAGCAGTCGTAAAAAAATGAGAAAACGAATTCATAATTTTTTTTGTAAATATTTCAGATGTTTTAATAGTTATTCTGTTATTCGGGTAGAGACTATTCAATAAATAACAGATCATAAAAATCGGTCAACCCGTTTTCGAGTTATAAATGATGCAATTACATGAAGAAGTGTTTGTTTCAGCCATACTACATATATAAATCGTAAAACAATACTGCTCAAATATTAATAATTATTCGGTAAATTAATTGGATATTTGGCCAAACATGAAAATTAAAATGTGCTGAATATACTGAACATGAATGTTTGGCCGAACATTCAGCACATCTCTATATATAGTATGTAGATATCCTAAGTATGTATCTTGATCCCGCCATGTCTTGTTCACGATAATCTTAAAAACACTGAACAAATTTTCATGTGGTTTTCATCTAACAGAGTGATTGCTGTGGAATCTATAGGTGTATAATTCATTAAGATTTTATCCTTAGGTTCCTGAGGGTTTGCAAATTAAGAGCGTACTATGCTAGCATAGTTATTTACATACTATGTTCTAATACAATCCACCATATAACCACAAGCAGCTTCTTTTAACTCTATTTGCGTTTGGGACATGGTTTGGCTGCCCTACCTGTGTTCAACCAGTGTGACAGAATTCATTTTTCATGTTCATGAAAAGTGAATTTCATTTCGAAAATTCATGTTTTCGATTGTCATGCAGAATTCACTTTTCAATTCTTATACACACGAAAAAAAATTACAACTGATTTTTTATAAGAAATGTCATAGCTATATTATAAAATTAATTTGAATTTGGAATTCTAAGTAGAATAAAATCAATATTCAAACTAGCCATTAAAAATTGGCAGTTTCATAAGTAAGGAGCTAATAATACAAGGAACAAAATACTACATGTTATAATACATATTTGATTATGTGAAAATAAAACTTACCATCACTGACTAAATAGGGAAACAAATGAGCAGAAAAGTCCCAAGCAACATCATGATTTGAGGCAAACGATGAGTCTAAATGGAAGAAGCACTTTTCTCCTTTTGAATATACAACAAGGCTCCAATGTGAACCACCAGAGTCTATTGACTGATTATCGTTGAGCGGAAAGAATACAAAACGCTTTTTATAAATATCTAGGGGATCTAAGAATGTTTTAATTTCTTCAAGTCCAACCATCTTAATACATTGTGTCACTTCTGGCGAAACAAACAGTAACTCCTTTGCATTCTTAAAGACAATTTTCTCGAGATATTCAAAATAAAATGATATAATTGTATCGTTCAGCCAATAAGGCCCATCCAAAAGTTCAATATCTGATTGACGAATTAATATATCATAGAAGCTCAATACGGTAGAAGTGTTTGCCATTTCCGAATACCCTTGTCGTTGTCCAAAATCTGAGATGGAAATAAAATCATATAAAGTAAAAAATCATTATCATTTTATGTGTCACAATTATAACTAAAATTATAATCCGCAACTAATGTAAGGGGTAAATAATATGTGTAGAACTTACTTGCTGATTTTTATAACATATAATCCAATTGTTTCATCACATAAACAATGTTAGGTTTTATATGAATACACTCGAGAGTTTTGCTACACAAACTACACAATATCAATCACAAATTTTATAGTGTACGAAAACCGTTACTGTAAGTTTAGTACATTTTTTCGTCAAATCTTTTTAACGGAGCTCTATTTTAGTTCGATCTCGGAGATTCTGAAATAATAAATACTTTGTTTTTCTTTCTAAAATCCCGTTTCTATGAGCCTTTTAAGCTGATTGCATGGCTGATTACCTGACTGCGCGAGCGGGAGCAGGACAGATAAGCAAAGCAACACAAAAATTTCTTTTTCTAATTATGTCACTGTCAATGTCAAGGCTTACAGACAGACAATTATATTTATTTAGTCATTGCAACTTCCAACTTCGACATTTAACGTCACAGGGTTTGTCATTACCAGTGGCTCTAGCATGAG
The DNA here is from genome assembly GCA_910589475.2 of Bembecia ichneumoniformis. NCBI lineage: Eukaryota > Metazoa > Arthropoda > Insecta > Lepidoptera > Sesiidae > Bembecia > Bembecia ichneumoniformis. The sequence continues at coordinate 15,238,210 of OU342536.1, read as the reverse complement.
TTTACGATACTACACTCGCTAGCGAGAGCGTAAAACATTTATATGGAAAATTGATAATTTGACATTGACAGTTCACGATTTCCCATACAAAAGTTTTACGTTCTCGCTAGCGAGTGTAGTATCGTAAACTCATACTAGAGCCTCTGTTTCCAGAAACTTGGTTGGAAATAATTTAATCACATTTAGGATTGAATAAGTGAAAACTTTTTTAAGCGAGTTTTGCTAAAAAGTGAACGTAAGTGAACCGTCACGCTCGGGGTCGAGCGAGTTTACTCGGCTCCACTCCACTTGACATCAGGTATACTAGGATTGGTGACGCACTGAATCGTGTATACACGGCTCCAGTCACCAAAATTGGAAAATTAGAAGTTGTAGGTGACCGAAGTCGGACGCCTACCGGTGACGAGGAATGGAGTGATGTCGTAACCAGTTCAACATCTCGAAGGTGTTGAACTGGATCCAGCAGCCAGGTGGATGTGCAAAACTCCGTATATATTACCAACAATCTGTGTAAAGTCATCACTCACAGTTTTTGTTTTTGTCTAACTGTTTTTGTCTAAACTAAACTGTGTCATATACTCATATGACACAGGACAATTAACTCGGTGCGAGTCAATCGCCACAAAGTTTTCATTGCTATCGTGTGGTTATAAATAACTAGGTATACAGTACACACCCATTTTTTTTTAAATGTTTTAAGTAGGTAATTACAACGACACTAATTGTACGCTTTTTAAAGATCTTTTTTGCTTCCATAATGGGAGGTAATTCAGGAAACTTATGATAACAAAATCGAAGGATACAGTTTGATGATGTAGGTACACAACAAAGATGTTCAACTGTATAGATCGGGTAAGACGAAAGAATCCGTAATGTGACATTTAGAACCACGTGTCACAAAATCGCTCAATCCCATCCATCACGAAATTTACAAGGCCATGGCAATCCTGATTACGGCGATCAAGATCAATATATTTGTAGCAAAGAAATTTGTAGGAAAAAATTTCCAAACCCCTCTTTATATATTTAATCTTTTTAGTACATAACTATTTATCTATTATCTAAGTGCATCCAAAATTGAATTACACAACTCTTTAGCTAAAGGAATAAATAATCGTTTGGTATGTTTGAATTCCTTGGATATACATATAATACCAGGATATACATATACTAGTAACGTTGGATATACATATACTAGTAACGTAGGTACATTCAGAAAAAATAATGAGTAATATAACGCCCGACAACTTAATTTATTGTTATGAAGACGGTGGCGCCTCCATTATTTTTTATATTTTTAGGTGATCCTCGCGAACAGTATATCTTTGATTCTGGATGCCCTATATCTTTGACATGTATGCAAAAAATTTAAATTGAGGCCTGGAAAGGTACCAGACAGAAAATTACTTTCATAAAATTAGTATGGATTCACTTAAACTAGGTAGGTATAAATATATAAATTCAATTTATAAATGTTAACGATATTCGAATGAAAAAATAAATAAATTTACTTTTAAAAATAAGTCATAGTATGATTTTATTTAGTTAATGCGGTGATTTCTAGAGATACCACAGTATCATCACATAATTTTGATAAAACAGTAGTCATAATTTATATTTTACAATAATTCTTATAATAGAAAACTAAAATGTATGAATCAACAACTATAATAACAAGGACTGTTTTAGAGTTGGCTTTTTACCTAATCTCTTCTAAGAAATGTCCAGTTGTGATTATGCTATTTTTACTCAGCCTCCTCATTGGTGAGGGCGTTACGTTAGAGAAGTGCTAGAGACATTGGCAGTATACCATAATACAAACAGTATTGTGTAATTATTTAATTCAGATTCCATTTTCGAGGATTAAAAAGAAAGAAAATTGTCCTTTATTTTATTTATTATTATATCATAAGTACAATACTTTAAAATGGTAACATTGGTTTTCTAAATATAACATGGTTTAAAAATGAATGTTAGACGAATTTTAGGTACATTTGAAAATAAAAAGCTGTCATTATATCTAGGAATAATTTAATAACACTTAACCACACTCACGAAATTGTAATATATAACAATGCCACACATATATGTAGTTGGTTGTGACTGACTTCGTACAACTTCCATCTTGTACTCGTAATAAATAACTACTTTAATGAAGATGTGATGAAATTTAACAATTTTAAAACGTCCAATCGTTTTTTAAACAAATGTACGTTGAGATACTGTTTTGAATAAAACAAGAAAAATACTCCGAAAAACCGAATCACACTTCTTGTTTTATGTGAATTTTCCTAAAAATTTTGGTTTTCTACTTGGTTGCCGCTTTTAGGTAAGCGATGAGGTCTGCACGTTCGTTGGCCTTTTTGAGACCAGCAAACACCATCTTGGTGCCCGGGATGTACTTCTTGGGGTTCTCCAGGTACTCAAAGAGAGTATCCTCATTCCAGGTAATACCTGAAATTAAAAATATATCCTTATTATATATTGGTTTATAAAGAGATTACAAATCGGTAAATAAATAAAGGGCCCCAAATCAGTGCACACTTAATAGTCAGTAGCACACTGACTCATGTGTGTCCAAGAGAGGACTGATATTCAAAGAAAAATTATTGCAGCCTTAATCGTAACTGCAATTCGTAGTCATCAATTTTAAAGTTATATTTTTTACACTTCTGAATCTTAAAGACAAATTATGTAAGGCTTAGGCTGCACTACAGTTTTTCCGCAAAAAAAAACTAGAAAAAAACTGAAACCGCGAATGTGCCGCGAGTTTCACAGTTTGAAGATGGATTTCAAGAGAGCAGTATGATTGGTGCTCTAAAACTAAGAAAAAAAGAATAATACGTCAACGCAAATTTCGCAAATATTGAGTCCATCCACTTACTAGTTGTAGATTTAAGAAAGGTTTCCTTCATAAGAAATATCATATCTTAAAAGAATATCCAGATTTTTTTCTAAAATTTTGCCAACTTTGATAAAATTTTGCAAAATGTGCGTCCATGCATAACCTTCATGGTGGCGGTTTGCCGTATACTGGCCAAAAAACCGCCCGCGGTCAACACATGGTACCTCTGCAGTGACTAAGTTCCATGAATTACAAATTTGACACGGTTTTTAACCACTATCCACTTCGTAACATTTCACGTTAAAATTTCACATTTAAATTCAGTTGTGGGTAAAAACCGCAAGTGCAGCCGCTTGTATTAGTTTTCTTGAGTCACAAAATCATACAATTAAAAACCACAGTGGTTAACTGTAGTGCGGTCTAAGTCTAAAAGTAGGCTCTTCTTAAAATTGTCCATACTTCAATATTCATTGTACTTTAATAATATTTAAAAATAATGTTACACTAGGATTCATAAAAACACTCAGTAGTGACAAACCCGCAGACAGATTAAAATATAATTAAATGAAATTTTAATAATTTCTTTTTGCTTAAATTAATTTAAGCTAATTTATCCAATTCATTAATTTTTTGTTTCATTAATTGATAAGATAAAATGATTATGGAAATATTATAATGATTTTAGTTTCAAGGACATTAAAAATTAAAATACCTTGATTCTAAAAGAACTTTATAAAATTTAAATAAGATAATATTATATAAAATAGGCTGCATTATGAACCTATTTTACATGTTTTTACATACGTTTTTTCAATGGGGAAGCTTCAAGGCTAATGATGTATCATCAATGGTTTTTAATCAATCATGAAGATAACATAACACATAATCAACAATAGACGTAGTTCCCTTATTTCAATGAAGTAAATGATAATAGGTATATGTAAGAGTTCAATTAATTGAATGAAAATGATATGGAGATTTTCCTTATTTAGATAAGGACACATGTCTCCATTATAGGCAATCAATGTTACACTATCAATGCCATTAGCTTTGATGATAAGATTTTTTTAATATTCAGATAAGTCTCTTCTACGTGTCTGTGATAAATGTAACATATTATATTACCTTTGGCTTTATTGGCCTCCGAGTATGAGAATCCAGATGCTTGACCAGTCTTGCGACCAAAGAAGCCATGAAGATTTGGGCCTACCTTGTGTTTGCCACCAGATTCAACCTGTACAAAAAAAAAGAAAGCATAAAATATTTATACAGTAAGTAGTGGCAGGGCACACTGCATTTCGCAGTTATTTGGGCAGCCCTTCTGGTGGCAGAAACCACTCCCTTACAGAAGACCACTGTGAAATAACAGCACTTGTGCTGTTGTGTTTCTGAGCCATCAACTTTGTATGCATGGTATTCGATATAATGTGCAACTTTTTTGTTTGTAAACTGACTAAATGTTGCGGGAAGCTTGCTATAATACATCAGTGAAAACCGGATTCAAATCATTTAAGCCGTTTCAGAGATTAGCATGCACGAATGCACAGACAATAATTATAAAAACTATTTTTTTGAACTAAGTACAATGTGTACAAATTGTTTTTTGAAAAAATAGTTAATGTACAGACACAGCTCATTTACGATTTCTTCATATGTATAGATAATATTGCTAAGCTTACAGTGTGGCATTGGGCACATCTCTGGACAAAAATTTTCTTTCCATTCTCAGCATTGCCAGCGGGGACACCCATTTTTTTGGTCTGTAATTAAAATAAAAAAGTTCTAAACTCAACAGTTATGATGTAATAATTCTGTAATAATGAAATAAAATTTTTGGATGTAATAATAAAATTTTCAACAAAATATACATTACACTAGTAGGTACTTATTGCATTTTTGATATATTTAAATAAATAGAACAATTTATTTTATATTTTTTTTGACAAGGGCAGTGTTAAATAAAGGCATGCTAAAAAACAAGTACTTATGGCATTTGCACATTTCCTTTAAATTACAAAACATTAAAATAAGATGGATTAAAATTAGCCATACAAAATTAGGTCATGCTGTACACATAGCAGAATCAGGATCAATGTCACCGGGGCACCATGCAAAGGCAAGTGTCGTAACAATGACATCATTACGTAAGTGCGAGAAAGAGATTTTGCACATACAGATAATTAAATTTAAGCGGTATAACTTAAATATTATGATTTATACCACATGGAATACATTTCTTTATTATATAACACAATTTTTTTTTAATTGGGAATTTAAGGTTAATAAAATGACATTTAAGAATGAAAATTGGCACAATGAATATTGAGCACAGTATAAGAACTACGTTTTAAAAAATAATTTATTAGGTAATTAAATACTTACTTTTTTCTAAAATTTTCTGGTAATGAGCAAAAGACAAAAGCACACAATCAATGTACGTACGTAACGTACAAACTACAAGTACAATTTGGTTTGATTGATGGTGAACCAGTGTTGCCAGTGGCAGATAGTCAAATGTAACATGACACAGCTCAAAAAGTAACGTTTTCCCGAGAAAAGTAACATTTCCTTATTTTATACGGAAAATGACAATATAATATAATATTATATTAAGTGAATATAATATTTCACTTTATTATACATAAACTAAAAGAGTTCTGTTTTTTCTTTACACTTCAAAAGAAATGTAATAAATAACCGATTAATTGACTGGTGATCCTGAAAAAGAAAAATGTACAATTAATAATGTGTAAGTAATATACCAACCAATTTAGAAATGTCTTTTAATAGCTACAACTTGCTACTACAACTACGTCTAGTGATAATTATCTTAACGTTCACCAGGTGAACGCTGAATGGTGGGTGAGTGGGAGCCGGGAGCGGGAGCGGATTGACCTGTAGTGTTGCTATGTCAGATTTTTACATTACCCTAGGCATGGATATTTTACACTAAATTCTGAATAATTTTGAAAAAAATCCCTAAATAAAATTCCTTGATAGTGTTTTCTTCCTTTAGAAATAAAACAAGAATAAATATTTTTTTAATATTACAATTAACACATAACAATGAAAGTATACTAAGCAGCCTCTGTATCTCACTATGTTTTTTGTCATACATATGTATATGTTATTACTAAATTGGTCTAACAAAGTTTTTGTAGAAGTAAAGTTGACACAAAATCTGTGAAATTTATTTATTTATTTATTTATTTATTTGGCTCACTTACGTTGACTACATTATTATGATTACAGTAAGTACTTAATAATCTAAAATAATTTATAATAAATGTGTACAACATTTATAAGTGAACACCACTTGCGAAATTAAACTAAAAATTTAAATACTTACATATACATAATATACATATATACATATATACATATATACATATATACATATACACAATATACATATAAATATATACTACATTGCATTGTACGAGGCACAGAAAAGAATTGGAAAGAAAAGAAAAGAAAAAAAAAGTTAGGCAGCAAAAAGATGGGAAAAAAGACGCCGGTAAAATCATTGGAACAAATCGTTTACAGACGAACGAAAACGACCGATTGAGCAGGAATTGATGTCCAGGTCATCATAGTGGAGATTGAGAAGCTTGCTCATTCGTGACACAGGAGAGTTGGAACCAAATAATGTCTTTCGTGATGGGGGTGACAGCGGAGCACAAGGCTGCCGCGGAACCCTAAGAGGGACCTTAAACTTGAATTTAGCTAGCAATTGTGGACAATCTAGTTTTGAGCTTATAATTTTAAAGAGCGTAATTAAGTCTAAACAGTCTCTACGGTTGCTAAGAGATAACATTTTCAGATGTTTAAGGCGATTATTGTAAGTTAATTTTTTAATAGTCCCATTCAAAGAATACACCAAATATCTAGTAAACCTCTTTTGTATTCTCTCTAGTCTCAAAGAATGAGCAGCATAGTGCGGTCGCCACACAGGACTACAATACTCCAAAGTATTGCGTACAAAGCAATTATACAGAGCAATTTTTGTCTTTACGTTGCGAAATATTTTACTATTCCTGATGATGAATCCAAGACTTCTAGAAGCTTTTTGATAACGTTTTCAATATGAGGAAGAAAGGTAACTTTTTTGTCAATGAGTATGCCCAGGTCCTTAGCTGATTCCAACTCCTTTAGTGGAGTGCCATTAATTACATATTCAGAATTTACGTTGGAAAGTTTGCGCGTAAATTTTACAAAAAAACATTTTTCAATATTTAGCCACATGCCGTTCCAGTCGCACCATGCAATCAATCTGTCAATGTCACTCTGCAACAGTGAAACATCACTGGTCTCATTTATTATGCGTGAGAATTTTAAGTCATCAGCGAACAAATATGGAGTGGAAAATTCAAAACAGTCTGGAACATCGTTTATAAATATATTAAACAAGACTGGTCCCAAATGCGATCCCTGAGGAACGCCAGAAGCAACATTCGACAAATTTGACTGGTAACCATTTAGCACCACATAGAACGAGCGACCAATAAGGTATGACCTAGCCCATTCAAGCAAATTTCCCGTGAATCCATATACCGAAAGTTTCCAGAGCAAAATGTTATGCTGAACCCTGTCAAACGCCTTACTAAAATCGGTGTAAACAACATCGACTTCTTTATGAGTATCCATAGCCTCAATCAAATTTTCCGTGAAAGTTATGAGGTTAGTGCATGTTGATCTAGCAGGGACAAATCCATACTGATTATCAGTAATAAATTGTTTAAAATGACTCTGAAAGATCGGGCACAATAAAGATTCTTTGCGTTGTATCTAACAGCATCGATAAAATATTACTTAAGTAGTATATTATCGATGCTTACATTCATTATACTCTGTTTCATGGGTAGAGATAGGCTAAGTTTATTTTTGACTACTGAAGAGAAAAGGCCCTTTATAAAACTGCATTAGAATATAGCTGCCGATAAGAGACAATGCTAATTTAGAAATTTTAAGAAATCTTTTATTACCACCAGCAAATGTACCGTTGAACCTCAGCCCAAAAATAATAAAAAGTGTTTTATTTTGCCAAGATTTGTTTTACAAATTTTATGACTCTATTTCCACCTCTTGTTTGGAACCGTATAATTCACCCCTTGAACATTTTGTAGCATGACAACTAGATGTTACAGATGAGATGTAGTTATTTCTGGAGTCAGCTAGCCTGCAGATTTAGAGAATGCGATATTTTTGGCAACTTTCTCTGTAATTTCTCACGTAGGTACGTGTCCTTTGTCCTGTTTGAATAGTTTAAATAACGCCTATTCAACTGCGTAACTAAAATGCATTGTTGACTGAAAATCAAACGATGCATAAATATATTCTCTTTCTATAACAGTTTCAAGCTTCCAAGGTATGACAATAATTTGTAGGACATTTTTAAACTCAACTCAGCAACTCAAAGTAGCGACAGGGAAATAAGAGGCAAAAGCATTCGACGCGTTCACGAAACTAAATCCTTGATATGGTCACGTTAATTCTCTGACAGCAGATCCATAAAATGTTTTAACTTCTAAGTTATAATACCTCAAGTAATGTTTTTTTTTTAATAAATACCCTATGAAAATTCTTACCTTGAAAATTACCCTGCTGGATCATTTTTACTCTAAATCTAGGGTAAATTACCCTAACTTGGCATTAGTGTCGAGAAGTTCTAAGTAGCTACAAAATTTGTAAAAAAAAAGGAGAGATTAGATATTTTTTTCATATAATTTATAAAACTTGAGCATTAATGTCATTTAAGCTTTTTTTTTGTTACAACTGGAATTGTTCTGTGGCCAATTCATGGGGACATATTTTTAAGTTTCCCTCATAATTAACCTATAAGTATCTGAATGGTCTGTGGCTTAATACGGACTATGTTATCTTTGCTAAGGGCTCAGATTAATCACAACTAAGGGTTACCAATTTACCATGGAAGAAATAAGTACTATCGTACACCAGGAATGAGCACTTGCCAAAGAAAGTGTGCCGACAAGGAGATACACCAGTGGCCATTACATCCCTTTCTAACAAAGGTGACAATAAAATGCAATGGGAGTCACTTACTGACGTGTTTGCAAGGACCTTATACAGAAGGACTGAGCTGTACCAACTTTTCTTTCAATCAAATCAATTAAAAGTAAACCTTATGTCATTAACTTACATCTTATTCCGCACGCATTATAAAAAGCGATCCGAGCGAGATGGTAACTAGTGACCGCGGTGTCCCTTTCTGAAATTGTTCTCTGTGTTGCCATTTATATTCTTTCTAATTATTTTCTGTATAGTAGGAATTTCTTATAAGAAAATAAAATATTAAATTGTCTTATATATAAATAAAATAATGAAATCCCTTTACAATATAAATAACAATTAAATATTGGCAGTAATCATGTATTATAAATTTAGTTTTATTAATTGTTAAGCGCGTTTCTGTGTGGAAGGATTAGTAGCAATGGTAGAAAAAAAAACGCAAATGTTGCAACTCTATGCACCTGTCACTTTGTTCCAAACGAACACGTCAGTAAGTGACTCCCATTGCATTTTATTGTCACTTTTGTTAGAAAGGGATGTAATGGCCACTGGTGTATGTCCTTGTCGGCACATTTTCTTTGGCAAGTGTTCATTCCTGGTGTACGATAGTACTTATTTCTTTCATGCGTTCTGATCCTTGAGGGTTACTGTTTGGACACAGACCAATACAACACTTTGGTTTGGACTAATAAATCCGAATAATCACAAGGGGTCCAAGGGTTACTGGTTATATCTCAGCAGGAGTAATAGTTTTCTGTTTGTCTCAGACTGAAAAAATAACAAACAAAGTCCGCCCATCCGCCCCAGTAAACTTCCGCTGGGTCGGCGCTGTCGTCGCTTTACAAAATGTTTTCTATAAGCAAATTTAAGTTGTGCTAATTTCATAATCCATTTAAAAAAAATTGAAAATATTTTTTTTCTAATGTAGTCGTTTTTGACAGCTGACAAACCATCCCTCATTGACAGCTGACAGCTAAGTGCAGAGCAGCCATAGAACAATACTTTAGTTATTGTTTAGTTACATTTTTTTTTCTTCTATCTATAAGTATAAATTAAATTAAATCCCTTAATGTGTTGCTAAGCGCAAACTCAAAAACATTTGGATGAGTCGTCATCGTCGACGAAACTAAACCGTTTATCGTCGACGGTTGACTAGTTGGTCTACTAGTCGAGATAATCGACTAGTCTACACGTAAACCTATCCAGTCCGAGCTACGTCGAACTATCTAGTCGATAGGCTAGAGTTTGAAGTTGAGAACTTGAGACGAATTATTATTTAAGTATTTATTACTTTTGTAACTGAAAGTAATAAAGCTTTTTTATATAGTCTAGTTTGTTACCATTACCTGCCTAATACTTACACTTTAATTACTGACCGCCGGAGTTTCTTCCTAGAAATTATAACAAAAATAAAAAAGGCTCAAATCAACTGAATTACTCATTAAACAGTTGAACATAATTTTTTTTATTTTTTTTATTTTAAGATTCGTCGACATAATTCAGATACTCCTTTTTTATGCATTCTACAATCTATAAAATTTTATTTACGTAATTTTTTACGTAAAATGCTTTAATCCCAAAACTTTTAAAAACTATAGATCGAATAAACTAAATACTGAGCCCAAAATTGTGTATTAAATATTATAGTATGTGAATGTATTAATGTATTAAATATTAAAATTTGTGTGAGGCACTAAAACTCGGTCTCATAGGCACACTTATTTTTATTTAAAGAACCATATAAATAACGCAATGATACACTGAACGAGGGATCGACCGAGAGCCAACGCCCTATATTGAAAAAAAAAAAAAAAACACGCGACGCGCGCTGCTCTACTAGGTACTCATTGTCTTTGTATGGGGCGGGACCAAAGATGTTGTATTTAGTAAAATTATCTTTGGGCGGGACGGCGAATGTGGCGCCCTCCTCGAGAGCGGGGAAATTTAAAATTACCGCCTGTGTTATTAGATGGCGCTACAAAATGCTTTTAAATATAAGTCAACATTGTTCGACTATTACAAGTCTATAACAAGTCGGCACCCGCAACGAGTCGAAACGGTAGTCTACGAATCAACTAGTCTACGAATTCCAACTAGTCTATCGGAGAACGATGAACCGTCGAAACTTCGAATGGCCGTCGACGGTTTATTCGACTAGTCCGTTCATTCAACGCCCAACTCTACATTGCACCTGGGAAAGGTAAGCCGCGCACTATGCGTTATATTAATTGAATATAGCACATAGAAGAATTCAGTTATTATTGAAAAGTTAGAATATTTTTGAATTCAGTAGTGGCAAAACACACCGCGTTCCGTAGTCATACACTGAACAGACTTTTTTTAATTTTTTTATTAAAGATGAGTTTGCCCTTGACCAGCATCTATCCATGTAGGAAGGATGAGGCCTACGATGGAGCGAGCTCACCAAGAAGACCTATTCACTCGAACCTTGAAAAGATTTGGGTTATATGAGCTCGCAAATACAGACGCCGAGGGAGTTCCAATCCTTAGCAGTGCGTATCACAAAAGATGTTTTAGGTTTTGATAAAAAGAGCCGAACCCCATCTTCCTTTATTCCAATACTGGCTCCATCTTTGGCGTTGTTTGGGTTGTAAGCAAATGCACTACATTCTAGTAGAACTTAGTACTGCATTTCGCAGTCGTGTGGGCTGCCTATCTGGCGGCAGTAAGCATATAATATGCTGTTGTGTTTCGGTGGGTATAATGTTTTATATCTACATTTTTATGTTTTATATAATGTTTCCTATTTAAAAACTTTTGAAATACTCTTTAAAAGAAGAAAATAATTTTAAATAGGTTTGGAAATAAAGAAATACACACCTTGCACAATTTCAAAATGTGATGCCACGTTTCTTCTCATTCCCCCAGATTTATGTATGTGTTTTCTTACAGAAAATATATCCATACTAATATTATAAATGTAAAGGTAACTATATGTCTGTTACATTTTCACGTCTAGAAAAGCAACATATTGTAACCATTCAGAAAAAGTCGTATATTATTTGCTGCAGCATTCCACTGTAGCATAATACAATGAATTGTTTTTTATTTTTTATTATGCGCCACTACATGCCGCTGATGAAGGAGAGCATCTGAAGCCACATCCCGTCGGAGTATACTCCGGCCCATTATAAGAGTGCTGTTCCGACAGGTGTCAATTCCATACATTTTCTGTATCGTTTATTCGGAAATGAACTTTATAGTGACAAAACAAACATCTGAGCTAGCTTTTGTCTCACTAATTTAAGCCTGGGATAGGTTTCGAGTGTTTTGTGTGTAAAGTGTACCTGCAGGCCGACGGTCTACTTGATACTGGGTGAATGACGTCGCTTCACTTGTTACGTTATGTAACGCTTAAAATGAAACAAACAGGCATCACAGAATATTTGTGAATATTATTATCGTACATTTTTGTTTTCCGTTACTCCATAACCATATTTTGCTAGTAGGTATATCAAGGTATTTTCAGCAAAAATAAGCCAGTGATTACTTTGTTGTATTGTAGTACGGTTTAAATAAACGAAAACTGTCTATTAAGAATATGCCGAAACAATATTATAAATGAGATTGTATTCAGGGTAATATGTGAACTGCAATAGTAATTAAGTGTTCCACAATCTACAACTATGGTTTGTTTGGTTTCTAAAAATGTATCGTGAATGTATCATGAGATAATCGAGGTCATTTAGTAACAGCACCATTTTATCTTATCTTAAGTAAATCAGTCCATTTTCTTACGTTATATGTTGAAAGGGTAAAAAGTTCATTTAGCAGTTCTATACATCAGCCTAATTCAAGTAGTCTCCTTTTTATGGCAAACTAGAAGAATTAGCGGAGTAACAGACAGAAATTGACAGCGATTTTATTTTATAACATGTGTAGATCTGTGTTAGATGTAGATTTCGGTAGTCTGGCTGATGGACCATTGATAATAGATGGCGTGATAATAACCTTCGGTTATAAACACCAGAAAAGTCAGGATGAGGCCAGTGTCCTGAATCCTGTCTAATGAGGGGGTTTTCAGAAATCATTGCAAATTTGCAATTTGTTCATGCATATGTCTACCATTAAATTGAAAGCTATTTTTAAGTGATACAATTTATATTGAACTGTTTGTACAAGTAATTGTGATACTATTTTGTAAATATAAATTTATTTCAATATGATATGTGCTTTATTAATTTACCTAATTAATTAAGACTTCAAGCATAGATATCATTCTCAACTAACTTTTTGCCTTAATGGCGACTTTGTAGAATGAGAACCGTGCAGATGGCGCTTACTGCGCTAGTAAGAATTACATTTAATAATAGAATGATTTTACTGAATATTCATGTTACAAGTTATTAATTAATTAATTTATATATAGATTCTTTTTTAAAAATATATCTATACATATAATAAACACGAGCCGTGTTTGTACATTAAATATTAAAAAAAATAAATTGTACACGTTGGTACTTATGTTACCAAGGTTAAAAAAATAGTTTTTAGAATTTTTGTGGGTTTGTCTTTGCGTTTGTGCACAGACAATCTCTGAAACGGCTTAACCGATTTTAATGCGGTTTTCACTGGTGTATTGTAGCAAGCTTCCGATAACATTTAGTGTTTGTTTCATTCCAATCGGATTATAACCAAAAAAAAAAAATTAGCACTATATACTGAATACCACGCGTACGAAGTTGCGGGGTGAGCTAGTTATAAACAATACATAAATTATCCATAGAAGTTTTGTTTAAGAAAAATTAAAATTTTAAAATAAAAAATAGGTAGGCAACTAGGTCTTGTCTGAGGACACAAAAATAGGTAAATGGAATACTGATATACATAGGATTTAAGAGAATATTGTCTTTTGAGAACCAAAGAAATAAATAACTCATACTTAAATAAGGCTGCGTATTTTTTTAAATTAACTGTGATTAATTTTTATTAACTAATTCGGACCAAACGCTTTAAAAAACCTTTTGTGATGGGCACTGCTAAGGATGGTACTTCCTGCCGGCGTTTGCATATAATCCAAATCTTTTCAAGGTTCGAGTGAATAGGCATCTTCTGGTTGAGCTCGCTCCATCGTCGGCCTCATCCTTCCTACATTGATAGATGCTGGTCAAGAGCAAACCCATCTTTAATAAAAATAGTGTAATATAACCAGCTGCAAAGCGACATCTATTAATAAAATTGTGCTCTTACATCTAACACTCTCTAGCCTGCTTACAGTCGATGTTGCAGTTTACCAGTTTATTTTTTCCCGATCTCTTCTAGATGGCGTCACTATTCTTTGTCAAGATTACAGACATAGTTGAGGTTATCATGTTGTATTTGATATTATTTATTATGTTGTGTTCATTTCAAAAATTACCTAATCATTTTACGATTACACGTTAGCAATGTAAGACACAATACGTGAGATACGTGGGACAGCAAGTATAATGGGACACAATAGGAAAAAGTCGCTATTCCCACTATTTCAATTTTGTATTTTCATGGAAATAGTGGGATACTCCCAATAAACCCGTCATTATCTAAACCTTACTTTATTTAATAAATATCGTGAAAATACTACATATACTTATGCTAAAAAATATACTATTAAATATTAAAATAGCTAAAGCGTATAGATAAATGTACTCCACGACAATAGGCTGAAGAAATTATGTATTTATACCGTCGCCTATAACACAAAGGTTATAAGCTATAACGCTGCTGACCATAATAGGGTTAAGGATAAGAGATTGGGAGTAGATAGGGAAGTAGGCTCTGGTATCCCTTACTTACTCACCGAAATTCAACAGCACACATGCAGCACAAGTGCTGTTATTTCACGGTGATCTTCTGTAAAGGGTTGGTTACTGTCGCCATACTGGTTGCCCAAATAACTGCGAAACCTAATGTGCCATGCCACTACTTGTCAGATCCACACAGAGCCAACATGAAAAGTTCAAACATTAACCTCTTAAAATTTAAAGTGTTCATAAAAATACCTAAATCTTACTTAACTTGATTTACATTATCCTGTTGTTAAAAATGCATAGCCAACGCAGCACAACAGACTTAATAAAATTTATTGTTTCCCCTCGTTAGCTCCATAAACATTAATGGCACATAAAAATGTCTTCTTTTAGTAAAATATATGTTTATTTTGGCGATTAGGTACATACCCTATGTCTTTATTAACAATATCTAACGAAAGGCGATAAGATTTGCTCCTTTTTTGTTAATTAAACTTTCATTATGTCGAGCAATTTATGTACGTAGGTATATTTTTAAAGATACAGGAAAGGAAAACTCCGATTTCCATACAATGTTAGGCCTAGGCCTAGGCATAAAAGGCTTTCTGAAAATTTACTTTATGGGTGGTGACGTGTGTCCAATAAGTAATATTGTGCAATTAATAAATAGTAAATAAATGTATTTATTATCTAAGTATATCGAGATTATCCTAACTATCCTAATCTATACATATTATAACAAAATCGTAAACAAGCCGAAAAAAATTAAATATTAAAAAAAAAAAAACAATTTGTACACGTTGTACTTTTGTTATCGAAGTAAAAAAAATAGTTTTTAGAATTTTTGTCTGTTTGTTTGTGGCGTTTCTGCCGTTTCTGAGATTAGCGTGTTGTGCACGGCTTAACCGATTTGAATGCGGTTTTCACTCACGTATTGTAGCAAGCTTCCTCTAACATTTAGTGTTTTTTGCATGCCAATCGGCTTATAGACAAAAAAGTTACGAGCTATACCGAATACCGCGCGTACGAAGTTGCGGGGCTCAGCTAATTCGACTAATACATATAAATATCAAAGTAAGTTGTTTGTTTGTTGCGTTCTCATATCTTAATTACTCAACCGATTATTATGAAATATTGCACACACGTCATACAGAAAAGGACATAGGGTACATTTCATCCAAT
The DNA here is from genome assembly GCA_910589475.2 of Bembecia ichneumoniformis. NCBI lineage: Eukaryota > Metazoa > Arthropoda > Insecta > Lepidoptera > Sesiidae > Bembecia > Bembecia ichneumoniformis. The sequence continues at coordinate 15,222,403 of OU342536.1, read as the reverse complement.
AAAAGTTCTGTTCCCGTTAAATGATCTAATGTTACAATAAATATTCAACGCCTAACGAAAATACTTATATTAGCGGTAAAGATTGAGCCTAGGTGGCGCAGTGGGAAAGATGCGGCCTATTATGTCGAGAAGTCCGAGTTCGAACCCCGGCACCTCAAATAATGAAGGAAAACATCACGAAGAGACCTGCTTAGAGGACATTGTAAGGCACATGCAAAGTCCACTAAACCGCATTGGGCCAGTGTGGTGGGGTGGACCTATAGCCTATACGCCCTTGTTGAGAGGGTAGGCCTGTGCCCCTGTATTGGGGACATATATAATAGGCTGTTGAGGATGATAATAAAAGATTGTATAAATAAAAACACCCAAGAAAGAGGGGCACAGTTGATGTCGTGTTCATAAGCAAATTTTTTATTTATAAATGTTTTTCTATTTTCTAGAAGGTTTTCAGCTTTATTTTTAGTCTTAAATTGTTTGCTTTTAGAGTTCGTATTCACCAATAACATATTTTTTCATGTTAAGATCGGCAGACGGACTGACGGTCCACTTGATGGTAGATGGCTACCGTCGCCTGTAACACAAGCATCGCCACAGCTGCTGCAAGTGCGCTGTCGACTACAGTAGGATTAAGGATAACGGATTGGATGGGAAAATGGGCTTTGGCATCCATTACTAATTCACCGAAACTCAACAGCACACGTGCTGTTATTTCACGGTGGTCTCTCTGTAAGGGGGTGGTTACTGCCGCCAGACTTTCCAAATCCAGACCAGAGCCAAATTTGAAAAGTTAATTTTCACTATTGACCCTGCTGATGATTTTTTTTTGAGGCGATTGTAAAATAAAAGACCAGTGAATAGGGATTTAGTAAGGATTATTATGAAACTGTAAAATTAAAAAAAAATGCCAATTTTTACGCTATTTAAAACATACGTTTCTGTAATGTAATCCCAAATTCCAGACAGGAAAATGAGGAATACCTACGTTTGCATGGATAAAGAAGCCCTCGGCATTCCATTTAAGGTCAATGAGGCAATAAACCCTTCCTTTGAATCAAATATTAGATTTCCCTTAGGACCAATAAACTTGTTGTCATTGTCACCAGTAGAAAAGTAAAACTTTTCGATTAAGTAGACATTTTCATATTGATAAGTATTTTTTTGATTTTAGCAATATATTTATTTATATATATTTAGGGAAAATTGTTAAAAATAACAAAATAGTAATAGCAAAAATGCTGACAGAGTTGGTAAAAGCGCTGTTGCAAAGATCGTAGTGGCATATTGAACATGATGTATACTGCTGCTTTAACCCTGGAAGGTCGTTTTCATCACACGAGTTTCCACAATCGCGAATAAGTATCGTGGACTCTGTAAAATACAGAAAATAAAAAATAAAGTAAGTAAATCTAAAATAATGCCTTTGATGATCCATCATCATCTAAACCGTAGGATATCCACTGCTGTTATTGGGCCTCTCCCCATAATTTTCCAATAGGACCTGTCAGAAGCATCCTGGATCTATTGTTGACCTGGAGCCCTTATTAGGTCGTCTGTATATCTTGTGGGTGGACGTCTTAAGATGCGCTTGCAGGTCCGTGGTCTCCACTCGAGGAGCTTCTGTCCTTAGCGGCCATTTAATAATCCATTTGTTGCTTATTGCTATTCGTCTAATATATTGTTATGGCTCACCAGGGAACGTTCTAGTTATGACTCAACATGCAACGTTCAAGAAAAGCGTCTTTTCCTGTTAACATAACTGGAAAGTTCCATAGTAGAATAGAAGTCACGCCACTCTCCGGTTATTGTCAAGGGAAATTAGTCCTTATGCACACAACATAGAGTTCACATTCAACAGAAATAGTGTTCCCGAACCTTCAATGACCTTGTTTACAATACGTGTGACTTGTTTACTTACTTGTTTACCTACTCGTATTTGTTTGTTGTTTGTTTGTACTAAATTCGAGAAAGATCTAGACGATTGGCAGCGGGTATAAATAGGCGAAGTGGCGAGCTAGCGAGACAGTTCGATTCTGCGATTCGAAAGCGAAACTTCGGAACTTACCTGCGACAGCGACTCATAAGGGAATCATTGACGACTCTTGGCAAGTTTAACGGTTGTATCGGACCTTTCGTTTAGCACTTTTGGAAGTCATCTTGTGTGGAACTAAATATTTGATTTTCGCCCTAATACGGCAGATTGACTCACCCCTCATTGACTCACCCCACACGTAACAATATTATTTTCCATAAATTTTCTTTGTGAACTCTTCGTGGTTCCGTTATAATGGTATCGCTTACCGTAGTAGGGGATATTGAAGATATTTAAATCTTTACAAAAAATGTAATTGAACATGGCTGGATAGTATGAAGCGGGTTTAAGAAAGAAAGAAAGAAAAGTAAGTCTTACCTATTAAAATTACGTTCTATGAACTTTGTATGAAAACACATACATTAGGGCTACAACATGTTTGTTGGAGACCAGTGGCGTAGCTACACTTTCAGCGCCCTGGAGCAAAATTTTTCAAGCGCCCTGTCTCATTTTTTGAACGATCGATTGTAAAATTGTAACTTTGCGAACTTGTAACTAAACATTTCATGCATATAGCTAATAAAAGTAATAAAAGTATTATTATCAAGAAAAATATGCTGAAACATTAGGTACAGATTCATTATCATTATTTATTAAAACTGAAAAAAACTCATACAAAAAACTCCAGATCATTCATTTCAAGGTTTGTATTGTATATACATAATTCCTCACGTGGCCCATGCCCATATGAGACAGAGGCGTTTGAAATATTTTGCTCCAGGGCGCTAAAAGTAAAGGTCATAATACGCTTCTTTGCTTTGAAATTGATTTTAATTCCGTTTTCCGCTATCTTTTCTGGAGAGTACATTTAATTACCGGCTGTTATAGATATCTGTTTGAAGCTAAAATGTTCCGAAAAAGTGAATAATGAATATTTATAATTAGGTGGGCATTTTCGATTGGCTATTGACAAAATATAAAAAAAAAGAATTGCGCCCCCCAGGCATCGGCACCCTGTAACTGCTCCCACCCGCACCCCGACGCTACGCCCCTGTTGGAGACACTCTCTTAAATATTGGAGCGATTTGATTCGAATACTGCGTCGTTAAATACGTAATCGTTATTTTTTATGTTAAAATGTAGCAAGCAGACTGATGGCTCACAAAACTCAAGTAAGTATGAGTAGGATAAAAGAGCGCTTCAACAAGTCGAGGATGGAGAAAAAGCCTCTGGCATTTTTCACTCACTTACTGTAACACAACAGCAAAAATGCTATTATTCACTCCCTGGGTGGTACGAATACCAAACGGGCTTCCCAGTTTATGATTGATTAACGCAGTATATCCTGTCACTACTAAAACCATTAACGGAATTCATTTATTCCATAATGTACAATACATATTTTGTTAACTCGAAAATAACTCGCTTTATTTGATGTTTAAATCCACGGTTATTATCTGAACACAAATTCACCGATGAAAATAATAATAATATAATGTATAAACAACTGTGAATATTATTATGAATACTAGCTGAGCCCGTAACTTTGTACGCGTGGTATACGGCGTGTAACTTTTTTGTTTGTGAACCTATTGGAATGAAACAAACACTAAATGTTACGGGAAGCTTGCTACAATATATCACTGGAAACCACAATCAAATCGGTTAAGCCGTTTCTGAGATTAACGTGCACAAACGCACAGACAAACAGACAATCCAATCTACAGACAAAAAATATCTAATCTTCAGACACGGCTCGTTTACGATTTTATTATATGTACTTATAGTTTTTATTTTTATTTTTACGTAACTTTACCCCTGAATTTTTTGTAAATTATCATATTCCGATTTTTGTTATAAATTTCAATACAATACAATTTATTTGCGATGACCATCAAGGAGTTAACGCTCAGTTTTCTCAGTTTCATGAAAGTAAATAATGGTTATTATGTGAACTGACTCTTGATACTTCAAAGCATAAAACTTTTTTAGAATGCTTAATTCATAAAATTTATTTAATTGTAACTAATATTACTAGCCTAGGTAAATGAATCTGAGTTCATAAATTCATGAACTTAGAAATTGTTGTTGATTATAGTCTTGTGTTTCTTGTTTTTTAATATTAAAATATGTAACATCATATTATTATGTGATGTTGTGAGTGAGTAAGGGAGCCCAGAACCCATTTGCCACCCCCTTCTCAATCCCTTATCCTTAGTTTTACTATAGACGGCAGCGCACTTGTAGCACCCGCAGCGTTTTGTGTTATACGCGACTGTAGTCATGTAACATCAGCTTGGCTAACGTAATAAGATTATTTAACGTAATAAGATAAAAGGAAAGCCTAAAAAATATGAAACATTGCGTTCTGCAGTTGTAACGCTCTGTTCTAGGGTTCCCGGGTTCGATTCCCGGCAGGGTCAACTTTGAAAAATGAACTTTTCAAATTTAGCTCTAGTCTGGATCTGGAAAGTAGTGGCAGGGCACACTGCGTTTCGCAGTCATTTGGGCAGCCCATCTGGCGGCAGTAACCACCACCTTACAGAAGACCATCGTGAAATAACAGCACGTGAGCTGTTGTGTTTCGATGAGTTAGTAAGGGATGCCAGAGTCCATTTTCCCAACCCTTCCCAATCCCTTATCCTTAATCCTACTGAAGTAGGATGTCCTGTGGCGCTGCAGGCGACGGTAGCCACCTACCATCAAGTGGAACGTCAGCCTGTCTGCTGATCTTAACATTAAAAAAAATTAAAGTCTAAGAGGCAGAACTTTTAGCGACAGTAACCTCTACTTCTGCGAAATAACTTTCTTTATTTAATCTCTGCTTTGCGAGGTGAATGATGGTGTCACGTGTGTTATTATGATACCTGTAGGTATATCGGTAAAATTCTAAAGTGTCTTCATCCATTATAAAAAATAATTCTTTGAAAGATGTTCAATTTTAACTCAGTAACATATTTACCATTGTCTAATCTTTTAGTGATACAGGCATCATTTGCTTTACGGCAATATTTAACAGTCGTCGACCTGTCTGGTGACCAACAGTTTTTACTTCCAACTGTACTACAAGCATAACACACTCTTAAGTTTTGCATCAGCGTGATACGTGGTTGAGTCAAAGGTTTCACAACAACGCCTCTGGTTGGATTTGAAAGCACTTTCTCGATTTCCTCCCTATTCATTCTACGATTTTGCAACAATAACTTTTCATCATCAAAAATATCATCAAATTCGTCCTTTTCTTTTTCAACAAAATCGGAATGTTTCACATTGAACTTATCTGTTTTATGAGTGTCTTCATTTAATGTGTGGTTTTGAGTGTCTGATTTAGTTGCTAAATTATTATCAATTTGGTTATCTCTTGCCGCTTTCATATAATCTAAATTTGTAGGTTGTTTTTCTATTTGAATTTTTTTCGCAGTTAATGGTTCATTCGTTTCTTCCAAAGTATTTTTAAAATTATTAGATTGAAAATATAATGGATTGATAGGAGAAAATTGTCTTCGTGTCGTGAGTTCCTTATTTCGATTATTTATACAATCGACAAGCAGAACAAAGACGTCTTTTCCATATTTTGTTTTTGTTGATGGAAACTGGTTCTCCATTTCACGATCCATCTTACTTTGTATACTTTCTGTTTCAGTTTGAGTATTCAGCACAAATTGTTCGTTATTTGTCCTTTCTCTTTTTGTGATTTCATCGTAGTCTTTAAGTTTTTGATGTTCTCTAGGATTTGTATTTAAGCTCGCAGTTAAAAAAGGAGATTCTTTTCTGACATCCTTATATGATGGTCGTTCGTACATTTGGCACTCAATGAAACCTGGAAATACATGGGAAAATTTATAATTTGATATATTAATTTGGTTCACGACTTGCAAACATCACATAATAGCTATGGGAATAATATTTAATTAAGTTTTGATTAAAAAAAATATATATGCACAAACAGGTAAATGAATTGAAATTTTCATTGCAAAGGACGAAACTTCAAACTCCTATTTTATTTTTAGGGTTCCGTACGTCCGAATAAAAAAACAGAACCCTTATAGGATCACTCGTGTGTCCGTCTGTCCGACCATTCCCCCCCTTATTACCGAAACTTCTGAACCTAAAATTTTGAAAAAAATACAGAAATTAGTTTTCCACTTATAGATTATAGAAAAACCTATAAGAAGCCCATGATATTAAAATAACATGGGTAAATCACTCAATATTGTGCGGATAGGTAACATCGTACGGAACCCTCTTCACGCGAGTTCAACTCGCACTTGTCCCGTTTTTTTTTTAAATATAAAAGCTATGAAATACAATTAACAGAATAAAATATATACATACCAAAAATAACAGCAATATAAAATAGTATTTTAATCATTATTATTAGTTTTTTTTTGAAACAACCTTTCTTGTTCTAAATTTAAAGCCAACTGCTTAAAAAAATATTCATATTATGAGTAGTAGGTGTGTAATAAAAACTTTTTGCAGATATCAGCCTATTGTAGTGACGCTCGACTGAAAGGCATTCGATGAAAACAATAGATGTTCTAGAAAACTGACGTTTATTGTTTGAAACGGCTTATATTTGAGATAAAAATCAGATTGAAGTAATAATAAATATATTTCATGATTTTTAGTAATTTTTTGTTTACAACAGCACTAAAGGCTGCTAGAGTCTTTGCCATTTAGTCAGAGTTACTTTTGCTTGCCTAAACGCTCTGTTCTAAGGTTCCCGGGTTCGATTCCCGGCAGGGTGCTTTGAAAAAAATGAATTTTTCAAATTTGGCTCTGGTCTGTATCTGTAAAGCAGTTGCAGGTCGCACTGCGTTTCGCAATCGCCCGTCTGGCGGCAGTAACCACTCCTTTACAGAAGACCACCGTGAAATAACAGCACGTGTGCTTGTTGTGTTTCGGTGAGTGATTACGGGATGCCAAAATGCATTTACTTATCCCCCCCTAATCCCTTATCCTTAATCCTACTGTAGTCGTCCCGTTGCTGTAGAAATTTTGGGACTTCTGATCAAAAAAAGTGTCAAGTAGTTTTGGCAGTCCTCTCTTGATGTTAACCTGACACTACCTAAAAAATTCTGAAAAGATCGAAACAGGTGGAAATCTGAAGGTGCCTGGCTATATGGAGGATGCATTAACACCTCTCAGCCAAACCCTCTTAATTTTTGCTGAGGGGCTAAAGATGTGTGTGGTCTAGCGTTGTCGTAATGAAAGACCACAACCTTTCTGTTGATCAATTCCGGTCGCTTTCTCTCAACTTCTTGCTTTAATCTCATTAGTTGTTGGCAGTAGAGATCCGAATCGATGGTTCTGCGGACACACAGCATTACCTTATTGCGAGTTAACCCGGGTTTTGGCACAGACCGATCTTTGACCACGACCTTTTTTTTATGTTCTTGTCGTACGTGATCCCCTTTTCATCATCAGTTATAAATCTCTTCAAAAACGGTTCATTACGTCTCAATAAAGAAACGCAAATGAGTACACGATTCATAAGGTTTCTTTCAGTGAACTTGTGTGGCACCCAAATATCGAGCTTTTTTGTGTACTAAGCTTTTTTCAAATGGATCAAAACTGTTTTGTGGTCAACAGTTCTTCAGCTATGTCTTAACTACTGATATGCCGATCTTGCTCCACTTTTTCAAAAATGGCGTCCATTTTATCCGTAACAGGGCGACCAGAGCGAGGTGGATATTTGACATCAAAATTGCCGAATTGAAAACGCTTAAACCAACTTTGTGCTACTTTACTGACTCTCCATTAGGTCCATAAATGTCACAATTTTTTTCGCGGCTTGCGTTGCATTTTTTCCTTTTTTGTATTAAATTTTTAAACTTATCGAATTTCTTCATTAGATTCACTCATTTTGACAGAAAAAAAAAACAAATGGAAACAACATTGTTTCTTTTTTCAAAACCAGCCAGATACAAATAGTACAGTCAAAGAGATTTTATTACAAGTTTATGCACACTATATGCGAAAAGACTTTTTTCCCTACCTAGATATGATTCCATGTTTGTAAAATTATATTAAAGATATCTAACATTAAAAGCGGTTCTCAGATATCAGTGTGTTGGGCAGAATATCAGTGTTGTGGTCCGCACCACAACGTATACTGAGTCAGGGTTCCTTTTCCTCTTCTTACTTGTTCATATATTTGTTTGTTTATAATTATATTGTTCATATATGTATATTGTGTTTATTAGAGGAATAAAAGATGCTTTCTTTCTTTCTTTCTTTCTAGATAAGTTTATGGGATTTTAAATAATCCATTAAAAAGGCAATTGCTGCAAATCAATTCTAAAAGTACCCTCTTTTCATTGTTTTTTTATACACAATTAGATACGCATTACTAAAGTACCTTCAGAGTGTTTCAGTAAAGATTAAATTCCGACGCTTTACACATTAATCTCAAGGGATCCTATTACGATCAAAATCGATAATGGAGGCATGGGGAGAGAAATTAACCTTATTTGTCTTCTCCGGTTGTTTTCAAGATCTTATTACCAGATGCGGCAAATCATATTGTAGGAATATACACACCTATTCTTATTATTTCAGATAGGTGGGTGTACCTACATGTAATATATTCTAAGGTCGATATCGGCGGATACAATTAATTGTGATGCGAATGACAGGTTCGACATAAATGTAACATCCAACTCGTAGCTCTTGCTCGTGACAGCTTATTGTTACGTGCACAAAATATCAAAAGCATTAAACAAAACCTAATTGTCTTGTTTCATATAAATGAAATTATATAATTTTAAATGTTAAATATTATGCTTCATTTATTTTTAATATATAATAATAGCCGTGTCTGTACATAAAAGTTATTTTCAAAAAACAATTTGTACACGTTATACTTATGTTACAGAGGTAAAAAAAAAATGTTTTTTGAATTTTTGTCTATTTATCTTCCTTTGTGCACGCTAATCTCTGAAACGGCTTAACAGATTAGAATGCGGTTTTCACTTATGTTATTTTAGCAAGCTTCTCAAACATTTCGTTTTTTTTTCATTCCAATCGCGTTACCCGCTAAACAAAAAAGTTACCCGCTATACCGAATACCAAGCGTACGATGTTGCGGGCTCAAATAAACATAGCCTAATGCACAGTGACCTATTGTAAATATTTATGTATTTCTATGTCAAAACAAATAACTTAATAAATTATTTCGTTCTTTCTTACTTCGTTGTTTCATATAAAAATATTTCAATTAAGTATGAGTTACGTCAGCTATGAGGAAAGCTGAGGACAGAATCGAGTGGAAACAGCTGGTGGTTTGATGTCACCAAGGTATTTCAAAGCGGCAACGACCTTCGAAGCGAAAAAAGCGACTTAGATTGATTAATAAGAATATAACCCCGATAAGGAAGTCTAAAATGTGGGTCAACTATATTAAGAAGACGCCTTGCGAATTCAGTACAATAATGGATGCTGTTGGGGCTGCCGCGGTACTGCAGTGCCTCTGGCATGTTTGCGAACGGAAGACTTTTATGCAATCCTAAGAAAAAAAGATCTTTTGATGGTGTGCCGTGCAGACTCAACGGCATTCTGAGTATTTTTGCGGACAGAACTGACTGTCTAATTACGAGACAAGTTATCAAACAGGCCACTTATCCCATTTATTGTTTTAAAAACCCCGTTTCCCACACAAGCCTGGGCTATCACTGTATAGGACAGGAAATTAGCCTGTAATTAGGACATTAAAAAAGTTCTTTAAAATTATCACCTATGGCCAAGTTTGTAACTAAATTGTATAATATGCACATTTGAGGTTATATCGTGGATGGGTTACGTTTTCTGATACAATGGGAATCATAATTGCAATGATATAATGTCATAAATGTCATGTTGTGACATTTTATGTCAAATAATTACATTATATGCCACTTATTATACAAAATAGTCGTAGTCGTAGCCTAGCACCTACATAGAATAAAAAATTCTGGGACCAAAACTCAATGCAGGCACAGAATAAAAAAAGTATTTTTTTTTATTCATATTCAAATTCATATTCAACAGAAAACCATCAACCGTTTTATACCTATTTGAATTTTTTACTCAGTTTATAACGTCCGATCTAGGAGTGACTAGGAGTTTCTGCTAGTACACGATACGTCACTTAGAAACCTTTTTCTTTTAACCTCACAACTCTTCTTGTGGCTATGGTCTGTCCGTTATATATTCTCCGCTTTATTATTTCCCTGGTTATTTGATTGCTCCTCGTTTTATGAAGCCCCGTAATCTGAAACATTGTTACTACCATAGACTGCTGGCGTCCCTTCTCCCATTTACTGCCGCTTTTTAGGAAATTCTTAAATAAATTCGTTAAACTAAGGTCAATTGAAGAGAACTGGAATACTTTGAGCATATGATGCGCGGTGAGAAGTATGATTTGCTGCAGCTGATCATGCAGGGTAGATGCAGCGGGGCAGACGACTTCCGACTCAAACATATCCGTGAATGGTATGGTGGAAGTACCAGACCGCCTCAAAGATTCAGATTGTTATGATGATATTCAATCTCCGGTAGGAGATGTCGCCAAATGAAGACTAAGAGGTTAATTTCACGCCTCAAAATAGTTAACTCTTTTTTTAGGAAATGCCCACATAAACATTAATTTAATGATTTATTATTTCCGAGTCCGATTTCTGATTGTGGAATTCTGATTCTTAGCGTTTTCCAGGCGGAATTATTAAGTAAGCAGTACAAATTAATTTGCCTTGTCGGCGTCCAAAAAAGTACGAACGGAAGTTACATTGGAATAAATTCGTATAATTCAAAATAAAACACACAACAAAACCAGAAAGTGGTACATGGTGCCCGCCCTGCCACTTATCATACATAATTGGACGTTCGTCCTAAATTCGACCGTGTCAAACGAATTGTCAGGAAGCGGCTAACGAAGCTCTACCAAAATTCCCACATCCGGATTTCTTAATTGACTATCTCTAATTGAAGAGTATAGCTAAATACGTTATTTAAAATCTATGGGTATCAGATTTTATTTCCCTCGTATGTTGTGCCCTCGTAAGTTATATGGGCTTTACAGACCACGCTTACTATTGGTAGGATTTTACATATATTAGAAGATTAATAGTCATCTCAAACAGACTACAGATATCTTAGTACGGTTTCTCTTCGTAAAATCTCAATGACTCAGAGTTTTAGGCCCGACCAGAATTCATGCCCAGACCAGGTCCGACCAGAACTCCATTGAATTTCTCTGATTGAAAAATGTTAGTTTAATAAATTAGTTTAGGTCTTTACATATTTTCTTTGAAGAGCAATAGGTTGTGATTATACTTAAACAGCAATTGATCGTTTGTATATTATGTCGTTTGTATAATATTTTGACGCATTTGTATATTTTGATGATTATTTCTATGTAAATTTAAATTAAATTTAAATAAATAAATAAAAAGGTTTATAAGTACAACAAAAATGGTTATTTTTACATTCGATCGACTTAATTTTATACTAGTGTCACCTAGGATCTAAGTATCACCATTGGAGTTAGTCTAGCCAGCTATGGCTAGGCTGCCCTGGGGTGGATCGGAGTTGTTGCCTCGGCAGAGCCCGGTACATCCCTCTCAAAGGGCAAGGAGACACCGGGGAGGTCCGCTGCTGACCCTGATACCTTGTAGGAAAGGCAAGGAAAGTGAAGATAATTGACCCTGGAATCCATAATTTACATTTAGTAACAAGAAGCTGTTATTTAAAAATGATCCTCTGAGAGAAGATTACGGCGATACAGAATGCACTGCAGTTAGTACCACCTTAGAATAAAAAAATCTGTTCCATGCAAAATGTACGAGAAAATGAATTTTATTCATAATTATTTTCTCTTAAATATTTCAGATGTTTTCATCAAAGATCATTAAAATCGGTCCAGCTGTTCTCGAGTTATAAATGGGGTAACTTACACGACTTTCTTTTTATATGTATATTATAAATTAATTCAAGAATTAAGAGTTTCGAGATCTAATAAATTAATGTTATTAGAACATCAATTGTGAAAATTACTACGTTGAGTGTAAACTTGTTAAAATTGTCGTTTGTTTTCACCCCGGGGAAGTTATATTTGTCGTTTCAAGTTAACCGGTAATCACATTCGGCAGACAAATTAAACCCCAGAGCGCTTTAATTTTAAGACCGAAGTTCAAGTTAAATAACCCCGCAGGTGCTGAGTTGTGTTTGCAGTTATTTGAGGCGATGGAGAACTCCACGCGGAGACTTATCCAAAATTATTATCCACCTTTTTTCTTTGGTATTTTCCTCGAAAACAGTAACGTTTACCTAACACCGGATGATTAGTCCAAGCTCGTTTGCAATAACTTTCCTCCAAGGATTTATATAATTGGAAAAAGTTTTCTAATTTCTATCCAATTCAGGTAATGATTACAGAGATTTTGATTGTGTCTACCAAAACAGCTTTGGAGTTTCACTCTGTAGCGATCATAACGAGTGAAGGTGTGGAAATAAATAATATATAGACAACCCATTAAGGCGACGCATTGGAAATTTTGGTGACAGGATTTTAGATTTTTCTTAGCAATGACAAAACATATAAAAGTGATGTTCGGTAATCTGTTTCTTTATGTTACTGACTTCATTTTGTCAGTTGGATTACACGATTGATGAACTTTTATAACAGAGAAATTTTTTTAAAAGGAACCTCTTTTAAAGCAGAGATTTACATGTTACAGGCAAACGGGACCAATTTTTACCTCCAAATTTTCTATGTACATTAATATAAACATAAACTTTATTTTTACAGTTGGATTTTTTAATATACATTATATTTTTTTTAATAAAAAGCGTTTTGTCGCATACGACCTTACGACATAAACAAGCGCGATCTCTTTTTCGTATGCAATCAGAGCCGTATTAATTGTTTATCGCTGCGTCGCCTTAACGGATAAATTGGAATAGCTCTGAAAAGAGCTGTTTATCAGTGTGGTTTAGCTGTTATATTTGACCACTATCGTTGGATTCGCGGCGAAGAATGAATGGAGTCAGCAACAGCCGTCACAGCCAACGCTTCGGAATTTTAACGATATTGATTGGCTTCTCGAAGAGATGTTGTGTCCCCGGCGCAAAAGGACAAAATACCTACGCGGCCAATATATATATATTGTCGCATTGTTGCGGAGTGTACGCGCGGGGATACAAGCATACATTACGTGCATACTGCGGTAACAAACAGACAGACTTTCACTTTATTATAATATTTATATGGATTTTTGTTCTTTAAGGAAATATATATTTTCTGTTGACAGTGTTCCAAGCTACGCAACCGAATAGCGTCGCGCTACCATTTTTATGCTTTTCTTGCATTTTATGATTTGCGGCCATTTATTAACACCAACTTTTCGGCTACCATAGCGATCACTACGCTAACCAATTTTAACACCAGTTTGTGGCGCGTACTCAGTTTACCATTAAACCATACCACATACTATATACCAAAAGACCACACGATCATGAATAAAGTGTAATAAACCATAAATGTGTTAGGATAAGTTAGTTTTAGTGTGCTAATTAAATATAATGAGAAGAAATAAAATAACTTTACAAATATTTCTATCTAAACCAGCACTACCATAGCGTGCGAACCTTTTCAGACAGTATGAGTGTCTGTACTAATAATTGGTAATCTAACCAGAGATTCTGCTTTAAAGAACCCAAAGCGTCATTAATAAACATGTTTGTCATGTAAAACACATCAATAATTTTTATGTAGAAATATAGAATGAATTACTAAAAAATATCGTGTATCAGCTGAGAACACTCTGTTCGTCGATTTTTATTATCGAATCGTGAACCTTCGAACAACCCTCGGGAAACCAAAGCAATGCGTATTTATGAAGCTACCCTTATTTTTATGGCGGAAACATTTATATTTATGCTCGGCCACCCAACATTTTAATATAAACTGAGTAATTCAACTAACTTACATGACATAACGGTGTGAAACCAGAACAAAATATAATAAGAATATCTTTACCGGTGTGATTCTTTAAGGGCACCTATGATCAGGCACTAATCGATACTTTTTTTTGTGCGTGGGAAAATCTGCGAGCCAGATCCCCACCCACCATGGGGAGATCGGTGGGGTATATGGGACTTCTACCCACTAAAAACCCACGGTGCTTCCTCGCGCCGTCTATGGGCGCGGGGTAAGGGATCTTGGAAAACATGCATCTGCCTCTCCCGCCAGACGAGGTCCGCGCACTTGTGGGGCTCCACCTCGATTAGGCGCGGAGTTTGATCTCCGCGCCGTAGAGAGACGTGCCGGAAACACACAGCACGTCTTCTCTCTTTGTCCGGCGTTGTGATGACGGTGGACGAGCCCATGTCCACCGCCCCCGGGCGAAGCGTCACGAGCCGCCCATATTCACCTCTCGCGGCGGGCAGTTAACGAGGGGCTTCACCTCTGAAGCACCCCATAACCTCTTCTCTGCGGCACAACGTACCACAGAGTCGGAGGCCGCTTGCACTTAAAACTTTCGGATAACCCCCCCTCATGTGGCCGCTTATCTCTACGGCATTAAGGGTGGGTTACCTAAAGGGGGTTTCCACCTGACATTTACACAGCAATCGCGGCAGCCCGAAAGACGGGCACTACCTCTTGTTGTCGTCGCGGTACTAAGCCGGGTGTTCATTCTTCCGGACGACTGTGGAGGGTGGTTACTAGGCCGGTCCCCTGCAACCGGGCCTTCACCACTCCCCACAGGGCTACGATTGCGGTACTCTGCCAGATGGTTCTTCGATGCCGTAGAGTTCCGTCTTCGCGTACGTTGCCCAACACTACCACTGAGCGACAGAGCCATCCAAGAGAATCCGCCCGCTGCGACTCGCGCCGGTATGGTGTAACAATCTTTGTTAGAAGTAGTTTTACAACTAACTAAACATATATTCAATGCTTATTGCTTATTTTTTTTTTTAAGGCATTGCTCATTTACTATTGAACACAAGGTTCCATAGGTTTATTTTCTGTACAATGTGTATGGAAACTGTTATGATCATCGGTTGAGTTAGTTAAGTTCTGAAACTCAATTTTGCATTTATAATATTAGATAGAAGGGATAAGAGTTGATTTGATCTGAATGTAATTTTAAGTTATAAAGCAACGGCAATGGATAAACAAAATGATATAAAGTGTTGTCTCACAATGGACAAACAACAAAATGTTATAAATGTAGCGTTGCCTAGCAATGGACAAACAAAAAGTCATATAACATATAAAAAATGATCATCATCATCATCATTAACACAAGCTATTATATATGTTCCCACTGCAGGGGCACAGTAGGTCTACCTTCTCAACAAGCGCGTATGGGCTATATGGTCCACCGCACGCTGGCCCAGTGCGGGTTGGTGGACTTCACATGCGCCATAGAATTCCTTCTTTGGCGCATGCAGGTTTCCTCGCTATGTTTTCCTTCACCGTTTTAAGAGGAGTTTTTTTAAAAAAAAAAACATTGGTACGCCCGGGGATCGAATTTGGAACTGCACTTTCGACGCTTCTATCCACCTGAGAGACCTGAGAAAAAGTCGCGGGCACCAGCTAATCTATACTTCTATACTAATATTATAAAGAGAAGACATTTGTTTGTATGTATATATTTTTATATGTTTGTAATGAATAAACTAAAAAATTATTGGACCGATTTTAAAAATTCTTTCACCTACACAAAGCTACATTATCAGCGAGTAACTTAGGCTACTCACCATCCCCCTCATCTCCCCCTTTACCCCCCTCCATACAAATGTATGTTTGTAATTAATAAACTCAAAAACTGCTGGACCGATTTTAAAAATTCTTTCACCAATAGAAAGCTACATTATCAGCGTGTAAACTACGCTACTCACCCTCCCCATCTCCCTCTTTACCCCCCTCCATACAAAACTACTGGACCGATTTAAAAAAAAAATCACCTATAGAAAGCTACATTATCAGCTAGCAATAATTTCTAAAGATACGCGGACGAAGTCGCAAGCAAAAACTAGTAGTTTAACAAATTTTTTGCTTCACAATCATTAATTCGATTTTTTTTATTTTTTTTTTTTCGTGTTCATTTTGCGATAACGAAACACATTCGGTCGCCTCTTAAATAATCCATGTCGGTGAAACACACCCGTAGAAAGGTAAGTTAAATCTTCCCAACGCTGCCTTGCGGCTTAGCGCCATTTAAAATTTATATAACGGTTGTCCCTGCCCTGATATACATTTCCAATGTTACCCTTGTATAATATTACAAAATTATGTTATTTGTTGGAATCCCAAATTGTTCAATTAATTAAATGAGTTTCGTTAGTGAAAATTAGTTACAAGTTTCTATTTTATTGGAACAGTTGGTTTAATGGTGATAAATTAAAACTAAAGAGCTTTAAAGCGCTTTAATGCTTTAAAGCGATTTTTGATAGCACTACTATAAGTGTAAGAAATGTCATTATTAATGTTGAATAACATCTTATCTATCGACTACATGTACATACATGACGTCCTACTTATCTTACTTTCTAATAATATAAAATATATAACATAAAGTTCGTATGGATGTTTGTTACTCTTTCATGTAAAAACTACTGAATGAATTTGGATTAAATTTGGTACACACATAGTTTATTACCTGGATATAGGATCTTGGAATTTCAGGCGTTGTGGTATACCTACGAGGAAGGTGCAAATTTCGTCAATCATTTCCTCTCGGGCGATAACTCTTAAAATGCTTCAAAGAGTCGTGTATCATGAAGCTTGTGACTCGTGAACGTTAGCTGGGGTTCGTGGGTGGGTTGAGCGGCAGTACACTTTCATACACGTAAAAAAAAATTAGTCCTTTCCTCCCGATTGAAAATTTATAAAATTATAGTTAATCTAATATCTTCCGGTTAATCTAATAAGTTCCGGTGACCAGCAGACGTACTTATAAGTATCCACAACTTTATAGTCAGCAGACTTTTTTTCAAGATATTAGGTTCATTATTACAGAAGAACAGCTGTTGTGTTTCGGTGAGTGAGTAAGGGATGCCAGAGCCCATTTCCCTATCCACTCCTAATCCCTTATCCTTAATCCTATTGTGGTTGGCAGCGTACTTGCAGCAGCTTTGGCGTTGCTTGTGTTATAGTCGACGGTAGCCACCTACCATCAAGTGGACCGTCAGCCTGTCTGCCGATATTAACATAAAAAAAATTGCAATTTAATAAATTTTCAATCGGGAGGAAATGACTAATTTTTTTTTCTACATGTATGGAAGGGTACCGCTGCTCAACCCACCAACGGAGCCGTAGTTTAAGTTCACAAGGATTCACGACACGATACAACTCTCACAAGCATTTTACGAGTTATCTCCTGAGAGGTCATGAAAATTTGTTGCTGGCTTGCGGAAGAAG
Organism: Bembecia ichneumoniformis; assembly: GCA_910589475.2. Classification (NCBI taxonomy): domain Eukaryota; kingdom Metazoa; phylum Arthropoda; class Insecta; order Lepidoptera; family Sesiidae; genus Bembecia; species Bembecia ichneumoniformis. Next base: position 15,204,965 of record OU342536.1, on the reverse strand, counting down.
CCGTGGACACCAATTCAGGATAGGAGCAAAGTTCTAATGTGGCTAGCCATAAAGAAATTTACTACAGTTAACCTTATTGGCGATTAGCTATTACAGCTCATAGCATTGGTCTTTTCTGGTACAGCTCATAACACCATCTTCTGGTAACTAGGGTTCAATAACCATTTACGATATTCGAATTATATACTTGCGCGTCAGGCGACGAATATAAAGACCTGTTAGTTATTTAAAAAAAATACTGTTTTAAAAATCTCTGCCACAATTAGCCAATGAACTCATCAGATAGGCGGCGAATAGAAAGACCTCGGGCTTCACTGAAGCAAATGACATTTACTATAGAACTCGCTGGCGGCGGATCCAATTCAACAGGCCTAGAAATGGTGTTTTTTTGTTTTTACCATTAGAACAATACAAAAAAATGAAATTTTTTATTAATACAATTTTTTAATCTGATATTAACTTATTAATAGGTACAGGATTCATGTGCGTGCAATAAGCCGTTTTCGAGAGAATTTTCAATGAAAGTCAAATTCTTCTTGTGTTCTAACTTTTTTTGTGGAGTTTCTATTACTTTAACGAAAATTCTAATCAATACAATTGGTTCTTCACATGTTTAAGTATATTATATATTTTTTTCAAAGCAATTGTCTTGTTCATTTCTTGTAACATTTTCATTAAACAATGGATATTTTTAGTATTTAGGGTTTGTTTAAAAAAATGTCTGTCACCAACAAGTTAATGAATGTCAAATCTTTATCAGTTAGTCTTGTAACATGATATTAAAATTAAAATTATTATCTTGTATAACATATGAAGGCAAATAAACTAAACTTATTGACATACATTACAATTAATAGAATATTAACCATCGAAAATTAATAATGAATGAGCTGTTCACGATTCAGCTTCCTCAAAGAGACGTCGTTTTTCGTCGTATACTCATTAAATTCGAGTAATTTTTGTTTCATGGCCCCTAATAACTGTTTCCGAGTCAATAAAGAAATTCGGTTTTGCTTTAAGTATTTGGAGAAAGGAAGTTGTCCACTTAAGAGTTGCTGCTCTTTCTGTTACTTCGTATAACAATCACTCGAATAAACATTATATTTTTACTTTTACGTTCATTTCTTCTTTTCTTCTTAAGAATAAAGTACTCAATCTGCTTTAGAAATACATATTTATGACGGAGGTGTACAAAAGTTGACTAATAACTTCGTTGAAGTTTTATAAAATTTTTCTTTACAGAGCGAATTTTGTAGTTAAAATAAATCTTCTAATTAAATGCCCACTTTTTAAATGAATTAAATAGATTATTTTTGTATGAAGCGCGCACGTTACTGGACACTACTTTTACATATTTTGTACTAAAATAAAAGCAGGTTAAGTTACTCCTTATAACATCAGCTATCTATCAGTGTAATTACCGTCAAAACCAGTCCGGTGAATAGCCCGATCAAACAGACATTTAAAAAAAATATTTTTAGTTGTAAGTACCGTATATACTTTGATATACTTTTAGCAAAAAGCAGTTATTTTGACATTACAGACACTTTGATTTTATTAATATGTGTGAATATGTTTAATACAATAATTATTGCAAGTAATATGGAAGCAATAATATTTGCATCTTAAAACATAAAAAAAAAACTTTCTCAATTATTTCTTTTAGTTTTGTCAATCTAATGACAATATCAAAGTTGTTCAAGGATATATTTATACCTTGAGCAGTTTAACAGCTGGGTAACGCCAAAATAGGTTAACTGAAGCATACAGCTGGGCTGAGCAGCATTTAGAAAACTCCGCCATGTGGCATATGGTTCTTACTTATGGTTTTGGGACGCAGACAGTGACTATATATTTTGTGAACAAATTATAAGTTAATTAGCGAGCTATCCTCGGTATTTCTGTGTAGAATGTGATCTGAAATCAAAGTGGTTGACATGGCCCAAATGTTAGTCAGCTGAAGTGAGGATTAAACGGGACGATCTTGGATAAACAAATCTTTGTATTGAGCCCACGATGGAAAAGTCCCGTGGGTCGACTTCAAATTGCCAATATGGTGGCGCTCAATTAAAAAGACCTATGTCCTGTTGGACATACGTCAAGTGAAAGCTTGTGAGCTGATGATGTGATGATCGGATACCCTGCCGCTGGCTAGGCGATAGGGGTATGTGGGACTCACTCAGTCCTAAGAGGACTGGCAATACCCACTAAAACTCCCCGGTGGCTCCTGGAGGCCCTTGTATGGGTTAGACCGGGCTCTGGCGAACCAATTACTCCGATCCAACTCTGGGCAGCTCAGCCAGTTGGCCAAGCTAACGCCAAAGGGGGGGGGGATTGCCCGGGGCACCGAGACAATCCCCAGACAAGGGGCTCCAAAGAGCCCTTGGCACTCGAGCCGCTCGCCGCACCAAGCCTCCGCGTCATTGACCTTGTCACAGCCGAGGAGTACGAGAGTTTACGACCCCCCCTCCCCGGTGGAGAGATCTCACCAGTCCCTGACTCCTCCGACATGGGCCAGCGAACGGCCCTGCCGATCGCCGAGTCCGTCGGAGAATCCACTTCAGGTTAGGCTCAACAAAAACAACAAGAAAACAATGAAAACTTAACAAAAACGATAACAGCAACAACAAATTTAACAAAAACAGCAACAAATGGCAATCCTACAGTGGCCCTGATAAGGGCACTTTCGGACTGTAAGAAGAAACAACAAAAAATACCGAAAATTTAGTCAGAACTAAAAATTCGAAAAACACCTTAAATTCTTTTTCTCGCAAACTAATGGTGAAAACCATATCGTTTGACCTATCAAAATGTAGGTCTCGGCGAGACGCAAATTCCTCTCATACACTCCGAAGAGATTCGAGCCATGATTATCTACTTCTCTTTACTGCATTGCTGGATACCATTCTCAAAAAAACAAAAGTATCCCAAATCACGAGTTTTTTTTTTTTTTTTATGTTATATCGACAGACAGGCTGACGGTCTACTTGATGGTAGGTGGCTACCATCGCCTATAACACAAGCAACGCTACAGGTGCTGCAAGTGCGCTGCCGACTACAGTAGGATTAAGGATAAGGGATTAGGAGGGGATAAGGAAAATGGGCTCTGGCATCCCTTACTCACTCACCGAAACACAACAGCACGTATATGCTGTTATTTCACGGTGGTCTTCTGTAAGGGGGTGGTCACTGCCGCCAGGCGGGCTGCCCAAATGACTGCGAAACGCAGTGTGCCCTACCACTACTTTTCAAATCCAGACCAGAGTCAATTTTGAAAATTAATTGCAAAATATACTGATTTAACGTTGTGACACAGGAAAAAGTTAGGGAACATAATTGCGGTGCACATTTTTTCTATCTTACGTTTAGGTTGGTCATCTTGTCAAAATCCCTTTTTTCAGGCAAACGCTTTAAATAATACACACCGCTAAGGATTGGAACTCCCTTCTGGTGTTTGTGTTTCTGAGCTCATATAACCTAAATCTTTTTAAATTTCGAGTGAATAAGCATTTTATGGGTAAGCTCGCTCCATCGTCGGCCTCATCTTTGCTGCACGGTTAGATTCTGGCCAAGAGCCATATTATCTATAGTATATATATAATAAAATCGTAAACGAGCTGTGTCTGTACTCTGTACATAAAATATTTTAAAAAAATGTACAAGTTGTACCTACTTATGTTATCAAGGTCAAAAAAATAGTTATTAGAATTTTGTTTTGACTGTGCGTTTGTGCACGCTAGTTTCAGAAACGGCTTAACCGATTTGAGTTCGGTTTCCACTGATGTATTGTAGCAAGCTTCCCGTAACATTTAGTGTTTGTTTCATTCTAATCGGTTTAAAAACAAAAAAGTTACACGCTATACCGAATTCCACGCTTACGAAGTTGCGGGCTCATTTAGTCATTATAAAAAAAAGTATTTATAATGACTAAATGAGCCCGATTACATTAAATAAAAGTAATCGGATAATGAGTAAAATGTTTAAACCTAAAATAAATTTTAGGTATAAACCTAAAATATCTGTGCACCTTGATTAGCTACCTTCGTGCCGCCCGAATCTCGATAGAAGCGAGCCTCACGGTCTATTTACACGCAGGCTCTTCATTAAAAGAGATCCCGTGTTCACGAAATTCTAATTCGGATTTTAAAACAAAGGGTTTTTTCGTGCTCTATTTATTGGGGCGTATAACGCGTTTAAATGCTTTGATAATGTTAAATTTTTGGTTATCAAAAATCTGTCTGTCTTTATGTCTGGATAATTTTATACCTACCTATCAAATTAAATTTAATAGTACAATTTATGTTATTTTTAATAAAGGAATGATGATACAACGTCATTTTTGTGTATACAAGGTCCCTAAATATGTTAGGGGTTCTGGTCAGTCTCTATTTAACATCTTGTTATTAATTCTAAATTAAGTTCCCCTTTTTGTATATGGATTGTAAATTATCCGAAATAAATAAATATTATTATTATTATATACTTACATAATTATAATTGTTTATTAAACATTACAATAATTCCTTATAAACATTAACATAATAATATTATAAATTATAAAGTTTCGGTCCCCTAGGCAGAGTCCCGAGCATGCTGGCTGCATTACCTCGTTGTATGGCAATGCTAATCTGTTGGCCGAGGTAATGGCCAGCTCTATAATCCCCGGTTATGTCGACCAAACGTTTTGACAAGTTGGTATATACTTACTTATATATATAAGTTTATATACTTATTTATTTCTTTTCTTAATTCTAAATTTTTTACGATACAAGTATATATATAAAAACAATAAATATTATGAAAAACTTAAAATTAGATGTCCGCTAATAGCAGGGCAAGGCCCAAGCTACCAGTGGTTAAGGCTACAGAGTGAGGAACCTCCTGACAATTCGTGCCGTGTCCAGAAGTACCGCCTTCTGTATCTGTCCCTTGATCCAGCCATCTAGTGAGAGCCTCTGGAGGTATTATTATTATTATTATTATTTAAGTTGGATGAATGGTTAGGGTGCTTGCCTTAACGCCCTGTTCTAGGCACCCCAGGTTCGATTCCCGGCAGGGTCAACTTTGAAAAATGAACATTTCAAATTTGGCTCTGGTCTAGAGAGGCATTAACCACCTCCTTACGGGAGACCACCGTGAAATAACAGCACATGTGCTATTGTGTTTCGGGGAGTGAGTGCTCTAGCCCATTTCCCTATTCCCTCTTAATTCCTTATCCTGAATCCTACTGTAGTCGGCAGCACACACTGCAGCAGCTTTGGCGTTGCTTATGTTATAGGCGACGGTAGCCACCTACCACCAAGTGGACCGTCAGCCTGTCTGCCGATCTTAATATAAAAAATTTAAAAAATGATTAAATAAATAAATTTAATATAATATATCAATGTATAACAATAATTAGAGACAAATAATAAGTTATTATTGTTAATTGAAATGTGTATAAAATCACCTGAGGAACAAGAAATCAGCTTTGCATCATAAGGTAGTATATTACTTTCCCTGATGAGGTATTCGGTTATCTTGTCAAATTTTTTTATGGTTAGTAAATTAATTTAAAAGATAATTAATCAATACAACGAGGTAATGCAGTCAGCATGCTTGGGAGCCTGCCTAAGGGACTGAAGCTTAAAATAATACACTATGTGTAAATAATTACGATTGTTAATACAACACCACTTTTATACTTTAATTAAAAAACGGGCTGAGAATCAATAAAATCGCCTCAGAATCAATAAAATTAAATATCGTATTAACTTATTACACGAATTAAATTCAATTTCTTATTATAATAAGTGACTGCTCAAAATTAATTAAGGTCAATAAATGTACAAAAATCAAATTGAAATTGGATGAAGTGCGAGCAAAAGCCAGTTATCTATAGTAATATAATTTAAAAATATAATCTACATTAATATAAATATAAATAACAATTGTTTTTCCTAAATATAAATAACTATAAATTAAAATCTAATCGGGGGCCCCTTGGGAGGGTCTCCATCACGCAGGCACCATTCCCGCGCTGAATTGCAATTGCAATTCTTTGCGCGAGAAAGCCGCCAGCGCGAGGGTCACCTGTTGCCTCCCTCAGACGTTTGCATAGGTCCCTGTGGAGCCCGAGCGCACCCTTACCCCAAGGCCCCAGTGTCTCGACCCCAAACGGTATGAACTGATATTGGGCGCCGAGACAACTGTATTTAGAGACCTTGAAGAGCTCCCGGGCATCTGCCGCTGCACCCGCGCGTTTTGTGGTCGCTGGCAGGTAGGAAGCCGCTAGGGTGTCAGTGCAGGTCGCGTCCCAAACCAGCGCACGGCCCATCCTCCAGGGTATCAATGACATCCCGTCAGGGCGCTTGCCATCGCCCCGTATAATCTGGGGCTCCAGAGCGGCGGGAACGTTGGCACTGACGAGCGCCCTTCTAAGGATGTCGTTGAGGGCGGCGTGGCGAGACAGGCGACCGGCGCCCGAGGAGCAAGAGAGGCCATGGTGGCCAAGTCGGTCCACAGGGGCCCCACAGGAAGCGCAGTTGTGGCCAGTGCAAATCCCAGCTCCCAGGCGGAGACCGACAGATATGCGTAAAGTGTCCGGGTCGATGAAGGTTCCTGTATTGGGTGATGGATAGGCATGTAGCCAGTGACCTGACTCAGGCTTGGACACAGCTAGCAGCCTGGCCCGGTCTCTGCCTGTCGATGACTCTATGAGTGATTGTAGGGTGGCTTCGGAGGCTATTGAGTCCCAGGCCCTTTGTCTTTGGGGTTTCGGTGGAAGATTTGGGCTCGGTCCAGCTAGCCAAACATTCGTGGCCTCATCCAAGCACGCGATGACACAGTTAATGCCCGCTGGGGCTTTAAGTATTTTACCTGCGAGATCTAACGTGCTGTGGATGGAGGACAGGAATGCCGGCAAAGCAATACTTGAAATTTTGCGGGTTCCCAAACCGCCGTTCCTTATCGGTAAAGCGGCTTGGGTCCATGCCTGCTCGCTAATGTGGATATTAAGGATATTTTCAATTTGGGATTTCATAAGACTGTCAATAGGTTGAATCAAATGAGGAAATTTCCAGATGGGGCAGCAGCGAAGCAGGTAAGTAAATTTTGGAACAAACAAACAGAATTTTAAAATAAATAAGGCTGAATGGCTACTAATTTTGACAAGGCGGTCCGAAAAACTGCTGAATTTTGAAGTTGATTTAGTTAGGAGGAGAGGGATGGCCTCCTCCATGATGGGGGAGCCTAGGAGGTGCAGACTGTCTTTTGATATTATTTTAATGTGAAGAGCGACATTGTTGAAATTTTGCCTGATTTGGGAAACGGTGAGTGAATCTACTTTATCGGAAATATATAATTCACACTTATCAAAATTTAATTCCAGACCTATATTGTGGAACTGTTGTTTAACGTGTACCAAATCTGCTAGCACAGTCTGTGCGTCTCCACCTAAGGTCCCATCGTCGAGGTACCAAACATTTAATTTGGAATTTAGATTGTGGATAATCGAGTTGATAGCCAAACTGAATATTGCTGGGCCGAGGGGATCACCCTGCTGACAACCAACGGCCGACAGAATCTCATTGGATTTGTGTAGTAGCTTTGACGGGCAGTGGTAACATTGGAGAAGGAAGTTATATATTTCCGGGACATGCATTCTAATTTCGTTGAGCAGGGTGTCCCTATTGACCGAATTAAATGCGTTTTTTATGTCTAATTTTAGGAGAACCTCGCACGAGTCGCTTTTTACGAAGGTGCGTACTGCATGCACTGCCGCCTCGCAACCTCCGCGAGTGCCAAAGCCAACTTGTGTGGGTTCAAAAAGGGCCTGTAATTTTTTTCGAGTGAGCCGGACGCAGATCTTAGCTGCTAGACGTCGAAATGTTAAGCCTACAGCGATGGGTCGTACGCCACCGTCCTTTTTTGTCAGGGCGATAAGATTTGCCCCATAGATGATAGGTGCCACGTCAGGGCAGACATCTCCCAGCAGCATGAGATTGACCAGTTTTGTGAGGCTGGTAGTCAGCCGTTCACCAGCCACACCTGTCCCGTAGTTGGTGAGGTCAATCAAATGCTGCGGGGAAATGCCATCTAGACCTGACGCCGATCCCTTTGGAAAGGAGGCGAGGGCTGTTAACACGTCCCTTTCAGTCGCGTGAAGGCAGGAGGAAGGGTCAGATGGGGGATCAACAAAAAAGGGAGTGGAAGGGCCTGGGGGGTGTTTTGACAGTAACGCGGCTGTAGTCTCCGGTGTGTCGGGTGCCAAAGTGTCGTTAGAAAATAACAAGCGGATTGCTCCCTTAAGATCTCCGTCGTGAATTTTTTCTTCGATCTTCCCAAACAAGTCATACTTTTTTCGGTTCACTCCAGTCGAAGGGTTGGGATGTGGTAGAGATGGATTTAAAATGTTGTTTTTAATTTTTTGCGTCAGAGAAATATTACTATGGGATTGTTCTGACACATGGAGAATTTGGAAAGAAAATGTAAGGAGGTCACGCCAAGAATTATCATCATTATTTCTAATGCAGACATTTATTGCATTCGTCAGTGCCTCCGAGACAGTTGCCCGGGCACCGCGTGGTATTCGTTTTACTACTGAGGTTGACTGTTTGAGTTGGCCGAGAAGAGTTTGGAGGGGAATGGCAGACGTGGAAGATGACAGAGGTGAGGAGCTGGGAGATGAGCTGTTTTGTGAAGATGGAACAGAGGTTATACGGACCTGATGGATACGTCCTTGGTGAATGTGTAGTCCTTTCGAATTGTTAATTATATTTTTTTTAATAATTTTTATACATAAAGGTAAAGGTTTATATTTTCCTGAAAAAATAATTCCATTTTCATAAATTACTGAAATCCCGTTACTTTGATTCATTCTCTATTGTAATCCCATTGAAGTCTAAGTTGAATTGAAGTTTAATATTTCTACTCATAAATTCAAATATCAGCTGCACGTTAATTTGCTTCTTCAATAATTTGATAAAAATGGCCAGCACTAATTTTCATCCCATACAATTTACTTTGTAAAATTACTACAGCAAGTTCTTGAAATCTAGTAAATAATAACCCACAAAATGATAAAAGACTACATTTATTGATGTGTAAGGCGCACAAAATTAATATAACTAAGTAATCTTTTAAGGGTCGATGTATACGGTTTTATAATAAACTTCCTGAGACGATCAAAGCCTTACCAAAAATAAATTTAAAAGTGTAATTAAAATCAAACTCTGTTGGAAAGCTTATTATAAAATCGCTGATTATTTAGCGATAATGAAGCCTGGATTTGAACGCTTCTAAACTCATTACTATGTTTAGTGTTGTATATATATACTATAATTTGTGTATATAATTGTAACTTTATTTTAAAGATAACAAAAAGAATGATATCCTGAGTTTCTTTCGGTGTTTCTTCTCAGGATCGTCCATTATCTTAGCTATTTTTTTCCCCAAAACTGGTAAAATATATAATCGACTTCAAAAAAGTGATCTTATCCTATTTATGAGTTTACTGATTTTAATTTACTACAGACTGACTGGAATTAAACTGGAAATAAGAGAACGTAATATACCCAAAGCATCTAGTACCGTTTAAAACAATTTTTAGTCTACCGAACTTATAATGGATTTGTAACTTTGAAGCGTGCAAAATCCCTCAGGTCAGTGGGAATGTGGTTGGCGTCGTTTAATGCCTCTCTCGCATTCCATTACCACGTACGAAACCTTTATCAGTGGAGGCAACAATGAGGGCTTTTACTCGTGATTTATGCTCGTCTCGTATCCCTTGCGGTGGGACAGTCGACGGCGCACAAACGTTTATGTCAAGATTAACAATATACCATGTTTATATATCTGCACATAATTTACTCGGATAGACTTGTGGGAAGACCATTTGAGTGATGAGATTCGAGAACAGACTGCAAAGAAACCCCTCTCAGAAGACAGTCGCAAAAGTACTAAATATCTTTTACAACCTTTTTCTTAGATGTTAAAACATTTATTCAATCTTTATTGCTCATATATTTTTGTCAAGCGTTGAATTTTTTATCTTTATTTTTAGATAATTTCCCTAGGGAACAGTACTTTTTTTCTGGATGAAAGGTGCTTTTCTATAGTCCCGACAGCGTGTTAACAATAAACAAACTCACCTTTGCATTAGTTAGGATATTAACTTGAACTATTTAAAGCATTAGTGAAACCTTCAAATAACCTTCAATAACCGTCAAATACAGTGAATATTATCTGAGTGTTATGCGTCGCTTGCGTGAAGCTGTTCGTCAATAAGATTTTATTATATGTATAGATTAACTCGCTGAACTCGGCCACGCTTCGCTGCGGCTCATACGGCGGCGGCGGTGGAGTGCGCATGGGGCGCGCGGTACTGGACACTGCTTGGTAACTGAATAGCACACAATTTTAAAATACGGACTTTCAAATTTAACTTAGTCGCTCAAATGACTCGATTCAACTAAAGCTTAAAACAAATGTCAAATTGCACTCAAACATGATAAATTACCCTCTTGAACTAATGGGAAGTATGTTTTTGTCTCACCCTCATAACAAAAAATATATTATAAACAATAACAATTTTCTTATCGCTAAATAAGCCAAGATTCCGGTGATATATATATCACTTGATGGTAGGTGGCTACCGTCGCCTACAACACAAGCAACGCCAAAGCTGCTACAAGTGCGCTGCCGACTACAGTAGGATTAGGGATAAGGGATTAGGAGGGGATAGGGAAATGGGCTCTGGCATCCCTTATTCACTCACCGAAACACAACAGCATATATGCTGTTATTTCACGGTGGTCTTCTGTAAGAGGGTGGTTACTGCCGCCAGACGGGCTGCCCAAATGACTGCGAAACGCAGTGTGCCCTGCCACTACTAAATATCGTATACTAATATACTAATAATACTATTTATCGTAGCGTGATGTTATATAGCCTATAGCCTTCCTCGATAAATGGGCTATTCAAAACAAAAAGAATTTTTCAATTCGAACCGGTAGTTCCTGAGATTAGCGCGTTCAAACAAACAAACTATTTAGCTTTATAAAATTAGTATAGATTTGTCTACTTATCTACTTATTGTCTACTCGTAAGTAGGTCGACGTAGCCACATTCTAGACATTTATTTTGCAGAAACAGCGCTATTGTGCATAATACATCATAAATACCATCGTATGACGTCTCCTAATGGCGTTAAAATGTTCAGACTGAAGCATTCAAATAATGTTTAGTCTGAGACGAGTTATTTGTAAAAACTTTCCTGTTTGGATTTTCCTATTTGAGAAAGTTAATATAAAATTTCTAAAACTATGTTGATAACCTATGCAAGTACCGTGTGCTAATTTGGGTTACATAATAAACAAATATTTAATAATAAAATAATATGACCAGATTTGAGAAATTTCAGAATCAACAACATTTCAAAACATGCCTCTACTACGTCTTTCCAAAAAACACTACTTACTTATACTAGTTAAAGGAATTACTGGCAGCCTAAGATAGATTCTAGGTTCGGGACAAGTTTTGAATTACGTTCTCTCTGGAATATTATAATTTTACGGAGACCCGCCCCCGGCTTCGCCCGGCGTGCAATTTTTATATATATGAACATTCCCCGTTTATCACTCTTTCCATTAGTGAAGACCGAATTAAAATCGGTCTACCCGTTCACGCGTGATGCCGTGACAAAGAGAAATGGGGATTCATTTTTATATATAGAGATATATCAATTTTTATTAATAGTTTTTGTTTATGTCTGAGCTGAATCCCGAATAAGGTTATGAAAATCATATGTGGGAGGTATATAGCCTTAGCCTGGTTAAGGGTTAAATTACAATAAAATTCAGGATAGCTTCAGATATATCCTCAAATTATGTCTCGTATGTAACACGTCTGTATAGAAGAAAAGCACTGTCATTTAGTTCCCACATTTTAGTTGGTAGGATTTTTGTTATCGCACTTCCTATCTATGACCACGAGAGCCTTATTAAGTGTTGGAATTTTGCAGACAAATTTGTGTCATCTAAGTCTAGATTTTAGGCGACTCTGATATTGGAATCGAAATAGCTAGATTTTTATTTTGAAAAACCATAACATTGACCGGTCTGTGGTCAAACTGAGAAGGGATTTATATAATACTTAAAAATTAAATGAATTACGGTCTACCACTAGTATTAATATAATAGGTCAACGAGTAGACTTATGAGTTGTAGGTTTCCGGCCGAGAAAACCTACATTCTACAACGAGTAGACTGTCAGGACCTGCAGCGTGAGAATCAGCGTGAGAGAACGTAAGCATCCGTGAGAAGCTGCCGGGCTGGTGTTAGGTATAGTATGTTATATGTATATGTTTTCTATTCATGGACCGAATAGAACAATCGTACATAATATCGTAATGATAAGTTTTTACGGAGAAAAAAGGCATAAATAACATTTTTCGAGATAATAACGATCTAGATACAACTACTGGTATATATGGAGTTCGCTACATCCGTTCGCTCGGCACTTCCTGTAGGCAAATTGTCACAACTTCAGCAGAGCAAATGGGATAAAATAACGCTATATATAAACGCTGTGATTCAATTTGAATTCATTAGTGACTTTTTCCGTGTGAATTATTCAATATTTCTTTTATATTAGAATATTGAATTCTGTATAAAAATCTGTATAAAAATCTTCTTTTTGTATAAAAATGTTCTTTTTCTGTATAAAAATCCTGTGTATTATGCAATAAAAGATATTTATTTTTTAAGAACCTATAAAGGTTCCAACGCCGAAGCCGTAGTGTTGCCACATAAATAAAAGATTAGATATGTTTAATTATTTATTTACATTCAAGCAGAGTTTACAGGTAATGTACCAGGATCATTAAACGGCTTCCACAAGACAAAATTCAACGTCAATTTCACTAGATTGACAATCAAAACAGATTGTGTGGATTGAAATTGGTCGAATCGACGAAATGGAGGGCCCGGGACCCCCCATGTTGGTTATATAATATATGTTACATTTTTATTGGCAACACTAGGCACAGATTACATTCAATATGGGTCTGTATTCTCTCTAATTGTTCTGTGTGTGCTTCTGCCAGTGTGAATCCGAGAAATTATGTGATTGTGAAAGTAAAATTGTGTTTTTTAATTAATAAAGATAAATATAAAAGTAAAAGCTATATCTATGTATGGAGCCTTAGAATTGCTTCTTTGGCGTATACATACAGGTTTCCTCGTGATGTTTTTCTTCACCATTTCAGAGCGTCGGGGTTCGAACTCGGACTTCTCGACATGATAGGCCGCATATTTCCCACTGCGCCACCGACGCTCTCAGTATATATCATTTATCATTTATGAAGTTATATTTTTAATTAGCTGAGCCTGCAACTTCGTACGCGTGATATTCGGTATAGCGTGTATCTCTTTTTTTTTAAACCGATTGGAATGAAACAAATACTAAATGTTACGGGAGGTTTGCTACAATCCGACAGTGATAACCGCATTCAAATCGGTTAAGCCGTTTCAGAGATTAGCGTGCACAAACGCACAAACAGACAAAAATTCTAATAACAATTTTTTTTGACCTCGGTAATATAAGTACAATGTGCACAAATGTTTTTTTGAAAAAATCTTTAATGTACAGACAGACACGGCTCGTTTACGATTTTATTATAACTAGATTTACTTGAAAAGCTTTTATTATTTTGGAATGTGTGTATCTACCTTTCGACACAAAAATTCTAAAATTTTTATAAGAAAAAGAACGCATCACTATAAAGTGGCTGTTTCACATATGCTTAACCTCCGAAATGCTTTCATTGATGGCCTTAAGCGGCTGAAATGGCTGCAATGATGGCCTTCCCTTGTTTAATGGGCTTTGGAATGAGCACTTGGAAGAATATATCGAGATGCGTGTAGGGATAATGCGTGAAAGGAAATGAGAGGAGACACTATCGCCATTTATTATGCTTTGTCGTTTTTATACGCTGCTTAGAATTCCTAATTAATATTTTATACTTAACTTTATGTTTTTCAACAAAATTGCTTACTTATGTTAAATTTAATTTTATGTTTAATTTAAACAAATAATAAATGTTACGGGAAGCTTGCTACAACACATCAGTGAAAACCGCATTCAAATCGATTAAGTTGTTTCTGAGATTAGTGCGTACAAAAAGAACAAACAGACAAACTATTATTTTAAAAACTATTATTTTGTATTAGGTAACAAAAATACAACGTGTATATCTTGTTTAATAAATAAATAACATTTATTATTTATTAAATTAAATTGTTTAATAACTAATAAACATAATAATAAATAAATAAACAGGTAAACAAAGTTATTTTAGAAATAAATTAATGTAAATAGTGTAGATTAAAATTGACTGTAACAAATAAAATCTGTCGAAAAACAATAAAAATAAATCAAAGCAATGACTATGGTCTAATTTCAGTTAGTCTTTCTTTCCTTTTTGTAACTGCGGAGCTGTGAATGGATTCACCAGCAGGTGTAAGGAAGTGCACTCTGCTACTTGAGGGTATGTGGTGTGTTCGACCTTATGGCTCAAAACACTTGGACTCTCACATCCATCTTTGGTGGACGTTTAACATTTGTTAGTAGGCACGTCGGAAATTCCTAAAGTGGGCCATTATCATCGGGTGAACAAAGAAACGACGCCCATTCATTTTAGCACTGGAGTTGTAATCCCTGTAATTACGCCGAAGCTTTTTATGGCCCAATGTGAACTTTGCTACTAAATGCCGAATACATTTATTAGCCTCGACCAGGCCACTTACATTGTCAATGTAGTAAAAAATACTGCAGTGCCATTTGCCGAATTGCCAATATAAAATATGCGTCCCTATATGCGTCCCTATATATTGTCCCGCGTAAATGTTTAAATGTTTTTTTTTCTTTTTGAATATCTGGTCCCTGGCAGAATATCAGTGTTGTGGTCTGCACCACAACTGTATACTGAGCGAGGGTTCCTTTTCCTCTCGTTTACTTGTTGATGTCTGATGTCAGTCTTTGTCTTAAGTGGGCCGATACATTTAGACACTCCGTTACAAATGGTTCCCGTGAAATAGCATCCATTTCCATATCACCTTCTAATCCGAAATCTTTATCACCTATGGTGCCTACAGCACCTATGGTTTTACTTGTGTTAATGACGATGGTAGCCACTTAAAAGAATAATAATAATACAAGTTGCAGAAAAACAGTATTATTAGAATTTGACATACATTTTAGCAACCTTCAATTCCTATTAATGTTGTCAGTGCATTCTTCATCTCTGGTATTGGTCGTATTTAGAGGTAGCCACTAACCAATTGATATGACACATATTCTTTACTTGAAACCAAAATTTAATTTAAAAAAATAAATAATAAATACCAATTAAAACAGCAAAAAAATAATTAGGCGATACTAGGTCAATATTTCCTTCTTTTAAGAATTACTTAAAGATTAATCAAACCATACAAACACGTAGTTTACAAGTCTGAGTGAATGCACTTGCACTCACCAGAGATTGCATCTCTAGTGTTGTAATCGCTTTAGAAAGAGTTGTAGATACTTTCCTCAGAAAGAGTTACTTCGACTCTTCTAAAACGACTCATACTCGACATCTGAAAACAACACATAAATGAATAATTATTTATTTATTTAAAATAGAAGCACTAGCGACAATATCAGTATTTAGTTACAAAAATATTACACACTTATAAAATCTAGATCTAACAGATACGCGTTTACAGGTGAATACATTAATTATCAAAAAGTAGCACAAAGTAAAAATTTAGATTTAACTAGTTTAAAAACATGTAACAAAAAGATGAAAGAAAATAAATTAATGAATAAATTAATGTTTACTGTTTTTACAATTCATTAAAAGTAAATGTAACCAAATGCTACTTTTTATGTAATATAGTACTATTATAATATAATAGTACTATATTAATATGTTGATAACGGATAATAATTAATATGTAAAAAAAAAATGTTGATATTAATTATTATCCGATATATGTGCAGATGTGCACAAGGCGGCCAGGTCTGGGCACCTCATTGGAGTTAGTCTAGCCAGCAATGGCTAGGCTGCCCTGAGGTGGATCGGAGTTGTTGCCTCGACAGAGCCCGGTCCATCCCTCTCGAAGGACAAGGAGACACCGGGGAGTTTTAGTGAGTAGTGCAAGTGCCGCTATGACTAAGCATAGCGCGGAGTACTGGTGACCCCCACATACCCCTACCGCCTAGCCAGCGGTAGGAAATCTGTAAATGGATTTCTCTTCGACAAAAAAAAAAGGTCGGGGCGCCTAGGGCGGCCAAGAGTGGCCGCTGGTCGCTTGTCATTGAATCTACAAACTAAAGCAAGATCTCATTGGCTTCAACCCAAAAGCAATAAAACATCTACGAGATTATATTTATTACAAGATTACAAGTTTAGGTCCCATTTTTAAATAGTGAGTAGTATAGCAAATATAATTTTAATAATACCTATTTAGCTCATATTAAACTGCAATAGTTAGAATCAACAATATTTTCAATGATCAGAATGACCGAGTTTAACTACCAAGCTTTAGAAAAGCTTCTTAATTAGTCTTTGCAAGTATCAACGATGACATACAGCATAAAGTTTTGAATACAAGGCTCACTACGCTGTCCTAGTTAGCAGTTAGCAGGACTACCTACACGTTCGCTAGTACTTTCCTCACGTTGTAATATCATTATTTTATAATCTCTTTTGATCACATCACTAAATCCCATACCTATTCTAAGACCGCGATGCACTCCCGTTGATATGGGCTCACTTAGTTACTGTTATCTAAACCACAAGCCATAGGAAGTCGGCTGACTTCCTCAGTAAATTAGTTCGCAAATTTACGAATGCTTAATCTAAGGAATATATAGAACTAATTTTTAGTTCGGAATTCAAGGAAAACTTTTAAAGCAATATAATAAGTATTTCAAAAAGAAATAAATTCAATGACTACTCTTGCAAATCGGCGAATAATGTTCGACCAGATATTTCCGTTTAAAATTTTAAATAATTACATTGATTCCCCTCAAATTTTGGAAAAATTAGCTTTAAGTGTACCCAGACTTAGCTTAGCTTTAAGGGCTCCCGTCTAAGATGTTTATTCACGAAAACTATTCCCTGTTCATGTAGGTATATGAAACAATTTACGCCAGTGATAACTTTTACAGACGTGGCGTTGATGCATATGGTTATGAATGTGTTTTGTAGCAATTTGTCTAATTATGGGATTAAACTACTAAATGAGCTTTCAATAGCTACTTGAATATTTATCATTGTACAATTTATATTTCTTGATTTAATCTTTAAAACGCCAATTCAGTAAGTAGAATTTAATTACAGTACTGTCTGTATTTTTGTTACAATTATAATAACAATATTATAATAATAATTGTAATATTTATATATATTTTGTGTAGGTATATGGAACTCTAAGTCTCTTAGTATTTATTTAGTATTAGTATTAATATTAGTATATTAAAATTACTTTTTTTGGCTGACCTAGTACTTGCTGCCCAAATAGGTTTCTTGGCTGATCAATCATTAATTGTTAGGTTAAGTTAGTTTTTTTTTTGCTGATCGATTAAATAACACCCCTTTCTTAGTATTAAAAGAAAATGTATAATAATTGTTTGTTTCCTAAATAAAGAGAAAAAAAAGAAGTATGACATTTGATTACACACATTACACAGTGTTGCTAGAAATTTTTACCACAGGCTATTCAGGCTTGAGTCTAGGGCGCAAGATCCGAGGGGGCGCTGAGGTGACTTCACAAGCATCACTTATTTACACTAAAAAATTTGATAATTTGAAATCACGCGCGTAAATACTAACTTGAATTTTAAACAATTACGCGTTCTCTCTTCTTCCTCTTTCGTTGACTGATTGTGATTCGAACATTTTAAATTACTTGAGCTCTCTTCTCTAATTGAATTAGAGCTTAGAGCTTGAAGCTCACCAGACAAACACTGCCCCTCTGTCCATTTGTACCTAGGTCATGGATATCTTTTCCTATCTATATACGTATCTAGTTGCTATAAATAAAACAAGCTGTGTGATGGTTAGAACAATATAAAAAATCTATCTAAACACATCATACTATTATTATGAAAAAACTTTATTTATCCGTTTCCTTTTTACGTCCACTGAACAGATTTAAATAACCTTGCCTTAGGAACCGGCAGAAGAGGTCTGAAAGAGGGGTATATCCATAGTTAGCCTAGGGTTTTCAGAAATCTAAATCAGGCACTATCTTTGCATATTTGGTTTTGTTTTGGCTTATTTAGTAGGTACGTATAATATTCTCTGTATAAATTAGAAATTTTAAATTATACAGTTGTATTCTTGCCAACGTCCATACTACTTTGAATACACCGGTTCTCGTCCGATCACCGACAAGGTATTGTTTTGATTTTATTAGAATTATTTATTATTTATTAAATTAATTAATTTATCAAATTAGAATCAGCGATTCTAATTTGATACACCAAATTAGAAATTTTAAATTATACATCTGTATTATTATTATTAATTTTTATATAAATGATAAAATAAAATAAAATAAAAAAAAAGCATTAAAATGTCAAAAATTAGCTATTTATCTTATATGTATATTAGAATATCCCATTAAAGAAAGGAAAAAAAAATGTTATTTACTTTTCCTGTTTCAATAAAAAAAACAATGAATAATTTTGTTTTATTTTTGTAGATTTCCGGGATCCGGATTTTAAAAACAATAGATGTTACAAAAAGGTAAAATTGGCTGCCAAGCAATTATAATGTCGTCTGCTCCCGACATTTTACAGAAAAACTATGCACTGAAAAATCGTCTATTATTTGATACTGCGATTCCTACACTTAATTAGGTTATAGTTGTAAGAGATAATGTCCAAATCTATTTCATGTGGCTTATTTAAATTTCTACTATGGGTAATAAAACCAATTAGGTTGTCTCCTCGCCGTAGACCGTGAAAACGACCTTTATTGTAAAAACTCGATTACTGCCTGGATGTCGCTCAACTATATCACCTGTTAGCCGATAGCGAGACCACAATCTGAATAGCACCGCCTTCAAGCATGCCTACAGTACGAACCATTTCTTCTTGGCTTAAATGTCGACGTTGCATGGCGCCAAAAACACTAAAAGAATTAATTTAAATAACTATTGTTTAAGAGGTGACTCTTTAAATTAAAATTAACGAAAAAGGTGAAAACACAGAACAGGGACAACTTTCAATTAAATAGAAATTTTCCGCCTATGACAATCTTTTTTAAATTTGAATTTGGAATAAAGAAGACAAATGTGCTAGCAACAATTTGACATTAATTTTTTTTTCAAATGATTGATACTTTTTAAAGTACATCAATAAATTTAAAATATCCCTAGACAGTTTTGAGGTGTGTATTTGCATTTTACGCAGGTAAAATGCATAGGTATATCAATATGAAATTAAATCAAATTAAACCTTATAATAGCAATGAATAATCTATAATAATAATTATTGGTGTCATTTTCACTCTGACAAAAGTCCAAATGAATGAAATAGGAATATGTTAGCGCAGTGTCAACAGTGTGGGACGTGTTTGGGAAGAGCAATAGGTTCCGTCAATTCTAAAATTGCAGTACAAGCCTTTTTTTTACGTTGGGAAATCCATCATGGATACCCAGCAGCGAAGGGGGACGCTGTGGGTTATGCCGGACTCCTACCGGCTAAAACCCAACGACTTTACTAGCGCGGCCGTAGATGGGCGGGGTCGCAGGAACGTTGTTACACAACTTCGGCGACCCGCCACGGCTGTTCAGCGCGGAGAGAACTACGCTCCCTGTCGGAACCTCGGCGTACCCGAAAGCGAAGGTATGCCGGCCATCTCGTGCACCTCACAACGGGCGGTAGTCTCCCTTAGACTACCGCCCAGGTCCTGGTCAAGGGGGAAGGTGGCGGATATAGGCCAGTCGCCTACGCCCGAACTTTCTCCGGCGGATCGGCTGGGAGAGGGGATCCGCTTCCCGTTATCTCTCCGCCACTTCTTGCAGTACAAGCCTGCCTATTTCTTTTACTGCTGTCATTTCTGACAGCAAGCTAGTGAGGTGAATTTGTGTCTGTTTTATCAAAAGATAGATTTCTCCAGTAGGTACCTCTAGTCTGTGATCGGTATTATTTAAAAACCTTCCATAAATTTAATAGATTCACAACTCAATTTGCGTGCAAGACAGCGTAATTTCACCGCGATGCAAACGGGATTAGAATGTATGCTCTCATTCTGTCTATTCCACGAAAAGAATTCGTCGGAGCGAGGCAATGAATTTTAAAAATATTGCTACGCGTGCCTGTGACAGGCGAGCGATAGTTAGAACAGGGTTTAACAACTGACTGATTTTAGGCTTACTTATGCTGAGAAAATATGTTGAATTTGAAAAATTAAATTTTTTAATTAATCTTTTTAGTTTCTTTTATTGTCTTATGCTGTATCTTTTAATTTTATTCTACAAATATCTATTAAAAGTAACTATATTTAGTATTCGCACAGTAATTGGCAAGAGTGTTTTTTTGGAAAAAAGCACATATGAATATTACACCTAGCTACAATGTGGGTTTCTTCAAGCGAGCCGTAACCAAATTCCTGCGTCAGCCTGTTTGCCACCCATTATAGTATAAAAAGAATATAATAAAGAAAAATCTTTGGAGAGCTTGTCGAATAGGGTCGAATAAATATCTTCGACATTGTAATCTAAGGAACCGCTGAACCTATTACAAAAAATCTTTCATTATTCGAAAGGTAAATTTAGATCAGCAGACAGGCTAACGGTCCACCTGATGGTAGGTGGCTAGCGTCGCCTATAACACAAGCAACGCCACAGCCGCTGCAAGTGCGTTGCCGACTACAGTAGGATTAAGGATAAGGGATTGGTTAGGAAAATGGGCTCAGGCATCCCTTACTCACTCATCGAAACACAACAGCACACGTGCTGTTATTTCTGTAAGGGGGTGATTACTGCCGCCAGACGGGATGCCCAAATGACTGCGAAACGCAATGTGCCCCTGTCACTATTTTTCAGATCCAGACCAGAGCCAAATTTGAAAACTTCATTTTTTAAAGTTGACCCTGTCGGGAATTGAACCCGGGAACCCTAGAACTGAACGTTAAGGCAAGCACCCTAACCACTCATCCAACGGGCTTGTCAAACATGATGAAATGATTTAACATGATTGACACAGGCTATGTATTATGTAAAGAAACTCCTCTATTTGCACTCGGACGAAGCAGGGGCGCATCGTTGTAGTACTGTAAAATATAAACTGAAGCATTGTTACGTTAATATAAAATATCAACTTATTTGCTGAGATTCTGTAAACTTAAAAAGGTTTCAATTAATTATTCACTGGCTTTAACGCCACTTGCAACTGGCTTTGGCTTTACCCACTGCGAAGCGTGCCCAGGTTCAGTTAGTAATTTATAAAAAGATATACAAATGTAAACAAGGTTTGTGATTATAGTAATTTGTATACACAAATAGAAAATAATCTCTTAATTTTCTATTGGTAAAATACCTTTTGTTTTAATAAGTAACATTCATTTCTTCAATTTAGTTCACAAATGAATTGGTTGGAGAAATAATTAAGTCAGCCGTTTCACCCAAATTTCGTTGCTGTTGTTAAAATAAATTGAAATATTCTAATTTAAACCAGTTATATTTTTATTTTTTATTTATAAAGCTTTATTTATTCCACAAACAATTAACAAAAAATAAATAAAAATAACATAAATTTAATAATTTAAATAAGCTAGTTGTGGGCTTGTGGATCCCTTGTTTGGGTAAAAGCCTCCTCCATTTTTTTCCATTGTTTCCTGTCACGAGCAAGATCTAGCCAATCTTTCCCTGCTATTTTAACAATGTCATCTGACCACCTTTCCTTTGGACGTCCAACACTCCTTCTCCCTTCTGGTCCTTTCCATCTCGTTGTCGTTATGGTCCATCTTTTATCTGTGTTTCTAGAAATGTGACCTGCCCATTGCCACTTCAGTTTTAATGCCTGTTGGAGAGCATCTGTCAATTTAGTTTTTTGTCGTATGACTTTGTTTCTAATTTTGTAAATTTTTCTCAAATTTAAAATGCACCTTTCAATAGCATATTGACAGGAATTAATTTTAGATTTAATTTTGTTTGTATAGACCCATGTTTGGCTTCCGTACAATAAGCATGGTATAAGACATGTTTCGATTACAGTTTTTTTCAAGTTTAAACTATAATTTCCTTTTAAAATTTCTTTTAAAAGGCAGGCAGCGCAGTCATCTATTATTTATGTTAATAGATAACGGTACCCACCTACCATCAAGTGGACCCTCGGCCTGTCTGACTACATTTATATTTAAAAAAATCTTTTGCATTACAAATTCGCTAGGCACACATAGATAGTGGCTATTTTCTTCTCATTGTTTTTTAATTCACTCCGTATGCAATATAACATTTATACAAAAAAATTCTTCGCACTTTGCATTGAATGAAATCAAATCAAATCGTTTATTTTTCAAAAATAGGATAACAAAATCACTTTTTTGAAGTGGATTATTAAATGTCTTACCAGGGTTTCGGAAAACAAATAGCCAAGATGATGACGATACTGAAAAGAAACTAGGCGAAGGTAGCGCACTTGCAGCAGCTTAGGCGTTGCTTGTGTTATAGGCGACTGTAGCCACCTACCATCAAGTGGACCGTCAGCCTGTCTGCCGATCTTAACATAAAAAAAAGATATCCACGCGATAATCTATAGTTATAGTTGCATAAAGGATTGTGTATAGTGATCGCAGGTGTTACTTGGTCCCTGGTGAATCGTTGCGCTCGCATTACACCACATTGCGGTCAGCGACTATCCTCACATTCTCAAATAACAAACGCACATAAAATGAGCGGAAAATTCTACACATTTCCGTTTTATATTACGTAAAATACACGATAAAAAAGCGTTCGCTTTGCATTTTGATAAATGAAATTTTAGAAAATATTTTTTTTTTGTATTCAGAGTATGAAATGTGTCTTTACAGAAAACGTTGCATACGGGCTCTGATGAGGCCCTTATTAAAATAAAATTATATTAGCATTTTCATACATTTAGTAACAGTTATAAGATAATTTTCATTTGTTTATCTTTAAAAATACGACACGACAACGTAAATAGACATACGATGAAGCAATTAGTAGTAGTAGACTACTATTTCTCGTCATATTCTTAATAATATTATAAATTGGGAAGAAGAGTATCCCCCCAACCTATGTTGTTACTCTATCACGAAAAACGACTAAACTGATTTTTTTAAATGTTAATATCGGCAGACAGGCTGATGGTCCACTTGATGGTAGATGGCTACCGTCGCCTATAACACAAGCAACGCCAAAGCTGCTGCAAGTGCGCTGCCGACTACTGTATGATTAAGGATAAGAGATTAGGAGCTGATAGGGAAATGGGCTCTGGCATCCCTTACTCACTCACCGAAACACAACAGCACACGTGCTATTATTTCACGGTGGTCTTTTGTAAGGGGGTGGTTACTGCCGCCAGACGGGCTGCCCAAATGACTGCGAAACGCTGTGCCACTAATAAATGAGACTTTACACTAATGTAGTCGGAATTACATATGAAATTACATAAATGTGTCAACTAATTCAATGTTAGCAATACATAAACCCCAAAATCATATATCATATCATGTACATTTATAACCATAACTGGTTGGTCCATATTACCAATTTGTATGACAATAAATATACTGGGAAAACTGGCGACTACTTGGGTATTGAAACATTTATGCAATCTTTATTGCTCATATATTTTTAAGAGGCGTTGAAATTTTTATTTTAATTTTTTAGATGATCCCTCTGGAACAGTCCTTTTTTCTGGATGATGGGTACCCTATGTCTTTCTCTGTATCTCTAATTTAGCCGTGAAAGCGGAATAAACAAACTTTTTATTTATTTATTAAAGATGGGTTTGCTCTTGACCAGCATCTATCCATGTAGGAAGGATGAGGCCGACGATGGAGCGAGCTCACCCAGAAGATGCCTATTCACTCGAACCTTGAAAAGATTTGGGTTATATGAGTTCGGAAATACAGACGCCGGCAGGGAGTTCCAGTCCAAACTCAATCTTGCATCTATAATATTAGCACAGTCTAACCATACTTAGGTCATACAGTCAGGCAACGAACTTGCGTAGAGCAACGTTCGGCGAACTCGCTTCAGTTTGAATGCTCGAACATTGAGCGTTGCCAGACTGTATGACGTAAGTATGGTTAGACTATGATATTAGTTAGGATAGAATTTAGGACTATTGATCATTTCCGTCCATTCCAGGCGTTCTATGATCATTCCCTTTTAGTAGTAAGCGTGAATTATTGTGACGAATAAAATGTATATAAAGTTCCAAGTGCTCCAGAACAATTCCTTAATGTTCACCTTCGGCTAATGGATATTTCAAGTCGCCGCTCCGAGTTGAAACGATTCACGGTTCGGGAAAGCAGGCGATTTAGGATTCTTAATTTCGTTTACTTCGCTCGCGTTTAACCTTTTGCCAGCTTGTATTTTGAAAGCAATTTCTTCTATCTTGGTTGTGTATATTTTCCTCGTGAACTGTACTACAACACAGTAAAAATATATTTTTTACTTTAAATTTAGGTAACACACACAATGTCATAGGTGCTGCAAGTGGACTGTTTTTCTTTCATATTAAGGTCGGTAACGAGACTGTGACGGTCTACTGGATGGTAGATGCAATACCAAGAAGGGATGATGATAATGATAACGATAACGATACCGTAACGATAACGATAACGATAACGATAATGATAATGATAATGATAACTTTAGTTGCATGAGAATGTGAGTACAATGATATAAAATTAAAAATATTAAGTCCTATGACATTATCCTAGTCCTATGACATACAGTCATAATTACGAAGTACATTTTTTTAAGTATTAGTACCTATATATGTATGTTAATTATAGCACTTTGTGCTTGTCCTCGTGTCTTTATACAGAAAACAAAATAATAACAATAATAAAGGAGAAAAAGCAGATTAAATATTGAGTTAAATTACAATTAAACAAATAGTATAAGTATAATCAGAAATGACGTCATGTGTAATAACTACGTCATGTGTATGTCAAAGTATGGCAAACAAATCAAAATCAGTCAGAAATTTCAATTACAAGGTCCATTTAGGTAATTCATTTATGTATTAAAGATATTTTATTTATAATCCATTTATATTAATAGCCAATCGAATTTGTTATCAAAATATTCACTAACAGAGTAATAGCATCTAATAGTTTAAATAATTTGTTTTTAAACATATATAATAATGTAATAAAGAAAAGAGGTGATACTTCTTTATACATATACAAGTGTACTGTCGATTAGAGATGCGCACATCGTGTCCTCTATTGGATTGAACCTGGAACTAGTTCCTTAAACATGTCCGCGGAACTACATAGTTCCGTCGGTGCACATGTTCGCCGCGACATATCCAAGTCCGCGACCGACATTCATTTCATCGAATCATGTTCAAATCATGTCCTGGAGTAGTCTCCAAGAGTAGAGTCTGGAGTAATCCTGGAGTAGAGAGTCCTTCAAATCAAACTACACTAAATTTTTATGTTTCACTATGAATCTATACATTAATAATTATTTAATGTGTTACATAATCTAACATGTTCTAAATTTTATATCCAAATTAAATTTCACAAACTTACAACAATCTTGCTTTTTGTTTTATGTATATTGTACACCTATTTTGTTTCTTTTTTTAATTTTAATTATTTTTTAATATACCGTCCATAATTATCCAAATATTCCATTTGTAATTAGTATCTAGGAACAGTACTTCCAATATTATACAAAATGTTTTTGCTTTTGTTTAGAAAAATAAAAATTCCCTAAAAAAATGCCTTGCCGGTGTCGATGTTAAGAGACAGAAAACATGTAATTATCGACTTTAATACGTAAAACAAAAGGCACATTACCTTACAGAAGAACAAACCCAAAGACATTCAGTAGGTTTTGTTCCAGCACTTTCTGAGTGCCGCCACCTACAGAAACATTGTGTCGTTTAGCGGCCTTCCACCCGAAGATACTTGCCGTCAACATACTAGTCTTGCCTTCGGGACTTAGAGGATTTGTCAGAAGGCACGGTAACCTACCCCCCTTCTTGCTCCCGACGTGTCAAGAGGACGGGATCTCAGCGACTGATGGTAAGTGGTCTTACGTGTTGTTTTAGCACCACGTATCGTGGCCAATGTTGGTGACGCGGCGTCATCCATTACTCACTCACCGAAACGCAACAGCACACGTGCTGTTATTTCAAGATGGTAAAGGGGTTCTTACTGCAGCCAGACGTGCTGCCCAAAAAGGAATTATATGTCATTATACCGCTTATAGCATCAAAATCAATAACATATTTCCAAAGAGGTTTCCCACGTTATTCACGACCGTAATTATTAAAATCACCGAGGTAATTACCGCAACGTAATAAATCAAATTAGCGGGATCCTAAAACTTGAGAGCATAAATTAAGTCATAAGTTGTTTTAACATTGTAGTAGGGCCGTCTCTCATCGGCTGCCTAATTTGAATTATATTTTATTCGTGAGAAACTAAACCGTTAAATAAACATGGTTATATTCTTGTAATCTTAAATAAATCGATAACATTTATAGCAATTTGTTTAATCTAATTATATATAAAAATTGAAGTGTCCCTTTGTTATTCAATTTATGTACTAGTATTTACGTAATTTTCCTTACCCTATGGTTGCCTGACAGAAATCGCTATAAAGCGATAATAATAATAATAATAATGTCAAAAAAAATGCTTTTTACTAAATGTATATAAAAGTATGCACGGTACTTTTAACAAAAAAAAAAAACAAATTTTAAATTTTTTGTCTGTCTATCTGTTTTTTTTTTGGTTAATCTCCGAAACGGCTGGACCGATTTTGACGGGACTTCGATGTCAGATAGCTGATGTTATAAGGAGTAATTGAGGCTACTTTAATTTTAGAAAAAAAATAATATTACATTTAGTTGAGCAGTGATTTTCACCGCGCGCGTGGGCGCATGCGGTGCAGCGCAGCGTAGCTGGATTCAGCTAGTCTTAACTAATATGTATTATAAATGAGAAAATGAGTTTGTTTGTATTTTTTTTTTATGTTAAGGTCGGCAGACAGGCTGACGGTCCACTTGATGGTAGGTGGTTGCCGTCGCCTATAACACAAGCAACGCCTAAACTGCTGCAAGTGCGCTGCCGACTGCAGTAGGATTAAGGATAAGGGATTAGAAGTGGATAGGGAAATGGGCTCTTTATTAGTAATTTAGTAGTTATACTAAATTGATCTTCATAAAATTTAGCATACACGTTTTCTGGATGAAAGGACTTACCTTTCATCAATAAAAAAATGTAGAGTTCCCGAAGTATTTTCTAAAAATAAAAACAAAAAAATATTCAACGCCCGACTAAAACATATGAGCAATAAAGTTTGAATAAATGTTTTCAATAGGTACCTATGAAGAAAGGGCGCGAACGAAGTTGCGATTTATTTATTCATTAGTTTATTTATTAGGGAACAAACTCACGATAATATCGTAATAAATTTATTTTTATTTATTTATTTATTAATATACATGAATAATTACAAAAAATATTTACAAAGTCCCATAAAACTGGAAAGCAGTTTGTCTGTGGGATCAAGTTAATGATGTCAAACTAAACATCAAAAATAAAATAGGACTAAATTTAAAAATAAATGTAACCTAAATTAAAAACCTAAACCTAAACCTAAATTTCATTAATTAATTTAAAGAAAGCAGATAATATTTCATTAACTTATTTTTATATATAGTTTTATTTTTCTCGTGGACAATGTCTTCGGGCAAACTATTTAAAATATATGGCAACCGCTTCTTTATAGTTCTGTTACCATAATAATTATTAACCCTAGGAACTACAAATTTTCCCAAAGACATTGCCCTTGTATTGTGCGTATTTATCACCTTATCTAATACTGAGTCACGATCTCGATTGCCATGACTATTAATTTTGTGTAGTCATTGTTTAATTTATTTTTTACTTTTTTGTTAACTAATAATTTCAATAATCTAATTTGTATATTTTCTAATTTTTCAATATGGGATTTAAAAGTTAGTCCATAGCAAACGAGCGCGTAGCCCAGTATAGAATCTACTAAAGCATTATATAATATCTAATATACATATATATAAATGTCTCAGTATCTACTCGATATTATGTTCAAATTTCAGATCCAGTGAATCTTTTGCGATCATATAAAATCACAGTTTACGATAGATATTGCGAAAAATAACTTAAAAAAAAAGGGACCAACGTGGCATTTGCGAGAAACTGTGAAAGGATAATCTAAACAGGATTTGACCCGGAATTCGCTTTGGAATAAGTAATATTAACATAGACATAAACGTCTATCCATATTTGTTGGCATGTCAGCGAAACACACACGTACTTCGTCGTTTTGTCTTTTTTAAACTGAGCAATATGAATTAATTACTTTTAGGAATAACAGTTTTTTAATAAACCTCAGAAATGTTTTAGCAATTTTAAATCAAAGTAAAGGTGATGGATTAAATTTTTAAAAAGTAGTTAAAAAAAGTTAAATCTTTTAACTATAGGAATTTTTTTATTACCTTAAGGCTCGAGTCTCCTAAAAATTAGTGTTCTTGCATAATTTACAGAAAATAAATGTTTTTTTACAGTTACTAACAAAAGAATAAATGAAATATGTTTTACATTTATTGAAAGTGATGGATTTGAAATTTCAAAAACACTTTTTTAATGTTATTTTGATGCACATTTTAATAGCTCTATTGGGCGTTAAAAATGCCTCTATTTAGCTTGAACGCGTTGAAGGTCTCATTCAAGCACATGCTACGTAAAAATTATAACAAAAATACGAAATATATTCAGTTTACATTTATTCTCATATCGTTAGCAATAATCTAAACTGATTACTTTTTTGATAAACGCTTTAGTTTTCTTATTTAAAGAGGTTTAAAAAGTTGTAGTTTCATGAATTTTACCACTGCAAATACATATATTTGTCTGTTGAAAATTTTTTTTAATGCAGTCGCTCTTAAAACCATTTAGTAATGACCTATTTTTTAATAAATTAATGAAAAAAAATACAAAAAGCATTTTTTTATGTACTTTTTAATAATTGCAATTCATAACAAAAAAGACGCGTGAAAGTGCGCTTAGTTCTGTTTGCTAAGGTAGAGTCGCAAAGCGAGACCGGAGCCACCATAATTATCTCCAATTAAATCCATAGGAAAGCTGACAGATAATTTTGAAAAGACCTTAAAATGAGTCATAGAAAGTTCCATTTTCAAATGTCCTTTTATATATTTTATATTTTCTTTTATTATAATATAGTAACTGCGTCCGCGGCTGCGCCCGCGTGGAATTTAAATTGTTTCTCGATATCAGTAAAAATCTTACCTAATTCGCAGTCGTAGCGTGCGATTCTTGACTTTGCACTGCCTATTTTTTTTATGGTCGGCAGACAGGCTGACGGTCCACTTGATGGTAGGCAGCTAACGTCGCCTATAACCCAAGCAACGCCTAAGCTGCTGCAAGTGATAAGGGATTAGGAGTGGATGGGGAAATGGGCTCTGGCATCCCTTACTCACTCACCGAAACACAACGGCACACGTGCTGTTATTTCACGGTGGTCTTCTGTAAGGGGGTAGTTACTGCCGTCAGACGGGCTGCCCAAATGACTGCGAAACGCAGTGTGCCCCGCCACTACTTTCCAAATCCAGACCAGAGCCAAATTTGAAAAGTTGATTTTTCAAAGATGACCCTGCCGGGAATCGAACCCGGGAACCCTAGAACAGAGCGTTAAGGCAAGCACCCTAACCACTCATCCAACGGGCTCGTCAATGTATGTAGTTCATATGCGCGGTCGCGCTTTATATTATACTATATGAAAACCCGGCTTCGCTCGGGTGTAACACATGTAGGTTCAAAATGTAGGTAGATATTTCTGTAGTTATCGGTTCTCAAGGAATATTAAAGGCAAAGCGACATAGATTTCGCTCAATGGTTGCGGCAAGACGTTTCGTTTTACACAGTCACATGAGTCACAGTTCTTTGTAATGGACACTTTGTTTTTAAATGAATGGTGCGACGACGTATTGAGTGGCGAGGCGTATGTGCGCTAGTATGAATGAAACGGAACGTTTATTATCCACTCAAGATGTCACAGGTGTCAGTGAGTGACATTTCGCTAGAGTGGCCAATATGGCGACTGCAATTTGTCTGTCAGCACCATTAGAATTTAACAAAATACTTGACAATCCGAATTTTGCGGATATATGTTGTCGATTCGAAATCTTTATTTTTTTATGTTTTATTATTCAGGTAAGGTTTCAATCGAGTCTACCGTACCCCTTGACGAAATTATTAATATAGATCGTTACCTCCAAAACAAACGCAGTAAAAAGTAAAAATTAAACAGAGGTGACGTTGCTAATTTGATAAAAATTCACAATTTTTTTGATAATATAACCATTAAACATCACCTAAGGCCTAACGATTTAATTATTTTTTAATACAAAAAGTAGTTGTTGTGGCTTAAATATAAAAGTTAGACATATCCTGTCTGTGACTTTTTTGTAGGCATCATCGAGCTCTACAATTTTTATAGAAATCAATCATATATCGCTCGAAAGAAACGTTTTCGTTCGACCGTTTTTTCGTCGATTTACTTTGAAAATTCGATTACCACGAAGAAACCTTTTCATTTTACGGGATAATATATAGGTTACGTTCATTCTGAAACTCCATAACTATTAGCAAAGATTTTTTTTAAACTGGATGAGCAGTTTTGAAGATAATCCCCTACATACAAACATACAATACAACATACAAACATACATACTCTTTATAATATTATATTATTATAATTTTATAATATGAGATAGTAAGACTAGTGACCCGTCCAAGGCTTCGCACCGACGCAATTTTTTTCCGAAAATTAT
This sequence comes from Bembecia ichneumoniformis, assembly GCA_910589475.2. Lineage (NCBI taxonomy): Eukaryota > Metazoa > Arthropoda > Insecta > Lepidoptera > Sesiidae > Bembecia > Bembecia ichneumoniformis. Next base: position 15,173,876 of record OU342536.1, on the reverse strand, counting down.
ATAGGTACACCAGCTTTCCTTGTTTTTGCTCTTTCCATGAGTGGAAATCGTGTAAAAATCCATTGGCTAACTATTCGCGGAGAGTCAGAGGCGGACAGCTACTTTTTTTATAATTTATGTACAATTGCATAGCATAACCTGTTCCATAAAACTTTACGTACGCTTTCGCTTACTAGAATTCTGTTCTATCTTTTTACTAAGCAATTAAGTAATTATTTTTACGTCATCAAAAGAACACGAATATATCCCATTGTTACAGTTTTTTGATCAAACACTGGAATAAAAGAAGTTAGAAAGAAAGAAGAAAGAAAGACTTTTATTCACTGCACGAAACACACATTATGTACAAGAACAGGGAATAAATTAATAATAATAAAAAAAAATGTTTGTGTGTCCTTGCGGCAGCGAATCGGATACTGGCTCAGCATTGTGCTGAGGTGCTGACAAACACCTATAGCGCTGATTTTCAGCCAGCACCGTATGGTGACTCATTGGACACCATACAAACTTACTTTATAAATTACTATATACATACACATATACATACATAAACATAAACATACACATACATATATACACACATATATATGCATATACACATACATACACATATACACAACATATATACTTATAAAATTACTTATTTATAGATAATGCACTGCTTCTATTGAGAGAAAAGGCGCGAAAAAAAGGAAATTCTACAGTAATCAATAATAAATTTAGTAATATACTTCCTTCGATAACTTATCGGTAATAAAACATTTCATTGAGTCCATTGTCAAGTACCAGCTCCAGTCCCCAATGTATTCAATTCAGTGCTTTTTGAACTAGAAAACATTTTTTAAAACATAATAATGAGAATTTATATAATTTTATTTTCTGTCGTCCGTAAGTTCCCTTCGTAAAACTCTGTACCTATGATTTATATAAAAGGTTATACGTGGGGTCATACAACGCCCCAGGGTCGCTTAGCAAAATCTTGCCGCAAGTACTTTTACCATAATTATTTTTCATACCTTTTTATTTAAAATTGCACTAATTTATTTGAAAACTTTAATAAAGTGCCATAGAAAAGGGACCGCAGATATAAATCGGTCTCTTCTTTTTTCCAGCACCTGGCAACCCAAGAGTTGCGGGCAGACTAAGAGGTGGGAATCCGTTTTTTTTTCCATTTATTTAGATAGGTCCTTTTTCTATTTTAATGCATTTTAGGTCCCCTGAAAGAAATACGACGAGTTCCCAGTTATACTACATATCTAAACCGCTTCTCACTAAATGCATAAATATGTTTTCCAAAAGCTAGTTCCATGGAACTTAAGCGTGACTAAACTAAAAAGAATGCAACAAACTTCTTCCGTAGTTCAGGCAGAAACAAAAATTCCTTGTCAACTGTTTCATACGTCCTTCTATGTACATAACTTACTTTGCCCAGTTGCAAACCGTTGGTTACGAAATCGATTAGTTTTGTGAAATCAAATAATTGAATGTAATTCAATTTACAAATTGATTCTGCTAAGAAACTAAAACAGAACGCTCAGTGATTACCCGATTCAAATGGCTCGATCAATTGCTGATTGAATACTTGGAAAACGGATGAAAACGGGGATAGCTTTAGATTGCATTAGTTCTTAGAGAATGCTACAGAATGCTATATATCTTTATGATCGAAGTCTTTACGTTTTACACTTCCGGTGCCATACCGGAAAGCCATATAACCACTTTTCATTTATGATAGGCAAGAAGGGGTAACGTGTAAAGCCTGTTTACTGTTTGCATTTTTATACCGGTGACATGTTTGACTGCTGAGGTGATGGAAAAAATATAAAATAACGGAACACGTCAAATGGAGCGTCTCAGTTTACCGAAAGAAAATCCAATATACGGAAAAATGTACTAGAATCAAATGCGTTTGTTTTACGAATAAATGTTGTATTAAAACCAACACCTATATAAATATACTAGCTGTTCGTCCGCGTCTCCTTATAAAATATTACAAACATACATTTGTATGGAAGGCGGGTGTAAAGGAGGGGAGATGAGGGAGGGTGAGTAGCCTATGTTACTCGCTGATTATTCAGCTTTCTATAGGTGAAAGAATTTTTAAAATCGGTCCGGTAGTTTTTGAGTTTATTCTTTACAAACATCAAAAAATACGTACATACAAATCTTTTCTCTTTATAATATTATATTAGTATAGAAGTATAGAGTAGTTTAGATATTTATTGTAACTTGAAATTGTGGTAGATAGAAATAACTGGATTCTCTTGGTATATCATGAAAACTTATAAACTACATGGGTAATTACATGGGAACTAAACCGATTGGAATGTAACACTAAAATGTTACGGGAAGCTTGCTACAATACATCACTGAAAATCACATTCAAATCGGTTAAGCCGTTTCTGAGATTAGCGTGCAAAAACGCACAGACAAACAGACATACAGACAAAGAGGCAAAAATTCTAAAAACTATTTTTTGACCTCGGTAACATAAGTACAACGTGTAAATATATATTATATTTTTTAATATTTAGGTAATGTAAAAGACAGTTCGTTTACGATTTTATTATATTTATAGATTAAGTATAAAGATCGTCAGACAGACTGACGATCCACTTGATATAGGTGGCTACCGTCGTCTGTATGGCTCCTACACACAGTGCCGGCGGCATGGCCCGCCGGCTTTTGCTGGGCATCTGTGCCGCCGGCACGTGCGGCAGAAACTTGCACAAAGCCGCCGAGCATCATTTCAGTTGTGACAGTCTGGCAGAACGCTAGGAGCGATCTGACCTTGCAAGCCCGTGCGGCACGCCGGCATACCCGGGCGGCCATGCCGGCGGCTCCTTTGTGCGGCAAAGCCGGCGGCCGGCACTGTGTCTAGGAGCCTTATAACAAAAGCAAGGCCACAGGTGCTGCAAGTGTCCTACAGAACTTAGGCGCTTAGTAACTTATCGATAAATTGATTTATATTTCCAATCTGTTTATTGCTAACCAAAATGTATTCGCGTTATTTCGTCGTATTTCGTCAACTTAATATATATTAAACTAGCGACCTGCACCCGGCTTTGCCCGGGGTGCAATTTTTATACATATTTATGAACATTCACCGTTTATCCCTCTTTCCATTAGTGAAAACCGAATTAAAATCGGTCATTTTTTTATATAAAGATTATAATGTATATTATATTAATATATATATATATATATCTTATGTAATGTACATTAATATATATGTATTAATATATGTCGACGCAAGTCCATCGTAATTAACAAATGTAATTGTTATGATTATGAAATCAATCATTGTGTCGATTAAATTGGTTGTTTTTAGTTATTAATTACTGTTATGATTTTTGGGAATGTACTGACTGTATTTTGCGTTAGAATAAAAACCTAAAATTAATTGATGAAATTATTATGAGTTGTTTAACAGTTGAAACATTCGCCGCCATTTTTGTAGACCGGATGTTTCAACTGAGATTAAGATTTAAAAATTAATTCAATTTGTTCATAATTACTTTCGAAATGTTTAATTAATTTACGAATTATTTTTGTGATTAAAATTAAGCATTTAAAGAAGTTGCAATTTAAATAGTGTGTTGACATTTTTCCGCCCGACGCCATCTTTGAGTTGCAATACGATAGAGACCGAATGTAAGAGCACGAGCAGTTTTTGTACGAGCGCCGGGCGGTTAAGACGTGGTGATCTGATGATTCACATCTTGTGAGTACCTATCTATTGTTGTGTTATAATTGTGAATATAAAACTATTACTTTGATAACGCTTTGGTGTCTTGTAGAATAAATCGTTTAGTGTGTTTCTGGTTGTGTTTTATTGTTTGTAATGAGCGTGCCGAATAATGAAAGCGGTGACGTTAGCAACGCTGACGTCACTGCTTTTAAAGATTCCTCTGGAGCAAACCCCTCGTCATATATTATTTATATTATAATGTACAATATAAAACTTATGTAAAGGACAATGCATCAATATAAAAATATTTTTTTAAATAAATTTAAAAAAATCTGATCTAAAATCTGATCTACCGTATCTTATTTTCAAATTATTTCTTACGCTAATAAATGTGAGTAGGTTTAAAACTAGATTAATAGACTCCGTACGATACAATGGCGCTATCATATATTAGTATATCTACAGATGAGCGTTTCGCGAGTGAGTAAAAGATTTATTACACCCCAAAATTGCTAGGTCCAGATTTCTTTGTTCCCAAACTCTCCCTTTCTAGTAAAGAAATGTGTGGTTTCCTATCGTATGTGTACAGGTTTACTAAACGGAAATTTCGCCTCTCGAAATTTTATTTTGTAAGAGCTTTGTGGTTAATATTGTGTGAGCTGAGGTCTTTTCTTTTCTTTTTTTTTCTTTTTTTTATACAAATCCCTCCAGCACTATACGCTGAAGGCTATATTTACTTTTCCATTCATACCAGTTCTCGCATTTTCTCTTCTCGTACTGTCATTCATACCTATTTAACCTTTATAGGGGAAATGAGTTCAAAAACATCTGTCTTTACTTCTTAAGATAGATAAAATACAATTAAATTATTAAGATATTTACACTAATTTCATAATAATATTTTCAGTTAAAATATTTACAATTGAAATTAAAATTAAAATTATGATTCTACATTTAAAATATCTTATAATAAAATTCCAAAATAAATAATAATTACAATTAATAATAACATTTCTTATGTTTTATTTCTGTCTACTACTTTTTTTAATAATTTTCATGCAATATTTTAAAAATTCACTCCTCTTGGCGTCCAACATTATTTCACTAATATTGTTTTTCGTGATTTTCTTACCTAAACTGTTTTCTGATGGGTCACAGATGCACGATGGGCTCTCCTTGCACTTGAATCTGTTCAAGTACTCCGAGAACCCACCGTGCCCCTTATGATCTTATGATCTTGTACGCGTTAATGGCATCTGGGAAGAATAATTTGGTGACCCCTCCGGTGCTGCTTTGTGTGTACCTTTGGTCCCATTCCTCAAGAGATCGCATGCGAATGCTTCGCCTGACGAATGAGACCGGGCACAGGTCATAATTGTGTTTCGTTTTTAATTTTAAAGCTGCCTCCCTAGCTAGGTGATCCGCTCGCTCGTTGCCCTCTAGCCCCGCGTGTGCTTTGATCCAAAATAACTTCACTACTTTATTCCTTCCTAAAGCCTTTCTAATGTTACACCTCGCCTCGGTGGCCAGAGGATGCAAGGTCACAGCCGATGGCCCGACCACAAATGTCGGCAGTGAGCCCATCGGAGACGGGGGCCTTCTTCGGGTTGAAAGAGCTCACCGCCATCTGGAGCTCAGTCAGAGTGAACGGATGGTCGCAAGGAGAATCTTGTCCCCCAACGTTCACTTCCTCCGCCGCTTTCCTGATCTCACGGTGAACTACTTCATCCGAAGTCGCGTGGTCTTCCGGGTAGAATACCTCCGCAAGCCACTCTACCGAGCCCTTCGCATCTAGAACCCTATCCATCCCTTTCCAGTGGCGGGTTCTCGTCCCTGACGGCTGTCCTGCCAATGACTCTGGATATGCCTTTTTTTTTTTTTTTTTTTTTTTTTTTTTTTTGAGGAGGGGAAATGCATTTCCGCACTATCCCTTGCCGACGAGGACGGTCGGCGAGGGGATGTGAGGGACTCACCCGACGGAACGAATCGCCCCGCCGGTCCTACCCCCTAAAACCCCTCCATGTTCCACCATCGGCAGTGATAATGGGACCCGGGATCACAGCGAGGCCTTATCCCCGGGCCCCACGCACCGCCACGTCCCTGCGGACCCTGCTCCATCGCGGCAAGCCGCATAAAAACTCCTGTGGTGACCTGCGGAACATCTGTAGGCCAACCACACCTCTCATCTGTTAAGTTCCAGGCGCCAGATGTCCTCCTCTGACGCCTGAAACAGACAGCGCCGCCGCCGATAAAGCGACGGACCCACCATCTCTTCGGACACCTCTGCGGAGCCAGCCACTGATTTTTACCTACGGTCTGACCACCCAAAGGAGCTCAGAAACTCCCGGGGACCGTAGGCTGGACCTCTTCCTTGACCAAGGGCCGGTGCCACCTCCGGCGACTGAGCAGGGGCCTGGGTCCGCCCCCCGGGTTGCCCAGGTCCCCAGAACTCAGTCCCCCGACGACAGCTGACAGAACAGCAGAGGGGAGGGATACTGCCCTGCCCCGGACCGTCGGGGTTGCCTTCCTCTTCTGAGTGCTCCGCCACGAGCTCCGCTCAACGGAGCCCGCTCGGAGCCCACCTCGGTGTGGGCCTTCTTTGTCCCCAAAACCAATCCGATCGGTCGAGCAAAGGCCGGTGAGGAAAAAAAGCACCGACCCCTGCGACCGCCCGGATTGCCAAGGGTAAGCCCCCTCACCACGACAAGGTCATGGCCCACCTAGGGGGGGACTCTGTATATGCCCTGCCACACACTCTCGCCGTCCTGGCGTTCACAGAAGGACTTCCAGGAGTCTGTCTGAGCCTGCTTCGGCGCTTTTTCATATTCTGCCTTCTTTTGGAGATATTTCTCGACGACCCAAGACCTCCTAACAGGCGCAGCGTTCCTGATTCTGTTTTTTCCTGGTTTTGACCTCTTTCTTCATCGTCTCCAGGTCCTCGGACCACCACGGCAGCGCCAGTCTCTCCTTCATCGATCTCTTTGGAATGGAGTGGTCACACGCTTCCTCAATTAATTTTGTGTTTTTGTTTTAATTGTTAACACACAGTGTTAACAATTAAACTAAAACACTAATAATAAATGACCAATAATAGTAGTATACTGCGTTTTGCAGTCATTTGGGCAGTTCTATTTATCTAGCGGAAATAATCACTTTTGAATTGTTTTGAATTCAAACTATCAAGGGTAAGGGTAAAATATATTCTTCACCATTATTTATATCCGTTTTTCTTTCGTAAAAGCTATAATACACTGAGTTGGTAGGTAATGAACTGTATTTAAAAAAAGCTGTATGTATAAGTGGATATTCAGGTAATTGGAAAAACAATCAATTTTTTTTTATATTTATTCAAAAATTTGCGAATTTAGGCAGCACAAATCTATTGATTTTATTAGTAAATACACTCCTGTTCACAAAATAACCCAGAAAACATAGACGTATCCACGTTAAATAATATGCCTTTTATAAATGTACCAAGCGTGTTCATATAAAATGATTTAACCCTCCTGCTAAGCGCCAGTTTATCTCAGAATAAAAAAATTCTATGTTAACGCGCTTCGATCTAAGCCTTTTATCAATTCTGAAATCGACACCGTTACATCACTAGCATTATGAAAACTAGTGACAACCTTCTACATTACGAATATACTACTGCATATGTATCTCTTTCTAACACCTTTTCAATGCCATAAGTGAATACAGTATGAACTGATGTAACTTTGTAGCTATTTTAGTAGAGTTTCTATGCTTTAGTTATATTTCTATGAAACAAATTCATGCTGCTTTCGCACAGATGTCAAAGTGACAGATAACGTAATGCTTTTTAGTTAACGTTTGTATTAATTTTACTGCTCGGAAAATTTCCAAAACGGGGGCCTTATGTGAAAATCGATCCAAAAATTAAATATAATTTAAATTTTAAAAGAGTTTAAAAGAGTTTTTTAAACTTTCTCCAATAATTTAAAAGAGTTTTTTTTATTTATTTTTTTTACTGTTTTGACTATTGTGTAATATTGTGCCCCTATGCATTGTTATAATCTATGCCACTATCACCATGTGTCTACCAACAGCCGCAGTGTTCTATTAACGAGTTGGTTTCTCAAGGTGAAACGAAATGAGAAAAGTTTCGGTGTGAACTTCTTTGGTTCTGGTTCTCTCGCCATTGTTTCGCGCTCTCACGTTAATGGAAGTGCGGGATATACTATACTTTATCCAAGGCTTGCATTAATATCTCAACTTGAAGGCCTACTTGTGGCACACGTAAATAAAATAGGTCACCATACAGCATGTGTCAAGGACGGTTAAGCTGTTGATACATACGCAGAAGTAATACCACAGTATATTAATTTTTTCAAATTAATGTACTGTGGTAATATCATGACCGTGTAGAAATTAGTGATTGATTTTTATGAGTTCTTCCATTGAGTGTAAAGATTTTGTCTTACTTCTGGTACATTTTGTATAAAAGCTTAGTCGTTAATTTTAATGAACGCCATTAATCGGCTCTTATTTCTTTAATACTAGCTTTTGACTTCGTCCGCTTCCGTCTGGAATAGTTTTTTTTGTTGTTGAAAGGTACCCTATGTTCTTTTCTATACGTCTGACAAAGTGGAAGCAAAATTTCATGACGATAGAGCGTAACAAACAAATACATGAACACGCATCATTTTTTTAAATATTAAATCAAGATAGCGCTTGACCACTATCTCACCTGATGTGAGGTGCAGATGTGGCCGAAGGTGGATCAAGCTTACCTAGTAAATGCCTATTTACCCTAGTTTTGAAGACCCCGAGGTTGTAGTTCTGTGGGAACACAGACGCAGGCAATGAGTCCCACTCCTAAGCAGTCCGAACAAGGAAGGTGGAACTGAAACGCATCGTGCGTGTTCGAGGTACATCGACCACGAAGGGATGAAACCCTCGCCCACGCCTAGTGGTCCGCAAGTGGAACGGTTCCGGTCGGATTAATTCGTACAGAATATATGCACACTCTCCATAGTGTAGACGATAGAAAATCGATAGGCAAGCTACTTTTCGGCGATGCTGAAGGTTATGAAGTTGGGAATCTACAAGGGTGTCGTTGCTAATAAGCTTCTTTGCTCGCCTTTCAATCGAGTCCAGTGCGGCCAGTTGGTAACGGGCAGACCCATCCCAGAGGTGGCAGCAGTACTCCATGCAAGACCGGACCTGTGCTTTGTATAAGTCCAGGAGCTGCCCCGCAGTGAAATACCGTTTCACATTGGAAAGGATGGCCAGCTTTTTGGCAACTGTTTTGGCAATGGGCTCGATGTGCCTACCGAAGTTCAGATCGGCTGTAAGGTCCACACCAAGGAGTTGGAACAGTCACTTCCCGGAATGACGGGTTCAGTCAATAGTTTCGTTTCGCTGAAAAAAGACACGTTTGAGTCTTCGTTTCATTGAAACTAACCAAACTAGCGTTTGTCCGCGCCCATTTTCTTAGATGTTAAAACATTTATTCAATCTTTATTGCTCACATATTTTTGTCAGGCGAAGAATTTTTTATTTTTATTTTTAGATGATCCCTGGGCAGCAGTACCTTTTTTCTGGACAAATGGCGTAACCTTGAGATCGATTTCGCAAAATTTCATGATAATCGAAGAGTAGTTAAGGTTTAAAAGCTTAACAAATAAACAAACAACTTTATTGTCGCATTATGATATTAAGTTAGTACGTATACTAGCTGAGTCCGGAACTTCGTACGCGTGGTATTCGGTATAACGCGTATAACCGATTGGAATGAACCAAACGCTAAACGGAAGCTTGCTACAATACCTACATCAGTGATAATCGCAAAGATTAGCGTGCACAAACGCTAATCTACAACAGATAAAAATAGGAGATCGGACAGTAATCAGATTAAAATCTAAAATGTACTTAGAAAGAAAATATATAATTTTTTACGATTATTTATCGAATAATAAAATAATATAATTCATTTAAATATTTTTAAATGAAGAAATAAAATTTTATTATTTACAATATTTTTAATCTATAAATAATAATAATAATAATAATAAAAGCCTTTATTACTGTTAACAATATTTAAATCTTAAAATATATCTACTTATGTGTTATCTAATTCCTTATCTAATTTATATTTCTCTTCGCAGTAACGTAGAAATTTTCCTTTTTATTTTTAGTTTTTGTTAACAATTTGTCTTTCGACAAAGGCCTCCTCCAAGGCTTTCCACTCTTCTCTGTTTCTTGCCACTTTTATCCATAACTTTCCTGCTGTCTGTTTCACTTCATCGTCCCATCTCATATTTTGTCTTCCCTTGTTCCTTTTTTGGTCTCTGGGGTACCACTCGGTGATGATTTTCGTCCATTTAGGTAATTGTTCTCTAATCATGTGGCCCACCCATCTCCATTTAAGGGTTCTTATGGTTTTTTCTATGTCTTTGAATTTTGTTTTATCTTTGATATCTACTAACTTTACTTTATCTTTCAGTTTAATTCCAATAACATTTCGTTCCATTGAATTTTGGGTTACTTTCAATTTCCTCATTAACTTCTCTGTAAGAGCCCATGTTTGGCATCCATATGTTAAACATGGCAAAATACAAATATCAAATACTTTCTTTTTGTTCTTCAGAGGTAAATCTTTATTTTTCATCACTTCTCTCAAAGACCAATATCTTTTCCAAGAGTTATTCACTCTCCTATCTATTTCTTTGTGCATGATATCCTTTGTAGCAATTATTTGGCCCAAATATACGTATTCTTCCACATACTCTATCGATTCTCCATTGACATAAATATTTATTTTTTCTGAGTTAGTCATTATTTTGGTCTTTTTGGTATTCATAGAAAGTCCAACTCTCATACTGGCATCTGATAATTGTTGAAGCATTTTTTCCAAATCTTTACTGTTTTCTGAAAATAGAACTAGATCATCAGCAAAGCGAAGATGGTTCAGAGTTTCTCCATTAATTTTCAGACCAAGTTTCTCCCAACTCAGATTGCGGAATACCATCTCTAGTACAGCGGAGAATATTTTGGGGGAAATCGGATCTCCTTGTCTGACACCCCTTAGAATAGGAAACTCTTTGCTTATTTTATCTAATTTTATAACTGCAGTGCTATTTGAGTACACTTTTTGCAGAATACGGATAACTTTTCCTTGTACTCCTTGTTGTTCTAATGCTGTCCATATAGCCTTGTGATGTAAAGAATCAAACGCTTTATTATAATCTACAAAACCTATATAGTATTTCATTTTGTATTCATTGTATTTTTGGAGTATTTGTTTTATGACGTGAATGTGATCTAAGGTTGAGAATTTGCTTCTAAATCCAGCTTGTTCTTTTGGTTGGTTCTCGTCTAAAGTATTTGTTATTCTTAATAGTAGTATTTTTGCGAATATCTTATACAAGTTTGTCATTAGGCTTATTGGTCTGTAATTTCCGATATTAGTCTTGTCTCCTTTTTTATGCAGTAATATTATAGTTGATTTTGTCCAATCTGTTGGTATGGTCTCTGAGTCTAGAATGTCATTGAATATCTCCGTTAGTTTGGGTGCAATTTCTTCTAGTGTTGCTTTTAGCAATTCATTTGTGATTTGGTCTTCACCCGGTGCTTTGCAATCTTTTTGTGATTTTATGGCCCTTACAGTTTCTGCAAGTAGTATTCTAGGTGTATGTTCTTCTTTTGCTAGTGTATTCAGTTGACTATTTCCTGTTTCTTCACCCCTTCCTTCCGGTTTTCCATATAATTCTCTGTAATATGTTGCTGCTATGTTCACTATTTCATGTCTATTTCCAGTTTCTTTGTTTTTATTATCTTTTATCCTTGGCATCCATTCCTTCGTATCCAATAATTCTTTAAAGGCTTTCTTGACGCCTCCTGTTTTTTCTATATGACGTTGTAATAGTTTGGACCTTCTCATTTTTCTTTCCTCTCTAATACTTTGATTGATTCTCTTACTTACCATTGTTATTTCTGTTCGGTTTTCTTTTCTATTCTGCAGTAGCAACCGCCGGTGCTGCAATAGTTCCCTGATTTCATCCGTTAATTCCTTTTTATACTTTTTATTAAAATTCTTTGTTTCTGTTATAAATGTTTTAATAAATGTCTCATATTTTTCTTGTACTGTGTCTTGTTGTCTGGTTGTTTTTACTTGCAAGTTGTAATTCATAGCCGTTTTTAAGATTTGCGTAAGCTTACTTTCATCTCCTTCACATGTTAGTGGTTTTTCTAATCGCTGAATTGGTTTATGTTTCCTTAAAATATATGTATTCATTAACGCTCGCACCATTCTATGATCCGTGTTAAAATTAAATTGTGATTGGTTTATGATATCAATTTTCTTTATGTATTTTTTTTTGTTGGTCATGATAAAATCAATTTCATTTTTATATTTACCATCTGGCGAAATCCAAGTCCATTTTTTATTTTCTTTTATATTGAGCATACTGTTTAAGATGAATAGATTATTTTGATTTGCTAGATTAATCAATCTATCTCCATTCTTGTTTCTGGTTCCATAGGAATATTTACCTATAATTTGCATTAAAATCCCCCATTACAATTATGTTTTTGTATCCTTTATGGATGGTATATTGAAGTTCATCATAAAATTTCTCTATTTTAACAATATCTTCCTTAGTTGTTTGTTCAGTTGGTGAGTATGCCTGAATTATCGTCCATTTTTCTGTTTTGCTTTGATTTTTAGGGATATTAATGTGAAGAACCGCTATTCTTTCTGTAACTCCTGTAATTTCTTCTATCATATGTGCAAGATGTTTCTTGATTAGAAAACCTACGCCATACAGTCCTGGCGTTTCTCCTTTATGGAACAAAATGTAATCCTTGTATTGTAAGATCTTTTCACCCATTCTTCTCATTTCACTAATACCTATTATGTCCCATTTCAATTTGTCTATCGCTATTTCGAATTCAGTTAGTTTTTCAGGGGTACTTAATGATCTCACATTTATAGTAGCTATTTGTAGGCCTTTACTTTTTTTCCTTGGAGGGGTTTGGTCGTACTTCCCCACGGTGACCAACCGGCTTGGGGAAGGTTTGTTGATTTTAATGCGCTTGTTATTTAATTTTTGATCAATAGGATTCCGGTTACTGCGATCTAATTGCTAAGCATTTTTCTCTAGTTGTATATTCGAAAGGGAACCAGAACGGCTCCTCGTGTAAGTGAAATTGGTGATCTTGTTTAGTTTTTGTGGGTTAATGTTAGTATCCCCTAAAGATGTCGGTGAAAGTATCATTTTTCTTTTTTCGGCTTTTTCTATTTTCTTCTCCTTCACTATCAGCTTATCATACTTGATATATACATATTTTCCCTTGGCTCTTTCTTCTTGCAGCTGTGTCTGTAGATCTTTTCTCTTTGCCAGTACTTCCTTTGAGTAATCTTCGGATATATAAATTTTGTTTGGAAGGGTCTTTTTATTCTTTAAAATCTCTATTTTGCGCCATACTGTTGTTATTGTGAATAGAATAGGTCTCTTCTTTTTCTCATTTCGTTTCCCAATTCTATATGCCGCCCTGATTTCTAATTCACTTAAATCTATTTTCATGCCACTAATGATATTAATTATAATTTCAATTAGTTCTTTTGTGTTTTTTTCTGATTCATTTACACCGTGTATTATTAAATTACATTTTCTTGACATTTCTTCTAGTTTGTTTACCTTGAAATTAAGTGTTTCAATTTTTCTCTGCAATTCCACGTTTTCTTCCCTTATTATCTTTAATTTTTCCTCAAAGGCTTCTGTTAATCTATGAGTTATTTCTTGAGTTTGTTTTTCCATTACATCCTTCATTTTTTCGAACCATATTTGCATTTGTTTGTCCATTTTTTGTTGCCTTTTATTTTAAACGTTATTTCAATTGACAGTACTTAGATACAATTTAAATTATTCACTTTTTATTCTGTGGTATCATATGCTCGTTCCTGTTAGAATACAAGTTCCGTGGTCTATGTTCTATGTTAATTTGAAAGACTTTGTTTATTCTGTGTGAACATCAATTCTAATATCTACGTAAATTAATAGTCTGTCACACTCCACAAATTTGACAAATACCCCCAATTTATTTTCTTATTTCAGACCGATATGTTACGATTATTACCTTAATAAATAGCTTCTGTAATTTATTTATTTTGTATCACAGCACTTATTTTATCCGTCTTTCAATTCACTTTTTACAAATAAGGTATTAAACTATTTTTTACATTCGATTTTCTTTACACCTCTCACGTTCAATGTTTACAGTTTTCTGTAGATTTTTAATCTATACTGAAACACCAATCACAGTGCGTGACGTCATTTGTGGGCAATCATTGTCTTATGCCAATGCAGCTGTTTTGTTATGATATGACCACAAATGACGTTACGCTCTCTCAGATGAACTATCGTGGCGTTTTGGCGGCATTTTCAAACAAACAATATTAAAACATGATTTTGAGTACCTAAAAGGCTATAAATAAATAAAATAGTATTTTTTATGGGAATAAATATCCATGAAGATTAATTTAAAACACTTTCTGAAAATTTGTCCGATCCCCTATTCTGGAAACTATTTTTTTTTTACCTCGGTAACATAAGTATAATGTGTACAAATTTTTTTTTTGATCAAATCTTTAACAGACTCGTTTACGATTTTATTATATATATAGATTAGGATAATGCTGCTTGCCTAAAAATGACAATTTGAGAATTGTCGAATTCTAAAACAGCTCATGATGTTCTTATCATCAGCCAAAGATGCCATCATATCGCATATGATTGTGAAGCAATTGTTAATGAAATGTTGACTTTAGTTAAACGATATACATATTTTAAAACTAGGTAAATAATATTTTAAAAATAAACAACACTCGAAACCACACTACGAATATGGGCAAAATCAATATCACATTGTGATCAAATTGCTATTGTATGCACTTACGTAAGTCACTATAACTATATGCATTGCTATTTTATGTAGATGCTTTCATTTCATTGCTAGCTAGAGCTGTTCGCGGTTTATAATCAAGCGAGCACTCTCTTTTATTGAATTTCAGAATTGTATTCATTTAATGAATTGCAACATCAACAGTTTCTATTTTCACTAATTGAAATTAAACCGTAATAATGTAGATTAACAGCTATTGTAATAGGGCGGTTAACAGTTTATAGTCCGACCGGTAATGTAGATACTTTGTTTAACTGAGTTTTGGGACTAAAAATTAAGATTAAATTAGATTAGAAGTAACTAAATTAAGATAAAATGAGAAATTAAATGAACGAGAGAGAGTTAACGAGAAATTAGTTAAGTGCTTCACTTGGGCAAATGACATTTACATTAGAACTCGCTGGCGACGGAGACAGTTCAACAGGCCTAGAAATTGTGTTTTTTTTTGTTTTTACCATTAGAAAAATACACAAAAAAAATATTTATACAATTTTTTAAACTGACATTAACCTATTAATAGATACAGGATTCATATGCGTGCAATAAGCCGTTTTCGAGAGAATTTTCAATAAAAGTCAAATTCTTCTTGTGGTCTAACTTTTTTGTGGAGTTTCTATTATTTTAACGAAAATTCTAATTAATTCAATTGGTTCTTCACATTTTTAAGTATAATATATGTATATTTTTTTCAAAGCAATTGTATTGTCTATTTCTTGAAACATCTTCATTAAACAATGGATATTTTTAGTATTTAGCGTTTGTCCCTACCTTAGGGTTTTTTTTAAATAAGAAAAAAATAAGAAAAAAAAGAAAAAAATTATAAGAAAAACTAAATCTTTTAGAGAGTTTAAGTCCGAACCGTTATAGCATTTTATGATGGGGTGGTCATGATTCGGAGAGGAATAATAAATTATTTTAGGTCATAGGTCATATGGGAACTTCGTGGTGAATAAAAAGTAAGTGAATATTATTGTCTAAATATTAAGTCTAATCTAGTTAAAATAATGTGTGAAAAATGGTCAAAGTTTAAACGAATTACCTATTTGGAATATATTATGTCTTCTTTCTTTTTTTTTTCAATCTTTGCTAACCTAGATTTTATTTTTTATTTAAATTAAATGGGAACAAATAAAATAGAAAGAAAGAAATATTTTTTTGCATTAAATGTGAGTAAAATTTTACTCCTCATAAAATTTCGATACCGATGGCTTTATATGAAAATCGATTCTTAACGAGTAACTCCAAAAATAACTTAAAGAAGCTAAGTATTGTAATTACTGTATTGTAATTCAGAAGTCATTCAGACTACACTCCAGACAGAGTGGTCGTGATGGTCAACTGGTCCTGAAGTGTTTGATAAGTGGAGATTTCCAATCATTGATTGAAAATTGAAAATTTAGTGAAATATTGTTAACTGTATGCATTTCAAAACATTTTTTTTATTGAAGCTATTAATGCAAAACATGAAAAGATTTATCTACTTAATTCATATTTGTCTCAATTTTATTGCAAAGAATGCCTCTAATCTTATTCAAATTAGGTTAGTTAAAAGTTTAAAAACTAGGTCTCACACTAGGGCAAAGACGGAACTACAAATGCTTAGGTATATGTATAGGATAAAAAACTTTGAGATTTTGATAAAATTATGATCGTTTGTTCGTGTTTGCGTTTGCTGTTCAATTCTCTCTTCAATGCTAAAGTCTACTGGGAGAAAGAAATATAATATTAGCTCAAAATGAATTCTCGCAACAACAAACAGACCACAGTTGAAACAAATTACAACTAGACAATCTCGTCCAGTTGCACTTGCGAAAACAAATACTAAAAACGAACATTGCGGAGCGATAAAATCTTTTCACTTGCAAGCTTAGCAGCTAAAGGAAAGGAATCTTTCCCGCAAGGAATCGAGAAAAGTCCCAATTTCACAGAAAATGAAGTAAAGCTTTTAAAAAGACGTCACTCATTCTGAGGAGGATCGCTACAGGTGGTGCAATTTGTGGTCCTCAGGCGCGTATTTGTCGCTCTAAAGAGAATAAAAAATATCCAATTCGCAACGAATGTGATCAGGCACAGACATTCGGATTAATAGCTCTAAGAGATAAATGTTGTTCAATTGCCTCAACTCCACGAATAAAAAATATTACGATTTTACAGATTTTTTTAAAATGTTTCGTACGATTCTGATACTTAAAATTCCCTTGTAATGACTGCTAAAAGTGGTATGACACTCGTTTTTTTTTTAAATTATCATGAATAAGTAGAAATTAAACTTTTGGAAAAAGACATAAAAGGTTTACCGCGTTACTGATAAAATTAAAGTAAAAGACCAGAAATATTATCAAAAGTAATTCGAAAGTTCATGGCAAATGAAATAGTTTTCATTTCAAAAATATAGGTAATTTTTATTGTACAACCATTTTGTTGAACCCCTAAAACAATCATTTTAAATATAGTGCAGCCGACAGACGACAACAGTAATATTAAAATATTAGTAATACAAAATATTAGTAAAAATTATATAATTAATTATTATACAAATAATATTTAATTAATTATATATTGTTAATAATATATTAATTATATAATTAATTAATAATATATTAATCAATCATATATTTGTTTATGTAATAAATTATATAAACAAAATATTAGTATATTAGTAGGTCCTATGAAGTAGGACCTATAAATGCGAAAGTTTATTTGTTTGAATGTTTGTTACTGAATTACGCCAAAACAGCTAAACGGATTTAGATGAAATTTGGCACACATATAGTTTATAATCGGTAATAAAATATAGTACACTTTTTATCCTGGAAAAATGTTAGAGGATTTTATCCCGAGGGATTGTCTAAAAACATAAAAAAATCGACGCCACCGTCGTCCCAGCGATAAAGATGTCAGCAGGCATTATATTACTAATATGTTTTCTCAGGTGTTATATTTTTCATTTATCAACGCGAACCAAGCCGCGGGCACCAGCTAATAACTGAATAACTTCTAGAGACGATGAAATTTTTTATGTTAAAAGGTAATATGCAGATTGACTATTCAATTGATTATGTGGTTATTGTAGCCTATACCCAA
The DNA here is from genome assembly GCA_910589475.2 of Bembecia ichneumoniformis. Classification (NCBI taxonomy): domain Eukaryota; kingdom Metazoa; phylum Arthropoda; class Insecta; order Lepidoptera; family Sesiidae; genus Bembecia; species Bembecia ichneumoniformis. The sequence goes on along the minus strand of OU342536.1, from coordinate 15,156,172 downwards.
AAATAACAGAAATGCAAGTTCTGTGCCAACCTTGGTATATAGGAAAAGTGATAGATAAGATAAAAAGACTCATGTGGAAAAAGGAGGTACTAAAGCGCATCTCTTATGTTAGAATCGCACTGAAAGAGTAGAATAGCACCAAAACTGAAAGAATAGCATTAGTGCTGCCGTCGATCGGGCTTCCCAGTTATGTCACTTGTTGTATTAACTAATTTATATTTACAATTAGAAGCAAAAAATATTCCAATGATTTTTAAGAGGGACTGCGTATAGGCTGCAAGATATAAGTTTTAAGATAAAGTGTATTTTAAAAATATGGTATAAAAAGTATAACTTAGTTAGTAAGATTAACTGCATTAAGCCGCGCACACCAAGCACGTATACAGAGGGGGGGATAGTTGGGATTTATCCCCCCCCGAAATCTGACTGAAAAAAAAAACGATAGATGTCATTCATTCAGAAAGTAAGAAAAAAAGAGTGGTCGGCATGTGTGACATGTATTTTGTGAGTTACTCAAACCTATTGTCATTACATTGAGAGAACTATCCTGCACAAACAGAACTGTTGCCCAAACTGCGTCTACATTCATAGCTGCGATGGAAAAGAGTAGTTTCTTGATTTCTCTAAAAACCTGTGAAAGATTTTTCAGAAAAATTAGAGTAAAGTACAGTGATTACAGCGATTTTTACACAGTTCACATGGTTGTTTCAATGTTTGTCCCCTCCCGAACCAAAAGTCTGGATACGTGCCTGGCGCACACTTTAGATACGAATTTGTATCGTACGTAAATTGAGTGCGTACACTGAATACGTTTTTCTCCGTCAAATAGGCAGTGTCCCGGTGATATCGCCTTCGTGCAGTCATCTTTGGTACGATGAACAATCAGAATCTTCAAGATACTCGTAATCATCTTCCAAACAGGAGATGCGACGGCGTCGCCGTTGTCGTAGTATTGGTGCGCGAAATATTTTTAAAAAGAGATGAATTCAGGTAATTCCATCATATTAAGGAGTGGCCATATCGCCTTATGCTCCGCATTAAGTGGACAGATAAGGTCTCGATTGAGGAGGTTTTAAAACGAATGACTAAAAGGACAGAATTTCGTACCATGAAGCAGAAAAAAGTCGCGCTACGTACAGTAATGATGAGAAAGATAGAAGGAAAGGGTTAAGTTGGAAGAAGAAATTTGTCATGGCTACGTAACGTCAGAGTGTTGACCGGTATTAAAACCGTGGAACAATTGTTTCTTTGTCCTTCGGAAGCGAAGGACAAGGAGAGATCTAAGAAAATTACTGCCGACCTTCAGTAATGGAGAGGCACAGAAGATGGAAGATCCCAGACTGTTTCAAGATTATAATTATGGGCAAGCAGAAAGAAATTTTGAATATATTCTTAACACTGCGACATAACCTGAATAAATACAGTATCTTTAGTCTGAATTTTTACTTTCAATGCACGAGTGTGGTAAGAAAATCCAATAAGTTCGGATTGTTTTCGGACATCGTAACTAAACGCACGTGTAGGTACGTACGACTAACTCACACGCAGTCTGCGCGCTCCCATAGTACTTGGAAGATCGGGATTGTTCGTGCGTAATTTTACATTACCGCACGAATAAAATTCGCGTGTGTGAACGCGGCCTTAGACTTCCAGTCGTCAGCAATGCACAGTCAGTCGACAGTTTTGGTGCAGTTTTATCAATTGCAACAAAAGCGTATTTACGTACGACTAACTCACACGCAGTCTGCGCGCTCCCATAGTACTTGGAAGATCGGGATTGTTCGTGCGTAATTTTACATTACCGCACGAATAAAATTCGCGTGTGTGAACGCGGCCTTAGACTTCCAGTCGTCAGCAATGCACAGTCAGTCGACAGTTTTGGTGCAGTTTTATCAATTGCAACAAAAGCGTATTTACGTACGACTAACTCACACGCAGTCTGCGCGCTCCCATAGTACTTGGAAGATCGGGATTGTTCGTGCGTAATTTTACGTTACCGCACGAATAAAATTCGCGTGTGTGAACGCGGCCTTAGACTTCCAGTCGTCAGCAATGCAGTCAGTCGACAGTTTTGGTTCAGTTTTATCAACTGCAACAAAACCGTATTCAAAAAGCAATTTTGCAGCTGGCTTGCAAATGCAGTCCCTCTGAAAATATCCTAATTGGTAAGTATTTTTTTTATTACCACCACCTGTCAGACATCAAGATTGACTTGATATTTTAGGCTCACCTCAAAGCAATTAATATTATAATTTTATTAATTCAAAACATACCCTTATATAGGAGCAAATGATATAATAGGGCCGTTAAAGTAATTGCACATAGTGTTGGAATTGCATAATTTAATATTCAAAAACAAATCTTATTTAACGCACAAGCACCCCACCTCTGTGTATAAAAGGCCACGAGGCGATTCGACTCTCTTCACTTGCTTTACGCTCTTGTAGGCTACAGACGCATATCGATTTAGTGAAAAGTAAACAATATATTAATACTTTCTAAATTCTTACGGTTTTATTTAACGCCCATAACTCTTATTATTAATAGGTTATGGGCCCAGACAAATTATAAAAATAGTGAAATTACAAGTTTAAGTGTGTTTCGAAAACTACCTACATCTATTTTTTTTATTAAAAAAATTAAAATTTAAACAATGGACAGTTCAAAAGTAAAGAGGAATATCAAACCATTTACTGGAGAAAAGTATAGCGTATGGAAGTTCAGAATACGTGCGTTATTGAGTGAATTAGATGTCATTAAGGTAATTGACGAAGCAATCCCGCCAGAACCATTAGAAGAGTGGAAGAAAAATAATCAGCTTGCTAAAAGTGTTATAGTGGAGTATTTATCGGATAGCTACCTCGGTTTTGTAAGGGAAGATATAACGGCAAGAGAAATTTTCAGAAATTTTGATGAACTGTACGAACGAAAAAGTATTGCGACACAATTGGCAATAAGGAAGAAATTATTGGTGCTAAAATTTCAAGGCGATATAAGCTTAATAAAATTCTTTGCTGTATTCGACGAATTGATAACGGAATTAACAGCTGCTGGAGCAAAGCTGGAAGAAACCGACAAAGTTGCTCATTTGTTGTTAACACTACCCTCAAGTTACAATGGCGTCATAACTGCGATTGAAACATTGTCAGAAGATAATTTAACCTTGGCTTTCGTAAAAACTAGACTTCTAGACCACGAGATAAAATTGAAGGAAGATAGTAATGACAATAGCTCGAAATTATTATATGTTCAAAAGAAACCAGATACATTTAAGAGAAGAAAAATAGAATTTAACAAATATAAATCTAATAACAATAACTATAACAAAAATAAAACTACAAAAAGGACTCTATTGAAATGTTTCCACTGTGGGCGTAAAGGACATGTTAAAAATGACTGTTATCATTACAAAAGATCATTAAAAGACAATTCAACAAGGACAATTCAAGCAGTTGACATAAGTCAGCCCCAGGATCAATCTACCTCTAATTTTTCAGGATTTGCATTTATGGCTGGTCATCACGAAAACGACAGCCATGATAAAAATGTATCTTTTATTTTAGATTCTGGCGCGTCCCATCACATCACCAACAGGGAAGACTTATTCAATAATTATATTTTTTTAAACCCTCCTCTTAAAATTTCAGTGGCTAAGTCAGGTCAATTTATTTCAGCTACAAAAAGAGGATCTATAAATGTGACTAGTAATTTGGGCATTGAAGGAATCTTGGAAGGTGTGCTATACTGCCCTGAAGCTCCATATAACTTGCTTTCAGTTACCAAGATGCAACAGGCAGGATATAAAATTTTATTTGATCAACAAGGAACTCAAATATCTAAGGAAGGTAAAATCGTGACTGCGGGTAAGTCTAAAAACAATTTGATTTTAATTAATTTTCTTACTTGTTCTAAACTTGGTCACCCTGTTTCTCAAATATGCAAAAGTGATAATAGTTACGAATTATGGCATCAACGGCTAGGCCATATCAGTAAAAATAAATTTTTACAAATTAAAAATAATAACTTAATGGAGGACACCATTAAAATTAATTCAGTGTTTCCAAATAATTCTTTGTGTGAGGCCTGCATAAATGGGAAGCAGACGCGACTACCCTTCAATCTTGCTAAAGATAAAAGTTATATATCCCGACCATTATATGTTGTACACACAGATGTTTGCGGTCCTATCACTCCTTCTACATTAGATAACAAAAATTATTTCGTATTGTTTATTGATCAGTATACTCATTACTGTGTTGTTTACTTATTAACTTACAAATCAGATGTATTTTCTGTTTTCAAAGATTATGTTGCAAAGAGTGAGGTTAAATTTAATTTAAAATTAGTAAATTTGTACTGTGATAACGGTGGAGAATACTTATCCACTGAAATGAAAGAGTACTGTGTACAAAAAGGCATCACGTATCATTTGACCGTCCCTGGAACTCCACAACAAAATGGTGTTTCAGAGCGTATGGTACGAACTGTAACAGAAAAAGCTAGGTCCATGTTAAATGGTGTTAAGTTAAACAAAGTTTTTTGGGGTGAGGCTGTTTTGACGGCTGTTCATTTAATCAATATTACACCAACAACAGCTTTGAAACAACCTAAAACACCATACGAAATTTGGCATAATAAAAAACCTCTATTAAAATATTTAAAGGTTTTTGGTTCAACTGTATACGTTCACAACAAAACCAGTAAAACGAAATTCGATGATAAGTCCTGGAAAGGTATACTGGTGGGTTACACACCAAACGGGTATAAAGTTTGGAATGAAAACTGCGAAAAGTTTGTAACTGTCAGAGACGTTATTATGGACGAGACTAATTTTATGATCTCCAGACCTTTGTTAGGTGCTGAAAGGGATAATATTGAATATTCCTATGACAAAACTGATGTAAATGACAGGCAGTCGAAATCAGTGTCATTAAAGTCTCGGTTAACTGACAGATCTAAGTCAGATATTTTGAAATCTGATGAAGGTGAATGCCTCAATAAAATTCGCAGAGGTAATGTTATGAACGATATTCAGTGTGTCAGAAACGAAATGTCTGATTGTGTAATACCAGTAACGGAAAATAATCCAAGAACAGAAAATAGTCAAATTTTAGAAAATAATGATAGTATTAATTTAAGGAGGAGTGAAAGGATTAAAAATCTCCCAGCGATTTCTTATTATGAGGGTGATGATGATTATTTGATGTGTGTACAAACTGTTTTGTGTGAAACTCCCACTTCTTTTGATGAAATTAAAACTCGTGATGATAAATCTCAGTGGGAAGCAGCAATTAGAGATGAACTTAATTCGCTTTCGATAAATAACACGTGGTCATTAGTACCACGACCTAAAAACAAAAATATTGTTGATTGTAGATGGGTATTCTCTATCAAACGTGATGAATTCGGAAAACCTTTTAAATATAAAGCTCGTTTAGTAGCCCGAGGCTTTAGTCAAAAATACCTCACAGATTATAATGAGACATTTGCACCTGTTGCTAGGATAGCAAGTTTTAGATTTATAATTAGTTTTGCAAACCAGTATAATTTGTTAGTTCATCACATGGACGTAAAAACTGCATTTCTAAATGGCCAATTAAAAGAGGAAATTTATATGGAAGTTCCTAAAGGTGTAAACTGTAAATCTAATTATGTATGCAAACTAAATAAAGCGCTGTACGGTTTAAAACAAGCAGCGAGATGTTGGTTCGAAATTTTTGAACAATCTTTGAAAGAAAAGGGTTTCAAAAATTCTTCAGTAGATAGATGTTTATACTTACTTGACAGGGGACATATAAATAAAAACATATATGTGATACTATATGTTGATGATTTAGTATTAGTGTGTGGCGAAATTAACACATTAAATAATTTTAAAAGCTATTTAATGAGTAAATTTGAAATGTCTGATCTTAAAGATATTAAGTTATTTCTTGGTATCAGAGTTACTCGATACAATGATAAAATAACATTGGATCAAAGCTCATACATTAACAATATTTTAAATAAATTCAATATGAATAACTGTAATCCAATTAGTACCCCAATGGAAAGCAAGTTAAATTATGTAGCTCTTAATTCGAACGAAAGTTATGATGCACCTTGTAGAAATTTACTAGGGTGTTTAATGTATGTAATGTTATGTACTCGGCCAGACTTAAGCACAAGTGTAAATATTTTGAGTAGGTATACCAATAAAAATAATAAAGAACTGTGGCTTTGTCTGAAAAGGGTACTGAGATATTTAAAAGGTACAGTTAATTTAAAGTTGACATACAAGCAATGTGATTTTAATAATATTTTATGTGGATATGTAGATTCTGATTGGGGAGGAAGTGATACAAGTGATAGAAAAAGTACTAGTGGGTACATATTTAAATTCTTTGACAATTGTACAGTTACCTGGAGTACAAAGAAACAAATGTCAGTAGCAGCCTCTTCAACAGAAGCGGAGTATATGGCATTATTCGAGGCTGTCAGAGAAGCTTTATGGCTAAAGTCTTTAGCATTTAGCATTAATATTAATATCACAAATCCTATTTTAATTTATGAAGATAATAATGGTTGCATAAGTATCGCAAATAACCCCACCAATCACAAAAGATCAAAACACATTGATATAAAATACCATTTTTCTAGAGAACAAATAGAGAAAAATGTGATAAAATTGTGTTATATTTCCACAGGTAATCAGTTAGCAGATGCATTAACAAAGCCTTTGCCAGCTATCGCTTTTCGTGAACTTCGAGCTGAGATGGGCTTAGAAGAGTAATTTTTTTAGTGCCTACTGATTTTCTTCATTGTGTTAATTATTTAGTGTTAATTTGATCTGATTAGGTTTTCCTGGGTTTTTCCTAATCCTGCGCAGCAAATGCTGGATCATAATATTGTAATGCTCCCAGAAAACACTGAAGTGATATGCGTTCTGTTTAGGCATGTTGTTTTATATAAATATGCTAATTCATTCTACTTAAGATTATTTTTGAGGGGGCGTGTTGGAATTGCATAATTTAATATTCAAAAACAAATCTTATTTAACGCACAAGCACCCCACCTCTGTGTATAAAAGGCCACGAGGCGATTCGACTCTCTTCACTTGCTTTACGCTCTTGTAGGCTACAGACGCATATCGATTTAGTGAAAAGTAAACAATATATTAATACTTTCTAAATTCTTACGGTTTTATTTAACGCCCATAACTCTTATTATTAATACATAGTTGGGCACGCAAGTGCAGTTATATATTTTACGTATGGATTATAATTTTGATCCCAGCGTGTTGGGTCCCCGCTATTAGCCGTTCCATTCAATTTCCATATTTATAGCCCTTGATATGACCCTAAAGGTTTATGATTTTGTTCCAGATTATGAGATCGCATACATGAAATATTCTGTTTGTATATTGCCGTCGTAACAATTCAGACGAAGCCACCTACCTAATGGTGATCACACCGGACGTCAACACCAATAAAACTTTACCAAAGTCCATTCTATATTGTTTACAAAATGTATTATTCAACACAACAGTTTTAAATTCTCAATTATAATTAGCTACAATTTTAGTAAACTAGCAACCGTCAATAAATATCGTTATAATTACTATTTTAATCATCTTTATATTACGAGGGATGCTACTTATGTATTGAGCTTACTAATGAAATGAAAATATTGGTGATTTATCTGAATTTGTCTTATTGTTTTTCAAAGTCTTATTGTTTTTTTCTCCATGATGATCGATATAACCAATTTTCGAAGTACCTTTACTGGCAAACAAATGATCGAGTACTATTTAAGATTGACTGACCTGCGATTCACAAATGGCACTGTCGCCATATGAGGGGTAATTCAGAAGAAACAGGCAATCATTTGCTTCGATGTGCTTTTATCGTGAACAACTTTGTTGGTTATTGCTCGTTTTTGGAAGACCCATACAGTCGATTTCTGTTTAGTTTCAGGCTTATATGCATAGGTTCACAAGTAGTGGCAGGGCACACTGCGTTTCGCAGTCATTTGGGCAGCCCGTCTGGTGCCAGCCAGGGTTCCCGGGTTCGATTCCCGGCTGGGTCAACTTTAAAAAATGAACTTTTCAAATTTGGCTCTGGTCTGGATCTGGAAAGTAGTGGCAGGGCACACTGCGTTTCGCAGTCATTTGGGCAGCTCGACTGGCGGCAGTAAACACCCCCTTACAGAAGACCACAGTGAAATAACAGCACGTGTGCTGTTGTGTTTCGGTGAGTGAGTAAGGGATGCCAGGGCCCATTTCCTTATCCCCCCTCCTAATCCCTTATCCTTAATCCTACTGTAGAAAGCAGCGCACTTGCAGCAGATTTGGCGTTGCTTGTGTTGTAGGCGACGGTAGCCACCTACCATCAAGTGGACCGTCAGCCTGTCTGCCGATCTTAACATAAAAAAAGGTTCATGAATCGTGACACTTAGCAGTTCATGTTCACTAAAATCAATATGTTGAAATCTCAAAAAAGTGCACATAGCCGATTTTGGTTTGACAACGACGATTTGTTAAAGCTTTCAGTAGAAATATGAGGGTTCAAATAAGTATATTTGAACCCTCAAATTTGTTGTCTTAAGATGTTTGTAGGAATTGAATCAGTATATATCAAAGCAGATTTCAAATCTAATGGTAGTAAATAATAATAGACATTCGTAAAGATATGTAAACAATGTTCTTAAATTACCAGTTAGATACCCACAATATATTTTTAATGTGCGCAATAAATACATTTTTTGTAATTATTAATTTAGGTAACATAAAGATTGTATGAAGTTATTAGTTTTAGTGGTTGCACTTTGTTATTATATTTATATTTCAAACTACCCTCATTGCTTTTACATATTTTATGTTTACTGTTTCTCTTTTTTTGTGTAAAATATTGCTATGTACCTTGCTTACGTCAATAAAGATTTTTATTATTATTTATTATTATATTATACCTTTCCTATCATCGGTTTAGAAAGAAGACTGTGCATAGGGTGAATCTACGTCCTTGAGAGTTATTTCAATGAGAGGATGTTAAACTATTGATTCTCATTTCCAATTATCATAGCGTGATGTTATATAGCCTATAGCCTTCCTCGATAAATAGACTATTCAAAACAAAAATAATTTTTCAATTCGAATCTGTAGTTCCTGAGATTAGCGCGTTCAAACAAAGAAACAAACTCTTCAGGTTTATAATATTAGTATGGATTGTAAATGGCGGCGTCCCGTTGGGCTCATTCACTAACTCTATTCAAAATGTGACATATGAATATTTGAACTTATTGATAACCTATTTATTTATTACATGGCCTCCAACGAGGCAGGTACCAAACAAAAACACATAACAAAGGACAAAAAGTAATATATGACAGATGCCGCCGCAATTACAGGAAGCACAGCTTGCGCCAATAAAAAGTCCAAAGTAATATCCCAACAATAATAATAACAATAATAATAAAAAAATCGGAATACAATGGACAAAAAAAGACATGGACAAAAATAATCAAATGTTAACTATGTGAACCACGGACAAGGATATAGGATAGGATAGGATATATTTTATAAATCGCGTCGTTATAAAGGTCAACATTGTGAGTTAGTGAATTAGCAGCGCTCATAATACGATTTAATGGAAAGTAACAGCCCATCTTGGTTCTGAAATTCAGTCGAAATGGTGTGTATCTGCCCGATCTGGGCGCTCTAGGAACCCCAAAGTTTATGCGAAACAAGAGCTCGGACGAATCAACTCCGCCCCTCAGCAATTTGCAGAAAAACGAAATATCTAGCATGAACCTCCGGGACTGCAGTGAATCGACATCGAAGTGATTAATTTTGGCTGGATAGCTTGAGAGTGCCTTAGCTAGACCGCATCCGTAAGACAAATGCCAAAGAATCGTTTTTGCACTGACCCTAGGCGTTAAAATGTTGGTTCCATATGATTGGGCAATATTCCAGACCAGAGCGTACATAAGCTATCAATGTGGATGGGTTTTTGAACTCCTTGCATTTTCTAATTATAAAACCAAGGGAGCTGAATGTTATTTAACAATATGATCGATATGGACATTAAAACGAAGTTTGAGTCGATCAGAACTCCAAGGTTCCTCGTAGAAACCATGCTCCGTAAATAAGTGCCATCAAAGTGGTTGGTCTGTCCCGGTGGGAATCTCCCCCTAGAAAAATGCAGATGGAAGCATTTATCAATGTTGAGTGACATGCTATTAAGTCAACACCAGTCCGCTAATCGAAGTCTCACACTATCATCCGGAGATGTCACGCTTGCGAATATCTTAAGGTCATCATCGAAGAGCAAATACTGTGAATTTTGGAAATAGGATTCGATGTCATTAGTAAAAACATTGAAAAATAGAGGGCCAAGGCCAAGATACATTAAACGTGTATTATTTGAAAATATTACATGAAATAATGTCATATACACTATGTACGATAAGATCGTATCTGGGCAAAGTAGTTGTAAAATTGGATTCTAAGAAATGAAACTAAGTATAATTTTTTCTAATAAGGTATCCAGTCTAAACCCCCGGTTGTCTATAACAGCCTGGTAAATTTAAGCCATGCTTTCCACTAATTTTTCGCGTAGTCGCAGGACAGTGACGTCCACCCTCGGGCTGCCGCGACTGTGAGGGCCACTTCAATGAATTGTTGTAGTTTTTAATTCTCCAGGCGGTACACAGACGACTTCGATTATTCTCTTGTAGTATTCAATCATCTTTTCTAAAGTACATACTTTAGCAGAAGGCAATAAAGCTTCTTTATAGATTTGATCACTTTGGCAACATCCAGGGTCTCGGTAAACAAATGTAAATTACCAAAACCCCTTTTCGAGAAGAATTCCCAAACATAGACCTTCACGGGGTGTTTTATTTAATAATCTGTGGTCGGCTGTTGACCAAGCCCGAGACCTTATATTCGACGCCCAAAAAGATGCTTCGTCTGAAAATATTGGTCCAATCGCGGTCTAAATTTTGTTGTGCCCAAGTCAATAGATTTTCAACGTGCCTTTCGGTCAGTTAAGTTAAGGACAGTCCAGTTTAAGGCAGGCTGCCCATATGTTGCAAAGAATCTTAATACTGCTGGCAGAATAAGGGTCTTAATTTACAACGCCTGTCTAGATTAGATTAAAGAATTATTATTAAGTATGAAAATTATTAAGTTTAGTAATAATTTTCATACTTAATCAGACACCCTGATAAGGGCCGCGACCGTCGGTGGATCCAGGCTGCTTCTGACCGGTCCTTTTGTAGAATTAGGGAAGACGTCCTACGGCTGAGTGGATGATGGTATGATGAGTTAATTTATTAGTTAAATTATATTTGAAGTATATAAATTCATTTGAACTATGTTGATAAACTATATAAAGATTTAAATTAATTGTATAACTATAGGCAGCTTAAACTTTAAACAGAGTTGTGTTCTGTTATGCTCTGTGCTGCGTAGGTATGCAACAGACTTACTTGGTCAGTTGCATTAATGTATCGTTAAAATATAAAAGAAGTTTATTTATTTCTTTATTTCAAACTTGTCTTTAACATTTATATTGATCGGAAATTTGAAAAAAATCCATTCAATGAACCGCAATAAAAATACAAAATGCCCAACATTTTTTTTTTCGACAAAAACAAGACCGAATTTATACAGTCATGATATAAAACATCGTAAAATAAAGTAGACACTTTATTTTACGCGTTGCGTAATTTTAATTGTGTTATTTATTACGCACGTTGTGTCAACTGAATAAACCACATGCAGTTTGTTTCAATTAAATTACATTTTATATCGTAAGCATAACTTATAGTAACATATCGCAATAGCTCATTGGATTCGGAATAATGTCTAGAAAAATGCATTAAAATGTTTTACCAGCACGTAAACAATTGCTAAAGTTTTCTTAAATTTTTTTTTGTTTTTACTCCTTAAGAATCAATTTTCATATGAGGGCCTCGGTATAGATTTTTTTTATGAGGAGTAAAATTAATACAAGCTTTAACTAAAAAGCGTTACGTTAGCTGTCACATTGACATCTGTGCGAGACAGCTGAGGCATGCATTTATTTTCCTTAATTCTGTTGTAGGTGAAAAGCAAGCAAACGTCGAAATCTTGTGTGAAAAGTGTAGTCCGCGTTGAGGAATGAAATGATAGCAAGTTATAACCGCAGCGATATCTGTCGTCGAAAAAATTAACTTTTTGAACTTATAAAACATAGTGACATCTGTGTATACAGAATGTAACAAAATAATATAGGTATCCAGAACGAGGAAAATTTTATACATTTAAACATTATTTTTAAAATGTTTATAATATTTTTTTTTCATATTTTCGTTGTTTATATAATTAGTTGAGAAAATATTTTCCAACGGCACTTGAAGTGTTAATAATACACCATAATTTACGCGAATTTTTTAAATGATATTTAATTATTTAATATGATGTTAGAGTGGTCTGTTTAGAGGTGGCAAGCGCATTCCGTTGCGGCCGCGAAAAGCGTTAAATTAAAATTATAAATAAAAGAAGATAGAGATGCGAGAGTTGGGAGTTTTTGTCGGAAATTTCTTCCTGTTTAAAAATATCTCTTTTTGATTTGCGTTATCGGTTACAGTTTTTGCGTTAATAGAGAAAAACTAAGTGCCTTTTTCTTCTCATCTTTATTTATTTATAACCTTTGCAATTGTTTATGTGTGGGTAAAACATTTTAATACATTTTTCTTGACGTTATTCCGAATCGTTCATATTTTATGAATTTCATCAAGAATTAACACCAGTTTGAACTTGTGAACTATAATATAGATATTCCGTATGTTACCCAAATATATACAAATATCCTACTCGGATCCTACTTGGTATGCTGTCGTGTAACCCTCTTGAATTCGGATTATATATTCAGCATCATTCGTGGTCTCAAGAGTAATCCTTCCGTATTGGAGGCCATACAGTTTAACGCATATTATTGCACTACGCTGCGAGCTCCTCGTCGCAATTTATTTGAGGTCTGGGTTCAGGACTAGACTGCTAAATAAGCTCCTGTATCACGAGCTATGGCTGGCGCTGATCAACGATAGTGCAGATATTTGGAGTTTTTTTATGATTTCTCGATTAGAGTTTCGTAATGTGGATTGATGATGAATGCTCGTGACTAACTGAAAAAATTAATTGCGTGTTTGCTTTTTGGAAATTATTTGTGTTGTGTATGAGTTTTTTAATATATTTGTAAAGAAAACCACTTCAATCATTTTCTTTATTTTAAATTTGAATTTACCGCGCTTTCTTTACATTTGAATTTGCCGGGCTTTTTTAAGTTTGAATTATATGCCTACGAGATGTTACCACTGACAGTAAGGAGATAATGAGAGTGGGTAATTAGTTTCCCTGAAAAATATAAAAGACGTAAATAAAGGCTTTGAATGTTGTTTCTTCCTTATTTCAGGTGAGTGAATTTTGTGAAACTGAAAATGTACTTTGTTAAATAATAATTGTAAAATCAGTGTAAAATATTGTAAATAAATCTTCCTTATTTCAGAGAAACGCAATCACGCCTTCATTTTCCTAAACTGTTCAAACTAAAAAACACCATCATATATTTAGTATTACATTATGTGCATTTGTCATCTTCTTATAAATAAACTAGCGGCCCGTCCCGGCTTCGTACGGGTGGACATTTAATTTTTAAACATGTTTGAGTTTATTCGTGGAAAACGGTACGGAGATGGGTAAAGGGCAGAGATAGGGGAGGGTAGCCTATATTACTCGCTGATAATGTAGCTTTCTATAGGTGAAAGAATTTTTAAAATCGGTCCAGTAGTTTTTGAGTTTATTCATTACAAACGTACAAAAATACATGCATACTAGGGTTGTTGCTGATTCAGGTTTTTACTGTATCAGCGGATGCTGATGCTGATGCTGATTTTTTCAGCAGATCAATATCAGCGGAAATATCCTACTATAGAGGAAGTAGAAGTTAAAAGTAGGACAACCGCTCTTCCACTACTATTAAATCATTAGTGTACGGTGATATTATTTTGAATTATTGATTATTTTGAATAAAACATAATTTATACTTAATAATTATATTATTTTTGTTAACAAAATATACTTATACCTACATATTACAGGTAAACATAAATTATACATTTTTTTTAATAATAGATAATAATAAATAATGTTTAGCTAACATTTTTATTAATAAAGAAGATAATCACGTTCTCAAGATCAAGAAACGAACATTTGTTGTGGGCTGATATGGGACTTATTAATTTTTGAATTTAATTAATGGCAAGTTATATTTTAAAAACAAAAACTTTTACAACACAACGTACGTAACGTGTCTTTAACACGTTACGACGTATATGTCAGCATTAAAAATCAGCATCGATCGTTGCTGATTCTGATGCTGATGCTGATACTGATATTCGCAACAACCCTGATACATACAAATCTTTTCTCTTTATAATATTAGAGTATACTTAGATAACTCCACCGCCCTTCATTCAATGCGACGCCTATTCTCTTTATTGTTTTCCTGCTTACTTATACGAATTTTCTTCGCGACATTTTTTCATAAGCTTCCGAGACGCTCACGTCAGCAGTCTCTCAAACAGATAATGCGCTAAACGTGCGCTAAACAAAAGTTACAAATATATCTTCGAAGGGGAATTTTACAAAAACTCACTTTCGTATGTAAAGCCGGCGAGAAAGCGAGAGCGAAAATGAACCTTATTCACTCTGAGGTGTCATTTCGAACAGCTAGCGAACCGACGACTTTTTTGGATGGCTGTTCTTGTTTTTGATTACGTTTGTTTTTATTATTGAAACCATTAAACCTGATAAGATTTGGTCAGCAATTCTCGTGACATTAAAAGTTATTGTTTGTTTACGTACTTACCCACTTTCATATTTTTTTTAAAGTATTTAATACACAATACGATGTGTGGAACGAGTTTCGTCAGAAATGAGACCAGCAAATGTTCCTCGAATCGGTAAACATTAAACTCGTAGGTACTAATTAAGTTGTTAGGTCATAATTTTTTATTGTTTTTTTATTTTTTGTTATTTTTATTGTTTGACCAATAAATCTATACAATAAAATCGTAAACGAGCCGAGCCTGTGCATAAATTATTTTTTCATAAAAACAATTTGTACATTTTATTATGTTATCGAGGTCAAAAAAAAATAGTTTTTAGAATGTCTGTCTGTGGGTTTGTGCACGCTAATCTCAGAAATGGCTTAACTGATTTGAATGTGGTTCTCACTGATGTATTGTAGCAAGCTTCCCGTAACATTTAGTGTTTGTTTCATTCCAATCGGTTTACAAATAAAAAAGTTACGCACTATACCGAATACCACGCGTACGAAGTTGCGGGCTCCATTACTAAATAATAAAAGTAACAACTGATAGGCTCTATGCTTTATACTTGCTTTTTAATTTTTTTGCTTTATAAAAACTTCCTCGTGGGTCGCTCAATTCCATTAACGAAAACCATATCAAAACACGTTGGGTGGTTCAGAAGAGAAGCGGTTAGCGACTGAATTTTTCAATTGACGTAAATATTAGTAGCGTAAAAACCGAGCCAACAGCGCGGCGAAAAAAAAAAATTGGTCCTTATGTTTACAACATAGAGTTTACATTTCAACAGAAATAGCATTTGCGAACTTTCAATGGTTTGTTTACAATCTTGTTTATATTTTTAGTAAATTCGAAAAATATCGAGGCGTTTGGCGCCAAGCATAAATAAGAGTGCAGCCGGCCAAGAGTAATTAGTGGTGCGACAACCAGCGATACGAAAGCGACTCTTCGGAGCTTTTGCGAAGTTATCTGCGACAGTGGACCGGCGACACATTAAGGGAATCATTGACGACTTTTGGCAAGTTTAACGGTTTCATTGGACAGGTTTAGTGGTTTTGGAAGTTATGTTGGTTTGTGAAAATAAATCGTTCGTTTCGCCCTTACACACAAGAATGTAACATGTATCAAAAAATAAAATAAAACTAACATAATAATCGAAAAGCAGTTTAATTAACATAAAAAATTGTTTAAATGAATAAATAGTCAACATTAAAAATCTTTTCAGACGATGTTGAAAGGAGTCAGAACTTATGCTAAATTTGAGAATGGACGTTTAAAGGTGTTTATTTTGAAATCTATTTAATGAATTATGAATTGAAATCTATTTAATGAACTATGAATTTAATGAATCTATTCACTGAATATCTTCCAAAATTTATATACTACAATCAGAAAGTAATTCTCCATCAGCAACATGATGATTAAGCACTTGCGTCTAACAGAAATAAATATATGCTTATTTAGTTTTTCAAAATTATTTATGTTCTATATGATATCTTTTTATGTATCGCGTGTGTACAGAAAAATAAATAAATAAGTACATTTTTTATGTCTAACTTTTCACGAAGAAACTAAACGAGAGAATTGCCTTTTTTATGTTAAGATCGGCAGATAGGCTGACGGTTCACTTGATGGTAGGTGGCTACCGTCGCCTATAACACAAGCAACGCCAAAGCTGCTGCAAGTGCGCTGCCGACTACAATAGGATTAAGGATAAGGGATTGGGAAGGGATAGGGAAATGGGCTCTGGCATCCCTTACTTCACTCACCGAAACACAACAGCACACGTGCTGTTATTTCACGGTGGTCTTCTGTAAGGGGGTGGTTACTGCCGCCAGACGGGCTGCCCAAATGACTGCGAAACGCAGTGTACCCTGCCACTACTTTCCAGATCCAGACCAGAGACAAATTTGAAAAGTTGATTTTTCAAAGTTGACCCTGCCGGGAATCGAACCCGGGAACCCTAGAACAGAGCGTTAAGGCAAGCACCCTAACCACTCATCCAATGGGCTCGTCAAACGTTGCCTTGTTCAAACGACGGAACAAGCCTTCAGCTGATATTGAAAGAAACTAATATATATTTTCAAATAATAATAATAATAATAATAGTCATAAATGAAGTTGGTTTCGGCGTGTATCAATTAATTTCAGAGCCAGCTCAACATTGGTTAAAGAGAAATTAAGCCAATAGACCTAATATTCACTGTCGAAGTGATTTGATTGAATTATCCTTGGGAGCCTAGCACCCTTATGAATAATTCCTCACGAACAAACATTGTTAAGGTATTCTGGAGCTCTCAAACTTGCAACTACTGTCTGCCTAACCTCAACTCCTAATTCATTTATCATCTATCCACACCCTACCTAACTATAACCGGTTATGCATATCTGTTAAGGATTCATTCAAGAGGAAATGGATAAATTCAATTTTATGCGTAAACAGACTATCTGTCCCTTACTAACAACACCGCATAATAACAACACTTGTCGAATTTGTGTTTGTTGTTTGGTCGAGTGGTTAAGGTGTTTGCTTTAACGCTCTGTCTCAGGGGTACCGGGTTCGATTCCCGGCAGAACCATAATTGAAGATGAACTTTTCATAGTTGGCTCACTCAGGTCTAGAATTGATAAATAGTGGCAGGGCACACTGGGTTTTGCTGTCATTTGATCCGCTTACAGAAGACCACCGTAAAATACCAGCCCGTGTGATGGTGTATATTGAGTAACGGATGCCATTGCCCATTTCCTTATCCTTTCCTAATCTATATCCTTAGTCATAGTATGGTCGGCAGCGCTTGTGCACTTGTGACATATCCCATTTATTTATTTATTTACTAGCGACCCGCCCCCGGCTTCGCCCGGGGTGCAATTTTTATATTTTTTTTTTACTATAGATGGGTTTGCTCTTGACCAGCATCTATCCATATAGGAAGGATGAGGCCGAAGATGGAGCGAGCTCACCCAGAAGATGCCTATTCACTCGAACCATGAAAAGATTTGGGTTATATGAGATTTGGGTTATATATATGAACATTCCCCGTTTATCCCTCTTTCCATTAGTGAAAACCGAATTAAAATCGGTCTACCCGTTCACGCGTGATGCCGTGACCAAGGGAAATAGGGATTCATTTTTATATATAGAGATTTATTAGGCTCACTTACGTTAACTACATTATTACAATACAGTGAGTGCCTACTTAAATAATCTAAATAGTTTATAACAAATGTGTACAACATTTACTATTTATTTATATAATATCAAATTATATAAATAACATACCCACATAAATACCGGTCAAAAGCGGTTCGTGCGTCGACAATTTTTAGTAAACAACAACGCTGCCCTCCTCTAACTAAAAAGCCGTTAAACACAAAAAGTTGTTTCTGAGAAAAACGGCAAAAAGGCGCGAATCCTAACTTCTAAAAAACTATAAGTCGTAGATTAACGATTGTTGGAAAAATCAATTGAGATTTATTTTCTTACAACCTAAAAGATCCTTTCTGTTCAAAAACCCTTTTTGATTGTTTTTAAATGGCATATTTTCGATTTTGTTAAGCATTTAAATAATTTTTTGTACTAAAAGGTCGTTAACCATACCCTAGCGGCTTTTTAGTGATGTAATTTCTGTAAATTTTTAACTTCTGTAATGCTTTGTTAAATTTATTCTGAAATGCTTAGTTAAAAAGCTGTTAAGTGACTTAATGGCTTTATAGCCAAGCTATACGCTCAGAATCAAATTACAAAACCTTTTCTAATTAGCAGTTATACCTCCATAGACGCTTTTAAGCTAAGTATTGTCAATGAAATAGAAAAAGCATCTTGCGCGCATAACTGCCTTGTAGTTAAATAATGTAGCTTAGCTGCTTTATTGTTAAGCACAAGTTGAAATTATTTTCACCGATTTGATAGAAAAAATGGCGTTAAAGAAGGATAACTGCACTTGAGTTAAGGTTTCTTTTGACACTGTTTTTTAGTCTATCAACTCCTGATGTAATATCAAAGAGAATGCTTAACTAAAAAGAAGTTATAGTTCCTTAGCGCCTTTGTAGTCAAGAATAATCTGATAACGTACTTTTGACTAAGGAAAATACCGAAAAATAATCATCAAAATTGGCAGTTACGGTACTTTAACGCACATTTTAGCGAAGAAACGTTGGTTAGTCGCTTTTAAGCTAAGGAAACATCAAAAATTCTGTCACTTAACGGCTTAGAAATTTTCTGTTTCTCTGGGACTAATTAATATTTTTAAATGGTTCCTAGACAGAAAGATAGACAATTTTACACTGTATTACTTTCAATTAAAAGGTCAAAATTGGCCACTTGAGGGATAACGGCTTTATAGTTAGAGGCGGGCAGAACGTTGGATGCGTTTCGAACGTTTCACTCAAATAAAAAAAAAATAAAAAAAAAAATTATAGTTGGTAGCAGTTCGTGCCTTCCACATATTTTGATGACTGTATCTCTTTAATGGACTAGGAAAGTAAGGTCACAGAGCTTCATAACCCTCGTTTTTGCGTCGAGTAAAAAGGAATAAAACTCAGTAAAAAGTCCGAAAAAGGTACTTCAGTATGACTACATATGTTGACATTGTAATGTAACATTATTATTGTGATAGTAAATTACTAAATAGTGTATATAGGTTGTGAAAACCTATCCAACGTGTCCTCTGCATTACGCAAAAGCTTTTTCCTTTCATCGAATAGTCTCGAAAGTAGAGCGTGCAAACATTATATCGCATCACGAAAACATCAACGCCAAATTGCTATCATTTCTCATTCACTTTGACTCCGACTGGATCCTCTTGTCTGTGTAAAAAGATCGTTTCACTGAATGCGTTATAAACTGTTTGTCAATAGAGTCGTTTCTCAGTTATTCAGATTTTTATTTTTTATTTTTGAATAAATAGGATTTTATTTTTCATTACAAAAGTCACATAACGGGTTGCTGTGAAAACCCATTTAACTCTGTTTTTTTATGTTAAGATCACCAGACAGGATGTAGGTTCACTTGATGGCTACCGTCGCCAATAACACAAGCAACGCCAAAACTGATGCAAATGCGCTGCCGATTATAGTAGGATTAGGATAAGGGATTAGGAGGGGATAGGGAAATGGGCTTTGGCATCCCTTACACACTCATCGAAACACAACAGCACACATGCTGTTATTTCACGGTGGTATTCTGTAAGGGGGTGGTTACTGCCAGACGGGCTGCCCAAATGACTGCGAAAGGCAGTGTGCTTTACCACTACTAAATATTTTGAATTCCTTGAATTTTGTATACTTGAAAAAATAATAATTACTATCATAAAATTTATAAATCTACATAAATAAACTACAACCTTAAAATAAAGTTTCCACTTCCAAGAGTAGTTATTGTCTACACATAAAAAAAATTATAAATATAATACTTGTATTTTCAAATAACTACATGTTTTTACACAAATACATGTAACACACTCCCATCCATACACACTATTATATCCTGACAAACTACATATGATCTACTATGATATATTCATGGAAGTAATAAGTACTATCATATTTGAAGCAAATGACATAACATTAAGGCTCCGGTCTCGCTTTGCGACTCTACCGTAGCAAACAGAACTAAGGGAATTTTCACGCGTCTTTTGTTTATAAATTGTAATTATTAAAAAAGTACAAAAAAATATTTTTGTTATTTTTTTTTATTAATTTGTTAAAATATAGGTCATTATTAAGTGGTTGGAAGAGCGACTGCGCTAAAAAATGTATTTGCATTGGTAAAATCCATGAAATTACAACTTTTTAAACCTCTTTAAATAAGAAAATAGGCATGATGACAGTATTAAACGATCAAAGAATAAATGGTTTTGGAGAGAGTCTAAAAAATTACTCATTTTTTGTATTAAAATTGAAATTAATAAGATTTTCAATAAAATAGAAGTATAAATAACTGCAATCGGCCATGTTAACTGAAACACCAATCAGAGCGAATGACATCACGCCCAGGTAAGTGCCATCGTGTTGCTTGACTTTGCTTTGACAGAATGAAAAATCTGATGAGATGTCGGTGACGTCACGGTTCATCAGACGCGACGCCATGACACCTAAGAGCGTTTTCGCGCGTATTTCAAAATAGATTTAAAAACATTCAATAAATCGCGTTGAAATTTAGTTTTTTGCTGAAATATTATTATTTTCGGATATGGTAGACGTGTATCTACATTGTGGAAGGGAATTTCTGTCATCATGCCTATTAAAGCGTTTATCAAAAAATTAACCAGTTTACATTATTGTTAACGATATGGGAATAAATGTAAACCGAATATATTTCGTGTTTTTGTTATAATTTTTACGTAGCATGTGCTTGAATGAGACCTTCAACGCGTTTAACCTAAATATAAGCATGTTTAACGCCTATTAGTAGAGCTATTAAAATGTGCATAAAAATAAAATTAAAAAATTGTTTTTGAAATTTCAAATCCATCTCTTTCAATAAATATAAAATATATTTCATTTATTCCTTTGTTAGTAACTGTAAAGAAACGTTTATTTTCTGTAAATTATGCAAGAACCACTAATTTTTAGGAGACTCGAGCCTTGAGTACTTAATAGGACTTGCACAATCACTATAGTCACAATAAGAATGTTCAAAATAAACCTAACGAGAACTTTTCTTTTGTTTCGTTATACCGGAAACAGGTTCCTAACATCTACTTCTATAATTTATCTTAACTAGGACTCTTAAAGGATAAATATAATTATATCCGTTGTCCGATTAGATTCATATAAAGCTACCAAGGCTAAGAAAATCTCTTAGTAGTGGATTTCGCACTAGTATAGTATTGGCTCATTATTTCAAAGAAAAATAAATGTCGCTTCTCCTAAACAAATGTTGAACGTACAAAAAGCATTCAAGCTTGCTATTGCGCGTAGCACAATTTCCATATCAAGTAAATAAAGAAATTGTTTGCGAAGGCCTTCCGCGTTTCAAGCTCGGAGATCTTTGGTGGAGGAAATTTTGTTTTGACTTCGGCGAAGAAAAGATTTCTGTAAATCAATATACAAAGGACGTAGACGAGACGTACTTTAAAAGATTCCGCGTGTTGTTCTTGAATTTATTTCGGTGTGATTTATTTTTATAGGTTATCACTAGTAAACTACAAACCTAAGATAAAATTTCCAATTAGTTTTCGTCTACATACAGAAAAAAAATATATTAACTATTTTCCCATAACGACGTAACGACACAAACACATACACACTATGATATCTGACACACTATGATTTACTATGATATTAGTTCGGGGAAAAAGTCTTTTTGCATATCGTATGTATGTATAAAATTATAATAAAATTTCTTTGGCTGTACTATTTGCATCTGGCTGGTTTTGATGACATTAAAAATGTTACATTAAAAAAAAAAAGAAACAAATTATTAAAATTTTGTTTTCAACTATTTTTCATTTGTTTTTTTTTCGCATAATGAGTGAATCTAATGAAAAAATTTGATATATTTTAAAATTTTATAACAAAAAAGGAAAAAATTCAACGCAATAAAAATTGTGACGTTTATGGACCTTGCAGTAAGAGTAGCACAAAGTTGGTTTAAGCGTTTTCAATCTGGGTATTTGATGTCCTCGTTCTGGTCGCCCTGTTACGGATAAAAAAGACGCCAATTTTGAAAAAGTGGAGTAAGGTCGGCTGGGAATTGACCATAAAACAGTTTTAACCCATTTAAAAAAAGCTGGGTACACAAACAAGCTTGATATTTGGGTGCCACAGGAGCTCACTGAAAGAAACCTTATGAATCGTGTACCAACTCATTTGCGATTCTTTATTGAGACGTAATAAAACCGAACCGTTTTTGAAGAGATCGATAACTGGTGATGAAAAGTGGATCACTTACGACAAGAACGTGCGAAAAAGGCTTCACAGACTATGCCAAAACACGGGTTAACTCACAATAAGGTGATGCTGTGTGTATGGTGGGATTGGAAGGACATTGTTCATTATGAGCTTTTACCGCCAGGCCGAACCATCGATTCGGATCTCTACTGCCAACAACTGATAAGATTAAAGCAAGAAGTTCAGAGAAAGCGGCAGGAATTGATCAATAGAAAGGGTGTGGTCTTTCATTATGACAACACTAGACTACACACATCTTTAGCCACTCAAAATGCTGGCTGGGAGGTGTTAATGCATCCGCCATATAGCCTTGCACCTTCTGATTTCCACCTGTTTTGGTCTCTTCAGAATTCTTTAGGCAGTGTCAGTGTCAGGACTGTCAAAACCACTTGTCGCAATTTTTTTTATCAGAAGTACCAAAATTTCTAAAGCAACGGGATCATGTCAGTACCTACAAGATGGCAAAAAGTCATCGAACAAAATGGCACATAATACTGTAATTAAATGTAAATAAACTTTGAAAAAACAAAAAAGTCTTTAGTTTTCATATAAAAACCGTAGAAATTTTTCCTCAACCTATTATATTAGGAGTAATCGAAGTTAATTCGACAATAAATATTATTGAAAATAAGGTTAAGTACTTGCACACCCTCTAGTCACAATAAGAAGGTTCTAATCTAGATTAGTTTTCAGTTGTTAAGTAAGAATTTATAACTTAATTTGTTACATACACATTCGCACAAAAGTCTTTGTAAAATATAAGTGAATTTTTTCCGGCCAATGGTCGAAATTGGACCGTAATTAATTTAATTTTTAAGTACTACGAGTTGAGCCTGCAACTTCGTACGCGTGGTATTCGGTATAGAAATTTTTCGTTTGGAATGAAAAAAAAAAAGCACTAAATGTTAAGGGATGTTTGCTACAATACATCAGTGAAAACCGCATTCAAATCGGTAAAGCGTTTCTGAGATTAGCGCGAACACGCACAGACAAAAAGAGAAAAATTCTAAAACCTATGTTTTTGACCTCGATAACAATTTGTACACGTTGTACGATAACAAGTACAACGTGTACAAATTGTTTTTTTTTTTTAAATAATGTACTGACACGGCTTATTATATGTACAATAAGCCGTGTTATCTTCTTATATAAAAGTGGCAATTCGGCTCATCCTGAAGACGGCCATTGTCTGCCAGTGTCAAGTATAACGACTTATTCAAAACTGCAGCACCGCCACGAGCTCCGCTGGGCGGAGCCCGCTCGGAGCCCTCCTGGTGTGGGCCTTCTTTGTCCCCAAAAACAATCCGATCGGTCAAGCAAAGGCCGGTGACCCACCGACCCCTGCAACCGCCCGGATTGTCTAGGGTAAGCCCCCCCACCACAACAAGGTCATGGCCCACCTAGGGGGGGAAGCCGTGTTAAAAATTACAAACATCTACACACTTGTTGACATTTCATAGACTTTGACGTCACATTCTAACTGACCGTTTCAAGTATTTTGAATTTCCCACAACCTTTTTGCACCTTTTAATAATTATTTTCTCAACAAAAAAAAGAAACAGTATTAAAAAATATTTACATAGACATAATTCTAAAGCAAAACTTTTGATAAAAAAATATTTAAGCCTTTTTTGAATTAGGCCTATATTCCCTACTAACTGAACTAGGCGGCGGCGTGCGCATGGGGCGCACGGTACTGGATACTACTTATATATAATACTATTTATCGTAGCGTAATGTTATATAGCCTATAGCCTTCCTTTATAAATGGACTATTCAAAACAAAAAGAATTTTTCAATTCGAACCAGTAGTTCCTGAGATTAGCGCGTTCAAACAAACAAACAATCTCTCTTTTTTTTATGTTAAGGTCGGCAGACAGGCTGACAGTCCACTTGATGGTAGGTGGCTACCGTCGCCTATAACACAAGCAACGCCTAAGCTGGTGCAAGTGCGCTGCCGACTGCAGTAGGATTAAGGATAAGGGATTAGGAGGGAATCCCGAAACACACACACTCACCGAAACACAACAGCACACGTGCTCTTATTTCACGGTGGTCTTCTGTAAGGGGGTGGTTACTGCCGCCAGACGGGCTGCCCAAATGACTGCGAAACGCAGTGTGCCCTGCCACTACTTTCCAAATCCAGACCAGAGCCAAATTTGAAAAGTTGATTTTTCAAAGTTGATCCTGCCGGGAATCGAACCCTAGAACAGAGCGTTAAGGCAAGCACCCTAACCACTCATCCAACGGGCTCAGCTCAGCTCTTCAGCTTTATAATATTAGTATAGATTAAATGCTCACATCTATTTCTATACATATAGCTATGTATAGAAATAGATATGAGTAAGTCTTATGACCACAGTTTCTTATGACCATGAAGATAAAGAAACGCGAAGTTGTTATTAGTGTTCAAGTTCACAGGCTCCGGAGGTATATTGCATGCGAAGTAGTAAAAGGCTGGAGATAGCTACGCGTCCCCGCCCGGCTGTTCCGAGCTACGGCCGTGGGCACCTCGCTAGCCCGGGGGCGCCTAGTACCGCGTTAGACGCCGCCACGCGCGCTGCCTCCCAATCACCGCAACATGACCGCGCCGCAACTTTTCCGCACTTTCCCATACTCGTGACTGTTTTCTCTGTTTGTTTCGCTCGCGTTACCACCATTTCTGGTCACACTTCGGCTAGATTGTGTCGTGATAGCGGATGGATATGTTTGTGCAAAGGATTTTTTTTTAATTGGCAGCATTGTAAGTACACAAATTAATTATTAATTGGCTCACCGACACCACTGGTGACCGACGAGCTGGCAGCTTCCTCGCGCAACGCATTGCAGAAAATGCTGCCAGCATCCTCGGCACCATGCCGCGGACGCCCAATTTTTTACATATTTTTTAGGTTTTATTTAGTTTTAAATGTAAATTATTTATATCTTTATAATCGTAAATATATATGTATATAAATTAAGAATAAAAGTAAATAAGTATAATAACAATTATTAATTAAACAATAAAACTGTTATTGTAATTCAAATCCTTAATTGAATAGATATTGTAAAGGAAAGTCGATTACCGATTCTGTCTGTTCGATTAACGCATATATTTTGATAAGATTTTCGGTGTGATTTTTTTATAAGCTTTACAGTGAATAAATTTTAATTCATTTTTGATAAGAGGAATAGATTACTTCTATTTCTATCTCAGAGAATTGAAATTTGACATAAGAAAAATGTTGACATATTTTGGAATTTGCAACGGCATATTACCTACCATATTCAGCAAATGTTACTTCTATTTCTATCTCAGAGAATTGAAATTTGACATAAGAAAAATGTTGACATATTTTGGAATTTGCAACGGCACATTACCTACCATATTCAGCAAATTTTAGTTCTATTTCTATCTCAGAGAATTGAAATTTGGCATAAAAATGTCGTCATATTTTGAAATTTTCAAGGGCACATTATATTACCTGTCATATTCAGCAAATAAATTATTTTGAAATTGAATGTGAATTTTTCAATAAAAAGCGGTAGGTATTTAGGTCTTCTTTTTCTTAAGGCCCCTCTTCTCTACGAAGGTTGAGGACCATCATGGCTATCGTAACCTTGGAAGCTGCAACGAAGTATGAAAAAGATTTCAAATATTTAAAAAAAAAATGTTTCAACCAGGGGTGTGTTTCAGCACTCAGCAGCTAATTTTGCTCAACTGTCATACCCGTTCTGGCAGGCATAGCATAATTAGCTCTGATAGCTCGCCTAATCAAATCTTTTTCAGATCAAATTGTGCTCGAATGGAGTGCTGGCACGGAGTGCATACGCGGTTAGAGCAATATTAGCGTTGGCCGAAGGAGTGCTGGAACACACCCCAGGATCTCTTTCTCCTGCCTCTGCTACGTTTGACGTGTATTTTTTTCTGGTATAATTAGTTGGTTATATCCGTTCTTCTCTACAAGTTTCTTCTTCTTCTTTATTGCTGTTGATACTTGCATTCTATTTCTCATTTGATTAATCTATCAATTCGTCAATCAATTACCATATCAATCAATATATTTTTCAAATATGTATATGAGTGTTATTATACTTATATTCCTATGTAGTACTTGTATGAAAATATATAATTGTGTTGATGATCACACTGGCTACAGAAAAGTGCTGGCGGCTTCGCCAGCCTTAAATTTAAATACCTGTCGTTTCTAGCAGATCGTCTCTTAACTATTCCAGATCCGAATTCCATTTATAAAATATATAATATGTATGTAAAGAAACTATGTAGGTTCATTTCTTTAATTTTTAGGGTTCCATACGTCCGAATCAAAAAACGGAACCCTTATGGGATCACTCGTGTGTCCGTCTGTCCGACTATTCCCCCCCCCCCTTATCTTCGAAACTACTGAACCTAAAATTTTGAAAAAAATACAATTAGTTTTCTGCTTATAGATTATAGGAAAACCTATAAGAAGTCCATGATATTAAAATAACATGATTAATCACTCAATATTGTGCGGATAGGTAACATCGTACGGAACCCTCTTCACGCGAGTTCAACTCGCACTTGTCCCGTTGTTTTAATTCTATCGGTAAACAGTCGGTAAATACTCCATAGAAGTATATGGCAGCCAACGAGTTTTGTAAAGCAATTTATATTGAAAAAATTTATGTTTGAGAGTTTGACAGAACTCATTGTCATTAGTTGTTAAAAATAATATTTTCACCTCTCCAGCACGAAAAGAGTGCTTTTGGTGCCTAAAAACTCGCAGGAAAATCGATTTTTGCTGCGAGCGTGAGGAAAAGTGATTCAAATTTCGAACACGCGATTTAACTCCCTGGAATAACATTATTAGGATTTTATTAGTGTGTCCAGCCATAGCCGACTAGAGTCGGCCGGCCATAGCCGACTAGATTCGGCCGACCATAGCCAACTAGAGTTGGCCCAGCTGTGAAGATAGTTTTACAGCTGTGAAGATACCAGTGGTGATGGCCTAACTCGCTGTTGAGGTGAAAAGTTGTATGTTTAACACGAGAGCAAATTTTTTTATGTCTCGTGCCTTTAAATCACTCACTTCGCTTAGTAGTCTATATTAGAATCACTCGCTACGCTCGTGATTCAATTCTATAGACTACTTCGCTAGTTCGTGATTTAAAGTCGGCACTCGCAGGAAAAAACAATTTTGCTCTCTAGTTGAACAAATAACTATTTTATTTATCAAAATATGTAGTACAAAAAGGAAATTTTTAAATAATAAAATTTAATAAATGGACTTTAAATATCGTTTTTTTTTTGTTTACAGAGCAAAACATGTCTATTTATTTGCAACTTATAATAGCCTCATATGTGTATAGATATTACAATAAAAATATCAAAGGGGACGACGTCTTTAAATATAAATTAAAAAAATCTCAGTGGGTCTTTATATTACACAACTAGCTAAGCTCGCAACTACGTACGCGTGGTATTCGGAATAGTGCCTAACTTTTTTGTTTGTAAACCGATTGGAATGAAACAAACACTAAATGTCACGGGAAGCTTGTTACAATACATTCAGTGGAAACCGCATTCAAATCGGTTATCCTTTTTCTGAGATTAGCTTGCACAAACGCACAGACAAACATACATACAGACAAACAGATAAAAATTCTAAAAACTATATTTTTGACGTACAACGTGTACAATTTTTTTTAAGAATAGATTTAATATAATACAAGCAATATTTTGGTTAGTTCAAATAAGTAAACCTACCTATCTTATTTATATTCATTTTTATTTTTGTTGAATCAAGATGAATTAACATGTTTCAAGACATTTTACTGATAAAACAGACGTGGTTATAAAAAAAAAAGTTTTACGGTTACTGGATGACTTCATGTTCTGGATGGAATGCGATAAGGATAAGAACGATCTGAGGCAGAAGTATAGTGTTGGAGTCGTGCGACTGCGAATCTCGATCTAACTTTTATGTGGGTGGAGTTATTGTAGGGTCAGTGGTTGTTTTATATAATGTGAAACATATGAAGACATGTACCTTTCTGGTGTTGCTTGTGTCTTTAGAGGACGCTAATCACCTGCCACCACAAGTGGACCGTCAGCCTGCCTGCCACCCTATAAAAAAAAACATAAAGTTTTCACATGGGTATTAAATGTTTAGATATTATAATTATGCACAATAAATAAAGTGGAATAAGTCGCAGAAAATAAAACAATTAAGTACAGATAGAAGTTGACAAAAGTGTGAATTTGTGCAAAGATTTTAAACTGTATAGATCGGGCAAGGCGAAAAAATCCGTATTGTATTAGAATTTTAGAACCACGTGTATTTAGAACCACGTGGTACAAAATCGTTCAGTCCATCGTCAACTTTACAAGGTTATTTAGCTACGCCATGGCCGTCCTGATTGCGGCGATCAAGATCATTATTTTTGTAGGATAAATTTCCCAATGCCCTCTCTATATAACTTATATATTTAATCTTTTCAGAATTTGTGCAATGATTAATCAAAAAGTGACTTTATTGATAATAATTTTAATTTTTTACAGTAAATAGCTATGCTCGGCGGCTTCGCCCGCTCTGAAATTTGACAGCATCTAAAGACTCTATAAAAAGACATACATTGTCGTGGTCTTTTTTTTAAAAATAGCTTTAGTTTAATTCATGAATATAAGTATATAGAATGTGATTAGGATACACAACCATCTTCAGAAATCCCTAGTTACGTTGATGTAAACAAGAACAAATTCCGTTTACAACTTTTCGAGATTAGCGCCGTACATACAGACAAACACAAACAGAGAATTTATACTACTTGTGACGGTGATTCGAGCATCCTTCAAACGTCGGCGTACATACAAGCGAAAAGATAGCTCATATAAAACACAGAATGTGCCCTCATATAAAAGACCACTTAAGATCAACACATATATTCCTTATCTCCGTTTGACGAGACCGTTGGATGAGTGGTTAAGGTGCTTGCCTTAACGCTCTGTTCTAGGGTTCCCGGGTTCGATTCCCGGCTGGGTCAACTTTAAAAAATGAACTTTTCAAATTTGGCTCTGGTCTGGATCTGGAAAGTAGTGGCAGGGCACACTGCGTTTCGCAGTCACTTGGGCAGCTCGACTGGCGGCAGTAACCACCCCCTTACAGAAGACCACCGTGAAATAACAGCTGTTGTGTTTCGGTGAGTGAGTAAGGAATGCCAGAGTCCATTTCCCTATCCCTTCCTAATCCCTTATCCTTAATCCTATTGTAGTCGGCAGCGCACTTGCAGCAGCTTTGGCGTTGCTTATGTTATAGGCGACGGTATCCACCTACCATCAAGTGGACCGTCAGCCTGTCTGCCGATCTTAACATAAAAAAACGTACTTAATGTCTCATCTTTTATTTTATCAGAGTCTTCAGTTCACTGAAATCCTTTGGTGTTCTGGTCTTAATAAGAGACGGTAAACCCTAACTATCAAATGAACCCTCAGTCTAGTTGCTGTACTTTTATTTGAAAAAAAAAAGCCTTTCGTGTCTGAACAGAACAGCCTTTACAGCCTTTTACTTTAGTCTTACAACAGTTTAGTCCTTTTCTTAAAAAAAGTAATGCATGTACATTTATTTGTAACATAGATCTCATTGCTGCAGGCTTCTTCTCTGCGTAAAGAAGATGTGGTTTAACCTTTAACCAGGCCATGAAGAAAAGTTTGCTCTATAAAATGTCACCTCTAACAGTGTCTTATTTGTGATTGTTACTGAAAAATGTCGTCAGTATGTCAGTATGTCTGTCTACCTTAACAATAAAAATTTAAAAGACAAGGTAAGCCAGTCGAGTTGCTAGTTTATCAATGCGTATTGTACTCCTGCTACTCGACTCGAGTTACACACAGACTAAACCATCAGTTCAACCCGACAATTAGTAGGGTACACTGAGTTACGCAGCCATGAACTAGCAACTCTACTGGCTACCTTGTTTTACTCCTGGTACTCGACTCAAGTTACACACAGACTAAACTATCAGTTCATCCCGACAATTAGTAGGGTACACTGCGTTAAGCAATCTGAACTAGCAACTCGACTGGCTACCTCGTTTTTACTCCTGGTACTCGACTCAAGTTACACACAGACTAAACCATCAGTTCATCCCGACAATTAGTAGGGTACACTGCGTCACGCAGCCATGAACTAGCAACTCGACTGGTTACCTTGTTGTACTCCTGGTACTCGACTCGAGTTACACACAGACTAAACCATCAGTTCATCCCGACAATTAGTAGGGTACACTGCGTTAAGCAGTCATGAACTAGCAACTCGACTGGCTACCTTGTATTCTCCTGGTACTCGACTCAAGTTACGCTAAGTAACTTAAGCTCAAGTACGTTAAGCGTTTGTTCATCCCGACAATTAGTAGGGTACACTGCGTTACGCAGCCATGAACTAGCAACTCGACTGGCTACCTTGTTTTACTCCTGGTACTCGACTCGAGTTAAACACAGACTAAACCACCAGTTCATCCCGTTGACGACGTTTGACGAGACCGTTGGATGAGTGGTTAGGCTGCTTGCCTGGGACATGTTTAGTTTATCTACGTGTAATTCGAGTCGAGTACCAGGAGTACAACAAGGTAGAGGTGTTGAGTGAGTGTGAGGCGTGAAGGACGTCACTCCCGTAAAACGGCAATATCCCGCCCTCGCGCTGGAATTTTCTGCGTATTTTCACATAAATTCCTATCTCGTAACTCGGCTAATATTAGCGTAACCGTGCACAATTAACTCTGAAATACACACCTTGACGACTTTACAGGCAATTTAATCATCTCAATTGTTTATTGTTACACGCCGAAGGGCTGTCGGAAGTTAGGTAATAAGAGATAGGGTACATATTAAGGTAAGGTACATAAAATACATAATAGGTACGTTATAAAATTAACGAGTAACTGGCTTTTGAAGTCATCTATTCTATACATACAATAAAATAGTAAATGAGCCGTTTCTCTACATTAAATAGTTGTACTTATGTTACCGAAGTCACAAAAATAGTTTGAATTTTTATCTGTTTGTTTGTTTGTCTGTGCATTTGTTCACGCTAATCTCAGAAACGGCTTAACCGATTTGAATGCGGTTTTCACTAATGTATTGTAGCAAGTTTCCCGTAAAATTTAGTGTTTGTTTCACTCCAAGAGGTTTACAAACAAAAAAGTTACGCGCTATACCGAACGCCACGCGTACAAAGTTGCGGGCTCAGCTAGTATTGAAATATGTACACGGAAAATAAATACGGTTTATTTGTATGGGTTAAACTCAGTCGAAAAAAATGCCAAAAAAAAATGCAAGGGACCAGCATGCGGCTTAGGCTTTATGGAGACTTTTGTATCGTTATTTAAAAAGTGTACTTGATAATATATGGCTACTGTAGCTTATAATTCAAGCAACGTTACAGGTACTGCAAGCGCGCTGTCGGCCATAGTAAGATTAAGTTGACCTAAGGGATTAAGAAGGGGGATAGGAAAATAGGCTCTGGAATCCCTTACTCACTCACCGAAATATACCTCTGTTATTTCACGACAGTCTTCTGTAAGACGGTGGTTACTGCCACCAGACGAGCTGCCCAAATGACTGCGAAACGCATTGTGCCCTGCCATTAGGCTTTCCAGATCCAGTCCAGAGTCAACTTCGAAAAGTTCATTTGCAAAGTTGACCAAAGTTCCAAATGGTTAACCACTAATCCAATGGGCTCGTCAAAAAGTATACTAGTATAATATGGTTAATGTTTGTTATACTATTGTCAGTATTATACTAGTAAAAGAGTATATTATAGTAAAAGAGTATTATACTAGTAAAATCATGTATGAAAAATAAATTCAAAATAAGTTACCAAATACCAATATTTTTATTTCTTACTAGCGATCCGCCCCCGGCTTCGCCCGTGGTGCAATTTTTATATACAAAAACATTCCCCGTTTAGTCCTCTTTCCACTAGTCAAAACCGAATTAAAATCGGTCCACCCGTTCGAAAGTTTACGTAGTTTTCGTATATACATTTCGAAGAACCATTTTTATTTTATAGATTTAACAAAAATGTTATTCAATGATTAATTCTTAATTTTTTTTATATAAATTTTTAATTGATATAATCATAAAAGATATTTTCTTAAATACATTACTTTTGCTGACCATACGTAATTATGTGCTAATGTGTCCCGTTGATAGAGTGGCGCCACTGTTCGCATTTTAGTTGCCAAATCGCCATTTTCCTGTTATTATTCTAGTATTTTTAGAATTAATAGGACATAATAACCCAATTGTTTACTTTTCAAAATGACACTAATGGCCTTTTATTATTCGTTTAATGGAACTTATTTGTAAAATTTAGGTTAAATCAATTTTTGACTATTTTTACCAGACTGTATATTACGGAAATTAACGTCACATCCGTCCCATTAATTTGACTCATGTTGAACATACAAGCATTTATTTGAATAAAGAAAACAGTATTAATAACATTTGCCAAAAAGTAGTAAGTTCTGAATGTTTATTCGCTATCTATATCTTTTATCTTAGTAAAATTTTGAAAAAAAATATTTTGAGTCAATTGCTTAAACATTTCAATGATCATAATTTACTTTTTAATAAGCAGTTTCGTTACACTAAGGCGCGTTCTACTACTGACGCAGGTGTTGAACTATTGAAAAATATATTTGAGGTATGGGAGAACTCGCAGGATGCTCTTGATGTTTTTTGCGATTTGTCCAAAGCCTTTGACTGTGTCCAGCATGACACTTTAATAAGGAAATTGTGTCACTATGGAATTAAGAATAAGGCTCTCGATCTTCTGACTTCTTATCTCAGCCATAGAATTCAGAAGGTCGATGTTAATGGTAGGAAATCTCTGGGTTCTTTAGTTAAAATGGGCGGCCCTCAAGGATCCATTCTCGGTCCGTTTTTATTCCTAGTGTATATTAATGATTTACCTCATCACGTGAGTAAATCCTTAGTTTCTTTCGGGGTTTCTTCTCAGGATCGTCATTTTAGCTTTTTTCCGAAACCCTGGTAAATATAAATTTAAATTTGTAATGACAATCATAAGAGTTTGTTGGCGAAACCTAATTGATAAATAAATATTTTGATTTTGATTTTTGGTTTTATATATCTTTGATTTTACGATTTTCTTATCAAAACGCAAAAGGCAACAATAAGTATTTGTTAAGAGACCGTACGTGTTCACCACGAAAACAACCGCGTTTATGATCTATGTTGAAACAATAAACTACAAGACATAATTTATGAGAACAATTAGAACAATGTTTTAATTCCAAATTGGCTCTTACTTTTGTTTTAGGTCCATCTCTATAAATACAAAATAATAATAAAAAGATATGTTTGGTGTAAAATCTATAGGTAGGTATACATATATATAATCGTTGAAATGAACTTTACTCATTAAGGGTGGAAGGCAGGCCATTTGATGGTAGAGGTAGTTCCGTCGTCTAAGGAAACAAACAACACCTCGGTATCTTACAAGTGCGCTGCCGACATAACGTATTAAATACCAAAAACTATTAAAACTAGTGTAATATAAAAAAATTCTTTTTATTTTTTAATTATAAAATTTGGAAAAAAAAATAGAATGAAAAAAAGTTAGACTTTGATTAACTAGCAAACTTATGAAGAAAATTCAAGCAAAATCACTGGGAACAGTTAATATGTAGTATCCATAATGTTATAAAAGTGAAAATAACTCTTACTGTATGTGTGTTAGTTTGTCACGCCCTAACTATTCAAACGATCATCATGAAATTTTCCATACACACTGTCAGGGATACAGAACCTTTCATCCAGAAAAAAGTACTGTTCTTTAAGGACAAAAAAAAAAAAAATTTCAACGCCTGGCAGAATTATAACAGCAATAAAGATTGAATAAATTATTGCTCATATTTTTTGTCAGACCGACAAAGTCTCAGGCAAAAGCTAGTATTAATATAATTGAAGCTATTTCTCAAAGACGTACGCCATCTAGTACACGATTGGATTTTTTCGCTCTGTTCTTAAAATTCAAATAAAATCCGAATAAATGCCTCCGGTCGGTTTTGACCACGTCGGTTTTACTATAGTTTGAAATAATAATAACTAGTTGAAATGACAGATGTCGTCTGTCAAAAGCTAGTGGATTGTGGCAGCTGATATGCGATTGAAACAAAAAAAAAAAATCAGGACAATTTTTCCAATAGGGGATCGGACAGTAATCAGCTTAAAATCTAAAATGTACTTAGAAAGAAAATATATAATTTTTTACGATTATTTATCGAATAACAATTTAATATAATTCATTTAAATATTTTTAAATGAAGAAATAAAATTGTATTATTTACAATATTTTTAATCTATACTGAAACACCAATCACAGTGCGTGACGTCATTTGTGGGCAATCATTGTCTTATGCCAATGCAGCTGTTTTGTTATGATATGACCACAAATGACGTTACGCGCTCTCAGATGAACTATCGTGGCGTTTTGGCGGCATTTTCAAACAAACAATATTAAAACATGATTTTGAGTACCTAAAAGGCTATAAATAAATAAAATAGTATTTTTTATGGGAATAAATATCCATGAAGATTAATTTAAAACACTTGCTGAAAATTTGTCCGATCCCCTATTTTCTCTTCATACCTTAATTCCTGGGACTTCAAGGAATATTTCGTCGACTTAGTGGTGAAGGGAGCTATTCCACACTAAATTGGCTCCACGATAATGACAATTGAAATAAATAAGCACCCACAAAAAAAAAATGTTTTTTATTTTATCTTCTGAAGGAAAAAAACAACTTCTATATCTCTTAGATCTCTTCACCACTAGAATCTCCGTTTAACGCTGAGTATGATGATGTTCCTAACTCAATTTAGTCAAAAGTGTGGGTTAGCTCTTTTCACCACCAAGGCGACGATTGGATAAAATAAATAAATAGTTTTGCGTCAACATATTTAGCGATTCATTACTTATTCTGACTTCAGAATTGTATGAATTTCCCAATGGCATAAATTATATAAAAAAAATATGAAACTATCTGTCTGTATGGCGGTTTAATCCCAACGGGACTGAAAAGGCTACGTCCCATTTCAGTGGCGTTGTCGACACACGGTGCGGCACTTTTTGCGATATAATAAATTGACGTAATTTGTGTACCTTTGTTAAACTCGTGTGAAATATTTAGGATTTTGTCCTTTAAAGGTAAATGGTTATTATTACGGCTTAACCTGAAACGCAACATTAACGAAGCCTACATTTTGGCTTGTTTCGAATGATTCAATTATTTTACCAAGTTTTTATTTTTAAGAGTAAATATTGTATTTTTTCATGATTTAAGCTAGCAGGCAGGCTGTCCAATTGATGGTAGGTATCTAGAGTTGTTTTCTTTACGTTAAGGTCGGCAGATAGGATGACGGTCCACTCTATGGCTATAAAACAAGCAACGCCACAGGTGCTGCAAGTGCGCTGCCGACTGCAATAGGATTAAGGATAAGGGATTGGGAAGGGATAGGGAAATGGACTTTGGTATCCCTTACCCACTCGCCGAAACACAACAGCATCATGCTGTGCTGTTATTTTAAGGTGGTCTTTTGTAAGGGAATGGTTACTGCCGTCTGACGGGCTGGCCCAATTATTCCGAAATGCAGTGTGCCCTGCCACCAATTTCCAGATCCAGACCAGAGTCAACTTTGAAAAGTTCATTTCCAAAGTCGACCCTGCCGGGAATCGAACCAGGGAACCCTAAAACAGAGCGTTAAGGCACGCAACCTAATCACTCATCCAACGGTCTCCTCGACGTTGTTTAAGAATATAAGCGAAATCAGAGGGATTAATCGCACTGCCGATCTTGTTTTGAACGGGGTCGGATTAGAGGCCTCAGAGGTTAATGGTCTATGTGATGGTGGAAGACGAAACAGCACCTCCGATTGCCGATATTGCCGAGGATACTTTCACAGCAAACACCAATGTTCCACAAGCGCCATTCTAGCCGACTTATGAACTAATAGCTGTGCCTGCGGCTTCGCCGATTTAATTTGTTTCCGGGTATCAGTAATAATCAGTTACCTACCTCGCTGTCGTAGCATAAGTGTGTTGACTTTGCACTACCTCTGTGGTTTCACGGCGCGGTCGCGCTTTACATATACGTCCAAAACATATTCAGAAAAAAAAAACAATAATCACGTGTATTAAATACTTGTGACTATAAACTTGCTGATTTTGATAAGGATTCATAATTTTGTTGATAATATGATAAATAAACAACACCTATCGATTTTAGTTTTTTTTTTATACAAAAAGTAGTTTTTGTGGCTTAAAAGTTTGCAAAATATAAAAATCTCACTTTGGAAATACGATTACCACGAAAAAGCCTTTTCGTTTTACGGGATAATACATAGGCCATGTCCATCCCGAAATTCTATTCTAACTATTGGCGAAAGATTTCTTTAAATCGGATGAGTATGTTCGAAGATTACCTCATACATACAAACAAACAAAATTACAAACTCTACCTAGTACATTAGTATAGACTATTTAATGCTTGTAGCGTATCAGTTTTTCAGTTTAAAGTTAAATCCTTCTCTATTCACCATAATTCACAGTTTTCTATTGTCAATAACCTGCACAACTCATGAAACATTTTAATACAGAATTGTATTAAACAATATTTCGTACATATTATTCCCGTTGCGGTAAACCTTCGCTCGGGAAAGTATATTTGATCATCTTGATACTGTTTGTAGAAGTCCGTAATTAAAATGTTTATTTAGCGAATTAACAATATTTACGTCTTGTTTAACGTGTAATAATGAGTGGATATTCGATTTAATTAAACAAATTGCTTTATGAATGCTATAAAATTAAATATGTTTATAAATTATTTATGAAGGTAGAAATTCATACACAAAACGTCATCTTTTTTCACGTTAATCCGGGATTCCCCGGTCCATACTTTCACCGTAATCTTTTCCTCACGTTCCTGTTGCAAGCAGTCCACTTTTCATCAACTATGATCATATTTTCAAAATATATACTTTCAAATTAGATGGAGAATACGCCTTCAGCGAACTTATGTGCCATCCAAATGTCAATGTAGAGTTTGCATAAAATATGTAAACCAATTGGAATGGAACAAACACTAAATGTTACGGGAAGCTTGCTACAATACATCAATGAAAAGGGCATTCAAATCAGTTAAGTCGTTTTAGAAATTAGCGTGCACAAACGCACAGACAAATAGACAAAAATTCTAAAAACTATTTTTTGACATCGGTAACATAAGCACAACGTGCACAAATTGTTTTTTGAAAAAATCTTTAATGTAAATACAGACACGGCTCGTTTACGACTTTATTATATGTATGGAATATATTTAAAAAAATATTATAAAAAATTAAAAACGGGTTTCGGATTAAAATGGAAAATTATGTGGTGCGAACGGTGAAACATAATTAATTATTCTTCTTAGCGGAGATGGAAAAATCGTGAACATGCGAGCAATATATTACCCTCAGAAGCACCCCGTTGTGATTTAAATTCCGCCGGCAATGTATGCCTTCCGTACTGAGGATATTTTTCTGAGCCCTTCGCAACAGCGAATTTACTCCAGTTTTTTCTTCCTATAGAATATAAATGAGGTATTGAACTGTTTTGTAGTAATCTATCTCAATTCAAGATTTAAAAGTTATATATAGAAAATCAACTTCATTGAGCAACTCGTCTAGCAGTGAGGGCTCAGGGCTCAGTCCACCATGTCTCTTAACCCTTATTCTTTCACGATTTGTGCTCCTAAGGCGCTAGCTACCATCAATTGATCAGCCAATCTCTCTATATAAAAATGAATCCTTATTTCCCTTGGTCACGGCATCACGCTTGAACGGGTAGACCGATTTTGATTCGGTTTTCACTAATGGAAAGAGGGATAAACGGGGAATGTTTATATATATATATATGTGTGTGTGTGTGTGTGTGTGCGCGCGTGTGTAATGCACCCCGGGCGAAGCCGGGGGCGGGTCGCTAGTCATCAATGAAAAGTGTTATTTTTTTAACTTTGAACATTGCAAAGAGGATTTACTTAAATAACAACACTGAGTAATAATTTTCAAGCCAAGACTTCTGAAGATATGTGTATAAGATCATTAATCTATCTATATTAATGAAATTTTTTTTATGTTAAGGTCGGCAGACAGGCAGACGGTCCACTTGATGGTAGGTGGCTACCGTCGCCTGTAACACCAGCAAATTAAGCCAAAGCTGCTGCAAGTGCGCTGCCGACTGCAGTAGGATTGAGGATAAGGGATTAGGAGAGAAATGGGCTCTGACATCCCTTACTCACTCACCGAAACACAACAGCACTTGTGCTGTTACTTCACGGTGGTCTTCTATAAGGGGGTGGTTACTGCCGCCAGACGGGCTGCCCAAATGACTGCGAAACGCAGTGTGCCCTGCCACTGCGCTTCTATAATCGCTACTTAATCGCTTTTGTATCTAAGTTCAAAACTCGAGAACTTTCGGAAGGGAGGAGACGCTCAATACCAACATTGCACGTCCGACCGGGACTCCGCACAGCACACACTGGAGGACTGCCCTGCATGAGCGTCCGAGCGCCGAGTCCTGGTCGACAAAATCGGAAGAGATCTGTCCCCGCCAGCATTAGTAGCGGCAATGTTGGCGAGTGAGGAACGCTGGAAGGCTGCAGTCTCCTTCTGTGAGGAAGTAATGCTCCAGATCTGGCGGCACATCACGAGGAAGATGTGCCGTCAAAATACGTGGCCCGGGATCGGACAACACGGTCAGGAGTGTTGCCGAGAGTTGGGGGAGCCGCGTCTTTCCCCTCCCCGAGGGGAAGCAAACAACGCATCCCCGGAAGGCGCCCCACCGCAACTAACGGGGGGCACACCCTGGTGCGCTAATGCGATCCCAGGACCCTCCCTCGACCGCTGAGGAAGACCGCCGCAGGGTTTTAGTGGGTATACCTCTCTCTTCAAGACAAGGGAGTCCCACATAACCGCATCGTCTCCCCGGACGGTGTGTGTATGCGTAACGCATTT
Source organism: Bembecia ichneumoniformis (assembly GCA_910589475.2). Taxonomy (NCBI): domain Eukaryota; kingdom Metazoa; phylum Arthropoda; class Insecta; order Lepidoptera; family Sesiidae; genus Bembecia; species Bembecia ichneumoniformis. Next base: position 15,116,382 of record OU342536.1, on the reverse strand, counting down.
TCCCCGTGTCATGAATGAAGGTATTCACCCCGTAGGTATGAATGATATGAATTTGTAAGAATTCAATGAAAAAATATATTGGAAAAAAGTCCGGAAAATTGCATCCGCGTGAAGTTGGGGGTGGGTCGTTAGTAGTACCTTTAGTACTACTAACGACTAGTATTAGTAGTAACTAGTAGCAGTTAAAATAATAATTCAAAACTGTTCGCTTTTCTATTGTCCCACATAAGTATGAATGATATGAATTTCTTGAATTCAATGAAAAAATGTATTAATATACTGTATTTGTGGCGTCGGTGGCCCAATGGGGAAGACGCGACCTATCTGTCTAGAGGTCCGAGTTCGATTGCCGGTCATGATACGTACTAATGTTTTTTTTTTCTAAAAAAAACTTATGCATTTTATTGCTCTCAAATGGTGAAGGAAAACATCGTAAGCAAAGTTGCATACGCCAAAGATGAAATTCTAAGGCGCTGGGCCAGCGTGGTAGACCATATAGCCCATACGCTCTTGTTGAGAGGGCAGGCCTGTGACTGTTAATGAAAAATGATACTGTGTCTGCGTCACATTTTGATAGTTAGAATTCAATCTCATTTCTCAAAGTAAGTAACTTCTTTTAATTAACTCAATGTTTGATATGGAAATATGAAATTTATCAAAAAGCAATCAAAATATTATGTAATAAGGGGGCGTACAAAGCAAAAATTTAATTTCACCTGCGTGAACTCATAATTTGAATGGACACGATACCAACAGAGTTCTTTTTATTACCCATATATTTACACAATCTTGTTAAAATAATATGAAACAATTTATAAACAGTTATACAATACACTGCAATTTATACAATACACTTACGTATAATAATCTACAACAACAACAACTCCCAAACAAGTCTTATTAAAAAAATTGCGTCTAAATATTCTTCCGCACAGAAACATAGTCTTCCCGTCTCAGTGGAGCGATTGTGACAGATCATGTGAAACAATGCACATTGAAGTATGCATGACATGAGACGGAAGGTAGCGAATTTCGCTGAATAAAAATGTTATAATTGCCAAAATTACTAAAGATTAATCACTCGTAAACTATAATATCAAATGAAAAATTAATCCACAAAGGCCTAGATAATCTGTGAAATGAGATTACTGATAATTTTTTAGGTTTGTAATATGTGTCATTTTGAAAATATAACAAATATCGATAGAAATGAGAGGTAAATTAGTGATTTTGTTCTATCGAGAAAAATTCATTGTATAATGTTTTCTGTCGACATTACACTTTTATTTATAATGTATTAATCTATACATAAATATTTTCTTATTTGGACTTTATATATGTCGGCGCTTTTGATTTGCGGGAGTGAACAGCACTGACAACTGTCATTTGTCAACTGGACAGCGGGATCGGAATGTCATTGTCGTTGACTCTGGCACAACACCGAGCGCTAGCGCAGAGGCACGTCGGCCGGGGAGTACCTCACGGGAAGGCAATCGGTTGACATCAAGGGACTGGTGCTACGTGTTTGGTGGAGTGTTATCTGATTTGGTGTGATTGGCTGGTGGACAATGCGATCGAGGACTTATTTTGTGCCGATTGTGGCGTTTTGTTTGGAATTGCAGCGCGTGACCTAACGTGATCAAATATGGATCAAATATTCGCGCCTATCTGTGATCAAGTGTGGAGACCAATGATACGAAGAATCCTGGTCGTGTCCTTTCGGGACCGATGATGCCGGGGACTCTAATCGTGTTTCTACATATACTCAGATATAATTATATTATTATTTATATGCTAACTATTTCTATTTATACGCGCTCTTAAGGTGCAATATTTCACGACAATTTTTTGTAGCTTCTCGGAGTTAACCGAATAGATTTTAGAACCGAATCGAAACTTTTTTTTTCCTTAGAAAATACACATATTCACATATAAATCTGCCCGATTCAAACTTTTTTAAATTGTGCTCCGTATTTTATCTATGTTTTAATTTTAATCTAAGTAGTCAAATTGGGCGACGAAAATAACTCTTTTCTGCTAAGTCCTCGCCAAAATTGTGTTTTCAAGTAATATAAAAAACTTTAGCCTAAATACCACGTTTACATCGTTCTTTGTTAAGCTTTATGAAGAGAAAATGAGAATATATTCAATAAACTGAGGCGTGCTTTAATATTACATACAAACAGCTCGTAGTTTCAGAATATGTAACATAAGCTTATTATGTATTCTTATCATCACATTTACTATTAAAAATGGTTCACAGCTATATTTAAAATAGTATTAAAAGGCGCTGTTAGAAAAAATTTAAAAGTCTTCATTTTTGGACTATGTTTAACTTTCTACAGTTTTTAACTGTTACCAAGTTAACACAGTGAGTCGATGGCGTGGAAGTAATATATATATACTACTCCATGGTCGTTCGGATTATATGCTGCTAGTAAATAACGCAAAAAATAAAGACAATACATGCAAATTATCCAAAGTTCTAAGTTATTGAATATTCTAATTTTAGAACATAATGACCATAATGTTCTAAACTTAAATAAGTATGAGTTAAAATCTAAACTAAAGAATTGGCTCCTAGAAATTGACTATGATAAGACCGAGAGTGTTTTAACTTGTTTAATAAATAATCACACACAAACACACATACACACACACACACATCATACATGCACATCTTATATTTATTTATTTATATGTCTATATTATATGTCTTATATTAATACAATATAATAATCATTTAGTTAATAACGCGAACAACAGCGCGGGGCTACTGATCTCCAAAACACAGGCAATCCTAGCTTGGAGGTCAGGGGACAATTAACTTCACAACAGTAACAATTAAGCGAAAATGTTGTATGACAACTATGTAAATCGTTAGTCTTAATTTTAAAAGTGATAGAAAACCGATGAAAAAAATATATAAAAAATATAAAAAAAAAATTTCATTCCCTATTATCATGTCATTGCTTGTGTTTATAACCCAATACCATGAAGGAGTCCTTCAGCGTGCCTGCCAACGTAAAACAATGTGTCAAGAAGACAAGGGTTTAAAAACACTCCATCTGGTTTCTGGCTAAAGCTATTCTATAGGTACATATAACAATCGTATATGTAAACGTAAACGAGCCGTGTCTGGACATAAAAAAAAATGTACGCGTTTTACTTATGTTACTGAGTTAAAAAGAAATAGTTTTTAAAATTTTCGTCTGTTTTTCTCTTTGTTCGTTTGTCTGTGCGTTTGTGCACGCTAAGCTCAGAAACGGCTTAACCGATTTGAATTCGGTTTTCACTAATATGTATATTGTAGCAAGCTTCCCGTAACGTTTAGTGTTCGTTTCATTCCATTCGGTTAACAAAGAAAAAAGTTACGCGCTATACCGAATACCACGCATACGAAGTTGCGGGCTCAGCAATAGATAGTATTTTCATTGTATGATGATATGCGTGACAGTTCGTAACTGACAATTTTAGTGATGCAACCTAACGACATTTAATCGATTGTTTGAAAATATGGAATCAGTTGGCAAAGCAAATGGAATCGAACTAACGATTTTAGATTTTCAGATTTAGAAATAAATTCTAGTAATTAGGAATAAAGGTTACGTTAAATAAATTATAGAATACAATGCAGTCTGTTTAAAATATTAATTTATATATTCATTACTGTCAGATCTCGAAACTTGACAACTCGTATCAGACTCAGAACAAAATTTACTTTTGTTTTATTGTTATTATTAGTCAGTTTTAGTTATATTATCAAAATACGATGTTTTTATAAATATATATAATATTTGTGAAATCTCATAGAGTACTCTCGATATATCTAATATAAGTGAATATCCCTAATGTCAATCCCTATTGACACAAGTTCCGTTCCACGCGTTTGACACTTTAAAGTATATGTTTTTTATTACATTTACCTATTATAATAATAAATTAATAATGAAAGTGATCATTCCTTTTGTGCTTTTCGAATAGATAATAATTTTTTTCATAAATGTGTTTGTTTAATTGTTATTTTTTTTGTGCCGGCTTTTTTTTTTGTTGAAAACAGTATGCGTGACATGAAAAAGTGAGAATTGTCACGCATATCATCATACAGTGAAAATACTAATCTATGATAATATTTTAAAGAGATAAAGTTTGTTTACTTGTATGTAAGAGGTATTCTTCGAAACTACTCATACGATTTAAAACCAGAAGTCGGTTCATTAAACCCTTGTTCCGATTTATTTACACATTCAATATGTAATCACCGTACTTTTACATGGAGAAACGTTGACAGCGTGTATTTCGGCAGGATACGAATTCGGTTCAGACAATCACACGCAGTTGGTACTTCGTTAACAAGTTTTCATAGTTTGCTTGAGTCTAACCGTATGCACGTAGTGCGAGGTTATACGATCGACACGAACAAAACTAGTTGTTCAATCAGAATTCAAATGAGAAATACTCTCCACAGAGCTCTATATCCTTCCAGGTCTACTTCTACGTACCACGATAAAAACGGAAAATTCGCTCTGAAATAGAAATAGCTTGTGAAAAGGTTTGCAAGTAGGGAATGCGAAGCGACTCTTCATTTTGTAAAAGTTCAAATAAAAAAAGCTGCTCTTTCTACACATTTTGTTTGTTATAGTATCCCTTTTTCTATCAACGCCAACCATGGTGATGATGGCTGTAGGATTTAATAATTTTTTAACATAATTATAATTACGTTATAATTATAATAGGCATGATGACAGATTTTGAAATTCCCTTCCATAATGTAGATACACGACTACCATATCCGAAAAAAACAAAATTTCAGCAAAAAACTAAATTTCAACGCGAATTATTGAATTTTTTTAAATCTATTTTGAATTACACGCGAAAACGCTCTTAGGTGTCATGGCGTCGCGTCTGATGAAACGTGACGTCACCGACATCTCATCAGATTTTTCATTCTTTCAAAGCAAAGTCAAGCAACACGATGGCACTTACCTGGGCGTGACGTCATTCGCTCTGATTGGTGTTTCAGTTAACATGGCCGATTGCAGTGATTTATACTTCTATTTTATTGAAAATCTTATTAATCTCAATTTTAATACAAAAAATGAGTAATTTTTAAGACTCCTTTCAACATATATTTTTCTCCAAAACCATTTATTCTTTGATTCCTTAATACCGTCATCATGCCTATTATAATAATTCCTTTATACCTAAGTAAAGAGGTTTTTTGGAGTTTACTCTTTAAGAATCGATTATCATGTGAGGTCCCGGGTATGGAAATTTCACGAGGAGTAAAATTACGTTATCTGTCACTTTGACATTTGTACTGACGCATGTATTTATGTAATTAAATTCTATTCTCTATAAAAGCAAACGTCGAAATTGGGGGACGAAATAGTAGCGCTTATAACATCTGTCGTCGAAAAAATGAACTATATTTGAACTTATAAAACGTAGTGACATATAATAGATACCGTTGTTACGGCGGTAGCTATGCCCCTATGCTAAAACACCGTGCCGCCACCGGGCCGTCAGTTTGCCGTGTTTTTCCCAATGGCCGGTGCAGTATGAATTGGTTCATACAAAGGCTATGAATGGCTATATACTATGAATATCTTGACCGGGCCCCGGCTGAGCAGCACGGTCCGGTGTAATGTTATGCTACACTAATGCTAATTTTGACACGATTGAAATATTTGGCCATTTTCAAAAGAATAATGAAATCAGAGTTGGTAATTGGTAATCAGGAATTATATAAATATGAAGTTAAAAACGCATTAGAACATCCGGTCCCAGAATACGTATTTAGTTTGCTACGCAACATACGCTACGATAAAAGTATATAACTATTATAATTTTAATGATTAGCAAATTGTTAATATCAATCAATTTATATAATGAATCAATACGTATAATAATTATCAGAAAAGCTCACTCACTATCACTTATTTACTGTGAGAACACATTATTTCAAAACACTTTACAATTTATTATTTAGAACCCTTGGTAGAGTGGTTGAAGTGCTTGCTTTAATGGGGACTCGGGTTCGATTCTCGGCTGGGCCAACTTTAGAGTTGGCCATATGAGATGACGTGGGCAGGACCACGTATCTGATGTCACGTTGGCTGCGCGCGCAAGTTCAAGCCTCTGAAACTTGCCAACGGACCGGGTACCTCCGCCTTCCCCACAGCAGATCTAACAAGGTCTGGGTACTCGTATTACCTATTTTTGTGTATTAATTTTGTAATGGTAATGATAATGTAAGCGCCGTCAGCGCACTTGTCAAATTTCGTTTAAATATACAACTGTGTGACAAGTTCTATTTATTAGTTTATATTTACCCTCCTAACAAGACAGTAAGGCGCGCAATAATGATATCAGAGTCTCGTGCGAACCTTAAGGGGTGTCGGTGAAGTAGTGTATTTATGTATAAAAATTATATATGCATATAAAAATTTACTTTATAAGGTTGTCTCTTCAGTGAGGCGGCCGCTCCGATGAGTCGCGGCTCTTAATCGGCGGAAATGACAATCAAATTTCCATCGACTGTGGAGGATGAGGCCAAGATACTTCATTGTGGATCCGACAGCGGTGGAAACGCCTGCGACCACAATAAAAGCTATTGGACTGTGGCAGCTGATGTGTAATTTAAATTAAAAAAAAAATTCTATATTTTTGCCAATTTTTCTCTTCATAAGGAACCTTCCTCGAACTGCAACGAATAAAACAGTGCTCAGAATCCGAAAATGTCGAATTGTTCCAGCCGTTTTCAAGTTTTGCACTCAAGCAACACATTTAGCGATTAATTTTTATTTATAAAGAAGCTAATAATAAATAATATAAAAATAATAATAAATAATAATAATAAGCTAATAATAATAATAATAATAATTGAAACTGAATTGTAGGTGGGTACAGTGTAATATGAAGCTATGTAGCTTTCAGCGCATACCGCCTTGTTGAGATAACGGCGACCTCAAGAGCCTATAAAAATGCTAATAGAATGGCAAAGGTGGATGTGGTGTTTGGAACAAAAAGGAAACGTCTAATGCGGAATTGGCGGAGGTATAAAGCGGGGACTTTGAAACGATAATTTTTATTTCTTCTTTCATGTTATTAACTATAAGGCGTCATAATATTGTTACGCGCAGGGTGACTGTAAATGCCGTGTATGAGCGAAAGAAACCATTTATTTTCACAAACCAAGATGACCGCTAAAATCACCAAACTTGTCCGATGAAACTTGCCAAAAGTCGTCAATAATTTCCTTATTGTGTCGCCGGTTCACTGTAGCAGATAATTTTGCAAAAGCTCCGAAGAGTCGCTTTCGTATCGCTTGTTGTCGCACAACTAACTAACTTGAGCGGCCGCATTCTTATTTATACCACATAATGTAAACAAAATTGTAAACAGGCCATTGAAGATTCGGCAATGCTTTTTCTGTTGAAATGTAAACTCTATGTTGTAAACATAAGGACTAATTTCCTTTGACACTAGTCGGAAAGGGGCGTGGTTACCATCGATAGGGTGGAATACTCCAGGCTTTCGGCAGGTGCGAGCGTTTTTTCCAGAACGTCCCATCCTAACAATATTTAAAAAGAAACTTGTTGTTCTTTTAAAAAAAAATTATTATCATTTTTACATGATAACCAAATATTCGTGATACTGTAGGGCCAAGGACATACCTATAAAAAGAAATGATCTTTTTAAGAATCTGTTCGTTTAGAAATCTGACATCCGCTGGGGTCCACCCACAACCTGATAAAGCTAAGATGACGCTGATGATGATGAAGGAAAGCATTTGTATAAATTCATTCGATTGAATTTACCCGTCAGTGACATGGCGTTTCATGTGTTAATTGGCGACGGTAGCCATTTACCATCAAGTGGACGGTCAGCCATTATGTGAAAAAGATTATTGATAAAAGGTGAAAAACAGTAACATTCATTTCTATCGAGTTTATTCGTCAACACAAAGATATCGCGATACACGACTCCTCGGATTACACATGTAATGTAATAAATTAAAGAGACTGAGGAGATTTGTAAACATTTTTCTTTGTTTGGTTACGATAATAAAGAATAATAATTGTAAGTAAATAAACACCGGTTACATTACAAGTAGGTGTCAAAGAAAATATTTATTCTTTCTTTATACATTTTTTTTATGTTATGTCGACAGACAGGCTGACGGTCCACTTGATGGTACGTGGCTACCGTCGCCTATAACACAAGCAACGCTACAGGTGCTGCAAGTGCGCTGCCGACTACAGTAGGATTAAGGATAAGGGATTAGGAGGGGATAAGGAAATGGGCTCTGGCATCCCTTACTCACTCACCGAAACACAACAGCACGTATATGCTGTTATTTCACGGTGGTCTTCTGTAAGGGGGTGGTCACTGCCGCCAGGCGGGCTGCCCAAATGACTGCGAAACGCAGTGTGCCCTACCACTACTTTTCAAATCCAGACCAGAGTCAATTTTGAAAATTACATTAAAATTTCTAAACTTGACCCCGCCGGGAATCGAACCCGGGGCCCCTGAGACGTTAGGCAAGCATCCTTGCCACTCATCCAAAGGGCCGTCATATATATAGCTTGAAAAGAACTCATTGGAATATTGTTGTAGCAATATTAATTATCAAGTTAACATGCAGGACGTACACAATGGAATTATTCAATGTGTCTTAGTTATCCAGCTGTAAATGTGCGATAAGGTGAAACGGACAAAATTTACAGGCGTACACCCAAACCTCGCTTTGGGTTCATTCTGTTTTGGTAATGTTTGACGTCTGGAACTAACATATAAATACATATATTTAAAAAATAATTTATTTTAAATTCAATTAATAGCTGTGCCTGCGAATTCGTCGGCGTGAAAAATGAAAAATATAACACCTGATATAACGCCCGACATCTTTATCGCTGTGACGACGGTGGCGTCGAGTTTTTTTTATATTTTTAGACGATCTCTCGGGAACTAAATATTTTTCCTGGATAAAATGTATCCATTATGTCACTCCAGGTAATAATCTCTCTGTGTGCCAAATTCAGCCGTTTTTGCGTTATTGAGGAACAAACATCCAAACAAACAAATTTTCTCATTTATAATATCGCTCTGGCTCAATTTTAAAAAGACATTTAACTCATGAATCTAATTTCATTTTTGGGTCTCGATTTTTATTTTATATACATATATTTATTAACACGTATTGTCAGAATGATTAACCAATATCTAACATATAAACTAAAATGATCTAATCTAAAAATAAATTAATATTAAATTGATTAAAAACTAATAATATAAAAATGGACCCTGCGGCATTGTACCAAGTACGCTGGCAGCATTTCCTCGTTGAATGGCCAAACTAATACGTTGGCCGAGGAAAGTGCCAGCTCTTCGGTCTCCCGTCGCATCAATAAGCCTCTTCGAGATGTCTTTGAAGAGGCTCATTGCTGCAGGCCCCCACGGACCGAGTGTCTCGACTCCGAATGGTACAAAACCATATTCGGCGCCGAGGCCACTATATTTAGACATTTTATTTTTTTCCGCCGCCTCTGCTGCGGCTGCTGCCTTAGTGGATGTTCCATGGAGATGCGAAGGGGCTAGTGTGTCTACACAAGTAGCATCCCACACCAGCACTCTTCCCAATCTCCACGGAATCAGGGACATCCCATCCGGTCTCTTGCCATCGTTTCTCAAGATGCCTGCAGGCTCTAATATAGCTGGTACATTGGCTGACGCAAGAGACCGGCGGAGGATGTCGTCTAAGGCAGCATGCCTTGAAAAGCGGCCAGCACTTTTCTGGCAAGACAGTCCATGGTGACCAAGACGGTCGACTATACTGCCACAGGGACATTGATGTTGGGCGCAGACCGGGACCCCTAGGCGGAGGCAAATGGAAATTCTAAAGGTTGTGGGATCTAAAAAAGTACCAGTGTTTGCTGATGGATGTGCTTGGAGCCAGAATCCTGCTTCTTTGGTATTAGCAGCGAGGAGTCTGGCTCTTCCCGTAGTGCAGCACTGGCTGAGCAAGGAATCTAATGTCAATTTGCAGGCTATGTCGTCCCAGCTCCGTTGAGAATTTGGAACTTGCACTGAATTTTGACCGGGGCAAGCAATTAGCCAGGCTTTATTAGCATCGTCCAGGTTCTGAATTTCGTAGTTTGAACATAGGATTTTACCTATGAGATTCAGAGAGGCATGAACTGATGATAAAAAAGCTGGTAAAGCAAAGTTGGAAATTTTACGGATCCCTAAGCCACCGTGTCGGATGGGAAGAGATGCCTGAGTCCAGGACTGCTCGTTTAGTTGTATGTTTAAAATTGATTCTAAATTATATTGTATATTATATCTATTTATAATATTATATTGTATATTGTCATTGAATCAGAACTGTATTGTATTGTAGCGAACGGTCGGTGGCATTGCCTATTTGTATGCGTATGCGTGACTCACAATAGGGGATCGGACAAATTTTCAGAAAGTGTTTTAAATTAATCTTCATGGATATTTATTCCCATAAAAAATACTATTTTATTTATTTATAGCCTTTCAGGTACTCAAAATCATGTTTTCATATTGTTTGTTTGAAAATGCCGCCAAAACGCCACGATAGTTCATCTGAGAGCGCGTAAAGTCATTTGTGGTCATATCATAACAAAACAGCTGCATTGGCATAAGACAATGATTGCCCACAAATGACGTCACTGTGATCGGTGTTTCAGTATAGATTAAAAATATTGTAAATAATAAAATTTTATTTCTTCATTTAAAAATATTTAAATTAATTATATAAAATTATTATTCGATAAATAATCGTAAAAAATTATATATTTTCTTTCTAAGTACATTTTAGATTTTAATCTGATTACTGTCCGATCCCCTATTGATGTATCAATCAAATCAACCATTTTAAAAGTGGTGTAGAGAGCTAATAAGATAAAGGAACAAGCCGAAGATAAGATTATATTTCCTTACTGTGACACAACACCTGTACTTCCGCTTCCGTTAAACGGGGTAATGATTGCAAAAAGAGAGTGCCCTAATAATGCCTGTCACTCCATCAGCTACTACGAATTACACGTCAAAATTGATACTGTCCCAAACAGGACGTCTTTAACCTTGGTTTAAAATAATGAGGACCCTATGACTATGACAAAGGATTATTTTATTAAAATAGGTAAAATGAATATAAAAGTCAAATTTTATATTTATTCAACCGTTATTTTTAATTCTTTTTTTTTTAAATTTATACTAGCTGACCCAGCAGACATTGTCCTGCCCGAACCCGATAATAATTCTGTAACCCGATTGTGGCGCCACCTATCGAGTTCAATTTTATTGTCAAAGTGACGCGACACTTAAAGTCAATCAAAGTCATACAAAAATACTAAAATTGCGATTAAAAAATGGGGGGTGGGGGTACAAAGGTGAAAGATACTTTACGACCAATTCTCATACCTAACAAATATACAAATAAAATTTCATATAAATGGGTCCAGCCGTTTCGGAGGAGTTTTTTTACGAACACTGTGACACGAGAATTTTATATATTAAAATTAAATGAATAGGTATAATTATAACATAATCAACATTCACTATATGCAGGTTAGTGCTTAAGGCGAGGACTTAGTAGAAAAGCTTTATTTTCGTCGCCTAATTTGACTTGTAAGAGTAAAATTGCAACTTAGATAAAAATACAGAGCATAATAAACTATATTTAAAAGAGTTTGAATCTGACGGATTTATATAAAAAAATATATTTTCTGAAAAAATAAAATAAAATAAAATAGTAAATTACTGCCCAAAAAAAGCTTTCTCGTCACAGTACTAAAAGCGACAACTGTATTATTTTTCAAGCTTATTAATTATCTAAAGTTCTGTTGGCTAATTGGCTATTGGCTACTTTTGTTTCATTTTTCATATTTTACGCAATATTTAAGAAAGACCTTCCAATTTTAAATCTGTTCGGTTGTCTCCGAGAAGTTACAAAAATTTGTTGTGAAATATTGCACCTTAATTCATGGGTGATTAGGTTGCGCTCATTTTGTTGTTTTAAAGATTTATGTTGTTTGAAGAGGTGACATTCAAGCTTTAAGAAGCGCAATAACTAAACTTCTTCAAAGTCTTTTGTCTTTGAGTACATCATATTCTATGGACATCAGCGACACAAACTGGACGATCTTGAAGCATTGTACTTCTTAATTAATTTGTTAATCTTTTCAATTTGAAGGAGGAGCGTTCCTCAGTGTAGTTAGGCGAGAAATAGGGGGCCCCATCGATGACGGGGCCCTGGGCACTTGCCCAGAGTGACCAGTGGAAAAAAGGGGCCTGATCCCAAACAATCCTTAACAAATTGGTCTTCAATCAACACTAATTAGTTTAAAAGCAAGCAAGTTTTAAAGTATTTTATCTAATGTTCTTTTAAAGTTTTTATTTTATTTTTTAAAGTGTTATTTAATGTTATCAATCTTATCTTTAATCTAAAGTATAGTGACATTTGAAAATGAACTCTCCCTGTACGATTGAAATTTATCGATTCATTTCTGTTTGTTACGTTTATTTTGCGTAAATACTTGAATCAATTTTGATAAAATTTGTTATGGAGATAGCTAGTTTCACGCCTGGAAGTTTTATTTTATTTTATTAAAACCACTTGAAGTAGGACTATAAAGGAGGATAATAACACTTACTTAGTTTTGTTCAAGGTGTGAAGATTGAGTAATAAAAAAAAATAGAATTTTGAGTAAATTATCAAGGATGGTCGAAATAGACCCATAAATTTAAAGTTGTAAGTTTGTATGTAGGAATAATCTCCGAAAACAATTCCAATTTTAAAAATGATTTTAACAACAATATAGAATTTGCCTTCAAGTTAAGTAAGAAAGTTTTTGAAGATGTTTGGATATTTGTTAGTTAACTTAATATTTGGATAATTTAGGCTAAATTTGGCAAACAAACAGTCCATGTCCTGAATTAAAACATATATTTGTTTTAATCCCTCAGGAATCATATTTCACACTTAAAGGGGATTGCCAACTTTTGGGCCCAACCTGTTACAGAGAAAGTAAATGGCGGAAAAAATCCTTTATTTCTGGATTATTTCCCAGAATTTATGATTAGTCGTGACAATACTAAAATGATAATTGCAAAATATATTGTTCAAGTAACACAATCTCTAACACAACCTAACCATAGAGGCCATATATCTTGATTATGCAACTGACAATCAAATACCATATGATACTAATTTGGAACTTGTAACGGGCATCAATTCGTGGAAAACTGAAACCAAAACATAAAATTCTGGGCCCCACGATGTATGGGAGATGGGCGGTGCCCTTTCGGGAACTGTCTAACGCTAACTGTGGCTCTAGCATGAGTTTACGATACTACACTCGCTAGCGAGAGCGTAAAACATTTATATGGAAAATTGATAATTTGACATTGACAGTTTAAGATTTCCCATACAAAAGTTTTACATTCTCGCTAGCGAGTGTAGTATTGGTGTAGTATCGTAAACTCATGCTAGAGCCACTGGTAACGTTATGTAGAAAACTTAAGTGTAGAATAAATATTTATAGACGCTCTGCAGAGTGTGTGACATAGACTACTTTTTGACTAAAATATGGGATTAGCCGTGGACAATGGCTGATGAGTTATGTAACTGGTTAGGCACTGAGTACCAGGAAAATCTTCGTCAAAATAGAAAAAAAAAGTAATTCACGTTGGAACTTCTAACTAAATATGGAATCTTCCGTAAGCCTCTAGAGACACACGTCCCTCTTTTATTATGTCTTATTTTATTCTCGCTACTCGGTTTTCTTTTGACCTTAACAACTCTGTACCCACATCTACAGCTATTACATATAGGTATACTTATAATGTACAATATGCTTCTAAAAATACATAAATACGTTTAGTAACAACTACCTACATCATTCTTCGTAGGACACTATTTATGGAAAGGCATGTGTATTCTTGTCTTTTTGTTGTGACTAATAATATGTAGATCTATTCACCAATTATTCTAATCCTAACTAATATTAAAAATCCGAAAATGAGTTTGTCTTTTTTTTATGTTAAGGTCGGCAGACAGGCTGACGGTCCTGAGTGCTGCCAGGTCCATTTGAGTGTTGGGCGCCAGATCAGTTTAAAAAAAGCGCTAGATTCCGCTAACCAAGCGCGATTAAAAAAAAGCGCTAAATCTTAATGCTATTTCTAAATCAGGGAGTTAAATAGATGCGTTCCAGATAACAACCATATTGTTTGATTGACCAAAAAAAAGGGCTTGTAGGTATAGATTTTTCATTTCAAGTACCTATCGTTTTCGTTCTGAAGAAAAATTTCTTTAACTTCGACTTGAAGTTGGGATTACTTTCCCATTCAGTTTTATAGTGTTGTTTGTAAGATGTTTTCTTTTTAAAGGCACGTCTTTGATATCAATCAGAATCACATCGATGTGTCAATCACATCTACCAAACTTGAAAAACTTAAATATAACTTTAAAAACACCATAAAGAAACACACACCGGCATGTTCGAAGAGTACGATCACATACAATGAATAGATTTTCCGCTAGGAGTCAACTGCTAATATTGGGAGTTGATTACCCTAAAATTCCGCTAGATCTGGCGGCGAAAGCGCTAAAATGGCAGCACTCTCCACTTGATGGTAGGTGGCTACCGTCGCCTATAACACAAGCAGCGCCTAAGCTGCTGCAAGTGCGCTGCCGACTGCAGTAGGATTAAGGATAAGGGATTAGGAGTGGATAGGGAAATGGGCTCTGGCATCCCTTACTCACTCACCGTGACAGAACAGCACACGTGCTGTTATTTCACGGTGGTCTTCTGTTTGTCACGCTTACACTTCTAAACTACTCAACCCGTCATCATGGAATTTTGCATACATATTGCCAGGTCACAGAAATGGACATAGGGTACCTATCAACCAGAAAAAAGTACTGTTCCCAAGGGATCGTCGAAAATAAAAACAAATATTCAACACCTGACAAAAATATATGAACAACTAGCTGATGCCCGCGGCTTCGCTCGCATTCAAAAATAAGAGAATAACGTCTGACCTAAATATATGAGCAATGTAACGTCTAACATTTTTATTGCAGTTATAGCTTTGCCAGGCGTTAGATGATCCCTCAGGAACAGTACTTTTTTCTGGATGAAATATACCCTATGTCCTTTCCTGCATCCCTGACAACGTGTATGCAAAATTTCATGACGCCGATCATCATTCAGCTCTTTAGGTTTTATTAGTAAAAATCAAGTACCTACTTTGATAAACTTGCTGATTTTGATAAGGATTATAATAATATAGTATTATAGTATATAGTATTATAGTTATAAGTATTTATAGTTTTCTAGCTTAAATATAAAAGTTGGACAAATGCTGTCGCTGACTTTTGTGAGTACTCCTTAAGAATCGATTTTCACATAAGGAATGGAAATTTTATGAGATGAGAAGTAAAATTAATACAAGCGTTAACTAAAAAGCGTTACGTTATTTATCACTTTGATAGTTGTACAGACAATATATCTAATACATGTTTTTATATGTTCTCTAGTTCTATTCTCTGGGCTTATGGAAGCAACGACATCGATTAGAACAACTTGTATGAAAAGTGTAGTCCGCGTTGAGGAACGAAACGATAGCACGTTATAACCGCATATTAATACTTCTTTTGGTCGGCGTTCTGTTAACTTCTCACATATTTATATTTACAACAAAACAAACCGGCATTGTGATATAAAAGACAAAAATACCAAGAGCATCAAACCCATTGTTCGGAATTGGCTTCTCGGACTTCATTATGACGATATTGAACTTTTACTGAAAGGCATCCAATAAGTCACAACACTAACTTACTATCTGAAACAGGATTTTGCTGGCGCACACACACACACACACATACACGCACGCACACACACATACATACATACAGACACATAGACAGACACCCAAATCTCCTTTTCTTTTAATGACTATTTTTAATTCTAAAATTTTATATCTTATTAAATTCTGGCCTTTACAATACAAGCTATGCTTAGTGTAAAGGTCACCGAAAACTATTCATATGTGTAAACTATCTGTAAATTTTAAAATAAATAAATAAATAAAAAATAAATAAATAAATAAAACCTGCTTGTGCAGCGACATCTGTCGTCGAAAAAATGAACTATTTGAACTTATAAAACGTAATGATATTTCTGCATACACAACTTTTGTTGGATTACATGACATCTGAGTATGCAGAATGTAACTAAATAATATAAAGCAATTAGGTACCCAGTTATCTATTGACATGAGGAAAATTTTGTACTTTTAAAGGAGTAATTTGTAGGCATTATCAAGCTCGACAACTTTTCTATAGAAATCAATCATATACACAAAGCAGTATTCGAAAGAAAGCTATTTTTGACTATTTTTTCATTAGCAAATTCGATTGCCACGAGAAAACGTTTTCATTTTAGAGCTTATGTCCATCCTGAAATTCTATCCTAACTGTTGGTGATATTTTTTTTAAAATCGGTTGAGTAGATTCGAAGATTACAACGTACACTCTTTATAATATTAGTATAAATTAAAAAAGTAGTTAAAATCCTTCTGAATTTTCATTATCGTCGTGAGACGCAAGAATAGTCGTCACCTACAACAATTTAATTAGGGGAACTGGCATAGACATGTTTAAGTATTCCTCCGCATTTTCTATTATCGCGTTCAGCATAATGGTTTGTCGTTTTTTGAGTTTTTCTTTTATTATTGGCTTATTTTTGTTTTCGTCTTGCGCATGCCAAGTTAGCCTATAAGTGGAATATATGATATTTTAAATGTGTTTACGTATTAAGGATAGTTGTATACTGTGTTGGCTTCCTAATAAAATAAAAATAAATAAATAAATAAATATACTCTTACAACTTAATTTATGTCAAATACCGCTACTAAACTTGCATTTGTAGTTAGATTGTTACGGAATAATTGGCATTAGTTCATACGCATACGAATTCATAGTGCATCGGATGTGTCCTCACGTTTCGGGTTCGTAACAACGTGAAACTTTCCCCTACTCGCTCACAGTTTAGCGAGGGGTAACAAGCTTTGCCAACCGCTCGTTAACTAACCGAGGCAGTCGCTAACTTGATCCCTCTTGCTTCCACCTACAATACTGTCACTGTCACAGTCAATGTCAAAACCAGGGCAGTCAAAGCAAATTTCTCTTTTAATATGAAGCATTAAATTGTGATTCCGTTTGTAAGCAGTAATGAATTCCCTTTGATTTTATGTGTTGATTTGAATTGAATATATAATGATAACGATAACTTTATTTACATGAGAATGTGAGTACAATGATATAAAATTAAATATAATACAAGTCGTAATTACGACGTACAAATTTTTTATTATTGGTACCTATATAAATGTCAATTATACCATTTAATTATACAATAATAAAGGGAAAAAGCACATTAAATATTGAGTTAAATTACAATTAAACAAACAGTGATGACGTCATGTGTAATAACTATGTCAAAGTACGGCAAACAAATCAAAAATAGATATTTTATGTATAATCCATTTATATTAATAGTCAATCGAATTTGTCATCAAAATATTCACTAACAGAGCATCTATCTATTAATAGTTTAAATAGTTTGTTTTTAAAAATTATGATATTTAATTCTTTAAAATAGTCTGAGTCTGGCAGTTTATTATATATTTTAATGGACATACAATAAGCGTTTTTAGCAAAAACTGTAAGTCTTTGTCGTGGTAGGTAGAACTTATTGCCACGTTTATTTCTGCCCTTTACATTATTATATTATTTTTTTTATTTTTAGTCACAAGAAGGGCCACTAGGAAGTTATTACATAAACCAAAATTTATTAATGAGTATGGCAAAAGAATCTCGCAATATATAATTCCCCATCTAATTAACAATTTACCTATCAATATAAAAAATGAAATAGCACAAAGAAACTTAAAGAGTACATTAAAAAAATATTACCTAAATTAAATATAATAAGATTATATTTATTGGATTGAATAATATAATTAAAAATTATATTTATATAACTAAATTAAATAATTATTCTATAAAAACACATGACTGCATAGAATGGGACACCTGTGTAGCGAGTTGCACACGCACAAAGCATACCGATGTGTGTCGACGATTCGGTCGGCCGGTTTTGCATCTTTTAAATTGAGTTGTAACATTGTTATTGTAATTTCTTGTATAATATATGATGTTGTAGTGTAATGTTGTATTGGCGTGAAGTTAATGTCTAGACAAACCAATAATGGTTTACAGACATTGTAAACATTGTGTATTGAATCATGTATGAGATAATAAATAAATAAATAAATAAATAAATATCTCTGTTTTTTTTAAAATAAAGACAAGTTTTTCTGCACAAATACACACGTTTCATAGATGTATAGACAGGGCAATGTAAGAATACTATATATTTTTTTAAAAGTTTACAACTTTGCAAGGAATCGACGCTAAACATTGAACGAATGCACTTCTTTTGGGACTTGAATACGGTTTCAATATTGACAGAATTTATATAAGAGTGAATTTAGCTTTCCTGAGTGAGTCTAGCGGTGTGGGAAGTTCAGCAATATTTGAAGACACATGTAGTTCAGCCGATCTGGAGCAAGCGAGCCTGGTGTACAGCCTACCTCAATTTGTCCCTAAGAAAGAAATAATATACGTATAATAAAATCGTAAACGAACCGTGTCTGTACATTAAAGATTAAAAAAAACACAATTTGTACACATTGTACTTATATTAGAATAAAATAAAAAATAAAATAAAAATAAAAATAGCCTTTATTGCTGAAGTTAATTAACAAGAAAAGAAAGCATAATATATTATTTATCACCAACAACTCCAACTTGTCTTGCGACATAGGCCTCTTCCAAAGCTTTCCACTTATTGCGGTCTCTTGCCGTTTTTTGCCAAGCTCCGTTTGTTGTCTTGTCCAGGTCATCTGCCCATCTAAGATAAGGTCTTCCTCTTTTCCGTAATGATCCTCTTGGGTACCATTCCACAATGTCTTTGGTCCATTTACTGACGTTATGTCTGATCATGTGTCCACTCCAACGCCATTTTTGTTGCTTTACGATATCATTTATTCTTTTTGTTTTTGATTTTTCTTTAATTATTGAGAGTTTAATTCTATCCTTTAACTTTATATTAAGCACACTTCTTTCCATATGATTTTGGCAAACTTCGAGTTTCTTGAATTGTCTTTTTGTCAACGTCCAAGTTTGGCATCCATATGTCATTACAGGTATTATGCACTTATTAAATAATTTAAATTTTTGATTTGTCGGGATTTCTTTAGCTTTCATCACCTCTTTAAGTGCCCAAAACTTATTCCATGCGTTTCCTATTCGTCTGTCGATCTCTTTATTAGTCTGGTCTAAGGGTGATATTATCTGTCCTAGGTAAACGTATTCTTTAACAAATTCGATTACATTTCCCTTCACAACAATTTGCTCCTCTGTACTATTTGTCATTAATTTTGTTTTTGTCATATTCATAGTGAGGCCAACCAATTTGCTTTGTGTGTCAAGATCTTCCAACATGATTTTTAGGTCCGCAGGGTTATCTGTTATAATTACAAGGTCATCTGCAAATCTTAAATGATTGAGTTTTGCACCATTAATATTAATCCCATATTTTTCCCAATTCATCCTTCTAAATACACTCTCTAGGACTGCAGTAAATATCTTTGGTGACAAAGGATCTCCCTGGCGAACTCCCTTCTTTATAACAAATTCGTTCCCAACTCTCTCTAATTTAACTCTTGCTTTACTATTTAAGTAAATTCCCTTTATTATTCTTATATATTTTTCTGGGACGCCTTGTTCTTTGAGTGAAATCACTCAAAGAAATATTAGAATAAGTACAACAAAAATATATTTTAGAATTTTTGTTGGTTTGTCTTTTTGTCTGTGCGTTTGTGCGTGTTAATCTCAGAAACGGCTTAACCGATTTGAACGCGGTTTTGACAGAAGTATTGTAGCAATAACTCCGTAACATTTAATGTTTGTTTCATTCCAATCGGTTTGCAAACAAAAAAGTTACGCGCTATATGGAGTTGCGGGCTCAGCTAGTAAATATACGTAAAATTTTGGTAGTAAATAAATACGCAATAATAAACATTGCGTATTTAACATTGCGGCTAACCCTTCCTTAATCACTCACCGAAATAATAGGGATCTGTTTTATTTTTTACTACATGGTTTTTTTTCTGTTCAAATGTTAGTGGTGCGACCCTTACGCCTTAAGGGGGAGACAAACGCTAAATACTAAAAATATCCATTGTTTAATGAAGATGTTACAAGAAATAGACAAGACAATTGCTTTGAAAAAAATATATATTATACTTAAACATGTGAAGAACCAATTGTATTAATTAGAATTTTCGTTAAAGTAATAGAAACTCCACAAAAAAAGTTAGAAAACAAGAAGAATTTGACCTTTATTGAAAATTCTCTCGAAAACGGCTTATTGCACGCATATGAATCCTGTACCTATTAATAAGTTAATATCAGATTAAAAAATTGTATTAATAAAAAAAAAATTTTGTGTAATGTTCTAATGGTAAAAACATAAAAACACCATTTCTAGGCCTGTTGAATTGGATCCGCCGCCAGCGAGTTCTATAGTAAATGTCATTTGCCTCAGTGAATCCCTTAACCATCGGTGACAGATTACCAGATGTAGATTCCGGTTTTGCACATATAGATTTATGTAATTAGAACGTTTTTTTTTTGCATATAAACCTAAAGAAATCTATCTCTATGTAATAGTAATAAATTGCATTAAAATAAAAAAATGCTTGTCTCGCATGTGATATTTTACTCTGTTTAGAGATAATCTATATTGCAGGGTTTAAATCCTTTTAATCTGAATATTTTATAAAAAACACGTTAACGTACTTACATACAGTCCGAAGCGAGGCGCAGTGAAACATAATTTAAACGCTTTTCGGGCGCTGAAAGGGTTTTGTGCTTATCTTCAGTGAAATCGCCTTTATGCGTTCATACATTTTAAAGAAGCAAAACGTTTACACTTTAGTAGACGCGATGTGTGCCTGACCTAAATCATTTTCTGCGTTTTAGGGTTAAAACCAGGCGTCACTCTAAGCCGACTTAATTTTATAGTCCACGTGTGTTTTATAGTATTATGTTAAAACTAACATTTGATTTGATGATGACTATGGCCGGAGCTATCAATCGTGACATCGAGATTCAACACTTTCAAATTCAATGGAGAGAAGAGACCAAATGGTTATTCGTAGATATAGATTCTTTTTTTAAAACATTTATTTTGAGAAAAGTAATTAAAGAAATCACTTTTTTTATGTTAAGATCGGCAGACAGGCTGACGGCCCACTTGATGGTAGGTGGCTACCGTCGCCTATAGGTAACACAAGCAACGCCAAAGCTGATGCAAATGCGCTGCCGATTAAGAAAGAAAGAAAGAAAGAATTTTATTTCGTACACACACACATACAAGAAATAACTATAAAAAACTACAATATTAACTAAAAAAGCGTAGTGGTGCGTCCGAAATAGGTCCCTGACTCAGCATAATGCGATGGGTGGGACCCACAGCGCTGATTTTCAGTCAAGGCCTGAAAAATACCTGAAAAAATCTGTGCAAAGCAACAACAAACAAAGGAACAGAAAGAGAACAAATAAGACAAAAATTGAAACCGTAAGAAAAAACATAAGAAAAGATTATACATAAACATAAGAACATAAGAATAGAAAAGATTAACATAACATTAAACATAAGAAAAGATTAAAGATTAAGGAAACACCAAAACAAAGGCATATAGGTACAAATATGTGAACATACAACACAAAAATATGATTAAAAAAGATGATTAAAACAATAATAATAATAATAAATAAATAATGCCACAAGTCGTGTTTCTTCACGCTGTAAACCTAAAAAGTGTTTTTTAACGTTCTTTCTAAAAGTAGCTACAGTTTGAAGCTTCCAATAAGGTGGAGGTATAGTATTCCATACTTTACTTGCAGCATATTTAAAAGATCCCCTATAAGCCGCAGTCCGATTAGGATAGGTATAGGATAGGGGATAGGGGACAGGGATTAGGAGGGGATAGGGAAATGGGCTTTGGCATCCCTTACTCACAGGTTTAGGAGGAGATAGGGAAATGGGCTCTGGCATCCCTTACTCACTCACCGAAACACAACAGCACAAGTGCTGTTTTTTCACGGTGGTCTTCTGTATGGTTATTGCCGCCAGATGGGCTGCCCAAATGATTGCCAGACGGGCTGCCCAAATGACTGCGAAAACGCAGTGTGCCCTGCCACTACTTTCCAGATCTAGACCAAAGCCAAATTTGAAAAGATCATTGTTCAAAGTTGACCCTGCCGGGAATCGAACCCCGGAGCCCTAGAACAGAGCCTAGAACAAAGCAGACACCCTAACCACTCATCCAACGGGCCCGCCAAAACAAAAATTCTATTTTATCCCGTGTAGGTAATGTCAAGCCGTGATAAGTAAGCGTCTTACTGCCGCACTCAGAGTCGTTTTAATGATTACTTAGCGACTCTTTAGTAAAGATTTAAAAATGTTTACTCTCAGAGACAGTTAATGGTTGATTAGTGGTCTTAAGTGACACTTAATTTTAATGACAGCTCAACCCTTACTTAAGCTTCTTAAATGGAGAATTTGACATTTCGAAAGTGAGGTAATCTTATTAATAATAATCTATTGTTCGTGGAGTCGTTACATAGGTAGCTAAAATTATTTAAAAAAAAATTAAATTTAAAAACTAAAATTATATCTTGACAAGATGATAAGAATAATAGATACTTTACGAAAAAAAGTAAAGTATATTACTTCTATGAAAAATTGACAATTAAAATTGACAATGATGTGAAATGTTGCCGTATTTAAAAAATCTTGACTTTTTAATTTATTTAATTATAATTACGTCTATTATTGTTAATTTTAACTGATAATAATAAGAAAAGACATGTTTAACTGATTTTTATGAAAAACTCTTATTTTTTTCTATACATAAATTGATTTGCCGAATGATATCGTGTCATTGAGTTTTTTCTTATGACAACACTGCACGTTATCGATATGCATTTCGATAGAACGCACAGTCCTATGCTTACTTAAAGTGGTATTTAACTAATGAACCATTAACTTTCGTCTCTGGGAGCCGCGGCTCATTAACGTATTTAATTGTATTTAGTTAAGTGTCTATTAGTACTAATTTAATGAACGTCTCTGAGTGCGGCAGTTAAAAGGAACTCTACTTTGTGACGCTTTAAAAAAATTACTTTTTTAAAAAAAATAACAAGTTTTAAAACAAGTTCTTTTTAAAAAAAAAAGCTGTTATAAATCTATACTATAATATTATAAAGCTGAAGAATTTGTTTGTTTGAACGCGCTAATATCAGGAACTACCGGTTCGAATTGAAAAATTCATTTTGTTTTGAATAGTCTATTTATCGAGGAAGGCTATGGCTATATAACATCACGCTACGATAAATAGTATTATATAAGCAGTGTCCAGTACCGCGCGCCCCATGCGCTAGCCGCCGCCGTATGTGCCGCAGCGAAGCGTGGCCGAGTTCAGCTAGTATAAACGTAAACATAAACAAGCGAGCTCATATCCATAAAACACTGCCGTATTAAGTGTTCATAGTTCGCAATGCCCTGTGCTCGCCAGATTGTCAGGGCTTTGCATCGATAATATTCAAATATCCTTGAACACGACCATGTTCAACTGTACTCACAATTCAATATGCAAATTATGATTCTATATCCCATAGGAATGCACTTCAAACAAGAAATTTAGTTTTAAACTCACAACTAAAGTGCAATTTTCCTCATGAACTGTTCAGAACTAATACGGAATTGAAACTCGGTAACGACGCAGAATTACTGTAAGACATCAACTTCGCGTGCATCGGAATACTTCGTGAACAGTCCTGTCAATACACGTAAATTAATTGCTTCGATTCGAAACTTGTTCGAATTTATTAAGGACGCAATTTCTTTCTAATATGAATTCACCTACAACAGGTCTCCTAAAACCCTAAAATTTTCTATATATGCCTAGGCGGGCAATAAGTTTCGTCACTGTTGTGGGCGTACACCTTATCATTTTGTTTACAAGTAGTGCAGCTCTTCTTTACAGTAAAAAAAGTGTAATCCGAAAAAAGAATTTCATGGTGTTTTTCCCGCGTACCGCTTCAACAAAACGCTGGATCTCTTCATTCTCAGGTCCATTAAAAGCGCCATCCAAACTTTGTCCTGTTTTTCTGCTATAAACTCGAAACCTTAAGTCTTCATTCAACGGCCTTTCACTGTGGGTCTGCTTGACCCCATCTGAACGGCCAACAGTTTCTACTTACGCATGGGATTATCTTACTACTATAGTCTACTACTGTACCAGTATCACTTCGTCCATTGCTGAAATATTGTGATCGCCACGTGAATTAAAGCTCTCTACCTATACCTACCACGTTAAGACGTATAGAGGCATTCTTCACATCTTCACAAGCCATTGTGTGGCTTCCTAGGATGTGACTGCGCTTGTGCATCAGGGGGCCACACTCGCACAGGATATCCATTGGTGTCTCTTCTGCCTCATGGCAGAAGCGACACTCTCCCGTACTAGTGAGTCCCATTACTTTTAGGTGCTTATTGAGGCGGTAGTGCCCCGTTAGTGCCCTAGATAGCATACACAAATTGCTCCTACTAAACGACATAACCTGATTTGTCACGTTGCGACTATAGGCTTTAATGAGCGCTTTGGAATGGTTCATCCCAGGCAAGTTAGACCAGCGTTTGTAAGATTTAATAAAGCACTGGTTCCATATGGTCCAGCGAGCTAGGCTATTTGGTAGTCCGACATAGGTTCAGGACTTATTAGCCTACCTTTTGCGCCTACACGAGCCAATTCGTCGGCAACTTTATTGCCTTCGATCCCCATATGGCCAGGTACCCATCTTAGGAAAGGTATTTAAGTAGTCTACACAGTTTCACACCAGTTTTGAGACTGTAGAGTCTGAGTCCAGTGCTTGCTTGGGATTTCTTTGGATTCGTGCCTTCACAGCTTTTATCACTGCTGGAGTCCTAACAGTGCGAGGAAAACCACTTCTTTTTCTGTCTTCTACACTTGAATCTTCATTTTATCGTTTGATGGAGCGATAAACGAATCTTCTGGTTTTATTCAAATTTTTCAGTAGGTAGTTCGTAAATCTGATCTGGTGCATAACCGCACCGATACAGCGCGATAACCGCAACTCGGTTTTCTGTAAGCGTCTACTCCATATTTAAAAATAAATTAAATTCCAAATAGTGCACATACTCGAAATTCGAATTCAATAAACATTTTTGTGGCCAGCATTCTAAATTCAAAAGTTTTGATTACGCGACAGAACTTATGACCATACTAGAAAAGAAAATCGCGTTAGTTACACCATTAATAACTTATAAACGGCTGGACCGATTTTTATGATCTTTGATTTGTTTGTATTTGAAATTTAGTTCCGCCCCGAATCGGAAAAATTTACGAAAACCAATTCTTATACATTTTATAGGGAACTGGTTTGAGGCGATACGAAGTTCGTCGAGTCACATAGGTAGTATATTATAATTAAATATTATATTTTGTTTTATAAAATTTTACCACTTATTTTTTAAAATCTTACTGAGCGGAGTGTCAGGTGCGGAATTCGTCCACTTTACTAAGATTAAGGGTTAATTGGATGTGAACAGCCTGGAGGAGTAGAAACTTTATCCTAACTACAATATGGGTTTCTTCAAGTCAGCCGTAAACAAATTTACAATTTGGGCAGAGCACCTGCACCCCCTGGTGTTGATAGTGTTTTTTTTATGTTAAGATCGGCACACAATTCACTAAAGATATTATGTTGATTAAATATTTTTTTAATATTATGAAGGGTGTGGCAGGCAGACTGATAGTAAGTGGTTACCGTCGCCTATGGAAACCACCGTAAAATAACAGCACGTGTGCTGTTGTGTTTCGGTGAGTGAGTAAGGGATGCCAGAGCCCATTTCCCTATCCACTCCAAATCCTTTATCCATAATCCTACTGCAGTCGGCAGCGCACTTGCAGCAGCTTTGGCGTTGCTTGTGTTATAGGCGACGGAAGCCACCTACCATCAAGTGGACCGTCAGACTGTCTGCCGAACTTAATATAAATATATTTAAAAAAAAACCTAAGTAGTTACGTTATCCCTTCAAATACTAATCAGTAAGAAAACTAATAGCGAAAAGTCGGGTCTGTATAGAACTAATTCTCGTACTCCATTCAATACGACGTATAGACGTAATATTTCACAAATGATGATCTCACTGTTTGCGGATATCCACTCACAATATCACGTCGAGAGCCACAACAAAAACAACAACTCACAACAACAAATTTATTGTGTTGTGAAAGCACTAGAGAATGTTGCCACTGATATGGTTCTCGTGTCGTGTAACAACATAAATCGGACTCGCATTCAATTTTATCAAATTGACGTTTATGTTATGTACCTTCGGAAAAATGATTTCAAATGTCATAAATTCACTCGAGTACTGTTATTTGTTGGGTCAATGAATAAGTGTAAAAGAATGTAAGTTATTGATACAATTGCGTTATTGCTATGAAATCAAGCGTTGTTTGTTCAGTGTTCGCGGTCCATAACAAATCGTGTTTTGGTTTCACTGCAGTATTGATTGTCACTATAGAAAAGGTATCGAAATTGACTTTTATTTTAAGACCACCTGTTGCATGTGACTTCGTCCGAGTCTCTTTATAAAATATTTTTGAGTGTTTACCATTAATATAGGTACGAGTATAACTCCATTCAGCCGTTCTCAAAAGGCATCTTTAATTTTTAGGGTTCCGTACGTCCGAATAAAAAAACGGAACCCTTATAGGATCACTCGTGTGTCCGTCTGTCCGTCGCTCACAGTCAATTATCTCGGAATCTACTAGACCGATTAAGTTGAAATTTGGTACACATATATCAATTTCTGTGACCCAAACGCAGAGGTGTGACGTGAATGGATGAAACCTGTATATGGGAGATCATTTTTGGGGGGAAGGTGGAAAATTAAAAAAAAAATGCATCGTGTGACGTATCAAATGGAAGGTCTTGTTGTGAAGACCTTAAATGAGTTTTTTTGTAATTTTAAAATAAATAGTTTCCAAGTTATTCAAGAAAATAGACGAAAATTGACCATTCTCCCCCCTCCCCCCCCCCCTTATTTCCGAAACTACTGAACTTAAAATTTTGAAAAAAATACAGAAATTAGTTCTCTACTTATAGATTATAGGAAAACCTATAAGAAGTTCATAATATTAAAATAACATTAACTAACTAACTAAAGTAACTAGAGTATGCTGTCACTTAGGTTTCCTCCATACAGCCAATCATTGTCATTTTATAATAAGCCAATACAATACATGCTCACTTGACCGAGTTGATCCCTGTCTAGTATCTCACTCTCAGACCCCTGCGATAGCTTCGCTTAGTGCAAGGGCCGCTGGTGACTCTGAATTGGATAGTTTTAAGATAAAAAACTTTTGTATTTATAAACATTGTTAAATTGTTTGGCAATAAAAGATTTATTATTATTATTAACATAGTAATTCACTCAATATTGTGCCGATAGGTAACATCGTACGGAACCCTCTTCACGCGAGTTCACCTCGCATTTGATGTTTTATTTTATTTAAGTTCATAAACCATTTGTAATAATGGAAAAAATTATCCAAAGCCATAACTAACCTAGCATTATATATTTCTTTCAAATCAATACATATTATAAAACAAAGTCGTAAGTCGTTATTTATCTCTGTCAGTTTTTCCGCTTTCTTCTTCTAAACGACTCAAAGAATTTTGATACTATTTCACTAAACGAGATTTGGCAGAAAAAATTGAAAGTTTTATATAACTGAGTTTCAATGAACTCAGTGGCCAAGTATTAGCTGGTGATGACTATACAAGAAATCTAGCAATAGGGCAACTCGGAAGTCCTAAAATGGTCTTGTATACAAACTCCATCGACTTAATTCTTGAATTAATCGAATTTAATCCTTTAATAAAGATAAGAGGTTTAGAAATGGGTGGTTTTAAATTAATAAGAGTACGGTTCAATTTCAAATTAATGTTTCAAATGATTCAGTGAGCTGATGAGCTGATGATGTGATTTGTGATTTGATTACATTCATCAAGAGGCTGCTTACATTCATCAAGATTAATTGCAATTCGAATTCAAATAGCTATCTATATCTTCTCTATCATTAGAGATTACCCGATGCACATATAAACAAACAGACTACTTATTGTAGTTTTACAGTGACGTACAATAACTTTCATGCAGTCATTGTTTGCGTCTACTCTTGTCGAAAAAAATGCCCAAAATAAACAAACACACAACTCTGCTACTAGATTTGTTAGGACTAATCAATAATTGAGTTTGAATAGTGACTTTGTCACTAAAACAAAGGAATCGTCAATATTTCTTCGCGTACCGTCTTCTGCTACATTTACATACTAACCTAACCTATCCTTGAGGGACCTCGTTGGTTTTTGAAAGAGTTAGCTGTAAGAGAAGAAGTATTAAGCGCCACTGTACGTTCGCCTCTCAGACGATTTAAAATATCTTTAGTGCAAATATTGTCCCAAAAGACTCAATCGGCCGCCATTCGACGCTTCCACATAAATCGAAACTAAATTCACTATTTCTTTTGTATTGCGACACGAATACAAAACTCCATACAGTAGACCGTTACAACAGTCGCACAAAATACGTATATTATTCACTTTCAACAATTAAAACTCTTCCCGATAAAGAAATACGCTCTTCGTCTTTAAATCAATTTCGCCATCATGTTTTTTTACAACTCGCCACAGATTCCCGTAAATAAACGCAAGTCAGTGACATAGAATAATATATCTACAGCTAGGAGTGATAAAACCGAACAGAGTCCTTACACAATATTACGACAGGCCTAGATAATAATTTATGTTCCTCTATGTCTCTTCTAAACGACTCAAAGAATTTTGATACTATTTCACTAAACGAGATTTGGCAGAAAAAATTGAAAGTTTTATATAACTGAGTTTCAATGAACTCAGTGGCCAAGTATTAGCTGGTGATGACTATACAAGAAATCTAGCAATAGGGCAACTCGGAAGTCCTAAAATGGTCTTGTATACAAACTCCATCGACTTAATTCTTGAATTAATCGAATTTAATCCTTTAATAAAGATAAGAGGTTTAGAAATGGGTGGTTTTAAATTAATAAGAGTACGGTTCAATTTCAAATTAATGTTTCAAATGATTCAGTGAGCTGATGAGCTGATGATGTGATTTGTGATTTGATTACATTCATCAAGAGGCTGCTTACATTCATCAAGATTAATTGCAATTCGAATTCAAATAGCTATCTATATCTTCTCTATCATTAGAGATTACCCGATGCACATATAAACAAACAGACTACTTATTGTAGTTTTACAGTGACGTACAATAACTTTCATGCAGTCATTGTTTGCGTCTACTCTTGTCGAAAAAAATGCCCAAAATAAACAAACACACAACTCTGCTACTAGATTTGTTAGGACTAATCAATAATTGAGTTTGAATAGTGACTTTGTCACTAAAACAAAGGAATCGTCAATATTTCTTCGCGTACCGTCTTCTGCTACATTTACATACTAACCTAACCTATCCTTGAGGGACCTCGTTGGTTTTTGAAAGAGTTAGCTGTAAGAGAAGAAGTATTAAGCGCCACTGTACGTTCGCCTCTCAGACGATTTAAAATATCTTTAGTGCAAATATTGTCCCAAAAGACTCAATCGGCCGCCATTCGACGCTTCCACATAAATCGAAACTAAATTCACTATTTCTTTTGTATTGCGACACGAATACAAAACTCCATACAGTAGACCGTTACAACAGTCGCACAAAATACGTATATTATTCACTTTCAACAATTAAAACTCTTCCCGATAAAGAAATACGCTCTTCGTCTTTAAATCAATTTCGCCATCATGTTTTTTTACAACTCGCCACAGATTCCCGTAAATAAACGCAAGTCAGTGACATAGAATAATATATCTACAGCTAGGAGTGATAAAACCGAACAGAGTCCTTACACAATATTACGACAGGCCTAGATAATAATTTATGTTCCTCTATGTCTTAAGACATCTTGGCTATATTTAACAGAATCACCTCGGAGGCATCTAACACTAAGATCAATCATCCCCGGGGGTGTGTTTTTGACACATTGTATTCCCAAATCCTCATGAATAATCGGGATGTGTTCCCCTTTAATAACACGCCTTGTAATCCTTGGTTACGTCACTGTTTTAATATTAACCATTATTAGTGAAAGTACCGACTTAGCTCTCATAGTATAATGGAATTAATATAATTTACATGTTATAATTTTGCACTTGAGCTCTAAATAATGTTTTTGGTGTTTTTAGAGTTCCGTTCGTCCGAATAAAAAGCGGAACCCTTATAGGATCACTCGAGTGTCCGTCTGTCCGTCCGTCACAGTCAATTATCTCCGAATCTACTAGACCGATTAAGTTGAAATTTGGTACACATATCAATTTCTGTGACCCAAACGCAGAGGTGTGACGTGAATAGATGAAATCTGTATATGGGAGGTCATTTTTGGGGGAATGTGGAAAATTAAATTTTTTTTTGAAGACTGCATCGTGTGACATATCAAATGGAAGGTCTTGTTGTGAAGATCTTAAATTTATTTGTAATTTTAAAATAAATAGTTTCCAAGTCAAGAAAATAGACAAAAATTGACCATTCCCCCACCCTTTAATTCTCCCCCCCCCCCGTGTTTTTTCCTTAATTAATTCATAAATAATAAGTCAACTTGTATTCTATTTACATTGCCTTCGTTTAATGACCTCCTTCTTTGCAAACAGCCGTGATAAGATAACTCTGCAAACATAAATAAGATATTCGTAAATTGTACACATAAACCATCCTCAGAAATTCCTCTTTCCACCGATACAATCGGGAACAAAATCCGTTCACAAATTTCCGAGATTAGCACATACATACAGACAAAGAGAGAAAAGGGAGGAGTTTATAATTTATACTAAGTATTGGTATCGGTATCGAAATCTATATCGTATCGGCAAAAAGGCGTTTCGATGCCTTTAAATTTAATCTCATGAAGTCCTGTTCAAAGTATCTGAAACGTATTGATAACAGACACATAGTTAATGATGATGAGGCTGGGAGGCGAATGAAGTTACACAGAATTTTAATTTTAATCTTATTTTGTCTCTCGTCATAATTTCGACACAATGTTTTCGTTTTGAATATGATTAGCCCGAAAGACATCCCGTAAATTAAAAAATCTCAGGAGTTACCTACTGTACTAGACACAGTTTTGTAAAATCTGTTCCATATAAACAATTTAAATATTAGGGTTATAAATATGTCACACACTGATAACTCAGTAGAACGATCGGTTACCAATACTGCAGATACAGGTTCGAAAGCCAGTCAGGCTCTGAGTTTTTCCTTTTTTTTTCAATTAAATTAGTGCAAATGATTATTA
This sequence comes from Bembecia ichneumoniformis, assembly GCA_910589475.2. NCBI lineage: Eukaryota > Metazoa > Arthropoda > Insecta > Lepidoptera > Sesiidae > Bembecia > Bembecia ichneumoniformis. The sequence goes on along the minus strand of OU342536.1, from coordinate 15,084,729 downwards.
TACATTCTAACTGCGAAAGAAAACATCGTCTTCAACGGCCTATTAAATCTCCCCACTGCAGGGGCACAGGCTTACCCTCTCAACAAGGGCGTATGGGCTATATGGTCCACCACGCTACGCTAGTGCGGATTAGTAGACTTTACATGTGCCTTGGAATTTCTTCTTTGACGTATGCAGGTTTCCTCACGATGGTTTTCTTCGCCGTCTGAGAACAGTAAATGCACTCTAGTTTTTAGAAAAAACATGGCATAACCGCGAATCGAACTCGGACCTCCCATATGATAGGCCGCGTCTTTACCACTATATCATCAACGCTCCTCAGAAAACATCATGAGGGACATTCGTGTCCTAGAAGGTAAGTAAAGTTCTACCAATTAGCAATTTGTGAACGTGGTGGTTGTTATAAATTGTAACCAATGCCCAGCAGTGGGATTAAGTGTATGTATGTAACTCGCTGACCCGACAAATTAATTCTGTCAGAAGCTATTGGACTGTGGCAGCGATGTGCAATTTTAACAAAAAAATCAATTGTTTTCGACTGATGTCAATGTTTGGTTGTAATATTTGAATTTTTGTCAGCTAGGAACTTTGGATGAGAAAAACAAAAATAGTTTTTTCCTGCCATTTTTTTTTCCAGTTTTTTTCTTCATAAGAGCTTTCCTCGAACCTCAACGAATATTTAAAAAAAAAAACAAAAAAAAACATTTTTTTAAATACATTATTTTATTTTATTGCAATTAATTTTTATTTATAGAAATATGATATAAGTGATATATTATAGGGTCATAAATATTGTTGATCAATTAGTTTAATTAAACCAGTTTTTTTATGAAAAAAAAAAACGCAATTGCATTTGCTTGTGTTTATACTGTCACCTATAAACAGAAGTAAATGCAAGTGCGCAGTCAACCTTAGTAGATAAGGATATGGGATTAAAAAGGAGGATAGTAAAATATGTTCTGCCATCCCTTACTCACTCACTGCAACGCAACGGCACACTTGCTCTTATTTCATTGTAGCTTTCTCTAAGGGGGTGGATATTGCCAGACGGACTGCCCTCAATTTATGAATTTATGATTGAGAAACGCAGTGTGCTCTGCCATTACTAAACAGAATAGAAGGATTGTAATACGTGTGTAATTACACAGAACTGTACTTATAACTAGATTTTGGTCGACACTAAAAGATTTATCATCAAAGCGTCCGACCGCATTATATCAATGTCCGAGTAATTAATGAATTGTCCCCCATGTATGGCTCGGGAATCCGGGACACATTCCGATTCATGTACGTATTTTGACTCGTGTCGAATGGTGTGTGATATATGTTTAAGTGATACTGCGAGACCTCGTTTCAAAGAGGCACTTAAACGGCTGCTTATAGAGGCTTTTGTGGGATAATGGCCTTGAGGCTTAACACTGATGATCTGAGGTTGAATTTGGAGAGCCCTCGCGACCCCCGGGGAGTTGTAACGGTGTCACTCGAAAACAAGAGGGCACAGATCACTAAGTTCTCTCAGCTCTTTGGAAATACGTAAATGAATTATTCACTTGGGATAAGATTAATGCAAAAGGGTGGATGGTAACTGAAATCTGTTGTTCAGTTTGTGGTTTCTTGTTGGACTTACTGTGAATAGTTTACATTGAAACACTGAAGTTCGTTCCGTATCTATACTTCCCGATCCTGAAGATTTATTCGTTCAACTACACACTTTATACTTTAAAAATTCTGCTAACAATATGAAGGCGAAGGTTTGTGAGGATGTATGGATTTTTGTTACTATTTCACGCAAAAACGGCTGAACAGATTTGAATAAAATTTGACACACAGATAGTTTATTACCTGGATTAAAAACACAGGATATTTATTATCCTGGAAAAATGTTAAGTAAATGTGGTATCGTCTAAAAATATAAAAAATGGCCTCCACCGTCGTTTCAGCGATAAAGATAACAGGCGTTATTTCATCTTTCAAAGCAGATGAAGTAGCGGGTACCAGTTAGTACATTATGTAAACTTACGTCCAAGGATTAAAATGCTTTGAATTATTACGATTATAAAAAAAAAAACCAAAAAATCTCGGATATCTAACCACCATCTGAGTAAAGTCAGGGTAAGAAAAGGATCGTCACCTGAAAGTGCCTGCGTCTGTGTTTCCCACAGGACTACAACCTCGGAGTCTTCAAAACCAGGGTAAATGGGCATTTACTGGGTAAGCGTGGTCCACCTTCGGCCGCACCTGCACCTCACATCAGGTGAGATAGTGGTCAAGCGCTACCTTGATTTAATAAAAAAAAGTCGACATTGCCTGCACCAGGACAATTGTCAGTCAGTTGTTTCCTAAGTGCTTTAGTTTCAAAAGGTATTAAGAATCTACGACTTGATAAAGGAATTAATTTGAAAACTGACGAAGGTTTTCCTACCCTGACTGTACTAGGAACACTACTCGATTCCCCATATTTTGTTCTTTAGAAAATAAGTTATGTCTGGTATTCCAGGGATCTTGGGCCATATTATTTGCAGTACTTAGAGTAAGAACTCACGAAGCGGTTTTCACTCGCACCCGCCGCCGCGGAGGAATCGCTGTTTTATTTCAAAACTCACAAGACCGGAGTTCTGTGCGGTAACGCAGCCGCGGCGGTTGCGATTTTCGCCCGCAAACTCGCCGGACGATTATCGCAAGACTGGCGGTTATACAAAATGGCGTTATGTACTACCGATCGCAGAGTGCGCGCAACCGCCGGGGCTACGGGTGACCGCGAACCGCGCGATTCTAGAAGTTGCCCGCCGGCGGCGCGGGCGGCGCAGCGGTACTCGCAACAAAATCGCAACAAAACGCCGCGGTCGTAGAACGCGTCGTGAAATGTGCTATCATTTTTAACATACATTATTTGCATTCTACAGAAGCTGCTGGCCCGCAACCGCGGCGGGAGCGGTTAAAAAACGCTTCGTGTGTTCTTAGCCTTAAACATATATATTTTTTGACTTTTCTTGGAGTGAACATTTTAAATTTTTCGCGTTGATTGAGGAGTGAGTGTATTGAAGCAAAGAGAAAGATAAATAAAGCATATTAAAACGTGAATTACGTTGACATACTTATGCCGTTGGCAAAAGACGACTGTCGTGCCCGAGGATTAATGGCCTCTAATGAGAAACGAGAAGAAAACACTAAGCTCTGAACTACATTATCAAGACGCTCGTCGCCGGAATGCAACGAACTGAATAATTCACCGGAGACCGCAACAAATAAACATATCTTATTTATGAATCTAAGTGCACTCATTCATTCTCCGTGAAAACGAGCGAATTACATTACTAGTGAACTTCGAAATACCTTGCTGCAGTTATTCTACTTTATTATCTACACTCTTGCATGTCAGGAGAAATGGATTGAACATCTACATATATTCCTTTGAGTATCGTAGAAGATGATTTTGCGCGACAACTTTGTAACTTATTTTGAGATCAAAATATATTATTACGCAAACATGTTTATTTTGGTATTTTCCTCCTACAAAATAACTTCGTTGAATCATTGATCTTAGGGAAGATGAAAGCAGGCGTTTTTTTTTTTTAAATTCAAATTAAGCATTTTTATTTCCGAACTTATCTTACATTTTTAAAATAAAATCTCTAAATATAGTGGCCTCGGCGCCGAATATGGTTTTGTACCATTCGGAGTCGAGACACTCGGTCCGTGGGGCCCTGCAGCAATGAGCCTCTTCAAAGACATCTCGAAGAGGCTTATTGATGCGACGGGAGACCGAAGAGCTGGCACTTTCCTCGGCCAACGTATTAGTTTGGTCATTCAACGAGGAAATGCTGCCAGCGTACTTGGTACAATGCCGCAGGGTCCATTTTTATATTATTAGTTTTTATTTAATTTATTTTTAGATTAGATAATTATACTAGATATAAAACAATAAAATATGTTTTTTATGTAAAATAAACGCATACATTTTTAAAATATATTTAACTAGCTTTTACCGGCGACTTCTTTCGCTCCTCCTTTCCTTGGGAGTTAAATAAAGCATTTATTGATTTTTTTATATTTAGTCGGGAACATTAAGTACTATTTTCTGGATGATAGGTACCTTACCTACTTTTCTGTATTCCTGACAAAGTGTCTGTAAAATTTCATGACGATCGGTTCAGTAGTTAGGCGTGAAAGCGTAATAAAAAAAAACAAAGTTTGTTATTAGAAGTTATTAGTGACTTCAATTTATATGTATAGATTCTACCCATTGCATTTCTTCTTAAGAGGGAACGCAGGTCCAGCGGAATTTGAAAAATAGGTATTTGAAAAAACTATTGCCATCGCGTTGCGCCCGAACCAGCAAGCTCTCTATGTGTGTGTGAATTGTCTGTGTTTGTGTGCGTGGCAACTCTAGAGTATCGATAACATTATCGATAAATACCACTTCCTTTGTTATATACTTACGTATTAGTCTGAACCCCCCTCGCCTTCAGCCTTCCCCCGTAGAGTGCGAAGGGACAAATGCAGCTTAGACCGATTATACCTACTAAATTTTTGACTAAATTGACGTTTCGTATTCCCCTGTTTTCTCCCTAAAAATTGAGCCTAACGAATAATTTTTTTCACAGATATTTCGAAGATGAATGAGTCTATGTCCCTATCAATTATTTTTATCTTAAAAATCTTTTAAATTTGTTTCGTAGTCGTCTCATTAAGGTGCTATAAAAGGGCCATTTATTACCATTTCTAAAGAGTCATATTTTCTTATGTAATTAGTTGGTGGAAAAAAAGATACGATAGGGACATAGCATTAGCAGACCTAGATTTTATGACAAAAAATTATTGCTCTAGGGAAAAAATAGGGGACTCAAAAAGTATACAGTCCCTTAAACCAAAAGAAAGCTACATTTCCGCTATTTTCACAATAAGAGGCAATCAATTTTTGTCATCTACCTACATAAAATAAAAGTAAAAAATATTAGCATCAGAAACATAGCATAATTGAAATAGAACAGTTTTTTTGAGTTCGAATTCGATTTCGCGGTGATTGCGTGTGAAGTGAGCGAAAATTTAAAACATGATTTGATTTTTAATCAAACCGTTTGTGAGGCCGAATAAAATCGTTTTTTTGCATTCAGATACAAACAAATATTTTAAAATTATTTTGAATTACACAAGAGTTTAAAATGCCTTAAAATAATAATGGTTGCTATAATTTTACATAATGAAAGTATAGAAGAAAATTTCGAAGAAAATTCCAGTCTTCCCAAATAAAACTTCCAAACATAAAATTAATTATAATTAATAATGCAATAAAATTAAAACATTAATAATGTTTTAATTAAAACATCTATTTACAAATTACAACCTGAAACCTATTTCCAAACTTAAAAAAAGCCATCGTTACAAGTAATAATACCTTTTTTAGTAAAATCCTACTAATATTTTAAACGGGAAAGTTTGTGAGAATGTTTCTTACTCTTTCACTTGCATGAAAGGCACAAATTTACCTGTATTAACATATAATATGGGATACTTTTTGCCATGGAGAAATGTTAGGTTCCCGAGGGATCGTCTAAAAAATATAAAAAAATTTGGCGCCACTGTCGTCACAGCGATAAAGATGTCACATATTTTCATTTTCCAACGCAGATGAAGTTGCGGGCACCAGCTAGTTGTACATAAATAAATCATAGCATTTAAAGAATTCGACATCGTTCCTTACATAGGGTAAAATGAAGTCTCTTTCTCTGTTACTTAAAACTACAGATTTTTCTTTCTTTCTTTCTTTTTTTTTTTTTTTTTTTTTACGAACTCAATTAAGTTCTAGCGTACACCTAAGTTGTCTTTTATAACAAAAATATAAATACCTACGATTATTGTTACAAAAAAATACATGAAAGTAAGAAGCAAATATTTGTAGGTAGCAAATAGATCTGAACTTGTCATTTTAAAACATAATTCGTCTAATGTGTCCTCAAAATATATTTGAATAACTCAAGTACTGGATGAAAATGCAGTATATAGTTATAAAACTCTTTCACTCTTCACTAGCAGTAGTTGTATTCATCGAGTAGAAAGTATTCCAAAAAATGATAGTGTTCTATCATTTTTTTTAAAAATCAAAAAATTATAATAGGCTAGAAGATACGGAGTAGATATGAGAATAGGCCCTGATAACCTTCATTCACTCACTGAAACACGACAGCATAAGTTTTTTTTTAACGTTAAGGTCGACAGATAAGCTGACAGTGCATAAAATTGTGTCGCCTATAACACACGCAACGCCACAGGTGTAGCAAGTGCGCTGCTGATAGTAGTAGGATTAAGGATAAAAGATTAGAATGAGATCTGGCATCCGTTACTCACTCACCGAACAGCACACATGCTGTTATTTCACAGTGGTGTTTTCTGTAAAGGGATGGGACGCCAGACGCGCTGTCCAAGTTACTTCTAAACGCAATGTACCCTGCCACTACTTGCCTGATCTAGACCAGAGCTAACTTTGGAATGTTAATTTTGAAGTTGGTTCCTTCGGGAACCCCGCCCGAAATGCTGAGCCAAGTGACAAGTGCTACTTCTGTAAGGGATACTGCTATCAGACAGACTGCCCAGTTTCTGACTGTGGCAAGCAGTGTACCCTACCATTGTAATGTATGTCTGTCCGTATGTTCTATCTATTACAGGAGTATTTGTAATACAGTTTATACTCAGTTAAAATGTGTTTGCGAAAATTATATGTCGAGGCGTAACGATCGATGTGTTATCATCGCGTATTTCGCTCAACAAAACACATTATGTGTGGCTTTCGACGTTTGAACAAACAGACATTATCATTATTACATTATGCTTGGAGCAAGTACGCTTTTGAAACTGTGTTCAACTACATAATATATTATTTTAGCCATCTATTTTGTAATAACTATATATACATATTACAAAATAGATTGACTAAAATTGATTGTGTCTTATTGTGATAATGGCAAGACAAGAATGTAGGTTTCTTTTGGTTTTTTGGGATTATATACTTTTTGAGGCTTTTAGAATAAATGCAATGGGTAGAATTAATACGAGTGTAATCTCTTCTACATTTTATAAATTGAAGTCGTTGTCCGCCTCCGTCTGTTTCTACGCTAACTACGTCTAAACTAGCGAATGGATTCTAATACTGGTTGTTTTCATTAATGGAAATAGTGATAAACGAGAAAGATTTATATAATTATGTTACCGGAAATGCGTGAAACTTAGGAATTGTATACAATTGCGAGCTTAATTTTTTTTATGTTAAGATCGGCAGACATGCTGACGGTACACTTGATGGTAGGTGGCTACCGTCGCCTATAACACAAGCAACGCCAAAGCTGCTGCAAGTGCGCTGCCGACTACAGTAGGATTAAGGATAAGGGATTAGGAGGGGATAGGGAAATGGTCACTGGCATCCCTTACTCACTCACCGAAACACAACACCACACGTGCTGTTATTTCACGATGTAAGGGGGTGGTTACTGCCGCCAGACGGGCTGCCCAAATGACTTCGAAACGCAGTGTGGCCTGCCACTACTTTCCACATCCAGACCAGAGCCAAATTTAAAAATTTCAGTTGACCCTGCCTGTAACCCTAGAACAGAGCGTTAAGGCAAGCACCCTAACCACTCAACCAACGGGCTCGTCAGAAATTTGATTATACATGTGTAAAATAATATTTCAAAGATTCTTAAATACAGACATTTCGACAGTATTTTTGCCAAAACCAGTATTCCGGGTGTGCTTGAATTTAATTACATAAAGATTCCAGAACTTAACCTAACTTTGCTTCCAGTACAAATAAGTCTTGTGTAACACATTTTGTAAATGGACAAGGTAGCTAGGAAATCATAAAATACTAGCTGTTGCAAGTGACTTCGTCCGCGTCTCTTTATAAAATATTACTCGCTGATAATGTAGCTTTCTATAGGTGAAAGAATTTTTGAAATCGGCCCAGTATAGTCTTTGAGTTTATTCATTACAAACATACATACATATCATATTCTTTTTATTAATAAGATCACATTAACACCTAATTATAAATAAGTATAATAAGATCACATTAACACCTAATTATAAAAAAAAATTCGTGTGTTGCTTTACATTACTTGTTTTACAAAACACGTAAACTACAATATTCAACTATACCGATCATTACTTTTAGTAATAATTATCGATCAACTATTTTTCTACTTGAAATTTTTATAGTAAAATTATTATGGTAATCAGAACTCGCTTAAGGAATATCTAATTTGAATGCATCTCTATACCAGCGTATGAATAATTTTCTACATAATCACTGTGCAGGTGCTCTTGGATAGCGGCCAACAGATGTGGCAATTTTTTTTTTAATTTCATGTCGTTGCAATACTTATGTCGAAAGTAATTAAATGTAACGAGTCATTGACATTCATTGTGGGAGTCTTTAAGAATAAATAATAACTAAAAGAAAAGTTAGACGATACGACATAACACATTACAAATTGTGTGCCTAATGACGCCTTGTAATTATGGTGAGTAATCGTTGCAGTCTGGGTGGAAGTGCTTGAGTAATGAACGGCAAATTATGTTGAAAGTTAAACAAGTGACAGAGACAAGTGCTTATTTTGGAGGCCACAGGTTTAGTCAGAGACATCTGAGCGAACAATTTATTGAGACCGCCTGAGGTTCGAAGTGCTTATTTATTTTGTGTGCCACGGGCAAGTTTCCAATCTCTTCGACGATATAATATCAATTTTATAGTGTATCACAACGACGTGACTATGAAATAGATCCCGGTAGGTATATGTATTTCCATTTCTTCGATGAGATCTATACTTATTTGTAGATATATCTCATTTCGCCGAGACTCTCCGCAGTATCAGAGCGGTGATGTTATTCGGGTCGGAAATCCATTTACTTTAGGAGAATGGATTTGTAGCTGACATGACAAAACCAAACAGATTATGAATGATTTAACAATGCTATGTTTATGTAATTCTAGCTTCAATATTTCCCACAGATTATATCCAAATTTTATCTATTATAACGACTGTTTATATTACTACTGACAGTCCGCCCCCGGCGTTGGACGGATTTTTTTCTGCAAATTATATATAAAAAGGTTCCTCGTTGATCGCACTTTTCATTAGTGAGAATCGCAGCAAAATTCGTTCAGTAGTTTTGGAGATTATTGCGAACATACATACATACAGACAGACACTAACATTCGACTGTTAGGTGACTACCATCATCTGGTAACGCAACTAGTAATGACAGGGTCTACAAATGCGCTGCAGTCTCTATTAGAATAACTACTCTCTTTTCTACTAAATCTGTACTGTAAACTCTATCTCTTTCTCTCTCTTTTAGTCTAGATACCTCTGTTATACCTACTACATAGTCTTTGCTAATCTTAATTCTGCCATATTTACTTGTATACCTAGGTACTAGTTTGTTCTCTATTATATCTCTATTATACTCTGTACTATTGTAGTTTCTATGTATGGATGTTTGTTACTAAATCATATAGATACAAACAAATGAATTATTTCAGATAAAACTAAACACGCATATAGGATTTTACTTTTATACCGATGACCTAGTGGGATAGAACTCGTACTTTATTTCTGAAGTTATTCATTAGAAGGTACTACTAGTGAAAATCAATAGGTACCTACTATATGTGACGTTATAAAATTACACATATAATGAAAAATAGGTCAAATACATAGGAAATAATAAAATATCTTTATATGGCGTTCTGGTAATAGATGTGTGCTACTTTATTGAATGGATACTGCGGAATGAAACATCGAAGTAATTTTACTCGCCACATAAAAACTACATGGAACGATCAAATCACTGAGATATCAAAGCACGATGCCGGATCGACGCCCAATCGAGCTGTATTTCCACTTAATAAAGTTCAAATGAACCGTACCAAATGTTTATTATATAGCAAGTATAGTGTTGGATCTTTTGCGGAACGAAAATGTATTTTTATTGGACGTCGGAATATTCAATTTGCACTTTGCTTTTATCAGGGATCTTTATTTTAAACTTTTGTGCATTTTTGACGTTTTCAACTTCACCTAACTCTTCTTCTTTGTGTAATATTGTTCTAGTGTCAAGAATATTAAAAAATTTAATATCTTTCGTTCATTTTTTATATTGTTATGATATCTTTTGCGAGTATGTATATCACGTCAAATCATTGTCCTATGTTTAGGTTTCTTATGTTCTTATGCTCGCACTGCTTTCAAAACATCAGAAAGAAATCTCTGTAACATCATATCCCATTATGCACTCGTTTACTTCATTGTTATATCTGGCCCATTGGGTTGTATGCATGTGAGACGTAGACAATTAATATTATTGTTTTATCTATGCCTAGACCGTTAAAGAGGACCTCAAAAGATGAATAGAGGCATTCGAAATGTGGACGTATAAGCGCATGCTGTCCATCAGCTGAACTCAATAAGTGACCAACGCAAAAGTCCTGCGAATGTTTGTCCAAAAACACAACCTATGCTCACGGTGAATAGGCGAAAGTTTTACCTGGGTCATATTCTTAGGCATGAGTGACACAATCTGCTTCAGCTGATGATGACGCGCAATGTCGCTAGAAAGAGACTAGTTGGGCGAAGGAAGAAGTCGTGACCGAAGAACATAAGGGAGTGGACCGGAATAGCAAATGCAGTAGAGCTGTTCCGACAAAGAGGACTGTCCCAGGCTGATCACCAACCTTCACTTGTTAGAGAGGCACCGCAAGAAGAAGAATCTCGTGAATTAAACATCTTTCCTTACTTTAAAACGTTTAATATAAACGGAACTGAACTAGCTTGTCACAAAGACATATCTGGAAAGAGGAGAAAACTAAAAAATACAATAAATACCGCACATTGGCCAATTTATTATTCTTACATACTTGCAATATTCTGTTTTTTTTTTTTAAATAATAGTTAAATAATTAAATAATAGTTGACACCAGTTTATAACAGTTGATATCATCAACTGCTTAACAGACTGTATGTAATAAAAAATCCAATTAAAAATACATGTTTCCCTCTGACGTTTAGCGTTCAATTTACATCTTTTTTTAATTATATTTATACAATTTTTAATATACTCGGATCCCGAGTTTATGACGCGGGAAACAGTGTTGTCCTAAATAAATAAACTTTCTCTCGTAAAAAAATTTCATATTCTACCAAACATTGGGACACATATTTTACATTGATTATAATACATATATTTTGGATTTTTAATAATAATAATAATAATAATTCATTTATTTGCTTAAAAAATGGCAGTGAAGGTGTTGCAAAAGAGTTACAAAAAGAACATCATGTTTTGGCGTTTTACAAAGGCACGCAAAAATTAATTTAACAAGAATTAGCATTATCAAATTTAATAGCAAGCATAACAATATCTAGGATGTCATGTCAAATAATTATTTATGTCAAGACATAAAAAAAAAGAAAAAAACAGAACTGATTCATTTAAATTTAAGATAATCATCAATACTATAATTTTTTTTATCTTTCAGACATGTCACAAGCGTTTTTTAAATTCATTCAAAGACAACAGTTTAATATCATTTGGTATCTTATTATACATTTTAACACTCATATGCAATCCAACTTTTGGTACATTTTGTCAATCTAGGTACATCATCAAACACTATGTTATTAGGATTCCTTTGACTGCCGCCTCTACATGGGTGTCGTGCGATCCATGGCCCTCTACGGGGCACCCATCTGGTCAAAAGACCTGGCGGGCTCCCGCCGCTGCAGAACTCTCTTGCTGATGACCATTCGGATCGTACGAAGATATCGAACGATATCCTTTGAGGCGGCGACAGTCCTGGCGCGTTCCCCTCCGTTTGACATCCTGGCCGAAATGGACGCAACGGTCTATGACCAGTTGCGGGCTGACGACGGCTGGGAGGAGCGGGAGGAGCGGAATACGGCAGGACTGGCGCTCGGAATGTTACGGCGGAACGCTTACCGACGGGCTTTGGAGGTTTGGCGCGCGAGGCTGGAAGAGCCTCGTGGTACGCGCCAACGCGCCGTCGGTGCAATTCTGCCGAACTTCGAAGCTTGGACAGAAAGGAGATGCGTCAGTGTCACCTACAGATTGACTCAGATACACACCGGGCACGGTTGCTTCGGTGAGTATCTGAATCGAATCGGACGAGAAAGAACGGCACAATGCCACCACTGCGCTTCCGACCGGGACTCCGCCCAGCATACGCTGGAGGACTGCCCAGCTTGGGTGTCCGAGCGTCGAGTCCTGGTCGATCAGATTGGGCAAAATCTGTCCCCGCCAGCAGTAGTCGCGGCTATGCTGGCGGGTGAGGATGGCTGGAGGGCCGTGGTCGCCTTCTGTGAGGCAGTAATACTCCAGAAGGAGACCGCTGAGCGGGATCGGGAGAGGGCCGATCCCGCTCGGAGGAGGCGGCCCAGGGGCGCCCGCAACAGATTACCCAAGCGTTGCCTTTGGGTAGCGGACGGCGCATCATGGGGAGACGCGCCGTCAAAACATGCTACCCGGGACTGAACAACACCCCTAGTAGCCTGGGGTGTTGCTGAGTGTTGGGGGGTGCACTGTATCCCCCGACATATTTCGAGGGGATGCAATTATCGCATCTCCAGGAGGTGTCCCTCGTAACCAAGAGGGACAAAGCGGGGGCGGGACTTGGTGCGCTAATGCGATCCCAGGACCCACCCTGACCGCCGAGGAAGACCGCCGCGGGGTTTTAGTGGGTATACCTACCTCACTATGAGGAAGGGGAGTCCCACATAACCGCACCGTCTCCCCAGACGGTGTGTGTATGCGTAACGACATTTCCCCGCATCAATATATATATATATTGATGGCAAAGTTAACAGTCCCATACTTGTACATATCCTTGCATTATCATCATTATCATTTCAGCCGTAGGAAGTCCATAAAATATACCTAAGTCCATATGATCCAGTTAATAGGCCTCCCATATAATTTTTCAAAAGGACAGGTCAGAAGCAGCCTGGATCCACCGTCGACCCACGGCCCTTATCAGTCTTGTTGGTGGACGTCCTACGCTGCGCCAGCGGCCATCGGCTCTCCGTACTATGTATCCTACCCACTGCCACTTTCGTTATTCGGATCTTCTTGTTTCTGATTCGATCTCGCAGTGTAAACCCGAGCATAACCTTCTCTATAGCTCGTTGAGAGACGGTGAGCTTTTTTACGAGACCCATGGTTAGATACCACGTTCTCATCACTCGCAACACACATTGATCGAAAACTTTTGTATTATAAATAAGTAAAGACAAAACAGTTCGGTACCTTTGATGTCTCTGTTTAGTATTTTTTGATGAGATTTTAGATTTTTATCAATAAAAACAATTTAGGAATAGTTTGTTTCCTAATTTCGAAATTATTTTGGTTGCATTTGCCAGTATCAAATTATTCTATGATTGTAATCACTGGATATTGTGTGGGCAAAATGAAATCAATATAACATTGCGTGCAAGGTGGCAGACCAAAAAAAATAAATAAAAATATTCCTGACATACTTTTACAATGCTTATTTCTTACATAAGACCATTTTAATAACTTTTTTGCAATAGGTATTGCAAAAAAGAATTTTTTGCAATAGGTACAGAGCAAAGATTGTAGGGGCCGACGCGGCGATTCTTTGTTCTGTGGTATTTATTATACTCTCAATTACAATTCCTGTTCGTCTTTCAATCCTGGTTCTGTTTTCTCCAAATTGGCAGCGATTACCTAACTCCATACATATTTAATTAGAAAATTCCTTCGCTAAAATATTTTGTAAATACCTACATTTGTTCCGTTTTGTAAATAAATTTATCCTATTTAAAGAGGGTAAAATTTATAATGGAGTATTAAGACGTCTGTCACTTCCTGAGTAGGGATTGGGGACTAATCTCGGCTAACAATTTCGGCTTGATGAAAACCGTATTTTTTGTAAATAATATAAATAAACAACTACATATTCATTTTAGTAATTTTTGAATGATTTAGAAATCATTTATAAGTAAGTTTAAATGTTAAAAACCCGTTTCGTTAACAGCCGTTTTAGTTATTCATATATATTATAACCATTCCATTCCATATTTACGAAAAAAAAAAAAAACTACGTTGGTTTCCAGTTTCATATTTGAATAATTTGGTTAAAAGGGTTTTCCCGTGACATGGACAAAAAACAAAGCATTTTAAATACGTATAAAAAAGTTCTCGATTTCTAAATGAATAAGACAGTATATTCGTTGTTTTTGTTCAGTTTAAAAGTACTCCTGTCGTAATAATTGTATGAAGCGTTCATTATTGAACTAAAGGTGGCTTTAAACACCGAGCCGTGTGCCCCGGCCGTGCCCGGTCAAGATATTCATAGTATGCTTTTGTATGAACCAATTCATACTTGTCCCGGCCTTTGCGTGTCCGTCCCTGTCCCGGCCTTTGAGAAAAACACACCGTGTTTTATATTTAAGGAAGATATTTTATGATAATGAAACGATGGTATAATGGCGTGTATTTTTATTAATGCTATCTTACAAGAGACCATCGATTATGCTCAATGTACACAGAGTACAGAATACTAGAACACACCGGGCCGCCAACGGGCCGTGCGCTCGCCGTGTTTTTCTCAAAGGCCGAGACACGGCCGGGACACGGCCGGGGCACGACCCGGTGTAATATAAATCCACCTTTAGTCTTAAATAATATTTATGTGACCCCCATGTATGTCCACCCATGTACATACTTTTTTTAGATTTAGAGCTTGTCTAAGTGATTCAAATAAAATTAAGAAATTAGTCTGTCTATACATTATTTACGTGTCCATGATATAAAGTAATTATAATCTATGTACTTATTAGATAACTTACACCTTTGAAAGAAAATTTTTGAAAGAAGAAAGAAAATATCATGAATAGTTACAAAATAAAATCGGTACACTCTCACTAGTTCCATTCGCCAGTTTTATAATGAGAAAAAAAGTCCTCATTAGTTCCAACTTTTAAAGTTTGGATCTATTCAGAACTTTGTCTCTCATTAGTTCTTCTGGCCAGATCCATAATGATCATCGATTGTTACCTATGTTAATAGCTTCGGTCGCTTTGCGACTTTACCGTAGTAAACGGAACTAAGTGAATTATCACGCGTCTTTTGTTTATACATTGCAATTATTTAAAAAAAGTACAGAATAATTTTTTTTGTAATTTTTTTTTTATTAATTTATTAGAAAATAGTTAATTTTAAAGAGCAACTGCGCTAAAAAAATTCTAACAGAAAAATAAATATATTTTCATGAACTTACAACTTTTTAAACCTCTTTAAATAAGAAAACTAAAGCATTTATCAAAAAAGTAACTAGTTTAGATTATTGTTAACGATATTGGAATAAATGTAAACTGAATATATTTCGTATTTTTGATATAACTTTTACGAAACATGTTCTTGAATAAGACCTTCAACGCGTTTAACCTAAATATAGGCATGTTTAAAACCCAATAAAGCGATTAAAATAAAGTTTAAAAAAGTGTTCTGGAAATTTCAAATCCAACACTTTAAATATATGTAAAATATATTTCAATTATTCGTTTGTAAGTAACTATAAAAAAATATTTATTTTTTGTAAATTATGCAAGAACGCTAATTTTTAGGAGAGTCGGGCCTTAAGGCGACGCCAGCCCCTAATGATAAAAAAATTCACTTATTTGATACCGTTTTCCTTTTAAATTATCATAATAATTATAATTTTAAAAATACTCAAATCATCTGCAGGATATATGATCATCATAATTATTTTTTAAATTATATTTAATTTTATATATATATAAAAAATACTAATTTGCGGTCTAATATCGATGTCGTAACCGTGCGATTTGCTTAATAATCAATATTTTAAATAGTAATTCTTAAGATAAATTTCAAGATCCACTATCTGAAGGCTCATCAAAAGAAAAATTTGAATTACACTTTATTTAATTTTTAAAAAGATATTTCCGAGATTTGCAAGTAGCGACTCCCCCTCAGCAGTCCCGTCAATTCAGTACAAGACGAGTTTTGCGGCTGGAGTCGCCTTAACTACTCCACAACATTCATTTATCGTATTTCATTTTATCTGTGCTTACTTTATTCTTTTTACTTATTTGTATTTGTACTAATTTTTTTTACTTTATATCGTGCCAATATTATTTTATATATTTATGACTATGTACTATCCATTAATTTTTACATACACGATACACATATTTTATGTATTGTATTACACATATTTACATATTTTATGTAATTAGGTGCTTCATACGCGTGGTATTCGGAATAATGCGTAACTTTTTTGTTTGTAAACCGATTGGAATGAAGCAAAACTAAATGTTACGCATTCAAATCGGTTAATCCGTTTCAGAGATTAGCGTGCACAAACGCACAAACAGACAAAAATTCTAATAACAATTTTTTTTATGTTAAGGTCGGCAGACAGGCTGACGGTCCACTTGATGGTAGGTAGCTACCGTCGCCTATAACACAAGCAACGCTAAAGCTGCTGCAAGTGCGCTGCCGCCTACAGTAGGATTTAGCAAGCACCCTAACCACTCATCCAACGGGCTCGTCAACATACAAGTAAGTTTTTGACCTCGGTAACATACAAGTTTTTTTTTTAATCTTTAAAGTGTTTATATATCTTAAAATTAATCTTATTTATTAATATTTATTATTATTATTATTATATTTATTAATATTTATTAATCTCTTATTAATCTTTAAAGTGTGTATTATATGTTTAGATAGATAGATTAGAAATTGTAACTTAGGAAACATAGGTATTAACTGTAATTGTAGGTTGTGTTAGTAAATTATGTTTTTTTTTCTATTATGATAATAAACACTTTTTCTTTCTTTCAAATTTGAAAATTTGCTGTGAATGCTACGCAGGACACTACTTATTCTATTGAAGCACCAAAATGTCACGAAATTTTTAAGTGAGCTGACCTATATTTTAAGCGAATAACCAACGCGTAAAATGTCTAAAAATATGTTCTCTTTTTCAATAATTCTTTAGCGTGCTTAGACCACAGGTTACGTCAATATTACTAACATTAAAATTTTACCAATTTTATCTTTATTAATTATTTACAGGAATTATTAATTTAAATAAATTAAGGCAGTAAACTATCACAACAGTAAATTGTAAAAGTACATTTAAAAACAACATTAAATGTTCCTAAATATAAACGAAACATTTGACTGTTTTATTGACAACGAAATATTTTAACTAATCAAAATAATGTAGGTAACGTTTGGACAGTTATATTAAACTAAAAGTAGGTTTCATAGAAAAAATAAAAAATTAAATCATTGTAGAAGCCTACTAATAAGTAAACGTTTTGATCGATTTTGATATTTCCTTTTTAAATATTTATTATTTTTAGAATTATTAGTAAAATCCATTTAAAAAAAAGATTAATATAAGGCACCTCACTACAGCCAAGAACCTAAGATAAACTTTAATTCAAAAAAATCTAGGCAAAAAAGACATTTATGAAATTTTATTTCTAATTTTAAATTTGTATACGAAATAACCTCCCCAAAACTGTTTTGGATAAACTTAGTAATCGATTGCATACCTACCTTATATCCATTCGACTATCTACATAAAGACAAAGACACTGAAAAAGTTAATTTATGCAACTCAAAATAAGGTCGAACATTGGTTGAATTAAGCGATACCTCCTCTTCAAGTTAATGAGTTTTCAATCAATAGGATTATAAAGGCCATACTTGATCGCTTATCTTTATCCCTTTTATTAAATTCAATATTGGAAAAATTGTATATTCAGAATAAATTGTTCTTAAGGCTTCATTCTGTCAGCATGCGTCAAATCAGTGTGCTTTCATTTCTTCTCTTACTTGCATATAGATTTTCTCTCGACTCTTGACTCTTTGCATAATTTAGATATTTCATCCTTAAATCTTAATCTTAATACTTAAAACTTAATTTTAAATCACTTTCGGTAAAGGCAAAAAAGCGAAACTTATAAGAAATTCCAATCTTCGAGCCTCTTTTAGTAAAATCCACACAAAATACCAATTTTTGTTTCAACATCATCATTACCATTTTTGTTAAAGGACCTTTAATGCTGGACATAATGCCCCTCCATAATTTTCAAATAGGAATGGTCGCAAGAAGGCTGTATTATACCCGTGGTTCTGTTGTAAAAGAGACCAATGGCTGAGGTCTGAGTGTAAATTAAAAACTACAATAATCTACATCTATATCTATATCTATATCTATATCTATATCTATATCTATATCTATATCTATATCTATATCTATATCTATATCTATATCTATATCTATATCTATATCTATATCTATATCTATATCTATATCTATATCTATATCTATATCTATATCTATATCTATATCTATATCAATATCTATATCTATATCTATATCTATATCTATATCTATATCTATATCTATATCTTTATCCCTTTTATTAAATTCAATATTGGAAAAATTGTATATTCAGAATAAATTGTTCTTAAGGCTTCATTCTGTCAGCATGCGTCAAATCAGTGTGCTTTCATTTCTTCTCTTACTTGCATATAGATTTTCTCTCGACTCTTGACTCTTTGCATAATTTAGATATTTCATCCTTAAATCTTAATCTTAATACTTAAAACTTAATTTTAAATCACTTTCGGTAAAGGCAAAAAAGCGAAACTTATAAGAAATTCCAATCTTCGAGCCTCTTTTAGTAAAATCCACACAAAATACCAATTTTTGTTTCAACATCATCATTACCATTTTTGTTAAAGGACCTTTAATGCTGGACATAATGCCCCTCCATAATTTTCAAATAGGAATGGTCGCAAGAAGGCTGTATTATACCCGTGGTTCTGTTGTAAAAGAGACCAATGGCTGAGGTCTGAGTGTAAATTAAAAACTACAATAATCTACATCTATATCTATATCTATATCTATATCTATATCTATATCTATATCTATATCTATATCTATATCTATATCTATATCTATATCTATATCTATATCTATATCTATATCTATATCTATATCTATATCTATGTCCGTGTCCGTGTCCGTGTCCGTGTCCGTGTCCGTGTCTATGTCTATGTCTATGTCTATGTCTATGTCTATGTCTATGTCTATGTCCATATATTCTATATTCTATATATTTTACATAAAAGAAAACGTGTTAGTTAGGTACACCATTTATAACTCGAGAAAGGCTGGACCAGATTTTTATGATCTTTGATTTGTTGAATTTGTCATCACCTCGAATAGCAGAAAAACTATTAAAATATGTGAAATGTTCATAGATTTTGTATCGAATGGGTTCGAGGCGGTAAGAAGTGTTCGCCGGGTCAAGTTAGTAATTATATAAAAAGTAGATGTTAAATTAAAAATGAAAATTAATTAGAATCTCCCTTTGATTAAATATTTTATTATGTTACCAGTGCAAAAGATAAATTTCCTACACATGTGGTTAATGTAACTATGTATGTATGTGTTTATTGTAGAGGAAATTGGAATTCGAGTGGTTTAGAGTTTACTCAGGTACGATCCCGACGGGATTATCTTTGGAAATGAACTTTTAGGAGTTAGTCGGGTGCTTTGTTTAATGCATTTCGTCTTCAGTCCATTGAACGGAATCCACAGTTAGGGTTGTCAGAACTAAAAATGGAGATAATTGTCTGAATACAATTTATCTATGTACTGTGATGAGTGAAGTACGTGGAAATGAATTGTTTTTCTGTCTTGAGATTTCACGTATGGTATATTTATTATTAATTTTTTTTGTTAATGGAAGATCTATTAAAAGAAAAGAACC
Source organism: Bembecia ichneumoniformis (assembly GCA_910589475.2). Classification (NCBI taxonomy): domain Eukaryota; kingdom Metazoa; phylum Arthropoda; class Insecta; order Lepidoptera; family Sesiidae; genus Bembecia; species Bembecia ichneumoniformis. Next base: position 15,064,876 of record OU342536.1, on the reverse strand, counting down.
AATAATAAGATTCTTTTCCGTAGAAAAAAACGGCTTTCGAAACTTTGGTATATTAATTTTCTCCTGTTTAGTTTGGCAGTTTATAAATATTTGTAAAAATTAAACAAATTAATAAATAATCTATACTAATATTATAAAGCTGAAGAGTTTGTTTGTTTGGTTGGTTGGTTTAACGCGCTAATCTGCTTCAAATTGGAAAATGGTTTTCGTGTTGGATAGTCCATTTATCGACGAGGATGGCTATAGGCAATATAACATCACGCTACGACCAATAGGAGCGGAGCTTCAATGAAAAAAGTTGCAGAATCGGGAAAAGTTATCCCTTTTGAGACCTTCCGTTGCGTGCGCTGCGTAAACGGTTAAATTTACGTAAAAATGATGTATGACGAAATTGTTTCCCTTTAAAAGTTCTAAAAAAAAGTCTGGAACAGAATATGTATAACTTTTAAGGTTGACTCACTATAACCTTTTTTATAGTAATCAAATTTATTCTAAAATAATGCATTATTAGCGAAGGTGTTTTTATAAACATGATATTATTTTGAACAATATTGCCCTTGTGAGGTGTGGGTTTCCGGGATGATGGCCCAGGTCTGTTGGAATCCCGGAAACCCACAACTCATATGTATACCGGCCGAGAAAACCTACATTCTAATATTGCCCTTGACATCATTGGATTTCAATGAATATCTATTAGGAGATATCTTAAATTAAAAAGTATGCGGGAGAAAATAAATTGAAGCGGTCTCGCACCAACGCGACGCGAACGACGGGACTCGCTTGATGCAGACGCACGCGTTATGTTACATATTTATATTTTTTCATTTTTCAACGCGGACGAAGTAAAGGCCACCAGCTAGTAAGTTTATAAAGACAATAGTCAATATTGAAATCGGACTATTTGACAACCCGTTCATTGTGTAGACCACATACCATCCTTGGATACTGTACTGTTTTAGACTAATGGGGTATATTAGGTTATTAAAACATTACAATATTCTGTACAGACATTGATATTAAAAAAATGTTGTGTTTATTTCTCCAACTTGGTTATATTTGTTATTATAATATACATCCCTATTTTACTATATGTAGGTATACACACTTTAGATACAATGTTTGCTTTTCGAGATGAAGAAAATAAATATTGATTTTTCATTATTGCAGTCTTACAGACTTCATATTAGGTTATTTAGATTTAGATTAATTTAGATGGTTTTCGTTCGTATTGTTTATTTGAAAAGGTTCCGTAGGTACGATAAGCAAGGTATTATCTTATTACCTATCAGGATCAATGTACCTACTTGATATTTCCGCGCCCAACTAACCTTCACACTAATCTGTCACACTGGTGTAATGGTAAGAATACGATTTTCATACTATTAAAATAATAGTGTTAAGATGAAGAAAGCTGAAGAAGTTGAAGAAACTTTCATAACGTTCATATCATTTTTTATTTTTTTTTATGTCAGGTCGGCAGACAGGCTGACGGTCCACTTGATGGTAGGTGGCTACCGTCGCCTATAACACAAGCAACGCCAAAGCTGCTGCAAGTGCGCTGCCAACTGCAGTAGGATTAAGGATAGGGGATTAGGAGTGGATAGGGAAATGGGCCCTGGCATCCCTTACTCACTCACCGAAACAACAGCACACATGCTGTTATTTCACGGTGGTCTTCTGTAAGACTGTATATCAGTTTGCCCTCTGTGATATCTATATATTTATTGTATATAAAAGAAAGTCGTATTTATAACTGGAGAACGGCTGGACCGATTTTTATATGGTCTTCGATTTGTTGAATTTGTCTCCTCCCCGAATAGCAGAATTAAAGCTATTAAAACATCGGAAATATTCACAAAAAAAATGTGAGTAAAATTCAAGTTCTCATACATTTCGTATGGAACGAGTTTTATTCTGAGGCAGTACGAAGCTCGCCCGGTCAGCTAGATAGTATTAAAGATAGGAAAACTCTTTCCTTACCTCAACCACAGAGCAATAATACTACAGAGGAACAGCTTCAAGAAGCGCGCGGCGGCAGGTACTTCACTACATGCGCAGCTATGTGTGCGTGACCTCTCACCGACGGGTTCACGAACGTGAGCCGAGAGGATCTTCGGGCGGCTTCGGCAAACCCGAGCGGACAAGTGGCAGGGACGCGCGCGAGCGACACAGAAGCAATAGTTTTGTGTTTTATTTATTACGTAAAAGAAAAGAATATGGTTAATTGCTGTACTGGGTTGTATGAACAATACTAAGTACTCGAGTACAGTTTTATGGAAATGGCACGTCGTTATCATTATTACGTTGACCTGTAATTATGTAGTAAGTAGGTATTTATAACAAAACTAACTAGATAGGTACCTAATAAAAGAAATAAGGATTGGAATTTCACCTAATTCTAAGAGTTCTTTTTTATTTTAATACAGAAGCAAATAATAAAATGTTACCTAGAAGCAAATTTACAAGAAGTAAGTACAAATTAGGCGGTATTGTCGCTAATAACTGATCTCTTCTACATAGACAACCTTAGTACCTATATGACGCAATATTTATTTGAATTACTTACTCGGAATTCCATATTCGGTTTTGGGTCATTGATATACACAATATATTTATATTATTTTTTGTTTGTTTGAAAGGATATACTTGTTTTGTTGCAAATCGGAGGTGAAAATCGGAATCTCTTTAACGGATGAAAGCACATGCATCGTGATTGCGTTATTGGATCAATGATAATAATAATGATGAAAAATTACAGGGAGAACTGTAATTTTTCATGTAATTTGGTATGCTAAAAACTAGAAATTGTGAAATAAATAAGTTTTAATAAAAACTAAAACTCGTCTTCAAAAATCATCCTAGGTAGGTAGCTATTTACACTAAAAAGTTAAAAATAACATTATTAATTTCTTATTCACAAGTCATCATCATCAAGCTTCGTAGGCGTCAGGTCTAAACAGCTGTCAAATAGCACAGAGTTGTAGGTACTAACATTAATGGAAATTCTATTGTGTTGGTTTAATAATAAATACATAGAAAATTGCAATTCGCTTATTTATTTTGTCAGTTTATTGAACCTGACGCTACACTGCTGCCATCTCAATTAGACCCTTTCAGAAAATCCTCATTAATTAAGTATTAAAAAAAAACCTTACATAAGGCTAAGAATTTATTACACCGTAAAACGAAATAACAGAATCTCAAAAATATTTTTTTTAGAAAATGGAAGCCATTTGTAATAAACTTAAATTTACCAACAACAAAAAATCATTTTTTTATTTTCTCTGTGTGACAACCCTACAAGAATAGGCTAATAAAATTTACGCTCCTAGGGAGCTGTCGCTCTGTATAGATAGATACTCGGTGCCTCAACACCGTTTTGAAGTTTTGAAATTATTTAATGGTATATTATTATACTTATTACATTTAGATAAAACAAAGAGTTATACCTATTTACTTTAAATAAAATAGTAAAATAGCAGCATAGAATTGTATGTAAGCGGAGGATTGTACTGCATTTGTGTGTTTCTTATAGAGATTATAATCACAACGGTGTTTTTGTGCTTGCCTATGACCCTTTATCATAAAAAAATTGAACTATTTCTTACTAAATCAAAATTAGTTACTGTTCCAATTTCCAGTGATAGTGTATACTCAAACATTGTAATCTGCCTTGGATAAATTTTGAAAAAAAAAAATCTAAATAAATCGTTTTAAGTATTAAAATGAAATGAGTTTACTCTTAAATTGAGTTGAGGCTTTCGATAATGTATACAAATAAGCTACAAACTTAACCAAGACAGATCAATGGCCGCCAGGCAATAAGTAATAAAATAAGTTATGATCACGAAGCTGAGTGCTCTTGTATTGTTCCAGCATATGTCTGTATTTATTGCTTCCGTCTTAAATTAAATTGTTGCTGGCTCACGCAGACGTTTCGTCATAATGCTGATTTATATCATTCATCATGCTTGAAAGCTTTGCGTTGCAAACGCGAGCTTTTCAATTCATTAGATCACTAAAGAGGCTAAGGAACCGCATTATACCTGAAATTTAAGAGCAAAAAATAAAAGATAATTTTTTTTACTATACCTAACACAGGATTCCTCGTATAATTATAACTTTTTTTTAATTTCGTTACTTATCTTAATATTTATGTAAAGAATATGTATTATTACTTTGGTTACAGAGCAACGCAACAGTTTAATTTACCAAATTTAATTACTAAAAGACGAATAGTCTTATATTTATAAATGCAAAAGTGAGTTGCTGTTGATGTTTTCACGCCTTAACTACTCAAACGATAGAAGACAATCGTGAAAATAACAGCATATGTGCTGTTGTGTTTCGGTCAGTGAGCCCATTACCCTTTACCTTGTTTATTCCTTACCTTTAATCATACTATGGTCTGCAGCGCAATCGCAGCATTTGTGGCGTTGCTTGTGTTATAGGCGACGGTAGCCAACTAGCATCAAGTGGACCGTCAAAAAAGTATGTGTGTCTGCTCCGACGCATTATTGGAGTTTAATCCATTAAACGTATAAAATTAAAAGTATAAAATTTTCCTAGTGTCAATAGATACCTGTGGCTCTAGTATGAGTTTACGATACTACACTCGCTATTTTTTTTTTTTTTTTACGAGGGGAGAAATCTTCAAAAGATACCTTATGAACCCATGCCGCATGCAATGCAAGTGTCCATAGAGGTTATGAGGGACTTTTACCGCACTAAAACTACCCTCGAGTGGTTCAGTCCATAGGGGACTTTGGAACCGTCACCGGGCGTCGGGGGGGCGAGAAGCGCCCGGCCCTTACAAATAAAAACTTAACTAAAGCTTAAGCTATGAGGGACCGGCTAGCCCTGGAGGGCCACTTGCGACGGCCACGGCGACAGCCGCGACCGGTACAAGTGGTCCCCGGGCCGGGAGGTCCCTCGCAGGCGCTGCCAGGTCGCGCCTCGGAGGTGAGAAGGGGCGCGGCGGTCTTCCTCTTCTTTCACGATGTCGGGGCAGCTGCACGTCGTTGTCATCACCAGCAAACGCCGCGTTTGCTGCTGTGATGGGGTCATCCTGGTCCAACAGGATGTGTCGGGGTACACTCGCTAGCGAGAGCGTAAAACATTTATATGGAAAATTGACAATTTGACATTGACAGTTCACGATTTTCCATACAAAAGTTTTACGTTCTCGCTAGCCAGTGTAGTATCGTAAACTCATGCTAGAGCCACTGGATACCTAATTACTTTATAGCTTGGTTTCGAGTGTCACTTAATATTGCAAGAAACAGTTAAGCCATTCCGGAACATAGACTATATGTGTGTTATTGAGAAACGACGTGCACAGACTACTAGAGAATGAAATATTGCTTTATTCGTAATACTATCAAATCAGTTACAAAGTATTAAAAAATCCAATTTTTCCAATTAAGCAAATTTTATTTTTTGTTTGTTATCTCCATTTACAAAATTTGAAATATTCACAGGAATCTCCTCTAAAGTGTAAGTTAAAAAAAATTAGCCTGGTTGTGAACGATGTACACATTTTCAGGGATACAGACATTTTCATACAGAAAAAGGTTCCAAGCTCGAGGGATCGAGATAAAATAAAAAATTCAAAAATATCCTATGACCAATAAAGATTTAAGAAACGAGGGGCCCGAACGAAGGCGGTTGCAAAAGTTAGTTTCTGATATTTATTATTCGAGACACAGGGTCGTAAATTAAATGGATATTGGCACATTTCTACCTGATTGTGTTCCAAAATTAATGTCTGTTAATTTTATGTGGTACTTTTTGCGTTAAGACAGTATTTAAGTATCATTAAGGTGCTCCTTAGGAGCGAAAGCCTGCAAAAAATTACTTTATTATTTATGTACAGCCATTGTGTCTTTCTTAATTAAGTTTATGAAAGTAAACTTCAGTGCAACCTATTTTTGTTTATAATAACTTTTAAAGGCATAATAAACAGAAAGGATGGCGCTGCGGACATAAATATTATTTTCATTTTACAAAAAAGGGCCATTAGAGCCATCTATCAACTAGATCCGCACTCTTCCCTCAGAGAAAAGTTCAAAGAAATTAACATTTTAACTGTTACATGTCAGTATATTTATGAAAATTTAATTTACGCGCATAAAAATATTAGTCAATTTAATAAAAAATGTGATGTACACAATATAGGTACTAGGTTTAAAAATAATTTAGATTTACATAAGACGCGACTCCACAAGACAAGTAATTCTTTTATGGGTCAGTGTATACGGTTTTATAATAAACTACCTGTGATGATCAGAACCTTAAATAAATTTAAAGTTGTCATTAAAAAACCAAACTCCTCTCGAAAGGCTATTATAAGGTTACTGATTATTTAAATGACAATGAAGCCTTGAATTAAAACCTGAAATCGGAGCTCATACGCTCATACTATGTTTTGTATTGTATATGTACTTTGATTTAAGTATTAAGTGTATATAATTGTTTTAATTTTTATATTATAAAGATGACAAAAAGAATAGTATCCTGAGTTTCTTTCGGGGTTTCTTCTCAGGATCGTCATCTTGGCTTTTTTCCGAAACCCTGATAAATTTAAATGACGATCATAAAAGTTTCTTGGAGAAACCTAATTTGTAAATAAATATTTTTATTTTTTTTTATTTTTTATTTTGATTTTTAACTCGTGATTAGACTAATTTTACTATTTTAAAGTGAGCGCTGTCTTTTATACCTTTATACTTAGGTTTAGGATCCACTGGCCCGGTTGAATTTAATAATTTTATTAAAATCTTCAAAAAATTACCCATTCACCCGTCTCTTATTTCATATTCCCCACACCATAGCTTCAATAAGTTCGAAAGTAACAAAGAAAAAAAAAATTCCGATATTTCCGTCGTAAAATTCCACGTTTTTGCTATTGCAAGCGAAATAGGCTCGGAATATAACTCTATTCTCTTTGTAATATCTCATGGGACGGATATTTACGGGTACATAACAAAACTATCGCATAGATAGAAGCTTCGATTCGCCATATGTGAATATTTGAATATTACCTAGCCTTTTCTATCTCTGGTTAGCTACGGTTTTTTTGTGCAGGGTAAAGAGAGAAAAAAAACAAGTGCTCAGCTACTACCTAGGTAGGTATGCGACAATGCGAAAGTGGACGACCGTGTACCTGCATAACTTTTATAAAAATTAAAATAAACTTTTAAATTTTTGGGGCTACTGCCTCTTTTAGTATTAACTAATTGAGCCCGCAACTTCGTACGCGTGGTATTCGGTATAGCGCGTAACTTTTGTGTTTGTAAACCGATTGGAAAGAAACAAACACTAGCTTGCTACAATACATCAGTGAAAACCGCATTCAAATCGGTTAAGCCGTTTCAAAGATTACCACAAACGCAGACAAAAATTGTAATAACTATTTTTTTGACCTCGGTAACAAAGAATAACGTGTACCTACGATTTTTTTTTAATATTTAATGTACTGACACGGCTCCTTTACGATTTTGTTGAAGCTATTGTAACTTAAGTTTTAACGGTTATTTGAAGTGCTATTATTTGAGAGCCCATCTGGCGGCAGTAACCACTCCCTTAAAGAAGGTCACCGTGAAGTAACAGAAGGTGTGCTGTTGTGTTTCGGTGAGAGATTAAGGGATGTCAGAGCTTAGTTTCCCATCTCTACCCATCCCTTCTCATTAATCCTACTAATTTCAGTAGCACCTGTGGCGTTACTTAATAGGCGACGGTATATAGCCACCTTCCATCAAGTGGACCGTCAGCCTGTCTGTCGATTTTAACATTAAAAAACAGTTAAATTAAATGGGCGTTTTTCTCCATTTTTAAAACTAAATGTGTAAAGCAACCGCTCACAGAAATTCGCAGAGAACAGTCTCGATTCATTTTAAATGACATCTTGTAATCTATACTAATGTTATCTATACTAGTCTATATATACTGATTAAAAAAAAAGATTTGTATGTATGTTTGTAATAAATAAACTCAAAGACTACTAGACCGATTTTAAAAATTCTTTCACCTATAGGAAGCTACATTAACAGCGAGTAACATAGGCTACTCACTATCCCCCCATGTCTCCCCTTTACACCCCTCCATACAAAATTTCCATTTTTCACGAATTTTATAAAGAGACGCGGACGAGGTCGCGTGCAACAGCTAGTATAATATAAAATCATGTCACTACTAGGTGTCTAAAGTGACGAATAATGCAATACAGGGGCGGAGTGAACGGCACAGTGCAAGAGAGTTGTGTAGGAGTTAGATGTCGAGATAGTATTATTGTTCCAAAGAGGCGTGGCTATAGCCACAACCGTCACTCAGCCGGTGCTATTGTCGTATTTCGGACAATCAATCAATACACAATGTCGCCTTCTGTTACATTCAGAAGCGGTTTCTATTTCGCTGCCATTATTTATAACCTATGAATAAAATATTACAAACACATGTTATTAAATAAAATGAATATCGCTAAAAATAATACCTAATCACTGAATCTATTTTGATTATACATTCAGCAAAGAGCACAGCACCTTAGAGCCCTTAAACCTTACTGATTGACAGGACTAAAAATAGGGGTACCGCAAATATTTTATTTATTTATTTATTTATTTATTTATTTCTACGCTTACAACTATTTTTACAGGGCTAAGCCTAAAGACAATTAGTACAACTTATTTTAACTATTATTACAACTTATTTTATTTCTTACAACTGTAGCATATTATGAACAATGCCGACTTTGTGAAGTCATTCAGAGAACACGAAAACAAGTCAATGCTTTCCGCGACTAGGTTGAGGATACAAAGTGCGGGCGTCATTGGTGCCATGCCGATATACCATGTCATATGACAGAACTAAAAAAGGGGTACCGCAAATATACCATGTCATATGAAAGAACTAATGAAGAGGTACCGCAAAGATACCATGTCATATGAAAGAACTAAAAAGGGGTATCGCAAATATACCATGTCATATGATAGAACTAAAAAAGGGGTACCGCAAAGAAACCATGTCATATGACAGAACTAAAAAAAGGGGTACTGCAAAGATACCATGTCATATTTGTAGAGCAATAACTTTTGGAGCAACTCAAATGAAAAAATATCTTACAGTAAAAATTTTGATGTCTGACAAATCAAGATACCTAGGTACTAATTCTATGGAATGGGTATAAATTAACACCAAATCACTATGGTCATCAAATCTAAGGTGATTTAGATCTATGGATTTTAAGGTTAGGACTTAACAGAAAAGCGTTATTTTCGTTGCCTCATTTGACTAAAACTTAGATAAAAATACACAGTAAATTTAGTCCAAAAAAAGCTTTCTTGAAATAAAAATTTTCAGTGAAAACTAAATTATTTTTAAGCTTAATAATTAACTTAAGTTCTATACTAAAGTTTTAATCGGCTACTTTTATTTCTTTTTTCATACTTTACACAATATTTAAGAAAACCTTCCAATTTTAAATGTATTCGGTTATCTCTGTTCGAAGACTAGTCTTCAGGCACTGAGGGATATTGGACGAGAAGACATCGCGTAGTTTCCCGAACGCTGCCCAACCGAGTTGGATTCGGCGGTTCACCTCTTTCTCGAAATTGGACCTACCTAATTGTATTGTATGTCCGAGGTATATGTACCCGTCAACAATTTGGAGCATAGAGTTTTCAACAATCACTGGGTGGAGCGGAACTTGAGTATTCGACATAATCTTCGTCTTACTCATGTTCATTTTAAGTCTAAACTGTTGAGAAACCCTGCTGAGGTTATTGAGCATTGTGTTGAGATCGTCCAGAGTCTCTGCCATAACAACTATATCGTCGGCAAATCGCAGGTGGGTGATGTACTCGCCGTTGATGTTGATGCCATATCCGTTCCAATCCAGTAGCTTAAAGACGTCCTCCAACAGAACTGTCTTCGAACAGTGCGTGTTGCCAGTGACGACATACGGTTCCGAAACATGGTCGCTTACTATGGGCCTCATAAGAAGGCTCAGAGTCACTCAGCGGGCGATGGAGAGAGCTATGCTCGGAGTATCTTTGCGCGATCGAATCAGAAATGAGGAGATCCGCAAAAGAACCAAAGTGACCGACATAGCTCAACGTATCGCAAGACTGAAGTGGCAATGGGCGGGGCACATAGCTCGTGGGACCGCTGGACGTTAGGGAGTTAAGGTGCTGGAATGGCGGCCACGCACCGGGAGACGCAGTATCGGCAGACCCCCCACTAGGTGGACTGACGACATTAAAAGGGTCGCGGGGAGTCGCTGGCTTCAGGCGGCACAAAATCGTGGTGTTTGGCGGTCATTGCAGGAGGCCTATGTCCAGCAGTGGACGTCCATCGGCTGAAACGACGACGACGGTTATCTCTGAGAAGCTACAACAATTTGTCGTGCAATATTGCACCTTAATTCAAGTTTATTAGGTTGCACTCACTTTGGTAAAGACAAATTCGGTCTTAGTGCTCGTATTGAAGGGTTTCTTTCTTCGTTTTTAGGGTTCCGTACGTCCGTATAAAAATACGGAACCCTTATAGGATCACTCGTGTGTCCGTCTGTCCGACCATTCCCCCTCCCCCCCCCCCCCCGAAACTACTGAACATAAAATTTTGAAAAAATAATAATACAGAAATTAGTTTTCTACTTATAGATTATAGGAAAACCTATAAGAAGTAAATTTAACTGGTAAAGTTAAATAACGATCATAAGAGTTTATTGGAGAAACCTAATTGATAAAATAAATATTTTGATTTGAAGTCCATGATATTAAAATAACATGGTAAATCACTCAATATTGTGCGGATAGGTGACATCGTACGGAACCCTCTTCACGTGAGTTCAACTCGCACTTGTCCCGTTTTTTTAAAAATAATTTGCTTGCAATTTCAAGTAGGTACAGACGATACTCGGAATAATATTTTGTGAGCTACGAAACGATACAAAGCTACATCAAACGTCTTTAATAATCGTAAAAGTGCTATAAAGGAAACATATTGCTCATTCGAGTGTGTTCATGTGTTCATTACTCGTTACCAACCGCACAATGTCGCGGAAGTATCTCTATTTATACTCGAAGGATTTCATGTACAAGGACGTGCCATAACAAATCGGAAGGAGTTTTGATAAGCAACCAGCTGAAGTACTACAATAGACTAGTCTATGATAAGGAGTATGGGATGACAGCTATAAATAGGATGAAGCTATGGGGAGATGAAGGTGTGGGACGAGTTGACGTCACAAAATATCATCTACACTTTTATTTTCTATGTCTTATGCAATGTATTTATTTATCTTAAGTTAAAGAAGTCAATTAAAAATAAGATTTAATTTTTTTTTTATTTTTTACTGATGGATGGGTGATAAGATGGGTTTTCTCTTGACCAGCATCTATTCATGCAGGAAGGATGATGGAGCGAGCTCACCCAGAAGATGCCTATTCACTCGAACCTTGAAAAGATTTGGGTTATATGAGCGTGCGCATTATAAAAGACTTTTTTTTTTTTTATAATGATAGATCAAGCATTTGACCGCAGTCTCACCTGATGGTAAGTGATGACGCGATCTAAGATGGAGCATGCTTGTCTATTAAGAACCGATTCACTCGCGACTTAAAGAGTCCAGGGTTGTAGTGTTGTGGAAACAAGGGTGCTGGAAGTTGGTTCCACACGCTAGCAGTTCGAATCAAAAAAGTTGACCCGAACCGCAACGTGCGGATTTTAGGTATATCAACCATATAAGGGTGACATTTAAATGTGCGCCTTGTTGTCCGATGGTAGAAGGGGCTAGGGGGGACTAGCTGGTGCAAGTCCAACGCACACTCTCCGAAGCGCTTAAAGCGCTTAAAGTACCATTAGGATTAAAATTATTTAATCCTAATAATATTATAAATCCAAAGATATTATAAATAATATTATGTAATAATATTATAATAATATTACATAATAATATTATAAATCCAAGAGTTTGTATGTTTGGATGTTTGTTTCTCAATAACGCAAAAACAGCTGAACGGACATCGTTCAAAACCAGGGGCCTTTTTTAATTTCAACGTAGGTTTGGAGACTTCGGTAATAAAAATCTGTCTTAATTTCAGTAATTTTCTATGAATATTTCAGATTTTGTCAACGGGCATTGAAAAAATTGAAAAATTAAAATTTGATGAGCCCGTTGGATGAGTGGTTAGGGTGCTTGCCTTAACGCTCTGTTCGATTCCCGGCAGAGTCAACTTTGAAAAATGAACTTTTTTTTAATTTAGCTCTGGTCTGGATCTGGAAAGTAGTGGCAGGGCACACTGCGTTTCGCAGTAATTTGGGCAGCCCGTCTGGCGGCTGCAACCACCCCCTTACAGAAGACCACCGTGAAATAACAGTAGGTACGTGTGCTGTTGAGTAAGGGATGCCAGAGCACACTTCCCTAACCCTCTCCAATCCTACATCCTTAATCCTACTGAAGTCGACAGCGCACTTGCATCAGCTGTGGCGCTGCTTGTGTTAATAGGTGACGGTAGCAATCTACCATCAAGTCGACCGTCAGTCTAACTGCCGATCTAACATAAAAAAAAAAACTTATTACTTTATTTGAACAATTGGATTTTTAATACTTTCTAACTTAAATAACTTTTTTATTTATTAAATCAAGGTAGCCCTTGACCACTATCTCACCTGATGTGAGGTGCAGATGCGGCCGAAGGTGGACCAGGCTTACCCAGTAAATGCCCATTTACCCTGGTTTTGAAGACCCCGAGGTCGTAGTCCTACGGGAACACAGACACAGGCAAACGCAGGCACCTTTCTTCTTACCTAATGGTACAAGTTTCAACCGTTAAAACGAAAATATGTACACTGATGCCCGATCTCCATACAAAACTGATTGATGTCCTTTGAGACACAGATGTTTTATTTTGCCTGGATTAACATATATAGGATACTTTTTATCCTGGAAAAATGTTAGGTTCCCTAGAGATCGTCTGAAAATACGTATAAAAAAATCGGCGCCACTGTCGTCACAGTACAGCGATAAATATGTCAATCTTTATAACTCATATATTTGTAGTAGAATGTAGGTTTTCTCGGCCGGTATCCATATGAGTTGTGGGTTTCCGGGATGATGGCCCAGGTCTGTTGAAAATTCTTCCAAACGTTTCGTCAACAACTGCAGTTGACATCTTCAGTGGTGTAGTCCGTGTTAGAAGGAAAAGTACATCACATCACTGCACTTCACTTCTGCACTTTTCGACTTCTCGAGCGAGACTCAGTCTCGCTCGAAAAGTCGAAAAGTGCAGAAGAATTTCCAACAGACCTGGCCCTCATCCCGGAAACCCACAACTCATATCATATATTTGTATTTTCATTTTTCAAGTAAATTATAATTTAACGCAAACTTCTTTAATTTTCAATAAAATATTATATACTAGGTCATTTGAAAAGTTCTTAGCCTAACATACTTAATGAAACCACACGATTTTGAGTTTATTTTTATTTTTCAACATACTCTCCTCCGAGCTCAAAACACTTTTTCCATCGACCCGGTAAGGCTTCGATACCCGTTTTAAAAAAATCTTCGTCTAACTCCTCAAAATAAGCGTCCACGGCGGCTATGACCTCTTCATTTGTAAAAAAATGTTTACCACCTAAAAAATTTTTCAGCTTTGGGAACAGATAAAAGTCGGACGGTGCTAAATCCGGTGAATATGATCGAAGCCACATTGATGGAATTCTGCCATGGATTGCACAGAGGTGTGAACGCGCGCATTGTCCTGATGAAACAAGACTTTTCTTCTCAATAAACCTGGACGCTTTTCTTTGATTTCTTCTCTCAAACGATGCAACAGGTTGCAATAGTAATCGGAGTTTATTGTTTCACCCTTTTTTAAATAATCCATGAGAATTATACCCTTTGCATCCCAAAAAACGGATGCCATGACTTTGCCCGCTGATAAAACCACCTTTGCCTTCTTTGGGGTGGGCGATCCTGCTCTTTTCCATTGTTTCGACTGTTCTTTTGTCTCGGGTGTATTGTGGTGAACCCAGGTTTCATCCATGGTTATAAATCTTTCAACAAATTCTATTGGGTCAGCTTCATATAACTCTAAACAGTCGCGAGAAGTTGTGAGTCGGTTGCGTTTTTGTTCCACTGAAAGCAGTCGCGGTACCCACCGCGCAGACACCTTAGAGAATCCAAGTTCATTAGTAATTATATGATGTGTTCACTCAGATGAGATGCCTACAGTCTTAGCTATCTCCTCGACAGTCAATTTTCGATCAGATAAAATTAAATCACAGATTTTTTCTTTGTTTTGATCAGTAGAAGCAGTCGAAGGTCGGCCACTACGGGGCTCATCTTAATGGTCTTATGACCACGTTTAAACTCGGCCACCCAGTTTTTAACAGTCGCATACGAAGGAGCGGACTCACCCAAAGTAGCAGACATGTCTTCGTGTATAGCTTTTGGAGTTAAACCTTTCAAATTCAGGTATTTTATCACTACACGATGTTCAATTTTATCCATTTTCAAAAATAGCTCTGACTTGACTTACGGTATCACGTGTAAACGAACAATGAGTTACTGTGAATAAACTAAACTGTGCATACTTGTTGCTAAATAATGTAACTACAAAATGAGGGTAGTTATAAAAAAAAACCAATGACTTTAACCATGTTAGGCTAAGAACTTTTCAAATGACCTAGTAGATATTATAACAGAAGATTATTTTAAAATTTCTAAGACTCGTAAGAAACCCTAGAAAGTTAAAGTAAGTTAAGACAAAAAGTTTCTTTTAATTAAGAAAACCGATTCTATAAAATATATAGTAGGCATTGTGATGTCTTTGTGATATTATCGAAACCGTTACGGTTACGAATGGATTTAACACACGAAATAAGTCCACAATAATAAAGTACTAAAATAGTCTCAAGGTTGTATCTCAACTCTATTATCCGCCTTCTCAAAGTGGTTTCAAATTGTGTGTAACAGGCTCGTCCATACAGCGTTTTGTTAGTTGCTGTTAGAATTTGATCAATTTGTTGTTGAATATTGTTTGAAGTTCTTCAATACGAGCAAAAGGCAAATAGTTTAGCCCCTAATCGAACTTATTTATACTTGAATGTAGTGGTATTAATGCCTACTACATCACTAATACTTTACTTACTGTATTATTACAGCATTACTAATACTTATTATTATTATTTTAATATTAATCAATATAATTAATATTAATTAAAATAATAATAATAATAATTTAAGAAGTGGCAGGACCACACGTTGTTTCGAAGTCTTGCAGAAGACCGCCATGAAAGAACAGCATGTGAGCAGTTGTGTTTCGGTGAGTGAGAAGGGATGTCAGAGCCCATTTCCCTATCCCACCCTAATCCCTTATCTTTAATCCTGCTATGGTAGGCAGTGCACTTGCAGCACCTGTGGCGTTGCTTGTGTTAGGCGACGACAGTCACCTACCATCAAGTGGACCGTCGGCTTGTCTGTCGACTTTAACATAAAACGTAAAAAAAATATCAAAAAGCTACATAGATTATAGTAGAGGTTATAGTATCTGGTGTTTACATTAACCATAAAATGACCCGTTTTTTTATAGAAAAAACTCCATACTGCTCTAATCTTCTCGACGTTTCATCAATTCTTCTTGATATTGTTACATGCGGTGTGAGTCAAACTGCCGTGTAACGGCGAAACGAACTATTTATTTTCACAAACCAAGATAACTTCTAAAACCACTAACCTTGCTCGATGAAACCGTTAGACTTGCCAAAAGTCGTCAATGATTCCCTTAATGAGTCGCCGGTTCACTGTCGCAGATAACTTCGCAAAAGCTCCGAAGATTCGTTTTCGAATCGCTTGCTACCGACAACCAACTCATCTCGCCCCCCTGCTCTCTTATTTATACTTGGCGCCAAACGTCTCCATGTATTTCGAGTTTTCCAGAAAATCTAAACAACATCGTAAACAAGCCATTTGAATTCGAGAATGCTATTTCTGTTGAAATGTAAACTCTATGTTATAATAAGAACCAATTTCCTTTGACACTAGTGGGGAAGGGGCGAGGCTACCATCGATAGGGTGAGACGTTCGAGACTTTCTGCCGGCGCGAACGCTTTTTCCAGAACGTTCCATAGTTAGTCGTAACAATATCTTCTTGCCATATTATCAGCTCATATGCCTCCCCCAGAATTTAGCTGTAGGACCGGCTAGAAGCATCCGGCATCCGCGGTCTCCACTCAAGCAAGAACTCTCTGGCCCTAGTCGGAAGATATGAATCTTTTAGATAGTTAGTATTCGTACGTATTATCTATACTTACTAATATTATAAAGCTGAAGAGTTTGTTTGTTTGTTTGTTTGAACGCGCTAATCTCAGGAACTACTGGTTCGAATTGAAAAATTATTTTTGTTTTGAATAGTCCATTTATCGAGGAAGGCTATAGGCTATATAACATCAGGCTACGATAAATAGTATTACATATGTATAAGCAGTGTCCAGTACCGCGCGCCCCATGCGCACGCCGCCGCCGTATGGGCCGCAGCGAAGCGTGACCGAGTTCAGCTAGTATATATTACAAATTGTACAAAAAGAAAAAATATGCCTTAAATGAATACGACATTGGGCCAGAACTCAGTACGCCACATGCCTAAACCTCTTAAAACTCTACCCGACGACGACGTCCAGCGATGTTATGAAACCCTTTTACAATATTTCTCGTGAACATAATTTAATTACGTCCTTTTTATACGTTGCTATTCAATATCCAGGGCTATTTGGGAGCCGCCTATAAACAACCTTTCGTGAAATCATAACTCGAACGCTTGCAAAAATGTATTATAGTTATAAATATACTAGCTGAGCCGGCGGCTTCGCCCACGCGGGTTATCATATCAGTATCACAAAAAAATCAACTATAATTCCCGGCACGTAAGTTGGCAAGAATAGCGAGATGCGCAGAAGTCGTTTTTTAGATATAACCGGGTATCAAGCGGGACGAGGGGGACGGGATAACATAACTCCGAACGCGCGATTGGTTCGTCAGTCGACCCTTGCCTCCCGCACCTTGCATACGTCCCGCTCACTCCCTCGTACACTTGCGCCCATAAAAATTCTACTGGTTGTTTTAGTTAAAAAGTGATTTTATTGTTGTTCATTGTTTAATAATAATTTAAGTGTTTCATTTTATAACAAATTTCTTAATTAATTTTAACTAATTTGTTTTTTATTCCTCACCACATCAATTTAAAATATTATGAAAACAAACGTGACCATTTTTATTGTCCGTGAGTGTAAAATGCGCAGACTTTCCCCCACTACGTCAAAATCTTGCCAAGTTATGTGCCGGTCACTATACCTACCTCGCAGTTGTGACAAACGCGTCTTGACTGCACTACCTCTGTGGTTTCACGGCGTGGTCGCGCTTTACATACTATGTCGTTCGTATTATCTCTTTAACCATACGTCCAAAACATACACAGTAAAAATAAAAAAAAATCACGTCTATTAAATACTTGTGATGATATAACCGCGATTAACAATTAATACGGCTGTGATTGCATACGAAAACGAGAGCGCGCTTGTTTATGTCGTAAGGTCTTATGCGACAAAACGTTTTTTTTTTTTTTTAAAAACTGTAATATATTTTTAAAAATCCAACTGTAAAATTAAAGTGTATGTTTATTAGAGTAATATAAATAGAAAATTTGGAAATATAAATTGGTCCCGTGTGCCTGTAAAATGTAAATCTGTGCTTTTTAAAAGAGGTTTCTTTGAAATTTTTTTCTCTTTTATTAAAGTTTACCAATCGTACAATCCAACTGACAATATGAAGTCAGTAACATGAAGAAAAAGATTACCAAACATAACTTTCATATGTTTTGTCATTGCTGAGAAAAATATAAATACATGCCGCCAAAATTTCCAATTCGTCGCCTTAAGTTAAAACGGATTCTTATGACCAATAAACGTCACCCAACGATTTTAATTATTTATTTTTTTAAATAAAAAAGTAATTTTTGTGGCTTAGATATAAAATTTAGACATATTATTATGCTATCACAGACTTTTTTGTAGGCATTAACAAGCTCTACAAATTTTACCTGTTTACAATACTGTAGATATATATGTATCTTTACTACGCTCATTAAATTCGAAAAGAAAATGGATCTAATTTGCGATTCTACGACAAATAATATTTTTACTGTCATCGTGGCATTAGTCAAAATGTTATCCGCCGCCTCTTCCTATTTATTATAGAAGCGGGGTCGCTTGCTACGCCCACTTGTTAAATAAATAAACGTTTGTATCACAAATCATAAACACGTTTAAGGTCGAATGGTGTATAAATCTTATTCAAATTAATCGTGTACAGAATGTTTAAAAGGCGAACGAATTGAAATTATGGCAATAATTAAAAATACAAGTTTAAAACGGCTAGTTTAAGCGTTCATTGCCATTAATATTTCGCCAATAAACGAAGTAATTAATTAAGAATTGGATGTTGCCTTATCTTAGCCTATTTAATTTACAAATTTTATTATTATTATTATTAGTATTGACCTTAGTGCTCTGTGTCGGGAGTCTCCGGTTTCAACAAGTTTGGTATGGATTTGCAGGGTTTAAGCAAGCCTATAAGGGGCTCACTAGTACGGGAAAGTGTCGCTTCTGCCATGAGGCAGAAGAAACACCAATGCATATCCTGTGCGAGTGTGGTCCCCTGATGCACAAGCGCAGTCACATCCTAGGAAGTCACACAATGTTTTTTTTTTATTATTAAAGATGGGTTTGCTCTTGACCACCAGCATCTATCCATGTAGGAAGGATGAGGCCGACGATGGAGCGAGCTCACCCAGAAGATGCCTATTCACTCGAACCTTGAAAATATTTGGGTTATATGAGCTCGGAAATACAGACGCCGGCAGGGAGTTCCAATCCTTAGCAGTGCGCATCACAAAAGATGTTTTAAAGCGCTTGGTCCGAATTAAAGGGATTTCGACAAGGTGAGGATGGTAACCAGCCGTACGTCTGCATATCTGATAGAAGAAAGGGGAAGGCGGTATGATCTCATGCAGCTCTCGAGCACACTCTCCGAAGTACATCTTATAGAATACACACAGACAGGCAACTTTACGTCTATGTGCCAGGCTCTGCAGCTTAGTTCTTATTAGTGTATCATCGCCAAAAAAAAAAGTACTAGTAAAAAAATAGTAAAAAGCCTTTATCAAAAAAGTACTACAATTTCTTAACGTTGGTAGGTATAGGTAAAGAGCTTTAGTGTACGTGGCGATCACAATATTTCAGCAATGGACGAAGTGATACTGGTACTCTAGCAGACAGAAATACCCACTAAGAAGATAAAAAAAGCCTATAAGTGGTGTACTTAGTCTTTGCAAGTTATTTATATTATGGTTCTTAAAAATGGTTATTACCGAAGTTGTTTGGAATTAATTATCCTACAATTTTGGTCCTTCTAATTTTTTCCCCTAGTGAAAAAATGATACACCCAGGCAAGTGCACTACCGATTACAGTAGGATTGAGGATAAAAGATTAAGAAGGGATAAGGAAATGGGCTCTGGCATCTCTTACTCACTCACCGAAACAGAACACATACTGTTATTTCACGATGGTAAGGGCGTGGTACTGCCGCCAGACTAGCTGCCCAAATTACTGCGAAACGCAGTATGCCCTGTCACCACTATCCAGACCAGAGCCAATTTTTAAAAATTAATTTTCAAAGTTGACCCCGCCGAGAATCGAACCCGGGAACCCTAGAAGTGAGCGTTAAGGCAAGCACCGCAACCACTCATCCAACGGGCTCATCAAATCGATCGAAATCGAAACAGCCAATTATGAAATTAGTTAGGTTTCGCATTTTCC